>OZ026841.1:8856504-10183004 GCA_964023205.1 Lutraria lutraria
TCTGTCAATTTGTTTTACTATTCTTGTTTCGAATTTTGTCATTACGTAAAGTGTCCAGGAAATGAAGGCGCTAAGTGAACATAAGATAAAAGTGTCTGATAGACGTACAATGTTACCATGATGTTGATCCTCGCCAAAGAAATGAATTGATTACCATTGTGTTTCTATTGACAAGGAAATGTTGTATCGTAACGTTTCACGATAAAATCTCCTAACAATGCCAACTTAACTGCAATATGTTAACATTAGTATCTTACTGGTAACATGTTTTTTAAAAGTCCCTATATTGCCGCTCATAGAAAAGTTGACTCTATAATTGCTGATGTTGATCTTAATGCAGATTGTATGGGCACTGATATTTACTTCCTTGCTCCGTGTATGTTTTAAAGACGTTTGTTACAGTTCGCTGCATTTTTCACATAGACATATAGGCAAAATGAAAACTGAACAATATAATTGTTTAAACTGATCGTAGCATATGATAACAAAAACATTTTAAGCGAAAAAAAAATAGGGGTCACTGATCTCGTTTTTGAGTTATCTGCCCTTGAATTTGAATGTGTGCTTATTTTAGCTCATTTCAAGGGCAGATAACTCATACATAAATCTCAAATACCATAGCTTTACTTTTGGCTAATGTTTTTCATTTTATTCTTAGTCGAAAAACAAATTTTCATGCAATTCCATTAAACATTTATATTACCTTTTCTCAGTCTGAAAATTCTTCAAAATTGGGCCATTTTTTAAAGAAAATTGGCATTGGTTTAGGTAAAGAAAGAAACAATTAGAAAAACACTCTTTAATAATTCAAGAAACATTTCACGATGACATGAAAGAAGTCGGCTACATAAAAATGAAAATAGACAAGGCCTTACTTTCCTTTATGGTGAATTATCTGCCCCTGAAATGACCTAAAATAAGCAGTTTTCATTTTGCCTATATATGTCTATGTGAAAAAATGATAAATATGTCAGTGAGGTTTTCATAATGCTGGATGATGGGACTAAGATAAATAAGTACAACATAAACACGAGAATCAAATTATGTTCATTATTGACTATAGATTATGTAGGTTTGTAGCAGAAGTATGAAAAATTTCTCTGTGTATACAACGTGGATATGTAGATACATACTGCCTGTGTATATACCTTGGATATGTAGATATATACTGCCTGTGTACATAACGTGGATATGTAGATACATACTGCCTGTGTACATCACGTGGCTATGTAGATACATACTGCCTGTGTACATCACGTGGATATGTAGATATATACTGCCTGTGTACATCACGTGGATATGTAGATACATACTGCCTGTGTATATAACGTGGATATGTAGATACATACTGCCTGTGTACATAACGTGGATATGTAGATACATACTGCCTGTGTACATCACGTGGATATGTAGATACATACTGCCTGTGTACATAACGTGGATATGTAGATACATATTGCCTGTGTATATAACGTGGATATGTAGATACATACTGCCTGTGTACATAACGTGGATATGTAGATATATACTGCCTGTGTACATCACGTGGATATGTAGATACATACTGCCTGTGTACATAACGTGGATATGTAGATACATACTGCCTGTGTATATAACGTGGATATGTAGATACATACTGCCTGTGTACATAACGTGGATATGTAGATACATACTGCCTGTGTATATAACGTGGATATGTAGATATATAATGTCTGTGCACACAACGAGTAAATGTTGATATATACTGCCTGTGATATGTAGATATATACTGCCTGTGTACACAACATGGATAGGTAGATATATACTGCCTGTGTACACAACGTGCATATATAGATATATACTACCTGTGTACATAACGTGGATATGTAGATATATACTGCCTGTGCACACAACATGGATATGTAGATATATACTGCCTGTGATATGTAGATATATACTGCCTATGTACACAACATGGATATGTAGATATATACTGCCTGTGTACACAACATGGATAGGTAGATATATACTGCCTGTGTACACAACGTGCATATATAGATATATACTACCTGTGTACATAACGTGGATATGTAGATATTAACTGCCTGTGCACACAACGAGTATATGTAGATATATACTGCCTATGTACATTACGTGGATATGTAGAATATATTCTGCCTGTATATACAACGAATATATGTAAATATATACTGCCTGTGCACACAACTTGAATATGTAGATATATATACTGCCTGTGTGCACAACGTGGATATGTAGATATATACTGCCGGTGCACACAACGTGGATATGTAGATATATATTGCCTGTGTACATAACATGGATTCTGTAGATATACATTGCCTGTATACATAACTTGGCTATGTCGATATATATTGTCTGTGTACACAGCGAGTACATGTAGATATATATTGCCTGTGTACATAACATGGATATGTAGATATATACTGCCTGTGTACATAAATTGGATATGTAGATATATACTGCCTGTGTACACAACGTGGATATGTAGATATATACTGGCTGTGTATACAACGAGCATATGTAGATATATACTGGCTGTGTATACAACGAGCATATGTAGATATATACTGTCTGTGTACATAACATGGATATGTAGATATATATTGCCTGTGTGTACAACGAGTATATATAGATATATACTGCCTGTGTGCATAACTTGGATATGTAGATATATACTGCCTGTGTATACAACGAGTATATGTAGATATATACTGTCTGTGTACACAACGTGGATATGTAGATACATATTGCCTGTGTACATAACATGGATTATGTAGATATACATTGCCTGTGTACATAACTTGGATATGTAGATATATACTGCCTGTGTACATAACATGTATATGTAGATATATATCGCCTGTGTACATAACTTGGCTATGTCGATATATATTGTCTGTGTACACAACTTGGATACGTAGATATATATTGCATGTGTATGCAACGTGGATATGTAGATATATATTGTCTGTGTACATAACATGGATATGTAGATATATATTGCCCGTGTACATAACTTGGATGTAGGTATATACTGCCTGTGTACACAACGAGTATATGTGGATATATATTGTCTGTGTACATAACATGGATATATAGATATATATTGTCTGTGTACGTAAGATGGATAGGTAGATATGTATTGCCTGTGTATACAACATGGATGGGCATAAGTTAACGTAACGGGACTCTCTAAAATCGCTAAAAACCGTAAAATAACATTTTATCTTATTTACAAAGATTGAATATCATACTTTAATACCAATAAAAAAATCTTCCGATAGCAAAACTAGTATTTCATTGTATCCCTTTATCAGCGTTAACCATCTCTAACGTTTTGTGCATTGTATTGGTGCGGTATGATACTATTAATTTGTTAATTACAATTATGTGTTATTAAATCTCTTACTACGCATCAAATTTGGGCGTGGTTTTAATTATTGAACCGTAAACATGCGCGATTTTCATTGGGATGCATCATTTTCGTTGATTTCATGAGACGATAATGATCCGACAAGGACATTTGTATTGTTAATAGCTCAGTAGGTGTTATTATGGCGTATTACGTAATAAACAGCGGGGTCTGGGTACGGAATTTCTTTAAAGTCAAGTATCTAACGAGCGTAGGACGTTACCTGAAATCTGAGGCACGGTTCCCTGCTTTATACATTGATAGTCATTTTAAGGCCATTTGTTGTAATATATTCCTATATACAGAGTAGTTATCGTTGTTCAAAAATGTGTTAATTACGTGCGGTATTAGTTTATAGAAGACCACCCAAATGTGATATTTGCTTCAAATCACTTGCAATGGACTTTATACAGTGGGTTAATTTCAGTATATAATTATGGTTTAGTTTTTAAATCTTTAAATTGGTGAAACTTGATATCACCAGACACCCAAGCACGTTACCTTAAGTTTTCTAGCACAGCTTGTGTCGATGTCCGCTAGCTATATTGCCTGGTCACTATTTTTACGCCAGTCATTGTCCAAAATTATTGTTCTTTGAGATAAATCAACAAATACGGAAATAGCATGTATTACATCATATTAAACATGCTGTTCAGTAATATGTGGTCAATAGTATTGATGTTAGGACTGTAATGTATCATTGATGTCCATTGTTTGGATGTTATGACTGTAATGTATCATTAGATTCATTGATGTCCATTGTTTGGATGTTAGGACTGTAATGTATCATTAGATTCATTGATGTCCATTGTTTGGATGTTAGGACTGTAATGTATCAGTAGATTCAATGATGTCCATTGTTTGGATGTTAGGTATGTAATGTATCAGTAGATTCATTGATGTCCATTGTTTGGATGTTACATGCTGTATCTGATCATAAGTCATTTAAATTTTTAAGCCTAGGCTTTTACAGACTTCAAACATAATGTAACAAGAGGGCCAAGATGGCCCTATATCGCTCACATGACAATCACTATTCACTCATTAAAACATTGTTTTGAACCGGTGACATAGTTTTTGACCCCAAATGACCCATGTTAGAACTTGTCCTACATATAAATAAGACAAACATTCTGACAAAATTTGGTGAAGATCCAATCAAAACCATGAAAACTACAGCATAGACAAGGTTTTCCTAAGATTTGACCTCGTGGCCTAGTTTTTGACCCCAGATGACCATGTTCGAATTTGTCTTACATTTCATTAAACAAACATTCTGACAAGGTTTGATGTATCAAAATTTGACATCTACAGTGTTAATAAGGTTTTCCTAACATTTGACCTCGTGACCTAGTTTTTGTTCCTAGGTGACCCATATTTAAAGTTGTCTTTAATATCATTAAGACGAACAATCTGACAAGGTTTAACCAAGATCCAATTCAAACCATGACATTAAGAGCTTTTACAAAAAAAATCCTAAGATTTGAGCTGGTGACCCAGTTTTTTAACCCCTGCTAACACATGTTCAACCTTGACCCACATATCATTGAGGTTTGGTGACGATCCAATCAAAACTGTGACATCTACATTGTTAACAAAGTTTTCCTCAGATTTGACCTGGTGACCTAGTTATTAACCCCAGATAACCCATATTTGTACTTGACGGTTATATCATTAAACAAACAATTTGCCAAAGTTTGGTGAAGATCCAATAATAACTGTGAAATCTACAGTGTTAACATGTTTTTTCATAAGATTTGACCTAGCGACCTAGTTTTTGACCCAAGATGACCCATTTTCGAACTCGTCCAAGATATAGAAAGACAAACATTCTGACAAGGTTTCATGATGATCCAATCACAACAGTGACTTCTAGATTGTTCACAAGGTTTTCCAGCATTTTGCCCTAGTGACCTAGTTTTTCACCGGAAATGACCTATTATCAAACTTGACCTACATATTTTTGAAATAAACATTCTGACCAAGTTTCATGAAGATCCAATCAAAACAGTGATTTCTAAAGTGTTCACAAGTTTTTCCCTTATTTGGCCCTGGTGACCTAGCTTTTGACCCAAAATGGCCTAATATCGAACTCGTCCGAGATTTTGTCGATATTGACATTCTGACCCAGTTTTGCTAAAATTGAGCTAAAAATGTGGCCCCTAGTGTTTTCACAAGGTAAAGTTTGACGACCCACGACGCCGGACGAAGACTGATCAGAAAAGCTCACCCTGTCACTTTGTGACATGTGAGCTAAAAATATCGGTTTATACACAATGTTGGCATAAGTTTAATGAACGAAAACCAATACTTTAGATTGGTAATAATAAACAGAAACAAAAACTTTACTTCGCGTTTTCGTCG
Source organism: Lutraria lutraria (assembly GCA_964023205.1). Classification (NCBI taxonomy): domain Eukaryota; kingdom Metazoa; phylum Mollusca; class Bivalvia; order Venerida; family Mactridae; genus Lutraria; species Lutraria lutraria. The sequence continues at coordinate 8,862,302 of OZ026841.1, forward strand.
AAAATGTTGGTTTTATCACCGTATCCTTGTAAATTTCCTGAATTCTTTTAGGCTAGTTTACTAATCAAGCTTAAAGCAATTCTCTAGATTCTGTTTACCATCGTATAGAAGTGAGACAATGAAAGGAACCCTTTAAATAAGCCTGAGGCATAACTCCAGCAGAGTAACAGCTTACAACAAGAATTACAATGTACTTAGTTTTACACTAAAAGAAGCTGAGTTGAATATTAATACACCATCATTCCGAGACAGGAAAGGGAAGATTCCTGTATAAACAGTATGAGCGTTAAAAAAACTGGAGTTTGAGAATTATTTTGACTACAAAGTATCATTGTCACATGACAGTTGGGGAGGGGTTTGAAGTGAGGCTAATACATAGTATTGACTTGTTGTATGAGATTGAAGTCAGACAAATCTGTTGTTGGCATTTTATATTATTATTTATCGTATTGTAGACAATGATAACACTGTGGTTACAAGTGATCGGCAGTTTTATGTAAAAGTATCAGTAATTCTTATTCTGAACTGGATTCAACATGCATGACCTTAACTCTAAAATCACTGGCACATATTTCATGATTATACATCGATTATGTCGGTTTATAATATATCTAAAACATGAATAATGAAGTGGTGAGTATTAAGAACAGATATTTATTGGTTGTATATGTATTCATATTGATGTCCTTATAAGTTATAACCATATCATAGATCATGCATGTGATTTATCAGCGTGTTTGATACACCAACATTTATACATCATTATACGAGTAATTAACCTTGTATGAAATAAATAAAATCAATTGTCTCTGATTTTTAAATTTACCCATTGTTTGTTTAATACTTAATCTTGAATAGCAAAAACAGTCTTCGAAACCGTTTTCGGGACTTTGGTGCATTGGGGGTAGAAAAGTTTAGAAACGAAGCAATAAAAAAGCGTAGCCTAACCATTTGGGGACAAGCTGTTAAATAAAATTATACAGAAAACATTTCCAAAACTTCGTAGTAGCGGTAAAAAACATGATGCCAACCACAGCACCCAATTGTATAAACATTGGTTAACTTTAACTACTGGGTGAATTTGGGGTTGGGTTAAAATTTGAGTCAAAATTTGGTAAAGCGACTGTATAAAATTTTAGTTAAATTCGAAAAGAAATTATTTCAAGTATTTTTAAAGATATGATATTACATGTAGTTAAGAAGATCTACAATTTGTTTATTTACTTGTCTGAATTGTTGAGGACATCCAGTGATTGGTAAAACAAGAGCAATCATCTTGCCTAGTTAACATTTGGTTTATAACTATTTACCCAAACTTCAAATTTTAACCAGTGGTTAAAATTAACCAATAATTACACAAGTGGGTATAAGGAGTATGTCAGGTTTGGTACATTTTCCATTTGCCATTAAAACGTAGGAGAGAGTATTAAGACAATCGATTTAACCTTATTTCTATCATTGTAGCATCGGTGGGTGATTTAGACCTAAAAGGTCACTCTGCTCATCTGTCACCCCCACAACAACAAACTACTAAGTATTTATTAGTAACAATATTTGTCTATCTAGATAATCACATATTTCTACAACACCATGGAGGAAAATTTGTTAATACAGTTTACGGTTAATATAGTATATAGATAAACTTGTTCATATAGTTTATAGTTGATATATTATATACTTGTTAATATAGTTTATAGTTGATATAGTATATAGATAATCTTTTTAATAAAGTATATAGATAAACTTGTTAATATAGTACATAGTTGATATTGTATATAGATAATCTTGTTAATAAAGTACATAGATAAACTTGTTAATATAGTTTATAGTTGATATAGAATATAGATAAACTTGTTAATAAAGTATATAGATAAACTTGTTAATATAGTACATAGTTGATATAGTATATAGATAATCTTGTTAATAAAGTACATAGATAAACTTGTTAATATAGTACATAGATAAACGTGTTAATATAGTTTATAGTTGATATAGTATATAGATAATCTTTTTAATAAAGTATATAGATAAACTTGTTAATATAGTACATAGTTGATATTGTATATAGATAATCTTGTTAATAAAGTACATAGATAAACTTGTTAATAAAGTACATAGATAAACGTGTTAATATAGTTTATAGTTGATATAGTATATAGATAATCTTGTTAATAAAGTACATACTAGATAAACTTGTTAATATAGTTTATAGTTGACATAGTATACAGATAAACTTATTAATAAAGTATATAGATAAACGTGTTAATATAGTTTATAGTTGACATAGTATATAGATAAACTTGTTAATAAAGTACATAGATAAACTTGTTAATATAGTTTATAGTTGACATAGTATACAGATAAACTTGTTAATAAAGTATATAGATAAACTTGTTAATATAGTTTATAGTTGACATAGTATACAGATAAACTTATTAATAAAGTATATAGATAAACGTGTTAATATAGTTTATAGTTGACATAGTATATAGATAAACTTGTTAATAAAGTACATAGATAAACTTGTTAATATAGTTTATAGTTGACATAGTATACAGATAAACTTGTTAATAAAGTACATAGATAAACTTGTTAATATAGTTTATAGTTGACATAGTATATAGATAAACTTGTTAATAAAGTATATAGATAATCTTGTTAATAAAGTATATAGATAAACTTGTTAATAAAGTATATAGATAAACTTGTTAATAAAATATATAGATAAACTTGTTAATATAGTTTACAGTTGATATAGTATATAGATAATCTTGTTAATAAAGTATATAGATAAACTTGTTAATAAAGTATAAAGATAAACTTGTTAATAAAGTATATAGATAAACTTGTTAATGTAGTTTATAGTTGACATAGTATATAGATAAACTTGTTAATATAGTACATAGTTGATATAGAATATAGATAATCTTGTTAATAAAGTATATAGATAAACTTGTTAATATAGTACATAGTTGATATTGTATATAGATAATCTTGTTATTAAAGTATACAGGTAAACTTGTTAATATAGTTTATAGTTGATATAGAATATAGATAATCTTGTTAATAAAGTATATAGATAAACTTGTTAATAAAGTATAAAGATAAACTTGTTAATAAAGTATATAGATAAACTTGTTAATGTAGTTTATAGTTGACATAGTATATAGATAAACTTGTTAATATAGTACATAGTTGATATAGAATATAGATAATCTTGTTAATAAAGTATATAGATAAACTTGTTAATAAAGTATATAGATAAACTTGTTAATATAGTACATAGTTGATATAGTATATAGATAATCTTGTTAATAAAGTATACAGGTAAACTTGTTAATAAAGTATATAGATAAACTTGTTAATATAGTTTATAGTTGATGTAGTATATAGATAAACTTGTTAATAAAGTAATATAGATAAACTTGTTAATAAAGTATTTAGGTACATTTTTATTGTATAGTATGATACATCCATTTTAACGATGTTACATCTGCTCAATATCCCGTAAATATACAGAAAGCGAAAGCTAAATGTCATTATATTAAACATACTCCTTTTGTGACATACAGACAATGTGTAAGCAAAATTATACCAAGCAATATATTGATGCTTGTTTTTGTTTTATTGTTCGCGTGGGTTCTATTAGAAAAACAGGAACACTTATTCTTTATCCGTATAATCTATGTTTGGTTTGATTGTTATCAGATAAATACCCGTAGTTAGTGGATTGTCCTCTGAGATTCATTGAAAATATGAATAACCAATAATCCATAATAATTGTAAAACTGCAGTCTTTTCTCAATAAAATGACCATTTTCAGCTCATAATAATTATTATCGCATAGATATTCCATTTCTAATGCCATACATCTATTGTTTTTTGTTTTACCTTGATGAAAATAGACTAAATGGAGTCAATTAGTTGTGCATGTAGGAAACAAAAAATATTGTGCATGTCAACTAATCTGAACATATATCTGAATAATGGCGTGTTACTATCAATTTGTTACAACCAACACAGTATAATAAGATCCTGTTCTTAGATTTCCACTGATAACTCTGGCTGTAACTGTTATTCGTGCTTAAGGGACAATATATAAGTGATATTTTATACTCCGTGTAATAAGAAATATCACGTTTGTATGCAAGTCAATGAAATGGTTCCACCTGAGAATAACATTGTTATCATAGAGAATACGAACTGTCCTAATTTCAACAATTCGATTTATCGTGTTAAGCATTTCACACTTCTTAACAATATAACTGTCATCGTATTTTTCGTGCAGAAAATACAAGATGAAAGATATTTGAATCACGTAGTCAGAGATGAAATCAATTTAGTATTGAGTGCATCTCATGTATATATGGATTACTTAATATCTGCTAAGACAGTAAAATGTATAGTTACATTAATAGTTACATTATACTATACTAGGGTCATGTGTACAATTCGTGGACAACCTAACTTTTGGGGGATATATGATGCGTTGGTCTTTAAAAATGCGCATGGCAATAAATGATATCAATTGAATCAATTTCTATTTTCACATTGCTACTTTTACACGTAGTCGCCGTATACGAGTTACCAATGCGACCATAGACAGTTCCTGCTGAGCATTTTGAAATGATCAATACAATTAGGTGGATCCATTTTGTTAAGTCCCATTCATTATAAGCTTATAAATGTATCAGTCGTAATAGTTTCTGTTTGTCATATAACAGAGGAATCCTGTGTATTTTCCTGTGAAACCACCATCGTATTTTTTTCAATATCATTGATAAAATACTATTTATAGAACAGCTGTGTTTTCCCGCAGTCTATAATTATATTCAAGCGCATGCGCACGTCACGTCACTTCTACTTTGACGAAAGATATGTGCTGCTTGAAGTTTATTAATTTTGCATACATTTGTAAAGTGTCATGATAAATGTTACGATAATGGATGCGTAATATAGACAACATACTCACAGACAACGACGTACTACTTCCGAGTCAACCACTATGTTGTTTACAGTCAATCGTAATGTGTCGGAGTCATGTTATGCACACGTCATAAAGTGACGTCACTTTCTAGATATATCTGGTTTTCAAAGCGAAATGAGTGTTTTTAGAAGAAAAATGGCTCATTTCGTCGGTAATTATTTTCTTCGACTTGGGATAATATTAGCAATTGCTTGTTTTTGCACATTTTTTTATAGCTAAAGCTAATGGGGCTTAAATATTTGTGCTATACTTCGTATATTTAAATGAATGGAATGCTGTTCATGAACTTTACGGATGACCCTTGTAACTAATACGTAATGAACTAAATGCATTATAAGATTCGTGACTGCCAATAATTAGACATTCAGGAGGCGACCGTAAAATGTTCATGTTTCCAGACGTTCACCAGAATGTTCATATGTACCCAAATATTCCCAAAAATATTCATACTTCCACATATTCCTCAAAGTTTTCATATTTCCAGACCTTCACCAAAATATTCATGTTTTCAGACACTCTCAATAAAGTCCGATTAACCAAGTCAGACAGTTTAAAACATCCGTACTCGTGTTTAGTTTTGATAAGTGTATATTAACATTTAATGCAATTCAAATTGAATAGAAATAACATGAAAAGTGAAGGGAGAATTCTGTTTTTTACAACATCTGTTTAAGCTGTCATTTTTGACAGAAATATAAAATATAGGTGAATGTTATGTTTGTATATTTACTCAGTGATTTTATGATTATCATGCCAGTGGGAGAATTAAAATATACACCCGTTAAAAGAACTGATGAACAGTATACACTGACACATCTAATGATAAGCAAAATATCGGTTATAATTAGCGATGATAGATTTTTAAAAAAAACACATCTAAAATAACCCAGATAAATTTGAACATTAGTGGCTTAAATAACATCTGGCATATCCGCAAACATGAAGTAATGTTAGTGAATACTTCACATCATCTGTAAACTTAACAACCTTTAATAAAATGACTGATTCCTAGAAACATATATATCTACGGCTGTTTCATAGCGGCACATAAAAATGCTGATTCACAGCGGCATATGAAAATGTCTGATTCCTAGCAACATGTAATGATGGTTGATTTCTAGTAACATGTAATAATAATTGATTCCTAGCGGCATAAAATAATGGCTGTTTCTTAGCTACATGTAAAAACTGTTTATTCCCAACAACATGTAATTTCCCAACAACATGTAATGATGGTTGATTCCTAACAACATAACAGAGCAGTGCAGTGTTGAAATTCATAGTCAGCGTGATCGCTTTATGAGAAGAACTTACAAGTAAATTCATCTCATAATAATAATTCCTACCATCATATAATAATGGTTGATTCCTAGGGGCATATAATAATGGTTGATTCCTAGGGGCATATAATAATGGTTGATTCCTAGGGGCATATAATAATGGTTGATTCCTAGGGGCATATAATAATGGTTGATTCCTAGGGGCATATAATAATGGTTGATTCCTAGGGGCATATAATAATGGTTGATTCCTAGGGGCATATAATAATGGTTGATTCCTAGGGGCATATAATAATGGTTGATTCCTAGGGGCATATAATAATGGTTGATTCCTAGGGGCATATAATAATGGTTGATTCCTAGGGGCATATAATAATGGTTGATTCCTAGGGGCATATAATAATGGTTGATTCCTAGGGGCATATAATAATGGTTGATTCCTAGGGGCATATAATAATGGTTGATTCCTAGGGGCATATAATAATGGTTGATTCCTAGGGGCATATAATAATGGTTGATTCCTAGGGGCATATAATAATGGTTGATTCCTAGGGGCATATAATAATGGTTGATTCCTAGGGGCATATAATAATGGTTGATTCCTAGGGGCATATAATAATGGTTGATTCCTAGGGGCATATAATAATGGTTGATTCCTAGGGGCATATAATAATGGTTGATTCCTAGGGGCATATAATAATGGTTGATTCCTAGGGGCATATAATAATGGTTGATTCCTAGGGGCATATAATAATGGTTGATTCCTAGGGGCATATAATAATGCCTATTTTTAGCTGCATATGTTAACGGTTGATCCCTAGCAAAGGTAATGATAACTGATTCATGGAAACATGTAATAATGGAAGATTATTAACACCATGTCTGATTTCCAGCAACACTGTTGATTTCTATCAATATAAATTATAATTAATGGTTGATTTCTATCAACATGCAATAATGGTTGATTCATAGCGGCCTATGATAATAGTTAATTCATAGCTACATGTAACAAGAACAACTATAACAAAACATTATAGTTAGACGAATTACAAGAAGCATTGGTTTAAGTTTTTTGTATGAAGTTGCTTTTTTCATAAAGGATACTGACCGTCTACTTTATTCATTCCTCCATTATGGAGATTATAACATATTTACAAGTTATAGATAATACACATATTTTGACAATCATGAGTATTTGACAAATGAATACATCCATGTATATAGTTCACATGTACATGGTATTACCATACCATACATCGATGGAATAAAGTACACCCTAAATACTACCAAATCCACCATAGTCTGATATGATACAACCACATTAAACTTACTTCTAATGATGTTCCCGATATTATGCCACGTTAACATCATAGAACAATGCCTACAGTACTTACATATATATATATAGAAAAATGGTTGATTTATAGCGGCATCTAATGATGGCTGATTCTTAGCTGTTTTTAATAAATTCTTATCCCTAGCAACATGTTATAATGTCTGATCCCTAGCTGTATATAATGTCTGATCCCTAGCAACATGACTGATCCCTAGCAACATGCAATAATGTCTGATCCCTAGCAGTATATAATGCCTGATTCATAGCAACATGGAATAATGGCTGATTCTTAGCTGTTTATGATCAAGGCTGATCCCTAACAACATGTAATAATGTCTGATCCCTAGCTGTATATAATGTCTGATCCCTAGCAACATGACTGATCCCTAGCAACATGCAGGCTGATCCCTAGCAACGTGTAATTATGTCTGATACCTAGCTGTATATAATAATTGCTGATCCCTAGCAACATGTAAAAATGTCTGCAAAGATTCATGTCCTCAGGTTCTCGAAGGTTTGCTTATTTTCTTCAAGGACTTATATACATACATGGATTCGCAACTGATAAAAATAGATCAAACGATATCGTTCGGCGATCCCACAATGCATTGCTATATACTCGGCAATGTCCGACAGCTGTATTTGGGTGTTTACGAATTTGATATTATACTAATAAAACTTTGGCAATTGGGCACGGGAAATTGGTAAAGGATGCAACAAATTCCTTAAATATATTGAGATACATTTATAATCCACAAAGTCTAAGTATAAGCATTGAAAAAGGCATCAGTCGAACATTTTAAATTCCAAGATGGCGGACATCTATTATAATCCTTTCGTCTCCGAGATTAAACAGTCGGAATACCACGGATATTTTCGCTGTTATTATCATTCGGATATCACGGATGTTTTCGTATTTTCGCTTTTGTAAACAATAGCTTGTATTCCCGTAGATTCACGTCTTATTATCGCGGGATTTGATTCTTTTAAACTGTTAATACGGAAGTTGCGAATCCATGTATGTATATAAGTCCTTGTTTTCTTTTTATTTTTTGCTCACCTAGCACAGAGTGCCAAGGTGAGTTTTTAGATAGAGCTATGTCCGTCGTCGTCCGTCTGTCCACACGCATGCGAGGGTGGTTGTGGGGTTAGGGTTAGTACATTTAGGTCTTGTGAGGTTCAGTTACGTACAAACTGGACTTGTGGGGATAATTTCGACTTGTAGGGTGCGACTTGTGGGGTTTAAAACACCGAAAAGATCAAAGGGATCACCCCACAACATACGTCTTATGAGAACGTCCGTCCGTCCGTCGTCAACAATTTCTTTAAACAACATATCCTCCTAAACCACTTGGGCAATTTCAACCAAACTTCACAGGTGTGTTCCTTGCTTGGAGCTCTACCAAAGTTGTTCAGGGAATTGCATTCCATGCAGAACTCTGGTTGCTATGGCAACCAGAAGGATTTTTTAGAAAATCTTCAAAAATCTTCTTCTCCAATACCAGAGGACCTAGAGCTTAGATATTTAGTGTGCAGCATTGTCTAGTGGACCTCTTCTAAGTTTGTTCAAATTATTGCCCTGGAGTCAAAATAGGCCCTGCCCCGAGGGTCACTTGATTTATATATGCTTATATAGGAAAATTTAAAAAATCTTCTTCTCCAAAACCACAAGGCCTAGAGCTAAGATATTTTGTATGTAGCATTGTCTTGTAGACCTCTACCGAGTTTGTTCAAATTATGGCCCCAGGGTAAAAATTGGCCCCGCCCAGGGGTTTACTCTATTTTATATAGGAAAATTTGAAAAATCTTCTCCGAAACCACAAGGCTTAGAGCTAAGATATTTTGTATGCAGCACTGTCTAGCGGACCACTACCAAGTTTGTTCAAATTATTGCCCTAGGGTCAATATTGGCCCCGCCTCGGGGGTCACTTGATTTATATAGGCTTATATAGGAAAATTGAAAAAATCTTCTTGTTCAAAACCAAAAGGCCTAGAGCTTAGATATTTTGTATGTAGCATTGTCATGTAGACTTCTACCAAGTTCGTTGCAAATAATGGCCCCAGGGTCAATATTGGCCCTTGCCCGGGGGTCAGTTGATTTCAACAACTACTTGACAACTTTTTACCATGACAAATAACTTCCCTTGATTTAATTATCCCTTAGTGTTACGATACACAGGTGAGCGATACAGGGCCATCATGGCCCTCTTGTTTACTTCGTTACTGTCTGATAAGCAGGTTTTAAAATAAAGAGTCCGAACAGTATTACCGTTAAATTGATACTAAGTTCAGACAGTCGAGGTATCCCTCGAATAACTTTATGATGATTGATTTATCTAACAATCTATATACATGGGCAGGAATTAACTGGCGATTATTTGTTCAACATTAAAACTTCACTATTTGATACATTTTGTTACAAAGGGGTCGGTATCAAAACTACTTTGAAATGTCGATTTGTCGCTCAATTAACGATCCAATAAAACTGAACACAGTAATGTTAACCTTAAAGTAATTCCATACAGCAAAATGTAAGGATTGCTGTTTTGTAGAAGTATTTATACCACAATCACGTTGATAATTAATATATATGGTGATGGCTTAATATACTAACCGACATGTTATCACCAACAAGTCTATTTTAACGCAGGGCTTCCTAAATGGACAAATAATCAATGTAGATTTAGAAAATTGAACAGAATGTAAATCACGTACCGGTTCTTGTGATGTTTGGATTCAAATCAAACCCGTATGTTTTAAGGAGACCAGGGAGAATATTGTTCACACTTCATTACTGTATGAAGAGTTTTAATCAAAGAGCAATGTAGGCGTTTGTTTGACTATTTGAGCCTTTAGAATCTTAAACACAGTCTCTGAATTCCAATTGTTAAATACTGTAGCAAAGGCCACTACAACTAAAGCAGACCTTGGACAGCCAGTATTTTATAAACAAGAGGGCCAAGATGGCCCTTTATCGCTCACCTGTGAACAAAGTCACTATAAGTAATGACCAGGTAATATAGTTTCCTTCTTGTATAACCCAATTGTACGTAGATTTTGATATCAAAACCAACAATGAAGGTATAATACTGTTAAACAAGCTAAAATGTAGCAATTTGTTTTAATCCAAGGGCCCATAACTCTTGAAGTTGTGATTTGATTCCACCCATAACTGTTCTTGTCCAAGACCGTAAGGTCATACACATTCATTGTTAAATACTGTAGCAAAGGCTACTACAACTAAAGCAGACCTTGGACAGCCAGTATTTTATAAACAAGAGGGCCAAGATGGCCCTTTATCGCTCACCTGTGAACAAAGTCACTATAAGTAATGACCAGGTAATATAGTTTCCTTCTTGTATAACCCAATTTTACGTAGATTTTGATATCAAAACCAACAATGAAGGTATAATACTGTTAAACAAGCTAAAATGTAGCAATTTTTTTTAATCCAAGGGCCCATAACTCTTGAAGTTGTGATTTGATTCCACCCATAACTGTTCTTGTCCAAGACCGTAAGGTCATACACATTCATTGTTAGGGCTGTAGATCGTTGGGCAAGTGGCGATCCGATCCAATCCACGATTCAACACTTACGGTCCACAAATCGAATCACGAATCTTCTGTTAAAAAGTAACCCATTAAAACTTCAAAATTCAGTCATGAAGACAGCTAAAAAAGTTTTAGGAATAATGAAGTAAATCAATATAAATTTGTTCTGTGGCATACATTTATAGGATTCCCTTCCAGTTAATTGATTTACCAGCATCATTATTTAAAGAACCAATTTGACATCTTGGCAAACATAGTAGTCCATGATGAGACAATATTTATTCTGAGAAAAGGGATTTTTAAGAACAAAGAATACACTTTTAATTTATTAAAAAACAAGATCGCGAACCACGAATCTTAGTAATGACGATTATTCATACTCGATTTTTTCATTTGATTCCTGATTACTCGAGTACTCGGATACTCGCTACAGCCCTATTCATTGTAAATATGATTAGGATCGGTGAATAAATGAAGGCGCTAGAGCATAAACAAGCTAAAATATAGCAAATTTTCTAAGTCAAGGGCCCATAACTCTAGAAGTTATTGTCCGATTTTGCCCATAATCGAACTTAGCCGAGACAATGTGGCCATATACATTGTGAGCAAGTTGAATCACGATTAATTAAGAGCTGAGCTGTGGATGCTAGAGTGTAAACAAACTAATTGTGGACGGACGCCGGACATTCATCGATATTAAAAGCTCACCTGATTCATCAGATGAGCTAACAATACCGATCAGAAACCACGCTACATTTGTTTCAGCAATGGTGGTGTTTAAATAAAAATACCGAGTTTAATAAAAGAAAATTTCGTGACATTTGAGTCTTCTGGAAACGGTTGTGTGTTTGTATTGGTACATTTACTTCTTGTATTCAGAAATTATATCTAAAAACGACCAAAATGGCGGACAACATGACACTGACATGTGAAATAAAACCATTTCACTGGGACCACATCTTTCTCGCGTTAGATAATAATTGTTTCCATGCATTTTTTTTTAATTTCACGGGAATGTATAACGTTTGACATAATGAAATATATACACTCACCTTTGGAATAATTCCCGTATGATTTGATTGAGAAGTTAGCGTCGATTTGATGTGGTGTGTATTTTCCTGTATGAGCACTTACACGTTGAATTGGAATGTGAGATATTTGCCCCTGGGTAAAGATTAAAATAGGCGGATATTTGCCCCTGGGTAAAGTTTAGAATAGGCGGATATTTGCCCCTGGGTAAAGTTTAGAATAGGCGGATATTTGCCCCTGGGTAAAGTTTAGAATAGGCGGATATTTGCCCCTGGGTAAAGATTAAAATAGACAGATATTTGCCCCTGGGTAAAGATTAAAATAGACAGATATTTGCCCCTGGGTAAAGTTTAGAATAGGCGGATATTTGCCCCTGGGTAAAGATTAAAATAGACAGATATTTGCCCCTGGGTAAATTTTAGAATAGGCGGATATTTGCCCCTGGGTAAAGATTAAAATAGACAGATATTTGCCCCTGGGTAAAGATTAAAATAGACAGATATTTGCCCCTGGGTAAAGTTTAGAATAGGCGGATATTTGCCCCTGGGTAAAGATTAAAATAGACAGATATTTGCCCCTAGGTAAAGATTAAAATAGACAGATATTTGCCCCTGGGTAAATATTAGAATAGGCGGATATTTGCCCCTGGGTAAATATTAAAATAGACAGATATTTGCCCCTGGGTAGAGATTAGAATAGGCGGATAAAAAATTATTTGCCCTGGGTAAAGATTAGAATAGGCGGATATTTGCCCCTGGGTAAAGTTTAGAATAGACAGATATTTGCCCCTGGGTAAAGTTTAGAATAGACAGATATTTGCCCCTGGGTAAAGATTAGAATAGGCGGATATTTGCCCCTGGATAAAGTTTAGAATAGACTGATATTTGACCCATCAATGTTGGTCATTTGCTCCTATGCTTTATTATAAAAGTAAGACAAAATTCCGTTCAATAGACAGCTTTTACTTTCATTTCAGGGAAATAATTCCAGTTTCGATATTTATTTACTTATTTAATCCTCTTCATCCAATCCTGGACATAGGGCCTTCACAGCAGTTCTCCACCCTCGTAGATATTATGCCTTTCGCTTGACCTCGCCCCTGGATAGTAGTAACCTCTGACTCCAGACATCAAGGGTTCTTCTCCAAGTTGAGGTTGGGCGACCTCTCCTACGCTTCCCATGGGGATTCCAGTCGAGGGCCTATCTTTACTGGTTTGGTCCCTCCATAGGGTATGTCCAACTGACCGCCACTTGCGCTCCTTGATGACTTCTGCTGGGTTCTCACCAAGAGCTCTTCGTTGGAGATCTCTGGCCATCTGACGTGATGAATTTGTCGTAGTCAAGTGTTCACAAAGACTTAGAGCTTTTCTTGTCTAGAACTTTTGTGTGTTACGGAACCGTATAGCAGAACTGCTTTGACGCTTGAATTGAAGATTATCATCTTTGTCTCGAGGAAGAAGTTCCAGCGTGACAAAAATGTGACGTGCCTTTCCACTTGAGGCTTTGATGTCCTCCTCGGTACTCCCTGACCTGCTGGTTGTGCTTCCTATGTATATGAAGTGATCTACATCTTCAATGTCACGTTGGGCCATATTAATTGGTGAGTTTGACATTGCATTTATCATCATTCTTGGTTTCTGGGTGTTGTCAATAGTCTACTAGTCCCGTTTGCTGTGCAATTGTGTTAAAGCGCTGTGACTTCTGTATATGTCTGAAGGAGTGGGACAGTAATCTGAGAAGTCTAAGTTTTCCAGTGTCCTAACCAAGTTCCACTGTAGTCCCCTTGGTTGGCCCATAGTCTGCTTGTGTACACAAGCAATGACGAGCCAAAGTCTTCGGGGATGCCAAACAATTTTGCCTGACTCCATTGTTAACAGTCGATATTTGCAGCCTAGTAAAACCTGTGTTAACAGATATCTCCAAATAAATACCAACCTATGAATAAATGCCATTCTTTTAAAAACCGTATTTGATTATATAGAACTAAATGACCACCAAATAAAGGTCACCTGTCAATAAAGGTAACATTATGTCTTTCCAAAGGGTGGATTTTGTTCACGTGTTTGACTGTAGTTAAATTATAAGATTCACAGAGTCAAATAATTTGCTGTCGTTTTAATAATAATGCATCTTTTTGTGAAGTGCATATTCATCGAAATTATCTATAAGTCATTATGAATTATTTAGATACTACACGTATATTATAATATGACCTACATTGTATTTGTTAACTTGTTTGTTTATTTATTCATATCTTATTACACCCTAAGTTATAGAAGTGATCCAAACATTTTGGTTAGAGATCTCAAATTTCCATTAAGTTCCACTTATCTTATCCAGTCAAAGATGAATATGTATATATATATACATGTTGGTGCGTTACTCATTATACATGTTGGTATGGGAGATATTCTTTTGCGTATGAGCCAATGTCCTACCATGGAGAGGTCAGTGACCTACCATGAAGGGGTCAGTGTCCTACCATAAAGGGGCCAATGTCCTACCATTAAGAGGTCAGTGTCCTACCATGAAGGGGTTAATGTCCTACCATTAAGAGATCAGTGTCCTACCATGAAGGGGTTAATGTCCTACCATGAAGGGGTCAGTGTCCTACCATAAAGGGGCCAATGTCCTACCATGAAGGGGTCAGTGTCCTACCATAAAGGGGCCAATGACCTACCATGAAGGGGTCAGTGTCCTACCATAAAGGAGCCAATGTCCTACCATTAAGAGGTCAGTGTCCTACCATGAAGGGGTTAATGTCCTACCATGAAGGGGTCAATGTTCTACCATGAAGAGGTCAATGTCCTACCATGAAGGGCTTAATGTCCTACCATGAAGGGGTCAATGTCCTACCAAGAAGGGGTCAATGTCCTACCATGAAGGAGTCAGTGACCTACCATGAAGGGGCCGATGTCCTACCATGAAGGGGTCAGTGACCTACCATTAAGGGGTCAGTGTCCTACCATGAAGGGGTCAGTGACCTACCATTAAGGGGTCAGTGTCCTACCATGAAGGGGTCAGTGACCTACCATTAAGGGTTGAGTGTCCTACCATGAAGGGGTCAATGTCCTACCATGAAGGGGTTAATGTCCTACCATGAAGGAGTCAGTGACCTACCATGAAGGGGTCAGTGACCTACCATGAAGGGGTCAATGTCCTACCATGAAGGGGTCAATGTCCTACCATGAAGGGGGCGATATCCTACCATTAAGGGGTCAATGTCCTACCATGAAGGGGTTAATGTCCTACCATGAAGGGATTAATGTCCTACCATGAAGGGGTCAATGTCCTACCATGAAGGGTTTAATGTCCTACCATGAAGGGCTTAATGTCCTACCATGAAGGGGTCAATGTCCTACCATGAAGGGGTCAATGTCCTACCATGAAGGAGTCAGTGACCTACCATGAAGGGGCCGATGTCCTACCATGAAGGGGTCAGTGAACTACCATTAAGGGGTCAGTGTCCTACCATTAAGGGGTGAGTGTCCTACCATGAAGGGGTCAATGTCCTACCATGAAGGGGTTAATGTCCTACCATGAAGGAGTCAGTGACCTACCATGAAGGGGTCAGTGACCTACCATGAAGGGGGCGATATCCTACCATGAAGGGGTCAATGTCCTACCATGAAGGGGTTAATGTCCTACCATGAAGGGATTAATGTCCTACCATGAAGGGGTCAATGTCCTACCATGAAGGGGTTAATGTCCTACCATGAAGGGATTAATGTCCTACCATGAAGGGGTCAGTGACCTACCATGAAGGGGTCAATGTCCTACCATGAAGGGGTCAATGTCCTACCATGAAGGGGGCGATGTCCTACCATGAAGGGATTAATGTCCTACCATGAAGGGGTCAGTGACCTACCATGAAGGGGTCAATGTCCTACCATGAAGGGGTCAATGTCCTACCATGAAGGGATTAATGTCCTACCATGAAGGGGTCAATGACCTACCATGAAGGGGTCAATGTCCTACCATGAAGGGGGCGATGTCCTACCATGAAGGGATTAATTGCCTACCACGAAGGGGTCAATGTCCTACCATGAAGGGTTTAATGTCCTACCATGAAGGGATTAATGTCCTACCATGAAGGGGTCAATGTCCTACCTACCATGAAGGGGTTAATGTCCTACCATGAAGGGATTAATGTCCTACCATGAAGGGGTCAGTGTCCTACCATGAAGGGATTAATGTCCTACCATGAAGGGGTCAGTGTCCTACCATGAAGGGATTAATGTCCTACCATGAAGGGGTCAATGTCCTACCATGAAGGGGTCAATGTCCTACCATGAATGGGCCAATGTCCTACCATGAAGGGGTCAATGTCCTACCATGAAGGGGTCAAATACCTACCATGAAGGGGCCAGTGTCCTACTATGAAGGGGTCAGTGACCTACCATGAAGGGGCCAGTGTCCTACCATGAAGGGGTCAGTGACTTACCATGAAAGGGCCGATGTCCTACCATGAAGGGGTCAATGTCCTACCATGAAGGGGTCAGTGACCTACCATGAAAGGGCCGATGTCCTACCATGAAGGGGTCATTGACCTACCATGAAGGGGTCAATGTCCTACCATGAAGGGGTCAGTGACCTACCATGAAGGGGTCAGTGACCTACAATGAAGGGGTGAGTGTCCTACCATGAAGGAGTCAGTGACCTACCATGAAGGGGTTAATGTCCTAACATGAAGGGGTCAATGTCCTACAATGAAGGGGTTAATGTCCTACTATGAAGGGATTAATGTCCTACCATGAAGGGGTCAATGTCCTACCATTAAGGGGTCAATGTCCTACCATGAAGGGGTCAGTGACCTACCATGAAGGGGCAAGTGTCCTACCATGAAGGGGTCAGTGACCTACCATGAAGGGGTCAGTGTCCTACCATGAAGGGGTCAGTGACCTATCATGAAGGGGCCAATGTCCTACCATGAAGGGGTCAGTGACCTACCATGAAGGGGTCAGTGTCCAACCATGAAGGGGTCAGTGACCTACCATGACGGGGCCAATGTCCTACCATGAAGGGGTCAGTGAGCTACCATGAAAGGGCCAATGTCCTACCATGAAAGGGTCAGTGACCTACCATGAAGGGGTCAGTGTCCTACCATGAAGGGGTCAGTGACCTACTATGAAGGGGTGAGTGTCCTATCATGAAGGAGTCAGTGACCTACCATGAAGGGTCAGTGTCCTATCATGAAGGGGTCAATGTCCTACCATGAAGGGGTCAATGTCCTACCATTAAGGGGCCAATGTCCCCTCATGAAAGGGCCAATGTCTCACCATTAAGGGGTCAATGTCCTACCATGAAGGGGTCAATGTTCTACCATGAAGGGTCAATGTCCTACCATGAAGGGGTCAATGTTCTACCATGAAGGGTCAATGTCCTACCATGAAGGGGCCAATGTCCTACCTAAATTTAGAAATTCCGTTAGAGTTTGAAATCATTAAATGTAAACACAGTACGTGATGTTTAGCCGTAGCATTCGGTAATTTCTGGTCTACATTTTATCACTTTGTTACACAAATCTACTCACTACCACCAACACTGATCATTACTACCTCTCCAGTGACTTTCAGTTACATGGCACCAAACATGCGCAATAACAGGTGAAGTTTCAAGAATACAGCTCTGCAAACACGTCCGAGAACATTCTTTGTAACACCATGTCATAACAATTAAGTCTAACTGAAGACTTCCTTAATTCAAAAATAAATGAACACCTGTTTATGGCTGTCATAGAATAATAATGTAACCTTATATGGCTGGTTTTTAGTGGGATGTCAAACAAAAACAAAAGAGCAGCGACAAATGTTAAACAATGGAAGGTGAAATATTTAGCTGGATTATTCAGATTTAGTTAATGCATGTATAATGCAGTATAATTATTATAGATAGGCATATAAAGTACTAAGTATATACGATGATGTCAATATAGATATATTTCACCAGATGACGCAACAAAGATTATTTCTTTCATCAAATTCCAGCGGTCAGGTAACCAAATGTCACAGTTCCTGATCAGGTCATATATTTCACCACAGTGTCACTTGTCATTATGATGTCTTACGGTCAGATAAACGAATGTCACAGGTCAGATCATATATTTCACCAAGTCTTATACTGTTTAAGTCATGCACTGTTCATTAAATGATATATTGAATCAGTAGTTCGGGCTTCATTATCGTAGGCCGCGTTAAAAAGTATAAAGAATAATTATTAATTACCTATCAAAGTTATTAAACATATAATATTAAGCTACGAGCGTATTTACTTGTTTTAATTAAACTTCAAACTAAAGTTACATGAATGTGTGTAGTACTTTTCTAGATTCACCAATGAGTGTTATAGCATTGATGAGTAGTCTCTGAAATACCACAATAAAATAAAACGAGACTACAGTTCTTGCTTAAAAAACTTTTTTTCATCAATCAAATGTCAAACTTGTGGTAACTAATTACTGTATGGGGAACAATGAAATTATTTTCTCTTGATGGAGCCTAGTTTATAAACGAAAACAATGTTCCAAATATACCAGGTATACCAAATATACCATGAACAAATATACCATGAGCAAATAATAATGTGGATAGAAATGTGTTGTCATTTATCATGATTTAATAAATGAACAAGAACAGTAATCTATTAAATGAAAATGTATGATTAAACGATATAGCTAGGAGGACGATTTTAGCATTGAAATAGGCTTCTTAAAACATGCATTAAACCCTCTCATCAAACTAGCATGCGTCCTGCATGGAAACCATTTAGGAGCAGATTCTGTCACTTGTGAAATCTTTATTATACCCTATGTTTTTACCATGATTAATGATGGCATAACTAACTTCTTTACCAAGCAAGATGCTAATTTCAAGTCAGTATCATTTTACGTGCTATTTTTAATGTTATTTCAGAATGTTGTTTTACAGGATTCAATATTCAGTATTATATATTTGTAACGTACACATATTTCTGTTCACAGTACATTCAATATAATAAACTATTGTATATACAAAAAATATCACATCCAATATTTCTCAATAACTCTATTAATTTCAATACGTTATTTTGTTTTAACATTAAAATGTATTTTTTCAAATTATATTCATTTCGTAAGCTCGACAAACAAATACAAAATGAAACTCTTCATCTATATATTTACTGTTACATATTAAACAATACCTCTGGTTATGATCGATTATTTTTTGTCCAGTTTCAATTCACACAAGTCATGCGTCTTAATTTAGAAAAAAAAAGAAATTCTGTCTAGATAGTTTTCAAAATAAAGTTTATGAATGTTTAAAACTTTGTACAGACGCATACTAGAACTATTGGCTATTAAATGAACATGCCAGGAATGCAAAAAATGTATAATAATCTCCGTTTGAACAAAGAATTGAACAATTTAACATCAATATATTCAGGAGGGGACAAAACGTCTGAGAACCCGTGACTGTTCACTAAAACTTTAATCTGATATAACCAAATATGTTTGCCTTCTATGAAGTCATCTTAATTACGACGACTTTAACAAATGTTGAACCATACAATATTCATTATTTTACATTTCTAACATATATACATACTATGCTCAAGTTAATGAAACTATTTACTACAACAAACGAGAATACACTTAAGAATCTAGCTCAGTATATATTTCATGCTTTTGAATAAATTATGAAGAAATCAAATGTTATATGACAGAACTTAATGATGTAAGTATTTAATATGTTATATGGTATATGACAGAACTTAATGATGTAAGTATTTAATATGTTATATGACAGAACTTAATGATGTAAATATTTAATATGTTATATGGTATATGACAGAACTTAATGATGTAAGTATTTAATATGTTATATGACAGAACTTAATGATGTAAGTATTTAATATGTTATATGACATAACTTAATGATGTAAGTATTTAATATGTTATATGTTATATGACAGAACTTAATGATGTAAGCATTTAATATGTTATATGTCAATGACAGAACTTAATGATGTAAGTATTTAATATGTTATATGACAGAACTTAATGATGTAAGCATTTAATATGTTATATGACAGAACTGAATGATGTAAGCATTTAATATGTTATATGACAGAACTTAATGATGTAAGTATTTAATATGTTATATGACAGAACTTAATGATGTAAATATTTAATATGTTATATGACAGAACTTAATGATGTAAGCATTTAATATGTTATATGTCAATGACAGAACTTAATGATGTAAGTATTTAATATGTTATATGACAGAACTTAATGATGTAAGCATTTAATATGTTATATGACAGAACTTAATGATGTAAGCATTTAATATGTTATATGACAGAACTTAATGATGTAAGCATTTAATATGTTATATGACAGAACTTAATGATGTAAGCATTTAATATGTTATATGACAGAACTTAATGATGTAAGCATTTAATATGTTATATGACAGAACTTAATGATGTAAGTATTTAATATGTTATATGACAGAACTTAATGATGTAAGCATTTAATATGTTATATGGTATATGACAGAACTTAATGATGTAAGCATTTAATATATATCATATGACAGAACTTAATGATGTAAGCATTTAATATGTTATATGACAGAACTTAATGACGTAAATATTTAATATGTTATATGGTATATGACAGAACTTAATGACGTAAATATTTAATATGTTATATGTTATATGACAGAACTTAATGATGTAAGTATTTAATATGTTATATGACAGAACTTAATGATGTAAGTATTTAATATGTTATATGTTATATGACAGAACTTAATGATGTAAGTATTTAATATGTTATATGGTATATGACAGAACTTAATGATGTAAGCATTTAATATGTTATATGACAGAACTTAATGATGTAAGTATTTAATATGTTATATGACAGAACTTAATGATGTAAGTATTTAATATGTTATATGTTATATGACAGAACTTAATGATGTAAGTATTTAATATGTTATATGGTATATGACAGAACTTAATGATGTAAGTATTTAATATGTTATATGACAGAACTTAATGATGTAAATATTTAATATGTTATATGACAGAACTTAATGATGTAAGCATTTAATATGTTATATGTCAATGACAGAACTTAATGATGTAAGTATTTAATATGTTATATGACAGAACTTAATGATGTAAGCATTTAATATGTTATATGACAGAACTTAATGATGTAAGCATTTAATATGTTATATGACAGAACTTAATGATGTAAGCATTTAATATGTTATATGACAGAACTTAATGATGTAAGCATTTAATATGTTATATGACAGAACTTAATGATGTAAGCATTTAATATGTTATATGACAGAACTTAATGATGTAAGTATTTAATATGTTATATGA
This sequence comes from Lutraria lutraria, assembly GCA_964023205.1. Classification (NCBI taxonomy): domain Eukaryota; kingdom Metazoa; phylum Mollusca; class Bivalvia; order Venerida; family Mactridae; genus Lutraria; species Lutraria lutraria. The sequence goes on from OZ026841.1 coordinate 8,883,870, forward strand.
CAGAACTTAATGATGTAAGCATTTAATATGTTATATGGTATATGACAGAACTTAATGATGTAAGCATTTAATATATATCATATGACAGAACTTAATGATGTAAGCATTTAATATGTTATATGACAGAACTTAATGACGTAAATATTTAATATGTTATATGGTATATGACAGAACTTAATGACGTAAATATTTAATATGTTATATGTTATATGACAGAACTTAATGATGTAAGTATTTAATATGTTATATGACAGAACTTAATGATGTAAGTATTTAATATGTTATATGTTATATGACAGAACTTAATGATGTAAGTATTTAATATGTTATATGGTATATGACAGAACTTAATGATGTAAGCATTTAATATGTTATATGACAGAACTTAATGACGTAAATATTTAATATGTTATATGGTATATGACAGAACTTAATGACGTAAATATTTAATATGTTATATGTTATATGACAGAACTTAATGATGTAAGTATTTAATATGTTATATGACAGAACTTAATGATGTAAGTATTTAATATGTTATATGTTATATGACAGAACTTAATGATGTAAGTATTTAATATGTTATATGGTATATGACAGAACTTAATGATGTAAGTATTTAATATATTATATGACAGAACTTAATGATGTAAGTATTTAATATGTTATATGACAGAACTTAATGATGTAAGCACTTAATATGTTATATGTTATATGACAGAACTTAATGATGTAAGTATTTAATATGTTATATGTTATATGACAGAACTTAATTATGTAAGTATTTAATATGTTATATGTTATATGACAGAACTTAATGATGTAAGTATTTAATATGTTATATGACAGAACTTAATGATGTAAGCATTTAATATGTTGTATGTTATATGACAGAACTTAATGATGTAAGTATTTAATATGTTATATGTTATATGACAGAACTTAATGATGTAAGCATTTAATATGTTACATGACAGAACTTAATGATGTAAGTATTTAATATGTTATATGTTATATGACAGAACTTAATGATGTAAGTATTTAATATGTTATATGACAGAACTTAATGATGTAAGCATTTAATATGTTGTATGTTATATGACAGAACTTAATGATGTAAGTATTTAATATGTTATATGTTATATGACAGAACTTAATGATGTAAGCATTTAATATGTTACATGACAGAACTTAATGATGTAAGTATTTAATATGTTATATGACAGAACTTAATGATGTAAGTATTTAATATGTTATATGTTATATGACAGAACTTAATGATGTAAGTATTTAATATGTTATATGACAGAACTTAATGATGTAAGCATTTAATATGTTGTATGTTATATGACAGAGCTTAATGATGTAAGCATTTAATATGTTATATGACAGAACGTAATTATGTAAGCATTTAATATGTTATGTACAAAAGTTAACTTTGTTATTTATTGGTTTATCTGTATGCAAATGTTTGTGTGAATGTCAATATATGCAAGTGTTTATATTTATTTCTCCATTGTAAACATTTTCTTTTTCTTGTAGATGGTGTCATCATCGAAACTCTTCATTAGTTTGTCCTTGAACTTCGTTTCGTTAAGGATAATTTTTAGAAATGAATGAGTTTTCGTTTTGTAAATATAAAATTTATGAGATATTAGCGTAAGCTTTGTGCTTTGTTCTTGAGGTTTGTCTTAAGGACCAAGGTACATTTTATAATGAAAGATTTACTTTTAACTACTTCTAACGTTGTTTTTTTTGTTTTTTTTCTACACCCGACTTTCGTCACAACTCTTGTGTACGTTTTTACTTATTATAAACCAATCAATGGCGTATAACAATTAAGATAAAAAGATAGATATTTTTCTTTCGATGGATGTTTTTCTACTAATTTCTAGGTATTCGTTTTTTGCAGGTTCATATATTTTGAGTGAAAATACTGCTTATTACTTATACTGATTTTATGCACATGATCTGCTTCATTGTAAAACCTTTTCCTTTTGATTTGATTATATGTATATATGTTTCATTTATTCTTCGATACCTTTTGGTTACCTTTTGAGCTCAACGTGTACAGCCATACAGCTGGTGGACTGTTTAACAAATGACAGTTTTTTTTGGCGAAAATCTAATAATCTCGTCACACGTTAAATTTCTTTTATTTGCTGAATCCAGAAATTTCGCCGTCGTAACTTAAAATATCGGACACAAAGGAATTAATTAAGTGACACATGTATTACCAAACAATAATATATTTAAAAGTTTTAAACCTTTACCTGCCAAAGTTATGTTGTTATGATACATGTCTACTTAACGTGCTTCGAACTTCAATTCAAACACAAACAGGTACAAACACACACAGGTACAAACACACACACATACAAATACACACAGGTACAAACAGACACAGGTACAAACACACACACACACAAACTTTTTTTACTATCTTTCCGAGGTTTTCCATTAGGGCTGTCCCGATATGGCTGCGTACCGGTACGTACCGGTACAGTGCTGAACGATATGAGTATCGTATCGGAAGGTCCCGTATCGGCCGTATCGCGGTTTTTTTATTTTATATTAAAAAACTCTTAGAATGTTGAACAACTGAACTAAATTTGCGAATTTACTCTCGTATCATCGTCGACAATGCTTACTCAACTAATATCCAGGATTCCATACTCTATTTATAGACATTAGCAGCGTGAGTTAAAGCTAGACAACGAATTCGATTCGAGTACCAGTACTAGTATTCAGATTTTGTCAAGCAGAAATTGACTTATAATTTGTATTACGCCACCATGTAATTTAACATAAAAATATGGCAGCATTTTTGTTTGCCGGTTAATGAAACAAGCACGTAGTTGTCTATAAGAAGTGTCAACGCGATGTCAAGTATAATGGTGGGACTAGCAACCTTAGAACAAATATGTCTCACCATCATATGATTACTCATTATCTATTTAATTTAGTATTGTTAATCAATTTGACAATCATAACCCTTATTCTTTAAAAAAATTTATGTGGCTAGGTTCTATTCTTGATATAAGGTCATTTATGGGACCGAGATTAAAACTTGCTTCTGTAATAAAATTTCTCATAATTATTTTATTTCCACAAAATCAACTAACATTTATGTGAATCAAATTGATGACTTTAAGTACAAGACACTTTCAGTTTTATATCTTTTTAACAGTTAAGTAGGACTTTCTACCACCAAACAAGTGTGCAGAGTTCCCAAAAAACACTAATATTACAACGTTTTTCATTACTTTGAAATATTTTTATATCGTATCGTTGATATCGCATATCGCTAGTACCGTATCGCAATACGTATCGTATCGGCTGAGATCTGTATCGGGACAGCCCTATTTTCCATTATAAAATGTACCTCACTTTGTTTGCCAAAAACATAGAAATTTAACCGAGGTATACCTCGGTATGTACCTCAGGTCCCCTAAAAAAACCTTTTTAGGGGGGAATTGACTGGCAATGACTTATAGACAACTAATTGAGATCTAACCCTAACCCTAAACCCTTGTAAAACCTTGTAAATGGTACCCTTAAAATTGTCACATAATTTCATGACCAAAAATCTACCTCATCCAGATAGTAATACAAACCCATACATACACACACAGGTACAAACACACACACAGGTACAAACACACACACATACAGTTACAAACACACGCAAGTCAGTGGTTCTACAAACATAATTGTATGCATTATATCCATTCAAACGTTCAAAGCATTAAACAGTCGTTTCGTTTCAGACAAAGTGTATTTCAACTGAGTCTGAAGTCGAATGCAATATGTTAACCTAATTGTCACTTCAAGTAGTCAAAGGCATTAACACTGTTGCATAAAACACATAGTTAACTGTTTATATGACATAAATTGTATGTATCGCTGTGAGTTTACTTTTTCTTATCATTAGTATTAGTCTTGGCTTTGATTCTACTTCTAAGAATTAATCAGCCTGTACAAACACACACACAATCATTGAAGTCAATATCTGTCGTAGGCTAGATTACTCTACCAAGCATAAATGCGAATGAACGAATTAAGGTGACGGAAAACGACAATTGTTTCCTAATTAATGGACATAATCTATCAATTATATTGCATTGAACTTCCAATTCCACCTGATGGAATAATTTTTATTAATTCGGTAAATGTCATTAACAAGGCAAGATGTTACCTAGAAGTTTTGTTTTCGTTTCGCTATAGAACAATTGCCTAGTATAACAGCCTGGTACGCCAACAGTCGTTCATTGTTTACAAACCACATGTCATATTGCCAAGTGATTCACTTCATACAAGCGACATCCATTAACTGGACAATATCGAGCAAATAAATAAAACACTTTCACATCACAATCCAGTTTTTATTGTGTTATTTTACGTTTACTGTTTATTTAGGAAAGTCCAATAATGTACATTTTAGGGGCGCGTGTGTTACTCGTTATTGTTCGATTTGTATGTGTAAAAGAATTGGGTTCTATTATAAATCAGACATTTTAACATGAACAGTTCAATACTTGCAGCAAAATAAACAAGGACCAGAACTATAAAGTGGTTGATGTATGATTTAATAGGGTAATTTCATGGTAGGTGAGCAAATCCAGACTAAAATCATGGTGTGTTAATACGTTTAGGACACTTGTGTGTTAACATATAAACATACGTTTAGGACACTTGTGTGTTAACATACAAACATACGTTTATGACTCATGGTGTGTTAACATATAAACATACGTTTAGGACTCATGGTGTGTTAACATATAAACATACGTTTAGGACTCATGGTGTGTTAACATATAAACATACGTTTAGGACACATGGTGTGTTAGCATATAAACATACGTTTAGGACACATGGTGTGTTAGCATATAAACATACGTTTAGGACACATGGTGTGTTAACATATAAACATACGTTTAGGACACATGGTGTGTTAAAATATAAACATACGTTTAGGACACAAGGTGTGTTAACATATAAACATACGTTTAGGACACATGGGGTGTTAACATATAAATGGTGTGTTAACATATAAACATACGTTTAGGACTCATAGTGTGTTAACATATAAACATACGTTTAGGACTCATGGTGTGTGAGCACATACTCATGCATTCTGATGTCATGGTTTGTGGGTACATAAATAGTCTATCATAATTCACGGTATATCGAACTTTTCTTATCTGTCGACATCTTGGATGTTTCTTTTTTCCCACTTTTTCTGTCAGTTACAGACATGAGATACTGGTATGACTTTTATTTGTAGACTTGTTACAACTAAATTTAAAGTTGTGGTATATATTGATTTACTATGACATTTAATACACAAGTGTGTTACTTTCCATATGCATCAAAGGATTCTTATCTCACTGGAAGAGATTTTATAGATTTATCTTATGCTACAATAATAGACAATTATTTTGGAAAAAAACAACACATTATTCATTATTAACAAAACGCGTTTTTTTACAATCATTTTAAGACAATTAACTGTGTTATAAAACGGGAAGATAATTTTAGATAATTACTTTACGTTGTGTTTTTATCATAATTCTAAATGCTTTAAAATGTGATTTTCTTGTAAACGCCGAGCTATTTTAACTTGTTTGTATTTAGCTCTGAATAAAAACAAGAATCCATAATAAATTATTACATTAAACACATTATGAAGAAGTTAAAATAAGCCAAATACCTGGAATGTTATCATGGAGCGGCTGCTTGTCTGCCTAGTAGTCTAAACCCTTGTTCAGAAATAACTTAAGAATCTATGAATTTCTATCAGTCATGTTAACTAACTCGTTAATGGATTATGAAACTATAGAGTTAATACATTCAGATTTTTTGGTTGTCATTCTTACTATTCAAATAATGGATTACTAACTTCCTGACAGTAAACAAATCAAATAATGGATAACTAACTTCCTGACAGTCCTGACAGTAAAGCAATCAAATAATAGATTACTCACCTCCCGACAGTAAACCAATCAAATAATAGATTACTAACCTCCCGACAGTAAACCAATCAAATAATAGATTACTAACCTCCCGACAGTAAACCAATCAAATAATAGATTACTAACCTCCCGACAGTAAACCAATCAAATAATAGATTACTAACCTCCCGACAGTAAACCAATCAAATAATAGATTACTAACCTCCCGACAGTAAACCAATCAAATAATAGATTACTAACCTCCCGACAGTAAACCAATCAAATAATAGATTACTAACCTCCCGACAGTAAACCAATCAAATAATAGATTACTAACCTCCCGACAGTAAACCAATCAAATTATAGATTACTAACCTCCCGACAGTAAACCAATCAAATAATAGATTACTAACCTCCCGACAGTAAACCAATCAAATAATAGATTACTAACCTCCCGACAGTAAACCAATCAAATAATAGATTACTAACCTCCTGACAGTAAACCAATCAAATAATAGATTACTAACCTCCTGACAGTAAACCAATCAAATAATAGATTACTAACCTCCCGACAGTAAACCAATCAAATAATAGATTACTAACCTCCCGACAGTAAACCAATCAAATAATAGATTACTAACCTCCCGACAGTAAACCAATCAAATAATGGATTACTAACCTCCCGACAGTAAACCAATCAAATAATGGATAACTAACTTCCTGACAGTCCTGACAGTAAATCAATCAAATAATAGATTACTAACCTCCTGACAGTAAATCAATCAAATAATAGATTACTAACCTCCTGACAGTAAACCAATCAAATAATGGATTACTAACCTCCCGACAGTAAACCAATCAAATAATGGATTACTAACTTCCTGACAGTAATCCAATCAAATAATAGATTACTAACTTCCTGACAGTAAATCAATCAAATAATAGATTTACTGATTTCCTGACAGTAAACCAGTCAAATAATAGATTACTAACTTCCTGACAGTAAACTAATCAAATAATGGATTACTAACTTCCTGACAGTAAAGCAATCAAATAATGGATTACTGTCTTCCTGACAGTAAACCAGTCAAATAATAGATGACTAACTTCCTGACAGTAAACCAATCAAATAATGGATTACTAACTTCCTGACAGTAAACCAATCAAATAATGGATTACTACCTTCCTGACAGTAAACCAATCAAATAACAGATTACTATCTTCCTGACAGTGAACCAATCAAATAATAGATTACTAATTTCCTGGCAGTAAACCAATCAAATAATTGATTACTAACTTCCTGACAGTAAACCAATCAAATAATTGATTACTGACTTCCTGACAGTAAACCAATCAAATAATGGATTACTTACTTTCTGACAGTAAACCAAACAAATAATAGATTACTGACTTCCTGACAGTGAACCAATCAAATAATAGATTACTAACTTCCTGACAGTAAACCAATCAAATAATTGATTACTGACTTCCTGACAGTAAACCAATCAAATAATTGATTACTGACTTCCTGACAGTAAAGCAATCAAATAATAGATTACTGACTTCCTGACAGAAAACCAATCAAATAATGGATTACTAACTTCCTGATAGTGAACCAATCAAATAATAGAGTACTGACTTCCTGACAGTAAACCAATCAAATAATGGATTACTGACTTCCTGACAGTAAACCAATCAAAAAATAGATTACTGACTTCCTGACAGTAAACCAATCAAATTGCTGGTTGCTAACGCAATATGAATGGAGACAATCAGTAAAGACATGTAAAAACTGAACAGGAGAGATAGTTCTACCTCACAAAACGTGAACAGAACAATAATTATAAACCTCAGCAAATAATTGTCAAACTAGGTGTAATTTTGAAAATAAAACCATGACTGTTGCTTGTAATATCATTTATTCAACACTTCTCTTTAGGCCGATATAATGATGATAATTCTCATGATCATATAGTGATGGTATTGTGATCATATAGTGATGATATTGTGATCATATAGTGATGATATTGTGATCATATACATATAGTAATGGTATTGTGATCATATACATATAGTGATGGTATTGTGATCATATAGTGATGGTATTGTGATCATATACATATAGTGATGGTATTGTGATCATATACATATAGTGATGGTATTGTGATCATATACATATAGTGATGGTATTGTGATCATATAGTGATGGTATTGTGATCATATACATATAGTGATGGTATTGTGATCATATACATATAGTGATGGTATTGTGATCATATACATATAGTGATGGTATTGTGATCATATACATATAGTGATGGTATAATCATCATATACATATAGTGATGGTATTGTGATCATATACATATAGTGATGGTATTGTGATCATATTCATATAGTGATGGTATTGTGATCATATACATATAGTGATGGTATTGTGATCATATACATATAGTGATGGTATTGTGATCATATACATATAGTGATGGTATTGTGATCATATACATATAGTGATGGTATTGTGATCATATAGTGATGGTATTGTGATCATATACATATAGTGATGGTATTGTGATCATATAGTGATGGTATTGTGATCATATACATATAGTGATGGTATTGTGATCATATAGTGATGGTATTGTGATCATATACATATAGTGATGGTATTGTGATCATATAGTAATGGTATTGTGATCATATAGTGATGGTATTGTGATCATATAGTGATGGTATTGTGATCATATACATATAGTGATGGTATTGTGATCATATACATATAGTGATGGTATTGTGATCATATAGTAATGGTATTGTGATCATATACATATAGTGATGGTATTGTGATCATATACATGTAGTGATGGTATTGTGATCATATACATGTAGTGATGGTATTGTGATCATATACATGTAGTGATGGTATTGTGATCATATACATATAGTGATGGTATTGTGATCATATAGTGATGGTATTGTGATCATATACATATAGTGATGGTATTGTGATCATATACATATAGTGATGGTATTGTGATCATATACATATAGTGATGGTATTGTGATCATATACATGTAGTGATGGTATTGTGATCATATACATGTAGTGATGGTATTGTGATCATATACATATAGTGATGGTATTGTGATCATATACATGTAGTGATGGTATTGTGATCACATAGTGATGGTATTGTGATCATATACATGTAGTGATGGTATTGTGATCATATAGTAATGGTATTGTGATCATATACATATAGTGATGGTATTGTGATCATATAGTGATGGTATTGTGATCATATACATATAGTGATGGTATTGTGATCATATACATATAGTGATGGTATTGTGATCATATAGTAATGGTATTGTGATCATATAGTGATGGTATTGTGATCATATACATATAGTGATGGTATTGTGATCATATACATATAGTGATGGTATTGTGATCATATACATGTAGTGATGGTATTGTGATCATATAGTAATGGTATTGTGATCATATACATATAGTGATGGTATTGTGATCATATAGTGATGGTATTGTGATCATATACATATAGTGATGGTATTGTGATCATATACATATAGTGATGGTATTGTGATCATATAGTAATGGTATTGTGATCATATAGTGATGGTATTGTGACCATGTAGTGATGGTATTGTGATCATGTAGTAATGGTATTATGACGATATAGTAATGGTATTATGACGATATAGTGATGGTATTATGATCATATAGTGATGGTATTGTGACCATGTAGTAATGGTATTATGACGATATAGTAATGGTATTATGACGATATAGTGATGGTATTATGATCATATAGTGATGGTATTGTGATCATGTAGTAATGGTATTATGACGATATAGTAATGGTATTATGACGATATAGTGATGGTATTATGACGATGTAGTAACGGTATTATGACGATATAGTAATGGTTTTATGACAATATAGTGATGGTATTCTGACGATATAGTGATGTTATTATGACGATATACTGATGGTATTATGACGATATAGTGATGGAATTATGACGATATAGTGATAGAATTATGACGATATAGTGATGGTATTGTGATCATATAGTGATGGTATTATGACCATATAGTAATGGTACTATGATCATGTAGTAATGGAACTATGACCATGTAGTAATGGTATTATGACCATGTAGTAATGGTATTATGACCATGTAGTAATGGTATTATGACCATGTAGTAATGGTATTATGAAAATATTGTGATCTCATAGTGATGGTATTGTGTTGATATGCTGATGATATAATTATGTGTGTTATAATGATATATTTATACTAACATAATGGTTATTACGTCTTGATATTACGATATCATAAGGATATGATAATATAATGATAAGGTAGTGATGGTTGATTGTATTACTATTTGAGTGATGAAATAATGATGAATAAATGAAAATGCAATAACGATGACTGAACTATCTTTATGTAGAAAATGAGACTTAAATAAAGTTGTTACATTCTAAGTCCCTGTCACATGTTTAATTTGACACATTATGATAGTCTTGGAGATACTGTTCAATAATAAAATGTCAAATACCAGACCAAGTGGCCAGATAACAGTTCTATCATCCATTGTATGTTGATATTAGATTTCTATTTCATGTAATTATGAGGATTATTTGTTATCATGCACAACCTTTGGCAAATTGAATACAGAAATCCAGAGTTCACTTGCGGAACAAAGAACATGTTCATCATTCCATGTTCTTTTATTAAATTATTTCATTGGAAAATTCCGACCCAACTTTATCGACAAATTTATTTAGAATTACAATTTACTTATCAGCACTTAAAGTTTCAAATTTTGTGAATTTTGTATATTTTATCTTATTTTAATATATTAAACAACGTGCTTGCATATCAAACATATTTTACAAATTATATCGGTCGAATTTGCATGGTCAATTAATTCGCTGTATTCACTACGTTAATGTTCCATTACGTTATTTGGCGGTGTTGCATCCAGACAGACGTCTGTCATCATATATTTTCTCAAAGATGAGAGTGATAATAGTGTAGGTGAGTTTGGTTGTTGAAACTGTATGTAATTACACCACGAACTTTTTCAAACAAATTAAAGAACATGTTGCCTTGTCTTTTACTGTTGGCTGAACATTTTATGCGTTTTCTTTTAAAATGCAAAGTTTATTGATAAAAGATTTTGAATTTGAGTACTCATTTTTAACTAAATTACTTATATTAACTCGATAATGGCAACATCGTAAATTAACATTAATGGGTAAAATTACAGTAATTAAAACATTTGCTCTCCCAAAACTCATATACCCTCTTACTGTCCTACCTAAACCACCTGCAAAAACAATTAACTACATACAGTCGTTAATATTTAAATTTTTATGGGATGGAAAGCCCGACAAGATTAAGAGACAAACATTGTACCAACCGTATGAAAATGGCGGATTAAAATTAACAGAACTAAACTCATTCATAAATGCAATCAAATGTAGTTGGGTTAAACGCTATATAAATGAAAAAAAAGCAAATGGAAAATATTCTTTGATATCAAATTGTCAAAACTATTATTTGATAGCAATTTAAAACAAACTGATAGCAAGATTACAGACTCTGAATTTCTAAACGAAATCATTGAAGCATGGCTTCTTATCAAATCTAGATTTGAAAAAATAAACAATACCAAAATACAACCATGCAAAATGATTTTATGGAATAATTCCGAAATTAAAATAAACTCTATAAAACATGGTATGATAAGGGAATAAAACTTTTTGAGCAATTATATGATTATAGAATCAACTCATTTTATTCATTCGAGCAAATACAATTTCTTTATGAAATTCCACGCACAGACTTTTTAAAATACTCCGCATTAATAAACAGCATACCCATACCTATTCGAGAGAAACTAAAGACAGATTCAATAAATTACAATAACAGTAATGATTAACTTCTTGAAAGAATAGCCAATAAGAAATAAAATAAATAAATTCTTATATGATATACAAATTGAAAACAATGATCAATTACATACTGAAATAAAATGGAACAATTTGTTAAACGATGGTGACATAAATTGGAAAAAATCTATGTTCAACCGATAATATCAATAACCGACGTCACCTTAAGAAACTTCCAAATTAAGGCAATATAAAATTATCACTTGAACTATTGCAACCAAAAAATATATCCTTAAATGTAAATTAGTTAATTCAAGCCGATGTGTATTTTGCAACAGTTACGTTGAAACAATAGAACATCTATTTTATGAATGTCACCATGTACAAATCTTCTGGAACCAAATAAACTCTTATGTTGAAAGCAAAAACATAAATTTCAAAATAAATAAACAAAATGCTTTAATTGGAGATGTAAACATAAAACTAAACAAAAAACAAATAAACTTCATACTAATAGTAGCAAAACAATTTATTTATAAAATGCGGTGTAAGCCAATGTTACCACAATATAACACATTTAAACATTATTTAAACTTAAAATTGAATACCAAAAATGAATAACAAATACGAGATTTTTAGAATTGAATGGGACCCATTCATTTAAAAACAGCATCCATCATTCAATACGAATATGAATATGATTAAAACGATATATACTATTCCATGTGCAAAGAACAATCTAAACTCTTCACTTAAAAATAGTATTACAAAGAAATACAGTTTGTTATTAATATTACATTTACGTAAGGCCTTATCTTTCCTGTACTAGTGTTGTTGTTTTTTTGTGTTTTTTTTGTTATACATTAAAATTCTTCATGTACCTGTATTGGCAAAACTGAATCTGCTATTGTTTATATATATTGGTAATATGAATTATGTTAATTCTTGTACATTGAAGAAAGAAAGAAATGGAAAAAACTCGATAAAGTGGTAGTTTTATTTGGATTTGACAGATACACTGACATAATAATGTTTGTTCTAATTATTGTTATCGACCCGTCCGCTCAGTATAAACGTTTTCATATCAGTCAGACAAGAACGAAATACAGTTTGACAAAATGAGATTCTTTAATGACATTTCTAGATTTTTCACGGTTTTAGAGACAAAGTCACGTGTTTTGTTTTACAAAATACGTCAGATGAAAACTAGTCGCCCCAAGAATCAGATTATCTTTAGTCCTTTCGACAAATAAACTTGTCAAATCCATTACTGCTGGAAATATTTCTCAGACATCAGAAATAACGAGCATGCTGTTTCCAATAGAGGGAGGCTATGAGGCAATAGAAGTATGCCTGAAATACTTCAAAATGATAAAACTACGGCTAGTAGTCCATCTGTACAGTTTTGGTAGAACGGTTTAGTTATAACATTTGTATAGACAAGATTACAATTACAAATTACTAGTCAGTAATTGTGAAATTCAAATTAAAGTGTTAAAATGTCTAAACTCTTAATTAAACTTGCAGACAATAATCAATCATATTACTTTAGAGGAGGAAATGAAAACTCAAACAAATTCCTATATGTCCATGTACACATAGATGATTTGTATGTTCGGTACCAATTATTATATGAGTTAGCAGATCTAAACAATAATACTACTTATCAATTATGTCACATGAAAACAAACCATATATTAAATATACATTACTTAAATAGATTTATGTGATAGGTATTCATAAAATCAGTTACTTTTCAAACATTTAGCACCGACTGATTTCCACTGTACACCTTAACGGTGACAACTGACTGCGGATGTTTTCTGGACAAAAATCATTGTCCATACGTAACACAGATACGATCATTGTCCATATGTAACACAGATACGATCATTGTCCATATGTAACACAGATACAATCATTGTCCATATGTAACACAGATACAATCATTGTCCATATGTAACACAGATACAATCATTGTCCATATGTAACACAGATACGATCATTGTCCATATGTAACACAGATACAATCATTGTCCATATGTAACACAGATACGATCATTGTCCATATGTAACACAGATACAATCATTGTCCATATGTAACACAGATACAATCATTGTCCATATGTAACACAGATACGATCATTGTCCATATGTAACACAGATACGATCATTGTCCATATGTAACACAGATACGATCATTGTCCATATGTAACACAGATACAATCATTGTCCATATGTAACACAGATACAATCATTGTCCATATGTAACACAGATACAATCATTGTCCATATGTAACACAGATACAATCATTGTCCATATGTAACACAGATACAATCAAAATTTAAAATCTTGTCATTAATTTATGGTGACCAATGTATGCCCTAGCAGTTTAGTTTCCTCACAAAGTAATCTTGAAAAGAAAATGTATTTTCTTCAGCCTCGGGTCACGGCCAACACTATCTTGTTAAACTTGTCTCTCAAATGTAAGAAAGAAGGAATAAATTAGAATTCAGCAACACTTACCATATATGGAACAATTAGTAAGATATGTGATAAAGAGGACGTATTCAGTTTTTATTTCACGTAATCCATTTCAGTTTGTATCTCTCCAGAGATTTATGGTTACAATTAAGGCATTAATGTGGCTGCAGTTGTGTGATTTTCTCAGATACAATACCTTCAATGTTTAGAGATATATGCAGGCGCCTGGGAACTTCTGAATTTTAAATCCAAGTTTATTTGTTTCATTACATCTGGACTAACTTTCATTACAGTTGTATAATAGAGTATTACCTATCCACTACCCATACAAATATATCAGCTTTGTAACACATATTAACAGTTTTAAGAAAAGATATCCCATTCTGCCAGATATCCTGCTGGGAAATACTTCTCCTTGAATAAATACAGATGGCCGAGAAGACAACAAAAACCACTGAATTTGTCGAGTTCATTGTTAGCTGATGTAAAATATAGTGTATACTAATTTGTGAGTAGAAAAATACATTAAGGGAAGTTATGAGTTACGAAAAGAACCGCAGGTTTATAATAAGAATCATCCGTTCACCACACCACTTAATTAACTACGAACAAATTACCCAATATAACCTAACAATAAGTCGTGTTTGGAAGAGGTATACTTGTGTCATAGGATGAATTATTAAATTTATTCCGCCACATTATGTTTCTGTAACACACTCAGTTATTAGAAGTGATCATTAGACAGACAATACACGTATGATTATGTTTCTGTAACACACTCAGACATTAGAAGTGATCATTAGACAGACAAAACACGTATGATTATGTTTCTGTAACACACTCAGGTATTAGAAGTGATCATTAGACAGACAATACACGTATGACTAAGTTTCTGTAACACACTCATGTATTAGAAGTGATCATTAGACAGACAATACGTGTATGATTATGTTTCTGTAACACACTCAGTTATTAGAAGTGATCATTAGACAGACAATACACGTATGATTATGTTTCTGTAACACACTCAGGCATTAGAAGTGATCATTAGACAGACAATACGCGTATGATTATGTTTCTGTAACACACTCAGGCATTAGAAGTGATCATTAGACAGACAATACACGTATGATTATGTTTCTGTAACACACTCAGTTATTAGAAGTGATCATTAGACAGACAATGCGCGTATGATTATGTTTCTGTAACACACTCAGTTATTAGAAGTGACCATTAGACAGACAATACGCGTATGATTATGTTTCTGTAACACACTCAGGTATTAGAAGTGATCATTAGACAGACAATACGCGTATGATTATGTTTCTGTAACACACTCAGTTATTAGAAGTGATCATTAGACAGACAATACACGTATGATTATGTTTCTGTAACACACTCAGGCATTAGAAGTGATTATTAGACAGACAATACACGTATGATTATGTTTCTGTAACACACTCAGTTATTAGAAGTGATCATTAGACAGACAATACGCGTATGATTATGTTTCTGTAACACACTCAGTTATTAGAAGTGATCATTAGACAGAAAATACGCGTATGATTATGTTTCTGTAACACACTCAGTTATTAGCAGTGATCATTAGACAGACAATACACGTATGATTATGTTTCTGTAACACACTCAGTTATTAGCAGTGATCATTAGACAGACAATACACGTATGATTATGTTTCTGTAACACACTCAGGCATTACAAGTGATCATTAGACAGACAATACGCGTATGATTATGTTTCTGTAACACACTCAGTTATTAGAAGTGATCATTAGACAGACAATACGCGTATGATTATGTTTCTGTAACACACTCAGTTATTAGCAGTGATCATTAGACAGACAATACACGTATGATTATGTTTCTGTAACACACTCAGGCATTACAAGTGATCATTAGACAGACAATACGCGTATGATTATGTTTCTGTAACACACTCAGTTATTAGAAGTGATCATTAGACAGACAATACGTGTATGATTATGTTCCTGTAACACACTCAGGTATTAGAAGTGATCATTAGACAGACAATACGCGTATGATTATGTTTCTGTAACACACTCAGTTATTAGAAGTGATCATTAGACAGACAATACACGTATGATTATGTTTTTGTAACACACTCAGGCATTAGAAGTGATCATTAGACAGACAATACGCGTATGATTATGTTTCTGTAACACACTCAGTTATTAGAAGTGATCATTAGACAGACAATACGTGTATGATTATGTTCCTGTAACACACTCAGGTATTAGAAGTGATCATTAGACAGACAATACGCGTATGATTATGTTTCTGTAATACACTCAGTTATTAGAAGTGATCATTAGACAGACAATACACGTATGATTATGTTTTTGTAACACACTCAGGCATTAGAAGTGATCATTAGACAGACAATACGCGTATGATTATGTTTCTGTAACACACTGAGGTATTAGAAGTGATCATTAGACAGACAATACACGTATGATTATGTTTCTGTAACACACTCAGTTATTAAAAGTGATCATTAGACAGACAATACGCGTATGATTATGTTTCTGTAACACACTCAGTTATTAGAAGTGATCATTAGACAGACAATACGCGTATGATTATGTTTCTGTAACACACTCAGGTATTAGAAGTGATCATTAGACAGAAAATACGCGTATGATTATGTTTCTGTAACACACTCAGTTATTAGCAGTGATCATTAGACAGACAATACATGTATGATTATGTTTCTGTAACACACTCAGTTATTAGCAGTGATCATTAGACAGACAATACACGTATGATTATGTTTCTGTAACACACTCAGGCATTACAAGTGATCATTAGACAGACAATACGCGTATGATTATGTTTCTGTAACACACTCAGTTATTAGAAGTGATCATTAGACAGACAATACGCGTATGATTATGTTTCTGTAACACAGTCAGTTATTAGAAGTGATCATTAGACAGACAATACACGTATGATTATGTTTCTGTAACACACTCAGGCATTAGAAGTGATCATTAGACAGACAATACACGTATGATTATGTTTCTGTAACACACTCAGTTATTAGAAGTGATCATTAGACAGACAATACACGTATGATTATGTTTCTGTAACACACTCAGTTATTAGAAGTGATCATTAGACAGACAATACGCGTATGATTATGTTTCTGTAACACACTTAGTTATTAGAAGTGATCTTTAGACAGACAATACACGTATGATTATGTTTCTGTAACACACTCAGGTATTAGAAGTCATCATTAGACAGACAATACACGTATGATTATGTTTCTGTAACACACTCAGGTATTAGAAGTGATCATTAGACAGACAATACACGTATGATTATGTTTCTGTAACACACTCAGTTATTAGCAGTGATCATTAGACAGACAATACACGTATGATTATGTTTTTGTGACACACTCAGTTATTAGCAGTGATCATTAGACAGACAATACACGTATGATTATGTTTCTGTAACACACTCAGTTATTAGCAGTGATCATTAGACAGACAATACACGTATGATTATGTTTCTGTAACACACTCAGTTATTAGCAGTGATCATTAGACAGACAATACACGTATGATTATGTTTCTGTAACACACTCAGTTATTAGCAGTGATCATTAGACAGACAATACACGTATGATTATGGCGTAGCTGATCAATGAATGCAACACGAACTCGTGAACGCAGTTGTCTCAAAACACAAGAACATATCAACAACTACTATTGTATGGTTTAACAACACAATTCTGCCAAATAGCAATAGAGGAGGTGATGACCTTCGTAAATTCACTCGATAATGTCTTTTCAAAGCGGACTGATAACGAGAGATTGTGTCAACCTACAGAAAGGTGTATTTTAATAGACTCGTACATCTTTTTTGCGTTATTTGAGTAAGGGGAGCTGTTTATTTTAACAACTTGTAAAACTAGGCCAAGAAAGTGTTGTTAACTGATGGACTATTTGCCTTTAACTTATCTGCTATCACCCTATAGGGACATACATGTATGTGAATTATATAATTGTATAGCATATTTCCAGCTGATTATATATCAACAAGTCACGGAAGACGAATGTAGAAAAGGATCTATTCTTTCATACTCAATGTACACTAAACCAAATTTCTAATCGTCTCTTGTATTGGAAGAAAATCATTGAACACACTTAGTTGATTACCAGACAGACTTTTGATATATTTAATCCAACATTTACCATGAAAATATATTTCCCTGTGCCGACCGAACGTATGCACCTAACACTACCCGTAACTCCTTATTTGGGTTCTTCCGAAAATCCAGTTTTATAAGATGAACGTTTAGAAATTTAGATTCAGTGTAAGTTCAGCGTAATCCAGGTTGTTTTAATTGCTTGGTTATCAACATCACACCAAATAATATATTAATAGTGTACATCAATACAGAATCGTGTCTGTGATTTATTTATCTTTGTTTGTAAAAAAGCGTTGAACACTTTTCCTAACATATAATGTGTTTGAACGATTTCAACTGTATAAATCGCACCTAACTTAATAACTACAATGACACCTGTGTTAGCGGCCACCTCCGAATAAACGTCACCATGTCAATAAGGTCATTCTATTAAAAAACGATAATTGATCATTTAGAGCAAAATGTCATCCGAATAAAGGTCACCTGTCAATAAAGGTCACCTGTCAATAAAGGCCACATTTTGTCTTTCCAAAAGGTAGCCTTTCTTCACAGGTTTGATTGTAGTTGATTTGGGGTTGATAACATGTTTGTTATTTTCAATGTGACTAATAAAGTACTTGAAGACCTATACACACATTCTATCTAATCTATCTCATTACACTAATAGTGTGTGCATATCCATGAAGAAAATAATCTCACATTCTTATAACTATAATCCCTTTATCATGTTTGTGCAGAAGGTTACAGAAACTTCTAAATTCAGATCAATTTAAGTCGCTAATTATCTGGCGTTTTCTGAGGTTTGAAGTGATTTAGGGTTCGTGTTGTTTGCAGCAGTTAACAACATGTGCGGCCATGATCAGCATTATACATCAGTAATATACGCAGTGGTGCAAGCCAATCCTATATCAGGTTTGGTATTATTTAATATTGATTTATTGGGATTGTATCGTGTTTTTACAAACATTGCTAACAAAAATTACTACTGTATAGTCACATTTTCGGAATTTGTTCAATCCTTTAATAATTGTTGAGAGAGTATTTTATGATTATGACAGGGGATTTGGTACATTTTTTTGATAAGACGCAACTGTTTTTTTTTCGAGAGTTGTACACTGTAATAAACTTTTTCCAACTTTCCGTATATTACACAGAACAAGTTGTTATCTAGATTTAAATAAGAAGACGTATATATGGAATCATTTAGAACATGATGTAATATTGAATGAATTATATCAAGCTATTACAAAACCATTGTAATTATAGGATATTGTTTGCAATGTTATCTACAGACATAAAGTTATTCATTATTTTTGTCAAACCGAAGTCATTCAAAATTTGGTTTTGCTTGCTTCATAAAAAAATACTTTTAAATGGAAAATGCAATTAGCAAGTATAAACTAAAATAGCCATCTCTGAATTCCAACGTTGATCATATACTTGGTTCTGATATGATTTCGCTAAGGTTTATTTCTAAACTTCTTCATTACGTTCCATGACCTCCTAAGTTATATAACAGATAACTGAGCTCAGCTTGCTATGGTAATCATTAAATCAGAATGAGTAAAAAGAGCTGATCTTAACTTCTCGAGAGAATGAGTTGATTATATCATGAAAATAAATGTTCACTCAATTAAACCCTCCTCTTATGATTGCATATAACACTTTATAAAAAAAATAAAGACACCAATCTGTGATTTTTATTACGTACAATTTTGTGCATACAAACACGCATTGATCATCTTATCATATGTGATTAATATAATATCAGTATTTACTACTTGGAACAGGTTCAAGTGAGACTACCACATTAAGACTATAATTAACAATTTACATTAAATTTGCTTTTTTGTTTTACGATCCCATACCACACGTTGTCTATTCTTAGTGTTATAATAATAATGAATAGAAGCGATGAACACAATCACAAAATGCTCTCCTAGTAAATATTACATACACCATTGAGGATAAACAAATCTACTTTGAACTGAGAAGAGCTATTTCTAAGGATGCCATATGTTTAGTATAAGGTTCATATTCACCTGCTGGTAGCCTGTTATAATTAGGATACAAACGAGAAATTGTGATTACATTGTAGTCCAAATTTTACAGTTGTAGCTTTCTGACAGGATATATGCACGCACACAACAAAATATAAATAGGCCTTTGAGCAAACCCAAACATGTATACACCGTGTCTAGTGAACCTGACTTACACTGGGATCCACCAGCTTAAAACAATTATGGAAACGATTAAAGATCATATTTAAGGTTTATGAGTTTCAAGTCTGAGTGTGACACAATGTTGTATGTTACCACTTAGTTGAAGATATTATGTATATTGTATTGTTGGGTCTTACTCTGAAATGGTTATATACGTTAAATGACCTCATCAAACAGTGAGTACTCTGAAATGGTTAAATACGTTAAATGACCTCATCAAACAGGGTCTTACTCTGAAATGGTTATATACGTTAAATGACCTCATCAAACAGTGAGTACTCTGAAATGGTTAAATACGTTAAATGACCTCATCAAACAGGGTCTTACTCTGAAATGGTTATATACGTTAAATGACCTCATCAAACAGGGTCTTACTCTGAAATGGTTATATACGTTAAATGACCTCATCAAACAGGGTCTTACTCTGAAATGGTTATATACGTTAAATGACCTCATCAAACAGGGTCTTACTCTGAAATGGTTATATACGTTAAATGACCTCATCAAACACTGAGTACTAATATAATAATCATCGAACATTTTTTGTTGTGCAGCTTTACCACTATTACCATCTTCATTGGTGCTTAGTAATTGTTAAATACATTAAATGTTAATGTAACTAACTTGAAGTTAAACCTAATTTGTTAATAAATCTTCCAACGATCACGTCCCGCTGGTTTTCATTGTTTCCACGAATCGTACTATTTTCGATGCGTTGCTAATATTACGAACGTTTCATTCCTTTATACATGTATTCATGGATTCTTCTTCAGAATGAAATATCCCACAAGAATTCTTAAAATTATGGTATGTCTACATATTTTATGATACGAAGACTACTGAAAGTAGTGGACGACATAGATACATAGTTCTGTACAAATACAGCAAGTTGTATTTTTACCGAAAACCAGATCGACATAAACAATTCGAAAACAATTTATATAATAAAATGTTTTATTTGAGTATATCGAATGAATTGTCTTGCAAACATGGTTAAACAGGTACAATGTATATGTTGATTTATAGAGTGAGTTCCACTTTATGAATCATCCATGACATGATTTATAGACTGGGTCCCACTTTATGAATCATCCATGACATGATTTATAGACTGGGTCCCACTTTATGAATCATCCATGACATGATTATAGACTGGGTCCCACTTTATGAATCATCCATGACATGATTTATAGACTTGGTCCCACTTTATGAATCATCCATGACATGATTTATAGACTGGGTCCCACTTTATGAATCATCCATGACATGATTTATAGACTGGGTACCACTTTATGAATCATCCATGACATGATTTATAGACTTGGTCCCACTTTATGAATAATCCATGACATGATTTATAGAATTGGTCCCACTTTATGGATCATACAGGATATCATAACATAGATTGTGTTGTACTGTACGGTTTAAAAAAATTGTGTTTAATATCACACACCATTTTTTCTCCAAATCACTTCATGAATGGAGGATGAAGTGTAGTAAAAGAGTAAATTAATCTGGGATCCATGACAATATTAAATCAATCTGGGATCCATGACAATAGTAAATCAATCTGGGATCCATGACAATAGTAAATCAATATGGGATCCATGACAGTAGTAAATCATTCTGCACTTTCTATGCTAGCTTTCTAAAGTCCGTTTTATGCATGACTGCTCATGTTTGTTCCATTCATCTTAAAGAGCCATTTTAAGACCACTCATGGTATAGATCCTGCGTCTTTGCAACCTCTATTTCAATGTGCCCCAAATACCAAAGTCCGTTGGAGATGCATCTAGGCATTTTGGCATCCATTCTGCGGGAGTTTTATTATTTACTTTGTGTTTGTTGAGAAAAAAGTAATGGTCATTTTAGCAGTGTGACTAGAAGCCGAGTCTTGATGGAAGACCATATCACATATTATTTTCTCTTACATGAAAAAAGCACGGAACATTTTTTTAGAAATGACTTTAGAACCTTGCCTATGTAATACTTTGTATTGACTTTCACCCCTTTATTGATAAAACTCAAATATCTATTGCCGTAGAAACTAACACCGACCCAAACCATGAACCAAGATGCAAATGAATTTCGTTTTACGAACTTCAGTTTGTTAAGGTCTGTCTCATTAGAAAGAACGTACCAAACAAGACGTCGACCAGAACAGTAATGACTATGTTTTCAACAGTTAAGACAGAGATATAGACGCCATGATCGAACATGGCATTTCAGAATCTGGGCCTCAATAAGCCTATGAAAACGGCAATTTCTCCTGAGTTTGGTTTTTAAAACTTTGGCTATAATTCTGTTTATAGTGCCTAGAGATACTCAAAACATAATTGCCATTTCTCTTTGTGTGGATAGATTCACCCATTTAATCATAATACAGAAGCTGCTGTATGATGTTTGGTAAAAGTTCCACTTTTACCTATTTTCTCGTACGTTATTTCGAAAAAAAAACACCTTTACCATGATAAATGCGATGCACAATAGAAACATTTTGTCCTGTTTCGTTTATTTGTTTCACAATGTTTCTGTAGGACAAGTTTTGCTTCAAAAGCCCTACAATACTGTCCTCAACTAAATCATTTAATTTTGGTCTAACATTATTGAATTTTGAATTCAAATGTGTTGAATATGTGTACGATGCACTACTTTATAAATTAATCGCTTTACGTAAGGCTTTGTAAGAGATGAGTTTTGAAAGTGTTTCATAATAAATTGATCACCTCTCGTAAACACGTTGTTCGTAAGCGTCCGTACGACACTTATTATCCAGGGTTATCTGTACTTGAGTAAAACTTTGAAAGTAGTGACGAACTACAGAAAACAAAACAAAAACGCACTAGTAGGTTGACAGTTCACCTCTTATGGTTTCAATTGATTTTTTGCATGAGCCATGATAGCATGTGTGTGAGTTTCTCACTCCGTCAGACTAGTACTACAACACGTAAGATACATATAATGGAATCAAGCTTAACTAAATTAGTCAATTAACAAACGGCTTCGTCTTCTGTCTACGGAAATAGAAAAGGGTCCCAGAGGACTATTGGAGATAGCGAAGACAATCGCCATAAGGTTAATACTTGTTTAAATCAAAATGGTAGTCTCTGTGGAGAATATTACTTTTATTGGAATGGTATTTCTTTTGTATTTGCTGATTTATTCTGAATACCGTATCCCAGCACAAAACACATTCACATATTTTACTGACGAATTTCTACTAACTTTCAGAGGATAGAAATGATGTATTCTATACACACTTGTATTCCGTATTCTCCTCAAGGTATACCCCTGTCAGTTATCACAAAATTATTTTTTTTCTTTTTGGTTCACATATACAGAGTTCAAATAAAATATGAGTATTCCGGGCCGTTTGTTTCATCATTATAAGAAATAGTTTAGATATTAAATAAATAACAAATAATTCATAGAAATAAAAAACCTTAACATTATAATTATGTTATCTTAAGCAGAAAATAAAAACAATTACCTGAAATAAGAGAAGGGTGATGTTCCACGTATCACAGTCACCGTCTTTTATACATGAATCACATACATCACGATGTTCCACGTATCACAGTCACCGTCTTTTATACATGAATCACATACATCATGTTCCGAAATTGTCAGAATAATACTGTAAATAATTCAGTGACAGTATGAAAGAGTAAGTCAACATATTACTGATATTGCCTATTTCTTCATTAATTTAGTTAAAACATTTCCAGATAAAAAGTACTATAATTTTAAGTTTTTGTTCTCATCGCACCAAAACACAACGTGCATTCACTAAAGTTATAATTAACTTGTAATTTTACAGAATTTGTTATCTATAAATTCACTACTTTATGAAAAAACTGTATCCACATATTGTTCAAATTGATAAGAAGAACTTATTATATCTAATTCCATATAACCTTCACTATGTTATTATTCTACAATAAGACTGGCTGGTGTACGACACCACATAATGATAGCCATAAAACCAATATCTGACTAGTGTACTAACTACAGTAGAGAGCAAATCATTGATAACAGTTCTGTAAAACTCAACATTGGACTCCAGATTAAATACGCCTCAAGCTTACATTTCACATTATACTTACAGGTATCAAAGAAATACAAGAACTATTTTGTTGTATGTAAACCATTTTCAAAAATCTGCTGGGAACTGTTCGATAACAGAAATGTGTTCATTGAAATTGGATTATAATTGACTTCATACATTCTACACACGCTGCTCTTGGGTAAAACCCGCACAATTAAGATCCTGCTATGATTAACAAACGAGTTCTAGGATAGCTATTGTCTGTCTTTCACGTTCAGTATGATTTTTTTCAGTGATTTAAACGCCGTTTTTTTTTCAAGGATACTTTAGTTATATTCTGTGGCCGGTTCACCTAACCAGCTTTCCTAGACTGTAGTTTAATCATTCCATATAGAGTCGGCAACTTCTCCACGTATAATAGAAAATCAACATTCAATAATCCCAAATTTGATTTTCGCCAAAAATTGCGTCCTACTGGTGATTATTACTACATCTTCGGACACTAATTGTATTTACATGAAAATACTCGGCAAAATGATATATTAGTTTCTGGTACACATTCGTAGTTTCTGGTACACAATATTTCTCATTTACTTGTAGTCTTTGAATGTAGCAATCAAACAAACTTATGAAAGTTTTTATTTCATAAACATCGTTGTTTTTTTATTTGATATAAACTGTAATTGTCATTTTGATCACTCGGAATCACGACATGTATATAAAAATTAGATGCTAAACCACGTCACCTCAGTTAACGAATGCATACTATGTAGCCATTGAGGTTCATCTAAATAAGATAACATGGAATCCAGAATGTATGTTATTGATATTGACTATTACTGTGTTCATATAGAGATACAACAAGACTGTACACATAAGTTACACGTATTAATTATTGCAGGTCAGACATTTATAACCTAGATTATGACGTGCTGACATAATTTTGTGAGTATTTCTGTCACATGTTGTATTATAAGAATGTTATCTTACAGGGTAATACTTTATTTACATTATGTATACAGTTATTTAATGTGCTGTTCGTTCATCGTTCGCAAATTAGCCCGACAGTTGTAATATAATAAGTATATATGTGTTACTTCTGGTCAGTAAATGAAGATGTACTCTAAAGGTTGATATAAGGTAAATGAAACATGATTACATTGGATTTATAATCTAAGACTCATATTACATATTTTTATTATATTGACATAGATTACAAATTAACATATTTATAGACAAATCTTACATATTAATTTATTTATACTTTATTAGTCATATATTACATATTAATTTATTCATAGTCATCTATCACATATTAATTGATTCATAGTCATCCATCACATATTAATTGATTCATACTTTATTAGTCATATATTACATATCAATTAATTCATAGTCATATATATATATCACATATTAATTGATTCATAGTAATCTATCACATATTGATTGATTCATAGCCATATATCATATATTAATTGATTCATGGTCATCCATCACATATTAATTGATTCATAGTCATCCATCAAATATTAATTGATTCATAGTAATCTATCACATATTAATTTATTAATAGTCATCTATCACATATTGATTGATTAAATAGTCATCCATCACATATTAATTGATTCATAGTCATCCATCACATATTAATTGATTCATAGTAATATATCATATATTAATTGATTCATAGTCATCTATCACATATTAATTGATTCATAGTCATATATCACATATTAATTGATTCATAGTCATCTATTACATATTGATTGATTCATACCTTATTAGTCATGTATCATATATATTACGTATTAATTTATTCATACTTTTATTTTATTTTTATATTACATATTAATTGATTCATAGTCATATATTACATATTAATTGATTCATAGTCATCAATCACATATTAATTGATTCATAGTCATAAAGTACGTGTTAATTTATTCATACTTTATTAGTCATACTTTTGTTTTATTTTTATATTACATATTAATTAATTCATAGTCATATATTACGTATTCATTGATTCATAGTCATCTATCACATATTAATTGATTCATAGTCATCAATCACATATTAATTGATTCATAGTCATAAAGTACGTGTTAATTTATTCATACTTTATTAGTCATACTTTTGTTTTATTTTTATATTACATATTAATTAATTCATAGTCATATATTACGTATTCATTGATTCATAGTCATCTATCACATATTAATTGATACATAGCCATCTATCACATATTAATTGATTCATAGTCATATATTACGTATTAATTGATTCATAGTCATATATTACATATTAATTGATTCATAGTCATATATTACATATTAATTGATTCATAGTCATATATTACGTATTAATTGATTCATAGTAATCTATCACATATTAATTGATTCATAGTCATCTATCACATATTAATTGATCCATAGTCATCTATCACATATTAACTGATTCATAGTCATCTATCACATATTAATTGATTCATAGTCATCTAGCTATTACATATTAATTGATTCATAGTCATCTATCACATATTAATTGATTCATTCTTTATTAGTCATATATTACATATCAATTAATTCATAGTCATATATATTACATATTAATTGATTCATAGTCATATATCACATATTAATTGATTCATAGTCATATATCACATATTAATTGACTCATAGTCATCTAGCTATTACATATTAATTGATTCATAGTCATCTATCACATATTAATTGATTCATTCTTTATTAGTCATATATTACATATTAATTGATTCATAGTCATATATCACATATTAATTGATTCATAGTCATCTATCACATATTAATTGATTCATAGTCATCTAGCTATTACATATTAATTGATTCATAGTCATCTATCACATATTAATTGATTCATTCTTTATTAGTCATATATTACATATCAATTAATTCATAGTCATATATATTACATATTAATTGATTCATAGTCATATATTACATATTAATTGATTCATAGTCATATATCACATATTAATTGACTCATAGTCATATATTCAATATCTATTCATTTATGGTCATATTCGATTCTTATTTATTAAAGTAATATATTACATATTATTTGATTTATAGTCATAAAAATAAGATATTATATAAATTGGTCTATAGTCATATATCATATTTGTATAATCTATTTATTACTTTCACCTTCATTAAGCCAAAAGGCCCAAGTGAATCATACATACATGAATCATCATAACAGTATTACATACAAGAAAAACACATCATGACACGTTACAAAGTAGTAATTAAGATCTATAATTTATATATTTATTTCAGTGCAGCATTTACACAAGAATGGTTATAATCAACAGTATTATATGATATACTATGTATTCGTAATGAGGTAAACACATTGTGCATGGCCTTCATTGAAATTTGTGTTCATTTGAATCGACAGAATAAATCATTGTTCATTACATATAATTCTTATAGATATGATTGTAACAAAAACTGGTATTAAACATATTTCTAAAATCAACATTAGAAAAATTCCCTAGTGAATAGAGTCTAGGTAAAATACTGTTACTCGTGTTATTTCTAAATGTTATCAGTTTAGGAAGATGATAGATTTATGATTTTTCTGACCAGTCTATATGTACCAGTGTGTATTAAACATAATAAATTCAATCATCGAATGTTACAGACAACACACTGTTAAAACTCGCATTATTTCAAACTGGTCTGTTACATACCACGTGATGTATTTTCATTTATAGTTCTAAACATCTGTATATATATGAACAAATAGAATTAAATCGGAATGCCTCTGATTGGTATTTTGTAGGTGATCTCACTATACGTATAGTTAGATGAAAGCCTTTTTATATAAGCGTACATGTTAACACCTGTACAACAAATTAATTTGATCAGACCGTAAGAAATAATGGAAGAGTTGAGAGAATCCATTTATCTGTAGTTTTCGTATTTATCATATTACATACCACATCAGATCTGTCCGTATTTCTTAACAGCTTTATGTTTTCCTCCCCACTTTGGATAGCAAATAAAAATACACAAATTGGAGAATACAGGTGTAAATTAAGTCTACGTATAATGGAAATAGTCAAGTAGATATAATAAAAAGTTCATGGGATGTTAAGATAATATACTTACATATAATGAATGGTAATAAAAATAATGTATAAATGGCGAGCAGGGTTTCTAGTTGTAATCACAGGTTTATTGGCATGAAAGAAACACTTGTTATAGACTACATCAGTTATAGACTACATCAGTTAAATTATAGACTACATATTAGTTCTAAGGAGAAAAAAGGATGAGGGAACTATAAAAGAGAAGAAACACGTATATTTGTGTAATTGTTAATTATATGAATTCCTGACAAATCGACAGCGTTAATATGAGGTCCCACCACGTACTGAGCTTTTACAAAACGATTCATAGACAGTTATTATTATAGAACATACATATAATTAGTATGGTATAATATCATTATTATTGCTTTGTTAATAAATATGAGCATGAGTTATATATATTTTATAGATTCTACAATAGATAAATTTATATTATCTAATGCGTCTCTCAAATGGTCAATAATGACTTTGAACATGTAATCACTTGCAGTCCACTACTTCAGTAAAATAATAATCTATAACCATTCATGTGGGATTCTTTGTTCAAGAATGCATCAGACTGGTTCCATTCTAAATGGGATTTAAACGAATTACAATTAATCCTATAATCTTAAACAACAGTTTCAAACCAATAATTTATGTTCGTCAATCCGTACTAAGATTATCTGGATCCCATTTAATGTATCACTTGTACGTGTAGCTTTAATGGCCCTGTGAGATCACCTACAACTAGAGTGGCAAGATGACCTAAACCGTAGATACAGTATAATCTGATATCTAAATGATACTGTGACTTGGTTCTACAGTAATGATATGACCTGATGTCACAGAGAAATGACTACAGATGTCGATTGGGCAACAACAAATAAACATAAACAGAAAGTAAACATTACTTGCTATTCAAACCTTCGAGCTGATGAGGCCTGAAATTATTGAGTTCGACTTTCACAGTGCCGTCCTGTGAGGGATTCATTGTGTAACTCTGTTTTGTAAGCACACAAACACAAATGAACACTTTTATTTCATTAAGGAAATTGCATCACAAACAAATTCTAAACGAATTGGAAAACAATACGTTCAGATTACAGTGTACATTTATGACATGTGTCTATTAAATCAACGTGTTGACATTTATAAAGTGACTGGCTGTTAATGTGTGTGGTAGACTTTAATGATTTGTTCATTAACCCAGCAGATTCTATGAGATTTATTATTATTGGTGTCGTTTATCTTGAATTCTTTCATCAATATAACTAAAACAATGATCGCAAATTAATCACGATAAAAATGATTTCAGGGACTGTCCCAGAAACAAAACCACGTGCATTGAATAGATAGCATTTTACTGCATTACTTGGATGAAAGCGACCAGCAGTCGACATCATTACACTAACTGTGAGTTATCAAAGACAGGGAGATGCTATAACAATTTAACTATAAACTAATGTTAATTGAAATCAGCGTTGTTAGTCAGATCCAAAGGAAATTATTATTGCTCTGAAATTGTTATCTATAAAACAAGCGTTCATGTACGTGTATATGCACAATACTCAAGTAAACATCTACCCCAATGCTTCTTACAGATATCAGACAACTAACTCTACGTAACCATGACATTAACAATGACAAAATGAATGTAGTTTTAAAATATAACAATCTATTCGAGGTAAGAGTCACTCGTGTATAAGGATATTTTACCACATGTATTTCTTTGACATGATATAATACATTACATAAGTTGGTGTATTGTCTACTTTTACTTTCATCACAAAACTCCG
Organism: Lutraria lutraria; assembly: GCA_964023205.1. Classification (NCBI taxonomy): domain Eukaryota; kingdom Metazoa; phylum Mollusca; class Bivalvia; order Venerida; family Mactridae; genus Lutraria; species Lutraria lutraria. The sequence continues at coordinate 8,914,628 of OZ026841.1, forward strand.
TTGTTTACGGATGAATATGGCGAATATAAAGTTAGCAAGCATCTGTCTGTAGTCTATGTGTATTGAATTATTGGTATTACGGAGCAAGGGGCTTCCCATCGCCAGGCTGATGCAGCACTTGGAGCCTCGGCTAGATTCCAATACTTTGGTACACCGGTCATACGGCATTCTTGGTGACAGAGTGAGTGGTATGTAGCCAAAAAAGGATCGCGATTAGGTCATGCAAACTCAATCGAACCGTTACAACGGTCACCCAGCTACGTAATGACCTCATAGATGTCTATGTGGTCAATATGTCTACACATACCATACATACCAGGCAACACTAACCATACATACCAGGCAACACATTCCATACATACCAGGCAACACATTCCATACATACCAGGTAACACATTCCATACATACCAGGCTACACATTCCATACATACCAGGCAACACTAACCATACATACCAGGCAACACATTCCATACATACCAGGCAACACATTCCATACATACCAGGCTACACATTCCATACATACCAGGCTACACTAACCATACATACCAGGCTACACATTCCATACATACCAGGCAACACATTCCATACATAACCAGGCTACACATTCCATACATACCAGGCTACACATTCCATACATACCAGGCTAAACATTCCATACATACCAGGCTACACATACCATACATACCAGGCTACACATTCCATACATACCAGGCTACACATACCATACATACTAGGCTACACATACCATACATACAAGGCTACACATACCACACATACCAGGCAACACTAACCATACATACCAGGCTACACATTCCATACATACCAGGCTACACATACCATACATACCAGGCTACACATACCATACATACCAGGCTACACATTCCATACATACCAGGCTACACATACCATACATACCAGGCTACAATACATTTGATCGAAAATATCTTTTTTGCATCCCGCTAGCTCAGAATCACAGTTGGAAGTGATATCAAAGGGTAATGGACCATGTAGGCTGGACGATGTAGGATTGGCGACCCATCGTTTTCACCAACGAGTCTATGTATTGCTTAGACTAAACCGACAGGCGTGTCAGTGTGTGGAGACGACCGCAAGTATCGAATACATTCTACATGTCCATATGAGGTTGTGTGCCGGGAGAGTTAGTGATGGATTCATTTTGATATACAATAACGCCCGACCTGATGTTGCCCGTTTGTTCAATGAGTACCTGGTCAGGTCTAGACTGGCCGGTGAGGTATCTGGACTTCCAGTTATGGGTTACAGCAAGGGACTTTCGCCTGTCCTATTTAGCCGAGGAATGTCCTGGGGTTTGGTGACATGTTGTTCCCAGAATGGATCAATATCCCGCATCTCTCCACCAGTAGCCTGTTTGAGAACATACGAGGACGCAACCAGGCTGTGACTCACGTACTTGTACATGTATGCCTCGGCCGCAGGTATGTTTGAAAGCGTTTAGAGATTTTCCCCTGTATGATCAGTCTGGGTTTGGTATGAATTGAAGTTAATAGCACCATTCTGTAAGAATGTCGAAAAGCAATAACACCGAAGAATACCACTGTACATAAACTGTTACATACAGGTTTCAAGTAGTGTTGGTCAGGTTAAATTGACCGGTAGTATACCCGATATCCGATGATAAAAGAGACAAGTTTAATCAGAATTTAATTAAATGCCGTTGTGGACATAATTATGCATTGATGGATTTATATGCAATGTATATGAAGATATACATATATCAATTGGAGCAGAAAATTGTTGGTTTCGCACCCTATATATATTTTTAGCAAGCGCCATTTTTATTTCGGTGTACGTAAATTTGTTCCCAACAGATTTCCTCGGGGATTACATAGCCAAAGAGTAAAACTTTCCCGACACTATAATTTTGATGCTGTATTTGAACTTGGGAGACGAATATCGCCAAGTCTTAATTGTTTCGATATTCATCTGTAGAGTACAATAATTATTATTTCAGGTATAAATGTACGTGTATTTAACATACGTACCTGAATTATTTGGGCAAATAAATTCGATCAGCATCGGAACTACATAAAAATACATCCTTAACAATACTGGTCTGTAAATTATCTGGCCGCAGAAAACTTTTTGACTAGTACTATAGTTGGGCGTGGTGTCATCACGACGTTAGCGGCCAAATTTTGATTTTCTGTTTTAATCTTTACATGATGCCTCTACAGTTACCTACGAGACGCACAAATCTTATGTATTTATCCTGAGCCATGTTGAATGACAAACCATCTCTCACCCTGTCATATTTCACTTTGTCATATCACACACTGGTCACATCTTCTCACTATATTAAGCCTTGTCACTACGTCTTTTCTCTATGTCACGTCTATTCACTCTGTAAGTTTTCTCAATATGCTACGTATTCTCGACATTTCATGTCACATATATTAAATTGTTCACCCAGCATTGGATTCGGCGCAGTTATTTCTAGCACGTGCTCGTTATAGCGGAGAGTTTCTTCGATTAAAGATATTCTAGAGAATTAACATTGTCCGAAATGTCAATATTTAGACATGTATCAGAATAGCAGCTCGTCAAGTGAGAACCCTATTTAATCTTAAATGTATGACAAATGTCCGAACCTGTCAGACGAATTGTTAATATAGACTGGAGTGCCAATAATTGAGTGACAGTCTAATCAGAAAATATTTGCGCTGGTAAACCACGAAAATTACCCCGTATTACTGTATATTATATCTCTCCTTTCTGACCCTCGAGAGGTCATGCAGCACCTTGGCACGTCTATAGATTATTAGTTAATGTATCCAAAGGAAAATGTGATGCCTTGTGCTACATAGATTAGACGTAATATAAGTAATATAGAAGTATTATCTGTTCTGGGTAGAATTATTTTAGACCTGGTCCCGAGGTTATAAAACTTGAGTTTGGTCTCCGAGCTAAAATTTGATATCTAGCTTTATAGATTTTCTAGACGAATTATACTCATGGGTATTAGTTTATTATAGTTGTTTGTGGGTATATAGTACAGTGTCTATTACTAGTTTGGCTAATCCTGGCCATTTGATTGGCTAATGGTGATGACTGAATCTATTAATAGTTGATAGGTAAGTAAATCATGCAGGCATTGCTTAGATAAGTTGTTGAGTGGCGTGATATCTGAAATGCTACTTGAAGTTCAATGTGGTTGTATCATAGCAGATTATGGTGAATTTGTTAACATTTAGGGTTTATTCTACTAGTATTTGATTGATGTACGGTATGATATTACCATGTGCTTGTGAACTATATACATGAATTTATTCATTTGTCAAATACTCATGATTGTCAATATATGTGTATTACTCATATCATGTAAATATGTTATACTCTCCATAATGGAGGATTGAATAAAATATACAGTCAATATCCTTTATGAAAAAAGTAGGGCTGGGAACGAATATGGTTTATGATATTCGAATATTCGTCTTTTATATTCGAATATATTCGAATATTCGTTTTCATTGCAAGTTTGTTCTAATTCGATAAACGTGTCTGTTCCTCATACATCGTGTCCGAAATCGGTTGTGTCCGAATACTATGCATGTTTGAATAAAGAGGTTAACTGTGAACTTAAATTTTTATTGAAAATTAATTACACTGTAACTGTATTTATTTTTTACTAATTCTAGATGTTATGAATATTTCTGTCGACATTACACTTGAAATGAAAAGCGTACACGTGTTTGTGTTCCGTTAGTTGTTTATACAAGTAATGAAGGGAGGTAACTATAACGAGTTGCGGGTAACGTGTTTATTTATCAACAGAAATTATGAGTCAAATCATTTCTTTTTAAAAAACATCTACATTTGCAAGATAATAGTTTCCAGGTTGAGTTTTTAATTTTCATTGGGTTAAAACGATCAAAACGTGTCGTTATATAAATACCTGTCAATTTGATGACGACGCGTATTGGGCACAATTAATGTTCCCAACAACTTACACTGGTTATTTACTGAAACGAAAGGGCTCCGAAATTGGGCCAAAGAATGTCGGCGTTCTTTATATTTATGATATTGACTTTTAAAACAACCCACCGCCTTTGATTAAACCGAAATGATACTTTAGTGCAAAAAATGGCAGCGTGCAATCTGCGTACGGACCGACGTTTGAAGTCTCAAAGCGTGTCATTAACAGTCATTCATATTTTTAATTGAAATGGCTAACTTTAAATTAAATAATTATAGGCACGCACATCATTTAACGAAAAAGACCAGTGCATTAAGTGTTTTATTCTGTCCACCACGTGTTTGGACTAATTACTGACGATCGACCCCAATAGTGAACGGATTAACAAATGATCGCTCCGGGCTATTGATTATCTTGACGTGTTTATGGGGGTATTGTCTATTGACGAATGGTGCGAACAACAAACAGTTGGTTTATGACATTTTGCACGTACTTTTTGGACCGACTTTCAAAAAAGCAACTTAAAGCAAAAAACATAAACCAATATGCTTCTTATAATTCGTCTACCTATAACCAAGGACTTATATACATACATAAGTCCTTGCTATAACGTTTTGTTATAGTTTTTCTTGTTAATGTGTTTGTATATGTTAGTGTTTGTTATCGTTGGTTTACCAAACTTAAGTTGGTAAACATTAATATATTTAATGTTCGGATTTATGTTTTGACGATACAGTGTGTGTCCCCGCCTACAATTATCGCAAATAAATGATCCGAGTGTTAAACCAGTTATTCAATAAACCATATGGTTTAACTGGTAATACGTTTTATAACCTTGGAGCCTCATGGGCCTGGATTCTACCTAGAAATGTATGGTGAAATACATGAGTATTAACATGTGTAAACGTTGCGACGTGATCATTATTTCTAATATTAAGAAATAATTATTTTTCTAGCTGTGATAATAATAACTATAAAAAGTGACCCCCACAAAAATAGACTGATGGAATCGGTAAATAAGTTGTTGGCTATAAAAAGGAAGGTTAATGTAAGCTCTTCGGTATGTAGGAAAAATTTCACGACCGACTGTTGAGAAATGGTCTTAACTTTGTGTTCGTACCGAACAACAATAACTACGCTCATCGCAATTACAATTTTGTATCCTGAATTCTGGATGTATCAACGTACAGCTTCATGTCCGGTTACAGATTACTGAATCCTGCTTTCTAGATGTATCACCGTACAGCTTCATGTCCGGTTACAGCTTACTGAATCCTGATTTCTGGATGTAATACTATCACCGTACAGCTTTACGTCCGGTTACAGATTACTGAATCCTGATTTCTAGATGTATCACCGTACAGCTTCACGTCCGGTTACAGATTACTGAATCCTGCTTTCTGGATGTATCACCGTACAGCTTCACGTCCGGTTACAGATTACTGAATCCTGATTTCTGGATGTATCACAGTACAGCTTCACGTCAGGTTACAGATTACTGAATCCTGATTTCTCGATGTATCACCGTACAGCTTCACGTCCGGTTACAGATTACTGAATCCTGCTTTCTAGATGTATCACCGTACTGCTTCACATCAGGTTACAGATTACTGAATCCTGCTTTCTGGATGTATCACCGTACTGCTTCACGTCAGGTTACAGATTACTGAATCCTGATTTCTCGATGTATCACCGTACTGCTTCACGTCAGGTTACAGATTACTGAATCCTGATTTCTAGATGTATCACCGTACAGCTTCACGTCAGGTTACAGATTACTGAATCCTGATTTCTCGATGTATCACCGTACTGCTTCACGTCAGGTTACAGATTACTGAATCCTGATTTCTCGATGTATCACCGTACTGCTTCACGTCAGGTTACAGATTACTGAATCCTGATTTCTCGATGTATCACCGTACTGCTTCACGTCAGGTTACAGATTACTGAATCCTGATTTCTAGATGTATCACCGTACTGCTTCACGTCAGGTTACAGATTACTGAATCGTGCTTTCTCGATGTATCACCGTACTGCTTCACGTCCGGTTACAGATTACTGAATCCTGTGACATCACTTGCACATATTTCATTCTCCATAATGAGTTGGTTTTCTTTTTGCAATTTTGAATTTACGTGCGGCAAAATAGAAAATGTATAAACATAGAAAACAGAAATTCAAAAACATGCATTCACAAACACTAGAAAGTATTCTCTTATGATCAAGATATGGACATTTAATGAATATATTTATCATATTAAAAACCACAATGATTTATTACATGAAACGTAAACCCCCAAAAAGGAAACAACATTACGCGAACATTACGAGTTCATCCCATAAATGTATCCGTTTACAATATCATAGACCAGTGTGTAAAAACCTTGACGTATGCATGCGGAAGTAAATCAAAAAATTAATTCAGTACAATTTTCTATCTAAAACAATAAGCAATATCGCAGAAAAGGGGAGAGTGAACACTAACTCATCATAAGACGAAAACGAGAACACAATGAAAACGACGTTCATTCAGGAAAAACAGTATTTGTTGATGTCGATTGTTCAGTATAGATTCTATTATAAATTTTAATACAATGATGTCAGTACAATTGTAAATTTCAGATGTATAGATTTGTGGAAGGCATCTTTTATCATAAGAAGTTGTGAGAAGAAGAAATATTCATCCACTGCATTAGCTTGGTCATATAATACAGTTCTATTGTGATGTCAAGTATTTGTTATAATCAATAGAATAATGCATTTTATGAAAATAAACAAACCTGGCATCTTAATGCATGTCTATGTGAGACAAATCAATAACAAACAAGTGTTTCTTTAAGATGATACATTGTAGTTAAGTAAATCAAGGTTACATACAAGTTTATTTATTTTGTTTCCTTGGTTCTTGATGCGAATTCATATTTATACCCCAAACAGAAAATGGACAAAGTACAGTTTAAGGAGTACTAAATAAATATACTAACTTAAGTTTTCTTGTGGGTCTATTTGTGTAATTATGTACAATTATAGCACACCATTCTAAGATATAGATTTTAAGACAAAACAACATAATAAACTTATTATCTGTGCAGACAGGTTGTCGCTATCAACATATCATCTATAGCAAATGTTTGACATATTTCATATAATATTTCATGCAGATATGACGAAACCTTGAAGATGCTGACAAAAATAATTAAATTAATATTGCCACCTGCCAAATGTGCTGTGACCAGGAACAATTGAATGCAATGTTATTATGGACAGATAAAGAAAATACAGGGCTGTAAACACATGATTAGCGGTGTCATGGTCATAATGCCGCAATGTTTGTGATCTTTATCATTATTTATAAATAATGCTTGCATCACAATTCTAAGAAAAGCTCTTGGAATCTTATGCGAATGGGGCATGAATGCGTTAGCTTTATAATTGTAGGGCAACATACAACGACAAACAAGAAATACAGATTAAGTCATGAGCAGGGCGCTGTCATAGAAGTGGTCTAATTTTTATCGTGATGTACTAAACGGCATTATCCGGGGGACTTCAGAAATCATGGTCATATTTACATCCGCCATTTTATTTAATAAGACAAGCGGGATAAAATAAGCCTTAAATGTTTACCCTCGCCACCGGGAACTCCCATATAGGCAGCTAATGTTTATCCTCGCCACCGGGAACTCCCATATAGGCAGCTAAGGTTTACCCTCGCCACCGGGAACTCCCATATAGGCAGCTAATGTTTACTATCGCTACCGAGAACTCCCATATAGGCAGCTAATGTTTACGCTCGCTACCGGGAACTCCCATATAGGCAGCTAATGTTTACCCTCGCCACCGGGAACTCCCATATAGGCAGCTAATGTTTACTATCGCTACCGAGAACTCCCATATAGGCAGCTAATGTTTACGCTCGCTACCGTGACCTCCCATATAGGCAGCTAATGTTTACTCTCGCTACCGGGAACTCCCATATAGGCAGCTAATGTTTACTATCGCTACCGGAACTCCCATATAGGCAGCTAATGTTTACTCTCGCTACCGAGAACTCCCATATGTTGCGCATCGTTAAATGCATGTCTCCCCTTATATATAACAAGTTAACAACAAAACCACTCATATTTCGCCTTGTAGCGATACACCTTACAGGGAGGCCGTTTATTTGTACCATTTGACAATTATAATGCATCTGAACATTTATACCAATATAAATGAACTGATGCGCCATAGGCCAGATAAAAATCAAAGCGATGAAAGCACTGAGGTATTCACTGCTAATTGAAATTTTAAGCGCTTATATCCAGCTCTAAAACTTTAAGAAATTGTGGAGAGTGAAGCCAGCTAGGCCAGCAGTTTGTAGGATTATCAGTACTATACACATATTACATATAAACAAGTTCTGCTTTAGACGATTCTATTTCCATTAATTATACCGCTACCATTGTTTTATTGCGTGACCGTCTGTCATTACAGAAGTGAAAATTCCAATTGCCGATAATCCATAACCTCAAGTTTTTGTCTGTAAATGACATCCAAGCAGCATTTTCGCAAGTATTTGCAAGCGGAGTAGTGTTTATGAATATACCTGTAAATAAATGTTTTAATTCTCGTGGACCGTAGAGTTTGAACTGGCCTGTAAACTCGCGTAAATTATCAGATGAGACATTCCTTAATAGTATAAATCGTGACAACTCGGAAATTTCCGTAATTGAAAAATACGCCTCGTACATAAGTGTAGGGTTACACATTTTAGTAATTTGGTTTCCAGTTACTACTTTTTCAATACTGGTACATATGTACTCGTTTTCTTAGAATTTCAGACTTTAAAACGTGTTTATCGATCGCGATTGACAAAATTACCATCAAATTCCCATTGGAAGAGAAATATGTTGTTTTCACCGTTGGATTCCCAGGGTCAGCCATGGTGTAAAAGTAGCACGTTGACAACTACAACAAAATGGCGGCCTGCCTATTATGTCCGAGGCACTTTCGTAAGACAAAAGCCGAGGAGTTCCGATTGGAATACTATGTGTAGAAGCCGAACTATTTTTTGTAGCGGTTAAACAGGAAGTGAAGGCTCTCATTTCTTTTTCGGCGCAGCTGTATTAAAATTGATTTTGACCTACATTTGAACCAATGAAACTATTAGATACAAAATGTTCAGCTGAAGTAGGAGTTTTCTCATTGGTTAAAGGCTATTTTGTTACAAATTTTTAGGGCAGAGTCCATAATTATTTGTTTTACTGCCTCTGAAAATAATGCAATAATAAAAGCCAAAGAACATCAATACAACCATACATTAAATATCAAAACGTTTAAATCACGAAAAATTACACTATGTGGGATTCATATACAGTAAATAAGATAAATATATTATATAATATCATTTAATTTAATTTAATGAAAAATAGAATGTATACTTTTAGCATTAAGCTCAAGATTGTTTGTCCACAGCTTTAACTGCTAGAGAAGGTCACATATAGTTCAATTTTCAGATCAGCAATGTTTCTTGGCGGCCCTTAAGCCCCGAAGATTTATAGTTTCACAAATATTTTGGTCTTTGCGGTTTGTGGCGTATTCTTATGCCCAGATAATACAAATTTAATATTTAACTTGTATTATGTTAGGATACTGTTTAACTAATTATGTTCTTGCTTGTATATTTGTTACATCATAACTATGTGTTTTTACTGGCTTTAGAAAAAGCCCGTTTACAACACAATCATTGTTTTGTTTTAATTTTGTATTACAAGCAACACAAACTTTAAAGTCGTCATTCGGACCCTGAAGGTCATAAATGTTATACACGGGCGAGTGTAAACCATTTTCTTATTGACGGCTCCGTGCACGGCGTCGTCAGTATTGAATAGTGTTGAAGAAAGGGCACTGGTGTTGCGTAATCGATTTGGGAGAAGCTGGTATTATTAAAAAAAAAAAAATTATTTTCATCTTTTTCCAAACAATTTGATTTGACCTGTAAGTATCCGCAAGTAATAAAAAATGTCGGAATATTTTAGATGTATGTTTTTTACCGTAACTACAAAGCTTTGGAATCGTTTATTGTATATTTAACAGCTTGTCCCCAAAAGGTTAGGCTACACTCTTTTTATTGGTTCGTTTCTAAACCTTACTACCCCTAATCCACGAAAGTCCCGAAAACTGTTTCGAAGACTGTTTACGCTTGTTTAAAATTCAGTGTTTATACAACAATGGTTAAATTAAAAAATCAAAGACTACTGATCAGCTGTGTCAGTGTTCTATATGAATATATATTACCATTGTGTCTGTACTGTTTCATGTGGATTTTTGAATTAGATCTTATTTAATGCATATTTCTTCTTAAACTTAAGTAAACTTGCCATCATCCCTCCACATGGTGCAAGCATTTTTGTACCAATATTAAATATACTTTAAAGCTGTACATCTGTAGAAGACCTGTATACATAGTCCCCACATCTACAACATTAACCTCCCTTAGTGGCCATCTTCAATGGCAAATTTGACAAGCATCGGTAGAAGATATTTATTTTGTAGATAAATAGGATTTTCATATGTGACAACTTTATTACCTTAAAGCTGATGTGCTTTTTGTTTTTTCAACTTCATAATTAAGTTATCTTTTATAAATTGAGTTGTTTAATAACTACTTGTCTGATTTTCTTCTAATAAGCACATAAAAAATTAGCCTACCAAGGGAGGTAAATACGGTAGATGTCGGAGCTATATTGATTTGAGGTCATTAGGTCAAAGGCCAAGTGACTTTTAACATGATTATTTATCTTCAACAGGGAAATATTTTTTGGTGAAAAAGTAAGTCATATATTTGAGTAGTAGAACAACGCTGTGAACATACCAGAGGTCATAGTATGTATTGATCCAACCTTTAGCAAACTTCATCATAATGTTCATTTATATAAAATCTAGTTCAAATTCATTACTGGCTAATGTAAGGTCAGAAGGCCAAATCAAAGTAAAAGCTTGTACGCTCTGTACAGGTCACGTTATAAACACATGAGTGATCCTTGTGCAAAAGAATGTTATGCTTGAACAAAACAGGTGCGCCGTATTTGATGCTTTGCATCAAAATTAGTCTTGTTCCAGTTATATGCACAGGTAACTGTATCATGAATAGATTATAAAAAATATGAAAAAAAAATATTATTAATTAATTAATTATTAATATGTTAACAAGGTATATTTCAACATTTTGATTAATACTGAACATTAAGATATTTTAAATGTTTGAACTTGAAACATATTAGTAACTTGTTATCTTGGGGTGCATGCTAGAGTGGATTTACTATATCTTTGTATTTCCTGTCTTCGTACAAAACCCATTTTCATTGGACGCTATGCGAACTAAACAAGTATCAACTGGCCAATCCTACATAACATACTAAAGCGGTTTGTTCACCCGTAACGTGTACGCTATATGGTTCAATTTTCTTATAGTCAAGGTCGAATATTGGACGATACCATTGTAAATGTAATAACTGTAAATTGATTGCCAAATTCATTTTAAATCCGTAGTAGAGTGTCATTCTCGTGACCTATAGTCATGGTGTATTGGATAAGGCGGCATGTACATACATGACCTTTTTACAAAATGAAGCTGATGTGTGTGGTTCGAACTCAGTCAATGGCACTTTCTTTTTAAATTATTATATACTTTTATTTTTTATAATTTATTTATTGACATATTCTTGTTCTTGTTACATGTACGAGTGTGTATACACCCTGGATAGCACCTTTTTTATTCAAAAGAGAGAAAGGAAAGAAGAAATGCATTTTATCTCTGATGTATTCCTCTTTTTTTATTTCTTGTATACATCTTATTGCACGAAATGGCGAATACAAATGTAATTTCAAATACTATAAAAAAAATACTAAACACCTAAACCGGTTTCTACTTATTATATTATTACTCTAATTACCCATGTGAGGTTGTTATATTTTTGTTAATTTAACGGAACAATTTAAATATAAAAAACCTATTAAATTCTTAGAGATATAATTTATATAAAGTTAACTTTTATTAAAAATAAAAAAAAAGTTGAAAATAAAAAAATGATGTCCAACATCAGACGCAATCCTCAAGATTCACTGTCTTTATGCTTTACCAATTACGCCACAGAGGACAGTGATTATAAAGATTCATAGTTTGTTCTATAGCAAATTACAATAGTATCCTTGTTACCTAAACGTATATAAATGGGATCGTCCATGTATACAATAACATTGCTGACCTAAAAAATGAACTTATACCATATTTGTTTGTTTTGCTTGTTTGTTTGAGTTTTACGCCCATTTTCAACAGTCAGAGTCATATGAGGCGGACAGTTCATCTAACCATTGTTCCTGGGAATAACCAGTACTAGACTCCCATCCTCCGTAAGCAACTGCCTACTTTCTCACATAAAAAGACATGGTCGGTAGCGGGGCAGGAAACCAGGACCCTCAATCAGTGAGAGGTTACAGCGATATTAACCATTCGACCACGGAAGCGGGTCTCCGCTATAATATGTAACGCGGAAAAGTATAAAATACATTCAACAACCGGTGTAACGAAAATAATCGTATAACTTACGAAATCAAAGCACTGAGAGTACTGTCTGGAGCGATGTTTAAATGTGTTAGATAGAATCATCATTAAATGAAAGTACTGAAAGTACTGTCGGAACTTGATATATTCCATATGAGACAAGTCACTGGTGTTGCTCGCAACACAACAATGACCGTTTAGAGAAATCCTAAATTAGGAACTGTACAGTCGACGGATATTCATGCTTAGGAATCTCAATATTGCCATTTATTTATGTACATATTCTAATATTCATAAACCAAATTTCATCAACCTAGCATGAAGGTTATCTAAGTTATCAGATGTTTCGAGTTTTTTTCATGTAGCCCATTATCCAGCCAATTAGCATTGTTTTAGCCGTATGTACTGATATAATATATACCGAAAAGCTCTTCAAAACACACATTTTTAATAATATATATCTTGATTATGACCACATATCACTTTAAATGCACATTATAATGTTGGAAACGAATTAAAATCGAACAATACTATTCTTTTAGTGACAATGTGTTTTTGAAGAGTTTTTCGGTTTTCCATGTTTTCTATATGAGTATTAGTTTATAGTGTTTATTACTAGTTTGGCTAATCCTGGCCATTTGATTGGCTAATGGTGATGACTGAATCTATTTATAGTTGATAGGTAAGTAAATCATGGAGGCATTTCTCTGTGATGTTTAACCTAGGTAAGCTGTTGTGTGGCATAATATTTGAAATGCCATTTGAATCTCAATGTGGTTGTATTACAGCAGATTGTGGGGAATTTATTAACATTTAGGGTTAAATCTATTTGATTGATGTAGGGTATGATATTACCATGTGCTTGTGAACTATATACATGAATTTATTCATTTGTCAAATACTCATGATTGTCAATATATGTGTATTACTCATATTATGTAAATATGTTATACTCTCCATAATGTAGGACTGAATAAAATATACAGTCAATATCCTTTATGAAAATAGCAACTTCATACAAAAAACATAAACCAATTATGCTTCTTGTAATTCGTCTACCTTTTTTCTTGTTAGTTAAATAATCGGAACAAAATTGTATCGATATTCGAAATGAACTGACATACCATCATGATGCACTTACGATTGATTAATCGATTGTTTAAGATTTTTTCAAAAATTCCATATTTGGTATGTGAAATATATTCAAACTTAATTTCATGTTAGACTATACGACATGTTTTGAAGTGAAAGTAAACGTTTATTGTAAAACATTATAGTCATTCGGAAACGAGCCGTTATACGGCGACATTTACCGATCTCGCTACGGAATATACCGACATCGCACGATTTCGCTAAGTTCCATTACGATCCTTCTGTCTTAAAACCAAAATACCCTTCAAACACCCAACCGACATAATAATTGCGATCAATTTCACAATAACTGTTATTGATAGCTTAAGTATTTCTTCGAAAACTTATGTGTACCGCCGTTCTGTTCTCTGCACTTCGACGGGGAAACCCCACATTCTATTTTTAGAATTTATCGAACTAGCTCTAGCCGATAGTATCAATCGATACGCGTTATGGATATAAACCTTAACACTGATTTACATATCATGTCAAAAAGTCACATAATTGATACACACAACAATAGTAGATTAATGCAAATGCATGCATACGTCTGTAGAGAAATTACTGACCTACCCATGTACTCATTATTTACCATCATTACAATATACTAGTTGCCAGACGAAGTAAACTACGAAACACGTTGCAACTTAATTTGAGTTATGTTTTCTTTTTTACCATTATGACCTATTGAGCGAAAGCCGAAAGTAGAACTATTTTATGCAAAACTAGTTGGTTTCCGTCCCCAATCTTACAGCACACAATATAGTGAGAGTGGGATCGGGAACCATGACAGTTATGGAGCCCACGGCATGTAAGTAAGTCTCCGATAGCTAAGGAACTTCATTGAAAATCAAATTCCAAAAACCAAAGGCCTGTGCTATCGTAATTATGAATTAGAATTTGAAGGTCAAGTATATAATTATAGTCTTGACATAATGTACATCTTTAAGCCAATTAACCACAATTATCAAGGAAAAGCTACACATTTTAACTGTTTGCCTGGACTAATATTACTATTCCTAAGGCTATAAGTCATGACATATAGTGAGAAATTACCAGCTACTGCACATTTTGAAAACCCAAATAAATTCAGTGCTTTCAACGCTTTGTTATTGACGGCGCCGAGCACGGCGCCGTCAGTATTGACTACTGTTGAAAAAGCGTCATGTAGTTACGTAATCGATTTGGGAGAAGCTGGTATTATTAAAAAAGTATTTACTTTCTTTTCATCTTTCTCAAACAACTTGATTGACCTATATGTTTCTATTAAGTGAAAAAAATATCAGAATATTTAAAATGTATGACTTTTACCGTAACTACAAAGGTTTTGAAATGTTTATTGTATATTTAACAGCTTCCCCCCCAAACGGTTAGGCTACGCTCTTTTTACTGGTTCGTTTCTAAACCTTACAACCCCCAATTCGCCAAAGTCCCGAAAACTGTTTCGAAGACTGTTACGCTTATCTAAAAATCAGATTTTATACAAACAATGGTTAAATTAAAAAATCAACGACATTTGTTTTTTCTGTACTTCGTACAAACCTGTATGTTGTAGAAACTGTAGTTACAATAACCAAACTATGCAAATATGCATGGCCTCGTAAACCATGTGGCATTTGATAAACAACGCATTGGAGTTTTAACGGATTTCGAATTAAAAGCGCAATTGAGATGAAAAATATTGATGGTTTAAATAGTTATTAATAAGGCTGTTTGAGCAGTTTTTATTTAATTTTGTTGAGTTACTAATAAGTTAATTTCTAGCCTCATAAATAGAAGAAATTTTCGATGTTTTATCTCCATTTCGTTTTATCTCCGTTTCGCGATAAACACGATCCTGATAATGACCGTAATGAACCGGTATATTCGATCAACAAACAAGGTAAGAGATTTTTTAACAATATTACAGGTATTTTTCCACGATAATCAGGCGGATTCTCATAATCTGATTTATCAATGTAGTGAAAATGAATTCGGATAGAAAGGTCATAACTGCAATTTCGGATAGGTTTTCATATCAAACGTCCAATAGGCCTATTCACGATTTCTTCGACTCAAAAACGATACTGTATGTAAATATTTTTCATCGGAATGTCTATCTGTCATTCAAAAGTGTATATATATATATGTAAATAAATAGAACACAATTTACATTTCAGAAAGACCACCTCTGAAAAGACACAAGAAAGAATGGCCAGTTTCCTGGTTATAATGGGTAGAACCAGTCCAGATCATTCCTTTAGTAGCCCTTCAGTTAGAATACCAGCAAAAAGAGAAATGTAAAAGAAAAGTATCTCCTGGAACCACGCTTCAACAGCCAAAAAGCCAAAGCCAGCCAGCCATCAGTGACTTGTTCAACTAGCTCATTCGATAGAGTCACAAGCTTGTCTACTAATTGTTAGTGGTTCAAGCACTGACAGGACCGACGCTGACAGTTTTTGTCGCCCAACTCTGTTTCAATAGTGTTAGTTGCAGGTTACTAACAACATAAACAAGGAGTTGGTTTGTACTGGCTAAAACGTTTATGGGAATGTCATATTTTAATTTCTTTGTTAGTTGTCAATCCTGCAGTTGGTAAACTTGACATGTTGTAATGTTTGTGACACACCAAGTGAGTTAGACTGTAAACATTTTTAACTAAGAGTCAGTTCTTTTCTTAAAGAGACAATGCTAATATTTTGTTTGTTTTTCTGTTATTTCAGTGTCCTCCGGTGTCAGTGAACTTGCCAGCAAAATAATGGCATCACCATTAAGGGAAAGATTCTGAACTGTTGTATGGAATAGAATTATGAGAATGTTGCAATAAAGACAATATGCTTAGCAAGTCAAAATAAAAAACACTGAAGCTATAAAGTTTTAGCAGTTCTTAGCTGCATGTATGGCATGCCAATGCAGTAAGAAAGCAACCACTAATGTCTGTTTAAGTTTCATAATTTGGTAAATGTCTGTTTAAAATAAGCCTATGTATCTTAAGTTGTTGAAGCTGAAAACAGTAACTGATTATAAACAGTAATATTGTATGATAAAGATTGCTTTGCATATATTAATTATAATGGCATGGTGTTGTTAATTCCAGTTCTGTTTTTTTTGTCAAAGCACTTGCCTTCAATTTTTTAATTGTATTGAGTTATTTCTTTCCATTATTATCTATAAGATATGTCTAAAACCTCTGATCTTTTTAAGTAAAACTACTTTTGTACATGAGCAGTTTTTAAAATGGAAATTTGAATAACAAGGTATTGATAATTTATTTTTAACAAAACTAAGTGAAATTAATTTACAATAATCAATAGTCAAAATGTATCTTGTTATCATTTTAGACTTTTTAAAAAATGTTTTAACTAACACTGACATGTTAGAACAGGTAATTTAATGTGAAATTAAAGCCCCATTAGCTGTTTGGATGTTAAAATTGAAGTAGATTTTATTTTACCTAGAAATATGTAGTACTAGATATTTAGAAATGTAGCACAGTATTTTTTTTCAATGATATTGCAAAAAATAAGAAAAACGAACTGACAACATTTTTATGAGATGTTGCTAAAGAAAGGCATTATGTAAATGTTTTTTAGATCATTATAAACTACATTTCTTACATTTTACTATTATTTTATACATTATTCTGTATTGCTTAATTCAAAAAGCTAATGGGCCTTTAAAAGATCAGTGTGTGACATTAATGACAGCCTAAGATTAATAATAGTGATTAGATTGAATCTGAATCTCTTTACATCTCTTCAATCTATTACATGTAATTGTTAATAAGGGTTTCGGACTATTACAAATAGCTTGGGCTTTCAAACTTTGGGAGACTATAGCCCTCCTGGCTATCATGTCCAAACACACTGAAAAAATGTTAATTCTAAATAAAAACAAATTCTTTATATACTTGGTTTTCACGAAGTCATCTTTCCATTGTCTTTTTTTATTAATGCCAACTTACAGTAGTTCTTCACGTAAATTATGTTCTCAATTCCTCCCAAGAATTTTTAAACGTTAATTTAGCTTAGTTACGCGACCACCTGTCAAACGCGGTTAACGACCTTTACTTTCTGTCTATATAGTAGTTCCTAAGCAACCGCTGTGTGGTGTGTTGTCCTAAATGTGTGATTGTCTGTATCACCTGAACAAAAGGAATGGTGGCAAACCGGAAAATTTTAAGTTTAGTGGAACGAATAACTGTGTTAAATAAACCTTTAATTCTGGAGCAAGCTCAGAAATTTGTCATCCGTTCTTCTAAACTGTTTTGTTTCAACAGTATCATAACATTTAACAACACGTGTTTTTATGTTTTCTAAATCATTTTAAAATCATTAATGTTTATTTTTCAAATATTGTATGTACTTTCAAGTACTGCTTTTAAAATGCTAAGCTACTGTTACATAAAATGTTTTTAACTGCCTAATTAAATGTACATTATATTACCAGTTTGTCTGTACTGTTTCATGTGTATTTTTGAATTGATCTTATTTAATGCATATTTCATCTTAAAACTTAAGTAAACGTGACATTATCCCTCCACAAGATGCAAGCAGTAACTACAAATCTGTTTAATATACTTCATCTTTTTTGTTGCATAAATGTACGTTTTTTACAAAAGAAATAAATTTCTGTGAACTTGTTATAAATACTTATTTCTTTTTCTTATTTATGCCCCCCATTGAAGATGTGGGAGAATATTGCTTTGCACGTGTCGGTTGGTCTGTGTGCCTAATGTATGTTGGAGGTTGACCAAATACTTTTTGTTCAATAACTCAAGATGGCAAAACAGTTTCCTTAAAATTAGTAACTTGTGAACGGTTGGGCGTAAGGTCCTCAACTTTTAAAGCTTTACATCTGTAGATGACCTGTATACATAGTTCCCACATTTACAATATTTACCTCCCTTGGCTGCCATCTTTGAATGCTAATTTGACAAGCATTGGTAGAAGATATTTATATTTTTGTTTTGATAATTTTAGATTTATAGGATATTCATATGTGATAACTTTATTTCCTTAAAGCTGACATGCTTATGGTTTTTACAACTTCATGATAAAGTTATATTTTATAAATTGAGTTGTTTAATTCACATAAGAAATGTTCCATCAAATATGGCTGCCAAGGGAGTTTATGTTGTAGATGAGGGAACTATGTATTGATTTGAGGTCAAAGGTCAAGTGACCTTTAAGACGAATGACCATTTTGCTGCCATGGGATCATACATGTTTTACAAACATCTGTTTTTCACACATGCTTTTGTTTGCTGTTAGCTCATCTGTCACATACATGAGTATTCCAGTTACACTTTTAACGACTTTTAACCCAACTTGAAGAAAGTGTGTCATGATAATCATCTATAAAATCTAGGTCAGGTTTGATATTGGTTCATGTGGACATAAGAAATAGGTCATAAGGTCAAAGAAAAGGCTTTTGAACAGGTTACAATTTGACACAATCTTTATGAAAATTATTCACAAATTATGTCTGTAGAATAGCATTGTACCATTCCAGTCAGTTTAGTCAGAATATGTATCTTCAACAGGGGAATGTGGTAATTTTTTGGTGAGGAAGTTAGTCGCATGTTTGAATGGTAGAACGACCTTGTGTATATACCAAGTATATATTGATCCAACCTTTAGCAAACTATCATACTGTTCATTTATAAAAATCTAGTTCAAATTCGTCACTAGCTAATGTAAGGTCAGAAGGCTAAATCAAAGTAAAAGCTTGTTCGCTCTGTGCAGGTCACGTTATAAACCCTATGATTGATCCTTGTGCAAAAATATTATGCTTGAACCAAACATGTGCGCCGTCTTTGATGCTTTGCATCAAAATTAGTCTTGTAGTATTCAGGCATGAAACTATTTCCAGTATGTAGTAAATCTTGTTACCTTGACAGATTATGAACAAGTTAAATGTTTGTACGGCGCAAAATCGCATCCGGCAATTCAATACTAGAATGTGGCCTATGTAACATTTTTTATCAGGATGTGCGAAGTTTCAGATCAAACGAATTTGTTATTTTGACTTAACTGATCCCGAAACTAAAGTGATCATCTACTCCATCAAATATACAAGCCGTTGATGTTTCATGAATCTCATGAATCTGGTCATATGGTTCTACAGTTCACGAGGTACTCTATATGTAGTCCCTGTTTCCACCCTAAAATTAAAATCAGGGGAAACTATCACCTCGATGTATCAGACGTTGCAATATCTGCTGGAATGCATTTAAAATATTTAAATAAAGTCTCCAAAAATAATATACTCCGTTGTCTGAGGGTACGTTGTCGTAAAAACCTGGTATAACGGTCCCAAACATAAATTTTCAACTGTAAAGTGACCATCTATATCGAACCATAAAGTGACCGTCTATGTCGAACCAATTAAGTCATCATTTCTCACCCAATCGGACATTTTTTGTATTGAGCTCCGAAATCGATATTTAATTAATGACAATTGCGTAAACAAGTCAGTGTCCACGCTCGCGAATATAAAATTAGTCTGTGTGAATATGTTTATAATGTTTTGTTTATTTGCAACATGTTGCTAAAATAAATATATCGAAACGTATAAATACCGTGTTCCGTATCTTATAACACGATTAAATGATTATTACAACACTTCGACGATCGCTCCAAAATGTAATAAACACAGCGAATTTCTCTAATAATCTATACATCGAAGTTCATTTAGATCGAACAATTTTTCCTAAGTCCTTTGATATAAAGAGTTTCGGCTGCATTTTCAAGAGCACGACCATTCGGACTACCAAATAGCAAGATGCACAAGACTGGACCAGTAAGCTATTGATTGTCGTTCGGACCTGCCTTAATGTCGAACCCTGTCGTCACAGTGCCCATATAAATACTAAACTAGTTCTCGTTGTAGCGCACCAGGCAGTGTCAAATTCTCAGTCAACTGAAACCACTTTTATTGAAATATTGACACGTTTCTAGTAATTTATAGGTGATTGACATTGACGAGACGACAACGATATGAAACAGCACTAGTATTCGGTGAATGTCACGTGATCATTGAGACTATTAGCGAGTCCGATTAACAACTTGAATAATACACAGTCTGTATGTACACATGAACACCACTTAAAAAGTAGTTTTTCTTCATCCTCAGTAATATAACGCAATGCTTGATAGTGTACTAAATTCAACGACATGTTTGTTTACTATAGTAGGATTGGATTCGGTTCGTTTATTGACAGATGGGCAGATTCATTCCCGTCGTTGTTTATCGAGCTCGCTCCATTCTTAGACTATAAATAGCGACTGCGTCATCAAGCTAACACTAGTTGGTGTGAGTAACACGTGACCTCGCTCTATTTCTGTTTTGTTTATATCACGTGATGACCATTGCGGATATTTCGGGCACTGTCAGTAATCTGCTTCGATGCAAGAAGTTGCGATTTTGCATTGCCACTTAAAAATAAGCATTCCATAGTGTACGGCGAAAGTTTTGTGTGGATGAATACTTAATTATTATACGTGCTAGTTTTAAAGTTTAAATTGATAAAATATTTCCCGTGCTTTCAAAATCAACAGAATCCTGAAATATACCTCCAATTATTATCACAACTGCAAAGTCTGCAATGTATATTTACACAACAAGTGGTACTATTTTTCAACGCGGATGTAAGAGGCATCACTTAATTGTAAGTAGAAAAAGTAGTGTATAGCTATAGGAAATCCGCTCCTAAAAATCGAACCTCACTGAAGCTAAAATAGATGCAAGCAATGAACTTGGAATTATGCAGCTTTGACCGTACAGTACAAATTGGCATGTTTCGAGCATCGGTAAAATATACTACCCATGTACTCATCATTTAAACAAGACAAATCACTAACACATGGTAGAAATAATTGTCCGTAATAATAACAATAGCAAAAAACAAACATTATGCCATATTAGATCACCAGAAACTCATGCATGAGTATTTATCAGATACATTTTGTATATTGTTTGTACAAACATTTCCATTTGTCCTTGTTAAGATGAATGGACGATTTTAAACATGCAGAAAGTTGAACAAACTACATGTATATCATTTATTTGGTTTTTGGTATTTGATTTTCAATCAAATTCCTTTGCTATCGGTGACTTACAAAAATGCCGTGAGCTCCATAAGGGCATAAAACAAAATAATGAAGACAAAGCGTGACATGGCGGGTCAAATTTATAATGATACTTGTGTTCATAATATTGCTAAAAGTAGCTTGGAAATATAATAAATTGTGAAAAATTGACAATGGCTCAAGTATAGGATTAAAGTCTTCTTCAAATTTACAACATTTTAATCAAATAAATATTATATTTTCAATAGCAAGCCTTAAAATTCAAACAATCTTATGGATTAAACTGTGGAAAGAATAACACATTTTTGTGATTTTTTTCAGCAAACCTTCATGAAAGCAACTTTTTGATACAAAAAAAATATACATACAACCATAAATTTCCAAAAAAATATATATTTATGGTGTTTTGAACTTTAATATTTTTTAATACGCTTCAAAAAGTTTTTATGTAATCTTTACTGCTGCATATACAAATTAGCTAATACAATTTTATCAATTTGTCAGGTATATTCAAAGATACATGTGAATTTTCACTTAATTGGTACTATTCTTGGGTTACTAAACTATGCCCCCAAAACTAGTATATATCTTCTGTCACCGTTACACTCGGGACAGATATTCTTTGTATATGGTCTTATGATAATGACAGTATTATTAATCTATTGTTATACAATTTGTTTCATTGTAATACAATTTGTTCCATTATTTTCTTATAAAATACAAACAGATAATCTATTTGATAATGTTTTAGTTTTAAATGGTGAAAACAACAACACCAGGGGACGTTCTAAAACTGTAACGTAAATATACAAAACTGTTTTGATAAGGAGTATCATAAAATTGATTTATAACAACATTTTGCAATTCATTAAATAAGAAAAAAGAATTTTGAACAAATCAAAACTATTTCCAATTTGTTAAGTCAAATGCGTTACTAACTTACTGAACATGAATTATTAATTTATATATATACAGACTAAGTAAAGGTTACACTCCGTACAAATTTGTTTTGTCTTTTAGCATACAAATAATTATGAAAGTGCTATGATCATTGCGTTGCAATTTGTGTTTTTTAAGATAATAAAAAGATACACACACATCTGTACTGTTTGATATGTTGTTGGTTGAAAATGTGGTTGGAGGGAGGGGAGGAATTAGAAAACATTTAAAACTGTAGATTTGTCAACTTGTAATGATTAATATTGCAATATCTTATATATGTATTTACAAGAAAACATTTACCTACTACTTTTGCCACTTATCAAATTAAAGAAATGATTTCTCAACAAAGTCAAACTATTTCAAACTATGTTGAACTAATATTTTAAACGTGAATTAAGTCATATAAACAGACATATAGGAAATACACTCGGGATAAACTTCTAAAGCGTATATTCACAATTTCTTCTTTGTTTATTTTAAGTAAAACAATACTTAAAGGTTTTGAAATGTTTTGATTATGAACTATGTATTTGCAACACAACTCAAGGAAGTTTTCAATTATGCGTCACTGAAATTAGATTTCAAAATTTGAAAAATAACCGAGTTATGAGAAAGGTCTACATACTTAAAGGACAACCCTCGTATACTCTAGAAAATGTTTAATAATAAAACATCAATTTCAAGTCTTTCTACTCGGAGTGTACTTCTTCTCAGTCCTCTATAAATGGGAGTTTTACCACTAATTTAGGCATTTTGTAACTTCATGACCCTGCAGTGTTAGTATTTTGTAACCGGTATAGTTCCTGTAAAAGCAAACCAAATTTGTGTATACTATTGCATGAAGCTGTGTTTGTGTCCTGAGTGTAACATTTTCAATAATTTGTTATATATAAATAATATAACATGTAAAATATGTTTAGAAATCATGAAATAAATCGATAAATTCTGTACTGTTTTCATCTGAGAATGTTTCTTTATCAAAATAAAAGATAAATAACTTTTTATCTTCAGTATACTGAACAAATCTACTTGGTATATATATCTGAATAGAACTATTTTTATTACAACTTTCAAACTCTTTAAACATGCTCCATTTCACTGTTTCAGACTTTAAAGTATTTATTCACGTCAGTTATTTGAAATGTGGAAAACAATTAACATGGACAACTGTTCTATAAGTTACATATAAAAATTAAAATTTTGAATATATAGCGTTACACTCGGGACAACACTTAAAACCATGCAGACAAAAAATGAATTGCACTACATGAATTTGCTTTAGTTTTGTGAGCTTCTGGGTACGCTTCTGTTTGAGAAATAGAGAAAAAACATATCAAATTCAAAGAATGATAAAATAATTCTTATCTAAATGCAAAATGTTACACTCGGGACATTTCCGATCTGCTTTATTGAAGATGGTATAACTTAAAAAACAAATGATTCTTTTGATCCTTTCTTTTTTTTAAACAACATGGACACATATGCCTATCAATATGTTAAACTTCATGTTCTTTTCAAGCATCAGTTTACTTATAGAAATATCATCAATTTGAATTTCAATTTTACATGTGCACTTGAAAGGTGATTTCTAAATAATACTTATAATTGAAATAGTTGAACAAAATGCATTAAATTTTAAATATAACACATGTGCAATGAAATTAAAAACAATCATTGTTTACTTACCCAAAAACTGAACAAAATATAAAAGATTGAAAAATGTGTAAAGAAAAAATGTCACGCAAAAAGTGTTACACTCGGGACATTTTTCGCCTGTTTTTCTAATGTAACTTTTGAACGAATAACACAATCAAGCTGAAATTTTGGAACGTTTTTAACAACATCAAGACACACCATCAGAACATGAAATTACATTCCTGTGTTGTGTGATATTCTTTAAATCTTGAAAAGAAAATTGTTTTCATTATTTTGATTTATGCCCATAACTGTTATGGTTCCCGTTCCCACTCTCACTCTATTGTGTGCTGTAAGATTTGAGACGGAAACTAACTAGTTTAGCATAAAATAGTTCTACTATCGGCTTTCGTTCAGTAGGTCAGTAATTTCTCTACAGAAGTGTGCATGTAATTACATTAATCTACTATTGATGTATATCTTATATGTGACTTTTTGACATGATATGTAAATCAGTGTTAAGGTTTATATTCATAACGCGTATCGATCGATACTATCGGCTAGAGCTATATATAGTTGGATAAATTCTAAAAATAGAATGTGGGGTTTTCCCGTCGAAGTGCAGAGAACAGAACGGCGGTACACATAAATTTGCGAAGAAATAACAGTTATTATGTTGGTTCACAGTGTGTGAAGGGTATTTTGATGTTAAGACAGAAGGATCGTAATGGAACTGATGAAATCGTGCGATGTCGGTATATTCCGTAGCGAGATCGGCAAATATCGCCGTATAACGGCTCGTTTCCGTTATAATAGTTTTACAATAAACTTTTACTTTCACTTCAAAACCTGTCATATAGTCCAACATCATGATATTAAGTTTAATATAATCACATACCAATTATAAAGATTTTCTGAAAAAGAATCTTAAACTCGATAGTGGTTTATGTCAGTTCATTTCAATTATGGATAGCAATTTTGTTCCGAGTTTGGAACTAAAAACATGGAAACTCTTCAAAACCAGATTATCACTAAAAGAATTATATAGGTCGATTCTAATTCATTTCTAACACTGTAGTGTGCATTTAAAGTGATATGTGGTCATAATCAAGATATATTATTTAAATGGAGGGTTTGTTTTGAAGAGCTTCTCGGTATGTATTAAATCAGTAAATAGGACAGCAACAATGCTTATTTTGGTACCGATGGATTCGGAAAAATATAGGCTGGATAATGGGCTACATAAAAAACTCGAAACATCTGATAATTTAGATAACCATCATGCTAGGTTGATGGAATTTAGCACATGAATATCAGAATATGTAACTAAATAGATGGCAATATTGAGATGATGTATGTTAATTCCTAAGCATGAATATCCATCAACTGTACAGTTCCTAATTTAGGATTTCTCCTAACAGTCATTGTTGTGTTGCCAGCAACACCAGTGACTTGTCTCGTGTGAAAAAAAAACAAATTCCGACAGTACTTTCGGTACTTTGATTATCAGAAGGAGAATGTTGGGTTGAAATGAACGTAAAGGTAATATCTTTCTATTTGTTTTATATAAATGCACTTTGTAGTTATTTTGCAATTGCCTGGCGTTCGTAAAGAATTGCCCGGACTAATCAACAGGAAAATCATTATCTGCGATGGCATTATCTTCATCTTAATGATATCATGTGATGTACGTAAATGTTTTACATATGGTTTCAATGTGTTATATTGTTGTGAACTGTAAATACGTAAACATATGCAATGAAATGCAAAATTGGTGCAAAATAGTATTATACATTTGTATAATACTATGTATGAGTGGGTCATGTTTACGTCACGTCACAAGTATTCACCCGATATTTGTGGAATTCCTGTATTCTAGTGGATTCATCTATACCTCCGTGCTTGTCCGGATGCTTTACATCACTTATGTAAGACTTATACAAGTCAAATAGTTTTATGCGGCCAGATAATTTACAGACCAGTATTATTAATTTTTCTGCAATTTGGATGCTGATCGAATTTATTCCGGTGTATGCTTATTAGTCCAAATAATTACGTAGGTGAATATCGAGGCAATTTAGACTTGACGATATGCATCTTCCGAGTTCAAATACAGGATCAAAATTATAGTGTCGGTTTTATTTACTCTTTAGCTATGTTGGGAACAAATTTATGTACACCGAAAAACTGGTATTTGCTAAAAAATATATGTTGCTGAAACCATCAATTGTCTGCTCTAATTGATGTACATTGTATATAAATCCACCAATACATATGTCCACAACATCATTTAAATTAAATTCTGATTTAAGCATGCTTCCTTTATTACCGAAAATCGGGTATACTACCGGTTAATCCAACCTAACGAACTCCACTTGAAACTTGTATGTAACAGTTTATGCACAGTGGTATACTCGGTGTTATTGCTTTTCCGCGTACCGCTCGCTGTAGAGTAGATAAAGTCCAAAAATAGACGAGATGAAAGATAACTCACGAGGAGAGTGAATCGTTTTTTTAGCTCACCAAATCACGAAGTGCTCAATGAGAGCTATTGTGATCGTGTGTTGTCCGTCGTCCGTGCGTCCGTCCGTCAGTGCGTCAACAATTACTTTAAACTAAAGCAGTTGGTCAATTTCAACGAAACTTAATAGGGACGTTCCATGCATGAAGCTCTACCAAAGTTATCAAAAAAATTAAAGTTCGTTAAAAATACTGGTTGCTATGGCAATTATACAGGAATACTTTAAAAGTCTTCTTGTCCAAAACCACAGTAAAAGTGTATTGTAATGTTAAGTGATGGTAGAGGTATCGGTGTATTGTATTGTTAAGTGATGATCGATAGAGGTCTCGGTGTATTGTAATGTTAAGTGATGATAGAGGTATCGGTGTATTGTAATGTTAAGTGATGGTAGAGGTATCGGTGTATTGTACTGTTAAGTGATGGTAGAGGTATGAGTGTATTGTATTGTTAAGTAATGATAGATGTATCAGTGTATTGTATTGTTAAGTGATGATAGAGGTATGAGTGTATTGTATTGTTAAGTGATGGTAGAGGTATGAGTGTAGTGTATTGTTAAGTGATAATAGACGTACATAAGTATATTGTGTTGTTAAGTAATGATAGAGGTATGAGTGTATTGTATTGTTAAGTGATGGTAGAGGTATGAGTGTATTGTATTGTTAAGTGATGGAAGATGTATCAGTGTATTGTATTATTTAGTGATGGTAGAGGTATCAGTGTATTGTATTGTTAAGTGATGATAGAGGTATGAGTGTATTGTAGTGTTAAGTGATGGAAGAGGTATCAGTGTATTGTATTATTTAGTGATGGTAGAGGTACATAAGTGTATTGTATGTTAAGTGATGGTAGAGGTATATAAGTGTATTGTAGTGTTAAGTGATGGTAGAGGTATGAGTGTATTGTAGTGTTAAGTGATGGTAGAGGTATGAGTGTATTGTAAGTTAAGTGATGGTAGAGGTATCAGTGTATTGTAAGTTAAGTGATGGTAGAGGTATGAGTGTATTGTAGTGTTAAGTGATGGAAGAGGTATCAGTGTATTGTAAGTTAAGTGATGGTAGAGGTATCAGTGTATTGTAAGTAAAGTGATGGTAGAGGTATCAGTGTATTGTAAGTTAAGTGATGGTAGAGGTATCGGTGTATTGTATTGTTAAGTGATGGAAGAGGTATCAGTGTATTGTATTGTTAAGTGATGGTAGAGGTACATAAGTGTTTTGTATGTTAAGTGATGGTAGAGGTATATAATTGTATTGTATGTTAAGTGATGGTAGAGGTATATAATTGTATTGTATGTTAAGTGATGGTAGAGGTATCAGTGTATTGTAAGTTAAGTGATGGTAGAGGTATCGGTGTATTGTATTGTTAAGTGATGGAAGAGGTATCAGTGTATTGTATATTAAGTGATGGTAGAGGTATATAAGTGTATTGTATGTTAAGTGATGGTAGAGGTATATAATTGTATTGTATGTTAAGTGATGGTAGAGGTATCAGTGTACTGTATGATAAGTGATGATAGAGGTATGAGTGCATTGCTTTGTTAAGTGATGGTAGAGGTATCAGTGTACTGTATGATAAGTGATGATAGAGGTATAAGTGTATTGTATGTTAAGTGATGGTAGAGGTATCAGTGTACTGTATGATAAGTGATGATAGAGGTATGAGTGCATTGCTTTGTTAAGTGATGGTAGAGGTATCAGTGTATTGTATTGTTAAGTGATAATAGACGTACATAAGTATATTGTGTTGTTAAGTAATGATAGAGGTATGAGTGTATTGTATTGTTAAGTGATGGTAGAGGTATGAGTGTATTGTATTGTTAAGTGATGGAAGATGTATCAGTGTATTGTATTATTTAGTGATGGTAGAGGTATCAGTGTATTGTATTGTTAAGTGATGATAGAGGTATGAGTGTATTGTAGTGTTAAGTGATGGAAGAGGTATCAGTGTATTGTATTATTTAGTGATGGTAGAGGTACATAAGTGTATTGTATGTTAAGTGATGGTAGAGGTATATAAGTGTATTGTAGTGTTAAGTGATGGTAGAGGTATGAGTGTATTGTAGTGTTAAGTGATGGTAGAGGTATGAGTGTATTGTAAGTTAAGTGATGGTAGAGGTATCAGTGTATTGTAAGTTAAGTGATGGTAGAGGTATGAGTGTATTGTAGTGTTAAGTGATGGAAGAGGTATCAGTGTATTGTAAGTTATGTGATGGTAGAGGTATCAGTGTATTGTAAGTAAAGTGATGGTAGAGGTATCAGTGTATTGTAAGTTAAGTGATGGTAGAGGTATCGGTGTATTGTATTGTTAAGTGATGGAAGAGGTATCAGTGTATTGTATTGTTAAGTGATGGTAGAGGTACATAAGTGTTTTGTATGTTAAGTGATGGTAGAGGTATATAATTGTATTGTATGTTAAGTGATGGTAGAGGTATATAATTGTATTGTATGTTAAGTGATGGTAGAGGTATCAGTGTATTGTAAGTTAAGTGATGGTAGAGGTATCGGTGTATTGTATTGTTAAGTGATGGAAGAGGTATCAGTGTATTGTATATTAAGTGATGGTAGAGGTATATAAGTGTATTGTATGTTAAGTGATGGTAGAGGTATATAATTGTATTGTATGTTAAGTGATGGTAGAGGTATATAAGTGTATTGTATGTTAAGTGATGGTAGAGGTATCAGTGTACTGTATGATAAGTGATGATAGAGGTATGAGTGCATTGCTTTGTTAAGTGATGGTAGAGGTATCAGTGTACTGTATGATAAGTGATGATAGAGGTATAAGTGTATTGTATGTTAAGTGATGGTAGAGGTATCAGTGTACTGTATGATAAGTGATGATAGAGGTATGAGTGCATTGCTTTGTTAAGTGATGGTAGAGGTATCAGTGTATTGTATTGTTAAGTGATGATAGAGGTATGTGATAGATATAAGCCGAAAACTGTCCATTATGTAAAATATTGGAGTGTTTGAGGCGCGTAGCGCCGAAGACACTCCAATATTTTACATAATGGACAGTTTGAGGTTTATATGTAACTTAAATTATTTCGAAAGGATTTACACAATTCATTGACCGTGACAATTTTTAATTTTTAAAGGTACCTCGTCGAATTACTCATTCTATTTCCTAATCAAAATCAAGTCATTCATATTGATATTGCTTCCTATTTCTTATGCTACACTAAAACGAAATTGCTCACTAAAAGTCACTAAAGAAGGTTATTGGCTTTGAACAAGTAGTTGGGATTCATTTGTTTGCATAAGTAGATAAAATTGCGTGTGAATTTAACTGTTTAAAAGCCTACACGACGGATACCTTTAAATTAACACCCGTTCAATCACACTGCTCGGGTAGCACGAGGAATGTACATTTTATTCAAAACCTGTTTGCACAGATTCAGACCATTGGGATGGCCATTCATTTAAAATTCTAAACGGTTTGTAAAACAGTGCAATGTGGAAGATTGTGTGAATAATGTGGGATTTCCGTGTATTACTTTTGTTAGATTTGATTTGTAATATCAAATGCTTAATTTTCAAGGTATGGGTTGTATTGAAAAATGTGTGTATATTGAATGTTATGAAATTTACTCAATTGATGCTATGTTTCTTAATATATTTGATATTTGTTATTGGAGGAAAATAATGTACATGATGTGGTGCTCGAACCCGCGACCTCCTTCTAGCATGTGAGATGCTCTACCAACTGAACTAATCGGGCTATTGATATTACAGCCAATTAGTAAATACGAGTAATACAGTACTGCTTCATTTTCGTTAGAATCTTAATTAAAACAAGACTTGGATAAGGAGATAAATTTTGTATTGTATGTTAAGTGATGATAGATGTATCAGTGTATTGTATGTTAAGTGATGATAGCTGTATCAGTGTATAGTATGTTAAGTGATGATAGATGTATGAGTGTATTGTATGTTAAGTGATGAGAGAGGTAGCATTGTATTGTATGTTAAGTGATGATAGAGGTATCATTGTATTGTATGTTAAGTGATGATAGAGGTAGCATTGTATTGTATGTTAAGTGATGATAGAGGTATCAGTGTATTGTATGTTAAGTGATGATAGAGGTATCATTGTATTGTATGTTAAGTGATGATAGATGTATCATTGTATTGTATGTTAAGTGATGATAGAGGTAGCATTGTATTGTATGTTAAGTGATGATAGAGGTATCATTGTATTGTATGTTAAGTGATGATAGAGGTAGCATTGTATTGTATGTTAAGTGATGATAGAGGTATCAGTGTATTGTATGTTAAGTGATGATAGAGGTATCATTGTATTGTATGTTAAGTGATGATAGATGTATCATTGTATTGTATGTTAAGTGATGATAGAGGTAGCATTGTTTTGTATGTTAAGTGATGAAAGAGGTATCATTGTATTGTATGTTAAGTGATGATAGAGGTAGCATTGTATTGTATGTTAAGTGATGATAGAGGTAGCATTGTATTGTATGTCAAGTGATGATAGATGTATCAGTGTATTGTATGTTAAGTGATGATAGATGTATCAGTGTATTGTATGTTAAGTGATGGTAGAGATATGAGTGTATTGTATTTTAAGTGATGGTAGAGGTAGCATTGTATTGTAATGTTAAGTGATGATAGAGGTATCAGTGTATAGTATGTTAAGTGATGATAGAGGTATCATTGTTTTGTATGTTAAGTGATGATAGAGGTAGCATTGTATTGTAATGTTAAGTGATGATAGAGGTATCAGTGTATTGTATGTTAAGTGATGATAGATGTATCAGTGTATTGTATGTTAAGTGATGATAGAGGTATATAAGTGTAGTGTATGTTAAGTGATGGTAGAGGTATCAGTGTACTGTATGATAAGTGATGATAGAGGTATCAGTGTATTGTATGATAAGTGATGATAGATGTATCATTGTATTGTATGTTAAGTAATGATAGAGGTATCAGTGTATTGTATGATACGTGATGATAGAGGTATCAGTGTATTTTATGTTAAGTTATAATAGAGGTATCATTCTATTGTATGTTAAGTGATGATAGAGGTATCAGTGGATTGTAATGTTAAGTGATGATAGAGGTATCAGTGTATTGTATGTTAAGTTATAATAGAGGTATCAGTGGATTGTAATGTTAAGTGATGATAGAGGTATCAGTGTATTTTATGTTAAGTTATAATAGAGGTATCAGTGTATTGTATGTTAAGTGATGATAGAGGTATGAGTGTATTGTATGATAAGTGATGATAGAGGTATCAGTGTATAGTATGTTAAGTGATGATAGAGGTATCAGTGTATAGTATGTTAAGTGATGATAGAGGTATCAGTGTATAGTATGTTAAGTGATGATAGAGGTATCAGTGTATTGTATGTTAAGTGATGATAGATGTATCAGTGTATTGTATGTTAAGTGATGACAGAGGTAGCATTGTATTGTATGTTAAGTGATGATAGAGGTAGCATTGTATTGTATGTTAAGTGATGATAGAGGTAGCATTGTATTGTATGTTAAGTGATGATAGAGGTAGCATTGTATTGTATGTTAAGTGATGATAGAGGTATCATTGTATTGTATGTTAAGTGATGATAGAGGTAGCATTGTATTGTATGTTAAGTGATGATAGAGGTATCATTGTATTGTATGTTAAGTGATGATAGATGTATCAGTGTATTGTATGTTAAGTGATGATAGAGGTAGCATTGTTTTGTATGTTAAGTGATGATAGAGGTAGCATTGTTTTGTATGTTAAGTGATGAAAGAGGTATCATTGTATTGTATGTTAAGTGATGATAGAGGTAGCATTGTATTGTATGTTAAGTGATGATAGAGGTAGCATTGTATTGTATGTTAAGTGAGGATAGATGTATCAGTGTATTGTATGTTAAGTGATGATAGATGTATCAGTGTATTGTATGATAAGTGATGATAGAGGTATCAGTGTATTGTATGTTAAGTGATGATAGATGTATCAGTGTATTGTATGTCAAGTGATGATAGAGGTATAAGAGTATAGTATGTTAAGTGATGATAGAGGTATCAGTGTATTGTATGTTAAGTGATGATAGATGTATCAGTGTATTGTATGTCAAGTGATGATAGAGGTATCAGTGTATTGTATTTTAAGTGATGATAGAGGTATCAGTGTATTGTATGTCAAGTGATGATAGATGTATCAGTGTATTGTATGTTAAGTGATGATAGAGGTATCAGTGTATTGTATGTTAAGTGATGATAGAGGTTTCAGTGTATTGTATGTTAAGTGATGATAGAGGTATCAGTGTATTGTATGTTAAGTGATGATAGATGTATCAGTGTATTGTATGTCAAGTGATGATAGAGGTATCAGTGTATTGTATGTTAAGTGATGATAGAGGTATCAGTGTATTGTATGTCAAGTGATGATAGATGTATCAGTGTATTGTATGTCAAGTGATGATAGAGGTATCAGTGTATTGTATGTTAAGTGATGATAGATGTATCAGTGTATTGTATGTTAAGTGATGATAGATGTATCAGTGTATTGTATGTTAAGTGATGGTAGAGATATGAGTGTATTGTATTTTAAGTGATGGTAGAGGTAGCATTGTATTGTAATGTTAAGTGATGATAGAGGTATCAGTGTATAGTATGTTAAGTGATGATAGAGGTATCATTGTTTTGTATGTTAAGTGATGATAGAGGTAGCATTGTATTGTAATGTTAAGTGATGATAGAGGTATCAGTGTATTGTATGTTAAGTGATGATAGATGTATCAGTGTATTGTATGTTAAGTGATGATAGAGGTATATAAGTGTAGTGTATGTTAAGTGATGGTAGAGGTATCAGTGTACTGTATGATAAGTGATGATAGAGGTATCAGTGTATTGTATTGTTAAGTGATGGAAGAGGTATCAGTGTATTGTATTGTTAAGTGATGGAAGAGGTATCAGTGTATTGTATTGTTAAGTGATGGTAGAGGTATATAAGTGTATTGTATTGTTAAGTGATGGTAGAGGTATATAAGTGTATTGTATGTTAAGTGATGGTAGAGGTATATAAGTGTATTGTATGTTAAGTGATGGTAGAGGTATCAGTGTACTGTATGATAAGTGATGATAGATGTATCAGTGTATTGTATGTCAAGTGATGATAGAGGTATCAGTGTATTGTATGTTAAGTGATGATAGAGGTATCAGTGGATTGTATGTTAAGTGATGATAGAGGTATCAGTGTATTTTATGTTAAGTTATAATAGAGGTATCAGTGTATTCTATGATAAGTGATGATAGATGTATCATTGTATTGTATGTTAAGTAATGATAGAGGTATCAGTGTATTGTATGATACGTGATGATAGAGGTATCAGTGTATTTTATGTTAAGTTATAATAGAGGTATCATTCTATTGTATGTTAAGTGATGATAGAGGTATCAGTGGATTGTAATGTTAAGTGATGATAGAGGTATCAGTGTATTGTATGTTAAGTTATAATAGAGGTATCAGTGGATTGTAATGTTAAGTGATGATAGAGGTATCAGTGTATTTTATGTTAAGTTATAATAGAGGTATCAGTGTATTGTATGTTAAGTGATGATAGAGGTATGAGTGTATTGTATGATAAGTGATGATAGAGGTATCAGTGTATAGTATGTTAAGTGATGATAGAGGTATCAGTGTATAGTATGTTAAGTGATGATAGAGGTATCAGTGTATAGTATGTTAAGTGATGATAGAGGTATCAGTGTATTGTATGTTAAGTGATGATAGATGTATCAGTGTATTGTATGTTAAGTGATGATAGAGGTAGCATTGTATTGTATGTTAAGTGATGATAGAGGTATCATTGTATTGTATGTTAAGTGATGATAGAGGTAGCATTGTATTGTATGTTAAGTGATGATAGAGGTAGCATTGTATTGTATGTTAAGTGATGATAGAGGTATCATTGTATTGTATGTTAAGTGATGACAGAGGTAGCATTGTATTGTATGTTAAGTGATGATAGAGGTATCATTGTATTGTATGTTAAGTGATGATAGATGTATCAGTGTATTGTATGTTAAGTGATGATAGAGGTAGCATTGTATTGTATGTTAAGTGATGATAGAGGTAGCATTGTTTTGTATGTTAAGTGATGAAAGAGGTATCATTGTATTGTATGTTAAGTGATGATAGAGGTAGCATTGTATTGTATGTTAAGTGATGATAGAGGTAGCATTGTATTGTGTGTTAAGTGAGGATAGATGTATCAGTGTATTGTATGTTAAGTGATGATAGATGTATCAGTGTATTGTATGATAAGTGATGATAGAGGTATCAGTGTATTGTATGTTAAGTGATGATAGATGTATCAGTGTATTGTATGTCAAGTGATGATAGAGGTATAAGAGTATAGTATGTTAAGTGCTGATAGAGGTATCAGTGTATTGTATGTTAAGTGATGATAGATGTATCAGTGTATTGTATGTCAAGTGATGATAGAGGTATCAGTGTATTGTATTTTAAGTGATGATAGAGGTATCAGTGTATTGTATGTCAAGTGATGATAGATGTATCAGTGTATTGTATGTTAAGTGATGATAGAGGTATCAGTGTATTGTATGTTAAGTGATGATAGAGGTATCAGTGTATTGTATGTTAAGTGATGATAGAGGTATCAGTGTATTGTATGTTAAGTGATGATAGATGTATCAGTGTATTGTATGTCAAGTGATGATAGAGGTATCAGTGTATTGTATGTTAAGTGATGATAGAGGTATCAGTGTATTGTATGTCAAGTGATGATAGATGTATCAGTGTATTGTATGTTAAGTGATGATAGAGGTATCAGTGTATTGTATGTTAAGTGATGATAGAGGTTTCAGTGTATTGTATGTTAAGTGATGATAGAGGTATCAGTGTATTGTATCTTAAGTGATGATAGATGTATCAGTGTATTGTATGTCAAGTGATGATAGAGGTATCAGTGTATTGTATGTTAAGTGATGATAGAGGTATCAGTGTATTGTATGTCAAGTGATGATAGATGTATCAGTGTATTGTATGTCAAGTGATGATAGAGGTATCAGTGTATTGTATGTTAAGTGATGATAGATGTATCAGTGTATTGTATGTTAAGTGATGATAGCTGTATCAGTGTATAGTATGTTAAGTGATGATAGATGTATGAGTGTATTGTATGTTAAGTGATGAGAGAGGTAGCATTGTATTGTATGTTAAGTGATGATAGAGGTATCATTGTATTGTATGTTAAGTGATGATAGAGGTAGCATTGTATTGTATGTTAAGTGATGATAGAGGTATCAGTGTATTGTATGTTAAGTGATGATAGAGGTATCATTGTATTGTATGTTAAGTGATGATAGATGTATCATTGTATTGTATGTTAAGTGATGATAGAGGTAGCATTGTATTGTATGTTAAGTGATGATAGAGGTATCATTGTATTGTATGTTAAGTGATGATAGAGGTAGCATTGTATTGTATGTTAAGTGATGATAGAGGTATCAGTGTATTGTATGTTAAGTGATGATAGAGGTATCATTGTATTGTATGTTAAGTGATGATAGATGTATCATTGTATTGTATGTTAAGTGATGATAGAGGTAGCATTGTTTTGTATGTTAAGTGATGAAAGAGGTATCATTGTATTGTATGTTAAGTGATGATAGAGGTAGCATTGTATTGTATGTTAAGTGATGATAGAGGTAGCATTGTATTGTATGTCAAGTGATGATAGATGTATCAGTGTATTGTATGTTAAGTGATGATAGATGTATCAGTGTATTGTATGTTAAGTGATGGTAGAGATATGAGTGTATTGTATTTTAAGTGATGGTAGAGGTAGCATTGTATTGTAATGTTAAGTGATGATAGAGGTATCAGTGTATAGTATGTTAAGTGATGATAGAGGTATCATTGTTTTGTATGTTAAGTGATGATAGAGGTAGCATTGTATTGTAATGTTAAGTGATGATAGAGGTATCAGTGTATTGTATGTTAAGTGATGATAGATGTATCAGTGTATTGTATGTTAAGTGATGATAGAGGTATATAAGTGTAGTGTATGTTAAGTGATGGTAGAGGTATCAGTGTACTGTATGATAAGTGATGATAGAGGTATCAGTGTATTGTATGATAAGTGATGATAGATGTATCATTGTATTGTATGTTAAGTAATGATAGAGGTATCAGTGTATTGTATGATACGTGATGATAGAGGTATCAGTGTATTTTATGTTAAGTTATAATAGAGGTATCATTCTATTGTATGTTAAGTGATGATAGAGGTATCAGTGGATTGTAATGTTAAGTGATGATAGAGGTATCAGTGTATTGTATGTTAAGTTATAATAGAGGTATCAGTGGATTGTAATGTTAAGTGATGATAGAGGTATCAGTGTATTTTATGTTAAGTTATAATAGAGGTATCAGTGTATTGTATGTTAAGTGATGATAGAGGTATGAGTGTATTGTATGATAAGTGATGATAGAGGTATCAGTGTATAGTATGTTAAGTGATGATAGAGGTATCAGTGTATAGTATGTTAAGTGATGATAGAGGTATCAGTGTATAGTATGTTAAGTGATGATAGAGGTATCAGTGTATTGTATGTTAAGTGATGATAGATGTATCAGTGTATTGTATGTTAAGTGATGATAGAGGTAGCATTGTATTGTATGTTAAGTGATGATAGAGGTAGCATTGTATTGTATGTTAAGTGATGATAGAGGTAGCATTGTATTGTATGTTAAGTGATGATAGAGGTAGCATTGTATTGTATGTTAAGTGATGATAGAGGTATCATTGTATTGTATGTTAAGTGATGATAGAGGTAGCATTGTATTGTATGTTAAGTGATGATAGAGGTATCATTGTATTGTATGTTAAGTGATGATAGATGTATCAGTGTATTGTATGTTAAGTGATGATAGAGGTAGCATTGTATTGTATGTTAAGTGATGATAGAGGTAGCATTGTTTTGTATGTTAAGTGATGAAAGAGGTATCATTGTATTGTATGTTAAGTGATGATAGAGGTAGCATTGTATTGTATGTTAAGTGATGATAGAGGTAGCATTGTATTGTATGTTAAGTGAGGATAGATGTATCAGTGTATTGTATGTTAAGTGATGATAGATGTATCAGTGTATTGTATGATAAGTGATGATAGAGGTATCAGTGTATTGTATGTTAAGTGATGATAGATGTATCAGTGTATTGTATGTCAAGTGATGATAGAGGTATAAGAGTATAGTATGTTAAGTGATGATAGAGGTATCAGTGTATTGTATGTTAAGTGATGATAGATGTATCAGTGTATTGTATGTCAAGTGATGATAGAGGTATCAGTGTATTGTATTTTAAGTGATGATAGAGGTATCAGTGTATTGTATGTCAAGTGATGATAGATGTATCAGTGTATTGTATGTTAAGTGATGATAGAGGTATCAGTGTATTGTATGTTAAGTGATGATAGAGGTTTCAGTGTATTGTATGTTAAGTGATGATAGAGGTATCAGTGTATTGTATGTTAAGTGATGATAGATGTATCAGTGTATTGTATGTCAAGTGATGATAGAGGTATCAGTGTATTGTATGTTAAGTGATGATAGAGGTATCAGTGTATTGTATGTCAAGTGATGATAGATGTATCAGTGTATTGTATGTCAAGTGATGATAGAGGTATCAGTGTATTGTATGTTAAGTGATGATAGATGTATCAGTGTATTGTATGTTAAGTGATGATAGATGTATCAGTGTATTGTATGTTAAGTGATGGTAGAGATATGAGTGTATTGTATTTTAAGTGATGGTAGAGGTAGCATTGTATTGTAATGTTAAGTGATGATAGAGGTATCAGTGTATAGTATGTTAAGTGATGATAGAGGTATCATTGTTTTGTATGTTAAGTGATGATAGAGGTAGCATTGTATTGTAATGTTAAGTGATGATAGAGGTATCAGTGTATTGTATGTTAAGTGATGATAGATGTATCAGTGTATTGTATGTTAAGTGATGATAGAGGTATATAAGTGTAGTGTATGTTAAGTGATGGTAGAGGTATCAGTGTACTGTATGATAAGTGATGATAGAGGTATCAGTGTATTGTATTGTTAAGTGATGGAAGAGGTATCAGTGTATTGTATTGTTAAGTGATGGAAGAGGTATCAGTGTATTGTATTGTTAAGTGATGGTAGAGGTATATAAGTGTATTGTATTGTTAAGTGATGGTAGAGGTATATAAGTGTATTGTATGTTAAGTGATGGTAGAGGTATATAAGTGTATTGTATGTTAAGTGATGGTAGAGGTATCAGTGTACTGTATGATAAGTGATGATAGATGTATCAGTGTATTGTATGTCAAGTGATGATAGAGGTATCAGTGTATTGTATGTTAAGTGATGATAGAGGTATCAGTGGATTGTATGTTAAGTGATGATAGAGGTATCAGTGTATTTTATGTTAAGTTATAATAGAGGTATCAGTGTATTGTATGATAAGTGATGATAGATGTATCATTGTATTGTATGTTAAGTAATGATAGAGGTATCAGTGTATTGTATGATACGTGATGATAGAGGTATCAGTGTATTTTATGTTAAGTTATAATAGAGGTATCATTCTATTGTATGTTAAGTGATGATAGAGGTATCAGTGGATTGTAATGTTAAGTGATGATAGAGGTATCAGTGTATTGTATGTTAAGTTATAATAGAGGTATCAGTGGATTGTAATGTTAAGTGATGATAGAGGTATCAGTGTATTTTATGTTAAGTTATAATAGAGGTATCAGTGTATTGTATGTTAAGTGATGATAGAGGTATGAGTGTATTGTATGATAAGTGATGATAGAGGTATCAGTGTATAGTATGTTAAGTGATGATAGAGGTATCAGTGTATAGTATGTTAAGTGATGATAGAGGTATCAGTGTATAGTATGTTAAGTGATGATAGAGGTATCAGTGTATTGTATGTTAAGTGATGATAGATGTATCAGTGTATTGTATGTTAAGTGATGATAGAGGTAGCATTGTATTGTATGTTAAGTGATGATAGAGGTATCATTGTATTGTATGTTAAGTGATGATAGAGGTAGCATTGTATTGTATGTTAAGTGATGATAGAGGTAGCATTGTATTGTATGTTAAGTGATGATAGAGGTATCATTGTATTGTATGTTAAGTGATGATAGAGGTAGCATTGTATTGTATGTTAAGTGATGATAGAGGTATCATTGTATTGTATGTTAAGTGATGATAGATGTATCAGTGTATTGTATGTTAAGTGATGATAGAGGTAGCATTGTATTGTATGTTAAGTGATGATAGAGGTAGCATTGTTTTGTATGTTAAGTGATGAAAGAGGTATCATTGTATTGTATGTTAAGTGATGATAGAGGTAGCATTGTATTGTATGTTAAGTGATGATAGAGGTAGCATTGTATTGTGTGTTAAGTGAGGATAGATGTATCAGTGTATTGTATGTTAAGTGATGATAGATGTATCAGTGTATTGTATGATAAGTGATGATAGAGGTATCAGTGTATTGTATGTTAAGTGATGATAGATGTATCAGTGTATTGTATGTCAAGTGATGATAGAGGTATAAGAGTATAGTATGTTAAGTGCTGATAGAGGTATCAGTGTATTGTATGTTAAGTGATGATAGATGTATCAGTGTATTGTATGTCAAGTGATGATAGAGGTATCAGTGTATTGTATTTTAAGTGATGATAGAGGTATCAGTGTATTGTATGTCAAGTGATGATAGATGTATCAGTGTATTGTATGTTAAGAGATGATAGAGGTATCAGTGTATTGTATGTTAAGTGATGATAGAGGTATCAGTGTATTGTATGTTAAGTGATGATAGAGGTATCAGTGTATTGTATGTTAAGTGATGATAGATGTATCAGTGTATTGTATGTCAAGTGATGATAGAGGTATCAGTGTATTGTATGTTAAGTGATGATAGAGGTATCAGTGTATTGTATGTTAAGTGATGATAGAGGTTTCAGTGTATTGTATGTTAAGTGATGATAGAGGTATCAGTGTATTGTATGTTAAGTGATGATAGATGTATCAGTGTATTGTATGTCAAGTGATGATAGAGGTATCAGTGTATTGTATGTTAAGTGATGATAGAGGTATCAGTGTATTGTATGTCAAGTGATGATAGATGTATCAGTGTATTGTATGTCAAGTGATGATAGAGGTATCAGTGTATTGTATGTTAAGTGATGATAGATGTATCAGTGTATTGTATGTTAAGTGATGATAGATGTATCAGTGTATTGTATGTTAAGTGATGGTAGAGATATGAGTGTATTGTATTTTAAGTGATGGTAGAGGTAGCATTGTATTGTAATGTTAAGTGATGATAGAGGTATCAGTGTATAGTATGTTAAGTGATGATAGAGGTATCATTGTTTTGTATGTTAAGTGATGATAGAGGTAGCATTGTATTGTAATGTTAAGTGATGATAGAGGTATCAGTGTATTGTATGTTAAGTGATGATAGATGTATCAGTGTATTGTATGTTAAGTGATGATAGAGGTATATAAGTGTAGTGTATGTTAAGTGATGGTAGAGGTATCAGTGTACTGTATGATAAGTGATGATAGAGGTATCAGTGTATTGTATTGTTAAGTGATGGAAGAGGTATCAGTGTATTGTATTGTTAAGTGATGGAAGAGGTATCAGTGTATTGTATTGTTAAGTGATGGTAGAGGTATATAAGTGTATTGTATTGTTAGGTGATGGTAGAGGTATATAAGTGTATTGTATGTTAAGTGATGGTAGAGGTATATAAGTGTATTGTATGTTAAGTGATGGTAGAGGTATCAGTGTACTGTATGATAAGTGATGATAGATGTATCAGTGTATTGTATGTCAAGTGATGATAGAGGTATCAGTGTATTGTATGTTAAGTGATGATAGAGGTATCAGTGGATTGTATGTTAAGTGATGATAGAGGTATCAGTGTATTTTATGTTAAGTTATAATAGAGGTATCAGTGTATTGTATGATAAGTGATGATAGATGTATCATTGTATTGTATGTTAAGTAATGATAGAGGTATCAGTGTATTGTATGATACGTGATGATAGAGGTATCAGTGTATTTTATGTTAAGTTATAATAGAGGTATCATTCTATTGTATGTTAAGTGATGATAGAGGTATCAGTGGATTGTAATGTTAAGTGATGATAGAGGTATCAGTGTATTGTATGTTAAGTTATAATAGAGGTATCAGTGGATTGTAATGTTAAGTGATGATAGAGGTATCAGTGTATTTTATGTTAAGTTATAATAGAGGTATCAGTGTATTGTATGTTAAGTGATGATAGAGGTATGAGTGTATTGTATGATAAGTGATGATAGAGGTATCAGTGTATAGTATGTTAAGTGATGATAGAGGTATCAGTGTATAGTATGTTAAGTGATGATAGAGGTATCAGTGTATAGTATGTTAAGTGATGATAGAGGTATCAGTGTATTGTATGTTAAGTGATGATAGATGTATCAGTGTATTGTATGTTAAGTGATGATAGAGGTATCAGTGTATTGTATGTTAAGTGATGATAGAGGTATCAGTGTATTGTATGATAAGTGATGGTAGAGGTATCAGTGTATAGTATGTTAAGTGATGATAGATGTATCAGTGTATTGTATGATAAGTGATGATAGAGGTATGAGTGTATTGTATGATAAGTGATGATAGAGGTATCAGTGTATTGTATGTTAAGTGATGATAGAGGTATCAGTGTATTGTATGATAAGTGATGATAGAGGTATCAGTGTATAGTATGTTAAGTGATGATAGATGTATCAGTGTATTGTATGATAAGTGATGATAGAGGTATGAGTGTATTGTATGATAAGTGATGATAGAGGTATCAGTGTATTGTATGTTAAGTGATGATAGAGGTATCAGTGGATTGTCTGATAGACTTTTAGTGATGATAGAGGTATTAGTGAATTGTATAAATGATGGTAACTGAGTTGTAGCTCTATTGCACGAAGTATGATAAACTGTAAGTGTATCGCATGAGTATCATAATGAATGATATAAATGTTTGTCAGAGAATTCATGACAGAAAAATAAATTCATCAAGTTTTACAGTTAACAATAAAAGAATTTTATTAAGTATTGTAATGTTATTAGTCACGCTGATATACACATCTGATCACGTGGGAGTGATGACTGGTAAAATACTATTCTAATTGACTTGATTAAAAGAATACACGGTATTCACATGTGATTGATGAAACAGTAGAGAAGAATAAACGCCCTAAGACGTACACAAAACAAACAAAACAATGAAAACAAACATCTGAGGCAAGTGTTTATTTACAGAAATCCAATGAATGTTTCAATCATTCAGCTATGAGAGATACATCATAACAAATACATTGTACTTAACAAAAGTAATAACGGCACATTAAACACAAAATGTGAAATGAAATTATCAAGAATTTAGCAACAATGGCAAAACAGTTTTCTTGAGATAGAGTAATCACAGCACTGTGAGTACTGTCATGAGCGAAGTTTAAATATGTTAGATCAGTAAAGCCTAAAATAAAAAAGTAAAGGCCTATGTTATCATCATTATGAATTAGAATTTGAAGGTGAAGTATATATAGTCTTGACACAATGTACATCTTTTGGTCTAATTTAACCACAGTTACCGAGGAAAAGCTACACCTTTTAATTGTTTGCCTGGAAGAAATACTTTTATTCCTTATGCAAAAAGTCATGCCATACAGTGAAAAACTACAACAACTGCACATTTTGAAAACCCAAACAAACTCAATGCCTTCAGCGCTTTGATCTGTAATATGTTAATATGTGAACCATATAAACCATCTGATATAATGTTTACTGAACTTCTGACCTAGTGTCATTATGTAATCTCACTACATTCAGAGACAATATTATAGTATTCCTGCACTATTTTACTGAATGAAACTATTTTCAATATATAGTAAATTCTCTTACCTCAACAATTCATGAATAAAACTTTTGTGCAGATGAATACTTAATTATTATACTTGTTAGTTTTACAGTTTAAATTGTCAAAACACTGTACTATTTCCCATTCTTTTAAAATCAACAGAATCCAGCAATACATCTCCCAACTTTTATCAAAACTGCAAAATTTGCATTGTATACTGGTACTATTTTTCAACGCGGATGTAAGAGGCGTCACTTAATTGTAAGTAGAAAAAGTAGTGTATAGCTATAGGAGATTCTCTCCTAAAAACCAGACTTACCGTATGATTCGTAATGGACATAATATGACTAGATGATGAAGTCATGTACTATCGCATACAAAACTGCTTATCTTTTAATGTGCTTCCTTATAACTAATTTCTCAGTACATTTCTTTATATCTTACTTTACTTCTTTGAAAATGCTTCCACACAGAACACATCAGATATACCAAACATTGTCTTGTTAAACATGATTAAGGTATTGATAAATTATAGCCAATGCTCATTTTGGAAGAAATATTTTAAAGCTGCTTCCAAGAAATATTTAAGTTAATGTTCTCTTTCTCTGCGTGATCCTTTGATCGTTTAAATCGAACATTTGCATAAATTTTGTAAAATAGATGTAAAAGTTGCGTTTACTTACAGCTGTAAATAGCTATTACCAAATTACCAAGGGAAACGTTATTTGTGTCGATAAACTCCAACCTTGAGACAATATAAATGATAGAAATAAATTTGTCTTTATCTTGAATTTGAGACCGCTAGCAGCTTCTTGTTATCCGACATGTTTAGATGTGTGTTGAGGTATGTATGGTATGATAATAACATTT
This sequence comes from Lutraria lutraria, assembly GCA_964023205.1. Lineage (NCBI taxonomy): Eukaryota > Metazoa > Mollusca > Bivalvia > Venerida > Mactridae > Lutraria > Lutraria lutraria. Next base: position 8,959,233 of record OZ026841.1, read on the forward strand.
GTGTTTTCTTTGAGTAAATAAACCAAAGAGGACTTCTAAGAATTATTATGCTATAATGTAACACTTTATATTTACATTGATAATTGCATCGACAAGCTTATACTGTAGAGTATTATAATAGTAGAACTGTTCGCCGAAAGAAACAAACAGTTCAAGATCCCGTTACTGTTTCATAATGCTTTATCTAATACTGAACAGTTCACCAACATAATAGTATTATGTAGATCATTGTATCACTCGTGCGCGTACAAACAAAAACAACGAATAGTATTATGCATGTACATTTCAAACATAGACAAGAATTCAAGCAAATTGTATATTATTGTTCGGTAAAAAACATATATTTAAATTACATTTTTTTATCACTTAATGGAAACGTACAGGTCAAATCAAGTTGTTAGGAAAAAGATGAAAAGAAAGAAAATACTTCTTTAATAATACCAGCTTCTCCCAAATTGATTAAGTAACCCCATGGTACTTTCTTGAAACCTATCCAATACTCAGATGCTCGTTATCAAATCAACACAATGCGTCTCATGTGGGTAAAGAAATAGGCAGTCAGTAATTATTTTAGTTGCATGTTTTATTATGACGTCACTATTTAGACTGGCGGATTGATGAGCAGAAGTACGTTGATAGCGATGATGATGATTGTGATGATGTTTCTGATGATGTCATAAGTTATAGTTCCATTATTTTATATCACAACGTATGTGTTTTGACTGTCAAACGAATGTCACATAAGACAGACGTCATTTGTACGGTCAAATATATCACACACGTGTTACATATTCGATCTGTGACATATACGGCATATATCACACACGTGTTACATATTCGATCTGTGACATATACGGCATATATCACACACGTGTTACATATTCGATCTGTGACATATACGGCATATATCACACACGTGTTACATATTCGATCTGTGACATATACGGCATATATCACACACGTGTTACATATTCGATCTGTGACATATACGGCTCAACAACGCTTAATTTGGAACAACTTTTTCATATCACGTGTGTTTTATTGAACGATCTTACTAGATCATACAGTTTCTGTAGAAATATGTACGATGAAAGTAATACACTTCTTTCTAACAATATACAAGAAAACCATTGATGCTAAGCATCAAAGGGCGCCGAAAAATAATTAAGTCAACATCACATTTTAAAATCCATTATTATTAATAGCGGATTTATTTTTTTGCCGTTGATGAAATATGCTCAGATATAAAGGATACAGTTTCTTTTTTTCTCACCAGCAACTGAAGAAAGTTGCAAAATAGTATAGACTGGATCATTACATAGCAGAATCTCAATCACCCCGATGCTCGTTATCAAATAGCGATCAGATATCAAACATCTAAATGACCAGGACGGTCAAACGAAAAAATCGATAAGTAGACTGCATGAATGTTAAACTGGTTCCCGTTCTTTGTCGCAGTGCACCTTGTACACACAGTCACTGGGAACCAGTGTTACCATGGATTCTTTCATTGCCCCAGTGACTACTGAGCTAATCAGTTTCTGTACATTCTCAAACATAAAGTCAGTCATGAAATAATTTGACTAAAGTATTTTCGACATCCCTGTTGTTCAAATACCTGTAGGATTATTCCTTCGTAATCACAACACATGGAAAATTTACAAGTTAGTTTTGTTCGTAGATAAAAGAAAGCGTTAACGTGCTATCAGAACTGTATGAGTACAATTTACAGCAAGCCCACTTTGTCCGTTAATATAGTAGGCAAGAATTATGAGTTGATTGATTTATTCTGTCAATAGATCAGACATCAATCAAAATATTCACCTTCAAATATGTGACTTCTTTATAGATCTACATACTTAGACATTCTATGTAATCATGCTATGACAAGCTAATCAGAGATTTATCAGTGTATATGGGTATTTCTTTACTCGCGTTCTTATCACTCATGTTTTAGTCTTTATAAGTGACAGCACTGTACGCCTGTCAGCTTAACGTCAATTAGGGTCTGCCAGTCGATACAAGATCTTCAATCAGTTATTTATATATATACTCGTATTATATATCTAGAAAATCAAATAAGGTGAAGTATGAAATAAAAACGATTATCGTATTTTAAGTAAACTGGCTTAAAGAACTTTTTATTAACATTAGATGTACAGTATATCGTTTAAATACAGGAGTAAAAAATAGTAATAATATGTTGAATCTGGCTTTGAATGGTATGAATGTTCAATCATTTCATTATGAAATAGTACAATTGTCAATGTATTCAAAGTTCTGAAAGTATGTGTTTGTATTTCCCTCGCATACTTCCTTGTGATAAAAGTTCAACCTAAGCATGCTTTATTCAATTTAATATATGCCATAGCATCATAGCTCGAATCATCGGCCCGGTAGATTACGTAAAAGGGATAACTCAAAAAAATATTATTCACGGTTACACATGCGTATAATTAATACAAATTACAATGAACAAATCAATAACAGATCTCAACTTAATAAAGTGACCATATGCATACTAATGGTATGTTCAATGATAACTTTGAATTAGTAAAATTAAGAATTTTTCCATGTCTTCATCTAGATTTCCTTTCCCAAGTGCAATAGTAATAAAACTTGGAGAATTCCGAGAACTTGCTCTCAGGAAACTCGGTTAGTGAAGAGGCACGAACAAATTATTACCGATCATGAACTGTGCTAGACGACAATACATCGTAATGAATTCAATCAGCCACTGAATAAAGTTGTCTTCAAGTTGAAAACCGATTAGTGAAAGGTCAACATAGTATTCTGTGAATAATATAAAATTCCGTGATTTCATACACATGTGTAGTGCTTGATGCAAACATTAACTCAGATAAATACGGAACATTCATTTAATTCATTACTTATCACCCGCTGATTTTATGTGCACAATTTATATAATTGTGCACATAAAATCTATTGTCTATTGTCTACAATCTACTTGATCATCCACTACTTTTTCAATTACTTTTGAAAAAAAAACACTTAAAAAAGATACGGGTCGATAGTTTCCCACCGACAGTCGATCATTGATCTTAGAAAAGCGGGACTACTCTAGCATAATTAATCTCATGAGGGTGGACGGGCCAACAATGATTGGTGCATAATCTTTTATGAAGCGTGACGGTAAGATTTATATGATAATTATAGAGTGACGCAGTGGTCGAGTCCACATTTACGGTGTAAAACCGTTGTCATATTGTACAAATTATCATTAGACTAATAGGCTGACTAAAAAGTTTACAAATTTCGATTAGTACATCAACTGCCGGCGTAGCGCAGTTGGAACGATGTTGTCTCTTGATACATTTGTGGTGAAAATATCAGTGTGAGACCGCGATAGTACTTTTTCGCAAATTATTTTCTATTTCTATATATTTTTTCTAGACGAATTATACTTACGAGTATTTGTTTATTATAAATATTTTATTGGACAGTGAATACGCGGTTTTTAATTCTACGCATTTGAATATCTCATGTATCTACCGACAATCACTTATTTAAATACATGACTCTTTCCATGTAGTTACAATAAAGTGATTTGAAATATATTTAGATCTGACACACTTAATTGGGGAAAGATTCCAGATACTTCTATACAATCACACCATTTAGTTCCGTACTATTTCCTTTATGCGGCATTCTTTTAACCAAGCTGTTATGGAGTCCAGCGACAAAATTTTGGTCAACGATTACAAAGGACTTAAAAATTACTTCAACTTGAACATTTTATTACAAGTTTGGTTGGACCTTGCAACCAAACTTGTAATAAAAACCAAACTTGTAATAATTATTTCAAGTTTGAATGTAAGGATAGATGGTATATGCAATATGAAAAATGAAGGTCATTTCTAGTGCTATTGACCTTAATAAGGTCAGCACGTGCTAATTAATGCGGCCGAACACTCCAGTAAGTTAATGAGCGCAAAAGTAAAATCTATCTTCAACTTGAAAATTTTATTACAAGTTTGGTTATTACAAGTTTGGTTGGACTTTGCTATATGAACCTGCACCACTTTTGTTTTGCTTTAATACAAATTAAAGTATTTCTACTATAAGAATGAGAAACAGTTATCCACACATAAATTTAAAGAGGCATACCCTACAACTGACAAAAATTCTGTGAAAGTGTAAAAAATGTGCAAAATGGATGTAAAATAATATATAATTGATAGTTGCAAGAATATCTTGTGTTGTAAAATGGCTTGTTTAGGTACTTGGTGCTAAAAATCATAGTTATAAATAATAAATCGCTTCCACCCAAAAATTGTGCAACAATAACTCTAAAGATTTTCCGATCTTTTATGGAAACTTATGGGCATGCACACTGCAAATAAGAGCTAGGATTCGATTTCGCTGAATATTGACATATTTCTCAGATCATTTACGGAACTCTGTGAACATGCTCAGCACTGATATTGACTAAATCAAAGATGTCTAAAATCCAACATTTCCACGACTAAATGTTAACATTATTGTATGTAAGGTGGGTCTTCTGCAACATTTCCACTACTTTGTCCTGTAATTTCACAAAAGTATTACAAATGTTTTAATGTAATTCAAACGTTTGAACAAACAAAATTGTTTTATTGTACGTGTTTGAATAATTATACTGTCTCTACAGAACCATGTTGTCAAATTCATAGAACAAGAACATGTTGCGTTTTCATTCATTTATTCCAATGAGACTATGTACTTACATCAGTATTTACTGTTACATACTGTTACATCAGTATTTTACTATTACATTAATATTTTACTATTACATCAGATTTTACTGTTACATCAGTTTTTTACTGTTACATCATATTTTACTGTTACGTCAGTATTTTACTATTGCATCAGTATTTTAATATTACATCAGTATTTTACTATTACATCAGTATTTTACTATTACATCTGTATTTTACTGTTACATCAGTATTTACTGTTACATCAGTATTTAACTATTGCATAAGTATTTACAGTTACATCAGTATTTACTATTACATCAGTATTTTACTATTGCATAAGTATTTTACTATTGCATCAGATTTTACTGTTACATCAGTATTTTACTGTTACATCAGTATTTTATAATTGCGTAAGTATTTACTATTACATCAATATGCTACTATTACATCAGTATATTTTACTGTTACATCATTATTTTAGTGTTACGTCAGTATTTTAATATTACATCAGTATTTACTATAACATCAGTATTTTACTATTGCATAAGTATTTTACTATTGCATCAGTATTTTACTGTTACATCAGTATTTTACTATGGCATAAGTATTTTACTGTTACATCAGTATTTTACTACTGCATAAGTATTTTACTGTTACATCAGTATTTTACTACTGCATAAGTATTTTACTATTGCATCAGTATTTTACTGTTACATCAGTATTTTACTATTGCATAAGTATTTTACTGTTACATCAGTATTTTACTATTGCATAAGTATTTTACTATTGCATCAGTATTTTACAGTTACATCAGTATTTTACTTTTGCATCAGTATTTTACAGTTACATCAGTATTTTACTATGGCATAAGTATTTTACTGTTACATCAGTATTTTACTATTGCATAAGTATTTTACTGTTACATCAGTATTTTACTGTTACATCAGTATTTTACTATTGCATAAGTATTTTACTGTTACATCAGTATTTTACTGTTACATCAGTATTTTACTGTTACATCAGTATTTTTTATTACATCTGTATTTTACTATTACATCAATGTTTTACTATTGCATAAGTATTTTACTATTGCATCAGTATTTTACTGTTACATCAGTATTTTACTATTGCATCAGTATTTTACAGTTACATCAGTATTTTACTATGGCATAAGTATTTTACTGTTACATCAGTATTTTACTATTGCATAAGTATTTTACTATTGCATCAGTATTTTACTGTTACATCAGTATTTTACTATTGCATAAGTATTTTACTGTTACATCAGTATTTTACTGTTACATCAGTATTTTACTATTGCATAAGTATTTCACTGTTACATCAGTATTTTACTGTTACATCAGTATTTTACTATTGCATAAGTATTTCACTGTTACATCAGTATTTTACTGTTACATCAGTATTTTACTGTTACATCAGTATTTTTTATTACATCTGTATTTTACTATTGCATAAATATTTTCTGTTACATCAGTATTTTACTATTTCATGTACATAACTATTTACTGTTACATCAGTATTTTACTGTTACATCAATGTTTTACTATTGCATAAGTATTTTACTATTGCATCAGTATTTTACTGTTACATCAGTATTTTACTATTGCATCTGTATTTTACAGTTTCATCAGTATTTTACTATGGCATAAGTATTTTACTGTTACATCAGTATTATATTAGTGACCAAAAGTAACAATAAGTTAGACACTAGTGAATTAAACTCAATATTTGTAAAAAGTGATATCGTTATGTTGACTGAAACTTGGTCGGATGAATTTATTGACATGAATGTGACTGATTTTGAATGTTTTTCTGTACACAGATTAAGACGTAAAAACAGTAAGAGAAACTCTGGTGGTATTGTCATATATGTACGAAATCGCTATGTAACTGATGATATGATTTTTATGCAAAGCTCTGATGATTTATTGTGGTTAAAGTTTAAGGGTACGATGTTCGGTTTAACGAATGATGTATATATTGGTCTATGTTATATTGTTCCTGAAGGTAGTAGTCGCTACAATCTGATTGATAATAACAGTTTTGACAGAATTATTGACTCCATTGCATACATTCATAATGTCACTGATAGTCATTGTAATATTTTATTAGGTGGAGATTTTAATAGTAGAACAGCAACAATGCCTGATTATGTTGTAAATGATACTGAATTTGACGATATGAACTTACCCGATGATTATGTGTGTGACGATTTTATAAAACGTTTTTCTCATGACACGCAAACAAATGCTAATGGCCAATTGTTTATTGATATGTGTAAAGAAACAGGACTTAGAATATTGAATGGTAGAGTTGATAAGGACGCTGGTGTTGGTAAATGTACATTTATTGGGCACCGAGGATCTAGTTTGATTGATTATGTTTTAGCGTCCGAAAATATATTTCATATGTTCAAGAAATTTATAGTACATGATGCAAATATTTTGTCTGATCATTGTCTGATTCAAACTAGCTTTATTAATACTAAGACGCAAACAGTTGTAAACCAACAAGCAACAAATGAATCCGAATATGATATTATTAGTCATAAATATAAATGGGATTCTTCTAAATCCAGTCAATATATTGAATGTCTTAACGATGTTAATGTACAAACAAAACTTCATGATAATATAGTATGTGTTTAAAAAGCTTTTTCACAAGAAGAAATTAATACAAGTGTACACAATTTTGTCGATATTGTTGATGAAGTAGCTTCAAAGTTGTTTAAGAAAACATTATCAAGTAATACATGTACATCCAAAAAACGAGATGATTTATGGTATAATGATGGTTGTAAAACATTGAAACGTCAATTTAATAATGCTTTGAATGAATATCGTGTGTCTAAATCTGCTGAAAATCGATCGAAACTTGTTAACAAAAGAAGTCAATATAAGAAACATATTAGGAAATGCAATTTCGAGCAACAACATAAAAATACTTTAAATCTAGAAAGGCTCAGGAATAAAAATGCTAAAGAGTATTGGAATCTTCTTAAACAGTCCGCAGGTATCAAAAAGTCTAATATTCCATTATCGATTTACGAACAGTATTTCGAAAGTATTAATAATCCATGTCCGTGAAGTTGGCAGCCCAGCAGCCTAGCAGCCTAGCAGCGTGAAGTTGGCAGCCCAGCAGCCTAGCAGCGTGAAGTTGGCAGCCCAGCAGCCTAGCAGCCCAGCAGCGTGAAGTTAGCAGCCCAGCAGCCTAGCAGCCCAGCAGCTTAATATATTTCTACAGTTAAACTGCACCACAAATCATGCAAAAACTTAAAAACGCATGAAGTAATAACATTTTGTTGCTGTCATGTTTATTAGAAGAAAAAAATTCGATTTTTATCGATTTTGTGAATCTGGCAGTGTAGCGGCCGCATAGCGGACTATTATAGTCAAACATAAAATGCACAAGAAAACCGGCTAAACACTTACGAATCGATGATATAATTCGATTTTATACCTTTAACGTTCATTAGATGAGAACTTACACATTTTTTTTTTTTGTGAAGTTGGCAGCCCAGCAGCGTCACAGCGTAATCTATATTTCTACAGATAAACTTCACAACAAATCAAGAAAAATACTTCAGAATGCATAAAATAATGTCAGTCTGTTGTTTAAACATTAATTAACAGAAAATATATAATTTCCATATTTTTTTTTTCAATGTGAAATTAGCCGCTGCTAGCAGCGTGAAGTTGGCAGCCCAGCAGCGTAACAGCGTAATCTATATTTCTACAGATAAACTTCACAACAAATCAAGAAAAATACTTCAGAATGCATAAAATAATGTCAGTCTGTTGTTTAAACATTAATTAACAGAAAATATATAACTTTCATATATTTTTTTTCAATGTGAAATTAGCCGCTGCTAGCAGCGTGAAGTTGGCAGCCCAGCAGCGTCTAATTTCACGCACAATTTTTTTTTTTTGAAAAATCATATATTTTCATTTAATTAACGTTCAAACAACAGACTGACATTATTTTATGCATTCTGGAGTATTTTTCTTGATTTGTTGTGAAGTTTATCTGTAGAAATATAGATTACGCTGTTACGCTGCTGGGCTGCCAACTTCACGCTGCTAGCAGCGGCTAATTTCACATTGAAAAAAATATATGAAAATTATATATTTTCTGTTAATTAATGTTTAAACAACAGACTGACATTATTTTATGCATTCTGAAGTATTTTTCTTGATTTATTGTGAAGTTTATCTGTAGAAATATAGATTACGCTGTTACGCTGCTGGGCTGCCAACTTCACGCTGCTAGCAGCGGCTTATTTCACATTGAAAAAGAATATATGAAAATTATATATTTTCTATTAATTAATGTTTAAACAACAGACTGACATTATTTTATGCATTCTGAAGTATTTTTCTTGATTTGTTGTGAAGTTTATCTGTAGAAATATAGATTACGCTGTTACGCTGCTGGGCTGCCAACTTCACGCTGCTAGCAGCGGCTAATTTCACATTGAAAAAGAATATATGAAAATTATATATTTTCTGTTAATTAATGTTTAAACAACAGACTGACATTATTTTATGCATTCTGAAGTATTTTTCTTGATTTGTTGTGAAGTTTATCTGTAGAAATATAGACTACGCTGTGACGCTGCTGGGCTGCCAACTTCACAAAAAAAATGAAAAAATGTGTAAGTTCTCATCTAATGAACGTTAAAGGTATAAAATCGAATAATATCATCGATTCGTAAGTGTTTAGCCGGATTTCTTGTGCATTTTATGTTTGACTATAATAGTCCGCTATGCGGCCGCTACACTGCCAGATTCACAAAATCGATAAAAATCGTATTTTTTCTTCTAATAAACATGACAGCAACATAATGTTATTACTTCATGCGTTTTTAAGTTTTTGCATGATTTGTGGTGCAGTTTAACTGTAGAAATATATTAAGCTGCTGGGCTGCTAGGCTGCTGGGCTGCTAACTTCACGCTGCTGGGTTGCTAGGCTGCTGGGCTGCCAACTTCACGCTGCTGGGCTGCTAGGCTGCTGGGCTGCCAACTTCACGCTGCTAGGCTGCTAGGCTGCTAGGCTGCTGGGCTGCCAACTTCACGCTGCTAGGCTGCTAGGCTGCTGGGCTGCCAACTTCACGGACATTAATAATCCCACTGATAATTTTTTCACTGCAGATGACGATGTCTTATATTTCAATCAGAGATATGTTGAAAGTGAATTTCAAGTAATGTTTAGTGAATTAGATGTAGACATTGATTTTTATGAAATTTTTGTTGCTATAAAACAACTGAAATCTGGGAAATGTGCAGGACCAGATAACATGTTAAATGAATTTTTTATGTACGGTAAATCTCAACTCATTGACTCAATACATTCAATTTTTAACAAAGTGTTTAATACTGGATTCTTCCCAAATGAATGGTCAGAAGGTTTTATCATTCCATTACATAAGAAGGGAAACATTAATAACGTCAATAATTATCGTGGTATTACATTGCTTAGCACGCTTGGGAAGTTATTTACTCGGGTCCTTAGTAACAGATTAGACAAATGGGCGGAAAAATATTTTGTATATATAGAAGCGCAATCTGGTTTTCGTAAACACATGGGCACTGTAGATAATATTTTTGTTTTGCATGGACTTACATCTCATATGATCAACAACAATAAAAAATTATTTTGTGGTTTTATTGATTTTAGCAAAGCTTTTGACTATGTAGTTAGACCAAATTTATGGAAAAAATTAATTGGTTATGGAGTACGTGGTAAAATGTTAAATATTGTTAAGAATATGTATAAATCAATTAAATCCAGAGTAAAATTAAATAATATCCTTAGTAATGATTTTACATGCCTATTAGGTGTAAGGCAAGGCGAATGTTTATCGCCATTATTGTTTTCACTGTTTTAAATGATATTGAAGAAACTATGATTTTAAAGGGACTGTCGGGTATTGAAATGTATATGTATAAACTTTTTGTAATGTTATATGCAGATGATATTATATTGTTCTCTGAAACAGCATCTGGTTTACAGAAAGGTTTTGATATTTTATATGAATATTGTGAAACGTGGAAATTAAAGGTTAATGTTAATAAAACAAAGGTTATGGTGTTTAAAAAAGGTGGTATGTTACCAAAGAATTTGCGATTCATGTATGATAATGAAGAAATTGAAATTGTTAAGTCTTTTTCATATCTTGGCATTGTTTTTACACCAGGAGGATCTTTTCATGAAGCACAAATTACTTTGTCAGGACAATCTAGAAAGGCTATTTTTAAAATTAATAAGTATTTATTTAAATTTTCAGAACTAGGTGTAAAACATAGACTAGAATTGTTTGATAAATTAGTTTTACCTATTTTAAATTATGGCTCTGAAGTTTGGGGCTTTAATGTTGCAAAACAAATTGAACGAGTACATTTGAAATTCTGTAAAACATTATTAAATGTCAAACAAGTAACCCAAAATGATTTTGTTTATGGAGAACTCGGACGTACAACATTGGCTACTGGTAAATTTTTAAAAATTATAAAGTACTGGTTTAAAATTCTTGAGTCGAAAGATAATAAATATATCAAAATAATTTATAATATACTAACAACGGATTTGGAATTGCGTCCGAATATTAAAAACTGAGTTAGTCTGTTGCGTGATTTACTATGCTCTTTAGGTTTTTATGAAGTCTGGTTATTTCAAGGTGTAGGTCAAAAACAAACGTTCTTTACTATTGTTAAGCAAGATTAAGGGACACTTTTATTCAAAACTGGAGGATGAGATTAAATGAATCATCAAGGGCAATTTTTTATAGGGAAATATGCGGGAATTTTGAATACAAACAATATTTAAATATCATTACAGTTAAAAAATTTAGAGAAGCCTTTTCAAAACTCAGATTAAGTTCACATTATTTAGCTATAGAAACTGGTAGATGGAACAAACCTAGAAGCATACCTTTTGATGATAGAAAATGTAATTTTTGTGTGAAATTAGAAGACGAGTTTCATTTCATTATAGAATGTCCATTATACAAAAATCTTAGAAAACAATATATAAGCAACTATTTTTGGGAAAGACCATGTATGTTTAAATTTATAGAACTGATTACAAGTAAAAATGAAAATGTAATTAAAAGATTGGGAATATATGTTCAAAAAGCATTTTTATGTAAAAAAACAAATGATACAAATTTAATTATTCAACGATTTATTTCAATATAACTTCTTCCTATGTATAATATGTAATTATCATTATTTATTTTTGATTTGATATCTATTATCATAAGATAATGTATACATCTTCTCCCTGAAGTGTATTTATAGATTTGTTTTGTTTTATGCATGTATATTATACTTTCATGTATGTTATCAATGTATTTGTTTGTAAATATGTTGTCCTCATGGGCCAGTTGGCCTAATGGATCTGAAATAAAGTATCTATCTATCTATCTATATTATTGCATAAGTATTTTACTATTGCATCAGTATTTTACTGTTACATCAGTATTTTACTATTGCATCAGTATTTTACTGTTACATCAGTATTTTACTGTTACATCTGTATTTTACTATTGCATAAGTATTTTACTGTGACATCAGTATTTTACTGTTACATCAGTATTTTACTGTTACATCAGTATTTTACTGTTACATCAGTATTTTCTATTTCATGTACATAACTATTTACTGTTACATCAGTATTTTACTGTTACATCAATGTTTTACTATTGCATAAGTATTTTACTATTACATCAATATTTTACTATTACATCAATATTTTACTTTTACATAACTATTAACTGTTACATCAGTATTTTATTATTACATCAATATTTTACTATTACATCAATATTTTACTATTACATCAGTATTTTACTGTTACATCAATATTTTACTATTACATAAATATTTTACTATTACATCGATATTTTACTATTACATCAATATTTTACTGTTATATCAGTATTTTACTATTACATCAGTATTTTACTGTTACATCAGTATTTTACTATTACATAAATATTTTACTATTACATCGATATTTTACTATTACATCAATATTTTACTGTTATTTAAGTATTTTACTATTACATCAATATTTTACTGTTACATCAATATTTTACTATTACATCGATAGTTTACTATTACATCAATATTTTACTGTTATATCAATATTTTACTATTACATCAATATTTTACTGTTATATCAATATTTTACTGTTACATCAGTATTTTACTGTTATATCAGTATTTTACTGTTACATCAGTATTTTACTGTTATATCAGTATTTTACTATTAAATCAGTATTTTACTGTTATTATAAGTATTTTACTGTTACATCAGTATTTTACTATTACATCAATATTTTACTATTACATCGATATTTTACTTTTACATCAGTATTTTACTGTTACATCAATATTTTACTATTACATCAATATTTTACTATTACATCGATATTTTACTATTACATCAAAATTTTACTGTTATATCAGTATTTTACTGTTACATCAATATTTTATTGTTACATCAATATTTTACTATAACATCAGTATTTTACTATTACATCGATATTTCACTATTACATCAGTATTTTACTGTTATATCAGTATTTTACTGTTACATCAGTATTTACTATTATATCAGTATTTTACTGTTACATCAGTATTTTACTGTTTTATCAGTATTTTAATGTTACATCAGTATTTTACTGTTATATCAGTATTTTACTGTTACATCAGTATTTTACTGTTACATCAGTATGTTACTGTTATATCAGTTTTTAATGTTACATCAGTATTTTACTGTTATATCAGTATTTTACTGTTACATCAGTATGTTACTGTTACATCAGTATTTTACTGTTACATCAGTATTTTACTATTACATCAGTATTTTACTGTTATATCAGTATTTTACTGTTACATCAGTATTTTACTGTTATACCACCTGATCAGTATTTTACTGTTACATCAGTATTTTACTGTTACATCAGTATTTTACTATTACATCAGTATTTTACTGTTATATCAGTATTTTACTGTTACATCAGTATTTTACTATTACATCTGTATTTTACTGTTATATCAGTATTTTACTGAACATTACATCAGTATTTTATTGTTTTCTTGATACTTAGACATTACGCAAAGTTTGCATCTTACTGAAGCACTGCAGATGTTTAATTAATTCTCTGAAAATGACGTAGAATAATGTTGGTCTTAAAAATGTGACAGACGGATTCACTAGATTTCATGTAATTAAAAGTCAACGTTCAGTACTTAAGGATTCGAAAACTCCATTTTGAAGAGTACTCAATTTCATGATCTTTTCTAACATATTGACATATTCCTGAGGTTCATGGGTTCAAACCCCACTGAGACCATATTTTTTTGACAATATTTAGAATACGATCCTTAACACTTCGTATTAGACTTCGAAAATCTTAAGTCAAGTCATCACGTCATGTTCAGCATACATGAACAAATATAGTTCTCAAAGATACGTGAAACATACAGAATAACAATGACAGATGATGTATATACTCGTAATTATTTGTTGTTGTTTTTAACATTTGTTGACAACATAACTAGTATTGTATTTTCAGAATGCCAATTTGTCTCCGAATTAAAATACATTGTTATACAGTATCTGCTATAATTCTACCGTTGTTTGGTCACTTAACGGCTGCTTATAGTCACGTGTTATTTGTGACCAAATTGTAGACGAAACACGTCCGTCAAACACTAGTTTGAAAATTCAGGAAGGATTTGATGATGTCATCATGACGTTTTTTAAAGCTTACATTGTTTTCTTCGAGCTTTGATGTAATATCAAACACGGTGGCACAATGAATTAGATGACTGTGTTCTCCTCAATAAATACTACATAATTATTAATCTAGAGTAATATTGCGAGCTTCATTAATGACGGCGCCGTCGACGGCGACGTCAGTATTGGATAGGTTTCAAGAAAGTACCATGAAGTTGCGTAATCGATTTAGGAAAAGCTGGTATTTAAAAAAAAGAATTTTCTTTCTTTTCATCTTTTCTCAAACAACTCGATTTGACCTGTATGTTTCCATTAAGTGATAAAAAAATGTCAGTACAAACAAAATATATGGTTTTTACCGTTACAACAAAGCTTTGGAAATGTTTATTGTATATTGAACAGATTGTCCCCAAATGTTTAGGCTGCGCTTTTTTATGGGTTCGTTTCTAAACCTACTACCCCAAATCCACCAAAGTCCTATAGACTGTTTCGAAGACTGTTTACGCTTATCTAAAATCAGTTTTTACACAAACAATGGTTAAATTAAAAAATCAACGACATTTGTTTTTTCTGTACTTCATACAAGCCTGTATGATGGAGAAACTGTAGTTACAATGACCAAACTATGCAAATATGCATGGCCTTGTAAACCATGTTTAATTACCCAGAGTTGTCGATCGTCTAAACTGGTTCCCGTTCCATGTAGCAGTTGGCTTTGTACACACATGTCAGCGGGAACCAGTTTATCGTTCGTCGCGTCTCGTATGGGGAGATAACAAACGATAACTATATGTAGGGATTGGAACCGGTATTCGACATTCAAGTTACAAACAACGTAAGGTAAGAAACTTTTTAACAATATTGATCATTTTGAAAACAAGTGTTTTCAATCGAAAACCATGTCATTTTATTGATCAAAGGTATTTTTCCACGATAGTCAGAGGGATTCTTATAATTTTATCAATGAAGTGAAAATGAATTCGGATAGAACGGTCATAACTGCAACTTTGGATAAATTTTCGTATCAAACGTCTGATTCACTATTTCTTCGACTCGGAAACGAAACTATATGTAAACATTTTTCACCGGAATGCCCATCTGTCATTCAACAGTTAATTTTCATTTCAAAAAGATCACCCCTGGAAAGACTGTGGAAAGAATGGCCAGTTTCATGATTATAATGGGTAGAACCAGTCCAGATTATTCCATCAGTAGCACTTGAGTAAAAATACCAGCAAAGAGAGAAACGTAAAAGAAAAGTATCTCCTGGAACCACACCACAACAGCCAAAAGGTCAAAGCCAGTCATGCTAGATTTGCTGTTGTGTAAAAGTATAGTAATATTATTGAAAACAAAATATTTTGACAATCAGTGACCTGTCCAACAAGCTCATTCGATCATAGAGCCATAGGCTTGTTTACCAAGCGTTAGTAGTTCAAGCACTGGCAGGCCCGATGCTGACAATTTTTGTCATCCAACTCTGTTTCAATAGTATCAGTTGCAGGTTACTAACAACTTAACAAGGAGTTGGCACGACATGTTGTAATGTTTGTGACTCACCAAGTGAGGTAGACTGTAAACATTTTTTAACTAAGAGTCAATTCTTTTCTTAAAGAGTCAATGCTAATATGTTTGTTTTTCTGTAATTTCAGTGTCCTCCGGTGTCAGTCAACCTGCCAGTAAAATGATGACATCACCATTAAGGGAAAGATTCTTTCAGAACTGTTGTATGAAATAGAACCATCATAATGTTGTAACATTAAAAGGCAATGTGCTTAGAAAGTCAGATTTCAGCAGTTCATGCAATTTCAAATGGTGTGGGATACTTGAAAACCTGTTTTTAATGGAACAAATTTAATGGAGTAAATATCACACACTCAAAGATGCAAAAATGATTTTTGTAAATAAAACAAAATTCTCATAAAATTGGTTATAATGAAGTCATCTTTTCATTGTATTTTGTCAGTGATGCCAACTTAAAGAAGTTCTTCACTTAAATGATGTTTGATACAAATATTTTCTACAATGTAGAATTTTATTCAACCATATTCTATCATAGCAAAGTTGTGTTTGAAAAACAATAGCCAATAAAAATGACAGAGTTGAATGCCTAGCACTATCATTAGTAAGTCAACGTCAGGAATCAGGCTACATTCACCTAATTATGCTATTTAGCTATATTGCTAAAACTTTGGTGGATCACTGATCAGCTGTGTCAGTGTTCTATATGAATATATATTACCATTGTATCATGTGTATTTTGAATTAGATCTTATTTAATGCATATTTTTTCTTTAAACTTGAACTTAAGTAAACATGCCATCACCCCTCCACAAGATGCAAGCAGTTACTATTTTTGTACCAATTTTAGATAATCCCTTTAATATACTTCACCTTTTTTGTTGCATAAATATACATGTTTAAAAAAGAAAAAAAATGTTGTTATTATAAATACTTATTTATTTTTATTTTATTTTTTTCTTCTTTATGCCCCCATCGAAAATGTGGGAGAATATTGCTCTGCATGTGTCAGTTGGTTTGTGTGTCTAATGTCTGTTGGTCGGTAGGTTGACCAAATAGTTTTCGTTCAATAACTCAAGACTGCAAAACAGTTTCCATACAAACGGTTGGGCATAAGGTCTTCAAACATTTAGCTTTACATCTGTAGAAGACCTGACTGTATACATAGTTCTCACATCTACAATATTTACCTCCCTTAGTGGCCATCTTCAGTGGCAAATTTTACCAGCATTGGTAGAAGATATTTAAATTTTTGTTTTGATAATTCTAGATTTATAGGATATTCATATGTGACAACTTTATTTCCTTAGAGCTGACGTGCTTATGGTTTTTACAACTTCATGATTAAGTTATCTTTTATGAACTGAGTTGTTTAATAGCTACTTCTCTGATTTTCTTCTTTTAAGCACATAAGATGGCTGCCAAGGGTGGTAAATATTGTAGATGTGGGAACTATGTATTGATTTGAGGTCATAAGGTCAAGTGACTTTTAACATGAATGGTCATTTTGCTTCCATGGGATCATACATGTTTTACAAACGTCTCTTTTTCATACATGCTTTTGTTTTTATGTTAGCTCATCTGTCACATAGTAACATGATGAGTGGTTGTGATCACCTTTGGTACATGCATGTATATTCCAGTTACACTTTTAAACCTTGAAGAAATTTTTCATGATGATCATCTATGAAATCTAGGTCAGGTTTAATGTGGGGTCATGTGGGCATAAGAAATGGATCTTAAGGTCAAAGAAAAGGCTTTTGAACAGGTTACAATTTGTCACAATCTTTATGAAAATTATTCACAAATTATTATTCTGTAGAATATTGATGAAATTTTGTCATGATGATCATCTATAAAATCTAGGTCAGGTTTGGTAATGGGTCATTTGGGCATAAGAAAGAAAAGGTTACAATTTGACACAATATTTATGAAAATTATTCACAAATTATCATTCTGTAAAATAGCATTCTACCAGTTCAATCAGTTTGGACTGAATATTTATCATCAACTGGGGAATTTGGTATTTTTTTGTGAAAATGTAAGTCACATGTTTGAATAGTAGAACAACCTTGTGAACATACCAGAGTATATATTGATCCAACCTATAGCAAACTTTACCATACTGTTCATTTGCATAAAATCTTGTTCAAATTCATTACTGGCTAATATAAAGTCAGAAGGCCAAATCAAAGTAGAAGCTTGTTCGCTCTGTACGGGTAACATTATAAACCCTATGATTGATCCTTGTGCAAAAGAAATTATACATGAACAAACCATGTGCGCCGACTTTGATGCTTGCATCAAAATTAGTCTTGTTACTTATACGACAGCTGAAACAGAACAAGGCGACAGCAGACTACTGTAGAATGTTACACGACAGTATCATTGTTTTGTCTATCAATAATTGTGTTATGTCATGTAACAATATATCTGTTTGTACAGTATGGTCACTGCGGGCAGGGTTTTTACATTAACAAACATACATTCTACAACAACATTCGAGCCCAATACGGTAAAATATGTCAATGTTTTAACATGGTTTCCGTATAAAAAAATTATTTGAATCTGTTCTTAGTTTTAAAAAAGTCTTTTTCTTCACTGTTGACGCGACTGAGAGAAAAATGTTTCATTTTTGCATTGTAAATTGCCACTCCTACAGAGTTCGATCGGCATCTTTTAAGATTTAATGACGGCGAAATATAACATTATTGACTTTTTAGGATTTGTAAATGATCAAGCATTGCAGTAACGTAAATTGCATAACTTAATATACAAAATTATTGGTGCAATACAGGAAATAACGCGGAAATCAACGAAAAACATACCACTCCGCTAGGTGGAACTTTTTTGCGGTTTCGATGGACATATCATTTGAATAAATGTATATCATTTCTGCATCAGCCAATACCTTAGAGGTTGTTCATGCAAAATTTCTTTATTGTGCGTTGACATCTAAACAATTATTTTTGGAGGAAACCCGCGATCCACCTTAAATGTCGCAAATATTTTTCTGTCGCTGATTGTCGCAACCCTACTGTTAATGTCGCAAAATAGTTTTCTGGAAAACTAAGTGCAGCTACTGGGATCATTTTAGTGGGACTATTTTTATTGCTGGGGGGAATATATTTGAATATTTATTTTGTCAATGAGTTCGCATTTGCACAGGCGGATCCAGGCTTTCAGGCTAAGTTGGCAGTGGGGTTGCGGGACCTCCTCCGCGAAAATGTCTAATTCGAAGAAATGAAATGGTGCATTCCGATGAGTTTTAGCTCGGTTTTCTACCACATTTAGTTGTTTGCGGTTGTGCTAGAAAACCCGACAAAATGGGAAAGATCAGAGCTCTTCAGAATTGAATGCTATTTCATTAAATAATATTTCATTTTTATCTATGGTCGCGGATTTTCAACCTTGAATCTACCTCTGTTTTATATTCTGGAGGCCTATTCATTTACCTGATAGTGATGAACTATGCCACTTATTTTTAAACATTGACCTATTTGGTTTGGGATTATCTTGTTTGAAATATAAAACTCAGTAAGTAAATGGAAGGCAACTGGACAACTACGTGAATGTCTTATGTAGAGTACCATGAATTCTCTCATTCAACGAGTAAATAAGTTGATCGAGCATTAGCTGTAAGAATATGTATAATGTTTAAACATGTGCAATAAGAAGTAGTACATGACAGTAACAATGGGAACAAGTCGAATTCTGCAAATCACGTGATTACTGTTGGGTACCAAATAAACATGGAATATGTGCAAAATGTCCAGCATAGCATATGCTTAAACATTTTCGAATGAACAGATATGAAATGGTTGTGCTGCAAGTACAATAGAGAATCCCTCAGCATGGATAAAACTTACAACCTTGGAGATTTCCATGTTACATTCACCATTTATAAAGACACCTCAGCCATAAGAAGAACAACAATGGAGCATCCAATATGCATTGGACCAACATTCGTCCACACGAGCTCACCCCAAAAAAGTACTGAGCTTTTTTCTATCAAATTGGAGAATCAGAGCAAAAGAACCTAACTGTCAGTGTTGAAGAAGCGGTCTTTATAGCAATAATTAAAACTATGCCCAGGTTTGATGTCTAGTAAGAGTTTTATAATAAATCTTTGTCATTAATGAATAAATAGTATCATATCGTACCAATACAATACACATTACGTTAGAGATGTTTAACGCTGATAAGGAAAAGTCGATAAAGGGGTGCAGTATTTATCGCAATAAAACACCATTTTTTTAGCGTTCGGTTAAATTTTTTTGTTGCTTGGTATTAAAGTATGATATTAAATGTTTGTAAATAACGTAAAATATCACTTTACGTTATTTTAGCGATTATAACCAACCCAGATACCTTAAAGGGGCATGCCCAGGAACTGACGTATCTTGGTTTTCATACACCATGCGTTTATTACATGTAAAACCAACTATTACCGAAAAGTCAAAGAAGAATGTGCGTTCAAAAATGACTCTGTAACGCGTTCGTCGGGATTTGTATGTCGATTTGAATAAAAGGCTGTCAGCCTTTTATTGATGATAACGATATTTCCAGTTCGTCAGATAATTTAACTGAGTGCGCGCTGCCTTTCAAACCAGCATAACATTGATATTTACCTATAATTCATTGATATGATAAACGTGCTACTGCCGAAATGAATATAGCATGAGCAAAACTTACCTTTTCACTGTCTATTGACATTTTGTATGAGGCCGAAATCGGCAGGTTTGGCAAATCTTGAAATGTGGTTTTTGAG
This sequence comes from Lutraria lutraria, assembly GCA_964023205.1. Taxonomy (NCBI): domain Eukaryota; kingdom Metazoa; phylum Mollusca; class Bivalvia; order Venerida; family Mactridae; genus Lutraria; species Lutraria lutraria. The sequence continues at coordinate 8,979,993 of OZ026841.1, forward strand.
TAAACTAGCGGGACTTTTCGTAAATATTTTACAGGGTTTTCATTGATCCATTCAGGCATTAAAATGATACCAATTTGATTGCTATTCGAGACGCTTCAGTTCCAGGGCATGCCCCTTTAATATGATATAATCCATTATTTTCACACATCATGCAAGAGGAAAAATGTTGTGTTTTTACGTTCTAGATTTGCAACATGTTTAACTGGAATCGCTCATGTTAAACATATTAATGTTGTGTTTTAGACATCTACCCCAGTTACATAATGACTTTAATGTGAACAAGAACTGAAATTGTAAGAGGAATTGTGCACTGAAGAAAAATAAAGTTTCCTTTTAAAAAGGAAAGGCTTGGCTGGTTGTTGCTGATAAAAGTTAGTTCTGATACCATAACTAAATTGGTTCATTTTATTTCGTCTTGTTGACCATTTTAGTTATGGAATTGTCCTCTTTCAAAGTCAACAGGTAGTCTGAAACATCGGTATATTTTTCTATTTATAGATTTTCCTATAATTCATCGTACTGTACACAAGTTTTAAATTGCATCAGAGAAAGCGTTTCGCAAGTTAAATTATAGTAGGGGTGTATTTCATTAATTAATTAATCCTCCGCTTATTACCTTCAGCAATTATGTTGATAATTAAACAAAGAGCTAGTAAAGTAAAAATAATTGAGACTGCGTTAATATATCTTATCTTTTCGTGCCTTAATGGTTGATGGAACATGCCGATTTATAGTGAAACACCCCGATTTTACAATGAAATCGCAAATGTGTACATCAAGATCACGTGACAAAATTATTGGCGGCAATAGCGTTTCGCAGGTTTCATTATAGAAGGGGCTTTCTTAAATTCTCTTGAACAATCCTCCGCTAATATGTCTTTCAGTAATGATTAAAATAATTGATTTAAATATATTGTACATAGTAACAGAAAAAATAGACAGTTTTAAAATGTGTACCTTAACGTGTAATTAATGTTAATAGAACAAACCGATCTTTAGTGAAACACCCTGATTTCATAATAGACTGGCACAGTGAAGTTGGTACACTCAAGTCATGTGATACCGATTCACACAGTAAGCGTAAACCAATCACCGTACTGTTAACATATAGCTCTCAACCAATCGCCGGACTCTTAACATTTTTGTGCACTTGTACCCAGCTTTCGCATTGCATCTACCAGCATCTAGGGAACAAACGTAACCGAAAACAATACATAGGCTTGGAGCCGTAGCTCCAAGCCAAAAAGGAAAAAAAGGGGCGATAATTCCAAAACAATACACCGAGAAAAAAATATTATTTTGTACCTCAACGTAACTTGACACATAAGGAAATGATCAAATAAGCAGTTTTATTAATTTGAAACATCATTTTATCTAATTCACATTTCAACTTGTTGCAGTAGTTATTCACGACCTCCTTCAGTCGGTAACGGCAAAGACACCACATTGAAAAAAATAAAATGCATACAGCTATAGTTAAAGCTATTATTAACATTATGTTTATGAATTGCTTCGAGTGATGATCGGAAACCGAAGTCAGTGAAATATGTCCGCGCAAATGGCCTTTCAAAGCATCGCGTAACTGAATGTGCGACGTTAAAATTTCGACATTAAGGACATATCGATGGAGACCATTTAAAATGCCGAACCTACAAAATCTAAACTTTTCAGGAGACGCATCTTTTTCATTTTTCAATGCACAGTAACATTTAAACGTTGTTTTGTGTCTTTCAGAATGTCTTATCATGACACACGTTCGTACGATAAAAATATTATTGCAAATAAATTATTGGCCAGTAAAATGTAACTTCGACATTTAGATTGTCTTGTATGTGTAGCTTCGACAGTAATATCTGTTGGGTCTGTTACAGTTCCTATTTCCTTAAAGGAGCAACATCCGATGCAAATTAACTCTCTCGCTACACTGTTTTATCAGTGATAGACATTCAGAGAATACTGACTAAGTGTACTGAATCTATAAATAGCTGAAGCAGACGATCGGTTTTTACAAAAAAACACTACATTGTACCTTTATTCTTCTCTCAGAGAGTCAACAAAATTTAGCCATATTTCGGACCACCAGTTGTAAGTTTTTCGTTTAAAAACTTTTGATTTAACCTTCCTCCTTGAAGCCTAAGGATCAGATATATTTTTCTCTGATGTCACTTTTCTATTTACATGTTCATTCCAGTCAATTGTTGCAATGTTTGTTCTGAACCTGAATGTTTTTTTTTTCAGAAAAGTTTTTTTGTCGTGGTATTGCAACAATGCATTATTGAAACTTTCAACATAATATGTATCCATGCAATCTACGTAATCACTTGCTGTTTTATAGATTTGAATGTTTTTCAGAACTTCTGTCAATATTTTTTTTAGCTTTTGGCTCTGTAATAATAATTTTACTGCTTTCATAATTTGTGTCTGTCTAACACCTGGACATTTCATGACAATTCTTGTGGTAGTCTTTATAATAACAATAGCTATAAGTTTATATCCCACACCTAGTTTAATTAGAAAGTGTATTGCAATGATGCTATCAGCATTGATAAAAAAATATCACATTTCTGTGTCTAATTGGGATACTCTACTACAATACTGGAGGGGTGATAGGGCTCGTAAGATCTTGTTTCTAATTCTTTTTCTAATAAGTGCAGATTTTCTGAGACAAGTAATATGAGAAATTTTTTTTCTTTTTAGGGTTATACTTTTAGTTATTAATGAGTGTGCAACTACAAATGAGTAGTCCTGGATGGGGAAGGGGTCAAGGCCAAAACCTACTAATAATATTTCCAGAAAAAACAGAGACAAGAAGTTTTGGTCAATTTTGGAAAGACGAAATGCTTGGCGTAAAAGAAATTATCTAAGAAAGAAGGCTAAGATGAGAGCACTGTTCTTGTACAACGAGACATTATGCCAGATTGTGTATTAAATTTAGTACTAATCCACCAGGACAACTCTACACTGGACACTGTTGGTGACCTTAGTCTATTAAATCAACCCTCACTTGATTATAATGTGTTTGTAAATTTGATTAACTTACAGGAGTGAAAAACAAACAAGAGTATAATAAGTTTAATAACCATTGCTGTTCTTTTTTCAATGTGAATTTTGCTGGATTTTTGCACTTTTGGTTAATATAAACAGTTCTGCAATTAAGTAGATGCAAATTGGATTATTATAACAAAACAACAGAAAAATCTTATCTCAAGTAAGTAACACTATGATGTTCCAGTTGCATGAAGAATAACTATTCACATTGCATGCATTGCCATGTGATCACATTGCTATGTTTACAAACAATGTAGTCACATGGTTATTTGAATAATAAACTCCTCCCTCTAATTCAAATTTGAATTTCTGTTTTAAACTGTTTTGAAAATATTAGACCCTAAATCTTCATGCATTTTGAAGTTTCTTTTCTGAACTGATAAAAGAATCATCTTGCTTCATTCAGGATTTTTTTCAGTGATAAAAAACACCATTTGATATCAAATATTTAAAACAATCTCTCCCTGAGCTGAACACAGTTCAAAAATCAAGGGAAACCACCCACCAGCCATTACCTGCCTTTTATATCCCTGTTGGGGGTTTAAAACTATTGAATGGAATATTCAACATTATTTAAGTTTAAACCTCTGTTTATCATCATATTCGAACAGGAGCAGAGTTGGTGGACAGATTAATATAGCGGCTCAGTAACCAAACAAATACTGAAACAAGTAGACAAAGAAGGAAATTGAAAGCAGAAACAATACAGTCAATTTGACCATTCGAACATGTTCCTATTGAACAATTTCAACATCAACATTTGAACAATTTATCACATTTTCTATATGAAACATTTAACTGAAACACGAAACAAAAACATAAAATCTTTAAGATTCGAATCTATTTTAAAAACTAACATTCTCAAGTCTAAGTTTTATCAACAATTGAATGGTGCTATTATGTAATAATAAATATTTCACAATTTATCATATTATCTGTATGAAACATTTAACTAAAACACTATACAAAAACAAAACAATCTTAAACATCCAAAATTATTTTAATATCTTAAATTTACATCCTCAAGACTTAGTTTTATCAACTATGGAATGGTGCTAGTAAATAATAAATCTTACACAATTTATCATATTATCTATATAATTATATTATAATGTATTTAGAGACGCATGCAAAATGACGAACCTTGAGCTGTTCACTTGTATATAATCTAATTAAAGAGACGAACCTACATTTCACAGAAAATAGGAAACAGTAATACCACCATTTTCAAAGAATATTGTCATAAAGTTGTTTTCTGTATATATTCATTACTTAAGACATGTATCATGATACTCAGATTGATTGTATTATAAAATGAAATTTCAATTTCGACAAGTCATTTTACTGGCTGTTTACATTATTATTTGCAAAATGTCGAAGTTCCAGTAACTTCGTCTTTTTGTCTCATCTGATTTCAGTCAACCACGGTTCGTCATTTCATCACAAGATCGTTTTGACATGTTTTGGCTGGGGGTTTAGTCATTTTCGCGGCATATGAGCACTGATTTCTCGCGCCAGATAGTGCAAAAAAAGCGAATTCATCAAAAAATGTAGGTTCGGCATTTTAATTGGGGACCATCGATATCCGGTAGTTGCTACTGCGCAACGTAGTGTGCATCCGTGACGTTATTTTACTATTAAACATACAACATGTATAGGCAAAATGAAAATGTATGGAGAGAATTTTTTTAAACTTTGCATGATCATAGCATATGATAACAGAAACATTTTAATCGAAAAGAAAATGGGGGTCATGGGTCAAAAATCGAATTTTCGCCGATTGTTCTGAAATTTTGCACAATGGCAGTATAGCATGTTCTTCGATTTTTGTTCGTTTTATTTTTTCTGCTTTCCGACCCGTTTCCTAGCAACGCCACGTGTAATGTCAGAGGTGTAAAATCGACGTTTTACATGCATAATTGGTTCAAATATACCGCTATTGTAATTTCAGATACACCAACTTCAAGCTCTCTTTCTGCGGAATAAGCTCATGTAAGTTTTAATAGGGGTTTGTCGTCATTATTTTCCTGGCGGAACGTTAAGCACTAAAAATGCGTCCGTTTTTTTCACCCGTAATTTGGACCTCCAACTACATTTCAGTGTACTTTTGGTAAACGGAAGTAGATTCGATCAACTAATGAATCACATGTTGATTTTGTGGAGATGTTAAAAAGCAATTATAAAATGCAAAAATAATATGTCATCGCGCATTATTTTTCACACAATTGCAATACAGTAAAATTCGGACATCATGAATAACGTTGTTGAAATTGTTACGTCACGCTAATTGTAGCCTGACGTTATTACAAATAAGTTGAATATTAGCGTGACGTAACAATTTAACAACGTTATTCATGATGTCCGAACTTTACTATATTGCAATTTTGTGGAAAAAAACCAAGATGTTGCGACATAAGCGGCGGTTGTATAGTTGATAGTTTAGGTAGATATTTTGTAACGTACATGTATAGTTTATGTTTTGATGAATAGTTTGAATGATTGTGACACTCATATATAGTTTGTGGTATGGTTGACACGGTGTGTCGCTATGTAAGTTAATGGTTTGGTTCATACATTGTGCCGCTGAGTTCTCTCGGGGGAATTTTGTCAATAACTATAAAGAAAGATTAATTAATGCTGTCCATGAACCGTCACCTCGACAATTTATCGTGATAAATAGAGAAACTATACTGAATTAATTTGTCTCTTTACGGCCTAAAGGTTTGAAATAAGCGAGCATTAATTAAAGTATCAGACATTTTTGTTACAAATTACGCTGTTCTATGAAAAATGGCCATATTTATACAAGAATTACCTTTCAGTAGTTATCGTAAATGTGTTCAGTAAATGGCAAATCTTACAAGGAAATATGTCCCTGCGATCTATGGGAGCATTTAGATCTCTAATCTTCAAGTTTTGAATCAGTGTTATTTTTTAGCAAACACACGTTGTGTTAGTTATTATATACATGAACTTATTTATTCATTTATCAGATTACTCATAAACAATAATGCTAACCATTTAATATATTAAACTACCAAACCGACTAATCAGTGTAAGACATATCGTTAACAGTGTAAGACATATCGTTAACAGTTTAAGACGTATCGTTAACAAGTAAGACGCATCGTTTACAAGTAAGACGTATCGTTAACAAGCAAGACATATCGTTAACAAGTAAGACGTATCGTTAACAAGTAAGACATATCATTAACAAGTAAGACATATCGTTAACAAGTAAGACATATCGTTAACAAGTAAGACATATCGTTAACAAAGTAAGACATATCGTTAACAAGTAAGACATAATTATCGTTAACAGAGTAAGACATATCGTTAACAGTGTGATAGAATCGTAAACTCTGTGAAATCGTTAACAGATTAAGACATTTCATTAACAGTGTAAGACATATCGTTAACAGGTAAGACATATCGTTAACAGTGTAAGACATATCGTTGATAGTGTAAGACATATCGTTAACAAGTAAGACATATCGTTAACAGTGTAAAACATATCGTTAACAAGTAAGACATATCGTTAACAGTGTAAGACATATCGTTAACAAGTAAGACATATCGTTAACAGTGTAAGACATATCGTTAACAAGTAAGACATTTCATTAACAGTGTAAGACATATCGTTAACAGTGTAACACATATCGTTAACAGTGTAACACATATCGTTAACAAAGTAAGACATATCGTTAACAAGCAAGACATATCGTTAACAAGCAAGACATATCGTTAACAAGCAAGACATATCGTTAACAAGCAAGATATATCGTTAACAAGCAAGACATATCGTTAACAAGTAAGACATAATTATCGTTAACAGAGTAAGACATATCGTTAACAGTGTGATAGAATCGTTAACTCTGTGAGACATATCGTTAACAGATTAAGACATTTCATTAACAGTGTAAGACATATCGTTAACAGTGTAAGACATATCGTTAATAGTGTAAGACATATCGTTAACAGTGTAAGACATATCGTTAATAGTGTAAGACATATCGTTAACAAGTAAGACATATCATTAACAAGTAAGACATATCGTTAACAAAGTAAGACATATCGTTAACAAGCAAGACATATCGTTAACAAGTAAGACGCATCGTTAACAAGCAAGACATATCGTTAACAAGCAAGACATATCGTTAACAAGCAAGACATATCGTTGACAAGCAAGACATATCGTTAACAAGCAAGACATATCGTTAAAAAGCAAGACATATCGTTAACAAGTAAGACGTATCATTAACAAGCAAGACATATCGTTAAGAGAGTGATATATATCGTTAACAGTGTGAGACATATCGTTAAAAGAGTGATATATATCGTTAACAGTGTGAGACATATCGTTAACAGTGTGAGACATATCGTAAAGAGAGTAAGAGATATCGTTAAGAGCGTAAGACATATCTTTAACAAGTAAGACATATCGTTAACAGAGTGAGACATATCGTTAACACAGTGAGACATATCGTTAACAGAGTGATATATTTCGTTAACAGTGTGAGACATATCGTTAAGAGAGTGATATATATCTTTAAGAGAGTAAGACATATCGTTAACAGAGTGAGACATATCGTTAAAAGAGTGTTATATAAAGACATATCGCTAACAGTGTGAGACATATCGTTAAAAGAGTGATATGTATCGTTTACAGTGTGAGACATATCGTTAAGAAAGTGATATATATCGTTAACAGTGTGAGACATATCGTTAACAGTGTGAGACATATTGTTAAATAGTTAGACATATCGTTAACAAGTAAGACATAATTATCGTTAACAGAGTAAGACATGTCGTTAACAGAGTAAGACATATCGTTAACAGTGTGATAGAATCGTTAACTCTGTGAGACATATCGTTAACAGATAAAGACATTCTTAGACATGTCGTTAACTGTTTTCAACATACCATTAACGGTGTGAGACATATCGTTAACAGTGTGACACATGCATTTAAAGATGGTTCTATTAGGCTATATCGTTCATTTTTAGCATAAACAATATTTTATACGCTCACGGATATTTTAGAAATTTAAATTAAATTGAGGTAGGAGTCCAAAAGAAAATTACCTGATAGTGGGTTTGACCACCTCATAAACGTATGAATTTAGGGCATCGCATTAAGTGCATAGAATTTATTACAATATCAATACCCGCCTGTTGAATATTATTCCATTCCTGAACTAGTGCTAGGTGGAGTCCATTGAGCTCTGCGAGTTGGGTGCAGCGATACCTTAATCTATACAGTTTGGTACGGGATTTACTCCGACCCGACAACAAAAACAACCGCATCCGGGATCATCATCTGTCATGGCGTATCGTAAGATATCGCGTCGCTTGTGATATATCCCATAAAATTCAAAATATGAACTATAACTAATACGTACAACCAGTTAAGCAAGAATAATAGCAACATATACATGCACATCGAACAACACAAACTGAAAACATGAAAACATCAATGTAAACGTGCAACAAGTCAATAAATTATATGCAAACATTTATCCTAAATAGATAAGGAACGAAATTTATATAGATTTGAACCATTATCTATTGATACACGCACGACTTTAATGTTAAAACCCTAGTTGTTATTATCATTATACAAAACTTTCCAAGATTATGTAGATAAATACCACAAATGGTTTTCTAGAGAAGTTGTATGTGTTTAATATATACAGAAGTCTTTGAAAGAGAAATAACGGCACAAACATCAAAAGATTCATTATTGCTTTCCATGAACTCTTCAAGGTGACAATTTATCAATATATATTGCTACACATTGACTATACAATTGAATAAATTTTGTCTGAGAAGTGACAGCGGTTTAAACGTTTATTTAGAGATTAGACATTTTTCCAATTGATGAGTTGTTTAGGCAAACTATGAAGCTGTTTGCGATAATTACCAGTCAACTGTCAAAACTGATGAATGGTTTCCATGGTGACAAACAATGTACCAGTTAACTATCATAACTGATGAATGGTTTCCATGGCAACAAACAATGTACAAGTTCACTATCATAAGTGATGCATGGTTTCCATGGTAACAAATAATGTACCAGTTAACTATCATAACTAAAGCACGGTTTCCTTGGTAACAAACGATGTACCAGTCAACTATCATAACTAAAACACGGTTTCCGTGGTAACAAGCAAAGTACAAGTTAACTATCATAACTAAAACACGGTTTCCGTGGTAACAAACGATGTACCAGTTAACAATCATAACTAAAAAACGGTTTCCGTGGTAACAAACAATGTACCAGTTAACAATCATAACTAAAACACGGTTTCCGTGGTAACAAATAATGTACCAGTTAACTATCATAACTAATGAATGGTTTCCATGGTAACAAACGATGTACCAGTTAACTATCATAACTAAAGCACGGTTTCTATGGTAACAAACAATGTACCAGTTAACTATCATAACTAATGAATGGTTTCCGTGGTAACAAACTTGTACCAGTTAACTATCATAACTAAAACACGGTTTCCGTGGTAACAAACCATGGACTAGTAAACTATTATAACTAAGACACGGTTTCCGTGGTAACAAACGATGTACCAGTTAACTATCATAACTAAAGCACGGTTTCTATGGTAACAAACTATGTACCAGTTAAATATCATGACTAATGAATGGTTTCCGTGGTTACAAACGATGTATCAGTTAACTATTATAACTAATGCACAGTTTCTATGGAAACAAACAAAGGACCAGTTAACTATCATAACTAAAGCACAGTTTCTATGGTAACAAACAATGTACCAGTTAACTATCATAACTAAAGCACGGTTTCCGTGGTAACAAACAATGTGCCAATTAACTATCATAACTAATGAATGGTTTCCGTGGTAACAAACGATGTATCAGTTAACTATCATAACTAAAGCACAGTTTCTATGGTAACAAACAAAGTACCAGTTAACTATCATAACTAAAGCACAGTTTCCGTGGTAACAAACAATGTACCAGTTAACTATCATAACTAAGGCATGGTTTTCGTGGTAACAAACAATGTACCAACTAAATCACGGTTTCCGTGATAACAAACAATTTAAGAGTCTACTATCATAACTGATGCATTGTTTCCATGGTAACAAACAATAAACGAGACAATTATCATAAGGGATGCATGGCTTCCATGGTAACAAACAATTAACCAGTCGTCTATCATGAATGATGTATGATTTCCATGGTTACAAACAATTTACCAGTCATCTATCGTGAATGAAACATTGTTTTCAGGGTGACTAACAATTTACAAATCAACTATCATAACTAATGATTGAATTCCACGGAAACAAACAATTTAACTGTCATTACTAATGAATGGCTTCAATGGTGATAAACAATTAACGAGTCAACTGTCATAACTGATGCATGATTTCTATGGTTACAAACAATAAACGAGTCAACTATTATAACCGATGCATGGTTTCCATGGAATCAAACAATTTAAGAGTCAACTATTATAAATGATGCATGTTTTCTTATATGCCTTTTTATAAATAATATAATGTTTAGAATACTAGCTCAATAGTTTAATTGTTGTAAAAAACTGCCCGCCGGCTTATCAGATATTTTTGATATTGTCAAACAAAAGCCCTTCAATTTTTTCGGTGTCCATTTTTGATTGGATACCCAATTTTGTAACGCGGATATTCATTGCTTCAAACCCAATTATGGACTTGTTTGAAGATGTGTCCTTCCGTAGTAAAGACACTCTTCAAATTGCCTTAACATGTACAGTAAAACCTCGTTATCTCGAGGAGTCATCAGACTAGACTTATTGCTCGAGATAAACCTGGTGCTCGTAATAAACGGGTTTTGTTCGTTGAATGATACATAAACTGAGTATCAATACTATCATGCACGTTGACGGGTGTATTTACCGTAATACTTCGAAATGCTTACGTCAAATGTGTTCCATGATGTATAAGATGAAAATATATGTTCATTGAATGTATAAAATATGCAATGATCTTCTAAATAAAGTTCTTTATCCATAAATATGTTCTTGTGTTTTCAATTGTGCAAGACCTTGTCCGAAAATCGTTTTATTGACATACGGTGAAACGTAATAGTGACACAACGTCAAAATTACTTACATATGTATATCAATGCCATATAGTTACGTCTTAATTAAGCAAATAGAAAATGAGTCCTTCACTGGATTACTCATATTGTGTTTTTGTGTGACACTTTTTCTGTTAACTGATAGCAGTATGTCGCAGGGTCGTCTGCTCCTATGTGTATATTATGTTGTGTGTATTATGTATAAGTTCTGTGTGTCCTGTGTTGTATGTTTATAAATGCTATTTCTTCACTGTCCTCGTCAATTATCATCTATTTTCATCCATTCATATTTCACTTATTATTTTCAAAATAAAGAAATATAAAGGACGCATATTCGATATTTTAGGTAACAATTTGTATTATTTACTTTCAGATTTTTTCAATTATTTTTTTTAAGTAATTTTGGTAAACTTTTGTTTAATCTTTCTTGTAATGTTAAACTGTAGTGAACTGTGTGTTCTAATGTGATAATTAAATGGAAATAACCTTCATTAAATAGTATATATGATTCTACATATTTGGTGATTTATCAAATCATTTCTTTTGTCATATTGATTTGAAGAACTTTTTGTGTACTTATTTTATTGAATTTTATCAATCATATACAAGATATGGAATTAACTGGTTTGTGTACAGTTAACATCTCGTATATCTTAAATGATGAAGGCAGAAACAATATTTATATACTGAATATTTATTAGTAAACATTATTGATTTAAATCATGATGAATTGCAGTCTGTAAGTCAATGGTTAATTGACAACAAATTGTCGTTGCATTTAGGCAAAACCGAATCCATTGTCTTTGGTTCCAAACAGAAATTACGGTCGAAGTCGGCTCTTAATATATCTTGTAATGGCATAAACATTGAATCAACTAAATCAGTTAAATATCTTGTTTCAAGTTTGCCTCTCTATGTTATGCCACCATTACAAGGACCACAATGGAAACAAGCGCTGGCGCTTTTTTGTGTTATCCTTGGTGTTGGAAGCATGTCATGGTTTAATTTTGTCTTATTTGTGTCTTTCTATCTTAATATTGTTGTTATTTTGATTTATATGTTACATGTTTGATCTATATATTATAAACCATGCTTTCTATGCCGAAATAAATCAATCAATCTACATTTATTTGAAATTTGGTAAATCTTATGGTTATAATAATTTCTTATGTTCATCTAGTAATTGTTATTATCACATACCCGTGCCGTTTTTGCCGTGCCATAAAAACGATATGGCACGGCCGTGCATATAATATGTAAATGACGTCATGAAGTGACGTCATGAACTTGATGAAGCATATAGACATACATGTTTTTCAAAATTATAACTTCACAGAAGTAATGTTGAATAGATTTTAACAATTTGAGTAAGCAAAGATACTGTTTACATCGTTAGATATGTTCACACATTTATTATTTATGATGTTTCATAATGTGACTATGTTTGTGCTCCTGATTAAAAAGCCTTATTACGCATACATGTGTCACTCTTTTGTTATTAGTAGCAATGTCAAACAGGTGTGTTGGTTTTCGCCGTATTTTCAAGGTATGTGATAAAAATAATATTAAATTCGTGTAAATTCCGTCTTTAATTCATTGAACTCGTTCAATAAAACAGTATGAAGCTTGCCAAAGGCTCGCTTCATACTGTTTTATATAACTCGTTCAATAAATACAATACGGAATCCACACTCATTTAATATCCTCTATTTATTCATTGTAGTTATCATTCTTCTTGAAATTGTAACTATATTTCTGTTATGTATATATACATGTATATATTTTAATTAATTCACTTTTCAATTTGACTTTACATGTGTTTCATTTATTATTTTAAAATAAAGAAATATAAAGGACACATCTTCTTGGTAGTTTAGCTATCTCGTAAGAGGGTCAAACGGAGTCGGTACAGTATACTTGTGCAAAACGAAAGTGATTTTCCTGTAACGAAAAAAAGCGGGAAAATCGCTGCACAAAACGTGGTGGAAACATCACCTTACAAAAACAGCACAAATGGAAGAATACTCAAACACGGTTACGTGGGACATTTGAAAAGTATTATAATCAGTCTAAATTTGTAGCGTTGTTCAACACCTATCATATGTATCAGACAAGTGTTGTACATGTACAGAAAGATTAGACTCTCCTCTACATGTATGTTCACGAGTAACTCGGGATAAACTTACACGGTGAATAAAATTTTCACTGGAACCAGCAACCTTATTACGTACTCGTGCACTGCGATTAAAATGGCAGACAAGGAGAACAATTTCCAAGAAGAGCAAAGATCGCATTGTAAAGTTGGCACATTTGCCTACCTAGCCTGATATTAAATTAGATTTAAACGAAGTTTATGGATATAGTGCCCTGTCGTATGCCACAGTTAGGAGATGAGTTCGGTTATTTAAATCCGGGAGAACGGATTTCAAAGATGAGCCCCGATCTGGCCGTCCCACAACAGCAATATCCGAAAGTGATGTTGCTACAGTAAAAGCAGCAGTAGAGCAAGATGCCTGCTATACAGTGGAGGAGATAAGTCATTTATGTAGCAATAATTCAATTTTTCATATACTGACAGATGTTTTAAGGCTACGCAAGACTTACGCCCGGTGGATACCCCACCTCCTCACTGATGACCAAAAGAGTGAACGCGTGCGAATAGCGTCATCACTGCGCGATAGGTACAAGAATGCTGACGAAAACGCATGAATTAAATCGTGACTGGCGATGAAACATTGCTTGATTTTAATGAGCCAGAAGGTAAGAAAAAAAACAAGGTGTGGATCGGTGAAAATGACGAAAGGCCCCAAGTTGTGCGTAGTGTTGGTACCACAAAACGCATCATGTATGCACTATTTTTTAATTGCCAGGGAATTGTGGCTAGAGTTCCTGTGCCACAGGACAGGTGTGTCACGGGAGTCTTTTACCGAGATTCGGTTCTTTCGGAAGTTGTTGAACACAATGCTACAGCCCGTCCACGTACTGGTGTGCGTGGAATCAAGCTCCTTCATGACAACGGACCTGCCCTTAGATCAACCATGGTTCTGTCTTACCTTAGTGACAATAATATTAAAACTTTACCACATCCTCCATACAGTCCTGATCTTGCTCCATGTGAATTTTGGCTTAACCTATACATAAAGAACTACATGAGAGGTCGCCGCTTCGAATCTCGTCATGCCGTCGACAGTGCGTTTTTCCAGTGCCTAACTCTATACATAAAGAAGCCTTCTGCATTGCATTTTCCGAGTGGATACGGCGTCTCGAAAAGTGTATTTGAGTTAAGGGGAAATACTTTGAAGGGTTGGACTAGCCATTTACATAGAAATAATCCGCATACAACTACAACGTCACACTGATTTATACTTTTCAAATGAACCTCGTATGTTACACTATCAATGAAATGAAAATGTGTCTATACCAAGAGCCCTTGGAAAAAGTCTTAGACAAACAAAATTTCCATCCGAACCAAACCGTCCATGACTCAAAAAATTCAGAAAGCAATTCAGGAAAATACCGATAAACCAGCAAATAAAGTTTATAAAGAGTCAATAACCGAAGAGACTAACGTAACTGAAAAAAAATCAGGAACACTCGCCAGGTCTATCGAACGCCCCACAAAAGATGAACTATATATAATTGTCATGCTATTACATACGAAGATGATTTCATACATTATATCGCCACCTTTCCCGACCTTGTCTATGTTTCGAGAATGCGAGAAGTGTTGGATCATTTAAATATTCTTCTTCAAATAATACCAAAAACAAGACCAGTTATGATACAACATTTTCAATGAGCGACTTCTACATTTCGGTTCTGCTCTTTAAATATCAAATTTTCAACGAAAGTTCAGTTGTTCCGGATTTTTTTTAATTCACCAACGAAAAGTCCAAAGCCACCATCAGTTTCTCTTTGAAATATTGATGTGTGCAAGATTTTAAAAGATTTCATATCATTTTTTTATGATTGTATGTAAGATCAAGTAACCCCCGGGATGGGGCAAATTTTTAATTCATGGTCATAATTTGAATGAACCTGGTAGAGGTCTACTAGATAATGCTACATATACAAACCAAGTATCTATGCTGTAGATATTGTTGTTTCTGACAAGTTCAGAAATTTCTTAAAGATTGTCATATTGGTTGCTATGACAACCAGAGTTCTGTGTGTATTTTTTTTTACAAATTTGGTAGATCAGTTATTTACAGCGCGCTAAACACCATTATTTTCAATTGATACCGCTAATAAATTTTACTTTCTTGATTGTAACATTTAGCGAATACTGAACTGAATCAGATTAATTTTAGGACACGTGACGACGATTGGTCACTCGACAAAACATTGTGTAAATTTCGCCGTAAAGTCAGTGACTGTAGAAGTTCAGTAAACCAATTTCTGCATTTAATTCAAAAGTCATCATTAAAAAATACGCCTTTTCCTGGTGTATATGGTTTTGCATCAGTATAACACTGTACAGATAACAACATCCAGAATTAGTAAACACACGCAGGAATGTCTCGTACGAAAATTGCTAAAAATGAATATGTTACGCATTACGCAGTTTCTGATGCTCCAACATGAGAGGACTTTATTATGTTTGTCCTGGATGTTGAGAAAAAATTGTAGGTTTTCAGTGAGAAGAAAGTCGTTGTGAAGTTACAAAAATCGTATACGAAAAACAAAACTTGTCATCGGACGCGTGGGTCATTATAACTACATGTTGCGCTGAAATTACAGCGAGCAGAGGCTTACATGTCAATCATATAAATCTGACATTAAGTCGTCATGGCATTGGTGTACCAAGCCAGGATATCACTTGCTACGTGTACCCTGCTAACTGTACGTGATTGAAAGTGTCATATTCTGTATATCATCCGATCAGTATGTGTCGTAAAATACATATTACTTACAGCACAGCTTTTATTGTGGTGTGAAAAATGTATGTAACGAATCAATACCGGTACTATATATATTATTGATTGTAAAAAACTAATAATCATGAAATGTTGTTATCTTTAAAATATAAACAGCAGAGTTAACATAGAAACATTGTTGATGTAATATTACGGTAGCAATATTTTTATGACTGCATACATTACAACTTCCTAAAAGAAAACGATAGACTTGTGCTGATCTTAATTCGGCAAAAGCATGTATTGCTTTTAAAAAAGTATATTACGTTCCTAACTATAATCTTTGGAATTGTTAAAAGTCTACAAATATCTATTATTGAAACATAAGATTAACATGCGCTTACAATAAACAAATATAAAGCGCGGAAATGGCCTAAATAATGACGTAATGACGCCGTGTTTTCATTTCAAGTGGTGCAGGAAACGTTACGATGCCGAAAAAAGTAGTCTGAAGAGGTATAGATTTTTTTCGCTTAATGTGTAGATAAATAATGTTTTACATAATGTTAATTTTTGAAAAACTTCTACCACGGCGTTTTAGCTTTATTTGCATTTATCTGAATATTTTACGTTGAAAAAACGTCCCCATAATGACGTTTTGACGTCGATTAATTTCCGACACGCTGGGCGGTCATGAATATTCAAAGCATTAATGATGATCACTCGTTAGACCACAGCATTCGCTCATCCGCAAAGTTCGAATTTTCAATTTATGACAGCTTATAGCAAAGCACAGGTACATAATGTACTCGTACACTGTACATGTCGCATGCCAGAAGAAGGCTTCATGTTTCAATGCACGAGCTGTGCCTTGTGGTTTTATCCAAATTGTCAAGAAATTTATCTCTCAACGACAAGTTACAGGATCAAAATAATTATCACTCTAGACCTTTACAATATACAAAATAAAGTAACGTTATGATTTAGTAATAAACAATAAAACATCGAAACTATCATCATGTACATAACGTTTATTTCAATTTTAATCGAGTTGGTCACGGAGTCACGGAACTGCTATTTTTCCGGAAATCTGTCCGAATACTGTATATATCCGATATAGTCACAGACGAAGTGACGGAAATTCTCCCAACATTATCCGTAACTATGCAACGAAAGCCCGGATGTAGAGGAAAATATCCGAGTCTTCCTATTGAAATCACGGAAAAAAGTCCGACATTCTCGGATGTACAAAACAAGCTGTAAACATTTTTCTATCTTGTTGTTTTTCATAACACTTAAAAGTCATTTATATTTCATTATTATTGTGTATTAAAACATAAGTACAAATGAAAATTGTTTACAATGTTTCTGTGAATCCATAATTCCATGAAAAATCCGTATTTTGTCAACAGCGGGAAAAGCGTCCCTGAAATATCGAAAGACGAAGCTGAGATTCGAACCCGTGACCTTCAATTTAGTAGTCCAGCGTGTTACTACTAGACTACAGAACATAGCTCAGAGTAGACCAGCGTCTTACTACTAGACTACAGAACATAGCTCAGAGTAGACCAGCGTGTTACTACTAGACTACAGAACATAGCTCAGAGTAGACCAGCGTGTTACTACTAGACTACAGAACATAGCTCAGAGTAGACCAGCGTGTTACTACTAGACTACAGAACATAGCTCAGAGTAGACCAGCGTGTTACCACTAGACTACAGAACATAGCTCAGAGTAGACCAGCGTGTTACCACTAGACTACAGAACATAGCTCAGAGTAGACCAGCGTCTTACTACTACACTACAGAACATAGCTCAGAGTAGACCGGCGTGTTACCACTAGACTACAGAACATAGCTCAGAGTAGAACGGCGTGTTACCACTAGACTACAGAACATAGCTCAGAGTAGACCAGCGTCTTACTACTAGACTACAGAACATAGCTCAGAGTAGACCAGCGTGTTACCACTAGACTACAGAACATAGCTCAGAGTAGACCAGCGTGTTACCACTAGACTACAGAACATAGCTCAGAGTAGACCAGCGTCTTACTACTACACTACAGAACATAGCTCAGAGTAGACCGGCGTGTTACCACTAGACTACAGAACATAGCTCAGAGTAGAACGGCGTGTTACCACTAGACTACAGAACATAGCTCAGAGTAGACCAGCGTCTTACTACTAGACTACAGAACATAGCTCAGAGTAGACCAGCGTGTTACCACTAGACTACAGAACATAGCTCAGAGTAGACCAGCGTGTTACCACTAGACTACAGAACATAGCTCAGAGTAGACCAGCGTGTTACCACTAGACTACAGAACATAGCTCAGAGTAGAACGGCGTGTTACCACTAGACTACAGAACATAGCTCAGAGTAGACCGGCGTCTTACTACTACACTATAGAACATAGTTCAGAGTAGACCGGCGTCTTACTACTACACTATAGAACATAGCTCAGAGTAGACCGGCGTCCTACTACTACACTACAGAACATAGCTCAGAGTAGAACGGCACGTTACCACTAGACTACAGAACATAGCTCAGAGTAGACCGGCGTCTTACTACTAGACTACAGAACATAGCTCAGAGTAGACCAGCGTGTTACCACTAGACTACAGAACATAGCTCAGAGTAGACCAGCGTGTTACCACTAGACTACAGAACATAGCTCAGAGTAGACCAGCGTCTTACTACTACACTACAGAACATAGCTCAGAGTAGACCGGCGTGTTACCACTAGACTACAGAACATAGCTCAGAGTAGAACGGCGTGTTACCACTAGACTACAGAACATAGCTCAGAGTAGACCAGCGTCTTACTACTAGACTACAGAACATAGCTCAGAGTAGACCAGCGTGTTACCACTAGACTACAGAACATAGCTCAGAGTAGACCAGCGTGTTACCACTAGACTACAGAACATAGCTCAGAGTAGACCAGCGTCTTACTACTACACTACAGAACATAGCTCAGAGTAGACCGGCGTGTTACCACTAGACTACAGAACATAGCTCAGAGTAGAACGGCGTGTTACCACTAGACTACAGAACATAGCTCAGAGTAGACCAGCGTCTTACTACTAGACTACAGAACATAGCTCAGAGTAGACCAGCGTGTTACCACTAGACTACAGAACATAGCTCAGAGTAGACCAGCGTGTTACCACTAGACTACAGAACATAGCTCAGAGTAGACCAGCGTGTTACCACTAGACTACAGACATAGCTCAGAGTAGAACGGCGTGTTACCACTAGACTACAGAACATAGCTCAGAGTAGACCGGCGTCTTACTACTACACTATAGAACATAGTTCAGAGTAGACCGGCGTCTTACTACTACACTATAGAACATAGCTCAGAGTAGACCGGCGTCCTACTACTACACTACAGAACATAGCTCAGAGTAGAACGGCACGTTACCACTAGACTACAGAACATAGCTCAGAGTAGAACGGCGTCTTACTACTACACTACAGAACATAGCTCAGAGTAGACCGGCGTGTTACCACTAGACTACAGAACATAGCTCAGAGTAGACCAGCGTCTTACTACTACACTACAGAACATAGCTCAGAGTAGACCAGCGTCTTACTACTAGACTACAGAACATAGCTCAGAGTAGACCAGCGTCTTACTACTAGACTACAGAACATAGCTCAGAGTAGACCAGCGTCTTACTACTAGACTACAGAACATAGCTCAGAGTAGACCAGCGTCTTACTACTAGACTACAGAACATAGCTCAGAGTAGACCGGCGTGTTACCACTAGACTACAGAACATAGCTCAGAGTAGACCGGCGTGTTACCACTAGGCTACAGAACATAGCTCAGAGAAGACCAGCGTGTTACCACTAGACTACAGAACATAGCTCAAAGTAGACCAGCGTGTTACCACTAGACTACAGAACATAGCTCAGAGTAGACCAGCGAGCGTGTTACCACTAGACTACAGAACATAGCTCAGAGTAGACCAGCGAACGTGTTACCACTAGACTACAGAACATAGCTCAGAGTAGACCGGCGTCTTACTACTAGACTACAGAACATAGCTCAGAGTAGACCAGCGTGTTACCACTAGACTACAGAACATAGCTCAGAGTAGACCAGCGAGCGTGTCACCACTAGACTACAGAACATAGCTCAGAGTAGAACGGCTTGTTACCACTAGACTACAGAACATAGCTCAGAGTAGACCGGCGTCTTACTACTAGACTACAGACATAGCTCAGAGTAGACCGGCGTGTTACCACTAGACTACAGAACATAGCTCAGAGTAGACCAGCGAGCGTGTTACCACTAGACTACAGAACATAGCTCAGAGTAGAACGGCGTGTTACCACTAGGCTACAGAACATAGCTCAGAGTAGAACGGCGTGTTACCACTAGACTACAGAACATAGCTCAGAGTAGAACGGCGTGTTACCACTAGACTACAGAACATGGCTCAGAGTAGAACGGCGTGTTACCACTAGACTACAGAACATAGCTCAGAGTAGAACGGCGTGTTACCACTAGACTACAGAACATAGCTCAGAGTAGACCAGCGTGTTACCACTAGACTACAGAACATAGCTCAGAGTAGAACGGCGTGTTACCACTAGGCTACAGAACATAGCTCAGAGTAGAACGGCGTGTTACCACTAGACTACAGAACATAGCTCAGAGTAGAACGGCGTGTTACCACTAGACTACAGAATATAGCTCTGAGTAGACCGGCGTGTTACCACTAGACTACAGAACATAGCTCAGAGTAGACCAGCGTGTTACCACTAGACTACAGAACATAGCTCAGAGTAGAACGGCGTGTTACCACTAGACTACAGAACATAGCTCAGAGTAGACCGGCGTGTTACCACTAGGCTACAGAACATAGCTCAGAGTAGAACGGCGTGTTACCACTAGACTACAGAACATAGCTCAGAGTAGAACGGCGTGTTACCACTAGACTACAGAACATAGCTCAGAGTAGACCGGCGTGTTACCACTAGACTACAGAACATAGCTCAGAGTAGAACGGCGTGTTACCACTAGACTACAGAACATAGCTCAGAGTAGAACGGCGTGTTACCACTAGACTACAGAACATAGCTCAGAGTAGACATATAATCAACATAGGAGTCTGATGTGTAATCAGTATTGTATGATACACATATTTTTATTCTTGTGCTATTGTGGTACTCATACAAGTATCGGAATCTACCTCCTTATGGGTTGGCCTCAGTAATAAATATGCGTACATAACAATTTTAGGTATAACTGGAGACTGTTTCCGTATATAATGAAAAATTGGAAATGAAGGGAAAATAGATAAAGAACGATAGATGTCACTCACCACTAATTTTCTGAGATTAAAAATAGCCGAAATGAAAAACTATTGACACTGAGGCGATGTGAAAGAGCGGTCTTAATTTCATGTATGTATTTATAATATATGCTTCAATGATATCGAAACTGTTATCAGGTCATTGTCAGAAATCATTCATGTTTTAAGAGCCATTTATTATTAGGTTTCGGTAAATGCCACGCTACACAACCTTTGGTCATTAATTAATATTAATATCTTAAGTTATAAGCATTTATCTTCACTATCAGATATCACACATATCCGTGTTACATCATTCACTATCAGATATCACACATATCCGTGTTACATCATTCACTATCAGATATCACACATATCCGTATTACATCATTCACTATCAGATATCAAACATATCCGTGTTACATCATTCACTATCAGATATCACACATATCCGTGTTACATCATTCACTATCAGATATCACACATATCCGTGTTACATCATTCACTATCAGATATCACACATATCCGTGTTACATCATTCACTATCAGATATCACACATATATGTGTTACATCATTCACTATCAGATATCACACATATCCGTGTTACATCATTCACTATCAGATATCACACATATCCGTGTTACATCATTCACTATCAGATATCACACATATCCGTCTTACTTCCTTCACTATCAGATTTACGTCTCCCTGTCAAGTTTTATCGTGTTAAGTTATTAACCCCATATCTGTTACTGAATGTACCCTTTGATTTTTTTCGAATGTTTGACAAAATGTATATTTGTGATATATTAGGGTACTAAACACACCACAAAGAATTACCGACCTCTCAGAAGACGCAACATGTATTTGCTTTTCAAGACAATTATAGTTTAATGTCACAAAGATACATGTACTTACGTGAATTTTCCAACACAGTGTAAGAAAATGGTTGTGAGACAAATGTTTAATGTCGAGTTTACACCGCTAATTGTTGAGAAAGCTAATTGTTGTGCCCCAATTGTTCACTTAGAATGTTTCTGCTACCAAAAACAAATAACTCGTATCTGGAAACTTCAGTGAATGTTGGTTACAGTCTTAATTAACATTAAATTAGATAAATATCCGCGAAGAGGAACACATACTTCAGTAAGTGTAAGTGTGGAGATTGTTAACTTATATACCACATATACATTATATACATTATTAACTTATATACCACATATACATTATATACATTATTAACTTATATACCACATATACATTATATACATTATTAACTTATATACCACATATACATTATATACATTATTAACTTATATACCACATATACATTATATACACTGTTAACTTATATACCACATATACATTATATACACTGTTAACTTATATACCACATATACATTATATACACTGTTAACTTATATACCACATATACATTATATACACTGTTAACTTATATACCACATATACATTATATACACTGTTAACTTATATACCACATATACATTATATACATTGTTAACTGATATACATTATATACACTGTTAACTGATATACATTATATACACTGTTAACTGATATACATTATATACACTGTTAACTGATATACATTATATACATTGTTAACTGATATACATTATATACACTGTTAACTGATATACATTATATACATTGTTAACTGATATACATTATATACACTGTTAACTGATATACATTATATACACTGTTAACTGATATACATTATATACATTGTTAACTGATATACATTATATACACTGTTAACTGATATACATTATATACACTGTTAACTGATATACATTATATACATTGTTAACTGATATACATTATATACATTATATACATTATTAACTTATATACCACATACACATTATATACGTTATTAACTTATATACCACATACACATTATATACATTATTAACTTATATACCACATACACATTATAAACATTGTCAACTGATATACATTATATACATTATTAACTTATATTCCACATACAAATTATATACATTGTCAACTGATAAACATTATATACATTATTAACTTATATACCACATACACATTATATACATTGTTAACTTATATACTACATACACATTATATACAATATTAACTTATATACCACATACACATTATATACATTATTAACTTATATACCACATACACATTATATACATTGTCAACTGATAAACATTATATACATTATTAACTTATATACCACATACAAATTATATACATTGTCAACTGATAAACATTATATACATTATTAACTTATATACCACATACACATTATATACATTATTAACTTATATACCACATACAAATTATATACATTGTCAACTGATAAACATTATATACATTATTAACTTATATACCACATACAAATTATATACATTGTCAACTGATAAACATTATATACATTATTAACTTATATACCACATATACATGTATACATTGCTAACTTATATACTACATACACATTATATACAATATTAACTTATATATCACATATACATGTATACATTATTAACTTATATACCACACACACATTATATACATTATTAACTTATATACCACATATACATGTATACATTGTTAACTTATATACCACATACACATTATATACATTGTTAACTTATATACCACATACACATTATATACATTGTTAACTTATATACCACATACACATTATATACATTGTTAACTTATATACAGCATACACATTATAAAAAAGTGTTAACTTATATACCACATACACATTATATACATTGTTAACTTATATACCACATATACATGTATACATTATTAACTTATATACCACATATACATGTATACATTATTAACTTATATACCACATATACATGTATACATTGTTAACTTATATACCACATACACATTATAAAAAATTGTTAACTTATATACCACATATACATGTATACATTATTAACATATATACCACATATACATGTATACATTATTAACTTATATACCACATACACATTATATACATTATTAACTTATATACTACATATACATTATTAACATATATACCACATATACATGTATACATTATTAACTTATATACCACATATACATGTATACATTATTAACTTATATACCACATACACATTATATACATTGTTAACTTATATACCACATACACATGTATACATTATTAACTTATATACCACATATACAAGTATACATTATTAACTTATATACCACATACACATTATATACATTGTTAACTTATATACCACATATACATGTATACATTATTAACTTATATACCACATACACATTATATACATTATTAACTTATATACCACATATACATGTATATATTATTAACTTATATACCACATACACATTATATACATTGTTAACTTATATACCCAAATACATGTACGAGTATACTTTGTTAACTTTAATACCACCTATATATATATATATATACGTTGCTTACATACCACACATACGGTGTTTCATAATAATATGTTACCATATTACCAGCTTTATAACCTTTGATTGTGTAAGCAAATTTCATCATTTCTAAAACACACTTAAATTAATCTTTGTACAGAAAATTACAGACGTACAACTTAATTTTTTACACAAAAACATTCTTTCAATTTTTACAACTGACATTTGATGTGACGTTCATTAAGTTCCAAAATGACGTTTAGTCGTAAATTGTCCATATGTTTTGTATCTGCTGTCACAAACCGATTCTGTCAATTATATCGCTTAACTAGTCAAAGAATTTTAAAGCTTGGTGAACATACTTTCTTTAGGATACCCTTATTGCATTGTAAAGGGCCTGTCACACAACAGTAAAGGGCCTGTCACACTACAGTAAAGGGCCTGTCACACTACAGTAAAGGGCCTGTCACACTACAGTAAATGGCCTGTCACACTACAGTAAAGGGCCTGTCACAATACAGTAAAGGGCCTGTCACAATACATCATATTACGCCAACGAGTGCGGAACGTGTTAGATTGTGTCTAATACGCTGGCGAACGCCCGAAACATCAAAGAGAAGCCGCCTTTCAGACGCACACATTGCGTTTGTCGAACGTCGGTAACACGCCGGTGTAACGTTTTCAAGCTCCCCCCTTTTCAGGTTACCCCCCGGTAACTTAAAAACGTTTTCAAAGTACCGGCCCCGGTAACATTAAAACGTTTTCAAACTCCCTCCCCCGTTTTAATAATCCCCCCTCCCTATGTTGATTCTTCATGTCGAAAACGGTTATATTTTAGGTTATTATTCATACTAAATGATTCACAGTCAACATGGTTTATTGACATGTAATTCCTGTATTTCTAAACTGAATATACGCAATTAGTATATGAAGCTATGGAATCCTATTAGGGTTATGGATAGTACGCGCCTTTATTCAATTAATTAACAAAAATGCAAGACATGACCTGTGCAATTCCACACTTATTGTGTTCAGAAAACCAACAATAGTTAATAAAAATTATTGTTTATATATATTTTTTGTGATTCAAGATTGCAATAACGCTTATAGGATTCCATAATGAAGGAATGGACTTGTCAGTATATGACGTCATTTGATTTCGTCGTATGATTTCATCATAAGGACCGCGTGTATAGTCTCATATAACTGTACATAGTACATGTATGCATTTATGTGTTTGAAATTGTAATCTCCTTATTCGTGTGCAAGCTCTCTCTTATTATGAATTTTCGAATCATTACCCGGGGGTATTCTGAAAACGTTTTCAAAGCGCCACCAGGGGTAATCTGAAAACGTTTTCAAAGCGCCCCCGGGGTAACCTGAAAACGTTTTCAGATTACGGGTAGGGCATTTGAAAACGGAGGGGGTAATTTCAAAACGTTTTAACTGTACCCCTCCCGGTAACTTAAAAACGTTTATAAATTCCCGGGGGTACTCTGAAAACGTTTTAAAGTTACCGGGGGGTAACTTGAAACGGGGGGAGCTTGAAAACGTTACACCGGTACATTCACTAGCGTATGCGACCTTTCCCCGACGTCATGTATTTTTCACATTAACATAAAGGCAAAATGAAAACTGATCAAGAGATTTTCTTAAACTTTGCATGATCGTAGCATATGATAACAGAAACATTTTAAGCGAAAAAAAATTGGGGTTACTAATCTCGTTTTTGACTTTTCTGCCCTTGAATTTGAATTTTTTTGCTTATTTTAGGTCATTTCAAGGGCAGATAAATCACCATAAAGGAAAGGAAGTTCTTTTTATTTGTATTCTTATGTAGCCGTCTTCTTTTCATGTCATCGTGAAATATTTCATGAATTATTAAAGAGTGTTTGTTTAGTTTTTTTCTTTCTTTGCCTAAACCAATGCCAATTTTCTTAAAAAATGGTCTAATTTTGAAGATTTTTCAGTCTCTTAACTTCAATTGAGAATAAGTAACATAAATGTTTAATGGAATTGCATGAAATTTTGTATTTTGACTAAGAATAAAATGAAAAATATTAACCAAAAGTAAACCATGGTATTTTAGATTTATGTATGAGTTGTCTGCCCTTGAAATGAAACGTTGCGTCACAAAAATTTCCACCAACAATGCGCGTCACGTCAAAGGAAATGCTTCGCTACAAAAATGTTTTAAATATTCATAATCATATCAAAGCAATATATTTGTTAAACATTGCTAAAAAATAAGTTAACTGGCAATATAAAATATTCGCTATGTATTCTTATATATTAAAAATGGTCACCTTTTTATCACATTTGATCAAAATGTAACTTAACTAGAATCCTCTCGCAGACATTGTTCAAAGTTGATATTATCAAGGACTTATATACATTTTAGACATACATGTATGTATATAAGTCCTTGATATTATCATGCTGTTGGTTTGATGTACAGAAAATGGAGTGATCAAACACAGGAAATATGAACCTGTGATTAATCTTATATCGTTTAATGTAGACCTTGACATTACATGGACAGTGACCTTGAATGGGTTATAATTATTCTAATATTAATTTAAAAATCATGTACAGGATTATTGTTGTACAATATAAACGGCGGCCAGCTAGGACGCAACCTTTTATTTGTTGTAAAGTTGGATTTTTACAACATTCCATTACATAATTAACCTATATAGTATAATAGTATTACATAATAAGTATAATTCACCATAACCATTTATAACTTGCAGAGCTAAATTATTAAGGATTTTCAGCTACCCTTTCTATTCAGAAGGACTTATTTTTAGCCAATCTATTTTTATATTATGTATTATCTTAGATAGTTATGATAGTGTTTAACTCTTTACTTTATATTGTAATAATTACTTTATTATTACTTTATTTCTATCAATATGCATAAACAACATAAACATTGTTAACTTTAGCATTATTTGTAGCTAATATCATTGTTTGATAATTATCTGCCTTTGTCTTAGAGTCACTACCAATGTTTATTTTCCATTACTGGTATTTTTCCATCACTTTGTTTTAGTTAGTCATGTGACTTATTTTGGTCATGTGACCACTTACATAAGTTATAGGAGTTCTATTTTTAGACTTACAGACAAAGGAATATTTTGCAATACCATGGCATTGTAACTTTTGTTAGATTATCACTGATTGGTCAGCATCCTTTATCTAATTTTCCTCTGACCAATCAGATCATCTGTAACAATTTTGACTGCAGTGCCACCTGTTGGCTAAGATTCTAATATAAACAGAATTCTGGCTTCAGTCAATGGATTCTGAACTGGTAACTTCTCTTAACTCCTAGGGTCTGAGGTATAATTAATTACATGTAATTATTTAATTAATTATTTATTTAGAAACTTTGGCATTTTACCTCAGACATTCTAAAACTCTAAATTATTATTGCTAGGACAGTAAATTTTTGTTATTATTTACAGTAAATTTTACACTGATTATTTACAGTTAACTTTCACACTTATTTGGTAATTGATGTCATTGATATGTAGATGACTACATGTAGAGGATAGTATGTCATTGATATGTAGATGACTACATGTAGATTCAAGATTCAAGATTCAAAGATTTTATTTAGTAATAGAGGCCACCGGCCAAGAATACATATTCATATACACATCACATGTTATATATAGAGAGAGGTGTGTATGCTGCTTATCTTTTAAACAAAAAGAGGTTTTACATACATGTATTGGCTTCCTAATAACAATATTTTACATAGACATGTATATATTTATGTTAACATTCATATAAACACATGTATACAATTACAATATATAATAATACTTAATCAGTTCAAACAGACTATTCAACGTCAATTGGTAAATCAAAATATCTTATTAATTTTTCAACATATAAAGCAGTTTTTAGATGATCTTTGTTAGTTGAACTCATTAATGTATAAAAATTTGCAAATCTCTGTCAGATGTATACCAATTTAATAAGTACGAATTTCTTATATTTTCAAACCTTTTACAAAAGAAAAATACATGATATTCACATTCTACAACCCTGCCATTAGATGATAGTATGTCATTGCTATGTAGATGACTACATTGTGAGGATAGTATGTCATTGATATGTAGATATCTACATTGTGAGGATAGTATGTCATTGATATGTAGATGACTACATTGTGAGGAAAGTATGTCATAGATATGTAGATGACTACATTGTGAGGATAGTATGTCATTGATATGTAGATGACTACATTGTGAGGATAGTATGTCATTGATATGTAGATGACTACATTTTGAGGATAGTATGTCATTGATATGCAGATGACTACATTGTGAGGATAGTATGTCATTGCTATGTAGATGACTACATTGTGAGGATAGTATGTCATTGATATATAGATGACTACATTGTGAGGATAGTATGTCATTGATACGTAGATGACTACATTGTGAGGAAAGTATGTCATTGATATGTAGATGACTACATTGTGAGGATAGTATGTCATTGATATGAAGATGACTACATTGTGAGGATAGTATGTCATTGATATGTAGATGACTACATTTTGAGGATAGTATGTCATTGATATGTAGATGACTACATTTTGAGGATAGTATGTCATTGCTATGTAGATGACTACATTGTGAGGATAGTATGTCATTGATATATAGATGACTACATTGTGAGGATAGTATGTCATTGATACGTAGATGACTACATTGTGAGGAAAGTATGTCACTGATATGTAGATGACTACATTGTGAGGATAGTATGTCATTGATATGAAGATGACTACATTGTGAGGATAGTATGTCATTGATATGTAGATGACTACATTTTGAGGATAGTATGTCATTGATATGTAGATGACTACATTTTGAGGATAGTATGTCATTGATATGTAGATGACTACATTTTGAGGATAGTATGTCATTGATATGTAGATGACTACATTTTGAGGATAGTATGTCATTGATATGTAGATGACTACATTGTGAGGATAGTATGTCATTGATATGAAGATGACTACATTGTGAGGATAGTATGTCATTGATATGTAGATGACTACATTGTGAGGATAATATGTCATTGATATGTAGATGACTACATTGTGAGGATAGTATGTCATTGATATGTAGATGACTACATTGTGAGGATAGTATGTCATTGAAATGTAGATGACTACATTGTGAGGATAGTATGTCATTGATATGAAGATGACTACATCGTGAGGATAGTGTGTGATTGATATGTAGATGACTACATTGTGAGGAAAGTAACTATGTGATTGATATGTAGATGACAACAAGTGTTGGATAGTATATCATTGATATCTAATTTTTTTTTTAGCATACTTTGTATGCTTTGAGAGATATTTGTATTAAATCATAAAAAATAGAAATGTCTTCATGTTACAACGTGGTGTAACCAGTTATTTGTTTACAAATTATTGTAATACTAGACGATGTTGGTGCAATACTAGACGATGTTGGTGCAATACTAGACGATGTTGGTTCAACTACATGCATGTATGTATATGCATTGTCAAAACTTGGGTATAGTATCGTAGTATGCAAAGTAGACGCTATCACATGAAACTAAAAATGATCTGATATCGCATTATTTGTAGATTTTGTTTAATTATTTCATATGGTGTGTCTTTTAAGTACTGAGGTAGTTTTGTCTATAACAGATATTCGCTTTTATCTATGAAATCTATACTGTGTGTATCATGGAGATTAATAAAAAACATACACGTATAACCAGGAGGGAACGAATATACTATAAATGCTATTATTACAAACCAATACGATCGCCTTGTTCAATTTTCATTTTATATCAACACTTTTGTGTTTTTGTTAGGTATCGAAAGAAAGAAATAATCCAAAAGATACTGTCATTGTGACGGTATGTGTCTTCGTGGATTGTTGATGAATTCTGTCCTAATCACAAGTCACCCAGAAAAAAACACTCATGATTATGGATCATTATTCGAATCGGCCCGTACTGATGTCTTCAATCATTTCCTCAAAACAACCTTTAAGACTGTATGAGAAAATCTCAGGACGAGATTTTATTCACATTAGCGATAGTTTTGTTTTAATATATTTATATAAATGGACGACTTTCATCAAATGTCCACCTACGTTGAGAGTTCATGTATCCCTGGGTAGGTTATATACAGCATACTGACTACCCTGTCAACTATATCTGGGTAGGTTATATACAGCATACTGACTACCCTGTCAACTATATCTGGGTAGGTTATTTACAGCATACTGACTACCCTGTCAACTATATCTGGGTAGGTTATATACAGCATACTGACTACCCTGTCAACTATATCTGGGTAGGTTATATACAGCATACTGACTACCCTGTCAACTATATCTGGGTAGGTTATATACAGCATACTGACTACCCTGTCAACTATATCTGGGTAGGTTATATACAGCATACTGACTACCCTGTCAACTATATCTGGGTAGGTTATATACAGCATACTGACTACCCTGTCAACTATATCTGGGTAGGATAATACAGTTTTGATACCGGATAAGTGAAGGAACATAATTATACGTATGTTTGGTTTTATAATGTCATAATTCAATATTAAGATTAATATAAACAACACTGAAGCATAGACAAAATGGTGACACACGGAGCTAAAATTTTGTCTTTCGTTGATAAAATCAAATTCTACATCTAAATTTTCACAGATTAATATACATAATTAATATACGACATAAAATGAATATGATTGACTTACCACTTTGGACAGCTCACTTAATGAATATTATGTAATCCCGTTATATCCTATACATCTGTTATAATATCTATAATTCCCAATGGATGGACTGTCACTTTAAAGGAATTAACACATCGTTAAATCGAAGTCGTTCTTTTTTCATACCTAAGACAACACATCAATAACTGATGCACACACTAGTGACTGCAGGATTCGATTGTTAGTTGAACTAAAAGCTGGTGTCCTGTACAACGAGTGCGCGATACAAATCTGTACATGTGCTGTAACGGAATAGTTGACAATAATCTTATAAATCTTTTTGAATATGTTTAAAAGCAAATCGTTTTCGCTGTTGTGAATAGGTTATTTATAAATATCTTTATTGTGATATGACATATTTTATATCCTCGTGAGATGAATGAAATCTATTGATGTAGTGATGTGAAATTGTTTGGGCATCATAAAATAACTGTTATTAAATTACACTTCCTCTCAAAAGTTTGTTCTAATTGAAAATGCGATTGACTAAATTTGAATCTACAAAAGTATAACACTATAACAAATCAAACAAAACTACTGTGAAATATTCAAAAAATAACCATTGCCTTTTTAATTACACATTCTATAATCCTAATTATTAAGAAACTGTATCATAGGGTTGTATAGTTTGAACCCGTATTCAAGGTAGGAACAAAGCACTTTCAGTGAGAACAGTGCATTTCTCCTACCTTTCAGAAAAGAAACGCATTAACTTTCTTGTCAACCCCCTCAGGACAGTACACTTACTTCCCTGTCAACCATCTGGATCAGATATTATTTTACCTAGTTGACCATAGAATTCTTTTACACAAACTTAAGTTCTATCATTTTTCTACAAAAACTATCGAACTTTTTTCCTACTTCCATCAGATACACCACACACACATACTGACTACCCTGTCGATTATCTCTAGATCGGATATACAGCATACTGACTACCCTGTCAACTATCACTGAGTAGGATATACAGCATACTGACTACCCTGTCAAATATCACTGAGTAGGATATACAGCATACTGACTACCCTGTCAACTATCACTGAGTAGTATATACAGCATACTGACTACCCTGTCAACTATCACTGAGTAGGATATACAGCATACTGACTACCCTGTCAACTATCTCTAGATAGATATACAGCATACTGACTTCCCTTTCAACTATATCTTGGTATGTTATATACGGCATACTGACTACCCTGTCAACTATATCTGGGTAGGTTATATACAGCATACTGACTACCCTGTCAACTATATCTAGGTAGTATAATACAGAAAACTGACTATCCTGTCAACTATCTCTGGGTAGGTTTTATACAGCATACTGACTACCCTGTCAACTATATCTGGGTAAGTTATATACAGCATACTGACTACCCTGTCAACTATATATGGGTAGGATAATACAGAAAACTGACGATCCTGTCAACTATCTCTGGGTAGGTTTTATACAGCATACTGACTACCCTGTCAACTATATCTGGGTAAGTTATATACAGCATACTGACTACCCTGTCAACTTTATATGGGTAGGATAATAGAGCAAACTGACCATCCTGTCAACTATCTCTGGGTAGGTTATATACAGCATACTGACTACCCTGTCAACTATATCTGGGTAAGTTATATACAGCATACTGACTACCCTGTCAACTATCTCTGGGTAAGTTATATACAGCATACTGACTACCCTGTCAACTATATCTGGGTAGTATAATACAGAAAACTGACTATCCTGTCAACTATCCCTGGGTAGGTTATATACAGCATACTGACTACCCTGTCAACTATCTCTGGGTAGGTTATATACAGCATACTGACTACCCTGTCAACTATATCTGGGTAGGTTATATACAGCATACTGACTACCCAGTCAACTATATCTGGGTAGGTTATATACAGCATACTGACTACCCTGTCAACTATCTCTGGGTAGGATAATACAGCAAACTGACCATCCTGTCACTTATGTCTGAGTATGTTATATACAGCAAACTGACTACCCTGTCAACTATATCTGGGTAAGTTATATACAGCATACTGACTACCCTGTCAACTATATCTGGGTAGGATTATACAGCAAACTGACTATCCTGTCAACTATCTCTAGGTAGGATAATACAGCATACTGACTACCCTGTCAACTATATTTGGGTAGGATAATACGGTAAACTGACTACCCTGTCAACTATCTCTAGGTAGGATAATACAACAAACTGACTGCCCAGTCAACTATCTCTAGGTAGGATAATACAGCATACTGACTACCCTGTATATTCCCTTTGGATCCGATATACAGTTCATTAAATTCTCTGACTGCATTTTCCGGACCAGATAAACAACATACTAACTCCCTGTCAATCCCTCCAGACCAGACACTTGGCACACTAAGTTGCCGGTTTACTCTCATGAGACTAGGCGTACGGTACACAACATTTTACCATATAGTGTATGTTATATGATATAAAACATGAATAATTTACCACATACCGTATGTAATATAATATACAATGAAGAATATGAGGAATATATTATACTGACATGCTCCATATCAATGGATACACTTTTATATATTTAAAAGTTGATAAAACAGTTTCAAGGAAATGTTTGCCATAATAATATATGTTATATAATATAATAACGCTGACAAATAATAACAATACAAGTCAGTAGTAGAGGTATAATAGATATAACGGGGGGAGTACAGCTGTGTGATATGGAAACATTAATGTAGTGGTCAGGATTAGTCGTAGTCTAATATAATCTTTCTTTATTGTTTATAAAAAATGAATCTGTACGAGTGTTCAGAACCTTTTCATGATATAATAAAATGCTAAATGAGATCACAAACTGGTGCACGTCAGATGGTGCATGATTATTATGGTAAAAGTAACACGAACATTGGTATGTTTTATGTACCTTATAAATTATCTTTTAACTGTATACCACACTCGATAAGATGTTTATAATGTAGACGATCATAAAATGTAAAGAATTGCTAATAATAAAAAATACTTTATGTGCATAAAACATTATGCTCGCAATTTTGAGCGTTATTTTTAACAACGATGTTATATATAGAACATATTTTAGTTTGAATATCTGTACTTAATTAACGAAATGTTATTATACGAGGAGAAATAGTCATACAATCAGATTCATTGAATTGTTCTATGTTGTTTACCGGTTTGTAGTATGGTTGAACGAGTACAACAGTGTCTATAAAAGATACAATCAATAATTCTAAGAGGATGGTAAAATACAGGAGATATGAGGTTTAAAGATAACATCTAACAAGAGTTACCGTTCCTGTACTTATGTTAATCGTTTACTTTATGGAAACTTTTGATAATTTACCAGTATACGTGTTGTATTAATCTTAAAGAAGGATAAGGAGTGAGGTAGTCGGGGTAGGGTGGTTATGGTCTATGACTAGTAATCACTAACTCCTCACCACCCTGGATAGTAATCACTAACTCCTCACCACCCTGGATAGTAATCACTAACTCCTCACCACCCTGGATAGTAATCACTAACTCCTCACCACCCTGGATAGTAATCACTAACTCCTCACCACCCTGGATAGTAATCACTAACACCTCACCACCCTGGATAGTAATCACTAACTCCTCACCACCCTGGATAGTAATCACTAACTCCTCACCACCCTGGATAGTAATCACTAACTCCTCACCACCCTGGATAGTAATCACTAACTCCTCACCAACCTGGATAGTAATCACTAACTCCTCACCACCCTGAATAGTAATCACTAACTCCTCACCACCCTGGATAGTAATCACTAACTCCTCACCACCCTGGATAGTAATCACTAACTCCTCACCACCCTGGATAGTAATCACTAACTCCTCACCACCCTGGATAGTAATCACTAACTCCTCACCACCCTGGATAGTAATCACTAACTCCTCACCACCCTGGATAGTAATCACTAACTCCTCACCACCCTGGATAGTAATCACTAACTCCTCACCACTATCAGTTCGACCAGACAAATGAGTAAGCTGTCTACTTAGTTTAAGTGTTGTTGGTGTGTCTAACCAGGTGTGTCTAACCAGGTGTGTCTAACCAGGTGTGTCTAACCAGGTGTGTCTAACCAGGTGTGTCTAACCAGGTGTGTCTAACCAGGTGCGTCTAACAAGGTGTGTCTAACCAGGTGTGTCTAACCAGGTGTGTCTAACCAGGTGTGTCTAACCAGGTGTGTCTAACCAGGTGTGTCTAACAAGGTGTGTCTAACCAGGTGTGTCTAACCAGGTGTGTCTAACCAGGTGTGTCTAACCAGGTGTGTCTAACCAGGTGTGTCTAACCAGGTGTGTCTAACCAGGTGTGTCTAACCAGGTGTGTCTAACAAGGTGTGTCTAACCAGGTGTGTCTAACCAGGTGTGTCTAACCAGGTGTGTCTAACCAGGTGTGTCTAACCAGGTGTGTCTAACCAGGTGTGTCTAACCAGGTGTGTCTAACAAGGTGTGTCTAACCAGGTGTGTCTAACCAGGTATGTCTAACAAGGTGTGTCTAACCAGGTGTGTCTAACCAGGTGTGTCTAACCAGGTTTGTCTAACCAGGTGTGTCTAACAAGGTGAACACCTAGGGTCTTCTTACTCTTCTTACACCACTAAAACTGGTAAAGTCGCCACATTACGCTTGCATTTGGTGCGACGTCAAACACAGAAAAGGAAAAAAAGTGCGATTTGATGTTATTCTTTCATGTACCTCCTGAAGAGACCGGAACATAACGGACAACTAATCTATTACCTCGACCATTTATGTATCTTTTATCCATGTATTTGTCCATATCCCACGTTTGCTTTGATCGATATGAAATTATAATGAAGGTTATTAAATCCACATAAATCATGTGGATAATCCAGCAGGATAATTAACGTTAATGACATATATGATTAGCGTACACAGCATTATGCGGTATTTGATTAATGACACTGACTTCATTGTTTCTAGAACTCATTCAGATGTCTTCATTTCAATAAAAATACATAAAGTGATATGCAGACTAGAAGGTGGCGCAATGTTCCACTGTGACAATCTAGTGAAGGTTAGCGTGATGTGACGTAATTAAAGCTTCATTAATGTCTCTCTAATCCAATTCTTTCAAATATTGGTATGAAAGGATCGACATTTCAAGACAATGGTTTGGTGGTTCAAGTAGATAATATCAACATCACTGATATTATTGTAGGAAAGTATGGTAATGCATCCTATAAGATAATGTTCACATTTAAACTGTATGATACGATCGATTTGGAACTTACATTTAGTCATCGTGTATTTGTCAAACAGTTTACACAGAATCCAGCTTTCTTTGAAGATCAACAAAGTTCACCACCATGAGTCCTGAATTCTTGAAACAATTTTTACCTGTTCCTACATGACTTTAGACCTAATTAATACAGCAGTGACCGGATAAACCGGCTATATCCTGTCAGTAGGTCACGTGGTCAGAATTCCAACATTTACCCTAATATAGTCATCATTTCTTGTTGTAAGTGAAGTAAGAAATATGCCTGTACATACAGAATTCCAGCATTTACCATGTCCATGTTACTCTATCAATAAATGTATTTGACCGTATATAGGATCGATCATATGTGAATACAAACTAGAGACTTGAGATATTAAATGAGTTTCTGACAATACTGGCTTATAATACTAACTAAGGATAGCAAATGAACAGCACCATAGAAGCATTAGACAAATTACAAACGTCTGTGTAGTAATGGAAAATGTCAATCCTTCATTGTTGTTGACTGTACGAGTAAACTGCATGGATAGAATCCGGAACAAAGGCCACAAATATAAATAGGATATTAAACATTCTCTTATCTATGTAAGGATCATTTACATCGAATGATGAAGTGATTTGGCGCCAAATCGTGTGACATCTTCGCATTCTGTTTCTTTCATAAAACGAGTACATGAATAGAATTGAATGATTACACATATGTTTAGATATACGAGATAATTTATCAACTTAAAGTACATTGTCTGTCGACTTTTAAAAATGATTTGTTATTCATATATAACATGTAGAGTTAAGGTTTGAGTAGAACAATCTTGACTGTTTAAAATTTCATTCTGGTAATTGAATTATGATCACTCAAAAGAATAATTCGTTAAATTTGCTACGTGTAAAAACACAGCACATACAACATGATAACTGATTCAGTTAAGTGTTCCAGGAATGATTCGTGTATGGTATCGTCTGTGTCTGCTTCGGCTGTCAGCGAGACAATCACATTTCAAATAAAGTTTCCATTCAATTAAAAAGCATGTTTTCTATTTCACAGCAATCCACTTACATAGTTACATACATGTATATATTGTCACGTGAGTATTGACCTATATAAGTATCGATACTGTATGGGTACATTATAGTTCCGATTAAGTGCCTCACGTCAGTTTTGGGATGTTTGAATGAAGAACTTCATAAAACGCACTAACTGTACTTCTGTGTATTATAATCTACAATTGTGACACCATCATCACGCACTAACTGTACTTCTGTGTATTATAATCTACAATTGTGACACCATTATCACGCACTAACTGTACTCTAGTGTATTATAATCTACAATTGTGACACCATTATCACGCACTAACTGTACTCTAGTGTATTATAATCTACAATTGTGACACCATTATCACGCACTAACTGTACTCTAGTGTATTATAATCTACAATTGTGACACCATCATCACGCACTAACTGTACTTCTGTGTATTATAATCTACAATTGTGACACCATTATCACGCACTAACTGTACTCTAGTGTATTATAATCTACAATTGTGACACCATTATCACGCACTAACTGTACTCTAGTGTATTATAATCTACAATTGTGACACCATTACCACGCACTAACTACTCTAGTGTATTATAATCTACAATTGTGACACCATCATCACGCACTAACTGTACTTCTGTGTATTATAATCTACAATTGTGACACCATTATCACGCACTAACTGTACTCTAGTGTATTATAATCTACAATTGTGACACCATTATCACGCACTAACTGTACTCTAGTGTATTATAATCTACAATTGTGCACCATTACCACGCACTAACTGTACTCTAGTGTATTATAATCTACAATTGTGACACCATCATCACGCACTAACTGTACTTCTGTGTATTATAATCTACAATTGTGACACCATTAGCACGCACTAACTGTACTTCAGTGCATTATAATCTATAATTGTGACACCATTATCACGCACTAACTGTACTTCAGTGCATTATAATCTACAATTGTGACACCATTATCACGCACTAACTGTACTCTAGTGTATTATAATCTACAATTGTGACACCATTATCACGCACTAACTGTACTTCTGTGTATTATAATATACAATTGTGCCACCATTAGCACGCACTAACTGTACTTCTGTATATTATAATCTACAATCGTGACACCATTATCACGCACTAACTGTACTTCTGTATATTATAATGTACAATTGTGACACCATTATCACGCACTAACTGTACTCTAGTGTATTATAATCTACAATTGTGACACAATTATCACGCACTAACTGTACTTCTGTGTATTATAATGTACAATTGTGACACCATTATCACGCACTAACTGTACTTCTGTGTATTATAATCTACAATTGTGACACCATTATCACGCACTAACTGTACTTATGTGTATTATAATCTACAATTGTGACACCATTATCACGCACTAACTGTACTTATGTGTATTATAATCTACAATTGTGACACCATTATCACGCACTAACTGTACTTCTGTGTATTATAATCTACAATTGTGACACCATTATCACGCACTAACTGTACTTATGTGCATTATAATCTACAAATGTGACACCATTTTTTTATATCGAGTTTTACGCCCCTTTTCAACAGTCAGAGTCATATGAGGCGGACAGTTCACCTAATCATCGTTCCCGTGAAGAACCAGTTCCATCATCCGTAAGCAACTGTCGACTTTTTCTGAATATTTTATACTAAATAGTCTACACTAGATATTCTACCAAACATTATACACTAAATAAATAGTTTACACTAAATATTCTACACTAAATATTCTACACTAAATAAATAGTTCACACTAAATATTCTACTAAATAGTCTACACTAAATATTCTACTAAACATTCTACACTAAATAAATAGTTCACACTAAATATTCTACTAAATATTCTACACTAAATAAATAGTTCACACTAAATATTCTACACTAAATATTCTACACTAAATAAATAGTTCACACTAAATATTCTACTAAATAGTCTTCACTAAATATTATTCACTAAATAAATAGTTCACACTAAATATTGTACTAAATAGTCTACACTAAATAGTCTACACTAAATAAATAGGTCACACTAAATATTCTACTAAATAGTCTACACTAAATAGTATACACTAAATATTCTACACTAAATAAATAGTTCACACCAAATATTCTACTAAATAGTCTACACTAAACATTCGACACTAAATAAATAGTTTGCACTAAATATTCTACTAAATAGTCTACACTAAATATTCTACACTAGATAAATAATTCACACTAAATATTTTACTAAACAGTCCACACTAAATAAATAGTTCACACTAAATATTCTACTAAATAGTCTACACTAAATAGGCTACACTAAATATTCTACTAAATGGTCTAGACTAAATAGTAAATAAGACTGTAAATAAATAGTCTACATCGAATAAATACTCTACTCTAAATAGTATACACTAGATATTCTACTAAATCTTCACACTAAATAAATAGTCTACACTGCATATTACACTAAACAGTCTATATCAAATAGTCTGCACCAAATAATGTACATTATATAGACTATTTATAGCAAGCTTCTGTTTGTATTGTAGTTATGTAAAATGTTACGAAAACTTGCCAAAAATGTGAATTTCCACCATACATGAAGGCGTTGCCAGCAAAACGAGGTTAGACAAATCTAGTGTATTTCTATGTATGATTTAATGATAATAATCTTGATATTTGAACATCAGTTAAAAAACAACAAAATAAGAACGTACATCGAAAACAACAAACAAGAGGGCCATGATGGCCCTATAAATGCTCACCAGGAGAAAAGGTCATTTGGAGATTAACATTGTTGAAGTTTTCTATACGAGTCTAAGTAAGATCAAGTGACCCATCTGGGCCGTTTTTTATCCCATGGCCATTATATGAACAGATTTTAAAGAGGTCCATTAGACAAAGCTAGATACCAAATATCTTAGCTCTAGGCCTTGTGGTTTCGGAGAAGAAGATTTTTTAAAATTTTCCTATATAAAATAGAATAAACCCCAGGGCAGGGCTAATTTTGACCCCGGGGCCATAATTTGAACAAACTTGGTAGAGGTCCACTACACAATGCCACATACAAAATATCTAAGCTCTAGGCCTTGCGGTTTCGGAGCAGAAGATTTTTTAAATTTTCCTATATAAGTCTATATAAATCAAGTGACCCCCGGGGCGGGGCCAATTTTGACCCTAGGGCAATAATTTGAACAAACTTGGAAGAGGTTCACTAGACAATGCTACATACCAAATATCTTAGCTCTAGACCTTGTGGTTTCGGAGAAGAAGATTTTTTAAATATTCCTATATAAGTCTATATAAATCAAGTGACCCCCGGGGCGGGGCCAATTTTGAGCCTAGGGCAATAATTTGAACAAACTTGGTAGAGGTCCACTAGACTATGCTACATACCAAATATCTTAGCTCTAGGCCTTGTGGTTTCGGAGAAGAAGATTTTTTTAATTTTCCTATATAAAATAGAATAAACCCCAGGGCAGGGCCAATTTTGACCCTAGGGCAATTATTTGAACAAACTTGGTAGAGGTCCACTAGATAATGCTACATACCAAATATCTTAGCTCTAGGCCTTGTGGTTTTGGAGAAGAAGATTTTTTAAATTTTCCTATATAAGTCTATATAAATCAAGTGACCCTCGGGGCGGGGCCAATTTTGACCCTAGGCCAATAATTTGAACAAACTTGGTAGAGGTCCACTAGACAATGCTACATACCAAATATCTTAGCTCTAGGCCTTGTGGTTTCGGAGAAGAATATTTTTTAAATTTTCCTATATAAAATAGAATAAACCCCAGGGCAGGGCCAATTTTGACCCCGGGGCCATAATTTCAACAAACTTGGTAGAGGTCCACTAGACAATGCTACATACAATATATCTGAGCTCTAGGCCTTGCGGTTTCGGAGAAGAAGATTTTTTAAATTTTCCTATATAAGTCTATATAAATCAAGTGACCCCCGGGGTGGGGCCAATTTTGACCCTAGGGCAATAATTTGAACAAACTTGGTAGAGGTCCACTAGACTATATTACACACCAAATATCAAAGCTCTAGGCATTGTAGTTTTTGACAAGAAGATTTTTTAAATTTCCTATATAAGTCTATGTAAAATCAAGTTACCCCCGGGGCGGAGCCAATTTTTACCCTAGGGGAATAATTTGAACAATCTTTGAAGAGTTCCATTAGACAATGCTACATACCAAATATCTCAGCTCTAGGCCCTGTGGTTTCAGACAAGAAGATGTTTTAAGTTTTTTCAATTTGTTGCCATAGCAACCAGAATTTTTAATGAAATTTAATTTTTTGAACAACTTTGAAAGGGGACCACCCAAGGATCATTCCAGCCAAGTTTGGTTGCAATTGGCATAGCGGTGTAGGAGGAGATGTTGTTTTAAGTAAACATGGACGCCACGTATTCGTAACGACGCACGACGCACGATGAACGCAGGGCGATCACAAAAGCTCACCCTGAGCACATTCGTGCTCTGGTGAGCTAAAAATGACAGATCTC
Source organism: Lutraria lutraria (assembly GCA_964023205.1). Classification (NCBI taxonomy): domain Eukaryota; kingdom Metazoa; phylum Mollusca; class Bivalvia; order Venerida; family Mactridae; genus Lutraria; species Lutraria lutraria. Next base: position 9,022,417 of record OZ026841.1, read on the forward strand.
GCATCAGAAATATCTGCTTGATGTTTATAAACTATGTATAGTAATGTAAGCTGAAAGAAATGAAATTATATGTTTATAAAATCGACACTGGCTTCAACAGAATTTCCACCCGTTACATCCAAAGCCCGGACTCGAATTTCTGTGTCTCCAAACATCATTTCCGTTTTTATCTCTCGACGAGGATTTCCTGCGATGACGTCAGCAAGTGTTAAGTTAAGTGTTCCACATTTAGAAACAGCCGGATCGCTGATATACATAACATCACATTTGTCAGTGCTATATATGGTTATTGTTGTCGCATTTTGGTCCCGCCGTACCGGTGTGTATCGCCTCACAATAGTTTCACCTAAATCAACTGGCTGGTCCACATGTACAAACACATCTAAAACATCCGTACACCAGTCTATACCATCTTTTGACACCTTCTTGCACTCATCATGTTTAAGCGGATCAAACCTGTTTAACACGCCAACACCATAGGTGTAGCATGAACAACGTGACGTCACAACATGAGGGTCCTGACCGAAACAAGTAGCCCCTAAAACATGCATATATCATCTTACAGAAGCATATAGTGTATGAGATACAGTACTGCTTCATAATAGTAAATACTTTATATATCATCTTACAGAAGCATATAGTGTATGAGATACAGTACTGCTTCATAATAGTAAATACTTTATATATCATCTTACAGAAGCATATAGTGTATGGGATACAGTACTGCTTCATAATAGTAAATACTTGATATATCATCTTACAGAAGCATATAGTGTATGGGATACAGTACTGCTTCATAATAGTAAATACTTGATATATCATCTTACAGAAGCATATAGTGTATGGGATACAGTACTGCTTCATAATAGTAAATACTTGATATATCATCTTACAGAAGCATATAGTGTATGGGATACAGTACTACGTCATAATAGTAAATACTTGATATATCATCTTACAGAAGCATATAGTGTATGAGATACAGTACTACTTCATAATAGTAAATACTTGATATATCATCTTACAGAAGCATATAGTGTATGGGATACAGTACTGCTTCATAAAAGTAAATCCTTGATATATCATCTTACAGAAGCATATAGTGTATGGGATACAGTACTGCTTCATAATAGTAAATACTTGATATATCATCTTAGAGAAGCATATAGTGTATGGGATACAGTACTACGTCATAATAGTAAATACTTGATATATCATCTTACAGAAGCATATAGTGTATGAGATACAGTACTACTTCATAATAGTAAATACTTTATATATCATCTTACAGAAGCATATAGTGTATGGGATACAGTACTGCTTCATAATAGTAAATACTTGATATATCATCTTACAGAAGCATATAGTGTATGGGATACAGTACTGCTTCATAATAGTAAATACTTGATATATCATCTTACAGAAGCATATAGTGTATGGGATACAGTACTGCTTCATAATAGTAAATACTTGATATATCATCTTACAGAAGCATATAGTGTATGGGATACAGTACTACGTCATAATAGTAAATACTTGATATATCATCTTACAGAAGCATATAGTGTATGAGATACAGTACTACTTCATAATAGTAAATACTTGATATATCATCTTACAGAAGCATATAGTGTATGGGATACAGTACTGCTTCATAAAAGTAAATCCTTGATATATCATCTTACAGAAGCATATAGTGTATGGGATACAGTACTGCTTCATAATAGTAAATACTTGATATATCATCTTACAGAAGCATATAGTGTATGGGATACAGTACTACGTCATAATAGTAAATACTTGATATATCATCTTACAGAAGCATATAGTGTATGAGATACAGTACTACTTCATAATAGTAAATACTTGATATATCATCTTACAGAAGCATATAGTGTATGGGATACAGTACTGCTTCATAAAAGTAAATCCTTGATATATCATCTTACAGAAGCATATAGTGTATGGGATACAGTACTACTTCATAATAGTAAATACTTGATATATCATCTTACAGAAGCATATAGTGTATGAGATACAGTACTACTTCATAATAGTAAATACTTGATATATCATCTTACAGAAGCATATAGTGTATGAGATACAGTACTACTTCATAAAAGTAAATACTTGATATATCATCTTACAGAAGCATATAGTGTATGAGATACAGTACTACTTCATAATAGTAAATACTTGATATATCATCTTACAGAAGCATATAGTGTATGAGATACAGTACTACTTCATAATAGTAAATACTTGATATATCATCTTACAGAAGCATATAGTGTATGAGATACAGTACTACTTCATAATAGTAAATACTTGATATATCATCTTACAGAAGCATATAGTGTATGGGATACAGTACTGCTTCATAATAGTAAATACTTGATATATCATCTTACAGAAGCATATAGTGTATGAGATACAGTACTACTTCATAATAGTAAATACTTGATATATCATCTTACAGAAGCATATAGTGTATGGGATACAGTACTACTTCATAATAGTAAATACTTGATATATCATCTTACAGAAGCATATAGTGTATGGGATACAGTACTGCTTCATAATAGTAAATACTTGATGGCAGAACTACAGTGACTCTCTTCTAGATTATTCTGAAGACACAGCATTCCAAGTCATAAATGATGTTCTTTATCAGACAATTTTTTATGAATTACAAATGTTTTATTAGTATGCTATGTCTATGGCATCTGACAACACGGTAATTTATTCACAATATACTTTGCTTCATATATTACAGGGTATTACATTATTGGAAAAAAGATTCATACGTTACCTTTAAGAATGGTCATACCAACATCAGGAGGTATGATTATCTTAAGTAACGAGCCAAAGTCTCGTCTCATCTCGTGTTGAACGATACTTGATTCCGAAAATCCTCCAACAAGAAACATATAGTCTATTCCTACAAATATATTTTCATTAATTGTGCATTGTTAGGGAGGATAATAAAATACAAAAAGACAAATATTTTCAAGTGACATTGCAACTAATATCATATCTATGTATCAAAAGGGATAGCAGACATTTTGTGTTAAATTGAATTCATCTTTACAATTGAACAAAGAGATGGATATAAACATGTATGACTTATAATGAAGTGATCAATGTGTATTGCTTGTTATATATATAACACAAAGTTTCTGAGCCACTGAGATAAAGAGACCCAGTCCATGAATACATAAAGAATATAATACAATATACATGTATAGGCAGTATGTATACACTGTACATATAGAATATAATACAATATACATGTATAGGCAGTATGTATACACTGTACATAAAGAATATAATACAATATACATGTATAGGCAGTATGTATACACTGTACATATAGAATATAATACAATATACATGTATAGGCAGTATGTATACACTGTACATATAGAATATAATACAATATACATGTATAGGCAGTATGTATACACTGTACATATAGAATATAATACAATATACATGTATAGGCAGTATGTATACACTGTACATAAAGAATATAATACAATATACATGTATAGGCAGTATGTATACACTGTACATATAGAATATAATACAATATACATGTATAGGCAGTATGTATACACTGTACATAAAGAATATAATACAATATACATGTATAGGCAGTATGTATACACTGTACATATAGAATATAATACAATATACATGTATAGGCAGTATGTATACACTGTACATATAGAATATAATACAATATACATGTATAGGCAGTATGTATACACTGTACATATAGAATATAATACAATATACATGTATAGGCAGTATGCATACACTGTACATATAGAATATAATATACATGTATGGGATGTATGCATACATTGTACATAGCATATACCACTATATGAGAACTTAATATAACGTCACGACATAAGATTTATTTCACCTATCCATCGTTGACATGTTTGACTCATTTTCGTTATTTACTTGAGAATGAACCGTATATATAAACCTGAAATGTTCGGATTATTCAGAACAGAACCGATAGATTGTTTGATTCTATCAACAGTAGGAAGGAACAATCTCCTCATTACACCAGGTGATAGTTTTAACATTCCATTTGTAGTCCATGTTATATCCGGGTCTCCATACAGACGTACAGCATTACCAACTGAACTCCCCTACAATATACAACATATATATGTTCACTTACCCGTCCCTCATCATCGACACCATTATTATAGGATATCAAATTTTGAATGTCTGTATAAATATACAATGTATCTAGTAAGTAGTCTAGTCTCTGTTATACATTGAATTCTGAGCACTAGATGTATCCTCCAATGGGAAATAAGTTAATATCATTTAAAACAAGACATTATGTATACTAAATGAACAATAAGAAAATGTTTACAAGAATACAGTCAGTTGATTCCCAGCAACAAACACTTAGAGAAAAGATATCATAAAATGACGGACGGACGGTTATAAACTCAATTTTTAAGAAAAAGTTTATCAGTGCATGCCCTTGTAGAGTTACTGTTCACCTTTCCATGTTTTAATAAACTTGTACATGTACAAAAAATGTATATACATTTTTGTAATGCGTAATTTAACATTCCTAAACATTTGGAGATACTTCCGACACCTCAGTTGAAAAAACATACACCATTAAAACCTAATGTGTCTAAAAAATTGTTTAACCTTAACTATTCATTCAATGTAAATAAAAATCCTTAAACATCAAATTAAACACAAATAGTCTGTACTTATTTTGTAAAACATTGCTACTGTTAAACCAGTATCAAATTACTTGTGTTACTCTATTATATATGTAAGAGACAACCTTCCCCATTCATCGTATTTAAGATTTTGCTGGGTATGAATTTTACATCCTAAGAGTTGTTAACAGAATTTAAGATGACTTTTTTATTAATTTTGCGTCTAAAAATATTGCCTTCATAGATTGAATTAGAGACCGTATCAACAATATATATATAGTTTGTCTCCCTGTTTGTCTCCCTGGACATATTGTTGATAGGACTGAGTACATGTCTACACTGATAGTTCTAGAAACGTTTAACAGTAAAACATTACTCACCCGACATTTCTTGTAGAAATCAATGAAAGTGAAAGGTAATGCTATGGTTATATGTGATGTACGATATGGACTGGCAGTCCTCTTCCGGGATTCAAACATTGATAGAACTTCTATCCAACCTGGTGAACGCTTCTTCTTGAAATGTAAGATAATGTCCGTGCCGAAAATCTTACCAAGTAACATTTCAAATGCTTCGTCTATTCCTGGTGTGGAGAACATATTTAGTAAATTATAAGTATTAATAGAATGCATATAGTAAATTTAACCAGGATCGTCCAGTGAGTAATGTACATCATGTTTATTTTCCATGTTAATATTCCATGTTACTTTTCCATCTTACATTTTTATATATCTATTACATAATTTATATGATGGGCATCCGAGATCGACTGGTTATTGTCTCTAGTTAGTTATCACTATCTCTTAACCATGGTGAGTTCCAATCTCTACCGGGACCAGACATTGTTCACATGTAAGGAAGTTGTCCATCTGGCTTACAGAAGGTTGGCGGTTCTACCCAGGTTAGCATCGGGGTTCTTCCCTCACCGTTAAAGTTAGAAAATCACCAAAGAACCACGGCTTTTGTGCAACATTACACCTCATTACATATATATATTAATTGTTTATATTATATGTTTATCATATTACCTACTGCTACTTGAAGTTTACTTCATAAGGTTTATCATATTACCTACAGATCCATGTGAACCACCACTAGCTCTCTGTAATTCTTTCAAGCGTCCGTTTTCCAGAAGTTCATGTACTGTTACATCCACAGTACCTCCACCACAATCAACCACCATATATCTTGTTCCTACAAGGAAAATTATCAATATTCTCTCCCTTTATATCGACGTTCTTATGTTTTCGAAGGTTTTCATTTTCTCAAGATAGCGTCATGATCACGAGAAATTTCTTTTAGCCCCGCCCCTCCGAATATAAACAAATGATGCTAGTTGCCGCACATATATCAGGTAGGCGGTTAAAAAATGGAACTAGCAATATCAAAGTCACCCAAACTGATATTTCATGGTGAATTGCTATTCCCAAAGTTTGTGTGGACAAAATACCTAAGAAAATCGTTTTTCATCTAATAATCTCCAAACAAATATGCGTACGTCTGCAGTAGACATAACTTTTCCGGTAGTCACGTGGTCTGTACAAATTTTTCTACAGGGTGTTCTCAAAACTTTTTCTCCCACTAATACTTTCTTACGGTGTCAGACCACAAAAGTGTGTTTCCTCACTACGCTAATTCTCTAAGTATCCTATTATAATTCAGGCCATGTCCCAAGTAGGGAGTAAGGACAGGTCATATTTTCCTGATGACCTGAGTAATGCATACTTGTAAAACAGTGTTAAGTTAAATGTTTGTACGGCGCAAAATCGCATCCGGCAATTCAATACTAGAATGTGGCCTATGTAGCATTTTTATCAGGATGTGCGAAGTTTCAGATCAAACGAATTTGTTATTTTGACTTAACTGATCCCGAAACTAAAGTGACCATCTACTCCATCAAAAATACAAGCCGTTGATGTTTCATGAATCTCATGAATCTGGTCATATGGTTCTACTGTTCACGAGGTACTCTATATGTAGTCCCTGTTTCCACCCTAAAATCAGGGGAAACTATCACCTCGATGTATCAGACGTTGCAATATGTGCTGGAATGCATATAAAATATTTAAATAAAGTCTCCAAAAATAATATACTCCGTTGTCTGAGGGTACGTTGTCGTAAAAACCTGGTATAACGGTCCCAAACATAGATTTTCAAATGAAAAGTGACCATCTATATCGAACCATAAAGTGACCGTCTATGTCGAACCAATTAAGTCATCATTTCTCACCTGATCGGACATTTTTTGTATTGAGCTCCGAAATCGATATTAAATTAACGACAATTACGTAAACAAGTCAGTGTCCACGCTCGCGATTATAAAATTAGTCTGTGTGAGTATGTTTATAATGTTTTATTTATTTGCGACATATTGCTAAAATAAATACATCGAAACGTATAAATACCGTGTTCCGTATCTTATATCACGATTAAATGAATCGAACAATTTTTCCTAATTCCTTTGATATAAAGAGTTTCGGCTGCATTTATTGACAGATGGGCAGATATCGAGCTCGCTCCATTCTTAGACTATAAATAGCGACTGCGTCATCAAGCTAACACTAGTTGGTGTGAGTAACACGTGAGTTCGCTCTATTTCTGTTTTGTTTATATCACGTGATGACTATTGCGGATATTTCGGAATATTTCGGGCACTGTCACTAATCTGCTTCGCGCAAGAAGTTGCGATTTTGCATTGCCACTTAAAAATAAGCATTCCAGAGAGTACGGCGGCCGAAGCAAGATTTATCGGTAGAAAGGGTGACAATGAACAGTAAACCAAGGTTTAACGACAGTTTGTTGTTTTTTTATAGAAAGAAATACCGAAAAGTTGCCAAAAGCGTATCATAGTTGCTATTAAAATTTGACAGTTAAGAACTATTGTGAAAACAGGGTTTTAATCGTTGAACTTCGCTTTTGAGAAAAAATGTGTTTATTGACTTTTTAACCACCCTGTACCTCTATTTATATCGACCAATGAAAACCGTCGAAAACATGTAACGTCATTGAATGGGGAAACAAAAATGGCTGCCTCCATTAAACGGCTCTTAAAAGGTTAATACTTATTGTTTTGCTTAGAAATTTGAATTTTATGTAGAAATATTACTTCCATGTCACATTTTGCATGCAGTTGGCGTCCGTGTATTTACTGTGCGAAATATGCTTGCACCGTCGAAAATATAAGAAGCCAGGATACATTGTTTTGGAAGTTTTTTTAAACAATAACAAGTGAATGAATACGACAAGTGTAGGTTATTAAAATATACTACATTAAATTCATGATTGCCTAATCACATTATATTCTGTACTATATACATTATGATTATATTGTTGATCTCAACATTCATGTATAATAATTACGATAGAATCAGTTCTTATATGCATGATTGATAGTATACAAGTATATCAAATCACCTGTATCTAAAGTGTTAGAAACAATACTGGACTCGTTACTCCTCAGTTCAGGTAAACTCTGTGACGTACTACGATTCATTTCTGTTGTATTTCCGCGTACAGAATTGTTGACTGTAGAAAGAATGTGAAACATGTGCAGTCGACGACAGTATACAGATGCAGCTTCAGGTTCAAGTGCCACCAATAATTGATCTGGCAAAGCATTGGAAGCAATACCAGCCTAGAGTAAATTAGAAATTTAAAACATGTACAATGTGTACACGGTGGTGATGATATGACAGAAATACGTATATACATGTATACAAAAACTCTGTGTCAAGGTCGGTGTACCCAAGGTATACATACATAATACAGGAGTGGACATCAAACAATGCAATGTATATAAGACAAAAAGAACAAAAAGGTATATGACGGCATAATGACTTTTACCTCATATGTATACTGAAACATGGAGACTTTTACCTCATGAATGCACTGAAACATGGAGACTTTTACCTCATGAATGCACTGAAACATGGAGACTTTTACCTCATGAATACTAGTACACTGAAACATGGAGACACCTCATGAAATACACTGAAACATGGAGACTTTTACCTCATGAATACACTGAAACATGGAGACTTTTACCTCATGAATACACTGAAACATGGAGACTTTTACCTCATGAATACACTGAAACATGGAGACTTTTACCTCATGAATACACTGAAACATGGAGACACCTCATGAAATACACTGAAACATGGAGACTTTTACGTAATGAATACACTGAAGCATGGGGACTTTTACCTCATGAATACACTGAAACATGGAGACTTTTACCTCATGAAATACACTGAAACATGGATACTTTTACCTCATGAATACACTGAAGCATGGAGACTTTTACTTCATGAATACACTGAAACATGGAGACACCTCATGAATACACTGAAACATGGAGACTTTTACCTCATGAATACACTGAAACATGGATACTTTTACCTCATGAATACACTGAAACATGGAGACTTTTACTTCATGAATACACTGAAACATGGAGACACCTCATGAATACACTGAAACATGGAGACACCTCATGAAATACACTGAAACATGGAGACTTTTACCTCATGAATACACTGAAACATGGAGACTTTTACTTCATGAATACACTGAAACATGGAGACACCTCATGAATACACTGAAACATGGAGACACCTCATGAATACACTGAAACATGGAGACTTTTACCTCATGAAATACACTGAAACATGGAGACTTTTACCTCATGAAATACACTGAAACATGGAGACACCTCATGAATACACTGAAACATGGAGACACCTCATGAATACACTGAAACATGGAGACACCTCAAGAATACACTGAAACATGGAGACTTTTACCTCATGAAATACACTGAAACATGGAGACTTTTACCTCATGAATACACTGAAACATGGAGACTTTTACCTCATGAATACACTGAAACATGGAGACTTTTACCTCATGAAATACACTGAAACATGGAGACTTTTACCTCATGAATACACTGAAACATGGAGACTTTTACCTCATGAATACACTGAAGCATGGAGACTTTTACCTCATGAATACACTGAAACATGGAAACTTTTACCTCGTACTGAAACATTTTTTAGATTTTTACCTCATATTTGAACTAAACAAAGAGACCACGTGGACTGAAACATGGAGATTTTTGTCTTATATTTAAACTAAACAAAGAGACCACGTGCACTGGAAAACGGAGATTTCTAACTCATATTTGAACTAAACAAAGAGATCATGTGCACTGAAAGACGGATAATTTTACCTCATATTTGAACTGTTTAAACAAAGAGACTAGGTGCACTGAAACATGGAGATTTTTACCTCATATATAAACTAAAGAAAGAGACCACGTGCACTGAAACGTGGAGATTTTTATCAAATATTTAAACTCAACAAAGAGACCACGTGCACTGAAAATGGATAGTTTTACCTCATATTTAATCTAAACAAAGAGACCACGTGCACTGAAACATGGAGATTTATACCTCATACTGAAACATGAAGACGTTTACCTCATACGCTGCCAGTCGCATAAATTGTTTGGCTGATGCTTTCCATATTGCTGGTACGGTTATTACCCAGCGTATGACGTCACGTGTTATATTAATTCCTGATTGGTCAACAAATTCTTGCATTACAAGTTCTTTGAAATATGCCAAACTGTAGGAAAATAGTTTTAAGGCGCTAAATGCTTTGCCTGAATGAGTCTTTAGTACAGTATCGGGACTCAGTGTCTGCAAAGAAAAGTTTATTCATACAAAATTTAATGTTTTACATGTACTACAAAAAATCTACCATTATTGCTTAAATAGACAATGAGAACCTACAGGTAATAAAACAAAACAAAATCAAATTACTTCTATCTAGATCAAAATGCAACAAGCATATCGCTATGTTTATTCATTAACACTTAATCTAATAACTAAACATTGACTGCAAACTGCAAGGTGTATTACAAACCTTTTCCTCATATAACATCATCTTAAATCTATCAAAATACATCCAGTGGACTGCTTCTTTTTCATCAAGATCCCGGTAGTGTTCACCAGCAGCATATCCGAATGAGTGAAAGCTTCCTTCAGGCGTTAGTAGGATACATGTAGGAACTTTCTGATTATAAACACCCGGATCGCCACTATCCTGGCGTCGCATGACATGAATCGTTTCTACAAATACAGTCGATTTAAAGTTGTAAACATTTACATTTTCCCCAGGTAGATCAGGTTATTTCCGGTTGAAATGATTGGACTTGATTTTTATCAAAATCAAGTCCTTTGTAATCGTTGACTTATATTTGTCGCTGGACTCCATAACAGCTTGGTTTAAAGAATGCCACATAAAGGAAATAGTACGCAACTAAATGGTATGTTTATATAGAAGTATCTGGAATCTTTCCCCAATTAAGTGTGTCAGATCTAAATACATCATTCTATTGTAACTACATGGAAAGAGTATACATGAGATTTAAACCGCGTATTCACTGTCCAATAAAATATCTTTCCGTAAAAGTAGTTCTACTTTCGGTTTTCGTTCGATAGTTCAGAAAAATCTCCACGGGCGTATTCATGCATTTGCAACAATCTACCATCGATGCGTGTGTTTTGTGCCTTTCTAACATTTCTTAATATTACAAAGCGAATTCTCATTTAATCGTATTCCGTGATATTCACACCAACTAGTGTTATTTTGATGACGGAATCGCTATTTATAGACTCACTCCCCGCAATGGCTAGTAGCAAAGCGTAACTGATGTGGGGAGTTTGATTTATCGAAGGTTGAATGTTAAAACTGCGGCTTAAGAATAATAATTCGAGTCGCTAAATACGAACGTAAATTACTGGACACGTGCTTTTAAAATTTACTGTTTAAGAGTTCCTTTTACGCCAGATTATTTAGAATTACATAATCACGTTTGAATTTCATGCAACATCGGGTTAACTATAGGTCATATAGGTCTTACTCTACTGTGTCAGGACCTTTTTTATTTGAGTGACCCTGAATGTGTTCAATGCGAGGATGTTCTGTTGTGTTAAAACCAGAAGAATCAATGTTTGTATTTACTGTTACTGAAGAGTTGTTTACTAGTTTTGTACAATAAAGAGTTTTTAATGCAATTAAATTGTCCTCAATTAATGTGCTAATCATTAAACTTTCCAATATCAGGCTTTTTTCATCTTAAAATTTGAGCAAAGGGACTATAGTAAAGCCCTAGCTTATGTCATTTACCTATATGCATATGACCTGCATTACAATATGAATGAAAAATCGGTCCGTAATTTTAAATGTTTTAAATTGTCTCGTATCATGGGTAAAAATCAAGTCCGACAGTATTTTCAGTACTTTGATTTTATATTGTAATACATAAACATAGCACTATCGTGACACGCCTTGGCTCAGAGGTAAAGGCTATGATTTCTTTTATAAGTAGTGGTCACGAGTTCAAAACTGCCAAAATGCTTTTTATTTTTATTTTTTTTATTAACATATATCGTATTCGAAACTGCAATTTCTTTCCGACTTTCAAGAATTACCCTTCAAATTGTGAAAATCAAAATTAATATCATATTTCATATACATGTACACAATTATATATAATGTGTACTATAACATATACATACAGTATGCAGTAGAGAAGGAGATGGACTGTTTACTGATATTATTCACTTATAGCCACGAGGAGACAGACACGGCGAGTGAATGCGATGATGCGTGTTGAATTTACATGTTTGTATTGTTTTGAAATGATATAATAAACTAATGAAAAAATAATGTAAAAAAAACAATACAAAATAAAAGGATTTAAAATGATCAAAAAAAAAACCTACAAAAATAGTTATAAAATTACATTAACTTGGTTCGTCCCAATGGTTAGAATGATGTATATCTCTAAATCATCAGCACTAACCTTTACGCTATTGAGGCATTTGTATTTATGTTTTCCCTATCTTATCTATAACGGTTACAGGGTTTACCTGTTACACATAAATATCGAAATGAGACTAATCCCTCATTAGCATGCAACTTTAAATCGACTATAGTCCAAGTATGTACATTACATACAACATCGTGTAGAATGGTTCACTTATTACACCTCAATGTTGTTTTAGAATGACATGTTACAAACCCGTCAGTCAGAATCGTTAAAACAATTACATACAATTTACATGTATTGCAAAAACATTCATGTATTCTTGCGTGGTATACTGTACAATAAAAAGTTGAGACAATGTATTAACTGATAAAGATAAAGAAAACCTGAGGAGACTTGCAAAGGAGAACAAATAAACGAAGAAATTGCTGAACAGAAAGGAACTATGAAGAGAGATTGAAGCCCAGACAAAAGTTACCAATCAATATTAAATATTATCAAACAAAGTGCAGACCGTTAGTAGCCTAGACTACATTTATTTAAGCCATACATTGTGTGGTTCTACATTGAAAACTGACCCATACCGTTAAATATTGACCCCAGTATGATTACGCGTGAAAATTTAACCCTCATTAAAAAATGATCAGCCTCTGCAGAGTTATTTTCAGCGTTGAAAACCACCCCTAACAGTTAATACTGTTTCTATTTATATAACTTAAAATTTACAGTTAATTTGTATTTTATATTTACACGATGTGTTCGGGTTTTTCTTAAAGAGGTTGTTTCAATGTGTATTAATAGGGTATGACACCGAAATGCTGACAAATTGTATGAAACATTGAAAAAACATCATCCTAAGCTGAAACAAGAGTTCTGCATATAAAGAATGTATGGTTGGTGTCGATATTGAGAAAGCTAGCTAAAATGTGCAACACTCCAGATAAACTTTTATGTATGTATTCGATTTATCCTGTTTCAACAACAAAATATAAGTCACAATTTCAATTTACTTGGATTTAAAAACACATGTAGTGTCAGTAAAATATGCAATCATCATGATATTTGGAATAAAAAGTCAATAAAGTACGTTGATAATTTGAAATATCCACTTTGTATATACTAGTAACATCACTGTGCGGTAGCACTGTACGCAAAAAATCAACGGTGTTTACAAGATGGCGGACGGATAAATGTTGTGAGGTAGGTGTCGTTTGTTTTTGGTTCAAACTTTTTAAATACGACGTCCTCTACACAATAGTATACATCAAATGAAAGAACTTTAAAACGGCAATCGGCGGCTAATAATCGTGTTTTATCAAACCACGCCGTTTTCACAAAATCAGTATCTGAACATCTCGTGTTGAGTTTTTTGAAAAACGAAGCGAGGAAACTGAACAAAACCGACGATTATTCCGTTAAAATGAATGAATCGACAAAAATACTTGTCCACGTGTATGGAGAATGTAAAGCTCCTCACGTATATCCATTATTTCCTCATCAAAATCCCTTGTAGTAGATGTTTTAAAGCCTTTAAATTTTACATACTGTACGCCACGGTGCTAAGTGTAAACATTGTACTGTACGCAACGGAGAAAACAATTTCTGTACGCAACGGAGCAACAATTTTAGTCAAAAATCTGTACGCAACGGAGCAGTCAATGAATAGCTTGTTTCTGTGTATTTAAAAACGTGTCTTCTATACTTTGATTTCGATTTAAAGTGCATTGTTAAAGAAGAATGCACGCTTCGGGTTCAAAAGCGCAGTAATATGATTACTAACGCAGGCAAGCCTGAGTGAATAATTACAAACTTTCGAACGATAAAACGTGCATTATGTTACTACAATGCTGGACAAAATGAGATATTTTTTTCATTCTTACGTGCTAAAAAGTGAATTGATTAAACTATGATAATTACAATGAGCGGATAAGCAATTTTCATGATTTTGATGTCATTTGGTCAATCGACGTTTCTGACGTCAAGGGGCAAATAAACATTCCTTTTTTACAGTGAATATCGTAGAGCTCGTTAGGTCTTCAGTGAGTATATAACGTTTGATGTTTCAGTATAAATCGCATTATATGTGTTTCACTTTCCATAAAAAAATTGAAACAATATCTTCATAAGTTAGTTTTTTTTCTTACGTTAGATTTTATCAAATTTCAGAATCTATATGAAAATAACTAATGAAAAATATAAACAATATTCAGCGGAAAACTTATGCTAATATCTTGTCTTTGCTCCGTATATCTTTGAAATATCATTTTAATTTAGAAAAATACACGCAGCACATGAGATTCGAACCTACCTGTCACCATCCGACATCCGTTTAAAGTCATTCCTAGTAGACTGCTCGACCAGCGGAGAAGACTTATTTAACCTAATTTACAATGGCAATGTTGAATTGACAAATACAAATTTAGCCGAATTGTTATGGACAACTAATTCTGAAATCGTAATCGACAAAAAGCCATTCACTTAGTAAATTCATGAAAAAATGTCAATAGATAATACTGAGCCAAAACTGGTATCGTTATTGATGTTTGTGCGTGCATTCTTCTATAACAATGTATAGAAGACATGTTTTTAAACACACAGAAACAAGCTATTCATTGACTGCTCCGTTGCGTACAGATTTTTGACTAAAATTGTTGCTCCGTTGCGTACAGAAATTGTTTTCTCCGTTGCGTACAGTACAATGTTTACACTTAGCACCGTGGCGTACAGTATGTAAAATTTAAAAGCTTTAAAACATCTACTACAAGGGATTTTGATGAGGAAATAATGGATATACGTGAGGAGCTTTACATTCTCCATACACGTGGACAAGTATTTTTGTCGATTCATTCATTTTAACGGAATAATCGTCGGTTTTGTTCAGTTTCCTCGCTTCGTTTTTCAAAAAACTCAACACGAGATGTTCAGATACTGATTTTGTGAAAACGGCGTGGTTTGATAAAAAACGATTATTAGCCGCCGATTGCCGTTTTAAAATTCTTTCATTTGATGTATACTATTGTGTAGAGGACGTCGTATTTAAAAAGTTTGAACCAAAAACAAACGACACTTACCTCACAACATTTATCCGTCCGCCATCTTGTAAACACCGTTGATTTTTTGCGTAAAGTGCTGCCACACAGTGAACATTGTCTCATTTTATGATGCGAACTACGGCGCGTAGGAAAGTGGTGCAAGAAAATAAAATAAACCACGTGACCTACTGACAGGATATATAATAGCCAGGTTTATCTGGTCATTGCTTTATTAATATGTCTAAAAATAAATTTAGAAAGTATATGACAGAAAGAACCTATACTGGTTCCCGTTGACTTGTGTGTACAAAGCCCTTTGGTGCACTGCAACGTGGGACGGGAACCAGTTTAAGAAAGTATCCTCTCCTTACGCAATAAAGCGTTGCACCGCTAAATGTAGCATTGACCGTTTTAGACATCAAGGATTACGGACCCTAATATTACCAATTACACTCTTGTAGAGAACTAGTCAGTAATATTACCTCCCTTGATGATACAAAGTCAAATATAACGACTTGAAAATTAATATATAATCAATCATGTTTAAATGTCACAATTTATATGGATCAAGTACCTCTAACTTTTGTTCATAGACATTTAAAGTTTGTATACTAAGGGTCCGTTATCCTTAATTGAATGATTGTCTTTTAACTCTAGATTTGTTTTAATAATAAAAGCATATAAAACAAGAAATATCATTTAAAAATGATAATCGGCTTGTATACAGTAGATTATCTCATGTATTCATATTGGCTGAAAACTGAAACAAAGCAGACTCGAGTGAGACGCAATAAAATGTTTACATGAACTCTATGTGACATTCTCGAGCATACTAACAGGCTATAAACAAACAAAATTGAGTTTATTGCTAAAAGTCTGATTTTCAGTAAATTAGATTATATAATATTATGATATATTTATCTTACTTACAGTGTATAAATTTTCATGTTTAAACGTTTTGATATTTAATATGTGGTTGTATAGATGTTTTTTCGGCTTTCATTAATGCATTGTTTTCAGAGGCAGACAAACAAATAATTACGGATTCTGGCCTAAAAATTGTAACAACAATGCTTTTAACCTATGAGAAAACGCCTACTTCAGCTGAAGTTTTTCTATCAAACACTTTCATTGGTTATAAATGTAGGTCAAAAGCCATATTAGAACAGCAAGCCGAAAAAACATGGGGTCATTTTTCAACGCCATATCAAAGGGGTCAAAATTTAATGCTACACCGGCCGGCGTGTCAAAAATTAATCGACGTCAAAATGTCTTTTATTTATGGGGACGTTTCTTTCGACGTAAAATATCCAGATAAATGCAAATATAGCTAACACAGAGAACTACTTTAATTAAACAAATATGTAAAATGCTATGACGTACTAGTATACAAGATTCCGACATAAGATACATGGTTCACATAAGGTCATGAGTACTGCATAGTTTGGTCATTGTAACTACAGTTTCTTCATTATACAGCCAGGTATGAAGTAAATAAAATCAATTGTCGTTGATTTTTAAATTTACCCATTGTTTGTTTAAAAACTGAATTTTAAATATGCATTCATCTTTGTAAATCTAATGTTGTGAGAAGACGTGTTTTCGTGAGCTCTTACATTATAATGGATTATACAGAGTAATCATGAGTAGTGATACCGAGAAAAAAATATATGTGCATATGAGGATTATCATAGTGAAATATAAGGATAAAAATATGTGTTTTTCAGGAAAAGATTGAAAACAATAGGTGAACAATAAACAGGATAATGTGTGATTTTCTCGAGTGACGTATATAAAATAGCCGGCGATCACAATTGGACTGAGTTTCGCTCACCATTACAATGGCTAGCGGTTCGATCATGGACATTTTACTCAGCCCATCGCAACCTAAAGGCCCGCAAGCTACGCGAATTACAAAGGAGACACAATACATCGCAACTCCTATTAACAATAGCGATATGACGACACTTACCAACAGTGAAGTGTTACCAAGAGAGGTAACTCTTGACTAAAACTTGGATGGGTTTGACGATCTATTCAACATGTCCAGATAAAATGGAAGAATATTACACGCTCTTGGACAACATCCTGTGCAACTTACCAAAATCACTATACATTGATAAACTTGTGCAAATGTGCAATACAAGTGATGACGACATATGTCTCTATCGCAGTATCCTACAGAGACGCGCTCAGGAATCGTCTACATGTCCTCAGGGTACTCTCATGTATCGCAGTATCCTACAGAGACGCGCTCAGGAATCGTCTACATGTCCTCAGGGTACTCTCATGTATCGCAGTATCCTACAGAGACGCGCTCAGGAATCGTCTACATGTCCTCAGGGTACTCTCATGTATCGCAGTATCCTACAGAGACGCGCTCAGGAATCGTCTACATGTCCTCAGGGTACTCTCATGTATCGCAGTATCCTACAGAGACGCGCTCAGGAATCGTCTACATGTCCTCAGGGTGCTCTCATACATCGCAGTATCCTACAGAGACGCGCTCAGGAATCGTCTACATGTCCTCCGGGTACTCTCATGTATCGCAGTATCCTACAGAGACGCGCTCAGGAATCGTCTACATGTCCTCAGGGTGCTCTCATACATCGCAGTATCCTACAGAGACGCGCTCAGGAATCGTCTACATGTCCTCCGGGTACTCTCATACATCGCAGAACGACGGAAAATGAGAAAAGCTGTTCTAAATACGCACGTGACTGTTATGCCTTACAACAGTTCATCAGTGACAATGACCCAAAATATATTAATGACGTCTTTGCAAAAAATAAAGCTATCAATAAGAGAAAATCGGTTGCCTTTGAATCTCAGACTGCAACACTTATGCAACAAGAACTCGCAAATGTGTTATCAAAAACCGATTTGCTAACCGAAAATGTTAACGAACTCGCAAAGGTAAATAATTCTAAGAAACACACTGTACAGAAACTTACTGATGAACTTATGAAGATTACCGTGCTCAAGTTGCAAAAATTACCAATTGAACATTGAATTATCAAATGCACTTTATTCAGAATTTGCAACTTGAAGTCACCACATTAAAAAATAACCAAAGTGCATTACAAAGTAGTTCACCAAAGCAACCTCCATGTGACCAAAGATCATAGGCCACCCGAAGAGAGCAACAACCGACAACACCAGAAACAACAATACCAGCCCTGCCAAATGATGCATCTTCAGTGAATCTCGAAAGCCCAGGTGAGATAGTAGACCCCGCACCCAGGAGCTACGCAGCTGTTCTACAAGATCCAGCGCCAACCATAGATAGACAACGAATAACCGTACGATTAAGTGCACGATCGGAAAACGTAGACAGTGCAAGTGAAAACGGGACATTCCATTCATTGAAATCAAGGCAAAAAAAGACACTAATAATCGCGGACACACGGCGTCAGTGGTAAACAAAACTCAACGCTACTCAGAAACTACTAATGACAATCAAAAACCTGTATTTCAAAGTGTTGCTTCTGGTAAATCAAGACGATATTACATTGGTGGAATATCGATTCTCTCTAATCGTGCAGGGACTATGCAATTTCTGACCGATAAGTGGATTGAACCTGCAGCGGTCCGTCTCATAGACACAAAGTCTCACAGAGGCACTCTTGCAGCCAAAGTCACATTGTATGAATGTGACTGGGAAAAGGTTGAAAATAAGTCATTCTGGCCAAAGAAGATTGGTTGGTACTCCGAAAGAGAATGGGAGTCATTGTTTTATACAACCACTGAAAGGTAGCTGATAACTGTTCAAGTCAAGTAGATTAAACATGAAATTTACAAATATACTGTACACTGTGCTCTTCATTTCCCTCATCATGAATATTCATTCTTCAATAATCAATAGTTGTAATATCCTTACCTGGAATATACGTGGCGCTATGTCTTCGGCAGGAAGTCTGTGTCAATTACTGGATAAGCAAAATATAGACATTGCATTTGTGATTGAACATAAACTCATGGAAAAGTCACGCTATTTTTTAGACTCGATACATGGTAATTATAAGGCATTCACTATATGTGACGAAAAACCTTCAAACATATCAAGATGTGGCAAAGGGGGCGTTAGTATCATGGTTAAAAAATCCTTGAGATTTACTACAAAGATATTAAAGCTTGAAAACTATAAAAAATATCATCGGCATCAAACTCCTATGTACTAACTGAGTCCTGCTGCATCTATTTGCTGTGTATATGCCTTCAGTAAATTATGACAGTGATACCTACATCGAATATACGGACATGGTGAAAGGACTTGCTGATCGTTACTCTGCGGAGGGTACGGTCTTGTTCTGTAGTGATTTCAATGCTGACGTCACTTCCGAAGAAAAAGAACTAGCTGACTCGCGAGCTATAACCTTATGTGACTTTCTTCGACTAAATAGTATGTGTACTATACTGACGACAGGAGACGTCACATACACATTCCGACCCACGAAGAAAACTCTGGACTACGTTGTCGCTCACAAAAGTTCTTGTGATGTGATACACTTGAATAGTATCCTGGACGACGAACTATACGTTGTATCCGATCATCTGCCTATCATATCCGAACTGCAGATTCCATTCAGTATGACACATACGATACATGTGCAACGTGAAAGTAACATCACATGGAGTAAATGTGACACTATGCACATAATTAATTATGTAGACTTACTTAAAGCGTACCTCAAGACGCTTGAATTGAATATGACACAGAACTGTGAGGATATCTAAACTCTATATAGGCATATAGTAAATGCAATTCATTGTGCGTCTCAAGCTTTACCCACAGCAAAGTTCAATAAACACGCTAAACCCTACTGGACGTCAAACGTAAAAGCCGCGCATACAGAACAACGACAGGCTCGCAGATTATGGATAAATAACGGTCGCCTCAGAAACCGCGATGGTAGCTCATGTGTGCAATATAAACGTGCTAAACGTAAGTTTATTAACATTCAACCTTTGGCTAAGCAAGAAAGTGACTTGCAATTCTATACAGAACTAACGACAGCAGCCAGCTGCGACATGCGACAATTCTGGAGAATGGTTCGATTTAAACAAAACAAAAGTGACAATACAGTGACTGAAATAAAACTAAATGAAACTGTTGTCAGGGATCCATCATCTATTGCTGATACTTTTGCGACGTACTTTGAAAGTGTATTTACGCCCAAACAATGCCCGCATTACGACATCGATTTCTATCAAAAACTTAAGCAAACTGTCGAAGAATTTCTTCGTTCTAATGACTATAGTAATGACGATATTTTGACTACAGAAATAACCAAGTTTGAATTGGAAAGTATAGTAAAGCACCTAAAAGGACGCAAGGCTCCAGGACATGACAAAGTGATGAATGAGCACTTAATATACGGAGGCCAAACATTGTGCAACTACTTGTGTGTCTTATTCAACATGATGATTCAAAACGCATATGTTCCGGCTGGCTGTAAACTAGCAATCATAGTGTCAATACACAAAGATGGAAAAACAAAGACTGAATGTATGGGTTACCGACCCGTTACACTTTTGCCAGGTACAGGTACATGTATCTAAAAAGTATTCGAGAAAATTATTCACCACAGACTTGAAAAATGGACTGATGTACATAACAAACAATTTCCAAATGCCCAACACAGTGCGTATCAGAAGGACATAGGGGCCGTTACGCTATCATTCAAACCTACAAGAAACGATTGCGACAAATCACGAATATCGGAGTGCAACGCACGTGGTGATGCTGGACACTTCCGGTGCCTTCGACAACGTGATCCATGATGGACTTTTTGTGAAACTCAGTGAGTACGGGATCAGCGGAAAAATGCTCAGGGCTATGATAGACTCATATAGAGAGATGCAGAGTATGCTAATAGTGAACGGGGTGCTGTCACGGCCATTTCCGGTCCGCCAGGGGATTCGCCGAGGTGGGGTAGGCCTACTTTCTACTTGGTTGTACCTCCTATTTATAGACAATCTGCTTAATACACTGGAAACATCGGGTGATGGATGTAAGGTTGGATACCTAAATGCGGGAAATCCGACCTTAGCCGACGATTTAACACTTGTGTCACAGAACAAAAGTGCTCTGCAAAGACAAATTAATATAGTTACGAACTACACAAACAGATGGGGATATTCACTAAATGAGAGCAAAAGTACGTACATAATATTTGACAACAAAATCCAAAAATCATTTGTAGAAATAAATAATAAGGTCATAAAATCGAAAGAATCAGGTAAACACGTAGGAAACGAACTATATTAGATGTAGCGCGGCCGTGGACGCCAGGGTAAGAAAGGGAGATCATCAATATTCTCTGTACTGACTGTTCGAGACTCGCCATGTGACCTCAACACTCTAATAGCCGCAGACCTTATACAGAAAATTTCAGTAACAACCGTGTTATATGGAGCCGAGTTATGGTCGACACTCACGCCACCAGACATGAAAACTGAACGATTCTTAAGACTCGCCGCGAAAATGTGTCAAGGCCTACCAATGAGAACTAAAACTGACATGTGTTTGAGCCTACTTGGCTGGCTCCCTATGATGGCTCTAATCGATAAACGCAAACTTTTATTCTTGCATAAATTATGCATGCTAAAAACAAATGTCTTAACCAAGAAATTGTTTGACTACAGATTACGACTATTCTATATTCGAAGACAAAGAAAACAAATGGGATTTATACCTGAAATATTATGTGTTATTCGAAAGTACAATCTCACGCGCTACATAGACACATACATAGAGAGCCATTCAATACCATCAAAATCAACATGGAAGAAAATCGTCACATCCGCCGTCTCCGATTACCACGCCGATAAGTGGCGTAGCCGTGTTACAGGAGATCCAGATTTCAGCAGATTCCGGGACGCTCACCCACGAGTACGGCCGTCAGTACTGTGGTCTACAGCCGTCACGCCTGACGAACTCCAGTGCGCGTACTTGACGATACGGTTAATAACTGACACTCGCCCACCACAACCGGGACTGTGTGAACGCTGTGGAATCCTCTCCGCAGATATGCGTGTACATTATATTACTGACTGTGAATATTTCGACATCATTAGACTGACAATATCATCGGAATTTCAAGACTTACGGACAACAGACTTTCTCCCTCGTCTCGTTTTGGAGATTGGGGAACAAGAGAGCAACGATACGTTCATTAAAGCCGTGTGCAAATTCGTGCAAAAACTTTCTTACCATGATATTGTTAATATCATGCTTATATGACTGATTGAGCCCATGTTTTCTTTTCATTGAGTGTTTATATTTTCAATAATTATCCAAAATGTTAATATCACGTGACAATCAACATTATCTTAGAATGTTTTGAAAATTATTTTATAGTAAGAATTTTATTTCCATCAATCAAATTCGTATTCTATTCAATAACAGACGTTTATAAGTTGATTAGTTCTATTATTGCTGTTAGATATAGATTATTATTCCTCTTTGAATTATTTACCTATTTAATAATAATATGCATTATACGTTCCATTGACACAATAGCGTGTCATTGACTAAGCAGGGACAACTTTACCTCATACAAATTTGGTTTACTTTATTTCAATAACTACCAATCCATGGATAATAATCATAATCATATGCCGATGTAAATATTTATAAGTGTACTGCCTTCTGTGCTGCATTGATCCTTCTTTCGTTTTCGCGAGAATCATGCGTGTTTTTGCACAATTGTTTACATAGCAACAAGCCTCCGCTGTTGTCTTTGCAATATACAATATATTTGATTGTATACTGAAAATAAATTGATAATATAATTAATTTTATCTGATAAACTAGTAATCAGAATTTCTAATTTTCTAATTTCTACAGATCTGTACTGAGAGTATTTTTTGGTATTTTTGTTTTATATGATAATATAAGTTAAATGCATAAAAGTTTATTTTATACCATCATGCTAAGTTTAACTTTCAAATTAAGTATTTTATGTACTATATATATACGTTGGACTTAAATGTAGTTTGTATGAACCATGTATGAATTATATTTTCAGTACCATTCTTTGTTGTGTGTGTTATGCAGTTACTTGATTGGCAAAGCGATCGAATTCATCATTCATATGTGCACAAAAGTGACATCGAGTTACATATAAAACTGGTTCACATTGACTCTGGCTGTAAGCAATCTAGGGCGTTTTCATTTGGGAAACATTGGAGAAGAGTCTCTGACAATTCATGAAGTCCTAACAAGAGGGCCATATTCCATTATAAAATAGAACAAACCCAGGGACGGGGCCAGTTTTGACCCCGGAGCCATGATTTGGACAAACTTGGTAGAGGTCCACTAGACGATGCCACATACAAAATATCTAAGCACTAGGCCTTGCGGTTTCGGAGAAGAAGATTTTTTAAATTTTCCTATATAAGTCTATATAAATCAAGTGGCCCCCGGGGGCGGGGCCAATTTTGACCCTAGGGCAATAATTTGACAAAAATTTGTAGAGTTCCATTAGACAATGCTAAATACCAAATATCTAGGCCCTGTGGTTTCGGACAAGAAATTTTTTTTATTTTTGTCTATTTGTTGCCATAGCAACCAGAGTTGTTAATGAAATTTAATTTATTGAATAACTTTGAAAGGGGACCACCCAAGGATCATTCCATAAAGTAATGATACATAAACAGACTGACCAGTAATAATGTTAATAAAATATTTAGTTGAAAGTTTTATAAATGAGTTGTATTTCAAACAAAACCTATTGTATAAGAATGTCAATTCATGCGTGATATTTGTAACAAATTATATTTTTACATTCATTTTGGCTTTCCTTGACCATAGAATGCATAAGTATAGCTAAGAGTTCTTATTTCGTTGAAATGTGTACAAAAATAGATTGGAGCACTGATTAACATCAATTATCTCACCGGGGTGCTGATTGGTAGGTGATAAATAACGGTCAATATGATATACATTTGTATATTTAACTTGACACCTTTGATCAAACATGTACCCGTTATAATCGTGACTCAAGGTTCTGAAATAGTGTTTTAATTTTTCAATTTTTCTACAACTATTGATATTTTATTGCATGAAAACATAATTCATGTTTTATAGCAAATACATATATATGATATAATCGATAGAAAGCATGAGTTTTCTGGAGTGCACATAATAATACCTTTTGATGTATTTCAGCAAGGACTTATATACATACATATTATATAAGTCCTTGATTTCAGGGATGCTATATAAAATAGCATCCCTGTGTATTTTAATATAATTTCAAAAAAAATAGAACTTATATACGGTACAATCGGCATACGTACAGTTATGAATAAATATTTATCAAAACATAACAATTAATAGAAATTTCATGCGATTATTTTGGTGATACTTACCCGGATCGTGATTAAAACTGTAAGCGTATCCACTGTACGTTGTACCGAAGTCTATCGCAACAACAACAACAAACTGACCGGAAGTGGTCGACCAGCGCATTCGTAAATCCTCGAATGAACATCTTCCAAGAGCTCCATCAACAGTGTGGCGTCTTTGTCGTTCTGGAACTTGTTGTTTTAAATGATTCTTTGATGATACTGTTGATTCATAGTTGTTACATTTACTCTCCGTAGATACATGTGGTGGTTTAGGTGGTGGAGTGTTAGCCGTAGATACATGTGGTGGTTTAGATGGTGGAGTGTTAGCCGTAGATACATGTGGTGGTTTAGGTGGTGGAGTGTTAGCCGTAGATACATGTGGTGGTTTAGGTGGTGGAGTGTTAGCCGTAGATACATGTGGTGGTTTAGGTGGTGGAGTGTTAGCCACTGTGTTTGATTTTATGTTCGAATCCTCCTCCTTTTTCACGTCTCTGTTACTAATGGTTTCAACGGGAATTGTAATTGGTGTGGAGTTCGACTCAAAAAACTTTCGTTTCAATTTGGCAATCCTGCTCCTGTGTCGTGATAGGAAATCTCTATGGATATTTGTATCATCAGAAAGAGATACCTGTATACCCTTGGTTTCCGAACTGGTCTCCTTTGTTTTTTTATTACAAGAAAACCGAGCTGCGTTGCAGGAGAACGTTTTTGAATCATCAATATTTTCATTTATAAGTTTAGATTTGGCTTTGAACTTATCGAATACGTAGTTATCTTCAGTGGAACTGATTTTGAACGTGTGTACGTTTCCAGAACCTTCGTACATATGTTCTTCATTGTCTCTATTTTGTCTATTATCATTACTAGCACTACGAGATCTAGAGTGTTTTGGAAGGGGTAAACGTCTCCGTATTGTTGCATATTCTGAAGTTACTCTATTTGCGTCGTCTTGGATACTTTCTCCTTCATGTTTTATCATCTGTTTGCTTCTTGTTGGCGAACGTGGACAGATATCCATGGATTTCTGACTCATACCATCGCGTTCTTTAATGTTCTCCATGTTCTCAGATGTTTCTGTTTGAATCTTATACTTTCTTATATCCAGTGGACTGTAGATGATTGTGTGTTTATTGTCTGCCACTACAACAATTATAAAGATATATATAGCATATCAAACAACGACGAATAGGGTGTAAATATACTACATATATGCATTCTGATTGTTAACAATAATTTAAAGATTAAATCGACTTTATTAACATTTAAACAAAAAATAAAGTTTTAATAGCAGTAATTTAAACAATTAAGTGTAAGAATATCCAGTGTATATACATTATAATTATACATAATATAACACATGTACATACCATTACTGATTTCACGATCATCAACAAGAGTTGTTGGTGCTTTGTGATTATTTATGTAAATCGGTCCTAAATATGATATTTCCCGCTTGTTGCTCATAGTTAGACTGTTTCAACGTTAGAGGTATGTCGCCTGAACTCTTCATACATACCTCATATAATATGTGGTTTGTTATCAACTTATGTAGTTAAACATTCTGATTGTTTTGACATTAAATTGTGTGATATTTAGCAGATACCGAGGCCCGTACATGGATACATAGTGAATATCTCTAGTTCAAACAGTGTATCGAAGTAGTTATTTGTTTGTACATGACATCGCATATATGTGACGTTTTGTCATTGATATAGACAAGAGTTCCTCGAAAACACTAAACACTTCCCACCTTCCCCGAAATCTTGCAAATGAAGTATATATAGTCCTATATAATCCATAAATGTATATATATTCCTATATAAACCATAAATGTATATATAGTCCTATATAATCCATAAATGTATATATAGTCCTATATAATCCATAAATGTATATATAGTCCTATATAATCCATAAATGTATATATCTAGTCCTATATAATCCATAAATGTATATATAGTCCTATATAAACCATAGATGTGTATATGGTCCTATATAATCCTAAAATGTATAATCATATATAGTCCTATATAATCCATAAATGTATATAAACATGTAGTCCTATATAAACCATAAATGTATATATAGTCCTATATAAACCATAAATGTATATATAGTCCTATATAAACCATAAATGTATATATAGTCCTATATAAACCATAAATGTATATATAGTCCTATATAAACCATAAATGTATATATACAGGTAGTCCTATATAAACCATAAATGTATATATACATGTAGTCCTATATAAACCATAAATGTATATATACATGTAGTCCTATATAAACCATAAATGTATATATAGTCCTATATAATCCATAAAATTAATGTATATATACATGTAGTCCTATATAAACCATAAATGTATATATACATGTAGTCCTATATAAACCATAAATGTATATATAGTCCTATATAATCCATAAATGTATATATACATGTAGTCCTATATAAACCATAAATGTATATATAGTCCTATATAAACCATAAATGTATATATAGTCCTATATAATCCATAAATGTATATATACATGTAGTCCTATATAAACCATAAATGTATATATAGTCCTATATAAACCATAAATGTATACATCTAGTCCTATATAAACCATAAATGTATATATCTAGTCCTATATAAACCATAAATGTATATATAGTCCTATATAAACCATAAATGTATATATAGTCCTATATAAACCATAAATGTATATATAGTCCTATATAAACCATAAATGTATATATAGTCCTATATAAACCATAAATGTATATATACATGTAGTCCTATATAAACCATAAATGTATATATCTAGTCCTATATAAACCATAAATGTATATATCTAGTCCTATATAAACCATAAATGTATATATCTAGTCCTATATAAACCATAAATGTATATATAGTCCTATATAAACCATAAATGTATATATAGTCCTATATAAACCATAAATGTATATATAGTCCTATATAAACCATAAATGTATATATCTAGTCCTATATAAACCATAAATGTATATATCTAGTCCTATATAAACCATAAATGTATATATCTAGTCCTATATAAACCATAAATGTATATATAGTCCTATATAAACCATAAATGTATATATAGTCCTATATAATCCATAAATGTATATACAGTAAACCTCTCCAGAGCGGCCATCTGTAGAGCAACAACCTCTCTATAAAAACACCTTCAAAATTTCCCTAAGTTGATATGTACTGTAAATTTAACCTCTGTAGAGCAACAACCTCTAAACAACGGCCAATATTTGCAGCTCCCACAGGGTGTTGCTCTACAGAGGTTGTACTGTATAGTCCTATATAAACCATAAATGTCTATATATCTGGGTAATGAAAGTCAACATTAACAGCTACGTCTTTAAAAAACTTAGTGACTACATATGAATTTATTAAGTACGTGTTCTGGCTACTTCTGGCGATGTACGTATAATTGGATTTCGTACGTTTTTCCTTTAAAGTTGCAACAAGCATGTAAGGGCCTTTTCTATTAACATATTGCACTTACATCAAACATCAATTAAAATTATTATGATTACCATCCTGATGATTAACGATATGATAAACGAACTCTATGAATGCCAGGTCTGATAACATTCATGATGTTTGTTGTATTTTCTCATAAACTGCTGAACGCCTGTCAGCTAGAGAATTGTTATCTGGGAAATTTTGTCGTGTACTTGTTTTTAAATCGGACGTTTCTTATAAGACTATCTCAGTAACAAAGTCAAAGACAGAAAGTTTCAGATGTAGAAAAACAAAATTATTTGCTTTGTTTAACTTAGTTTCAGGCACGAAAAAGGGGACATTTAAAA
The DNA here is from genome assembly GCA_964023205.1 of Lutraria lutraria. Lineage (NCBI taxonomy): Eukaryota > Metazoa > Mollusca > Bivalvia > Venerida > Mactridae > Lutraria > Lutraria lutraria. The sequence goes on from OZ026841.1 coordinate 9,051,193, forward strand.
TAGAACGAAAACGTGTTGGTCATGCTGTATTGGCAGCAAGTACTTTCTGTAGTTTCAAATCCCTCCATATCTGTTCAGTAATGGTGCAGTATAAATGCAATAAGGGCCTCAGTTATCAACATGAGTATCATATTTCTACAAATTAGTTACAGTGCTTAATGAAGATTTACGAAGCTGGATGAGAGTGTGAGAGAAGGGGGCTGGCGTGTTCGTGCATTTAGATTATTGTGTCCACTAGAGTTCATAATTATTGTATTCACATTTAACCGTTCGAGTAAGTGAATGAAGCTCGCTTTTTGCATCATTAAACAAGTTCGTTATATAGTATATTTCCGTGAAGAAATTCTGGTCATTGATTTTGTTATGTTTGATACTTTTTTATCTCAGGGTAATAATTATAGTAACGTCATATCAAGTTTCAAGATTACTTCTAAACACAAATTTGTAGAATTAAAATTGTTAAGATATCGATCGTGACTTGGAATAAGTAAGATAAATAATGATCATTAAATTAACCTATAATATCAAGTTGGTATTATACGCAACTGTTTATAGTTACATGTAACTTGATATAGTTCATTAACCAGGTTTATATTCGTTTGTTTCATGTATGTACATGTATATGGTATGACTATATTATCAGACAAGCATGTTTCATGTATGTACATGTATATGGTATGTATACTATCAGACAAGCATGTTTCATGTATGTACATGTATATGGTATGTATACTATCAGACAAGCATGTTTCATGTATGTACATGTATATGGTATGTATACTATCAAACAGGCATGTTTCATGTATGTACATGTATATGGTATGTATACTATCAAACAAGCGTGTTTCATGTATGTACATGTATATGGTATGTATACTATCAAACATGCATGTTTCATGTATGTACATGTATATGGTATGTATACTATCAAACATGCATGTTTCATGTATGTACATGTATATGGTATGTATACTATCAAACATGCATGTTTCATGTATGTACATGTATATGGTATGTATACTATCAAACAGGCATGTTTCATGTATGTACATGTATATGGTATGTATACTATCAAACATGCATGTTTCATTTATGTACATGTATATGGTATGTATACTATCAAACAAGCATGTTTCATTTATGTACATGTATATGGTATGTATACTATCAAACATGCATGTTTCATTTATGTACATGTATATGGTATGTATACTATCAAACAAGCATGTTTCATGTATGTACATGTATATGGTATGTATACTATCAAACATGCATGTTTCATTTATGTACATGTATATGGTATGTATACTATCAAACATGCATGTTTCATGTATGTACATGTATATGGTATGTATACTATCAAACATGCATGTTTCATTTATGTACATGTATATGGTATGTATACTATCAAACATGCATGTTTCATGTATGTACATGTATATGGTGTGTATACTATCAAACATGCATGTTTCATGTATGTACATGTATATGGTATGTATACTATCAAACAAGCATGTTTCATGTATGTACATGTATATGGTATGTATACTATCAAACATGCAGGTTTCATTTATGTACATGTATATGGTATGTATACTATCAAACAGGCATGTTTCATGTATGTACATGTATATGGTATGTATACTATCAAACAACCATGTTTCATGTATGTACATGTATATGGTATGTATACTATCAAACATGCATGTTTCATGTATGTACATGTATATGGTATGTATACTATCAAACATGCATGTTTCATGTATGTACATGTATATGGTATGTATACTATCAAACAGGCATGTTTCATGTATGTACATGTATATGGTATGTATACTATCAAACATGCATGTTTCATTTATGTACATGTATATGGTATGTATACTATCAAACAAGCATGTTTCATTTATGTACATGTATATGGTATGTATACTATCAAACATGCATGTTTCATTTATGTACATGTATATGGTATGTATACTATCAAACAAGCATGTTTCATGTATGTACATGTATATGGTATGTATACTATCAAACATGCATGTTTCATTTATGTACATGTATATGGTATGTATACTATCAAACATGCATGTTTCATGTATGTACATGTATATGGTATGTATACTATCAAACATGCATGTTTCATGTATGTACATGTATATGGTATGTATACTATCAAACATGCATGTTTCATGTATGTACATGTATATGGTGTGTATACTATCAAACATGCATGTTTCATGTATGTAAATGTATATGGTATGTATACTATCAAACAAGCATGTTTCATTTATGTACATGTATATGGTATGTATACTATCAAACAAGCATGTTTCATGTATGTACATGTATATGGTATGTATACTATCAAACATGCATGTTTCATTTATGTACATGTATATGGTTTGTTTACTATCAAACATGCATGTTTCATGTATGTACATGTATATGGTATGTATACTATCAAACATGCATGTTTCATGTATGTACATGTATATGGTATGTATACTATCAAACATGCATGTTTCATGTATGTACATGTATATGGTATGTATACTATCAAACATGCATGTTTCATGTATGTACATGTATATGGTATGTATACTATCAAACATGCATGTTTCATGTATGTACATGTATATGGTATGTATACTATCAAACATGCATGTTTCATGTATGTACATGTATATGGTATGTATACTATCAAACAAGCATGTTTCATGTATGTACATGTATATGGTATGTATACTATCAAACAGGCATGTTTCATGTATGTACATGTATATGGTATGTATACTATCAAACAGGCATGTTTCATGTATGTATGTATGTATGTATATGGTATGACTATATTATCAGACAAGCATGTTTCATGTATGTACATGTATATGGTATGTATACTATCAGACAAGCATGTTTCATGTATGTACATGTATATGGTATGTATACTATCAAACAAGCATGTTTCATGTATGTACATGTATATGGTATGTATACTATCAAACAGGCATGTTTCATGTATGTACATGTATATGGTATGTATTCTATCAAACAGGCATGTTTCATGTATGTATGTATGTATATGGTATGTATACTATCAAACAGGCATGTTTCATGTATGTATGTATGTATGTATATGGTAAGTATACTATCAAACAGGCATGTTTCATGTATGTATGTATGTATGTATATGGTATGTATACTATCAAACAAGCATGTTTCATTTATGTACATGTATATGGTATGTATACAATCAAACAGGCATGTTTCATGTATGTACATGTATATGGTATGACTATATTATTAGACAAGCATGTTTCATGTATGTACATGTATATGGTATGTATATTATCAGACTAGCATGTTTCATGTATGTGCATGTATATGGTATGTATACTATCAAACAGGCATGTTTCATGTATGTACATGTATATGGTATGACTATACTATCTGACAAGCATGTTTCATGTATGTACATGTGTATGGTATGTATACTATGAAACAAGCATGTTTCATGTATGTACATGTATATGGTATGTATATTATCAAACAAGCATGTTTCATGTATGTACATGTATATGGAATGTATACTATCTGACAAGCATGTTTCATGTAGTTATAGATGTATATAACAAGTATAGATTGTAAAATGCAGAAACTAACAACATATAGTTTACTTAAGACATTTGACTAACTGCACATAACATCAGTTAATATTATATAGTTATAAACTCTCTATCAGAGACTGACCGTTAATGATGTATTCAACTAATTCTATTTGTGGTTACAACTAATGTGTGACTAAATCTTTACTTCCCAGTTACAGTCATTGTATCAATTAGGTAAAACTCTGGTGGACTATCAGATTGTTCTTCTATCAGTGCTATATTGACAAATAATTTCTTCTTTCACGTAAATGGCATCTTTCTCAAAGATTATTGCATGCTACTATGCTATAAAAGCTTATATAATTAAATCCTTCAGTCCTTTATAATACATCAGGGAGGGAATGTTTCATGGAAACCTCCAGTAAAATGCACAATGATATGCACTTAATATATTATGTTCATGATTTTACTACTGAAGTATTTTACAACCTCAATAATTATGACAATTCAGCCCATTTTATTGAATGGTGAAATGTTAGTGTGTTTAAACACGGAAATGTCGTATTGATAGTTTGCGTGTTGTATGTTATACATCATAAAAATTACCATATTTCTCTATTGCTATATATTTGTATATATAATTGAAGGTTACTCATAATTTCAGCCTTCATTATACAGAATTATGTAATGTAAGGGGGATAACTCAATAACTAATGTTTAGTTGCACAGGTAGTCTCCCTTACTTTGAAAAACTACAGCTATCATTTTTCATGTATGAAATCAGGGTCCGTATTCACAAAGCATCTTAAGATTTTCTTTAACTTAAGTCGAAATTTTTACTTAAGTGTAAATTTTTTTCATGGTAAAAGTTTGTAAACCAGTCATCAAAAGTGTGAAAATGAATTATCATTTTCATAATTGGCATCTTTAGAACAAAGATAAAATCATATTATTGGGGTGTGATTTCCTCCTTTATATTAGTAGAAGAGTTAAGGAAAAAGTCGAATTTAAGGGAAAATATAACTTACCGGTAAGTTAAAAAATTACTTAAGATGCTTTGTGAATACGGAACCAGGGCTAACAAGTTGTTCTTAAATGAATCTCAGCCAGCATCTGTCCACTCTCAGGAGGCAGTGATTTATCACAAGGATGCCATGCTTTGATCAAAAATATGTACTTGTCTATATAAATAACTAAATTCAAAGATTCAAAGAAAATATTTATTATGAATAGAAAGTAAAGTATAGGATATAGTTTTCTCTGCTTAAATGAATAAATCTATTATATACATAAATTCTACAAAATAAAACATGAAATACATATCATTAAAAAAGTGTAATTAAAAAGTCACTAAGTTTTCAATATAATATTTAGTGTGATAAATTGTTATGGAAATTGAAAATTGGCATTCTGTGACACATAATATTTAGCAAATCAGTATAAAGTAATGTTTGTTAAAAGTTTACTGTAATAATGTCACCTTGTTTTTAGATTATAAAATGTTGTACCATGTACTCTTCATATTTATGTAATCTTGAATAAGTTCTGTATATATCTGCAAAATCATATGGAACAATACTGAACTGATAATCGTCTTAATCGATGTTGTTATCTCCCTTGAAATGACCCGATAAACCACAATCAGATAACAATTGTCCAGTTTAACTCTATATAGATTATATAGGGAAATAATTTAAAACTTGCTATAAAATCTTTATTCGGTAAATGCCAATAAATACAATACATTGTAGATAAATTCATTACCTTTCAAATGGTGTAATCTATTTTAAAATAACTATCTATCTTGGTCAGTATTTTTGCACTTGTATGAAGTAGGTAAAATGGTTAAAAATTTACTCTATGTTCTATGTAAATATTGAAGAAAATGATCTTTTGCCACATTTCAGACTAAAAATGGACAAACAATTCATAAGTTGCCAATAAATTACCACGACATTTTAGAGAAAATCTTTTCCCGTAAAATGAGATAAACCAAAATAAAATAAATATACATCTTGTACAGTATTTTTAATGATTTGTAACACCATGTTTTGACAAATATTGCCTTCGTTTGAGCTCTATCTTCGGTAATTTCCGTTTTGCCTATGTTTACCGATGCATGTTCAAGTTTAGCACAGCGGGTGGCATATACACATTGGAATGTAGGTATATCCTTAAACAGCTTTATGGTAGAAAATCCCTTATAGACGTATATTTAAGTTCTTGTGAATACTAAAAGATGCGTGAAACAATATATTAATAAAAATCGTGATAATACCGTATTAATTAGCTATATATGATCAAGGATGTATGTATATATATGTCCTTGATACATGTACCTTCTAATATTTCTTTCCATTGTACATGTACCAAATTGTTATTTATTAAATTACGTACTGCATTAAATTTGATTTCATTGAACACGCATGTACTTTTATAAAGTTGATAAAATTCTTCTGTGGTAGTAAATATCTCAAGAGTGAATCATTTTAAACAGAAGTTTTCTAATTCTTTGGTAAAAAGCATTATACATTGTATTTTTGAAATGAATAAACGAGTGTTTATGATACAGTTTTAATATTTAATTTTAATAAATGTACCAAAATCTTTATTATTCATCATGATTGTTTCTGCGCATTATTTTAATACGAACTGACATACACATGTAAATAGTAATACTATAGTTTATACATAATATCGTTTATCTGTCGATTAACAGTTTTAATGCAATTAGAATTGTGCAGGTCTTCTGATTGTTGTGTCAAAATACGCCATTTAAAAAGAGATATTTTTTTATTTAGATGTATTTGATATTGAGTATCATATAAATAATTATTGATTGTCAGTATTTTGATTTTGTTAGGAGTCTTATACCATTGTTTGTACATTATGTTCCTTATACTTTCACGTATGTGTGAAGTGAGAAGGATTTTGACTTGACTTTGAGGAAATTGCTTAAGAAACAATTACAACTACGTACATATACGTAAGTCCTCGATCTTAAAACAATGTTCTGTTCTATTTAGATTATGTTTAAATATCTTACTACACACAGCCAGTGTAAATGCTAGTTCTGGATGTTTGTGATTAATGGATCAAAATCTGAATTATCTTTCTATTTCAAAGTCATACACGACAGATTAATTTATCAATGTTTTAGTCATTTTATGGCTTTAGACACATTAAGCAACAAATAAATTATATTAAATTTTACATGCATACAAACTTTTTCGAGTACTTGTACTAGTGAATAAGAAAATTGGTTCTCGTGCTGTATAACACTATCAACAACCAAATTAATAACATAATATAATCATGGATTTTCGGATTTTAAAAATTTCAATAAAAATTAAATATTTTTCTATAACTGCATTAACATCTTTTACTTGCGCTGGCATTTTCACTGGTGTACATTATACTATCAATGTTCATACACTAGCTTCATTTACTAGCTTGTATAATACCACCCGCGGTTTTATTGCCTGTCAATTTCCTGGGGGCTATATTGGTGACACGGTAAATATTGACCTGTATCATGTGTTCTATCAGATGACCTAAAGGGAAACAATCCAATAGTTGGTATCAGCTTAATCTGCTTGATCTCGAAAGGGAAACTACTTATGGAAAGTGACCAAAATTGTTCCATATGGTATTGTTTGTATTAAAAGTGAGCTGTTCTAATTAAAGAAATTCTAGTGAAAAGATCATGATAGTCCTATGAAATGTTTAACACATTATCTATACTTCAATGAATACAATTCAAAGCCTGGTTGATGACGAATCTGATTCTGTGTCATCGTTTTCATAAAAGTCAGGCATGGATGAAATTTTTACTTTTCTTTCAGCAACTCTTTTTGCATTATCATACTCCTGTTCAGCTTGTCTGGAACTGGGATCAGGTCTGGACTCATGTGGTACAGAGGAAGTTACAGGTCTGGGTATCCTGTATGGGGCCTCCACCACAACATCACCTACTTGTCTTGATACAGCAGGTATAGAATCATTATTCCTATCAGAAAACATGGCAACATTTACATCAGGAGAACCATAAGGCTCCCTATACACAGCTCTCACAGCAGGCTCACCTAAACCACGTGGATCAAAGCTTGCACTATACCCTGGTATAATTCTTTCTTGTTGAATGATCTGACCTCGGCGTTCACCATCCGCATAGACTGGGTTTATCTGACCTTTTGGAACATCACTAGAGGTTGTGGGCATTGATGTACTTCCAAGTACAGAACCTTTCTGTGAATCTTTCCTAAAATCAAATCATACATAATCAATATGAAATAACAAAGTGATATCAAAATGCAAATCTAGTGAAACCTGTGTTAGCAGCTACCTCCGAATAAAGGCCACCCTGTAATATAAAGCCTGTTCTTTTTAAAACCTTTGATTATTTAGAACAAAATGACCTGCAAACAAAGGTCGCCTGGTAATAAAGGCCACAGTTTGTCTTTCCAAGCTTGGCCTATGTTCACAGGTTTGACTGTAATTATAAATTACCTACAAACAGAATAATAAGAAAACAATTACTCTTAAAATTATTTATGTTAAGATTTTGCACTCAGGAATAAAAAAACAACACCAAGTCAAGTTACTTTTAAAGAACTGCAAGTAATTGTAACAGTTCATTGTGCACTTACATTTGTTTTAAAAAGCAATATGATATTATGCAAATACACCATAATATTAATAACCAATCACACACTCACTTTCTCAAGCGTAATGCAAATCCTATAACAGCAAGAATAAGAAGTCCACCAACACCAGCTGCAACAATGATGATGATAGTCAGTGTTTTAGTATCTTCAGCTTTCTCTCCATCTTGTCCATCTGATCCATTTACACTTTCTGTTGATGACCTAGATGTTGGTGAAGAAGAAATTGATGAAAATGGTGAGACTGATGAAATAGTACTGGAAGACTTAGTAGATGCAGTGGATGATTCTGTTGTAGAGCTTGGAGATTGAGAAGATGATGAGGAAGAAATACTTGTACTGCTAGCCTTTGATGTTGGTAAACTTGTAGTTATAGAACTTGAAGAACTTGTAGTAGTTGAACAAGAGGATGCTGAAAAAAATGAAGAATGTTAAAAAACTTGAAACTTTGAATTCATAGTGAATTATAGCTGCTTCAAAAATACTGTAAATCATAACCAACTTCACATTTAGGTCTATAGTTATCTTGTTTTGTGTATGTTTTAATTAGAAATAAGCATATGTATACACATCATCATTTAACAAGTGAAACAAAAAACATAAATATACAATACGCTGCGTTCAATAAACTCATATGCCCCCAGTGGCATGCTTGTGAATTAAGCAATAGCCCATTTGAACAAGGTCAAAGTGGGTGTTTGATAAGTATGGGTGGATTGAGAATGGTCATAAGCAAAAACGGTATACATGTAAGTATTCAAATGTTCTAGTAAGAGGTGTTCCATAAAATCTACTTAATCTCATACAGAATCATTATAAGTCCAAACAAGAAATGCGGCAGTGCCACGAAACCAGGTTTTCCAAGGCTTTAATACCACAGTACTCTAGAATTCTTCGCTAAGGCTTCATCAGTGGTTCAGTTTCCAGTACGACTAATAAGTTAACATTGACCTTTACCCGACTGGCATAGAATTCAATCCCCAAGCTTGGTTTCTATGTAAGCTACCTCTACACAAAATTTAATTGCAATGTCTAAATCCTTAATTAAGTAATTCACTGGAAACTGATCTTCTATTTTTAGTAACAGTGACCATGACCAAACTGACCCCAAATGCAATTCCAAGCTAAGCTTTCATGCAAGGTTGATAAATACCAAGTTTAGTCAAGATTAGTCATTCCAAACTTAAGTAATTGACCAGAAACTGATTTCTGTATTTAGTAACAGTGACCTTGACCCTACTGGCCCTTGATTCAATACAAAAGCATGGACTGGATGTAAGCTACCAACACACAAAATTTCATCGCAATATCTCAATCCTTACTTCAGTTGTTGACTGATTTTCTATTTTTATTAGCAATGACTTTGACCCTACTGGACCTAGATGCAATTCAAAAGCATGGACTGCATGTAAGCTACCTACCCACAAAATTTCATCGCAATATCTTAATCCTTGATTAAGTTATTCACTGAAAATTAATTTTCTATTTTTAGTATAGTGATCTTGACCCAACTGACCGCAAATACAATCCCAAGCAAAGCTTTCATGCAAGAATTCTAAATACCCAGTTTAGTCAACATTGGTCATTTCAAACTTGAGTTATTGACTGGACACTGATTTTCTATTTTTAGTAACAGTGACCTTGACCCCACAGACCCCAAATAAAATCCCAGGCTAGGTTTTGATTCAAGGATGCTAATTAATACCAAATTTAGTCAACATTGGTCATTCCAAACTTAAGTTATTGACCGGACACTGATTTTCTATTTTTAGTAACAGTGACTTTGACCCCACAGACCCCAAATACAATCCCAGGCTAGGTTTTCATTCAAGGATCCTACATACAATGTACCAAGTTTCGTCAAGATTGGTCAATCCGAACTTGAAGTTATTGACGCCCGCCATCCCGCCCACACGCCATATTCGGCATTCTAATTAATTAAGTCAAGGTCAAAGTGAGGTTGGATGATATGGTTGGATTGAGAATGGCAACAACAATACTTATACAAGTATCAAAGTGTTCTAGCAAGCAGTATTGGTGCTAGAGGACAGGACAATCACTATATTCCGCGACTTCATAGATGCTGAGGGCATAAAAACACTGCTTGTAAATTTTAAGATATCAGTTTATTGACAGTGTAGACTTAAAACTTCTAGGACTAACATGAAATATAACTACTTACAAGGTTTGAATTTCCATTCATTAGATATAGGATCACAGAGTTGACAACTATCATTTGGATTGAAATCACCAGGAGAATAACATACATCATTTATAACACAACTTGTTGGCTGAAGGTAAAAATAATAGAATGCTTTATAATAAAAAAAACGTTCTTATTAACACAATCTAAAATTGGTATTAATAAATACTATGCTGGAGGAAACCCATGATTCAAACATTTTCTAGATAATTCATGCGAGACTGAAAAACAAATCAGGGAAAGAAAATGCTTGTCAAAGATTAATGATAAGCTAAAATAATTAAATAATTTCTGTATCATTTCTGTATACATTGAGGCAATATAAACAGAACACAAAACATAGAACATTCACCAACTGTTTTATTCCAACTTATAAAGGGCATATTATACCACCATGTTATACCACCATATTATACACCATATTATACCACCATGTTATACCATATTATTATACCACCATGTTATACCACCATATTATACCACCATGTTATACCACCATATTATACCACCATGTTATACCACCAAGTGAACAATTTGGAACAGTAGTTATTTCAAAGAAATTTAAAGTGTAAAGAACAAAAATGAAGTAAAATGTTTTAAACCTGAATGGTACAGTTTGATGCTGTCTGATCACACTGGTAGCAAACTGGATCATAGAATATCATAGATATACTGTTAGACTGGTTCACACCATCATTACTTGTAGACAGTTGTATACTGCTGTATGGGAAAGTACCAGTCACATCACAGAGAATTGTTCCACTAGTTAGAAACTGAGCCATGGATGTTGTTGACTAAAACAGAATAAAAGAAGAATCAACAGTTAACTGTAGCCAATGATAAATCAAAGTACTGAAAGTACTGTCGGAATTTGATTTTTTTCCTATGAGACAAGTCACTGGTGTTGCTCGCAACACAACAATGACTGTTAGGAGAAATCCTAAATTAGGAACTGTACAGTTGATGGATATTCATGCTTAGGAATTAACATACACCATCTCAATATTGCCATCTATTTATGTACATATTCATATTCATGTGCTAAATTCCATCAACCTAGCATGATGGTTATCTAAGTTATCAGATGTTTCGAGTTTTTTTTATGTAGCCCATTATCCAGCCTATAATTTTCCGAATCCATCGGTACCAAAAAAGCATTGTTGCTGTCATATTTACTGATTTAGTACATACCGAAAAGCTCTTCAAAACACTCCATTTTAATAATATATCTTGATTATGACCACATGTCACTTTAATTGCACACTACAGTGTTAGAAACGAATTAAAATCGACCTACATAATTTTTTTAGTGATAATCTGGTTTCGAAGAGTTTTTCGATTTTCCATGTTTTTAGTTCCATACTCGGAACAAAATTGCTATCGAAATGAACTGACATAAACCCGGCACTATCGATTGATTAATCGTACATGTAGTTTAAGATTTTTTCAGAAAATCTATATAATTGGTATGTGAATTATATTCAAACTTAATATCATGATGTTGGACTATATGACAGGTTTTGAAGTGAAAGTAAAAGTTTATTGTAAAAATTATAGCTATTCGGAAACGAGCCGTTATACGGCGATATTTGCCGATCTTGCTACGGAATATACCGACATCGCACGATTTCATTAGTTCCATTACGATCCTTCTGTCTTAACACCAAAATACCCTTCACACACTGTGCACCAACATAATAATTGCGAACTTCACAATAACTGTTATTTCTTCGCAAATTTATGTGTATCGCCATTCGGTTCTCTGCACTTCGAGGGGAAAACCCCACATTCTATTTTTAGAATTTATCCAACTATATATAGCTCTAGCCGATAGTATCGATCGATACGCGTCATGGATATAAACCTTAACACTGATTTACATGTCAAAAAGTCACATATAAGACATACGTCAATAGTAGATTAATGTAATTACATGCATACTTCAGTAGAGAAATTACTGACCTACTGAACGAAAGCCAAAAGTAGAACTATTTTATGCTAAGCTAGTTGGTTTCCGTCCACAATCTTACAGCACACAATAGAGTGAGAGTGGGAACGGGAACCATGACAGTTATGGAGCTCACAGCATTTTAGTAAGTCAACGATAGCAAAGGAATTTGATTGAAAATCGAATTCCAAAAACTAATATAAATGGAATAATTTCAGTCAACACAAAAGCAACAGAATTTCATCAGTCTAACATATTACTAGACTTGATTTAATTTTTTACAAACACTGTAGCAGATATAATAATAGAGATCATGTCGAGTAGACAGTCTTAATATCTCAATAATGGTAGGAAAGGGTAGGAAACTCTAGCAATTATTTGGTGTGAATGGCTGTTCAACAAGACAATATACAATTATTTCATGTGCATTTGTTTTACAGTCAAAACTGTGGTCCCAAGGTGAAGGGGTGACTTTTGAACTGTTGCCCTAAGGCCGAGGGCAACAGTTTAAAATGTCACCCCAACACCGAGGGCCACAGTTTGACTGTACAACAAATGCCCATGAAATAACTGTTTTATTACCTAATTCATTATATAAATATTTTTATATCGTTGTCTATTCCATTCTTCCTATGAAATATCTTCGAAACGATTTAGATTTGAAATTTTCTACGAAATCACCATATTGTCGTTTGTTAAATCATAATGATATAAACGCTTGCAGAAATCAGAATCATATAAACACTTGCATAGCCTAAAAGATACTGTCGTGCTATAATCCCAACTGCAATCGGTAAATTCCACCTTGACGGATGTACTGATTGTTACCGAACATTCATTACGGAAACACCCGATACCGAAGTAGTCAACAGTCAAAACTGTTGACCGGTCAACAGTTTGCAGTATGACTCAAATTATGAATCCTGGCAAATACCCAACTTTTTTGGTGAAACAGCAAAAATAACGAATTAACATTTATGTAATGCGTTGGGTAATAATACCTTCTAAACATTATGACTTAACTGTAAAGTTTGTAAATAGATGTTGAATTGGTGAATACCTGCTATAGTCAAACAAATATATAAACGCAACAATATATATAAAGAAAGAATGATTTTAAAATTTGGATGTATCTACCATTCAGATATAATAATCAGTATGTATACAATAATTACCTGTCCTTGTTGAGCTGTCACATGACATGTCAGAGAATCAGAACTGATAAATGCTTCACCATACACCATAACAGTGGCAGATTCAGTGGAGGAACTAGTGCTAACTGTTGGTGTGAAGAGTGATTGTGATGTTGAATAGATCGCAGGTGCCATTGTAACAGGCATGGAGCAGTCTTCACCATAAAAATCTTGGTCACACAGACATAAATCTGTAATATACATAGCATGACATAAGGATGAATAAAATAATAGAATTAAAGATAGTGAACAATTCAAATAACATACTACATAAGGCATTAGATCTAGATGTATCAGCCAACAAATTTCAAATAAAAGCAAATGTATCAGTCTATAAAATGTTTTACTTGAATATTCAGAATTTGTCAAACTTGGAATTAAACTTCATACTTCCAGTAGTATAGTATCCAAAAACTATATTATTATATCTATATAGTTAATATTATGTTACGTTTTATGCTTACCACAGAAACATTGTAAACACACCAGATACGAAGCTATATAGTAAGCACAAAGCTGACATTTTATGATACATTTTTACTGACTGAAAGACTTACCATTAATACATTGTCCATGATTTGTACAGTCATTAAGACATGTTAAGCTGTTAACATAAAGCACTAGTTGGTCAGTTGTTGTATTCAGAATGTCTGCAATATTAGGATATGACAACACTGCCATCTTACATTCCCTCTTCATATTCTCTACAGCATTCTGTACAGCAGCTTCTGAACCTGTCAACTGTAATATATATATAGCATTATACCATGTACATGACAAGTCTACCATGATGATATATACATTGTAGTATTATACTATCTACATGACTACCATGATAATATATAGTATTATACTATCTACATGACTACCATGATAATATATAGTATTATACCATCTACATGACTACCATGATAATATATAGTATTATACCATCTACATGACTACCATGATAATATATAGTATTATACCATCTACATGACTACCATGATAATATATAGTATTATACCATCTACATGACTACCATGATAATATATAGTATTATACCATCTACATGACTACCATGATAATATATAGTATTATACCATCTACATGACAACCATGATGATATATAGTATTATACCATCTACATGACTACCATGATAATATATAGTATTATACCATCTACATGACTACCATGATAATATATAGTATTATACCATCTACATGACTACCATGATAATATATAGTATTATACCATCTACATGACTACCATGATAATATATAGTTTTATACTATCTACATGACTACCATGATAATATATAGTATTATACCATCTACATGACTACCATGATAATATATAGTATTATACCATCTACATGACTACCATGATAATATATAGTATTATACCATCTACATGACTACCATGATAATATATAGTATTATACCATCTACATGACTACCATGATAATATATAGTATTATACCATCTACATGACTACCATGATAATATATAGTATTATACCATCTACATGACTACCATGATAATATATAGTTTTATACCATCTACATGACTACCATGATGATATATAGTATAATACCATCTACATGACTAGTCTCTCATGATGATATATAGTATTATACCATCTACATGACTACCATGATAATATATAGTATTATACCATCTACATGACTACCATGATAATATATAGTATTATACCATCTACATGACTACCATGATAATATATAGTATTATACTATCTACATGATTATCATGATAATATATAGTATTATACCATCTACATGACTACCATGATAATATATAGTACTATATTATCTACATGACTACCATGATAATATATAGTATTATACCATCTACATGACTACCATGATAATATATAGTATTATACCATCTACATGACTACCATGATGATATATAGTATTATACCATCTACATGACTACCATGATGATATATAGTATTATACCATCTACATGATACCATGATGATATATAGTATTATACCATCTACATGACTACCATGATGATATATATATATATATAAAAGTATAGTATGTACAGTACAGAATAAACATTAAATGAAAATCTAAAATAAATCCTTAACAAAATAAACATGATGCTCCTAATATTGTATAAGAATAAGACACAAACATATGTTTTACCAGAATATCTGTAATGCAAGATGACACAATATCTGTGGTATTTATGGCATAACTACATGTATCCCATAATTCATGATCTTTTAGTCCTTCCTCACAGGCTTGTGCAGCTATCTCTTCTGTCCAACCATTCACTGTAGGCCATGTAGGTAACTGAGTAATAGAAGATGTGAAAAAACATAAAACAGTATAAGTGTATAACCTTATAATAAAATAAGTGCATAACCTTATAATAGAATAAGTGTATAACCTTATAAAATAATCAGTAGATTTCACATTGAAGCAAAAGGCTCATCACAGACAGTATCAAACAACCAACAAACAAAAGGATCAATTTGAAATTTCATCTTTTAATTAAAATAATGATCATTTATATGTGAAGGATCATGTATAATGAGAGTTATTTAATTACTTAGCATTTGATTAAAATAATAAGAACAACATAACTAGACTAGAGTAGTTAAATATACAATAAAAATGTGAATGTACCAAAGTTGTATCAATCTCGTCAATATCTATTGTATCCCAAATTTCATTGGTTTGACGCTTCTTACGACTTGGATTGTTTGTTTGTTGTTTGTATATATCAAGTTGATCAGTGATATCTGTCCCGCTAGTAAATCCACACGTTTCTGTCCTACTGGTTATTGTACATGTACTGTTCATACAAACACATTCTGGCAGTGTAACACTCTCTTCCTCAGATATGTCCACTGGTACACCTCCAAATAAACTCTCCTCTGTTCTGAAACAACAATAACATTTCATACACATTTGTCTAAAGTTAAATACAGAGTGGTACTCTGCTTCATCCAACAAATAGTTCCATCCAATGGTGGTAAATTATATACCTTAGTATGACCCTACTTCAACCAACAAATAGTTCCATCCAATGGTGGTAAATTATATACCTTAGTATGACCCTACTTCAACCAACAAATAGTTCCATCCAATGGTGGTAAATTATATACCTTAGTATGACCCTACTTCAACCAACAAATAGTTCCATCCAATGGTGGTAAATTATATACCTTAGTATGACCCTACTTACCCTACTTCAACCAACAAATAGTTCCATCCAATGGTGGTAAATTATATACCTTACCATTGAAGATTAAGTGCTTATTTATGGCAGTGAATAAAAAGTCAAGTTATAATTTAACAACCATACATTTCAAATTCAGCCAGAATGTACATTTGTATTTGTTTACAGTATTAAAACAAGAGGGCCATGATGGCACTGTATCACTCTAGAAAAGGTGTACAGGTTGTCTTCTTGATGTTCAAATTCCTATGGAACAATAAGTCAGAGAGAATAAAAAGGTCATGTTTAATTGGCATGAAATTTGACAGTGGTATTGTTAACATGTATGCAAAATCAATTTAACTTAAATGGTTGAACACACTGAATATATAATGAAACTGTGGCAAACTGGAAACTTATACCAAAATTCTATCTTAACCAATTCGGATACAATCTCCTAATTCTAAAATATTGATTCATTAAAATCGTTACCAAATACCAAATATTCTATTCCATCATTTTATAAAAAAAATGATTATTCTGACGAAGGCTCAATGCCGAAACGTTAAGAAACATAAAGAAACACATGTTGTTGTTGTTGTTTTAACTGTATTGTATCATTTTACAAAGAAATTCTTGAAACTTATATTACCCTGAACATATTGAATCGTACAATCAAAAAGCCTGAAATTTCCTATGATATACGAAAACAAATAATATGGTGAAATCAATTCATTAAATATAAAGGAAAATGTTTAATGTTTAAGGATTGGATTGACTCTGACTTCTATACGTAGTGGATGTACTTAGAAACGGAACTATAGATGATAATAATATAATATATATTTACTACATTTAAATTAGACAAAATGTAAATTGTTCAAGCAGTAATGTTATATATTTAATAACATGCAAAAAGTGCAATGCACAGTATGTTGGTGAAACTAGCCAGCAAGTTTCTCATCGTATGAATAGTCATAGGTTTGATATCAATAGTTTTGTCAGTCCGGATTTTTCAACTAATGTAGCAATTCATTTTAATGATATCAACCACAGTTACACTGATTTCAGTTTTATGCCTATTGACAGTGTTAATAACAAAATGGATAGGTTACTTAAAGAAACTTATTGGATGCATAAATTAGGTACTGTATATCCACAGGGTCTAAACTCTAAAGCATTATATAATATACAATGATTTTTCTATTTATTCTCATTTTAATTTTAATATTTTAATGCATTGGTTGGGAGGTCTGGGTTGGCAGGGTTGTTGGTATCAAACCTATGACTATATATATTATTATTATTATTGTTATTATTATTCTTATTCTCTTTTTAAATTTTTAGCTGCTATGTATACATATGTTATATAAAAAATCAGTTATTACTGGTATTTTTATATTATTTGCTTTCATTGCAGTTTCTGCCAGTAGTATTTTGTATCTTAATGATCCTGATTTTGTATTGTGTAATTGCTTTTGGCGCACTATTTAATATTTTATAATACTTCACTATATTATAATTTTGTCAGTTTATGGTTTATTAACTTTTACTATTTATTTATTTAATTTTAGAATCTTTTATAATTTCTAATAATTCTTTTTCATTTATTTTTACTATCTAATAATTTTTTTTTTTTTTTTTACGTCACTTTTTGACGTTGTGATGTCATATGTTATGACGTCATGACGTCACACATATGTTTACCATCATTCCAATAATTATACTAGTTGCCTGAGGAAGTAAATTACGAAACGCGTAGCAACTTTATTTGAGTTATGTTTTCTTTTTTACCATAATAACTATACAATGTAGATGATAATCATATATACACTAAACTTAAAGTAAAAACGAACTGGATATCAGAGATGCTTATACTAAAATCCTCTATCCCACACACTTGAAAAACTATACTTAATACGAATCAGTATATTGGTACTAAAGTTAAAACAAGAATTGCTGATAAAGATACTTACGTTATTCTTAAATTTAGTAACAAAAGTATACGACAATTACTAGTAAAACAGAAATTTGAAGAAGCATTCGTTCATAAATACTGGGAAAGATTACTTTATACAAAAATTAAATGGAACTCTGTATACTATATAATACATCATGCTATAAAAGATTCATGATTTAGAATAAAACTTATATTTAACATTTTCGCGACAAAACAAAATTTATTTACATGTACATGGAAAATAGGAGACTCTCCATGCTGCACTCACTGTCAAGATGTTGAAACAACAGAACAGAACAACAGATATTCAACGTTTTTTTTTAACAAATTAGGTTTTAAACAAAATATGAAAAGTTTACAGTGTTTACTAGTCGGATATAGGTTCATAAGGAATATCAAGACATAAACATTCTTTTAAGTCAAATTGGTTTTTATTTGTTCAAAAGATATATAAAAAGTGAAAGAAGATCAAAACCAACAAACATACTGCTTATTTTATACCAAGATCTGTTCTACTTAAAAAAGTCTGAATCATGTAAACTGCTTGATGCATTTTTAAAACTAATACAAACCAGTAAAGATAATACTTGATGACTTGATGACTACACTCGTACATCAAATATCTACTCTTTGTTTCGCATTCGACAAGAAAAGAGGTTAATAAGGTGTATATTTCAGTTCTGCATGTTTTTGAAATAAAAATTATTCAATTAATCTTATCTCAATCAATTTCCCATTTATAACACAACAATATTATAAATAATCATTATAATTTTTTATACTCTATGTAACAGATACAGTACGAGATTTTCTTCAAGTATCTTCTTCGGTTCGCTTAGACAAACAACCAATTTGTCCAAGGCGAAGCCGAGAATAAATAGTTGTTTGTCTTAGCAAATCGTCTTCTTAGCGTCTGTAGGAAGACATTTTTTAAGAAAATATGAGTATGTATATCTGACTTATACGACGATTAAGGATTATGTCCATGTGAAAGTTGAGTTATTGAAAAGAGTCTTCTTACAAACGTAAGAAGACACATTTTGAATAGCTCTGCTGGTGGTATAGTTGTATAAGTATAGGATAGATCACGAGTAAGTACTAACTATTGCCCATGAAATTTAGAGGCGAGCTTAGCGAGCTGTAAAATTTCATAGACAATAGTTACGAGAGATCTATCTGACTTAGACCACAGGTAATCTATTGTATATGAATACTGTATTTTTACAACGGCTAACTGCGATCTACGTGTTTTAGCAAACACTTTTTCTGTGCTGTGATTGGTCAGTTGGAGTCAACTGTGGTCTAAATTCCTTTTGGTACATTGATAGTATAGGTGTAGTACAAACATATTGTTACTAGTTAGATGTAAATGTCACATGTTTCATTATATTTATATGTTTTTGTATTATATTATTGAGTTATAATGCATTAATCTTAAGACAGATCTAAATTCTACAATTGTGTGTATCCTTTGTATGTAAAATGAAACAAGAGGGCCAAGATGGCCCTATATCGCTCACATGACAATCATTGTTTACCCTTTAAAACATTGTTTTGAACCTGTGACCTTGTTTTTGACCCCAGATGACCCATGTTAGAACTTGTCCTACATATAATCTGACAAGGTTTGGTGAAGATCCAATCAAAACCATGACAACTACAGCATAGACAAGGTTTTCTTTAGATTTTACCTCGTGACCTAGTTTTTGACCCCAGATGACCCATGTTCGAATTTGTCTTACGTATCATTAAGACAAACATTCTGACAAGGTTTGGTGAAGATCATCTACATCTACACTCTACAGTTTTAATAAGGTTTTCCTAAGAGTTGACCTCGTGACTTAGCTTTTGACCCTAGGTGACCCATATTTGAACTTGTCCTTAATATTAAGACAAACAATCTGAAAAAGTTTGGTGAAGATCCAATTAAAACTGTGACATCTAGAGTTTTAACAAGGTTTTTACCTAAGATTTGACCTGGTGACCTAGTTTTTTACCCTGGCTGACCCATGTTCGACCTTGACCCACATTCTGACAAGGTTTGGTGAAGATCCAATCAAAACTGTGACATCTACAGTATTAACAAAGTTTTCCTAAGATTTGACCTAATGACCTAGTTATTGACCCCAGATTACCCATATTTGTACTTGACCTTTATATCATTAAAACAAACAATTTGACAAATTTTGGTGAAGATCCAATTACAACTGTGAAATCTATAGTGTTAACATGGTTTTTCATAAGATTTGACCTAGCGACCTAGTTTTTACCCCAGATAACCCATGTTCAAACTGGTCCAAGATATTATAAAGACAAACATTCTGACTAGGTTTCAAGATGTTCCAATCAAAACAGTGATTTCAAGAGTGTTCACAAGGTTTTCCAGCAATTTGCCCTAGTGACCTAGTTGTTGACCGGAAACAACCCATTATCAAACTTGACCTTCATATCATTGAAATAGACATTTTGACAAAGTTTCATGAAGATCCAATCAAAACAGTGATTTCTAGAGTGTTCACAAGGTTTTCCCTTATCTGGTGACCTAGCTTTTGACCCCAAATGGCCCATTATCGAACTCGTCTGAGATTTTGCGAAAATTGAGCCAAAATTGTGGCCCCTAGTGTGTTCACAAGGTCAAGTTTGATGCCACCGAACGCCGAACAAAGACTGATCACAAAAGCTCACCCTGAGCTAAAAACAGGTGGTCTTCTTAATGCTCATTTGACAGAGGTTACTTCTGTGATATTTATTTTGCAATTGGTGGTGGGTCAGCAATTTCAAATTCTCCATATAATGATATAGGGAAAACCATATCCATCCAGTACCAGCCACAAAAATTATTTCAAGGTCAATGAAGGAATATTTGTGTGAAATCATTTTGAAATCAGAGCAGCAGTTTCAGTGGATTTATTGGTTGCTATGGTAACCAGAGTTCTGCATGCTTCTGAATTCTTTGAGTAATTTAGTAGAGGACTACCGAAGGACCATTCCTGTGAAATTATTTTTAAATCAGGTCAACTGTTGATTTTTTATAAACTTTTAACCATAGTTTCTGTTGCTATGACAACCAGAGTTACAAATGTATTTCAATTCCCAGAGTAATTATACAAGAGGACTACCCAAGGAGCATTTCTGTAAAATTATTTTGAAATCAGGCTAGTAGTTGATTTTTTATGATTTTTTAAAAAGTTTCCCCAATGTAAGCCTATGTTAAATCTAGTGACCCCGTGGAATAGGGCCAATTTTGACAAATGGGTCACAATAAGAAGAAAGGTAGAGGTCTTCTAGGCAATGCAGCATATCAAATACCTAAGATGTGGACCTTAATTGTGGTTTCAGAAAAGATTTTTAAAAATTTTCCCTGTGTGTAAGCACATGTAAATTCAAGTGATCCCTGGAACGGGGCCGATTTTGACCCGGGGTCATTATTTGAAGGAATTTGATAGAGGTCCACCAGGCTAAATGCCAAATATCTTAGCTCTGGGCCTTCTCAATTATTTTAAGAAGATTTTTAAAGTTATGATAGAGGACCAATTAAGGATGACTTCTATAAAGTTTCAATACATCTGGCCCAGTACTTTCAGAGGAGATAATTTTATGTAGACGCACAACTCACGAAGGACACAGGGCCATCCCAATAGCTCACCTGGGCACTTTGAGCCAGGTGAGCTAAAAGTTTTGCAGAAAAAAACATTGCAATAAACAAATATTTATTTCATGCTTTTGTAACATGTACCGAGAGGGTTGATACTATCGTCATCACAGTCAACAACTTTATATATAATTTTCCTCAAGCCTACTTTGGCTTTGATTATGTATAATAAACTGGAATCAGCATGCGTTTGATATACCGTAAAATTCCTAATAAACGCCCCCGGGGGCGTAACATTTTGTAAAAGGGGGGCGTTAATTAAGGTTAGTTTTTTCCTAAATCCAGAAATCAGCAAAAATGTGTCAAATCAAGCCATGCGTTATTTTTGCATGTTTACAGCATCAGTATATGGCGTACGTGACCTCTGTCGCGTTTACATGTCTGGTAGAGCTATCCGTGACGTAATCGATCGATACTGTGTACGAACGCGGTTAAATCAGTGCAGGTTTATGTGTTTGAAAACTAGGGCTGTGGTGAGTACTCAGGTAATCATGAATCAAATAGAAAAATCAAGTATGAATAATCGTCATTACTATAAGATTCGTGGTTCGCGATTTTTTTTTTTAACACATTGAAAGTGCATTCTTCATTATTCTTAAAAGAAATTAGATTTAACTGTCTTCAGGACTGCAATTTTTAAGTTTTAGATGGGTTACTTGATAACAAAAGAATCGTGATTCGATTTGTGGATCGTAAGTGTTGAATCGTGGATTGGATCGGATCGCCACTTACCCAACGATCCACTAACCTATTGAAAATGTGGCTAACGAGGCTACAGAGCTGTCTGAATCTGATCAAAACAGTGATTCAGATGACCAGGCATCGGACTACAACAGCTCTGGTCATTAACTGTCTCCTACACACATGACTGAACATGGCATTGTAAATATATTCAGAAGTTGTTTAAACGTTATTTTAAAAGTTTTGAGTTTTGGATTAACTGGATTGTTTTTTTTTGTTTTTTTTAAATGGATGGATTTGGATTAAATCTTGTGTTCAGATTGGTGAGTAGATTTTTTTTACGAAAATTGCCGGGGGCGTTTATTAGGGTAGGGGCATTTATTAGGAATTTTACGGTATATTTCAAACGAATTAACACCAATAATCAATGTTTCAAATGATTAACTTTATCTCAGCTATCAATAATCACAAACGTTGGACAATTCATAAAATCTTATCACGGATGGACTTGTGTAGATCAGCAATCACGGTTACGATCGAGACATAATTATGTTTCAACATCCAACTATATTGATAGCTAAATAAGTATATTATTATCATGAAGTAATCATATTCTTTTTTTTTTAAACCTTTATCTGAGATACAGACCTGTGACCCGGTTCTGGTCCTGTAATCATAGCACATCTGAGAACACACTGATGTTAAAGGATGCTTCCTCAGACAGCTAATTAAGATCTAGATTTTGAAGCGTTCTCAGATCATGTTCACAACGCATGCCAAATAACTTTCCTTTCATATATATCCCAAGATACAGAACTACGACCCGGTTCTGGTCCTGCAATTATAGTATATATCCGACTCTATAGACAGCCTAGCGGTCTCATAGAGTACTGAAGGACACACTGATGTTGCAAGATGCGAACGCAAAGTCCCAGTCTCTCCTCTATATATCCTATAAGTTATTTATGTGTCCCTTACTGTCTAGGGAGCAAAGCTTCCTCAGACAGTTAATTATGATCTAGATTCTAAATCAATCTCTGATCATCACTTGTTGCATGCCAAGCTACTTCTCTCTCAAAATATCATTGTAGTCTCCTTTTATATCCTACTTGATTAGCAAGCTCATTCTGATTGGTCATTAATGCTTAAAGATGATTGGTCAATAATGGTGAAAAATAATTGGTGTATATTCTAATGTTTTAACAAAATCATTGATTCGTAAGTCTAATCGTTTGCTTGGTTTATTTTCTATCCGAAAATTGTTCCTTTATATAAACAAGCGTTTACACATATCTAACATTAACTTATTGCATAAATTATATTTAACATTAATGAAAAATACTATTTAGATTTAAAATACATAAATCAATGCTGAAAGCAGACATTGAACAAAGTTACTTATGTTCAGATACTTATTCATAATATCAACAAGATATTTCATCATTAATTTATCAAAGGACTATTAGAATAAAGGGAGGTAATTTCGTTTCACTTTTGTTTTTCTCTAAAAATAATCAACACCTCACCAGTGTATAACTGTTTACTTTGTTGATATATTACACAAATTGTTCTCACATCAATATTTACAATAAACCAAGAAGCAGTGTTCAATAAACTTATATGCTCCAGGAGGCAGCTTGACTTAACCTCCGACAGACAAAGCAATCACTATATGCCACATCATTTGATGCTAGGGACGCAATAAAATAAACAAACTCTATTTCTTACTTCCATGAATTCACAAATTGATCAGGTAATAATACTCTTCTCCATACCCGAACATCATCAATATCCATCACAGTACCATCAGGTCGAGTCAGATCATTGTCCTTATCTCCATCCATAGTACCACATAAACCTATAGATACAAACTCTCCTTAATAACTAACTTATTACTTATTATCACAAACTTATAGATACAACCTCTCCTTAACATCTAACTTATAACTTATTATCACATAAACCCATAGATACAACCTCTTCTCAATATCTAACTTATAATGACATAAACCTATAGATAAAACCTCTCTTCAATATCTAACTTATAACTTATTATCACATAAACCTATAGATACAACCTCTCCTTAAT
This sequence comes from Lutraria lutraria, assembly GCA_964023205.1. NCBI lineage: Eukaryota > Metazoa > Mollusca > Bivalvia > Venerida > Mactridae > Lutraria > Lutraria lutraria. The sequence continues at coordinate 9,076,368 of OZ026841.1, forward strand.
AACTAACTTATCATCACGTAAACCTATAGATACAACCTCTCCTTAATAACTAACTTATTATCACATAAACCTATAGACACAACCTCTCCTTAATAACTAACTTATTATCACATAAACCTATAGACACAACCTCTCCTTAATATTTAACTTATAACCTATTATCACATAAACCTATAGATAATACCTCTCTATAATATCTAATTTATTACTTATACCACATAAACCTATAGACACAACCTCTCCTTAATAACTAACTTATTATCACATAAACCTATAGATACAACCTCTCCTTAATAACTAACTTATTATCACATAAACCTATAGATACAACCCTTCCTTAATATCTAACTTATTGTCACATAAACCTATAGATACAACCTCTCCTTAATAACTAACTTATTATCACATAAACCTATAGACACAACCTCTCCTTAATAACTAACTTATTATCACATAAACCTATAGATACAACCTCTCCTTAATAACTAACTTATTATCACATAAACCTATAGATACAACCCTTCCTTAATATCTAACTTATTATCACATAAACCTATAGATACAACCCTTCCTTAATAACTAACTTATTATCACATAAACCTATAGACACAACCTCTCCTTAATAACTAACTTATTATCACATAAACCTATAGATACAACCTCTCCTTAATAACTAACTTATTATCACATAAACCTATAGACACAACCTCTCCTTAATAACTAACTTATTATCACATAAACCTATAGACACAACCTCTCCTTAATATCTAACTTATAACCTATTATCACATAAACCTATAGATAATACCTCTCTATAATATCTAATTTATTACTTATACCACATAAACCTATAGATATAACCTGTCCTTAATATCTAACAAATATTATCACATAAACCTATAGATACAACATCTCCTTAATATCTAACTTATTTCTTATTTTCACATAAACCTATAGATAATACCTCTCTATAATATCTAATTTATTACTTATACCACATAAACCTATAGACACAACCTCTCCTTAATATCTAACTTATAACCTATTATCACATAAACCTATAGATAATACCTCTCTATAATATCTAATTTATTACTTATACCACATAAACCTATAGATATAACCTGTCCTTAATATCTAACAAATATTATCACATAAACCTAAAGATATAACCTCTCCTTAATATCTAACTTATTATCATATAAACATACAGATACAACCCTTCCTTAATATCTAACTTATTGTCACATAAACCTATAGATACAACCTCTCCTTGATATCTAACTTATTGTCACATAAACCTTGGTCATATAGATACAACCTCTCCTTGATATCTAACTTATCACAATGTATTTTATAAAATAAGAAGACATCTCCTTCCAACCACTTATAACAAAATACAAGAAAAAGGAAATAAATCTAGAATGAATCATGTGAGGTATCTTCTATAAGTGATAATGAAAAAAGATTTTATAAAATCAGATTTATAAACACAGATTTATAAATGAAAGATGGAGAACACATATATAAGCTACTGTTAAACAAAAAATGTCTTTAAACAATTGTTTTTCCTTTCAATATTATAGATGATAATATAATAATTATGTTTATAGTATTAAATTTGTTTTATCAATAGCGCAAATAAACTACATGTGTTAGACATTCTATACCTTCAGGGTACTTCCTCATCACACAACATCATATGTTCTATGTACATGATGTAGAAACAAAGTGAGTACATCAACCAACATGAGAGCAAGTCACGAGGAGTGAGTAGAATGTTATTTAATTAAAACCATCACAGTATGCAGGTTTACAGTGAGTGAGGATGATCAATTATAAGTTTTACCTGAAGTGTGACCCCAGTCTCTAGCAGAAGATTTTATCCAAACATCAAGCATATATCTAAATGTCCGTACATAAACAATGGCCCCAGATGGTAACACAAACTGTATGTGAAAATAGGATCATAGATAACAACATAGAATAGATAACAAATATTTTAAATGTTCAAATATGTAATTCATTCAAATAATCACAATTTGTACCAATAAAAGAGTTTCCATATGTATGACAGTTATTCAAATTATTCTATAATTGTAAATTTTGTCCAGCATTGTATAAACATGCAAACACCTTAACATGCCACAAAAAAGAAAACAGATAAACAACAAGAGGTCCAAGTGGCCCTGGGATGCTCACCTGAGAAACAAGTTATGGCAATGTCACTAGTCTTACGAATTTGATTTAATGTAAAACAGACTGGCTAAAATCACTAAACAAGAGGGCCATGATGGCTCTGTAAATGCTCACCAGGAAAAACGGTCATTTGGAGACAAACATTGTTAAAAATGTTCTACATGAGTCCAAGTAAAATCAAGTGACCCTAAGGTCTGGGCCAATTTTTACCCTAGGGCCATGATATGAACAAATTTGGAAGACGTCCACTAGACAATGCTACATACCAAATATCTTAGCTCTACACCTTGTGGTTTCAGACAAGAAGATCATTTTAATTTTCCAATGTAAAATAGAGTAAACCCCGGGATGGGGCCAATTTTGACCCTGGGTCCATAATTTGACCAAATTTGGTAGAGGTCTGCTAGACAATACTTTATACAAAATATCTTGGCTCTAGGCGTTGTGGTTTCAGAGAAGATTTTTCAAACTTTCCTATATAAGCCTATATAAACCAAGTGACCCTGGGGCGGGGCCAATTTTGACCCTAGGGCAATAATTTGAACAAACTTGGTAGAAGTCCACTAGAAAATGCTACATACCAAATATCTTAGCTCTAGGCCTTGTGGTTTTGGAGAAGAAGATTTTTTAAATTTTCCTATATAAGTCTATATAAATCGAGTGACCCCCGGGGTAGGGCCAATTTTGACCCTAGGGCAATAATTTGAACAAACTTTGTAGAGTTCCATTAGATGATGCTACATACCAAATATCTCAGCTCTAGGCCCTGTGGTTTCAGACAAGAAGATTTTTTAAGTTTTTTCTATTTGTTGTCATAGCAACCAGAGTTTTTTTTAAATGAAGTTTGATTTTTTGAACAACTTTGAAAGGGGACCACCCAAGGATCATTCCAGCAAAGTTTGGTTGCAATCAGCATAGCTGTGTAGGAGGAGATGTTGTTTTAAGTAAATATGGACTCAACTTCACGACGAATGATGCACGACGGACACTGAGTGATCACAAAAGCTAACCTTGAGCACATTTCTAAAAATGTAAAAAAACATTTTTAATTCTTTACAAAGATTAAATATCATATGTATATATCAAGCAACAAAAGATTCAAACCGAACGTGCAAAAATATTTATTTATTGCAATAAACACTGCACACCTTTATCGACTACTTTATCAGTGTTAACCATCTATAACGTGTTGTGCATTGTATTGGTACAATATGATGCTATTCATTTGTTAATGACAATAATTTGATATTAAATCTCTTACTCAAGACATCAAATTATAGAACCGTAAACATTTGCGATTTCAAAACTATCAAAATTGAATGGGACGCGTCAAATTCGTTGATTTCACGAGACAAAAATGATCCGACACTTTTATTGTTAATTGCTCCTTAAAAAACACACAGTAGGTGTCATTTTCGAATTAACATTGCCGTCTTATTTGATAATTGATTTCAAAGCGGTTTTTGGTATTTTGTAGTGGAAATGATAATCTAGGGCACTGTGTCTCAGAATTTTTATTCTTGTTTTCATTTTCTATCTATGCCATATTACGTAATTAACAGCAGGGTTCTGGGTACAGAATTTCTTTAAAGTATCTAACGGAGGACGTTATAAAAAATCTGAGGCACGTTTCCTAGCATTATACATTTATAGTTATTTTAAGGCCATTTGTTGAAATGTACGTATTCCTATAAACAGAATAGTTAATGTTGTTCAAAAAATAGTAAATTACGTACGATATTGGTTTATAGAAGAACAATCAAATGTGATTTTTTTCTAATCACTTGCAATGGACTTTATACAGTGGGTTTATTTCAGCATATATGAGGGATGTTCGAAAAGTAATGTGTATTGTGTAATATTTTAAAAAGAACCGACTTTAATGGTCAAAATAACTTTCCATCCTTTCAAAGTATTTCCTGTGGTTAGAAATACAAAACTTCAGTCTGTGAATACATTTCTGAAATGCGTCACGGATGGCTGATTTGGATATACATTGTACCTCAAAAACACTGACAAACAGATGAGCCAAGGGCTTGTCTGGAGTGATATCGACGACCAGATAAGAACTTTTTAAGTTTTTGAAAACGGAAAAAGTCGAAAAAAAAAGATCTGGTGAGTATGGTGTGTGCGACAAGACGGTTACATTCTCCGTCTTCAGAAACCATGCCAGATGAATGTGCTGGAGCATTATCATGGAATAGGCAAACATGTTGAAAGCCATCAACTGCACGTCAGTTTGATAATATATCTTGAGCTTTCTAAGTACAACATCATGGTAATACCGACCTGTGCCACATTTGCCATTAGGCATAGAAATTTGTTTGGCTATTCCTTCAAATGAGAAGAATATGGCATAGATGGCCTTCTTTGCTCATTGCCCTTTTGACAACTACAGGCCATTATCTGCGTTTGATAAGCCATATCTTGTTACCAGTTTTCCTGTCTTGATACAATGAACCCAAGTCGCATTACCAGTATTAATGTTTGCAAATTGTCTATAGTTGAAATTGTAAACTTTTTGAGAAATTGTTTTGCCTTTTGTACGCATACCCTTTTTGATCAGGGGTATCCATATGGCATTAATGGTTCGTAATTCAAAAATTTACTCTCAATAGTGAAATGCCAACAGCTTTGGCAACATCGCGAATCGTATATCTGCCATCCCTTTCAATTATTTCCCTGGCTTTGGAGACATTAGTTAATCCTGTTGCAGTCACTGGTCGTCCTGATTTTGCAGAATCTTTAACTGTCTCCGTGCAAGTAACAAATCTTTTTTTCCAACTACCACCTGTCTCATAAGATACCTTAAGGGACCCATAAACTTACCCCAATGAGTTAAAAATTTGCCTTAATGAATGACCGAGTTTTCTATGAAGTTTTATGTAAGCTCAAACTTCTTAAAAGTTCTCACATGCTTACCGACCAATTTTTCAACAGTGGTCAACGAGTGGCTCTCTTCAAATAAAGATTTTTGACAATTTTGTGTTGAACTTTATATTCATTTATATACCATTGTAAAGGTATTGAATGGAGCTATCCAGACGTATCAATATTAGTGAAATCGTGCATATTGTTCTTGTGTTATAGTACAATACACATATCGAACATCCCTCATATTTATGGTTTAGTTTTTAAATCTATAAATTGGTGAAACTTGATTACCTTAACCCAGTGGTGCAGTAAGTAAAGTATAATGGAAAATAAAACATGTGTCCCCTGACGCAGTGCCAATTTTGACCCCAAGGACATCATTTTAGTAGAGTGTATTGCGGAAAATTTAGTATCGTGAATATTGTGATACGCAATGCTGTATTGCAATACGTATTGCGATATATTGGGAGTTTAAAACTTTTGATTTATTAAGTATTCAAGCTTGGTTTTAATGAAAATATGTAGTTTCATTAATCATTTGCATGATGGTATCTTTATTTAAGCTGTCACAAAGAAACTAATGACTATAATGAAAATTCATGCTGTCTAGTATACAGCAGTTTGTACATACAGTAAAACCCCGATTATTCAAATGTCGTTGGGCCCTGAAAAATCATTCAGATAATCTATGGTTTTGAATAATCCATTTCAGTATGATGTACTGGTTGGAAAAGATAAATTCCATACTGTTTGTATATTGCAAGGGAGTTAACTCTCGTATGCAAACATGATGTTATGTGAGTGATAATAAGAATAAATATAAAAATGTATAACAAACACTTATTATTTATCCCTGTTTTATGAATGTACAAGGGGTGATCCAAAATAAACAGGACTTTTGTCACTGCGTGAAAATGGTTCAATAAAATCGACAGAAAATTACATCAATATAATGCTGAAACTTTCTACTACGTTCTGCATTAATATCAACTGAAATGTACAACTTAAACAAATTATACAGATATTTCTTTCACAACACTATTGGCTGTCCAGCGCATGGTAAAAACAACGTCATTGACATCAACGACGTCACGTACTTCTCGTCGGTACTTAAAGTTAGTACTTCTCAAAATACACCTCATTGATCTTCTTCTGAAAACAAACCTTTCATGCCAATTGAATTCCTGTGTCTGACTGACATGGTTTCTCGGACACATTTCTTGAATCATGTTATATGTCTTCATAGGCCTGTTGTCAAATATTTGCAATCTTTGATCACAGATCTAATTTCAGTGTGATGAGATGTCGACATATTGATGGCGTTTACGTTGTCACTTGTTTTGTATGAAGTATTTTTAAATGCAACATACAAATAAAGTCAAATTTTCATACGATGTTGTATATACATTGTATGATGACTTGGTGGAATTTCATGTCCTTAAACCAAATTCTGACTAAAGCATTAGTGTCATTACAGGTATATTCATGATTTCAATTTCTAGTGCTCCGGATGCACGTTACCATGGTAATATATGGCGTCATTGGTGGAATATGGTCGAATAATTTTTGTCAAATTTCATAAAAATCAAGCAGATTGGATAGCAGTTTAAAATAAGTTTAGTTATTAACAATTGAACCATAAGATTTGCCAAGAGCGCAATAGTCCTGTTTATTTTGGATCATCCCTCGTATATGAGTTAACAAATGAAACAATAATTCTTGTTGAATTAATACCCGCGTAAGTAAGTAAAGTCGGGACCCACGCTTATTTTCGTCACTTCCGTCAATCGAAAAAATTAGGTGTGCTACCTTGGTGTTTTTTATATGCTCAATAGCGGAAAATTTGAAGATTTTTCTATCGACAGATTTGCGTTGTTCGACGAGTTAAATTGAAAAATAACGTTCATAAACGTATAAAAATCACGGAATCGAGTGCCTATGGACACAATAATAGGTCATTCTCACTTCAGTTACTAACGATCGACTAGGCATCGCTAACGTCACATTCTAAAACAATTAAAGAATCAAAGACGTGATGTTTTTATGTTTGTTACATTTTTTTCACTAAATCATCATATTCTAGTTATTTTTGTTTAATTGTGTTTGAATCAGTTTTTAAATTTAGAATGACGCTGAAATGCAAATAATTTCATACAGATCACCAGGCACGTATATTAACTTATTATACCCGAGATCACAGTGAAATATTCATCTCGATTAGTATAAAATCGTAAGAACAATATGGTCAACTTAACAATAATTGAACTGTTGACATGCTTTGTGTATGGATTGATGTTACAAATTGTTTGTCACACGACAGTTGATTCTCAATCGGCCATTGTTATCAATGGACGATTTCGAATAATAGGTGTGAAAATACGTGCATTTGTAACTTTAGGGACCAAATAATGTATTCGGATTACACCAGGTATTCGTAAAATCCAATTGGTATAACTGGGGTTCGTCGTACTTGAAATATATAGAGATGTAATCAGGACCGTAGATCTTATTCAGATAATACCTGGTATTTGGATAATTGGTGTTCAAATAATCAAGGTTTTACTGTATAAAACTCTCCTTGAGCAAGGCAACACATACAGTCTTAATACAGTTACATAAATAAAATATTTCTGTTTTCCGATCAAATTGGGCTACAGCTGATATAATACAAGTTGAAATACTCAATATCAATTTACTTTAAAAATATCGCGATGTGCAGTGGAACTGTACCGGTACATATTGCATTTGGATCTTATTGCAATATACCGATAGTATTGCGCATCACTACATTTTAGCAAGTTTGTTAGGGTCTCTAGATATTGCTCCATGCCAAATATCATGGGACAGACTAAGACATTTTTTTAAGTTTTTCCTTTTGGTTCCCATGGAAACCAAAGTTCTGATTGGAATGACATTCTTTTAGCAACTTTTGTAAAGAATCATCTAAAGATCATTCCAGTGAAGTTTCTTCAAATTTGACACTGCTGTTTCAGAGAAGTTGTTTGAAGAAATGTGGATGGATGGACAATGGACAGTATCCTATCAGATATTCCTATCAGTATCTTACCAATTTTGCAAGAAATTCATTTGCAAATTGAATCATACTTACATCATATGATTTTCTTTCATTTGTAGAGTAAACTATAATTTCTTCAGAAAGATCACTGTATTGGTAGACTTTAAATTCTAATGCATGAACTGTTTCTCCTATTCTTCTGCATGTGTCAATAATGTACACATCATCTTCTACTTGAATCAATACCGCACACGGACATACAGACTGTTTACCTCGTGCACATCTTTGGAAACCAATATGTACCTGCAACAAGCAATATATGATACATACCTACAACATTAATCAATACATGATACATACCTACAACATTAATCAATATATGATATATACCTACAACATTAATCAATACATGATATATACATACAACATTAATCAATATATGATAAATACCTACAACATCAATCAATATATGATAAATACCTACAACATTAATCAATACATGATACATACCTACAACATTAATCAAAATATGATATATACCTAAAATATTAATCAATAAATACATGATACATACCTACAACATTAATCAATACATGATATATACCTACAACATTAATCAATATATGATATATACCTACAACATTAATCAATACATGATACATACCTACAACATTAATCAAAATATGATATATACCTAAAATATTAATCAATAAATACATGATACATACCTACAACATTAATCAATACATGATATGTACCTACAACATTAATCAATATATGATAAATACCTACAACATTAATCAATACATGATACATACCTACAACATTAATCAATAAATGATATATACCTACATCATTAATCAATATATGATATATACCTACAACATTAATCAATATATGATACATACCTACATCATTAATCAATATATGATACATACCAACAACATTAACAATATATGATATATACCTACAACATTAATCAATACATGATACATACCTACAACATTAATCAATACATGATACATACCTACAACATTAATCAAAATATGATATATACCTAAAATATTAATCAATAAATACATGATACATACCTACAACATTAATCAATAAATGATATATACCTACAACATTAATCAATATATGATATATACCTACAACATTAATCAATATATGATATATACCTACAACATTAATCAATATATGATATATACCTACAACATTAATCAATATATGATATATACCTACAACATTAATCAATACATGATACATACCTACAACATTAAACAATATAATTATGATACATACCTACAACATTAATTAATATATGATATATACCTACAACATCAACAAGAAATGATATATACCTACAACATTAATCAATATATGATGCATACAGGTCTACATCATTAATCAACAAGAAGTGTTTGTTAAAGTTAAACACGGATGCCCCCTAAGGCCAACTGGATAGTAAGACCTTGACCTATTGAACTTAAAATCAATAGCTAGGGGTCATGTAAATGCAATTACCAACCTCCAAATCAAGTCTGAGGACCTTAGGCGAAATAATTCTCTAGTTATTTGTTGGATAAGGTTTGTCTGCTGAAGGTCACTGTGACCTTGTCCTTTGACATAATGACCTCAAAATCAATAGGTTTCACCTACATGTGATGACCAACCTCTCATCTAAGTCTGAGGAGCCTGGACTAACCTGTTTTCTAGTTATTGGTAGGACAATGTTGGGTTATGGACGGATGGACCGACCAATGTGTGCAAAGCAATATACATAATACAATATATGGGCCTTTCGGTCATATAAAAATGACAGAAAAATGTGTGTACTCCATGTACTGTTCAGTTAGGATAATGTGATAGTGACGTTTCATTATATGTGTACACAAACGTTTACATCCATTGTCTGAACAGGTAAAGTGGGTTTATAAGAAACAAATATAGTATTACAGTTTAGCAATGCAATTGTACATGTCCGATTGGCGCAGTTGGTAAAGCCCTTAGAAAGCACAGGAGCTAAAATTTTATCGCGAGTTCGAACCTCACCGGTTGTCTCTTTTTTTCCTTTTCTTTTTCAACTTCACCTCAGACGCAAATGAATTGTAGTACATAGGTAGGTTTGTTATAATATTTTAGTAGTAAACTGTGAAGAAAAATAATGCATTATTGTCCTTTTTAACGCGAAGTGTGTAGTGCAAAAGAACTTGCAGTATTAATACCGTGCACAAGTATTTCATGCCAACTTATCAGAAGGCCAACTACACAAATGTAGCTAAATATGGCTGAAAATAGATGGACTTTTAATAGTGAATCAATCATACGAGTAATTACCAGAATTACGACGAAATGTCTGCGACTATTCTTCATCATGTTTATTACATGTAAAAGATATACCAAACAATAAAAATGATAATAATATAAGCACTTGATCTAGTATAATCCTTACAAAAACGAAAAAAGAAAATGACAAAATTTTCGAATGTTTAAAAAAAATATATAGAAATAGAAAATAATTTGCAAAAAATTACTAAATCGCTGTCGCACACCGATAATTTCACAACGATAGATGTATCAACGGTTTTACACCGTAAAAGTGGACTCGACCACTGCGTCACTCTACAATTATCCAAATTGAACAGTATAATATGTGATAGTATTTACCTTCTCTGGTAAAGAGTCATGTTGATACAACACATATTCTCCTTGATTGAAGTTGTAGTAATCTCTGTAATATAACATTATAATTAATCTTTAACGGCAAATGTATGTAAACACAAGGCATTCTACAATATATGCATATAATTATGACAATGATTTACATTTATGAACTGTTGTTATAGCCATGACTATAGTTCTAGATGTACCAAAGGAAATAAAACACAATGGATGAACTTAAAGTAAACCTTAGAAATAAACCTGATACCTAGGAGAACATACATGTACCTACTGATAGGAGACCATACATGTACCTACTGGTAGGAGACCATACATGTACCTACTGGTAGGAGACCATACATGTACCTACTGGTAGGAGAACATACATGTACCTACTGGTAGGAGACCATACATGTACCTACTGGTAGGAGAACATACAGGTACCTACTGGTAGGAGAACATACATGTACCTAGGAGACCATACATGTACCTACTGGTAGGAGAACATACATGTACCTACTGGTAGGAGAACATACATGTACCTAGGAGACCATGCATGTACCTACTGGTAGGAGAACATACATGTACCTAGGAGACCATACATGTACCTACTGGTAGGAGAACCTACATGTACCTAGGAGACCATGCATGTACCTACTGGTAGGAGAACATACATGTACCTAGGAGACCATGCATGTACCTACTAGTAGGAGAACATACATGTACCTAGGAGACCATGCATGTACCTACTGGTAGGAGAACATACATGTACCTACTGGTAGGAGAACATACATGTACCTACTGGTAGGAGAACATACATGTACCTAGGAGACCATGCATGTACCTACTTGTAGGAGAACATACATGTACCTAGGAGACCATGCATGTACCTACTGGTAGGAGAACATACATGTACCTACTGGTAGGAGAACATACATGTACCTACTGGTAGGAGAACATACATGTACCTACTGGTAGGAGAACATACATGTACCTACTAGTAGGAGAACATACATGTACCTAGGAGACCATGCATGTACCTACTGGTAGGAGAACATACATGTACCTACTGGTAGGAGAACATACATGTACCTACTGGTAGGAGAACATACATGTACCTAGGAGACCATGCATGTACCTACTTGTAGGAGAACATACATGTACCTAGGAGACCATGCATGTACCTACTGGTAGGAGAACATACATGTACCTACTGGTAGGAGAACATACATGTACCTACTGGTAGGAGAACATACATGTACCTAGGAGACCATGCATGTACCTACTGGTAGGAGAACATACATGTACCTAGGAGACCATGCATGTACCTACTGGTAGGAGAACATACATGTACCTAGGAGACCATGCATGTACCTACTGGTAGGAGAACATACATGTACCTAGGAGACCATGCATGTACCTACTGGTAGGAGAACATACATGTACCTAGGAGACCATGCATGTACCTACTGGTAGGAGAACATACATGTACCTACTGGTAGGAGACCATACATGTTCCTACTGGTAGGAGAACATACATGTACCTACTGGTAGGAGAACATACATGTACCTACTGGTAGGAGAACATACATGTACCTACTGGTGGTAGAACATACATGTACCTACTGGTAGGAGAACATACATGTACCTACTGGTAGGAGAACATACATGTACCTACTGGTAGGAGACCATACATGTACCTACTGGTGGTAGAACATACATGTACCTACTGGTAGGAGAACATACATGTACCTACTGGTAGGAGACATACATTTACCTAGGAGAACATACATGTACCTACTGGTAGGAGACCATACATGTACCTACTGGTGGGAGAACATACATGTACCTACTGGTAGGAGAACATACATGTACCTACTGGTAGGAGAACATACATGTACCTACTGGTAGGAGAACATACATTTACCTAGGAGAACATACATGTACCTACTGGTAGGCGACCATACATGTACCTACTGGTAGGAGAACATACATGTACCTACTGGTAGGAGAACATACATGTACCTACTGGTAGGAGAACATACATGTACCTACTGGTAGGAGAACATACATGTACCTACTGGTAGGAGAACATACATGTACCTACTGGTAGGAGAACATACATGTACCTACTGGTAGGAGAACATACATGTACCTACTGGTAGGAGAACATACATGTACCTAGGAGAACATACATGTACCTACTGGTAGGAGAACATACATGTACCTACTGGTAGGAGAACATACATGTACCTACTGGTAGGAGACCATACATGTACCTACTGGTGGGAGAACATACATGTACCTACTGGTAGGAGAACATACATGTACCTACTGGTAGGAGAACATACATGTACCTACTGGTAGGAGAACATACATTTACCTAGGAGAACATACATGTACCTACTGGTAGGAGACCATACATGTACCTACTGGTAGGAGAACATACATGTACCTACTGGTAGGAGAACATACATGTACCTACTGGTAGGAGAACATACATGTACCTACTGGTAGGCGACCATACATGTACCTACTGGTAGGAGAACATACATGTACCTACTGGTAGGAGAACATACATGTACCTACTGGTATGAGAACATACATGTACCTACTGGTAGGAGAACATACATGTACCTACTGGTAGGAGAACATACATGTACCTACTGGTAGGAGAACATACATGTACCTACTGGTAGGAGAACATACATGTACCTACTGGTAGGAGAACATACATGTACCTACTGGTAGGAGAACATACATGTACCTACTGGTAGGAGAACATACATGTACCTACTGGTAGGAGAACATACATGTACCTACTGGTAGGAGAACATACATGTACCTACTGGTAGGAGAACATACATGTACCTACTGGTAGGAGAACATACATGTACCTAGGAGAACATACATGTACCTACTGGTAGGAGAACATACATGTACCTACTGGTAGGAGAACATACATGTACCTACTGGTAGGAGACCATACATGTACCTACTGGTGGGAGAACATACATGTACCTACTGGTAGGAGAACATACATGTACCTACTGGTAGGAGAACATACATGTACCTACTGGTAGGAGAACATACATTTACCTAGGAGAACATACATGTACCTACTGGTAGGAGACCATACATGTACCTACTGGTAGGAGAACATACATGTACCTACTGGTAGGAGAACATACATGTACCTACTGGTAGGAGAACATACATGTACCTACTGGTAGGCGACCATACATGTACCTACTGGTAGGAGAACATACATGTACCTACTGGTAGGAGAACATACATGTACCTACTGGTATGAGAACATACATGTACCTACTGGTAGGAGAACATACATGTACCTACTGGTAGGAGAACATACATGTACCTACTGGTAGGAGAACATACATGTACCTACTGGTAGGAGAACATACATGTACCTACTGGTAGGAGAACATACATGTACCTAGGAGAACATACATGTACCTACTGGTAGGAGAACATACATGTACCTACTGGTAGGAGAACATACATGTACCTAGGAGACCATACATGTACCTACTGGTAGGAGAACATACATGTACCTACTGGTAGGAGACCATACATGTACCTACTGGTAGGAGAACATACATGTACCTACTGGTAGGAGAACATACATGTACCTACTGGTAGGAGAACATACATGTACCTAGGAGACCATGCATGTACCTACTGGTAGGAGAATATACATGTACCTACTGGTAGGAGAACATACATGTACCTACTGGTAGGAGACCATACATGTACCTACTGGTAGGAGACCATACATGTACCTACTGGTAGGAGACCATACATGTACCTACTGGTAGGAGAACATACAGGTACCTACTGGTAGGAGAACATACATGTACCTAGGAGAACATACATGTACCTACTGGTAGGAGAACATACATGTACCTACTGGTAGGAGAACATACATGTACCTAGGAGACCATACATGTACCTACTGGTAGGAGAACATACATGTACCTACTGGTAGGAGACCATACATGTACCTACTGGTAGGAGAACATACATGTACCTACTGGTAGGAGAACATACATGTACCTAGGAGACCATGCATGTACCTACTGGTAGGAGAACATACATGTACCTACTGGTAGGAGAACATACATGTACCTACTGGTAGGAGACCATACATGTACCTACTGGTAGGAGACCATACATGTACCTACTGGTAGGAGACCATACATGTACCTACTGGTAGGAGAACATACAGGTACCTACTGGTAGGAGAACATACATGTACCTAGGAGACCATGTATGTACCTACTGGTAGGAGACCATACATGTACCTACTGGTAGGAGAACATACATGTACCTACTGGTAGGAGAACATACATGTACCTACTGGTAGGAGAACATACATGTACCTACTGGTAGGAGACCATACAATCATGTACCTACTGGTAGGAGAACATACATGTACCTACTGGTAGGCGACCATACATGTACCTACTGGTAGGAGAACATACATGTACCTACTGGTAGGAGACCATACAATCATGTACCTACTGGTAGGAGGACATACATGTACCTACTGGTAGGAGAACATACATGTACCTACTGGTAGGAGAACATACATGCACCTAGGAGACCATGCATGTACCTACTGGTAGGAGAACATACATGTACCTACTGGTAGGAGAACATACATGTACCTACTGGTAGGAGAACATACATGTACCTACTGGTAGGAGACCATATATGTATCTACTGGTAGGAGAACATACATGTACCTACTGGTAGGAGAACATACATGTACCTACTGGTAGGAGACCATACATGTACCTACTGGTAGGAGAACATACAGGTACCTACTGGTAGGAGAACATACATGTACCTAGGAGAACATACATGTACCTACTGGTAGGAGAACATACATGTACCTAGGAGACCATACATGTACCTACTGGTAGGAGACCATACATGTACCTACTGGTAGGAGAAGATAAATGTACCTACTGGTAGGAGAACATACATGTACCTAGGAGACCATGCATGTACCTACTGGTAGGAGAACATACATGTACCTACTGGTAGGAGAACATACATGTACCTACTGGTAGGAGAACATACATGTACCTACTGGTAGGAGACCATACATGTTCCTACTGGTAGGAGAACATACATGTACCTACTGGTAGGAGAACATACATGTACCTACTGGTAGGAGAACATACATGTACCTACTGGTAGGCGACCATACATGTACCTACTGGTAGGAGAACATACATGTACCTACTGGTAGGAGACCATACAATCATGTACCTACTGGTAGGAGGACATACATGTACCTACTGGTAGGAGAACATACATGTACCTACTGGTAGGAGAACATACATGTACCTACTGGTAGGAGAACATACATGTACCTACTGGTAGGAGAACATACATGTACCTACTGGTAGGAGAACATACATGTACCTACTGGTAGGAGAACATACATGTACCTACTGGTAGGAGACCATACATGTACCTACTGGTAGGAGAACATACATGTACCTACTGGTAGGAGAACATACATGTACCTAGGAGACCATGCATGTACCTACTGGTAGGAGAACATACATGTACCTACTGGTAGGAGAACATACATGTACCTACTGGTAGGAGAACATACATGTACCTACTGGTAGGAGAACATACATGTACCTACTGGTAGGAGACCATACATGTATCTACTGGTAGGAGAACATACATGTACCTACTGGTAGGAGAACATACATGTACCTAGGAGAACATACATGTACCTACTGGTAGGAGACCATACAATCATGTACCTACTGGTAGGAGGACATACATGTACCTACTGGTAGGAGAACATACATGTACCTACTGGTAGGAGAACATACATGTACCTACTGGTAGGAGAACATACATGTACCTACTGGTAGGAGAACATACATGTACCTACTGGTAGGAGACCATACATGTACCTACTGGTAGGAGAACATACATGTACCTACTAGTAGGAGAACATACATGTACCTACTGGTAGGAGAACATACATGTACCTAGGAGAACATACATGTACCTACTGGTAGGAGAACATACATGTACCTACTGGTAGGAGAACATACATGTACCTAGGAGACCATACATGTACCTACTGGTAGGAGAACATACATGTACCTACTGGTAGGAGACCATACATGTACCTACTGGTAGGAGAACATACATGTACCTACTGGTAGGAGAACATACATGTACCTACTGGTAGGAGAACATACATGTACCTAGGAGACCATGCATGTACCTACTGGTAGGAGAATATACATGTACCTACTGGTAGGAGAACATACATGTACCTACTGGTAGGAGACCATACATGTACCTACTGGTAGGAGACCATACATGTACCTACTGGTAGGAGACCATACATGTACCTACTGGTAGGAGAACATACAGGTACCTACTGGTAGGAGAACATACATGTACCTAGGAGAACATACATGTACCTACTGGTAGGAGAACATACATGTACCTACTGGTAGGAGAACATACATGTACCTAGGAGACCATACATGTACCTACTGGTAGGAGAACATACATGTACCTACTGGTAGGAGACCATACATGTACCTACTGGTAGGAGAACATACATGTACCTACTGGTAGGAGAACATACATGTACCTAGGAGACCATGCATGTACCTACTGGTAGGAGAACATACATGTACCTACTGGTAGGAGAACATACATGTACCTACTGGTAGGAGACCATACATGTACCTACTGGTAGGAGACCATACATGTACCTACTGGTAGGAGACCATACATGTACCTACTGGTAGGAGAACATACAGGTACCTACTGGTAGGAGAACATACATGTACCTAGGAGACCATGCATGTACCTACTGGTAGGAGACCATACATGTACCTACTGGTAGGAGAACATACATGTACCTACTGGTAGGAGAACATACATGTACCTACTGGTAGGAGAACATACATGTACCTACTGGTAGGAGACCATACAATCATGTACCTACTGGTAGGAGAACATACATGTACCTACTGGTAGGCGACCATACATGTACCTACTGGTAGGAGAACATACATGTACCTACTGGTAGGAGACCATACAATCATGTACCTACTGGTAGGAGACCATACATGTACCTACTGGTAGGAGAACATACATGTACCTACTGGTAGGAGAACATACATGTACCTACTGGTAGGAAGACATACATGTACCTACTGGTAGGAGAACATACATGTACCTACTGGTAGGAGAACATACATGTACCTACTGGTAGGAGAACATACATGTACCTACTGGTAGGAGAACATACATGTACCTACTGGTAGGAGACCATACATGTACCTACTGGTAGGAGAACATACATGTACCTACTAGTAGGAGAACATACATGTACCTACTGGTAGGAGACCGTGCATGTACCTACTGGTAGGAGAACATACATGTACCTACTGGTAGGAGAACATACATGTACCTACTGGTAGGAGACCATGCATGTACCTACTGGTAGGAGAACATGCATGTACCTAGGAGACCATACATGTACCTACTGGTAGGAGAACATACATGTACCTACTGGTAGGAGAACATACATGTACCTACTGGTAGGAGACCATACATGTACCTACTGGTAGGAGACCATACATGTACCTACTGGTAGGAGACCATACATGTACCTACTGGTAGGAGAACATACAGGTACCTACTGGTAGGAGAACATACATGTACCTAGGAGACCATGCATGTACCTACTGGTAGGAGACCATACATGTACCTACTGGTAGGAGAACATACATGTACCTACTGGTAGGAGAACATACATGTACCTACTGGTAGGAGAACATACATGTACCTACTGGTAGGAGACCATACAATCATGTACCTACTGGTAGGAGAACATACATGTACCTACTGGTAGGCGACCATACATGTACCTACTGGTAGGAGAACATACATGTACCTACTGGTAGGAGACCATACAATCATGTACCTACTGGTAGGAGACCATACATGTACCTACTGGTAGGAGAACATACATGTACCTACTGGTAGGAGAACATACATGTACCTACTGGTAGGAGGACATACATGTACCTACTGGTAGGAGAACATACATGTACCTACTGGTAGGAGAACATACATGTACCTACTGGTAGGAGAACATACATGTACCTACTGGTAGGAGAACATACATGTACCTACTGGTAGGAGACCATACATGTACCTACTGGTAGGAGAACATACATGTACCTACTAGTAGGAGAACATACATGTACCTACTGGTAGGAGACCGTGCATGTACCTACTGGTAGGAGAACATACATGTACCTACTGGTAGGAGAACATACATGTACCTACTGGTAGGAGACCATGCATGTACCTACTGGTAGGAGAACATGCATGTACCTAGGAGACCATACATGTACCTACTGGTAGGAGAACATACATGTACCTAGGAGAACCAAAACCTTTAACAAATGAAATAAAACAACATAATTAATAAGCACTTACAATCCATCAAATGTCCTGATGTAAGGCTCACTAATAATGTAGCATGGACTCTTGGAGTCTCTGTTGACAATTTCCATAGTTACTGTTGCTAGCAGATTTTCCATTGCAAACTCATTATCTATCCATAACTGAGCAATAACATGAAATGTTGCGTTATGGGACAGTGTAGATCTGAGATCAGAACGGGCAAACATCTGTACCATATAACTATCAGTTACAACACTGTCACTGGTGAATGTATGACTGCATGAAGTCATTAATATACCAGGAATATCATCACCAGTAGAACAACTGTAAATATACATTAAATATAACACAAACACAATCCATGGAGAATAAAACCTATAATTTTACATTCAATTAAAACAAGTCTAGGCATGACAGCATTTAAAATAAGCAATAAAATGACATTATTTAAGGAATGCTTTTCCTTATCCATAATTCATTCTTGGATTAAAAGTAATGGTGCATTTTTGTGGGTAGTTTGTAAGTAGAATTAACAGGAAATTCAGTGAAAGGAAGGCTTTACAATAGATGAATGTCAATAGACATAAACTTAACAATGAATGATTATTTACAGACATACACTTAACAATAGATGCTTGTTTACAGAACAAGAGCTGTCCGTAAGACAGCATACTCAACTATTCTCAGTGACTGATAATAAACAAACTTTTGTCTGTAAGACAATACCAATATCAATGTAGTAACTAAAAGTTTAAAAAAGCTGTCTGTAAAACAGTGTAACAATGTCATATTATCATATAATTTCATATTCATAATAAGTCCAATAAGGGCCATAATTTGGCTAAAATCCAACCAAGAGTTATCTATCTTAATCTCATAAGTGGTTACTGAGATATATGCATGATAGTAACTTGCATCATATGTGACACCGACGCAAAGGCGACTGCAATAGCTCCCCATATTTTTCGAATAGTTGAGCCAAAAAGTAACCTACAGTACGGTTCGGTTGATTTGTCCGATTTTCGCGAATCGCCGCGGAATTAAAATCGCGCTAAGCCACAGGTAGATCACTTCAATGCGGCGATTTGAATTTTGGCCATCTCGTTCAGAGCGACGATGATCGACGGTGACCGTCACCACTGAAGGGCAATAATTTGCGGTGGATTGCGGCGACAATCGCTCAACCCGGTGATACGCGATGTCGCCTCTTTAGTTATCTCAAAACTTACAAATTTCTTGTCAATAACAGTGTTATTCACACATTATTTAATTGTGCTTTTGTGAACAAATTGTTACCTGATATGTGTGAAAAATTAGCGTTGACATAAATTATAATCAACGAGTGTTGAGAACTTAATAGTAGTTGATGAGCTTTAATTAACCTGTCAGCTTTCGTATATTATTGCGCGAAATAATATTACATGTAAACAATTGACTGGTTTTATTGATTATAGAGCACCAAGCTACATAGGTAAAATGAGAGACTGCGACTCAGTCTAAATTTTCGCCTTGGTACTCGATAAATAAAACACTAAAACTAGACATATTAATCTCGCCCTGTACGTAACGCTGCATATGTAAAACATAGCTACACAGTTTACAAACTCGCTTAGCAATTCGCCGGTTTTTCTACATATTTACTTCAAGAATGGGATTTCCTACTTGACAAAATTTAATCAGATGTCTGGATTTCAGTCGGTCATGGCCAATTAACGGATTTAGTAAGTGTTAAATCCTGAATTATCTTGCCATGTGACTGTTTTCGGAAAATGAACGGTCAAAAGAAAGCGAAAGTAGAATAAAGATTCACAATAAATATCATTTTAGCTACTTGTACACTTAAAACAGCGATATACACTGTACCGCAAATGCCCGGATAATAACAATAACTGACACATGCGCTTCGCCACCATTTCCGTTTCCGCCTGGCATTTGTTGGCAGGGAATCAGACTATTGTTTACATTGCATACCGCGACTTCAAAAAAAAATTCATTAGTGATTTATGTCATTTCTACAGTCAAGTCAATTTATCGTTTATACAGTCATTCGAATTCAATTCAAATTAATGCTGCTATATAATTGTATCGCATTTTAATGCATTTTATCTCTTAAAACACATTTTTTAAAATATTTCTGCAAATGATAGATGGTCGGCACATTGGTTGGAGTTTAGTACTGTCGCAGGCCAATTCGCGTTTTTTTGTATACAAGGTAAGAATCAATATGGCCGTCAGTGTGTCAAAGAATGCAAGCAGATGACATATGTTTTTATTGTTTTTTAGAGTAGTTTTATGTTTTTTGACACAAATGCACTTTTTTTCAAATTTGTATTTAATTTCAAATTCTGAAGATATATTTATAAGGTTCTCTTACACAAAAAACTTACATCTTTGATCTACATATCTATATATATAATATGTATTAATCTGCAATTTAAAGGGACATTAAACATGTATGAAAGTGTTAACTTTCTTTTGGGACACCCTGTATATGAATTAAATGGTTTAATGATTGCATACTAGCACTGTCGTGAATTTTAAGCTCAGGTCACAAGATATCTTGATGATATATTTACCTAGCCAAAGATGTATCCTCACTAGTAATGAAAACAAGTAGATAACAACTTGTACCCTTACATACATCACTCATTGCTGACATCAAGGTAACAGTGATATTTTGTGAACCTTCACCTTCATGCAGCACCATGTGGGAAGTTTCATAACCAACCTTATATACAATCAAAAATAAAATATTAAAAATGAATAATATAGAATGAATCCAAGGATAAATATTAAACAGTTCATCGTTACGTGAATACTAAACACATTGTTCAGGCTTCATACTTCAAGTCATCTGCATTCGTTTGTACATGAAATTCATTAATATCTAACTACGGAAGTCAAATTTTAAAAATCATTTGCAAGAGCAACCAAGGAAAATATAAAATTCAATTTCTGTTAGACAGAATATGTTTCAATTCCTCTTTAACAACATGATGGCATACACATTAATGAACACATGAACTTTACTGAGAAAATATATGACAACTAAGATAATTTAGTGTACCTCCAATGTTGGTATGGTATAGCAGATAACACCACTGTTGTTAAACATTTCTCCAGCAACACTGACATATTCTACCATAATTTGTACATCACACATTGTCAAACTATCATAAATACATTCTAATGTATCGTTATAGGACCTGAAATTATACATATTATATTCATTGCATTATGACATTGGACCAAAGTAATGATCTAAATAACAATAAATATGTGGTGATTAACGTAACAGGACTGACTAAAATCGCTAAAAAACGTAAAATAATATTTTAAGTTATTTACAAAGATTAACTATTATTCTTAAATACCAAGCAACACAAAATTCTAACCGAATGCGCAAAAATACTGTTTTATTGCGATAAACACTGCACACCTTATCTGTGTTAACCATCTCTAGCGTGTTGTGCATTTATTTGGTATGATATGATACTATTAATGACAATAATATGTTATTAAATCTCTTTCTGGTCATCAAATCAGGGTGTGGTTTCAATTGTTACATTTAATCATCATATAGTTTTATTGATAACTTTAATTACCACATAGTTCATTGTTAACTTTAAGGTAACGTGATCGGATGTCTGGTGAAATAAAGTTTCACAAATTTATAGATTTAACGTATCTAGCTTGGATAAAATCGCTAAAATAACGTAAAATGATATTTTACATTATTTACAAATATTAAAATTAATATCATACTTTAATACCAAGCAACAAAAAATTCTAACCGACCGCTCAAAAATGGTGGGTGTTTTTGCGAATATTGTATTTAACATCTAACATAACAAGAGGGCCAAGATGACCCTATATCACTCACATGACATCACTATTCACTCATTAAAATTTTGGTTTGAACGGGTGACCTAGTTTTTGACCCCAGATGACCCATGTTAAAACTTGTCCTACATATAAATAAGACAAACATTCTGACAAAATTTGGTGAAGATCCAATCAAAATCATGAAAACTATAGCATAGACAAGGTTTTCCTAAGATTTGACCTTGTGACCTAGTTTTTGACTCCAGATGACCTATGTTCAAATTTGTCTTACATATCATTAAGACAAACTTTTTGACAAGGTTAGGTGAAGATACAATCAAAATTTGACATCTACAGTGTTAATAAGGTTTTCCTTGGATTTGACCTCGTGACCTAGTTTTTTACTCTAGATGACCCAAATCTAAATATTATTGAGACGAACAATCAGACAAGGATTGGCCAAGATCCAAATATTACCACGCAATTAAGAGCTTTTACAAGATTTTTACCTAAAATTTGACCTTGTGACCTAGTTTTGGACCCCGGTGAAAATTCAACCAAACAAAACAAGTTTTATACATACACAACTAAGCTAACTACTTATCACTTCTGTGAAGTTTCATTGAATTCCTGCATGTAGTCAGAGACGTATAATAAAGTCTCTGATGTAGTTAATGAGAAATAGTCCAGTCAAAATTTGCCAATTGTATAATATTGTATACAAGAGGGCCAAGATGGCCCTGTATCACTCAACAATTAAAATAATAATCATGATTGTTTACTCATTAAAACAATGTTTTGAACTAGTGAAATAAGGTCTGCTGATATCAAGGATTTCCTGTGATTTGTCCTGGTCACCTAGCTATTGTCTAATCCCAAATGATCCATATTCGAACTTGACCTACATATCATTAAAACAAACATTCTAACAAAATTTGGTGAAGATCCAATCAAAACAGTGACATCTACACTGTTAACAATGTTTTCCTAAGATTTGACCTGGTGACCTAGTTTTGATCCCAGATGACCCATGTCAGAATTTGTCTTACATATCATTAAGACAAACATTCTGACAAGGTTTGGCGAAGATCCAATTATAACTGTGAAATCTAGAGTGTTAACATGGTTTTTCATAAGATTTGACCTGACCTAGCGACCTAGTTTTTTACCCAGATGACCCATGTTTCATGATGATCCAATCAAAACAGTGACTTCTAGAGTTTTCCAACCTAGCAACTACATGCAATGTTCTTCACATGAAATTATGTACACAACATCCTCCAAAGTTTACTTACAAACACAGTTCCTCTCCAGTCAATGCAGATATATCATTTTCTAATGTTAGAATACAAATGTCTGCTGTAGTTGTATTACACACTTCAGTACAATATAGAGCATGCAGATCCTGAAGACCTTCAACAAGAGTATTATGCCATCCACATGTCATTATGTCTGTACTACATGATGTCATATTGTCTGTTGTTAGAACATCATACTCTCTGTAATGGTGTACATGTAAATATGTGATTCATTAAATATTTACTGGTATAAATATGTTAATTTAATTAAGTCCTACAAAAACTATGTGAATAAACTATACAATCATGTACATTTTGTATGATATCATATCTTACTGTAACAGTCATGTTTAATATCAACTCTCAATCTGTTATAATACATACATAGTTACAATTGAAGAAGCCCTGTGATGCACATCTGGAATAAGAGTTACTAGTATGGCAACATCACTTACAAGTTTGATTTAAATTTGTGCTGCAGTAAGAACTAAAACCTATTGGAACTTAGACCTCAGGGATACTGTTTTAGCAATTTTGTTATTATTTTCCTATATAAAACATGTGACCCCTGGGGTGGGGATTATTAAGACACCAGGGACATTATTTTAGCAACTTTGTTAGATGGTCTCTAGATGGTGCTCTATGCAAATTATCTAAGCTTTAGACCATGTTAGTAGTTCATATAAGACAAAGAAGATTTTTTTAAGTTTTTCATTTTGGTTGCCATGGAAACCAGAGTTCTGCATGGAATGACATTATTTTAGCAACCTTAGTAAAAGACTACCCAAAGATCATTCCTGAGAAGTTTCTTTAAATCTGACACAGCCTTTCAGAGGATAAGTTGTTTGAAAAATTGTGGACAGATGACAGATAAATTAGCATACTTATACCTTACCTTGTGAACTAAAAACACAAAAACAGATTCATACTTGCAGAATGTAGTTGTGGACTCCATCTGGAAGGCATCAGATTCATTTACTGCCATGTCTTCCAGTACTACCAGTGTTTGTAACAGTCTTACATAGTCTGATTGTTCTATCAGACATTCTATACAAGTAATGTTACAATAAGGTATGTCTGGCTGGAGACCAACAAGTACTGAAATCAAAATACCAATTATTTATAACCACATTAGATGATTATTACATCATAGGAATCATTGAATCTTCCATAACAATGAAAATGATAAATTAGCAAGTTAGAGTATAACATATTTTTCTATATAATTACATTATAATTAAGGACTTTCTTTAGAACTGTATGTTTGTTTGCCTATTATAATGTAAGCACAAATATACATGAATGTGCTCATGGATTTTTGGAGTAAAACATCAGCAATATCAAAGAAGAAAATATTTAATGAAGAAATCCTCACCAGAGCAAGCATCGACCAGCATGTTGTCCAATCCATAGAATAATGTATGTAGAATATGATCTCCATCAGGTAACATACTTTGTAGGTTAGACTTCATACATGATGAAGTGTCCAGTCTGCTTTCACATAAAAACATCGTCCTAACTTGTATGTCTGGTATATCAACATTACCTCCCTTTGTTTGATCCCTAGTACTCATGTAAGAATGAGTTAATTGCAGTGTTCTATCATATATAGTAGTATAATCATGTATACATTGCCCTATGTAGTCACAATTCTGGTAGTCAAGGTGATCAGAAGCTTCAAGCATCACATGTATCTTCATTTCAGTGTATTGTTTGATCATCCTGGGACACATGTCTGTGTGAAATTTAAAGCAATGCTTCAACATTTTCTTGTACCTTGAAAATAAACACAACAGAAATTGTGAAATATTTCTTTCATTGACACCAAATAATGCATCAACATAGAATAAATATAAAGAATACTAAATATAAATATGTTAAACCTTTTAAGTCAAGTAAACATTAACAAGAAAAACTATAACAAAACGTTATAGGTAGACAAATTACAAGAAGCATAATGGTTTAAGTTATTTGTATGAAGTTGCTTTTTTCATAAAGGATATTGACAGTCTATTTTATTCATTCTTCTATTATGGAGAATATAACATATTTACAAGTTATAGATAATACACATATATTGACCATCATGAGTATTTGACAAGTGAATACAAACATGTACTATATAGTTCACAAGTACATGGTAATACCATACCATACATCAATGGAATAAAGTACACCCTAAATACTACCAAATCCACTATAATCTGCTATGATACAACCACATTAAACTTACTTCTATTAAATGACATTTCTGATAGTATGTATGCCACAACAACTTATCTAAGGTCAACATCACAGAACAATGACTACATTACTTACTTACCTTTTAACAAAAGAGCAGACGAACACATTCATTCAAACATGACAGGTTACGCGACGAATAGCCAGTTGAATGACTGACCAATGAAATGACCGATATCAACATTAGCCAATCAAATTGGCCATTTGGATTACCCAAAATAGTATTAGACACTATACTATATACCCACAAACAACTAAAATAAAATAGTACCCATGACTAAAATTTGTCTAGAAAATTTGGAAATGAATGGACAACTGACTGGAAAGTATCTATGACTTATTTGGTTGATTTTGTACAAAGCAAGGCACCTAATCAGTGAGTGCCTGAAACAACACTGATGGTGAATCAATTTGAGGTAGATAGAATGAATATTAACATTATAAGCAATTCCAGTAAAGATCTGCAAAATATCTTTGATCAGACTGGACATTTCAGCAGATTATTTAGGGGCAAGAACTATCAAAATGTAAGACAAAGTCAACAAGTTATCAAACATAACCAAATTGTTGCTGTTGTAATTCAAGTTTCATTCAGTTGAGATTAAAACTACCTCATGTTCTATCAGTCAACAACAGACACACTTATTTGAGGGTAACTTGACCAATTCAAGGGCCAAAACTCATGATATTTAACGAAGATGAGGTGGAATTTGACATATTTTTTTCTGATTTCGCTTCATTCTCATCCTAAGACTGGTAAAATTTTATGGCTGATGGACAACCCATGTCATTTATGGCTGATGGACGACCCATGTCATATTTTATGGTAATCTTAACAAATTCATGGACAATAGCTCTGGATATACAAGGCTGAATCCAAGTAATTATATTTGTGTATGAGTGAAATTGACTGCTAAAATGGGTAAAAGTTATAGATATCCACCATCCGCCATGACTGATCACATAAAACAAGCAAGTGTCAGAGGAAGATTACAATACTTACAGACATGTTTCTTTAGGTTCGTCATGTTTCAAGAAATCATGAATACATATATCAACTTGTTGAAGATCACATCTCTCAGACTGTAAACTATCACATCCATATGTTATTGTTATATCACATACTGACTCATATCTTCTTCTTGTTTGTGCAGCATGATACATGGCCAGTTTGACCACTGTGTCATCTTCACATGTATTAATGTTGTTAAAGAAACAAGCCATGTTCTCTAGGTAATCACTGTAATGTAACACATGAAAAACATAGCCATGTATAACATACTAGCTGTATCCAAATTTGTTTACAATGTGATTCCCAAAAGGTCATCATTTAAAAATCTGCTATATGATGAAACTTACTAAATATCTTTGCAATATGCTTGTGGCCAATACAATCTTAAAGAATTCTTCCATGTAATGTATGTAAAACAAGTGACACTAGGGTGAGAACAATTTGAACTAAGGGGCCTAATTTGAATTTCTTTGAAGAGGACCACAAATCAATGTCTAAGTATACTGGTCAAACTTATTACCACTAGTCTAACTTTTTACTTAGCTTACAATTCATTACAGTACTAGTTTGCGATCATGAAACCATTTAATTCACTTTAACAAGTCTTTTTCTTGTCAAAAAACATAACAATACTCTCAAAAACAATAAAATAATACATCAACTGATCGCATTTCTTAACGCACTAACGGCCGTATTGATTTTTGCTTTGTATACATTCTACTGCTAACTGCCAATCAAGTGCAAGACACAAAGTCATGTGGGAAATTCCTGAAACAGTACTAAACTCCAACCAATGTGCGGACCATTTATCATTTGCAGAAATATCAAAACTGCATTTTAAGATAAAATGCATTAAAATGCAATACAATTATATAGCAGTATTAATTTAAAGTGATAATAAATTGACTTGACTGCAGAAATAACATAAATCATCGATGAAAATGTTTGAAAGTCACAGTATGCAATGTAAACAAATGTGGAAATGGAAGTGGAGGCTATACGCATGTGCCAGTCATTGTTATTATATGGGCACTCAGGGTAATACGTATATAGTGGTAATAAGTATACAAGGGATACTAGGCAAACCACTTATGGCAAAGAAAAGTTTTAAAAGTTTTCCTATAAAAAAGTGACCCCCCGTTTGGGGCAAATTTGACCCAATAATTTGAATACTCTCTATAAAGAATGAAAAGACAATGCAAAACATTATATAGCTAAGCCTTAGGTCAATTAATGTACCCTATATAAAACAAGTGACCCCTTGATGGGGCTATTTTGGATCTCAGGGACCTTATCTTAGAAGAGGACCATAAGCCTATGTTTCACATTATACCTAAGCTCATGGCCTTAAGGCTAAAAAGATTTCTCCCCTATAATTCGTCACCTTAGTGCAAGACTGCGATAAGTCCATTTTACAAAACTTTTCAGGAGAGCCAAAAAACTAAATTGTTATAAAGACTATTATTTAACTAAAATATTGTTTACTGGTTTATACAGATTTTTAAAGTTAGATAACAATGAATGCAATGTTTCTAGGCTTTTACAACCAACAGATAAGATATTTGATATATTTGCACATAACATTATATGACGCTGAATATTTTTAGTGCAAGAACAGTATAAGTGCACTTGTCACTGAATTGCGCTCAAAATTCTTGGTGCAAGAACTGAATAAGGGAACTTATCCTGGTTTTGTATTTGAAAATTTAGTTATTTTGTTGAAGAACTGACAAGAATATATTAGGTTATTGAAAAAAAAGTATGATGAAGTGAACATTATGTAAACTGGTAAATCTCGGGATATTGCAATATGAAGCATTTTCAATATTTTTCAAATATTCTGGTGAAGATAAAATGGACAATATTTCATTTTTAATAAATGTATGTTTTTTAACTATTAAATAGTCAAAATAACGATGTCAACTAGTAAGATAGTTTAAATTAGACAGATAAGACTTTAATCTGGCTATGAAGTTCTATTTGGGAACATAGCAAATAAATTATCTGCTACAATTCTAAAACCAAGTTCAAAACTATTTCATACAGGCTACAATGATGAATGTCTTAAAATTGTTTTATTATCTTTTTACTTCATTTACCAGTTTCATCGCCTTGGCATAATTATACCCCTTCCAAAGAAAAGGTGGTATATTGCTTTGCATATATTGGTCGGTCCGTAGGCCAGTCTTGGTCTGTCAGTCCTTAACTAAACCTTGTCCTGGCAATATCTAGATAACTATTTTGCCTAAGCTCCTTACATATTTGGTTGGGAAGTTGGTCATCACATGTAGATGACCCCTATTGATTTTCAGGTTAATAGGTCAAAGATCAAGGTCACACTCATAGTGACCTTCAGCACAAAAACCTTGGTCGACAAATAACTAGAGAACGATTCAGCCTAAGGTCCTCAGTTTTGGTTGGGAAGTTGGTCATCACATACATGTAGATGATGCCCAATGATTTTGAGGTCACTAGGTTAAAGGTCAAGGTCTTACTATCCAGTTGACATTTAGGGGGCATCCATGTTTCACAAACACTTCTTGTTAAACTTATATTCAGTATGTTTGACATGATGTGAAACAAAATGTTAATTCTGAAATTTCATATAGTTATTAATGCAAAACACCATGATACTTTACAAAAGCACTTAAGGTATTGGGTTTGGTTTTCTGGTCATATCAAGTTTCACCAATTCATAGATTTAAGAACTGAACCATAATTATGCATGTATACTGAAATAAACCCACTGTTTGAAGTCAATTGCAAGTGATTTGAAACAAATACTAGTATTACACTGTCACAAGAGTTGGACACTGTTAACAACGAAATGGTACAGTACGGTACGGTACAATACCGGTACCAACAAATGAAATGAAATAAAATAGTTACCTAACTTTAAGGTTGCCACCAAAAGTCACTTAATGAATAGTTTTTAGTTGATAACTACTGCATTTTTAACAATCAACCTTTTTAAGTCTAGTTGTTAGTTTTGGTTTAGATATGACTTACCTTTTACCAAAATCTTAATTTTATAATTTAAGCCATAGATTCCATGGTATGCTTATACAGTGCAATTTGCAAATACTTAGGTTTTACTTAACCAGTATTGTGGTTATTGATTATTCCTGTGATATGTTTTGTTCATTAATTTACAATGAAGGTTAAACTTATTGATACTATTAAATTGATTTCAATGTGCTGTGATAATTATATTCCAATGTTCAACTGTGTTTTATTACTCAGCATTTTTCAAATTTGCCTCTCTATATCATGCCACCAGTACAAGGACCACTGTATGACCATGGAAACAAGCACTGGCTCTTTTTGTGTTATCCTTGGTGTTGGAAGCATGTCATGGTTTAATTTTTCTTATTTCTGTCTTTCTTTCTATCCTAATATTGTTGTTATTTCAATTTATATGTTACATGTTTATCTATATATTATAAACCATACTTCCTATGCCGAAATAAATCATTCAATCAATGAATCAATCAACAAAATGATATCAATATTTTAAAGGTAACTAATCGATACCATGCAAAACCCAAAACTTATACAAGAATTTGGCTGAAAAGTAGGATATAGCTTAATATTGTTGTTTTTTGTGTAACCTATTATCAATTACTGAAGTTCTGATTAATTTCAAAATGAATTTGTCATTCATAGGTGTTACTCATGATGCACCGCCTGAAATACAATGATTCATTGAGATCTGGAACTTTTTAGAACACCTAATGCAACAATTACGGTACCAGTATTTTACTGACCGGTACAAATTTAAATGTTTCTCAGTACTGTCTCGGTACCTGCATGGTACCAGAGTCCAACCCTAACTGTCACAGAATGTGATTATTTTCAGCTTTCTACCACATTCAATAGTTTATAATGTAGTGTGTCATTAAATACATGTCCATTCAACAAACAGTATAAGGAAAATTATCATATAATTTATGAAAATAATAAATCTCAAAGAAGCTAAAAATACATGTAAGCATTGACTGAAATTATGCAAATAAAATTACTGCAAATAAAATAATTTATTAAGGATGACCCTACCATTTTCAAAATTGTTTAACCTCACCTTTCTTAGAATCAATTAAGACAACCTTGGTCTATGCTTTATTGTATATTTAAAGTATATTTGGAATCAATAAAAATTTAGGGAATCAGTAGATCAACCCTTGCACTTTTTTGCATTTAAGTTTATTTATAGCATTGAATACTTCTTCAATAGAAAAGTCATGATCTAGTTCTTTGACATTTTCTTGGGCTTGAATAATGGTTTGATCAAGTGAACTGTCTAAATCTTGATCCACAACATGTTAGGATATGAGAACATAGATTTAAAATGATTTTGATATTCATCCTTTGACAAATTAATGTTTGATTTACATTTTTTCTTGAATATTTAATCATAGACCTCAAGTTTTCAGTATGTTTTTTTTTCAAAGTTTTGTATAACTCGATCTGATCTTTGCTTCTAATCGTAATAAATTATGCATTTTTAACATTTAACTGTAACACTGTCTTTTATTGATAAGTAGTCTCAGTTATTGTCAGTGCACAATACAGTCCATTTGCACGGTTCAATTCACATTTGGCATTTAGACACTCAGGTGAGAACCACAGACTTGTACTTTCACTTAAGTTATGTACACTATACGCAGTATCATACAGTATGTTGCCAAAAGTATTGACACCGTCATCTATCAAAATAGCAGCCTATATACAGTATATTGGTACAATATATTTCTAACTCAGTATAGTTACTAGAATACAGATTCGCCTTATCTGCATTCTTCCAAGAGATTCTGTACGAAAACTTTTTTAACTGGCTTTTGCATTTTCTAACTTTCATACAAAAAATTAAATGAGGGATGAGTTGGAAAAGGATTCATGCACAATAAAATCATTGATGTCTTGAAACAAATCAATATAAGCTAAAGCATAGTTGATAACACTACATTCTTTATGCGATGAAAATGTAAATAACGCCATACACTTCTGATAGCAAAAAGGTCCATTGATGACCCGGAGGTTTGAGCTTTTACATAACCCTGTTAGCTTCAATCCCGGTGAATCACAAATCTTGTCATCGCTAGTGCGTAAATCAATACTTGAGGCACAAGCACAAGCATCAATGATCATCCTTACTTATGTTCTCCATGGTCTGGATATATTTATCAAATAAAAACATTTTTAAAAAATCATCGCGAGAGGCAATGTGCGCATTAAAGTCACCAATTATGCAAACTTTGCCCATGTGACAATACTTCTTACTACTAAGATATGACATTCATTGACCTTGATCAATTCACATATTACTCTATTGCACCAAATAGCTTAATTAGTTATCAAAAAAAACTTTGGTGCAATAAGTGGATATGTGCACATATATCGTTCTTGCACAACACATTAAATATCTTATGGAAGTATCATTGGTGCAATAAGTAGATAAGTGCACTTATTTACTTATTGCACCAAACAATATAAGCAATGTACATATTACAATATGACATTTTCTTTAAAAGTACATTTCTAATTGGACTATAACTTTAATACTTATTTAGGACATGTATGACATCATTTGGGATCATTTAATGCAAAAAAGTCATGTTTGAAAAATATGTCACTTATCGCAGTCTTGCACTAAGGTGACGAATTATAATCTATATACTAGTATATACAAGAGGGCCAAGATGGCTCTATATCACTCATAGGCATAACTTAACCCATAATTACCTTAAATGAAAAAAGAATTGTCCCAAAATTCGACCCCATTCAAATGGTACGAGGGGCAATTCATAAATTCGTAAAACAGCTTTAAAAATAATATTTTCAGTCGTGATCTTTCAAATATTTTTATATAGCTATGTGTAAGCACTATTACTCAACATGCATACCATATCACTTGACGCACACGCTTTTCTCGTGCTCGCTACGCCTCAGTTGAACTGATTACGCATTGTTATATTGCCTACTTTAGCGTGCAGACTTGAAGTTAGAGCAGCGGGTATATTGCAAAAAACTTGGTTATTCTGCAACTGATATCTATGCAGATTTGCAGAATTTATGAAGAAAATGCCCTACAATATGGTGCAGTCGCAAAATGGGTACGTCACTTTAAATAAGCGAGAGTCTGTTGAAGATGATGAAAGAACGGGTCGCCCTGTCTCAGCCACGTCTGATAAAGAAACGTCTGTAATAAAGGAACTAATTGAGACTGATGCAAGGTATACAGTGGAAGAGCTAGCGCAGGTTTCGGGCATTAGTTTGTCATCAGTTTACCGTATATTAACTGATCGACAAGGGTTAAAAAAGGTCTGTGCAAGATGGGTCCCCCATATATTAACACTGGAACAGAAGGAAAAGAGAGTTGAATTAGCTTAAAAAATCGTTGAAAATTTTTATCAATGCGACAACATCGACGTTTAATGGAAATTGTTATAGGTGATGAAACTTGGATTTATCATTTTGAGCCGGAAAACAAAGAAAACAAGAGGGCCATGATGTCCCTATATCGCTCACCTGAGCATTGTAACACTAAGGGATAATTTGATCAAGAAAGGTTATTTGACATGTTAAAGAATTATCTATACCAAAACTCTTAAGTAGATGTTGAAATCAACTGATCCCCGGGGCTGGGCCAATATTTACCATGGGCTATGATTTTAACTAACTTGGTAGAGGTCCACTAGACAATGCTACATACCAAATATCTTAGCTCGAGGCCATGTGGTTTTGGACAAGAAGATTTTTTAAAATTTCCTATATAAGTCTATATAAATCATGTGAGTCCCGGGGTGGGGCCAATTTTGACCCTAGGGCAATAATTTGAACAAACTTGGTAGTGGTCCACTAGACAATGCCACATACAAAATATTGAAGCCATAGGCCCTGTAGTTTTAGACAAGAAGATTTTTTTAAATTTTCCTATATAAGTCTATATAAATCAAGTGAGCCCAGGGGCGGGCCAATTTTCACCCTAGGGCAATAATTTGAACAAGCTTAGTAGAGGTCCACTAGACAATGCTACATACTAAATATCTAAGCTCTAGGTCAAGTGGTTTCAGAGAAGAAGATTTTTAAAATTTTCCTATATAAATCTATATAAAATCAAGTGACCCCTGGGGCGGGGCCAATATTTGACCCTAGGGCAATAATTTGAACAAACTTGGTAGAGGTCCACTAGACAATGCTACATACCAAATATCTAAGCTCTAGGCCTAGTGGTTCAGAGAAGAAGATTTTTGTAATTTTCCTATATAAAACAGAGTAAACCCTGGGGTGGGGCCAATTTTGACCCCCGGGCCATAATTTGAACAAGCTTCCTAGAGGTCCACTAGACAATGCCACATACAAAATATTGAAGCTCTAGGCCTTGTAGTTTTGGACAAGAAGATTTTTTTAATTTTCCTATATAAGTCTATATAAATCAAGTGAGCCCAGGGGCGGGCCAATTTTCACCCTAGGGCAATAATTTGAACAAGCTTAGTAGAGGTCCACTAGACAATGCTACATACTAAATATCTAAGCTCTAGGTCAAGTGGTTTCAGAGAAGAAGATTTTTAAAATTTTCCTATATAAATCTATATAAAATCAAGTGACCCCTGGGGCGGGGCCAATATTTGACCCTAGGGCAATAATTTGAACAAACTTGGTAGAGGTCCACTAGACAATGCTACATACC
Organism: Lutraria lutraria; assembly: GCA_964023205.1. Lineage (NCBI taxonomy): Eukaryota > Metazoa > Mollusca > Bivalvia > Venerida > Mactridae > Lutraria > Lutraria lutraria. The sequence continues at coordinate 9,111,686 of OZ026841.1, forward strand.
AAATATCTAAGCTCTAGGTCAAGTGGTTTCAGAGAAGAAGATTTTTAAAATTTCCCTACATAAGTCTATATAAAATCAAGTGACCCCCAGTGCGGGGTCAATTTTCACCCTAGGGCAATAATTTGAACAATCTTGGTAGAGGTTCACTAGGCAATGCTACACACCAAGCTGGTTTTTGAGAAGAAGATTTTTGAAGATTTTTTTTTAAAAATCATTCCAGTTGCTATGGTAACCAGAGTTCTTCATGGAATGGAATTCTTTGAACAACTTTGGTAGAGCTTCAAGCAAGGAACACACCTGTGAAGTCTTGTTGAAATTGACCAAGTGGTTTAGGAGGAGATGCTGTTTTAAAGAAATTGTTGACGACGGACGACAGACATAGCTCGATCCTAAAAGCTCACCTTTGCACTCTGTGCCAGGTGAGCTAAAAATAAAGTTTGGATTGCCTCTGACGGTAACCGGCCGGTTATCGCACGAAGAAACAAGACGTTAAGTAAAACAATGTACTGTATTTTCTTTGATTGTCACGGTCCAGTGCTTCAACTGTACCTGTCCCGAAAGGTTCGTCGATGACTGGAAAGTTTTATAAGGAACAGGTTCTTGAAAAAGTCATCAAAGTATACACAGAATGTCGCCCGCACACGGGGACATCACTTACTCCATGACAATGCGCCGGTACATAAATCAGTTGTTGTAGCTAATTATTTGCAGGAATTTAAACTAAAAACCATTGAACATCCACCATACAGCCCAGACCTTGCCTTTGTGATTTTTGGTTGTTTCCATAGTTAAAAGAAATGCTCGCAGGTCGCCATTACAAATCTAAAACCAGTATTGGCTGTAGTATCTATCAATGTATGAAACATCATACCAGCTTCAGACTATCGTGAGGCTTTCCGAAAATGGATAGAACGTTGTAAAAGGGTTATAACTACACAGGGAGAGTACTTTAAGGGACTGACAGAGAAAAAATAGAATTTTGAACTCTAATGTGAGCTCTGTGAAACTATTTCATGAATTTATGAAATGCCCCTCGTATATATACTATAAGAAGGCATATAACTGTTTGTTAAGGAGGAGATGTTCCTTAAAGCAATTGTCGACGCACGTATGCACACACGCACGGACGACAGGCAATCACAACAGCTCACCATGAACACTTTGTGCTCTGGTAAGCTAAAAACACAGTAGGTGTCATTTTCGAATTAAAATTGCCGTCTTATTTAATAATGGATTTCAAAGCGGTTTTCGGTATCTTGTAACGGAAATGTTAATCAAGGGAACTTTTCTCAGAATTTTGAGACTTGTTTTCATTTTTTATTTATGGCATATTACGTATTAAACAGCGGGGTTCAGGGTACAAAATTTCTTTAAAGTCAAGTATGTAACGAACGGAGGACGTTATCAAAATTCTGAGGCCTGGTTCCCTGCATTATACATTTATAGTCATTTTGAGGCTATTTGTTGTAATATATCCAATATACAGAATAGTTATCGTTGTTCAAAAATGTGTAAATTACGTGAGATTTTGGTTTATAAAAGACCAATCAAATGTAATATTTGATTCAAATCACTTGCAATGCACTTTATACAGTGGGTTTATTATAGTATATAATTAAGGTTTAGTTTTAGATCGGGGGTATATTGTTTTTGGTCTCTCTGTTTGTCGGTCTGTTTGTCTATTTGTCTGTTTGTGCCAAACTTTAACCTTGCCTTTAAAATCAAAACGCTTGCACCTACATTCATCAAACATATGTAGGTTCCTCTTGGCAACCTCTACAGGACCTGGGCATTTTCAGGTCAGTAGGTCAAAGGTCACAGGGTCATTGTGTTTAAAAAAATTGCTACATTTCTTTTAGGATACTACTCCTACATTTTTCATGAGATTTTGACGAAAATTTCACAGACTTGTTTTTACCAAGAACCCCTGCACATAATTATATTCCGGGTTTTGTGATTCGATAATTCTTTAGGGAATTATGGCCTTTAGGTTATTTTGTATGATTGTAACAGTGAAATACTCTTGTTTCCTTCTTTCGCCAAGAGATTTTTATAAAACTTTCATGGAACTATTGTTATCAAGATACCCAATGCATGTTGTAAAGGTTTTATGATTTGATTAGTTTTTGCGGAATTATGGCCCTTTGTTTATTTTGTGCATATGTAATATATACAGAAATACTCTTTGGTTTGCAACTACTTCTATATTTCTCATGGGATTTTGACCAAACTTTTATAGAATTATTGTCACCAATTTCCCCAGCACATATTGTGCGGGTTACATGATTCGATCATTTTTGGAAGATTTATGGCCCTTAGTTTATTTTGTGTTCTAAATTTCTTCTATGATACTTCTCCTACATTTCTCAAAGGAATTTGAAATTTTCACAGACTCATTGGCACCAAGAAACCCAGCACATGTATTCCCGGTTTTCTTATTGGATTGTTTTGGGCTGATTTATGGCCTTTTGTTTATTTTATGCATATGTAATAGAGAAATACTCTTCTGTGCACAACTCCTAAATTTCTCAAGGGATTTTTACCAAACTTTGATAGAACTAATGTTACCAAGTTCCGCAGCACATATTGTCCGGGTTTCGTGATTGGATCATTTTTAGCAGATTTATGGCCCTTTGTTTGTCTGTACCAAACTTTAACCTTGCCTATTAAATTAAAAGGCTACTGCCTACAATCATCTAACTTCATATCTTGGTTCATCATGACAATCTCTACAGGACCTGTGCATTTTCAAGTTAAAGGGCATCCGGAGGGGGCATTTTGTTTTTAAAACACATCTTGTTAAATCTATAAATTGGTGAAACTTGATTTGACCTGACATCCAAGCCCAATACCTTAACCTAGTACAGGATCATTCTAAGTTTCAAATTAAGTCAAGGTCAAAGTGAGGTTTGTTGATATGGGTGGATTGAGAATGGTTGTAGGCAACAACTGTATAAGTGTTAAAGTGTTCTAGTAAGCAGTGTTGGTGCTATACGAAATGGGTAAACTACTTAACCTTGTACGGGCGGACATTCTTATGAGAGCTACATTATGGTGTGTTTTTTTTCCTTCTATATTCCTTTACTATTTTTCAACCCCACAATAGTATATTATTAACCCCACAAGAGAACATTTAACCCCACAAAAGTGGTTTGTATATACTGTAACCCCATAATGTTGATTTGTACTAACCCTAACCCCATGACTTACCTCTGGTATGTACGCACAGACAAAAGGACGGACAGGACAAAAACTATATGCCCCAACATCAGAGATACTGGGGGCACTTTAATGACACATCATAAATAAGGCAATCACAATAGCATAATAATTCTACAACTTTATTATCAAGTTGAAAAACATTGTTTGTTTCTACCTACCTACATATTTGATGCTTATTGAAAGGATCTATTTGAGACAAGTATGAATCTTGCAGACATTTCAATGCTACAGATGGTTGACAAGTTCCATCATGTATAACCATCTCTGTAAATACAGTAAATATCTGAAGTTTTAATTTATCATTATGTTTCATTTTATGACAAAAGTATAACATAACCAATGTAATCATAATGTATATACATTTGAAACTCATTTTATCAAACTTCTATCAAATTCCTACTTATAACAAAATGAAACTAAGGTCCAAAATTTTATACTTCCCCCGCCACAAAAGAAGCACATCTGAAGCATATCTGAAGTACAAATAAAGCTTCCACCTGGAGTATCAAAGAAGTACTTTTAAAGTCTCCTGCTTCAAGAGAACAGATACAGATAAAATTACATAATATATGAAAGTAAAGGAGAAGCACATTTGTAGTCCCCGTACCAATTATGTTAATTAGCTCTTCAGATGTGCTTCAGTATGCAAATTAGGTTGAAGCGCATTTGAAGGCCCTATAGTCAGAAGCGCCTTTCAAGTACAAACAGAGCGCATCTGAAGCACCTCAAAGAAGCGTCATTGAAGCGCCTACTTATTTGAAGTCCCTGTTTGAAATTATGTTCAGACAATGCATCATACTAAATCATGAAATGCCTGATATGCCATGTCTGCATCATCAGACAGTATTCAGAAAAAGTATTCAGATATAATTCAGACATTTCTGAGACAATATTCAAAAATAACATGCAGAGTCAGTCTTTCCTTAAATAATTTAATAATACTTGGAAAACTTAACTTGTAACAATAGCAGTTTAATCACATTATAAGATGGGGATGAATTATATATATACCTAACTACAACTCAGGCAAATTGCAGCCTCTCAAGTGTTTCATCACACCCTACCCACTTGGTCTTATCATAATTCACAGTCTCTTAATAAATATGAAACTGTCACGTTAGGTTTTCTGCAGGTGTAAAACATTTATCTATACAAGAACTTAATAACCAGTACACTTACCAGTGTATTGACATCATAGTTTTAGCAGTTTTTCAATTTTCATTGTTGGCGCACTTTTTCTAATTATAACAGTCAGCCATTTTTAGCTCACATGTCACAGAGTGACATGGGGAGCTTTTAGGATCAGTCTCAGTCCGGGTCGTGTGTTGTGCATCGTCAAACTTTACCTTGTGAACACACTAGGGCCACATTTTTAGCTCAATTTTAGCAACATCATAAATTATTAAGAGTGTTTAAAATTCGCTGTGTTTATTACATTTTGGAGCGATCGTCGGTGTGTTGTAATAATCATTTAATCGTGTTATTTGATGACTTAATTGGTGTGACATAGATGGTCATTTAATGGTTCGACATAGATGGTCACTTTAGTTGAAATCTATGTTTAGGACAGATATACCAGATTTTTACGACAACGTTGTTCTTCTTTTTCTTTCCGGTATGTATACATCGCAGGCAAGCAGACAGTATTAAAATGTCAAGAAACCTTCTGCAATTCAGGTTTTCTTCATGTGTTATATTATTAAACAAGAGCTCTGTTATACATTTTTATCTTTTTTCTCACTTTGTAACTTGGTCGAGAACTATGAGGTCAGGTCTACTGAAATTTCAAGTTGAAAAGATCACTGGTCTGGCTGTCAAAAAACCCTCGGACATCGGAGTATATTATTTTTGGAGACTTTATTTAAATATTTTAAATGTATTCCAGTAGATAATAATTGCAATGTCTGATACATCAAGGTGATAGTTTCCCCTGATTTTAATGAATTTTGAGTCTTTTTTAGAGTGGAAACAGGGACTACATATAGAGTACCTCGTGAACTGTAGAACCATATGACAAGATTCATTAAACATCAACGGCTTGTCTTTTTGATCGAGTAGATGATCCCTTTAGTTTTGGGATAAGTCAAGTGAAAATTACAAATTCATGTGATCTGAAACTTCACACATTCTGATAAAAATGTAACATAGGCCATATTTTAGTATTTAATTGTCGGATGCAATTTTGTGTCGTACAAACATTAAACTTGTATAATTTGTGTTAAATTGCATTTGAAACAGGCATAGATCGTTTTTATCAAACATATATATATTTCAATATTACCCAAACAAGGTTATACATCGAATGGTTCTAATTTGTAATATACAGTGCCGTCTCCTAGGTTGTTCGTGCTAATAAACAAACTTGTCTAATTATTAAGCTAGACTAAGTACAGTTTTTATCGCTATAAAAAACTTTTTAATTGCATTATTTTGCTTTGTTATACATGACACGAAAGTATATTTGTTTAGTAATTGTGACCATAATGTTTTTCTTTCGTGTTTTTTTACGTATTACAGATAGTATACATTAAAGTAACAACCTTAATCTCCATTTAATGTATATACACACTGTGTCAACACTGTGTCAACACTGTATCTACAATGACATCACAAATTAAGGGAAGCAAATCTTACTGACTTATTTTGGATATTAGCTACTATGTTACAAAACTGTGTTTTTCAGGCTGTTAAGTATATTTTTAGACCCTTATCGTGACACACATGCTTACTTATGCTAACAAACAATTGTATTTGTGATAGTTAACCAACTTGATATTTTTCTATGAATATGACCTTTAAATAAAACAACAATCATATAGATATACTGTATTTACCGGAAGGATCTACACAGGTAGGTAACTGATCTGTCATATTGCTGTGAACATCTATATTCATTGGACACATAGACAAAGCCTTACATCTTATTGGCTCAAGAATATTCATAATAAGATTCTTGAGGGCATTGTTACATCCATGCAGTGTTTGTTTCATGCATATATCAGTTGCGTCTAAAGTCCTGTATAATAGAGATAACAAATGTCTGGATCAATAATGAATCTATGGAGATAATAGATTTATAGGAGATTAAAAAATGTCTATACATGTTTATATATTCCTCTTTATTTGCTGATTATTATAAAACAATTTAAGAGAAGAACTGTTACAAAAAGATTCATAAAAATGAGAATATTATACTTACAAACACACAGTATAAGGATTCATGACTGGACTGGATAGAGCCTGACTTAACTCACTGATACACTGTGTAGATAGATCAGGAGAACATGTAACATGTTTTATAGCACATGTACCAGATAGTTGTGTTAATGTCTCCAATGTTCTCATCATATCATAAACATGTTCTACTTCATCAACCTTACAATCTTCCACTGCTTGTCTTATACAACTCATGCCATGAGAAAGACTTAAAAAATACAAAAGTATTTATGTACACATAAAACACTTATTCAAACATATACAAATGTATACAATTGTATGTAAATGTATGTAGTTGATACATTATTATTAGTCTGATTAAATAGTTAACCTTAATAATTACATAATTTGTTGGAGGTAAAAAGATAAGACAAATAAATATGTTTTATTTAAAACAATAAACCAGACTGATAATACATGTACTAAATTTGAAGTCCTGAACAGTCACAGAAAAAATCATAAATAAGCAGAAATTCAAATTCAAGGGCAGATAACTCAAAAACGAGATCGGTGACCCACAATTTTTTTTCACTTAAAATGTTTCTGCTATCATATGCTACGATTATGCAAGGTTTAAAAAACATTCATTGATCAGTTTTAATTTTTCCTATACGTCTATGTGAAAAATGTAGCGATATACCGAACACGTCTTTAAGGTACTCAGATATAACATACTTATTACAGATAGCTCTTCTAGCATCTTGAGAGAAGGCTGGCATCAAGAAAACATTGGCAGCATAACTTGTTAAACAATGCCTGGCAGTTTCTAGACTACATGTACCATTATATGCACCAGCTGAATAAGAAAGATTCACATAAAATCAACATACACAACAGTATGAATAAAATCTCAAATATTTAACATAAACAATGCCATGACTTTACTTAAAAATTGCCTGATTGACATCATATAAACAATGTCCACATGACTTCATACAATAATTGCCCACATAATTTCATATAATCCTTGCCCACATGACTTCATACAAAAATAATGTAACTTCATACGAGAATTGCCCACATGACTTCTCATACAATAATTGCCCAAATAACTTAATATAATCATTGCCCACATGTGACTTAATACAATATTTGCCCACATAACTTCATATAATCATTGCCCACACGTGACTTAATACAATAATTGCCCACATAACTTCATATAATCATTGCCCACATGTGACTTAATACAATAATTGCCCACATAACTTCATACAAGAATTGCCCACATAACTTCATATAATCTTTGCCATCATGACTTCATACAAAAATAATGTGACTTCATACAAGAATTGCCCAGATTAACTTCATACAATAATTGCCCACAGAACTTCATACAAGATTTGCCCACATGACTTCATACAAGAATTGCCCACAGAACATCATACAAGAATTGCCCACATAACTTCATACATAAATTGCCCACATAACTTCATACATAAATTGCCCACATAACTTCATACATAAATTGCCCACATAACTTCATACATAAATTGCCCACAAAACTTCATATAAACATTGACCACATGACTTCATACATAAATTGCCCACAAAACTTCATATAAACATTGACCACAAAACGTCATATAAACATTGACCACATGACTTCATATAGGCATTTAAAGCATGACTTCACATAAACATAACCACAACCATATCAACATTGACCACATGGCACCCTATAAACATTGACCACATGACACCATATACATATTGACCACATGACACCATATAAACACTGACCACATAAACTCATATAAACATTGACCACATGACATCATATAAACATTGACCACATGACTTCATATAGGCATTTAAAGCATGACTTTATATAAACATTGACCACATGACTTCATAAGGCATTTAAAGCATGACTTCATATACACATTGACCACATGACAACATATGAACATTTACCACATGACACCATATACACATTGACCACATGACTTCATATAGGCATTTAAAGCATGACATCATATACACATTGACCACATGACAACATATAAACATTGACCACATGACACCATATAAACATTGACCACATGACTTCATATAGGCATTTAAAGCATGACTTCATTATACACATTGACCACATGACATCATATAAACATTGACCACATGACACCATATAAACATTGACCACATGAACTCATATACATTATGTTCCCATGACTTCACAGAAATATTTTAAGATTTTACAATAAAAGTTTATAATATGATGAATGATACCCTGAAAGTAACCAATCAACTTCTAAATCTCCATGAATTCACACCTTTCTAGCAACTTGATACAAACATTTCCTGACACTTGATATCAATTTTGTAAATATCTAAGACCCCCACCTACTATTGAATGTAGTTATATAACAAATGTAGAACAACTGCAGATACTTACTGTCCTTCACACCATTACTCTGTGTGCCTAAAAATGAATATATTTCACCTGAGAAAATATCAATATTTCTTTATAAAATATTTTTAAAAATGTGGAAAAACTGTCAATTTCAGCAACCCCATGACACACTACATGAAACAAGTTGCAAGAGACATTGCATTGTAGGTGCATTATAATGTGAGACCCTACCATTTTAAGTAACATCAAGTCAAGTGTCCAGTTTTACATTTAATTTAATAAATAGTCCAAAGACAGTATTAATATTTTTTTTAAAAAGATTATGAAAATTAAAACATCGTTGTCATGCATTTTCAACAAAGCTAAATTATTTGTTTACATGACTTCAGCTGGTACAGTTTGCATCAAAATTACAACTAAACTATCCATAGAATGTTTGTGTAGACTAAAACAATGTACCATACAGAGAATGAATATCAATAAAAGCCTAGATTCTACTACTTTTTTGTTCTATATAATAACCTGTGTAAAATCATACAATGTTAAATGATAGAATGTGATTCCAGTACATACCTTTCATAGAACACACCATCTGAAGTGGATGCCTCATATCATTTATAGCATGAATCAATGTGTTAGTGATCACATCTGGTACATTATCTGACCTTAACTCATCATACAAACATGTCATCAATGACATCATCACATCACATGACACATCATCTGTAGCAGAAGTATAAAATATATCATCAGCAAGGCACATACCCTATAAATTGATAAACAGTCAGTAAAATGTGTCATATTAATAACATCAAAGTCTAGAAACTAGCAACAGAATAGTTAAGAATCAATTCTGATTTGAAAACATTAGAATATAAGAATGATTCTCTACACTAATTTTACCTGATGAATTATGCTGGAACAATTCTTGTTTGAATGTCAGTACACAGTGTTCTACACCAGTAGCATTATCTACAGCTATAAGCAGATCCTCCCAACAGGAGGAAGGAAACTTTTGTAACATCAGATTTGTATGTAAAGATGTCATCACAGCAAACATTTGTATAGAATTACAGCCTTCAGTAGTATACTGTATACATTGTTTTACATCCTCAAGATTTCTACAATAAACATCACCCCCTTATCAACATGAATCAATGTAAGACATTTTAGGTGTACACCTCAATATAAAAATACTTTCTTTAGAGTCAGTATCACAATACTGCTTCGTAGAAAAGATTTAAAATTCCAAAAGATAAACCCAACATTGACTATAAACAAACTTTCAAAAAGAAAAAAAACATACTAAGAGCATAAATTGTTTGACTGTATAAGGTTAGGAAACTTCATTCTATGACAGAATAATGTCAACAAATACTATAATGATCTGCGTCAAGTTGAATTCAAACACTTAATTTATGTATTATACTCAATTTACAATAAATTGGTGTCCATTAACCATAATTAACTATTTTTTCCACTTTTTTACTAATGTTGTGCCATTTCAGAAAGATAAGTCTGGTTTGAAATAAGGTCCAGGAAAAATGGTTCAAGACAAATAATTGTAATCTTAGATAATCATATAATACTGTCCTTTATATACATACCACAAGATATAATCATCTAATACTATCCTTTATATACATACCACATGATATAATCATATAATACTGTCCTTTATATACATACCACAAGATATAATCATCTAATACTATCCTTTATATATATACCACATGATATAATCATATAATACTGTCCTTTATATACATACCACAAGATATAATCATCTAATACTATCCTTTATATACATACCACATGATATAATCATATAATACTGTCCTTTATATACATACCACAATATATAATCATATAATACTGTCCTTTATATACATACCACATGATATAATCATATAATACTGTCCTTTATATACATACCACAATATATAATCATCTAATACTATCCTTTATATACATACCACAAGATATAATCATCTAATACTATCCTTTATATACATACCACATGATATAATCATATAATACTGTCCTTTATATACATACCACAATATATAATCATATAATACTATCCTTTATATACATACCACATGATATAATCATATAATACTGTCCTTTATATACATACCACAATATATAATCATCTAATACTATCCTTTATATACATACCACATGATATAATCATATAATACTGTCCTTTATATACATACCACAATATATAATCATATAATACTGTCCTTTATATACATACCACAAGATATAATCATATAATACTGTCCTTTATATACATACCACAAGATATAATCATATAATACTGCATGTCCTTTATATACATACCACAAGCTATAACCATATAATGATGTCCTTTATATACATACAACAGGATATAATCATATAATACTGTCCTTTATATACATACCACAAGATATAATCATATAATACTGTCCTTTATATACATACCACAAGATATAATCATCTAATACTGTCCTTTATATACATACCACAGGATATAATCATATAATACTGTCCTTTATATACATACCACAAGGTATAATCATATAATACTGTCCTTTATATACATATCATAGGATATAATCATATAATACTGTCCTTTATATACATACCACAAGATATAATCATATAATACTGTCCTTTATATACATACCACAGGATATAATCATATAATACTGTCCACTATATACATACCACAAGATATATCCATATAATACTGTCCTTTATATACATACCACAAGATATAATCATATAATACTGTCCACTATATACATACCCACAAGATATAATCATATAATACTGTCCTTTATATACATACCACAGGATATAATCATATAATACTGTCCACTATATACATACCACAAGATATAATCATATAATACTGTCCTTTATATACATACCACAAGATATAATCATATAATACTGTCCACTATATACATACCACAAGATATAATCATATAATACTGTCCTTTATATACATACCACAAGATATAATCATATAACACTGTCCACTATATACATACCCACAAGATGTGGACTTGTTGAGATAAGAGATACAATCCCAGGCATCAACTTGTGAACATTCAGGAATATCAACACATACATCATTAAACAGTTTCATGTTGAAGTCAACATCACAGGTATATCCAATGTTAGCAAACACATCTCTATAGTAAGCCTTAATTTCCATCCACTGGTTGTCATGGCAACCAGTTAAATGAGAGTGAACACATTCTGATAGTTCTTTAACAGCTGTCATCATTTTGCTGAAAGGGATCAGAAAACACAACATGGATAAATATTAACAGGAACAAGCTTACAGTCAGTATTGCATGCAATACATGTCCCCTGCCATCACCTATCATTGGAATGTTAGCTGATGTTTATACAGCAGCATCTGTCTAGATTTTTTAATGATGATAATTTTGTCTAAACGAGGAAGTCAGCTTCTTGGAAACCAAATTTCTATTTTTAGTAACAGTGATCTAGATATTGGCATTTTGACCCCAAATGCAATCCCACTCTAGCTTATTCCTTAAGCTACCCATGCACCAACTTTCATTGAAATCCATCACCCCTAACTGAAGTTAGCACCTGAAACCAAATATCAATTTTAGTAACAGTCACCTAAATATTTGATATTTTGACCTCATATGCAATATAGGGGTGTAACGGTTCATCGCGGTTCACGGTTCACCACAATTTAATAGCACTCATGATTTACGATTTGTGGACAAGAAATTACAGTTTGGTACGGCAATGCGGCTTTTATCAATTGCCCGGGGAAGTAAATATAGCAAAACACGCTACTCTTCACTTAAAGGTAAAGAAATGCGATATACAACAGCGAACACAGTACGTCAAATTTGATTGGTTAAGAAACTTTAAGTAGCTAATCGTACTGTGTGTTTGTGAAGTACTTTGGATGAGTCGGCAAAATGTTTTCTCTACCAGTGGGGACATAGTCACTGCTCAACTAGCCACGCTCAGTCCAGAAAATGTTGAAATGTTAGTATTTCTGGCAAAAAACATTAAATCAATTGATATGAACTAACAGCACAAATGTATTATTTATGAAGCAGTCAAAAGAGTCTAAAGACATGTGTCTAGTCAAGACTGTCTAGTAACAAGAGGGCCATGATGGCCCTATAAATGCTCACCAGGAGAAAAGGTCATTTGGAGATTAACATTGTTGAAGTTTTCTATATGAGTCCAAGTAAGATCAAGTGACCCATCTGGGCCGTTTTTTATCCCATGGCCATTATATGAATAGATTTAAAAGAGGTCCATTAGACAAAGCTAGATACCAAATATCTTAGCTCTAGGCCTTGTGGTTTCGGAGAAGATTTTTTAAAATTTTCCTATATAAAGTAGAATAAACCCCATGGCAGGGCCAATTTTGACCCTGGGGCCATAATTTGAACAAACTTGGTAGAGGTCCACTAGACAATGCCACATACAAAATATCTAAGCTCTAGGCCTTGCGGTTTTAGAGAAGAAGATTTTTTTAATTTTCCTATACAAGTCTATATAAATGAAGTGACCCCCGGGGCGGGGCCAATTTTGACCCTAGGGCAATAATTTGAACAAACTTGGTAGAGGTCCACTAGATAATGCTACATACCAAATATCTTAGCTCTAGGCCTTGTGGTTTCGGAGAAGATTTTTTTAAATTTTCCTATATAAAATAGAATACATCCCGGAGCAGGGCCAATTTTGACCCTGGGGCCATAATTTGAACAAACTTGGTAGAGGTCCACTAGACAATGCCACATACAAAATATCTAAGCTCTAGGCCTTGCGGTTTTAGAGAAGAAGATTTTTTAAATTTTCCTATACAAGTCTATATAAATGAAGTGACCCCCGGGGCGGGGCCAATTTTGACCCTAGGGCAATAATTTGAACAAACTTGGTAGAGGTCCACTAGATAATGCTACATACCAAAAATCTTAGCTCTAGGCCTTGTGGTTTCGGAGAAGAAGATTTTTTAAATTATCCTATATAAAATAGAATAAACCCTGGGGCAGGGCCAATTTTGACCCTGGGGCCATAATTTGAACAAACTTGGTAGAGGTCCACTAGACAATGCCACATACAAAATATCAAAGCTCTAGGCATTGTAGTTTTTGACAAGAAGATTTTTTAAATTTCCTATATATGTCTATGTAAAATCAAGTTACCCCGGGGCAGAGCCAATTTTGACCCCAGGGGAATAATTTGAACAAACTTTGTAGAGTTCCATTAGACAATGCTACATACCAAATATCTTCGCTCTAAGCCCTGTGGTTTTGGACAACAAGATTTAAGTTTTTTCTATTTGTTGCCATAGCAACCAGAGTTTTTAATATAAATTTAATTTTTTGAACAACTTTGAAAGGGGACCACCCAAGGATCATTCCAGCAAAGTTTGGTCGCAATCGGCATAGCGGTGTAGGAGGAGACGCCACATAACGACGCAAACCGCACGACGCACGAAGGACGCAGGGCGATCACAAAAGCTCACCCTGAGCACAATCGTGCTCTGGTGAGCTAAAAAGTGTACTGTGTATGGTTGCTAATAGCATTGTGCCACATTCCAAAATATTTTTGTTTTTGTGTTTGTTCAGATGTACATGTATTGTTGATAAACTGTTAATGTTTCAAGATTATTTATTTTTTCAGTGAAGTCTTACAAGACTTTTAGCTATGACTTATTAGCTAGTCAAAAGTGTAGTCTAGTAAAGATGCTGCATTATGCTACATTTTGTATTCTGTTTATATTTATTTATAGTTTGTTGCAGTAAAGATCTGTTTGAAAATGTTGTTTTGTTCATTGAAATAGAGCCCCAAATGCAGTAGGGTGTATATTACAATCATACAGGTACTTTAAATAATTAATACTGAAATGCAATGATTAATTTAACTATATTTCATCAATCATATGGAAGAGTATCGTATCGAATCGTAAAAAAATCGAATCGTGACTCAGAATCGTGATTTAGATCGAATCGTGAAGTCAGTGAATTGTTACACCCCTAAATTGCAATCCCACTCTAGGTTATCCCTAAGCTACCCATGTACCAAATTCACTTGAAATCCATCTACTAGGGCTGAGTATCGATAAAATTATCGATACGATATTTGTATCATACGGAATGATCGATATCCGATATATTATTTGACATCTTACACAAATAAAGTAACAAGAAACGCGGCAATGCCACGAAACCAGGTTTTCCGAGGCTTTAATACCACAGTACTCTAGAATTCTGCGCTAAGGCTTCATCAGTGCTTCAGTTAACAGTGACCCATACCCCACTTGCATACAACGTAATCCCAAGCTTGGTTTCTATGTAAGCCACCTACACACAAAATTTCATCGCAATATCTTAATCCTTAATTAAGTCATTCACTGGAAACTGATTTAATTAAGTTATTCACCGGAAACTGATTTTCTATTTTTAGTAACAGTGACCTTGACCAAACTGACCCCAAAAACAATTTCAAGCTAAGCTTTTATGCAAGGCTGCTAAATACCCAGTTTAGTCAAGATTAGTCATTCCAAACTTAAGTAATTGACCAGAAACTGATTTCTATATTTAGTAACAGTGACCTTGACCCTACTGGCCCTTGATGCAATTCAAAAGCATGGACTGCATGTATTAGTTACCTACACACAAAATTTCATCGCAATATCTTAATCCTTAAGTTATTCACTGAAAACTGATTTTCTATTTTTAGTAACAGTGACCTTGACCCATCTGACATCAAATACAATCCCAAGCAAAGATTTAGTCAACATTGGTCATCCCAAACTTATTGACCAGAAACTGATTTTCTTTTTTTAGAACCACTGACTTTGACCTTGACCCCACAGCTCCCAAATACAATCCCAAGCTAGGTTTTGATTCATGTATACCAAATACCTAGTTTAATCAACATTGGTCATTCAAAACTTAAGTTATTGCATGACCAGACACTGATTTTCTATTTTAGTAACAGTGACCTTAACCCCACAGATCCCAAATACAATCCCAAGCTAGGTGTTAATTCAAGGATGCCAAATACCAAGTTTAGTCAACATTGGTCATTCCAATTGATCTGATTTTCTATTTTTAGTAACAGTGACCTTGACCAAACAAATCCCAAATACAATCCCAAGCTAGGTTTTCATTCAAGGATCCTACATACAGTACAGTTCGGGTGATTTGTCCGATTTTCGCGTTTCCCCCGCGTTCGTAATCGTCAATTTATCACCCGTAGCGGCGATTTTCATTGCGGCATCGATCTTGAAAAAAACGCGAATCACCGCAATGTCGCTAATCACCGCGTTTTATGACTTATTTATCAGTCGGTAATCTTTGATAGCGATGGATCGCGGTGATTCGCGAACGTCTAAAGCCGACTCTCAAATAAATAAAATGATATTTATTGTGAATCTTTCTTCTACTTTCGCTTTCCGTTGACCGTTCATTTTCCGAAAACAGTCACATGGTAAGATAATTCAGGATTTAACACTTACTAAATCCGTCGGCCAAGACCGACTATAATCCAGACATCTGATTAAATTTTGTCAAGTAGGAAATCCCATTCTTAAAGTAAATATGTAAAAATACCGGCAAATTGCTAAGCGAATATGTAAACTGTGTAGCTATGTTTTATATATGCAGCGTTACGTACAGGGCGAGATTCATATGTCTATTATAGTGTTTTATATATCGAGTACCAGGGCGAGAATTAGACCGAGTCGCAGTCTCTCATTTTACGAATGTAGCTCAGTGCTGTAATCAATAAAACCAGTCCACTGTTTACATGTAATATTATTTCGCGCAATAATATACGAAAGCTGACAGATTAATTAAAGCTCATTAACTACTATTAAGTTCTCAACACTCGTTGATTATAATTTATGTCAACGCTAATTTTTCACACATATCAGGTAACAGTTTGTTCACAAAGCGCAATTAAATAATGTGTGAATAACAGTGATATTTACAAGAAATTCGTAAGTTTTGAGTAAACTAAAGAGACGACATCGCGTATCACCGCGTTGAGCGATCGTCGCCGCAAACCACCGCGAATTATTGCCCTTCAGTGGTGACGGTCACCGTCGATCGTCGTCGCTCTGAACGCGACGGCCAAAATTCAAATCGCGTTAAAGCGATCTACCTGTGGCTTAGCGCGATTTTAATTCGGCGGCGATTGGCGAAAATCGGACAAATCACCCGAACCGTACTGTACCAAGTTTAGTCAAGATTGGTAAATCTGAACTTAAGTTATTGACCGGACACCGCCTGTTTGAAACAAGAGGGCCAAGATGGCCCTAGATCGCTCACCTGAGAACAAAGGCACTATAATTAATGACCAGGTAATATACTTTTCATCAAGTATAACCCATTTTTTCATAGATTTTGATATCAAAACCAACAATGAAGGTATAATACTGTTAAACAAGCTAAAACTTAGCAAATTTTCTAAGTCATAACTTTTGAAGTTCGGGTCCGATTCCACCATAATCGAACTTGTCCAAGATCTTTTGGTTATACACATTTACTGAAAATATGATTTGGATTGGTGAATAAATGAAGGAACTAGAGTGTAAACAAGCTAAATATAGCAACTTTTCTAAGTCAACGGCCCATAACTCTAGAAGTTATTGTCTGATGAATCAAGTGAGCTAAAAAACTCTGAAACACTGACTGTATTGCCACAAGTACTTGACACAAAATCAAATTTTGGCTGCATTGGCTACTTATACCTAATAATTAGGGATGGTACCCAATGTTAATTTAGTAACCAAATTACATGAACCTCCCTTAGTTCCAATAGTCATTTAATAAATTAATGACGAAATATCTTGTTGATAATATGAATACTTTTCTGAACATAAGTCACTTTGTTTAATGTCTGCTTTCAGCATTGAATCGAGTGTTTTAAATCTAAATAGTATTTTTAGTTAATGATAGATATAATTTATGCAATTGTTTGACGCTAAATATGGGTGATAGCTTAGTTACATATAGAACAATTTTCAGATAGAAAATAAACCAATCAAACGATTAGCTTTAGGAACCAATGATTTTGTTATTACGATAATGTATTGACCTTTCACTATTATTGACCAATCGTTTGCAAGCATTAAGTAACCAATTAGAATGAGTTTATAAATCCAGTAGGGTATAAAAAGAGACAACAGTCATATTTTAGGGGGATTTTGACATGCCATTGGTCGGGGAATGATCTCAGACGTGTTAAACTGGATCATTTTAGATTTTACCTTGTTTCAATTCAGCCTAAGGCAATAAGGTAAGGTAATTCATGTACTTTAACTGATGAAAGTAAACAAGTAATAATACATGTGCAAATATACTAAACAAACAAATAGTTATGTGAAAAAGTGTTGGTAACACCTTTTGATAACAAACGTTACATTAATTTTCTTTGACAAAATAATTGGCAGTGTTTATTATTGGCAAGGTTTTATATTGGCGTGGTCTAGATTTGGCGATCCCAATGCTGACCGCCAAAATCGCCAAAATTAAACGGGTGCCAATATTAAGACGTATACAGTAACTATTTTCTTCTTGTGGTTGACAGCAGGAAGGTTTTATGTATGTGTCACAACTTTTTATTTGATGAATATCAACTAAACACACAAAACATGGTCCAAAGTTTCACCAAATCGACACCAATTTAGACATATGTCATTTTCAACGTCCTCTATGGGTATACAGTATAAAACAGTATCTGGTCGATTTTCATATCTTAAGTCCATATTGGAAAGTAAAAAGTGCTCACTTCAATAGATAGACATGTTTTCCTGCTTTACGAGCAGCTTTTTTGCCCGTATGCGATTTACTTTGAGAGCAACAAAAAATTGCAGGAAACTCAACCTTTTCTGAATGCCGATGCCACCATGTTGAAAGCAAAATGATGCAAAGGAATTCTGTCGTCTGATTGGTTAAAAATGCATTGTAGCCAATTAGCAAGCCGTGTTTTATTCAGTATGGTCTGGCACAGTCTAAAATTAGTATTGATTCTTCAGAGTTGAAATAGATAAATGTCCAGCGATATTTTGATAAAAGCTTTCTGATGGCGTAATATAAAAAGGTATGGACGTGTGTTATATAAACATATTAATATGTTTTCATTTTTATTTTATTATATAACTTTATTTTCGTTTTACACAGACTATGAATCAAAATCTTCTAATGGTTGGCATATACATGAAATAAGCTGACGGGTACGATGGCTTTTAACCGATCATACATCAACTTCTGCTACATGTAATCAACAATGACAATATACACTTACCAATAAGCAAAAGCTAAAATTGGAGGCAAAAAAACGAATAATAAAGGCAAAACATGTTTTATTCATTCATTTTTTGTATTGATATTTGTTTAATGCCTGAATGTTCGATACGATATATCAACCGAACCTTATAATTATACTGGTGTTCGATAAGATACATGAACCGGTACTTAGCCCTACCATCGACCCTTAATGAAGTTATCAGTGACCTAGATATTTGACCTATTGACCTCAAATGCAATCCCACTCTAGGTTATCCCATAAGCTATCCATATACTAATTTTCATTGAAATCCATCATCCCTAACTGAAGTTATCATCTGGAAACCCCACAATGGCTGTTTGGTCGTAATGGAAGCCTCAAAATGACAAGGTGTACTAACCCTAACCCCATAATGTCAGTCTGCTAAGGTCGGGCAGACAGATGGACGGACGTTTTCATGAGACGTATGTTGTGGAGTGATCCCTTTGATCTTTTCGGTGTTTTTAACCCCACAAGTCGCGCCCCACAAGTCGAAATTATCCCCACAAGTCTAGTTTGTACTTATCTGAACCTCACAAGACCTAAATGTACTAACCCTAACCCCACAACCACCCTCGCTTGCGTGCGAACAGACGGACAGACATGGACAAACACTATAACCCCCTCCGGTATGGCAGGGGACTAATAAAGAGAACATGTGGGATTATTGTAAATACAAGCTAATATTAATGCATTGATGTAAGATATTATTATCTATATAATGACATTTAAAATCAAATACATTTTGTATTCATATGGCCTTCTTTGGAAAATGATAAAATGTAAAAATAACAGTGTCATTAGTCTTATAATTGTTTCCTGGTAACCAGTAAGGATGGACCACAACATACATGTATGTTGAAGTCTTGCCATTCCATGGTCATTATTTCAAAAAGAAATACTGATTATAAAATAACAAAACTCATTAGCATTTTGTATAGTCAAGATCAGTTCAAAAACATAAAAAATGAAAGAATTTTGTACTCACCTACAGAATAATGGATCCAAGTTTGATGGTATGGAAACATTAAATATACACATCTCAGCCTGTTTTATACCACACAAAACTTCAGATACATTCTCCTTGTTAGATAATTTGTTCAAATCTGAAAAATATTCAATTTTATGAAAGTGCTATCTTACAGATCTTACCAAATTTATCTGTCTTAAAAATAAACAAGAAGGCCAAGACAGCCCTATATCGCTCACATGACAACCATTGTTCACTCATTTAAATATTGTTTTGAACCTTTTTTTGACCCCAGACAACCCATGTTAGAACTTGTCCTACATATAAATAAGACAAACATTCTGACAAGGTTCGGTGAAGATCCAATCAAAATTTAACATCTACATTGTTAATAAGGTTTTCCTAAGATTTGACCTTGTGACCTAGTTGTTTACCTTAGGTGACCCATATTTGAACTTGTCCTTAACATCATCATTAAGACGAACAATCTGACCAGGTTTGGTGAAGATCTAATTAAAACCATGACATCTAGAGCTTTAACAAGGTTTTTACCAAATATTAGACCTGGTGACCTAGTTTTTGACCCCAGCTGACCCATGTTCGACCTTGACCCACATACCATTGAGGCAAACATTCTGACAAGGTTTGGTGAAGATCCAACCAAAACTATGACATCTACTGTGTTAACAAAGTTTTCCTAAGATTTGACCTAGTGATCTAGTTATCAATTCCAGATGACCCATATTTGTACTTGACATTTATAGCATTAAAACAAACAATTTGACAAAGTTTTGTGAAGATCCAATTATAACTGTGAAATCTACAGTGTTAACATGGTTTTCATAAGATTTGACCAAGCAACCTAGTTTATGACCCCAGATGACCCATGTTCAAACTCGTTCAAGATATTATAAAGTCTAATATTCTGACAAGGTTTCATGATGATCCAATTAAAACTGTGATTTCTAGAGTGTTCAAAAGGTTTTCCAGCAATTTACCCTAGTGACCTTTTTTTGACCGCAGATGACCTATTATCAAACCAAACATACAGATCATTAAAATAAACATTCTGACAAAGTTTCATGAAGATCCAATTAAAACAGTGATTTCTAGAGTGTTCACAAGGTTTTCCCTTATTTGGCCCTGGTGACCTTGTTTTTGACCCAAGATGGCCCACTATCGAACTTGTTGGGAGATTTTGTCGATATTAACATTCTGACCCAGTTTTGCGAAAATTGTGCTGAAAATGTGACACACGACGCACAGACACACAATACCGGACGAAGACTGATCACAAAAGTTCACCCTTATTACTTGGTACAGGTATGTACAGTATATTACTTGGTAAAGGTGTGTACAGTGTTACTTGGTAAAGGTATGTACAGTATATTACTTGGTAAAGGTATGTACAGTGTTACTTGGTAAAGGTATGTACAGTATATTACTTGGAAAAGGTATGTACAGTGTTACTTGGTAAAGGTATGTACAGTATATTACTTGGTAAAGGTATGTACAGTGTTACTTGGTAAAGGTATGTACAGTGTTACTAGATAAAGGTATGTACAGTATTACTTGGTACAGGTATGTACAGTATATTACTTGGTAAAGGTGTGTACAGTGTTACTTGGTAAAGGTATGTACAGTATATTACTTGGTAAAGGTATGTACAGTGTTACTTGGTAAAGGTATGTACAGTATATTACTTGGAAAAGGTATGTACAATGTTACTTGGAAAAGGTATGTACAGTGTTACTTGGTAAAGGTATTTACAGTGTTACTTGGTAAAGGTATGTACAGTATATTACTTGGTAAAGGTATGTACAGTGTTACTTGGTAAAGGTATGTACAGTATTACTTGGTAAAGGTATGTACAATATTACTCAGTAAAGGTATGTACAGTGTTACTTGGTAAAGGTATACACTGTGTTATTTGGTAAAGGTATGTACAGATATACTTGGTAAAGGTACATACAGTGTTATTTGGTAAAGGTATGTACATATATACTTGGTAAAGGTATGTACAGTATTACTTGGTAAAGGTATGTACAGTATATTACATGGTAAAGGTATGTACAGTATATTACTTGGTAAAGGTATGTACAGTGTTATTTGGAAAAGGTATGTACAGTATTACTTGGTAAAGGTATGTACAGTATATTACTTGGTAAAGGTATGTACAGTGTTACTTGGTAAAGGTATGTACAGTATATTACTTGGTAAAGGTATGTACAGTGTTACTTGGTAAAGGTATGTACAGTGTTACTAGATAAAGGTATGTACAGTATTACTTGGTACAGGTATGTACAGTATATTACTTGGTAAAGGTGTGTACAGTGTTACTTGGTAAAGGTATGTACAGTATATTACTTGGTAAAGGTATGTACAGTGTTACTTGGTAAAGGTATGTACAGTATATTACTTGGAAAAGGTATGTACAATGTTACTTGGAAAAGGTATGTACAGTGTTACTTGGTAAAGGTATTTACAGTGTTACTTGGTAAAGGTATGTACAGTATATTACTTGGTAAAGGTATGTACAGTGTTACTTGGTAAAGGTATGTACAGTATTACTTGGTAAAGGTATGTACAGTATATTACTTGGTAAAGGTATGTACAGTGTTACTTGGAAAAGGTATGTACAGTGTTACTTGGTAAAGGTATTTACAGTGTTACTTGGTAAAGGTATGTACAGTGTTACTTGGTAAAGGTATGTACAGTGTTACTTGGTAAAGGTATGTACAGTATATTACTTGGTAAAGGTATGTACAGTATTACTTGGAAAAGGTATGTACAGTGTATTTACAGTATATTACTTGGTAAAGGTATGTACAGTATTACTTGGTAAAGGTATGTACAGTGTTACTTGGTAAAGGTATGTACAGTATATTACTTGGTGAAGGTATGTACAGTATTACTTGGTAAAGGTATGTACAGTGTTACTTGGTAAAGGTATGTAAATTATTATTCAATGTTGATTTCTTATTATTTATGATTGATGTGAATCAAGAATGATTTAACATATTACACATGGCTGCAGTATCAGTATCAAACATATATATATACCTGTCTTTATACTGTCACAATGCTGGTCATCAGAGAGACTCGGACAACTTTTGCCAACAATAGACTTAATATAATCTACTCCTTCATGTATTCCTGATATATTCTTTTCATCACAATTTTGAAGGGCACATTTCAAGCCCTGCATTATGTTATCCACTTTTCTGAAATAATAAAATTTTAAGATTTAGAATTAGATCATTTGAAAGGTGTTCACATAATCTACCTTAACCCAGAAATGCTATAAACAAACAAACTTATGTTGTTCAACAATTATTTCTCCATTTATAGCAGCTTTGGCAGAGAGACAATACAGGTAGTATTCTAAACTTTCTAATGATATTTAGTGTTTTATTGTTTATGTGAAAGTGCATCTTCATAAAATGTTTAGTTGCTTTATATTTCCCGAATCCTTATATTTTCCCCCAATTGCTTCTTAATTTTACCCAATTAATTTCAAACTGGAATCTTTGATCATTTTATATTTTTTCAACAACAAAAATGATAACTCTTATTCATGAGACAATAAGCTAAAAAAATGATTCAAATGAGAACATTTATTAATATTTTTGCTTAAGTTGTAAATGATCCCTATCAGCACATGTAAATTTATTTTATGAAGATA
This sequence comes from Lutraria lutraria, assembly GCA_964023205.1. Taxonomy (NCBI): domain Eukaryota; kingdom Metazoa; phylum Mollusca; class Bivalvia; order Venerida; family Mactridae; genus Lutraria; species Lutraria lutraria. The sequence goes on from OZ026841.1 coordinate 9,135,473, forward strand.
AGAATATAATTATGACGATAAAAATGTTCACTTTATCATGAACTATCAATATCTAATGTTTATTATTTAGACGAGATATCCCATGAGAACATACCACCAGAATATGTACATGATGATGTATTATATAAATGATTATCAGTTAATAAATACATGTAGTTACAATAAAGGGTTAAAATATATAAACAACAGGGCCACATTGGCCCTTTATCGCTCACCTGAGAACAAAGGCCAATAATTAATGACCAGGTAATATAGTTTCCATCTCGTAAAACTCATTTTTACATAGATTTTGAGAACAAAACCAACTATGAAGGTATAATACTGTAAAACAAGCTAAAACGTAGCAAATTTTCTAATCCAAGGGCCCATAACTCTTAAAGTTGTGGTCCGATTTCACCCATAACTGGACATGTTCAAGACCGTAAGGTCATACACATTCATTGTAAATATGATTAGGATCGGTTAATGAATGAAGGCGCTAGAGTGTAAACAAGCTAAAAAATAGCAGATTTTCTAAGTCAAGGGCCCATAACTTTTGTACTTCAGGTCCGATTCCACCCATAATCGAATTTGTCTAAGATCTTTTAATTTTACACATTTACTGAAAATATGATTAGGATTGGTGAATAAATGAAGGCGCTAGAGTGTAAACAAACTCAAATATAGCAAATTTTCAAAGTCAAGGGCCCATAACTCTTGAAGTTCTGGGCCGATTTTGCCCATAATTAAAATTGTCTAAGATCTTTTGGTCATATACATTTACTGAAAATATTATTAGCATTGGTGAAGAAATGAAGGTGCTAGAGTGTAAACAAGCTAAATACAGCAACTTTTCTAAGTCAAGGGCACATAACTCTTGAAGTCCTTGTCCGATTTTGCCCATAATCGATCTTAGCCGAGACATTGTGGCCATATACATTGTGACCATTATGATATTATTTGTGAAAATTTTCAGTTTCATTGTAGGTTTGGTTAGGACAAATGCGTATTTATGCAATATTTCAAGGAAATGATATAGCATGTAATAAAACTACAGAGGCAAGTCAGTTATTTCTGAATAACCCCTCATATATTGTTTATTTCTGTTGTATCATTCTAATCAGACAAAAAGTTTTAAATCCTATTTCCATTAGTTATAGCTGACAACTTACCTGCATAATATATTTCCATCAATCAAACCAATGCCCAGAAAGTATCCTAAACTATCCATGAGTTCCTCTGCTTTCACCAGATCACAAACATTATTTTGGCACAAAGACATTGCTAAGTTGGAAGAACACATAACAGCATTATTTTCTTGTATCCAAGACAACACTGGTAACATGTTCCTACCAGCAATACAGGAACTAATGTTTTCTTGAATGAAGTTCAATTCATCCATCATCCTACAATAAAGTATACTTCAAAATTAATGATATTTACATCTTTACCACTTATGAAACTCCTGCTAAAATTGCTTAAACAAAGCAGGATAAAAACAAACCATTGTAACAGTTATATAATATACATTTAATGTAGTTTGCAGTGTTGCTTGGTCAGAAATAAAGTTTGTTAAAATGGCATGAAATTCGGAGGAATCATACCCAAAGTAGAAGCCATTAAGAAAATATAGGTTTTTTTCAGTTTGACATTTTTTCAGGTTACTGAGCAACCAAATGACATTAAAACACCACCTAGCACTAGGGGTGACTTAATTGGGTCCAGTTTTGGCTATTGCAGTACTATTGATATTGCTGAAAGTACTATTGCGATACTATTGCTATTGCTGGTAACTTATAATTGCGATACTATTGCAATAGTTATTGCCAAGATTTGACAACCACAGAGATTAACTTGTAAATGCAAACTCGCACAGTGTAAGATATAATTTTGCTGTAAATATATGCTAAAATGTTTGTGGAAATGATTTAAAATGAATTGGATAGAAATAGATCAATAAAATTCCGTTCAAATACTGAAATGTGTGCTTTTGTTTGATGCCTGGGCTTATTTAAAATTATTTTTGTAACGAGATGCAACGGGAGTTGTTTTAGATTAATAATAAACTTTATAAGAAGGAAACTATCGTAATTATCGATAGTTGAGCTAACTATCGGCGATAATTATTGGATCAAGACTTTTGCTATCGATTCATACTATCGGGACACTCGGGATCGCAATGCATCGATATTCCCATGCATTGGCCCACCCCTACCAAGCACATATGATTAACATGTGCTTACAATAAACCCATTAAGTGTGACAATGGCCTAATTGACGCATAATAACGCCATGTTTTCATTTCAAGTGGTGTAGGAAAATTTATGATACTGATATCAAGTAGCCTGAAGTGGTATAGATATTTTTCGCTTAATGTGTAGATAAATGAATCTTTTACACAATGCTAAATTTCTAAAAATTTCTACAAAAGCAACATATTTGCATTTATCGGAATAATTTACTTCAAAAAATGTCCTCATAATAAGATTTTGACGTTAATTAATTTCAGACACGCCGGACGGTCATGGATATTCAAAGCATTGCATAATGAAGACCAGTCAGTACACCACTGCATTTGCTCATCTGAAAAGTTCGAATTTTCAATCTTTGACAATCTATAGCGAAGCTAATAAAACTGGAGATGCTAGGTGTCATTTTAAAGTCATTTGGTTGGTACATAACTGACATCAAACTGGAAAAAAACATATTTTCTTAACGGCTGCTACTTTGGATATATTTCCTCCAAATTCCATGCTTTGTAACACTCTGGTGTCCACAACTAACATAATGATTTGCTAAGTCATTGTTACACAATAACTGGATAATCCTTTCATTGTATTATGTAAAAAAAAAAAAGTTATTGTACAAATGTGACATCAGATATGCAATAAGCCTCGAATATATAAAAAAAATGTAGAAATAACAGCAATAATAACTACATCATGTTTATATCTATGTCACAGATATAGTATAAGCATGAGAGTCACAAGAAACCATACTGGTTGGCGACCTCGCTACAACCGGACACTTTTCGCACATTTTTTACAATATTCTAAAAACTGTTTACATCTGACACTAGTTTTTTTACCTGCAGGAAGCTGGATTCAAGTCCAATATAACAACATATTTTTATTTCTAAATATAGAACACATATTTTGAGGCCCCGACGTGGGGTCATTAAATTGTGTTAACTTTGCTTAAAACTTGCCATATTTCTGGACACTTAGTCGGCAGTCATAACATGTCCGTTTTTATGCTATTGATTTTTTTTACTGTCAATTATTAATTTATGAAATATTTTGCTTATATAGATCTATGTATTACTCTCTATGTACAAATTCTCTCCCCTGCATAAAAGGATGTATAAAAATAAACACGTACTGTACCATATCATCAAAATGTGCGGTTACGGATTGTGGATAAAAACGTTTATCATTATATGATGGTTAATTATTATATGGTATGTTTTAATTAAGTTTTTTTAGCAGTTATCTCTTCTTTGGAAATGTTTGTCTGCTTCATATGTTCTAATATCTGACCCTTTTAAATTTATCCAGGCCTCACTAAAATACTTGCACATGTGCAATGCACTGTATTAGACTTCCCCCCGCGAACGCACATGTAACAACCGGCAGATAATGTAAATGTCATATTTCTATCAAATATACTTGCATTTCATTGAAGTTGTTAATCTTGGTTGTTGCAAAATAAAGCACTTGAGTGATCGACAACGAATGATCTAAATAAATGCCGAAATAAAGCGTTTAAGCGTGTGTCCACATTTGATGGTTGTCCGAAATTGTAGGTCGCCGACCAATATATTTTGTACAATCTTACCAGCAACTTTGATCAACATGTATAAAACCAGATGTAAGAGTAGATATCAGATGATGGAAGATATCCTCTGTGTATTGTGTCACATCACATGTATTATACTCTAAATCCATACCTTCATAATCATCTGAATACAACAAACACACACAAAAACTGATAGGTTTATCTATTATCTGATCATTCCAACAAATAGAAACCTTCATATATGACAATAGATAATCAAATTACACACAGTATAGTCAAAATTATTCAATGCAGTACATGTACTGACTAAACAACACAAACAGTTGTATACAGCACCCAGATTAAAAGGCAAACACATTACAGTCAGACAGCTACATGGTAATAGCATTACAGTTAGACTGCTACATGGTAATTACATTACAGTCAGACAGCTACATGGTAATAGCATTACAGTCAGACAGCTACATGGTAATAGCATTACAGTTAGACAGCTACATGGTGAAAACATCACAGTTAGACTGCTACATGGTAATAGCATTACAGTCAGACAGCTACATGGTAATAGCATTACAGTTAGACAGCTACATGGTGATAACATCACAGTTAGACTGCTACATGGTAATAACATTACAGTTAGACTGCTACATGGTAATAACATTACAGTTAGACTGCTACATGGTAATAACATTACCGTTAGACTGCTACATGGTGATAACATTACAGTCAGACTGCTACATGGTAATACCATTACAGTTAGACTGCTTCATGGTAATAACATTACAGTTAGACTGCTACAAGGTGATAACATTACAGTCAGACAGCTACATGGTAATACCATTACAGTTAGACAGCTACATGGTGATAACATTACAGTCAGACTGCTACATGGTAATACCATTACAGTTAGACAGCTACATGGTGATAACATTACAGTCAGACAGCTACATGGTAATAGCATTACAGTTAGACTGCTACATGGTGATAACATTACAGTTAGGCAGCTACATGGTAATAGCATTACAGTCAGACAGCTACATGGTAATAGCATTACAGTTAGACAGCTACATGGTGATAACATTACAGTTAGACTGCTACATGGTGATAACATTACAGTTAGACAGCTACATGGTAATAACATTACAGTTAGACTGCTTCATGGTAATAACATTACAGTTAGACTGCTTCATGGTAATAACATTACAGTTAGACTGCTACATGGTAATAACATTACAGTTAGACTGCTTCATGGTAATAACATTACAGTTAGACTGCTTCATGGTAATAACATTACAGTAAGACTGCTTCATGGTAATAACATTACAGTTAGACTGCTACATGGTAATAACATTACAGTTAGACTGCTACATGGTAATAACATTACAGTTAGACTGCTTCATGGTAATAACATTACAGTTAGACTGCTACATGGTAATAACATTACAGTTAGACTGCTACATGGTAATAACATTACAGTTAGACTGCTTCATGGTAATAACATTACAGTTAGACTGCTTCATGGTAATAACATTACAGTTAGACTGCTACATGGTAATAACATTACAGTTAGACTGCTACATGGTAATAACATTACAGTTAGACTGCTTCATGGTATTAACATTACAGTTAGACTGCTTCATGGTATTAAACTATTTCCTGGTCTAAACTTTACAAACAATAATATTCTAGACAGCTTGTATGTATAGAACATATATTTGTAGTAAAACTTACCCTTCATACAAACATGTTCATTAAATGTCATCAGATTGGTCTGTACATGTTTGATATAGAACATCTGAAGATGATCTATAGTGAACTTAGATGATTGTATACAATGTATTGTCTCTAGGATTGTATCGCACACTCTTGATAAAAAATGATCTGGTTGTGATGGCAAACTTGATAGATTCTCCAAACATTCAAACGGTGATGTTCTGTTCAACATGTAAGATTTAACATAAATGATACAGAAACATAACAATCAATGTATTAAATACACTTTAATGACAAACAGTAGCAAACAATCCATTAATTTTTTTTATTATACTCACTCAGCAATTATCGCAAGCATGTTATTTTCACAACAAGCTTAGAGTATGATGCCAACAAAAACACAGAAATGCCATCCAGATGTGGAAATGTACTGCCCAATAAATTATTTCAGAGATTCAAGATGAGCTATTAAAACCAACAGAAGTCAAGCAACATGTATGTATATAATCTATTTGTAGCATTTATGATAAGTTCAAGTCAACTTCAGTTCTTACATTTACTTTTTCTGAAAATATGACATAAATTCTTTATCATGTCCACTGATAACATCACTGTCATGACTGACATAAAACATAAGTTGATGCTTGAGAAAACTGACTAATATGGTATTAATGATAAAGAATTTACCCTCTCATTATGTGAATTGTTTTCTCTGTTCTGTTGCATGAATAAACAATTCTCTGTGTTTCTATTAACACTGGCACCATCTGTACAACAGAGCAACCTTTGGTGACATTATCAACACATTCAAGCAGTTTGTCTAAACTTTCTTCACTGAAATATCAGACAGTAAGATCAGCTTTGTATGATTTCTTAATTATCTTATTTGTTTCATTTCAGACCACTGTTTTAAAGCAATAAAGTTTATCAATGGATTGTCATATTAACATATCTAATAGCACATGATAACCCAGATTAAAGCATCTGACAGATATAACATGATTACCTAGATTAAAGCATCTGACAGATATAACATGATTACCCAGATTAAAGCATCTGACAGATATAACATGATTACCTAGATTAAAGCATCTGACAGATATAACATGATTACCTAGATTAAAGCATCTGACAGATATAACATGATTACCTAGATTAAAGCATCTGACAGATATAACATGATTACCCAGATTAAAGCATCTGACAGATATAACATGATTACCTAGATTAAAGCATCTGACAGATATAACATGATTACCTAGATTAAAGCATCTGACAGATATAACATGATTACCCAGATTAAAGCATCTGACAGATATAACATGATTACCTAGATTAAAGCATCTGACAGATATAATATGATTACCTAGATTAAAGCATCTGACAGATATAATATGATTACCCAGATTAAAGCATCTGACAGATATAACATGATTACCTAGATTAAAGCATCTGACAGATATAACATGATTACCTAGATTAAAGCATCTGACAGATATAACATGATTACCTAGATTAAAGCATCTGACAGATATAACATGATTACCTAGATTAAAGCATCTGACAGATATAATATGATTACCTAGATTAAAGCATCTGACAGATATAATATGATTACCCAGATTAAAGCATCTGACAGATATAACATGATTACCTAGATTAAAGCATCTGACAGATATAATATGATTACCTAGATTAAAGCATCTGACAGATATAATATGATTACCCAGATTAAAGCATCTGACAGATATAACATGATTACCTAGATTAAAGCATCTGACAGATATAACATGATTACCCAGATTAAAGCATCTGACAGATATAACATGATTACCTAGATTAAAGCATCTGACAGATATAATATGATTACCTAGATTAAAGCATCTGACAGATATAATATGATTACCCAGATTAAAGCATCTGACAGATATAACATGATAACCCAGATTAAAGCATCTGACAGATATAATATGATTACCTAGATTAAAGCATCTGACAGATATAATATGATTACCTAGATTAAAGCATCTGACAGATATAATATGATTACCCAGATTAAAGCATCTGACATATATAACATGATTACCCAGATTAAAGCATCTGACAGATATAACATGATTACCCAGGTTAAAGCATCTGACATATATAACATGATTACCTAGATTAAAGCATCTGGCAGATATAACATGATTACCCAGATTAATATAATATGATTACCCAGATTAAAGCATAATAGTTATAATTCCACAAAACAACACTAAATGGCACTGAAAGGGGTAAAATTCTACACCAACCTGCATTCCAGATCTTCATTGTAACACGTCATGGTCATCTGAATATTACATGCTGGAATAATCTGTTGTAGATCAGAAGTAAAGTTATTGTTGCTTTCCATGTGGTTGTTCAAAACATGACAGAAATATCCTTCATCTGCAGCATGCAGAAATTTGGTACTTCCTGTATCATTTGCTGACATATTACCATGTATTACATCATCCAGCACACATAAATCAGACTCTATATTACACAGCCACTGTATGTATACAATATCAGTGATATTACATAGTCGATGGATTTGTTGATATATTGTTAGCAATGACTTGACAACTGGACAACAATCACTCTGTATCATGTTTGTATTATACACCTCCTGTACTGTGTGTTCAAGTAACCTGTGAAATAAATCCATGTTTTACATACACAAGATTTCTGTTATATACAAATCCTTGTTTTACATAGAGCATACCTCTGTTATATACAAATCTATGTTTTACATATGTAGCAGATTTCTGTTATATACAAATCCTTGTTTTACATAGAGCAGATTTCTGTTATATACAAATCCTTGTTTTACATAGAGCAGACCTCTGTTATATATAAATCCTTGGTTTACATAGAGCAGATGTCTGTTATATATAAATCCTTGTTTTACATAGAGCAGACCTCTGTTATATATAAATCCTTGGTTTACATAGAGCAGATGCCTGTTATATATAAATCCTTGTTTTACATAGAGCAGACCTCTGTTATATATAAATCCTTATTTTACATAGAGCAGACCTCTGTTATATATAAATCCTTGTTTTACATAGAGCAGACCTCTGTTATATACAAATCCTTGTTTTACATAGAGCAGATGTCTGTTATATACAAATCCTTGTTTTACATAGAGCAGATGTCTGTTATATACAAATCTTTGTTTTACATAGAGCAGATTTCTGTTATATACAAATCCTTGTTTTACATAGAGCAGACCTCTGTTATATATAAATCCTTGTTTTACATAGAGCAGACCTCTGTTATATATAAATCCTTGTTTTACATAGAGCAGATGTCTGTTATATACAAATCCTTGTTTTACATAGAGCAGATTTCTGTTATATACAAATCCTTGTTTTACGTAGAGCAGATTTCTGTTATATACAAATCCTTGTTTTACATAGAGCAGACCTCTGTTATATATAAATCCTTGTTTTACATGGAGCAGATGTCTGTTATATACAAATCCTTGTTTTACATAGAGCAGATGTCTGTTATATACAAATCCTTGTTTTACGTAGAGCAGATTTCTGTTATATACAAATCCTTGTTTTACGTAGAGCAGATGTCTGTTATATACAAATCCTTGTTTTACGTAGAGCAGATTTCTGTTATATACAAATCCTTGTTTTACATAGAGCAGACCTCTGTTATATACAAATCCTTGTTTTACATAGAGCAGATGTCTGTTATATACAAATCCTTGTTTTACATAGAGCAGATGTCTGTTATATACAAATCCTTGTTTTACGTAGAGCAGATTTCTGTTATATACAAATCCTTGTTTTACGTAGAGCAGATTTCTGTTATATACAAATCCTTGTTTTACATAGAGCAGACCTCTGTTATATATAAATCCTTGTTTTACATAGAGCAGATGTCTGTTATATACAAATCCTTGTTTTACATAGAGCAGATGTCTGTTATATACAAATCCTTGTTTTACGTAGAGCAGATGTCTGTTATATACAAATCCTTGTTTTACGTAGAGCAGATTTCTGTTATATACAAATCCTTGTTTTACATAGAGCAGATGTCTGTTATATACAAATCCTTGTTTTACGTAGAGCAGATTTCTGTTATATACAAATCCTTGTTTTACATAGAGCAGACCTCTGTTATATACAAATCCTTGTTTCACATAATTATACAAGATCTCTGTTTTAAGTAAATCCTTGTTTTACATACAATATACATAGAACAAATGCCAAATTATCAAGATCTAAAACATAAAATTCATAGACAAACTTTATATAACTGAAAACAGCAAACCAAATTAAGGTAAATGAGTACATGTATAGACAAGAAATATAATATAATATAATAAAATAAGTAACATCAAAATAGTTAAAGACTCAAACAATAATATACCTGCACATTGTATCAATGGTATCAATAGTATGGTAAGGACTTGACACCAAACTTGTTAAAGAAGTCATACTTTTAATGTCACATGCATCTGGTGTGTAATTCACCCTACAATGTTTGGCTCCAATATACTTCATCAACCTTCTACCTTCTGTGTAGAAAAGTTGTAAATTATCTCCATAGCAACCAGCAGTTGATTTACTCATAATGGTTGATTTATTTAGTATGTAAGTGTCACTGGAATACAGAAAAATACATCAAACATTGGCATCTACAATGAAAATAAATATACAAGAGGGCCACGATGGCCCTTTATTGCTCACCTGAGAACAAAAGCCAATAATTAATGACCAGGTAATATAGTTTCCATCTCGTAAAACTTATTTTCACGTAAATTTTGAGATCAAAACCAACAATGAAGGTATAATACTGTTAAACAAGCTAAAACGTAGCAAATTTTCTAATCCAAGGGCCCATAACTCTTGAAGTTGTGGTCTGATTCCACCCATAACTGAACTTGTCCAAAACCAGGATAAGGTCATACACATTCATTGTAAATATCATTGTTCAAGATCTTGTGGTTATACTCATTTACTGAAAATATTATTAGGATCGGTGAATAAATGAAGGCGCTAGAGTGTAAACAAGCTAAAATATTGCAAATTTTCAAAGTCAAAGGCCCATAACTCTTGAAGTTGTGGTTTGATTCTGCCCATAATCGAACTTGTTCAAGATCTTTTGGTTATACACATTTACTGAAAATATGATTAGGATTGGTGAAACAATGAAGGCGCCAGAGTGTATTAACAAGCTAAACATAGCAATTTTTTTAATTCAAGGGCCCATGACATAGAACTTATTGTCCGATTTTGCCCATAATCAAACTCAGCCGAGACATTGTGGCAATACACTTGGTGAGCATGTTTAATAACCATTCGTTAAGAGCTGCTGATGCTAGAGTGTAAACAAACTAATTGTGGACGGTCGACAGACGCTGGACATTCAACGATCCTAAAAGCTCACCTGATAAATCAGATGAGCTAAAAACTATCAACACAATATTAGTACAGCATTCTATTTTCACACATATAATTACAAGATGCAGAGCCATAAACGTTGTATTAATAAGTTAAATACCAAATATTTTACATTTAATATGAAATTTATTATGACGTAACGTCTGTTATTTTATTGTTATTATTATTTAACATACTTATATAGCACTCTTTTCATGTTTAGCTGTGATCTTAAATTTCTAGTTGACTTGTAGACCTCGTATGTAATGTATTCTGAAGATTGGTTGTTTAAAGCTTTAAGGCATGAGTCAAAATGAGTTATGTCTGGATAAAGGCGGTTGTGCAAAAACTTTGATTAACACAGTTCGTAAATTTATAAGTGTTTTGTTGTTAAATCCACATTAATTTAAGTTAAATACCATGATAACTAATCTCATGCTTTTTTGCAATTTTGTAAATGATAATCTAATGTGAATGCAATTTTATCATTAATTAAGAGTTTTAGTTGTTTTCTCTTTTCTTCGATACACATGAATCACCTCGTGGATTAATCACTGATTCTACATTTGAGTTGCACATTGGAATTCAGAACAAGTTAAAATATCATCTTGAGAAGTTAAAATATCATCTTGAGAATTCCTACTAAAAAACGTTTGATTAACAAAGGCAAATGTGTTAATTTTCAGAAAATAATCATCGGCATATTGCATGGTATTCGCCCTTGGTGTATTAGGCCATAGAATAGAAGTGGTGAAAACTGTATAAGCCAGATACGTTACCATCTACCAAAGTAGAATTATGTTATGATATGAATGTCTGACGTGTGCAATCATCATTGCAAACCAATTAAATTAAAGTCAAAAGGTAGTTTCTCAACAATTGCAGGACAAATTCTATATTAATTAGCTCTCTTCGTTATAAACTACACAAAATTAAAATGGAATAAGTTTTAAAATTTGTCAATCTTGAATAGGTATATTTAAATGTTTGCAAAAAATCTATACACACTAGCTTTAATCTTAAATTAACTTATATTATTTGAATGAGCTGGCATTAATTATGCTATACTGCATATTTCATATCTATGTGATTTGATATTATTGCGAATAAGATACTGACATGCTTGCAGGTAAATTGTAACGTATATGGTTATCAATTGAGGTAAAAAGGTGGTGACTAGAAATTCTGTTAACAGAAATATATCATGCTAGTACATGTGATCAAAGTGGTTCGTCACAAAAAAATAAATAAAAGTTTCAAAAAAAAAGTTTTTCCATGTAATTACCCATATAGAAGGGAAAGAACTTCGACAATTCGAATTTTCCAACGCATGTTATAAACCTGCATGTTATTGCAATGCAGTACAAAATATTTAACTCATATATAGTGCAACGTGGGGGCAACTCAACACGCTAACAGAAAATGTATACTTTTGCTACCTGAAAAGATATTTTAAACTCGCTATTTAAGATTTTTCACTTGAAAAATGGTCAAATTTTACAAAAAGACACACAGTCGTAAAACCGCAGCGTGTACAAGTCTATAGCGAAACTGATAAATTACAGGTAAAACTTCATGGAATGGGTAATAATTCATAACCAAAAGGCATTTGTGTTTTGGCCCTTGCATTACCCTTTCTCTACATGAGACATACTTACTGATATTAAGTTAACTTAGGGTGCAACATTACCTGTGATAAAAACCTACGAAAAGGATTTTTTTTTTTTTGTGAAGCAAGATACATTACCGAACCCAATAAGATACGTGACCTGTGATTTAACATCCTTTACTTCTATTAATGAATTAAATATGCAAATTAACACTGCCCTACGTCATAGTAGGAATTTGTAGAACCACAATTAATAAAAAATGCATAATAAAAATGCCTAAAATACTATTGTCTAACACAAAATTGACTTACCCTCTTTGCATATTATTTCAATGTAAACTCCAAGCTTATAATAATGGCTTCTGGTCACAGATAAAACACAAGTATAGTGTCTATAACATAAATTGATACATACTCCTAGAACTTAAATACGATGTGACATATAAAAGACAATGAATTCATCTATTTAGAGACCATTATCAACCACACAGTAACGTATCTGGTTTGTAACGTATCTGGTTGCAATAAATATTTTCTTCATAAAACATTGTTTATACAGTGTCATGCCTAAATGTTTGCAAACAAATATAAACTTTTACCAATCCTTTATATTTGCAAATCGTAATTTCTACAATATACTTCAATTTAGATAAGATATTGGCATTTATTTCAGTAACATATCTGGTTTTGTCCATTATAACACTGTAGACGAGGCTGAAAGTACGCTTTTGCTATCGTAAGTTTTTTATCTGATCCGAAATATGTTTATGTTTAATGAATATCAGTATATGGGTTAGATGTTTTATTTTCATTGTAAGTAAAATTAACTGTTATATTGAAAGTAAAAAAGACCACTTAAGTCCTGGTAACGTATCTTGTCCCGATTGTGCGACAATGTTAATAATATTAATTTTCTTTTGAATGAGGACAGTTGCGCCATTGGATGTTTTTAATCGCTTGGCATATTAGTAACGAACAAACAGAACAAATATAACATTTACAATCTTATTTTATGCAGTAATAAACACAAAATTAAAAAACAACATGTTCTTGGCGACAGCATAAATAGTACAATTTACAACATTTTATTGCAATGTATGGTAACTCTTATCTTATATTTTAATGTTTTATTTTATGTAGCAAATAATATGTTAACGATCTCAGAAAAGTCATAATATGTTGTTATGTGGCCACTAGCATGAAAATACTTGCAGGCAACATACTTTATGCCTAATTGACAACTCTTACGTAGAATCAGTGTAATAAAGAAACTTTCAAACTGTTTAACTAATATGTTTCAATGTTTGAAAGAAACACAATTATGGACTTGACATTAGACTGTTGACAATTATGGACTTTACATTAGACTGTTGACAATTATGGACTTGACATTAGACTGTTGACAATTATGGACATGACATTAGACTGTTGACAATTATGGACTTGACATTAGACTGTTGACAATAATGGACATGACATTTGACTGTTGACAATTATGGACATGACATTAGACTGTTGACAATTATGGACTTGACATTAGACTGTTGACAATAATGGACATGACATTAGACTGTTGACAATTATGGACTTGACATTAGACTGTTGACAATAATGGACATGACATTAGACTGTTGACAATTATGGACTTGACATTAGACTGTTGACAATTATGGACATGACATTAGACTGTTGACAATTATGGACATGACATTAGACTGTTGACAATTATGGACTTGACATTAGACTGTTGACAATTATGGACATGACATTAGACTGTTGACAATTATGGACATCAATAGAAACAATTATTTAATCAATCCGCTTGATATATTTTAAGGATCAACACACATGTATATTCCTCTCTGACTTCATAGAACACATTTATCATAAGCATTTTGTATTATCATATTAATATGCTCATTTGGGCACACAACACAAAACTTTTTCAACCAACAAACAAATAGCTTACAGGCACCCAGTTTATCTCGAGCATTTAGTCTGTTCTGGTGACTCCTCAAAATAACAAGGTTTATACAGGTAATAAAGCAGCTATGTTCAACACAATTCATTCAATTTATAATTGCACAAGTTGTGTAACGTTTAATTATCAATATAATATCACTTAATTCGATTATTTAATAATCAACATCAAAATACAACATATTTCTTACCATTCTGTATAATTAACAGCAAACATGAGGAGATCCATAGTAACATCTACAGCAGTAAGTACAGAACATTCTTCTCTATCATCATTATAATCTGAAATATACATCTCGTTTTATATGGAATCTTTTCAACTAAATGATAACCTGATAAATATTAGTCTGAACAAGATTTACAATAAATAGAAACTCTTAACACAAAAGTATGGGTAAAACATACCAAATACAGCACCACTATGGAGATAAGAATTATATAGTATAGTTAGTTTTGGTAGATTTTAAATACTTTTATTCCACAACAACTTTCAGTCATTAAGTTGAGTAGATCAAGACAGCGCTCCTAGATTACAAAGTTTCATTATCAATGAAAGTACTGTCGGAACTTGAATTTTTCCATATACACTATCTAAATATTGTCATCTATTTTATGTTCATATTCTGATATTCAAATGCCAAATTTCGCCAAGCTAGCATGAAGGTTATGGCCAATAATTTTCCGAATCCATTGGTGCCAAAATTAGCATTGTTTTGCCATATTTACTGATATAATACGTATCGATAAGCTCTTTAAAACACCACTTTTTAATGATATATCTTGATTATGACTCTATATCAGCAATAAAACACAAATTATGATTTAATACATTGCAAAATAATGCTACATGACATTAAAGCTCTTTAACAGCATTCAGTGCAGGTGCCAATTATCAAGGACTTATATTTAAGTCCTTGCAGTTATTAAACCAAGTAAACAGTTCATCAATTTCTTTTATCTTTTTATTGTTGATCAGCATTCATACACTTATTTTCTGATGCATATTGAAAATATTTTTTTTTACTTCATGTAGAACAACATTAAAGTACAGTCCGTTTTGGTACGGGCTGATATGGAATTAGGCCTTTTCGATTGGTATTGGGCCGTTTTGACCCACATTCTTTGGAAACGAGCCGTTATACGGCGACATTTAACGATCTCGCTACGGAATATACTGACATCGCACGATTTGACTGAGTTCCATTATGATCGTTATGTCTTAAAACAACATTTGAAATACCCTTCACACACTGAACCGACATAATAATTGCGATCAATTTCACAATAACTTTTATTGGTAGCTTACTTCTTCGCAAATTTATGTGTACTGCCAATATGTTCTCTGTACTTCAAGGGGAAAACCCTTCATCCTATTTTTAGTATTTATCGACCTAGCTCTAGCCGATAGTATCGATCGATATGCGTTATGGATATAGAACCTTAACATATACATATCATGTCAAAAAGTCACATATTACACACACAACAATAATAGATTAAAATGCAAATGCATACATATGTCTGTAGAGAAATTACAGACCTATTGAGCGAAAGCCGAAAGTAGAACTATTTTATGCAAAACAAGTTGGTTTCCGTCCTGAATCTTACAGCACACAATAGAGTGAGAGTGGGAACGGGAACCATGACAGTTATGGTACCCAAGGCATTTAAGTAAGTCATCGATAGCAAAGGAACTCAAGTTCCAACAAAATATACTAGTCAGGCAGGGTCACAAAGAAATTTTACAGTACAATATCGGTACCAATGAAATGATATTTTAACGGTTCTTATCAATACCATTCCCTATCCAAAGCTGATACAAGAATTTGGCTGACAAGTAAGGTATAGCTTAATATCTTTGCTTTTTGTGCAACCTGTTCTCATTTACTGAAATTTTGATCAATTTCAAAAAGACTTTGTCTTTCTCACATATGATGCCCAGCCTGAAATATGATGATTCGTTGAGATTTGGAAGTTTCCAAATGCTTAAAGTATAATAATAATAATAATCTTTATTTAACCGAAGGTAACATGTATAGACATATTGTATACAAGCATATATGATGTCATAAGTTACAACATGGCCTTCAAACAACAATATTTAATGCAAAAACTGAAAAGAAAACATGAAAACAATAGTGACATAGATGTCAAAATATTGACAAACATTTAAATAACCATTAGTCTCTTTAGTAATAAGTGGATATTTCAGCCATCTTGTGTATTCAGTAGATATTCTTTTAGAGAATTCTTAAAGGATGAAGTCTTAGATTTTGAACGTACTGAAAGCGGGATATTGTTCCAAATTTTTGAAGACATGAATGAAAAAGAATTTGACGTAATTAGTATTATGTTTAGGTGTTATTAAAGTATTATTTGAAATTGATCGTAATTCATATGCGCGGTTATTAGAAAATGTTAAGAGTTCATCAATATAATCAGGGCCAAAGTTATGCTGTGATTTAAAAACTAACAATGCAATGTGATATTGACATCTATTTTTAAATGTTAACCAATTTAGAAATTTTAACAATTGATCTGAAGATGTTTTTTGTTTACAAATTATTTTCACAACACGTTTTTGGATCTTATGGAGAATGGTGTAGAGTCTTTCTTTCATACCCCAAATTGTGCAACAATAGTCCATTGATGACAATATGTATGCATTGTAAAATAATACTTTCATGTCATCAGATAGAAGCGGGGCTATTCTTTTCAAAATATATTTTTAAATAGAATTAATATTAGAGCAAATCTATTAAACTGAGTGTACCATACCGGTAAATTTTTAAACAGTTAAAGACCAGAACAAATTTAAATGATTCTCGGTACTGTCTCGTTACCGGGTAATGGCTTCCAACCCTAGTCACACCTAAAGTAACTGATCCTATGTTTTATCTGATGTGTACAAGTATAAGATATACTAGTCAGGCAGGGTCACAATGTAATTAAACTGTTTATTATTAATAACACTATATAATTATTACCTCTAGGCTGATATTTATTACACTGGTAACCATGACAACAGTAACATGGTCCATCTGTATGTTCACAAGTTTCTTCACAAGTTAACTTTGATAAACAACCTTTATAAAAATGAGAATCTACAATCTTGGCATGACAAACCTGAAATATTGAAAAATTATTCAGTGTTATAAAATCAGACATAACATGTAATACAAGTATTTCAGTGTTATATAATCAGACATAACATGTAAGATAAATACTTCAGTGTTATGTAATCAGACGTAACATGTAAGATAAATACTTCAGTGTTATATAATCAGACATAACATGTAAGATGAACACTTTAGTGTTATATAATTAGACATAACATGTAATACAAGTATTTCAGTGTTATATAATCAGACATAACATGTAAGACAAGTACTTCAATGTTATATAATCATACATAATATGTAAGATAAATACTTCAGTGTTATATAATCATACATAGCATGTAAGATAAATACTTCAGTGTTATATAATCCGACATAAATTGTCAGATGAATTCTTCAGTGTAAGATGACTCAACCATTGTTAATGATTTACAATTAAGACAATTTAAGGAAAATATATCAGCTCACTAACACTTTGATAATCATTCCAAATATACAGTTTTATCAATTCGATACAGCCAATGTAAAAGTGACTAGTGAAACATGCTGTAACATAATTTACTTACATCAAGAGGTCCACATTGAACCTGAGGCTGGGTGTTACATTCTTCATTACTGTGGAGACCAATACAACTGTGACATACAGCTTCTGATACTGTAAAATGTAATTTCATTTTTAAATACATTTGTACATCCATCCATACATAGAAATCACATGTTACCAAGTTTTGTCACAATCTTACCCTCAACAGAGTGTATGAACATTGTCTCAAACTGTCAGATTGAGAGTCAGATGACCCTACCAATATGTTTTGTAGATAGTGATCTACAACTTGCACACATTATAAAGGTGCACTATTTATCTAGTCGGAAAGTAATATGAATAAACATTACCTTGACAATGTTCTGAAATCATGGCATTCAAAAGACTCAGTGTTGTCCGAAGTATATATTTCTGTTCAAATGTTGAGTCCAACAGGATACTGTTTTCAACGCAGAACATCGCGTCTTTCACGGCATTACAATGCTGTAGTTTGTGTGACATATAAACAGACAATTCATGTGTATTTATCATGTTGGCTACGTCTATATCTGATAAATTCAAAATGACTTTAATTTCATCTGTAACTCTTCTGTAAGATGATAAATTATCATCTTTGTTTTGTCCAAACAGAATATTAGTTATCTTCTTAACATTATTATGTATATCAGGCTGTTCAGCATTGTTAGAAGAATCAAAACTGTATGCTCCAGGTAAATTCAAACCATATCCAGAACTGTCCTCACCATATCCAGAACTGTCCTCACCATATCCAGAACTGTCCTCACTATAAGATTGCTCCTCTTGCATCACTTCTAATAGAAACTGTAAGAATGATGTTATATCAATCCCTTCAAGTTGATTATTCTTTAATAAGAAAGAAAATGTTTCTGGAAGTTCAAAATTATTCATAGATATTTCATCTCCAGTATCAGACATAGATTCATCTGTAGTACTATCTCCATGCTTGTACTGTTCACTCAATATGTATCTCTTTAAAGAAATTCTCAATGAATGTTTCAGGACTTCCGCTGCATGAAATGTGTCGAAGTTGAGAAGTTCATCCAACCGCTGATGGAATATGTGTAAACATTGCTGAAGATGGGATGAATCATCTTTACAAAATGTATCAACTACTGCAGTGATCATATTAAAGTTCTGTATCAACCTTTGTCTATCAGCTGTGTAACATTCATCTGTATTATTCAAGATACAGCTATGAGTCTGTGTCAGGGACCTAAATAAACCAAATGGTACAATTACAGTGTTATTTAATAAGAGTAAATCCAAATCTGTATTATAAAACATACAGCAAATAAAAACTTTGTATTTCTTTTAAGTTTGCTATCATTATTATTCATTTAAAGACAACCTACAGATAAAAGTTGGTAGTAGTAATACTACTTGATGCATTACATATGATGGGTACAGGCTACGTCCAATATGAACATGTGTACATATATTGGTCCAAGGTACATGTAACTATTAAAACTGCACATAAATTGATGTCTTACTTGCAGATATTAGTACTCCAGTTCCCAGTATGAGTCATGCTTGTCAGTTCAGCATCCAGTGTATTCAGACAGTTCCAAGCTGTTTCCAAAGAACAAATGTCTTCAGATGGACACCACACATTTGGACAAATATTACCAAAGGTTTGTACTAATTCATTCACATAATGTGACATATTCTGTAAGATGCCTGGATGACAATGGTAAGTATTGTCTCTAATACACAACATGCCCCTTTTTACAAGCCTGTGTAAAACAAACAATATATTATTAGAACTAGATGAATAGTGACATGCATTTATTTAATGTATATTTACTCTGGAACCAATATATTGATCCCAGATTCAATAAATAATTGTGTTGTTAAGGTGAATTTAACAACATTTTTATTACATAATAATAACAAGAAAATCTATAACGTTATAGGTAGACGAATTACAAGAAGTATATTGGTTTATGTTTTTTGTATGAAGTTGCTTTTTTCATAAAGGATATTGACTGTATATTTTATTCAATCCTCCATTATGGAGAGTATAGCATATTTACATGATATGAGTAATACACATATATTGACAATCATGAGTATTTGACAAATGAATAAATTCATGTATATACATGTTCACAAGCACATGGTAATATCATACTCTACATCAATCAAATAGAATAAACCCTAAATGTTAACAGATTCTCCATAATCTACTATGATACAACCACATTGAACTTCATTTAGCATTTCAGATTTTATACCACACAACAACTTATCTAGGTCAACAGCCTGCATGATTTACTTATAACTAGTAATAGACACTATACTATATACCCACAAACAACTAGAATAAACTTGTACCCATGACTAAAATTCATCTAGAAAAATAATGTAACAGAATTAATGGATATAATTCGCTAAAATGACTGATAACTCTATTTAGACATTTACTTCATTAAGAGCTAATCTTTTTTTTTAGTTTGTGTATTCATTTGAAAGGTTACTACAAACTTTTGTTCTTCATTCACAACACATTCAACTATTTCATTATTCAGAGTCTTTGAAATGCAATGTCTTCAAATGAATTTGAGTGACCCTGCTTTATTAAACACATCAAAAACATTATAATCTATTTATATGTAACATACATCATAAAGGTCACTTTTAAGTGTAAAAAGTTGTAATTTTAAGGCAACATTGATGGATATACTATTCATTATTATTTGCTCATTTCATCATTCATTTCTTTAGGTCATGTAACCCTTATTAAATCATTCCTGTGACGTCAACCTTTTGTTCTCACTGTCCAATAATTTTACAAATGGATCGCTCTGAATGGACAGCTGTCCGTTATTTTTTGTAATATTGGAGTGTAGTCTACATATTGGACTGCAACTCAAATTTAGACACTAAAAATGACGCATGCGTAAGATTATCGAATGCTTTTAAATTAATGATCTGAAAATAAATATATCTTACGAGTCTTGTCAAGGACTTGTATATATGTATAGAATTTAAGATTTTAATGAAAATATAGCAGTACTGTACCTGCATAATGGACAGTTTTCGGCTTATATCTATCACTTATCTGTCAGCCTCTAAACTTTGTCTTCATAGTTTTGACATTGCTGATTGGTGAAGAGATCATTATTGTTTAGCCTAAAAGCTTACTAGTAAACTTTAGGATAATCTTTGATTATTTGTTTAAATCAGTTTTAAGAGTATCCATTTACAACCAATGCTTTTAACAATGTACAGATTTGCATTTGAAAATGATTGTTTGTTTATTCAAGAATGGTAAGTAAGTATAAAAACTATCTAGTCCAAATTGTTGAGCATCCTCCTCCTTTATGATAAACTATGACTGGTACATACCTACAATACTCAGTCTGTTGTAAGAATGGATTATGCATAGCTTTCTGTATTAAAGATCCACATTCCATAGCCATGGTTACATTACAGGAACCTTCACTAGAATTATTCATTGTCATAGCAACACAATCAACATCAGGACCTTCAAGAAGTTTGTTAGGTTCACAAATAACAAAATCCATGTTGGATAAAAGCTTTAATGTGTTGTTTATAGACATTTGTCCAGTTACTTCACAGTACTCATAGTGCCATTTCAAGCACTGTTTGGCTGATGCAATTGACCTGAAATTTACACAAACACACACGCATGCACACACATATGTATACAATGTATATACAGTATATATCACATATACTTATAGTATATAAAACAAGAGGGCCATGATGGCCCTATATCGCTCACCAGAAAAAGACACTGACAGAAAAACATCATGAGCCTATGTAAAATCAAGTGACCCAGGGTGTGGGGCCAATTTTTACCCTAGCAGGGCCAAATTATCTAAGCTTTATGCCTTGTGGTTTCAGACAAGACGTTTTTTGTAATTTTTCTATGTACGCATAAGCAGAACTTGACCCCAGGGCCATAATTTGAACAAACATGGTAGAGGACCACTAGACAATGCTGCATACAAAATATCTAAGCTCTAGGCCATGCGGTTTCGGAAGAAGAGTTTTTATATTTTCCTATTTATATGTAAGCATATATAAAATAAGGTAAACCCTCGAGTGGAGCCAATTTTGACCCCAGGGCCATAATTTGAACAAACATGGTAGAGGACCACTAGACAATGCTGCATACAAAATATCTAAGCTCGTTTTGGACAAGAAGATTTTTATAAACTCAGAAATATGAACATACAGATATAAGTATAAACTCAAAAATATGAAATTATAGACGTAAGTATAAACTCAGAAATATGAACTTACAGACATAAGAATAAACTCAGAAATATGAACTTACAGACGTAAGTATAAACACAGAAATATGAACTTACAGACATAAGAATAAACTCAAAAATATGAAATTATAGACGTAAGTATAAACTCAGAAATATGAACTTACAGACATAAGAATAAACTCAGAAATATGAACTTACAGACGTAAGTATAAACTCAGAAATATGAACTTACAGACGTAAGTATAAACTCAGAAAAATGAGCACACAGAAGTAAATACTAACTCAGAAATTTGAACATACAGAAGTAAATATAAACTCAGAAATATGAAACTACAGAAGTGAATATAAATTCAAGATTAAGTATAAACTCAGAAATATGAATGAATAGACGTAAAGTGAAAGATATAGGTATACAAAATGAAAAAAATCAGGGGAGAAAAAGTGGCCTAGAGGGGGAAGAAATGGGCTAGGCCACTTTTTCCCCGGGGAAAAAATGCCAAGGGGAGAAAGAATAGCCTGTTACACCGGGGCGGGGCCAATTTTGACCCCAGGGCCATAAATTGAACAAACTTGTTAGAAGTCCACTAGACAATGCTACATACCATATATCTAAGATCTAGGCCTTGTGGTTTTGGACAAGAAGATTTTTTAATTTTTCCTATGTAAACCTAAATAAATCAAGTAACCCCTGGGGCTGGGCTAATTTTGACCCTAGGGCAATAATTAGAACAAACATGATAGAGGTCCACTAGACATTCATACACATCAAATATCTAAGCTCTAGGCCCTGTGGTTTCGGACAAAATATTTTTAAAGCTTTTCCTATTGGTTGCCATGGCAACCAGAGTTTTTAATGAAATTAAATCTTTTGAACAACTTTTGTAGAGTTCCATGCAAGGAACATCCCTGTAAAGTTTGGTTGAAATTGGCCAACTGCTTAAGAAGGAGATGTTGTTTAAAGCAATTGTTGATGCACTGACGCACACACGCACATTCCAACAAGATAACATATAACCACTCACCAGAAAAAAAGATATTCAGAGAAGAACATTTTTCACTTTTTTCCTATATGAGGCATTGTAAAATCAAGTGAACCCTGGGACAGGGCCAATTTTGACCTCTGGGGCCATAATTTGAACAAACTTGGTAGAGGTCCACAAGACAATGCTACATACAAAATATCTAAGCTCTAGACCATGTGGTTTTGGTGTAGAAGATTTTTTAAATTTTCCTATATAAGCCTATGTAAATCAAGTGACCCCCAGGGTGGGGCAAATGTTGACCCTGCAGCCATAATTTTAACAAACTCAGTAAAGATCCACTAGTCAATACTACATACCAAATATCTTAGTTCTAGGCCTAGTGGTTTTGGACAAGAAGATTTTTTATTTTCCTAATATAAAATAGAGTAAACCCCGGGGCGGGGCCAATTTTGACCCCAGGGCCATAATTTGAACAAACTAGGTAGAGGTCCACAAGACAATGCATACAAAATATCTAAGCTCTAGGCCAAGTGGTTTAGGAGGAGATGTTGTTTAAAGAAATTGTTGACGACTACGGACAAAAGGACATAGCTCGATCCTAAAAACTCACCTTGGCACTCTTTGCCACGTGAGCTAAAAATATAACAGCATTTTGGTTTGCTGATTGATGAAACAAAGAAGCATGTAAGAAATGTCACCGCGATGTCAAGTATAATGGTGGGACTAGCAACCTAAGAATACCTATGTCTTGTCATCATATATCCAAGTTAAGGTTTCAAAAGTT
This sequence comes from Lutraria lutraria, assembly GCA_964023205.1. NCBI lineage: Eukaryota > Metazoa > Mollusca > Bivalvia > Venerida > Mactridae > Lutraria > Lutraria lutraria. The sequence continues at coordinate 9,159,667 of OZ026841.1, forward strand.
TATTATTAAATTAGTATTGTTAATCAATAATCATACAAGAGGGCCAAGATGGCCTTAAATCGCTCACATGACAATCATTGTTCACTCATTAAAACATTGTTTTGAACCTGTGACCTAGTTTTTGACCCCAGATGACTCATGTTAAAACTTGTCCTACATATAATAAAAATAATAAGACAAACATTCTGACATGGTTTGGTGAAGATCCAATCAAAACCATGACAACTACAACATAGACAAGGTTTTCTTAAGATTAGACCTTGTGACCTAGTTTTTTTATCCCTAGATGACCCATGTTCAAATTTGTCTTACATATATCATTAAGACAAACATTTTGACAAGGTTTGGTGAAGATCCCATCAAAATTTGACATCTACAGTGTTAATAAGGTTTTCCTAAGATTTGACCTTGTGACCTAGTTTTTGACCCTAGGTGACACATATTTAAACTTGACCTTAATATCATTAAAACAATCTTACAAGGTTTGGAGATGATCCAATCAAAACTGTGTGACCTAGTTATTGACCCCAGATGGCCCATATTTGTACTTGACCGTTATATCATTAAAACAAACAATTTGACAATGTTTAGTGAAGATCCAATTATAACTGTGAAATCTACAGTATTAACGTTGTTTTTCATAAAATTTGACCTAGCAACCCTAGTTTTTGACCCCGGATGACCCATGTTCGAACTCGTCCAAGATATTATAAAGACAAACATTCTGACAAGGTTTCATGACGATCCAATCAAAACAGTGACTTCTAGAGTGTTCACAAGGTTTTCCAGCAATTTGCCTTAGTGACCTAGGTTTTTACCGCAGATGACCCATTATCAAACTTGACCTACATATCATTAAAATAAACATTCTGACAAAGTGTCATGAAGATCCAATCAAAACAGTGATTTCTAGAGTGTTCACATGGTTTTCCCTTATTTGGCCCTGGTGACCTAGTTTTTGAGCCAAAATGGCCCATTATCGAAGTCGTCCGAGATTTTGTCAATATTAACATTCTGACCCAGTTTTGTGAAAACTGAGCTAAAAATGTGTCCCCTAGTGTGTTCAAAAGGTAAAGTTTGATGAAGCCCGACGCCGCACGAAGACTGATCACAAAAGTATGAATTCCAATTTTCCAGTACTGACCATGTTTTTACACATAGCCAGGAATGGGGGAAATTTTAAAAACTGAAATATAACTTTATAAATCTCAACAAAAATCAGTTCCAAAAATCACTTTGAAATACTTATATATTGTATTGTAGATATCGCTTATCGCTAGTACCGTATCGCAATACGTATCGGCTATGATCTGTATCGGGACAGCCCTATAAATCGGACAAAATAAAGTAAAATCAAACTCTTTCATACATACAGTCAAGGATAAATAAAAGTATTCAGCAATTTGGTAAGACAAAATGTCTGGTATTGTACAGATTTAAATAACTTGATCATACACAACATGTTTATTCTACTCAAACTGTATCTAAATGGTGCACAAACCTGCAGGATGAGTGTTTGTCAGAAAAGTTACCAATATTCATGACACACTGAATAACTTGGGAACATTTTTCTTCATTCTCTTGTTGTTCATTAAACATTGAACAAACATCGATGGCAATGAATTTCATTTTTTCATACAACATCTCAATGTGTGAAATGATTTCAGTAGGACAAGATTGATAGAAGTCTTGGTTCATTGACACATCATAATTCCTGAAAAGACAAAGAAACAAAATGCTCATTAAATGATCAAATGTAAGATGTATGTTGGTTTGTGAGATCATCCAGTTTAATATTTTAAATCCAACACAAGAAGGACATCAACATTCAACTAACTTGGCTATATGTTTCTTCAGTTCTTTAGCTCAGAAGTTACTGCAAAGTTTAAAAACTATTACATGGTTATAATAATTAGACAATATCATACAGAAGAAATATGCCTCAATTCAAACTGGTCCAGTACACAAATATATCCTGTGTACCCTTGAAACAAATAGCATCAATGTTACAATAGAATGACTGGTTTTGTACAATTAAAGCATGAGAATATTTACTAATTTAGTACACTTACATACAAAGGGAACGTCTGTCCATAATGGACAAAAGGTTAAAGTTGAGTAAATTCAAAGTTTTCATCATGAGTGATGTCACAGTATAACTGATATCACAAGTTGAAGGTACTGAAATATCAGATGAAAACATATAATAGATAAAGTTAACTATAAGTAGAACTAAATATCATATAAAACATATAATAGATAAAGTTAACTATAAGTAGAACTAAATATCATATAAAACATATAATAGATAAAGTTAACATAGCAGAACTAAATATCATATAAAACAAATAATAGATAAAGTTAACATAGCAGAACTAAATATCATATAAAACAAATAATAGATAAAGTTAACATAACAGAACTAAATATCATATAAAACATATAATAGATAAAGTTAACATAGCAGAACTAAATATCATATAAAACATATAATAGATAAAGTTAACATATTAACAGAACTAAATATCATATAAAACATATAATAGATAAAGTTAACATAACAGAACTAAATATCATATAAAACAAATAATAGATAAAGTTAACATAGCAGAACTAAATATCATATAAAACATATCATAGATAAAGTTAACATAGCAGAACTAAATATCATATAAAACATATAATAGATAAAGTTAACATAACAGAACTAAATATCATATAAAACAAATAATAGATAAAGTTAACATAACAGAACTAAATATCATATAAAACATATCATAGATAAAGTTAACATAACAGAACTAAATATCATATAAAACATATAATAGATAAAGTTAACTGTAAGCAGAACTAACTAGAACTGCCACAGAGTGACTTAAAATACCCCCACATACCACCTTGTCACAGATGTATGGCTTCTAGTTGTACAAAATCTGTGCAATAATCTGAATGTAGGACAAAAGCTCCCCCGGACAAAAGCTCCCCCGTTCATTTTGATAGGGGTGGACAAGAGCTCTCCCATTGTTTTACTACCCCGGACAATCGCTCTCCCGTTATTTTTGCACCCTGGACAAAAGCTCCCCTGGACAAGAAAATTTCTGTCGAAGTTTCAAAGTATAACCAACGAAAATACAGATGGTCTTGTCAACATTTTGATTTAATAACAAGCATAACAAATATCAATCAGTATGGTGATATAATTATCGTTCATTTAACGTGTAACAAACAAAATTAATTAGAGTATAGTCTAGATTCAGGTCTTAAATGGTCCGAAATAATCTGGATACATTTATTTTATATTTATTGACTGAATAACATAATCAACAGGTGAGTTTCTTTCTGGGGGAGCTTTTGTCCGGGTGCAAAAATAACAGGAGAGCGATTGTCCGGGGTAGTAAAACAATGGGAGAGCTTTTGTCCGCCCCTATCAAAATGAACGGGGGAGCTTTTGTCCGGGGGAGCTTTTGTCCGGATTCCCAATAATCCATGTGATTGCTTGTTATTATAATGATGGTGATCAGCTAATTTAAAATCCCACAATAGATAACTGAAAGACAAGCTAATTTATGGCCATTTTTGAGAATTGATATTCAAGTGTGACCATGACCTTGGAGATATAGACGTAATTCTATTGCATGACACATCGTCCTATGATGGTGAACAAATGTACCAAGTGGTTTTAAAATCTCACAATGAATGACATAGTTATGGCCCGTACAAGCTCAATTTTTTACCTTTGACCTCCAAGTGTGACCTTGACCTCAGAGATATTGACTATATTCTTTCACATGACACACCGTCCCATGATAGTGAACATATGTACCAAGTAATTAAAAAATCCATCAATCCATAGAGAAGATACACTGCGGACAAGTTTCGGGACCGACCGACAAAGTGACTCCTATATAGCCCTCCCTACCAATGGTAGTGGGGGTATAAATATCATATAAAACATATAACAGATAAAGTTAACATAGCAGAACTAAATATCATATAAAACATATAATAGATAAAGTTAACATAGCAGAACTAAATATCATATAAAGCATAAACATGTTATAGATGAAGTTAACATAGCAGAACAATAATTAATTTCCTATCAGAATCGTAACTTTTTAATTCTTAAAACAAAATTTGAACAAGAGGGCCAAGATGGCTCTTGATCGCTCACCTGAGAACAAAGGCACTATAATTAATGACCAGATAATATAGTTTCCATCTTGTATAACCCATTTTACGTAGATTTTGAGATCAAAACCAAAAATGAATGTATAATACTGTTAAACAAGCTAAAACGTAGCAAATTTTCTAATCCAAGGGCCCATAACTCTTGAAGTTGTGGTCCGATTCCACCCATAACTGAAGTTGTCCAAGACCGTAAGGTCATACACATTAATTCTAAATATTATTATGATGCATATTTTTCACTTTTTTGTTTTATTGTATAATCATGTGATATTGGTTGATAAATAGTAAAATACATTTTAAATATTACTAATGATAATCATGGCATGTTTGGTATCAAAATTGCAGTCTCAAAATGTAGAGTTCAATTCTATAAATCATATTTTGAGAATATGATTTTAATTTGAATATTGATTATATTGATATTTTGAAATATTGCATCATAATCTTTTTGTTGAATGGTTTTATGGTTACTTGTTTACTTTATATGTCAGTTATTATTTAGTTAAATGTTTGTGCAAGTTTTAGCACTTAAGTTGATTAAGACATCCTCTCAAGTCGTAGGTGTCCAAGCAATTATTGTTGTTATATGTTTTTAATAATTTAGTAAGCAATTAAGTAATCCTGTGTGTTAAAGCCAATCTTTCGTTTAGTAAAATAACTGTGAAAATGTAGTTTTTTTAGGAAGTCTTAAGTGTCAAAGTTTGTAATATTTATCAATGTTACTTAAATAATTAAATAAGCTTATTATGAGTTAAGCCGCACGTTTATGCGTGTTCGTTACCTTCAGGGTGTGTTCTGCGGAAAGGCCTTATAAATACTTGGGTAGTTTATATAGAGAAAATATAGACAGATTATAGAAATATAGGATACATTGGTTAATATTTTATTTTATGAAACTGTCTTAGTGACAAGAAATACAAATTGTCTTTGTGACGCGTTTTTGGATACAGTCTAGGTGACATTTACTAAACTTTGTGTTTACTGAAATAATTTTGGACTCAGATTTGCTTTGTGTTATATCATATTTGAACTTTGAGTGAATTTAGAACTAACATCTGTTTAACATTTGATTCCAGGTTATATTTATTACCTAAATATGACTAAATAAATAATATTGAAGGAAACCTAGAACTTTGTGTTCAATCAACAATCAGACTTGAGTACACATTACGATCTCAACAAGAAATCATCACCACACCGCAGCCATAATAGCATTGTGATCTAGAACACAAAATACACACATATTTTTAGATCATAATAATATTATTAGGATTGGTGAATAAATGAATGCGCTAGAGTGTAAACAAACTAAAATATAGCAAATTTTCAAAGTCAAGGGCCCATAACTCTTGAAGTTCTGGTCCGATTCTGCCCATAATTGATCTTGTCCAAGATCTTTTGGTTATACACATTTACTGAAAATATGATTAGGATTGGTGAATAAATGAAGGCGATAGCATGTAAACAAGCTAAATATAGCCAATTTTGTAAGTCAAGGGCCCATAACAAGTTATTGTCTGATTTTGCCAATAATCAAACTTAGCCGAGACATTGTGGCCATATACATTGGAAGCAAGGTTGATCACAATTCGTTAAGAGCTGTGGATGCTAGAGTGTAAACAAACTAATTGTGGACGTACGCCGGACGCCGGACATTCATCAACCTGATTTCATCAGGTGAGCAAATCTAAAAAACAGCATTGAAGAGGTAGAACAATGTATAATGCTTACTAGTTGTTGTCTGTGGTAACCAGGTTGTTGCCCATGGTAACCGGGTTGTGGTCTGTGGTATCTGGGTTGTTGTCCATGGTAACAGGGTTGTTGTCAGTGGTTTGACTGTTGTAGGTACAGTAGTCTGTATAGTAACATTTGATTCCAGGTTACATTTGTTACCTAAACAACAATTTGCACACATGACTGTAGTAGGATTACAACCATGATTATTGTAACACCATTGTACATCAGCACAACCTTTAGTTAGGTATGTCCTTCCTGTCATCACATCCAACTGTACAGAGGTAGCACATACCTAGAAAAGTAAATAAATAGAATCACATGTGAATGTAGAGGTAGCACATACCTAGAAAAGTAAATAAATAGAATCACATGTGAATGTAAAGGTAGCACATACCAAGAAAAATAAATAAATAGAATCACATGTGAATGTAGAGGTAGCACATACCTAGAAAAGTAAATAAATAGAATTATAAAACTATGTGAATGTAGAGAGGTAGCACATACCTAAACAGGTAGGTCAATTGAATTATATGTGAATGTAGAGAGGTATCATATACCTAGACAGGTAGGTCAAAAGAAATATATGTGAATGTAGAGAGGTAGTATATACCTAAACAGGTAGGTCAACGGAATTATATGTGAATGTAGAGAGGTATCATATACCTAGACAGGTAAGTCAATAGAAATATAAGTGAATGTAGAGAGGTAGCATATACCTAGACAGGTAAGTCAATAGAAATATATGTGAATGTAGAGATTGAGGTAGCATATACCTAGACAGGTAGGTCAATAGAAATATATGTGAATGTAGAGATCAAAGTAGCATATACCTAGACAGGTAAGTCAACAGAAATATATGTGAATGTAGAGATTGAGGTAGCATATACATAGACAGGTAAGTCAATAGAAATATATGTGAATGTAGAGATCGAAGTAGCATATACCTAGACAGGTAAGTCAATAGAAATATATGTGAATGTAGAGATTGAGGTAGCATATACATAGACAGGTAAGTCAATAGAAATATATGTGAATGTAGAGATCGAAGTAGCATATACCTAGACAGGTAAGTCAATAGAAATGTATGTGAATGTAGAGAGGTAGCATATACATAGACAGGTAAGTCAATAGTAATATATATGAATGTAGAATGGTTACCTGGTTGTGGTCGCATTGTATCACTGATTGATCAGTACAAGAAGTTCCTTCACATGTGTAACATTCAACACTGGTGTCTGAAACAATGAAATATTACATGTTTCTATATGAACTTTCAAAAGTAAATAAAAGATGGGGTGTTCATCTAATTATCAGCACCATGGCTAGTACAGACTCCCATAATTATTAGCACCATGGCAAGTACAGACTCCCCTAATTATTAGCACCATGGCAAGGACAGACTCCCCTAATTATCAGCACCATGGCAAGTACAGACTCCCCTAATTATTAGCACCATGGCAAGTACAGACTCCCCTAATCATCAGCACCATGGCAAGTACAGACTCCCCTAATTATCAGCACCATGGCAAGTACAGACTCCCCTAATTATCAGCACCATGGCTAGTACAAACTCCCCTAATTATCAGCACCATGGCAAGTACAGACTCCCCTAATTATCAGCACCATGGCAAGTACAGACTCCCCTAATTATCAGCACCATGGCAAATACAGACTCCCCTAATTATCAGCACCATGGCAAGTACAGACTCCCCTAATTATCAGCACCATGGCTAGTACAAACTCCCCTAATTATCAGCACCATGGCAAGTACAGACTCCCCTAATCATCAGCACCATGGCAAGTACAGACTCCCCTAATTATCAGCACCATGGCAAGTACAGACTCCCCTAATTATCAGCACCATGGCTAGTACAAACTCCCCTAATTATCAGCACCATGGCAAGTACAGACTCCCCTAATTATCAGCACCATGGCAAGTACAGACTCCCCTAATTATTAGCACCATGGCAAGTACAGACTCCCCTAATTATCAGCACCATGGCAAGTACAGACTCCCCTAATTATCAGCACCATGGCAAGTACAGACTCCCCTAATTATCAGCACCATGGCAAGTACAGACTCCCCTAATTATCAGCACCATGGCTAGTACAAACTCCCCTAATTATCAGCACCATGGTTAGTACAAACTCCCCTAATTATTAGCACCATGGCAAGTACAGACTCCCCTAATTATCAGCACCATGGCAAGTACAGACTCCCCTAATTATCAGCACCATGGCAAGTACAAACTCCCCTAATTATTAGCACCATGGCAAGTACAGACTCCCCTAATTATCAGCACCATGGCAAGTACAGACTCCCCTAATTATCAGCACCATGGCTAGTACAGACTCCCCTAATTATCAGCACCATGGCTAGTACAGACTCCCCTAATTATCAGCACCATGGCTAGTACAAACTCCCCTAATTATTAGCACCATGGCAAATACAGACTCCCCTAATTATCAGCACCATGGCAAGTACAGACTCCCCTAATTATCAGCACCATGGCTAGTACAAACTCCCCTAATTATCAGCACCATGGCAAGTACAGACTCCCCTAATCATCAGCACCATGGCAAGTACAGACTCCCCTAATTATCAGCACCATGGCAAGTACAGACTCCCCTAATTATCAGCACCATGGCTAGTACAAACTCCCCTAATTATCAGCACCATGGCAAGTACAGACTCCCCTAATTATCAGCACCATGGCAAGTACAGACTCCCCTAATTATTAGCACCATGGCAAGTACAGACTCCCCTAATTATCAGCACCATGGCAAGTACAGACTCCCCTAATTATCAGCACCATGGCAAGTACAGACTCCCCTAATTATCAGCACCATGGCAAGTACAGACTCCCCTAATTATCAGCACCATGGCTAGTACAAACTCCCCTAATTATCAGCACCATGGTTAGTACAAACTCCCCTAATTATTAGCACCATGGCAAGTACAGACTCCCCTAATTATCAGCACCATGGCAAGTACAGACTCCCCTAATTATCAGCACCATGGCAAGTACAAACTCCCCTAATTATTAGCACCATGGCAAGTACAGACTCCCCTAATTATCAGCACCATGGCAAGTACAGACTCCCCTAATTATCAGCACCATGGCTAGTACAGACTCCCCTAATTATCAGCACCATGGCTAGTACAGACTCCCCTAATTATCAGCACCATGGCTAGTACAAACTCCCCTAATTATTAGCACCATGGCAAGTACAGACTCCCCTAATTATCAGCACCATGGCAAGTACAGACTCCCCTAATTATCAGCACCATGGCTAGTACAAACTCCCCTAATTATTAGCACCATGGCTAGTACAAACTCCCCTAATTATCAGCACCATGGCAAGTACAGACTCCCCTAATTATCAGCACCATGGCAAGTACAGACTCCCCTAATTATCAGCACCATGGCAAGTACAGACTCCCCTAATTATCAGCACCATGGCAAGTACAGACTCCCCTAATTATCAGCACCATGGCTAGTACAAACTCCCCTAATTATCAGCACCATGGCTAGTACAAACACCCCTAATTATCAGCACCATGGCTAGTACAAACTCCCCTAATTATTAGCACCATGGCAAGTACAGACTCCCCTAATTATCAGCACCATGGCAAGTACAAACTCCCCTAATTATCAGCACCATGGCTAGTACAAACTCCCCTAATTATCAGCACCATGGCAAGTACAGACTCCCCTAATTATCAGCACCATGGCAGGTAAAGACTCCCCTAATTATCAGCACCATGGCTAGTACAAACTCCCCTAATTATTAGCACCATGGCAAGTACAGACTCCCCTAATTATCAGCACCATGGCAAGTACAAACTCCCCTAATTATCAGCACCATGGCTAGTACAAACTCCCCTAATTATCAGCACCATGGCAAGTACAGACTCCCCTAATTATCAGCACCATGGCAGGTACAGACTCCCCTAATTATCAGCACCATGGCAAGTACAAACTCCCCTAATTATCAGCACCATGGCAAGTACAAACTCCCCTAATTATCAGCACCATGGCTAGTACAAACTCCCCTAATTATCAGCACCATGGCTAGTACAAACTCCCCTAATTATCAGCACCATGGCTAGTACAAACTCCCCTAATTATTAGCACCATGGCTAGTACAAACTCCCCTAATTATCAGCACCATGGCTAGTACAAACTCCCCTAATTATCAGCACCATGGCAAGTACAAACTCCCCTAATTATCAGCACCATGGCTAGTACAAACTCCCCTAATTATCAGCACCATGGCAAGTACATACTCCCCTAATTATTAGCACCATGGCAAGTACAGACTCCCCTAATTATCAGCACCATGGCAAATACAGACTCCCCTAATTATTAGCACCATGGCAAGTACAGACTCCCCTAATTATCAGCACCATGGCTAGTACAAACTCCCCTAATTATCAGCACCATGGCAAGTACAGACTCCCCTAATTATCAGCACCATGGCAAGTACAGACTCCCCTAATTATCAGCACCATGGCTAGTACAAACTCCCCTAATTATCAGCACCATGGCAAGTACAAACTCCCCTAATTATCAGCACCATGGCAAGTACAAACTCCCCTAATTATCAGCACCATGGCAAGTACAGACTCCCCTAATTATTAGCACCATGGCAAGTACAGACTCCCCTAATTATCAGCACCATGGCAAGTACAGACTCCCCTAATTATTAGCACCATGGCAATGACAGACTCCCCTAATTATCAGCTCCATGGCTAGTACAAACTCCCCTAATTATCAGCACCATGGCAAGTACAGACTCCCCTAATTATCAGCACCATGACAAGTACAAACTCCCCTAATTATCAGCACCATGGCAAGTACAAACTCCCCTAATTATCAGCACCATGGCAAGTACAGACTCCCCTAATTATCAGCACCATGGCAAGTACAGACTCCCCTAATTATCAGCACCATGACAAGTACAAACTCCCCTAATTATCAGCACCATGGCAAGTACAGACTCCCCTAATTATCAGCACCATGGCAAGTACAGACTCCCCTAATTATCAGCACCATGGCAAGTACAGACTCCCCTAATTATCAGCACCATGGCTAGTACAAACTCCCCTAATTATCAGCACCATGGCAAGTACAGACTCCCCTAATTATCAGCACCATGGCAAGTACAGACTCCCCTAATTATCAGCACCATGGCAAGTACAGACTCCCCTAATTATCAGCACCATGGCAAGTACAGACTCCCCTAATTATCAGCACCATGGCAAGTACAGACTCCCCTAATTATCAGCACCATGGCAAGTACAAACTCCCCTAATTATCAGCACCATGGCTAGTACAAACTCCCCTAATTATCAGCACCATGGCAAGTACAGACTCCCCTAATTATCAGCACCATGGCTAGTACAAACTCCCCTAATTATCAGCACCATGGCAAGTACAGACTCCCCTAATTATTAGCACCATGGCAAGTACAGACTCCCCTAATTATCAGCACCATGGCAAGTACAGACTCCCCTAATTATCAGCACCATGGCAAGTACATACTCCCCTAATTATTAGCACCATGGCAAGTACATACTCCCCTAATTATTAGCACCATGGCAAGTACAGACTCCCCTAATTATTAGCACCATGGTTAGTCCAAAGTACACTTATGATCAAGCAGAAACCAGTGAAATTTGCATGAACTTGACAAAAAGAATCTATAGCCAGCAAAATATTTTTTAGCACCTTATACATGAAACAAACATATGTATATATACAATAAAGTTTTGGTCATGTGAACAGGAAGCGTCTTCAGATCATTAAGTTTACAGAAATAAAATTGAGGATGATTTTAGCTAGTTAATGCTGATCTTCAGTTAAACTTTGTGGGTTGTATATTACTGTAATGTAGATTTCCTGGTTATGTCAAGCATAAAAACATTCATAAAATTTCAGAGCAATTTCTTATTCATTAATTTTATCAACTGTATTATGTTATTGCTAGACACACAAGAATGTAATATTTGTTAATTTCAAACAATACATTGTAATTTATTTGTTTGTTACGTGTACACCAAATTCTGTATGGTATTTTGTAATACATTAATTTACAAGTACGCTGACTTTGGTGGTTGTATCTTTAATACAGTCAGAGTAACAGAGGCTGTTACAAAACTTTTGGATACCCCCTCATATGTTGGGGAAAATAGCTTGTTTATTTATTTTATTGTTTATACTATAATTGCTTGACAATTAAAGTGAACTTGACAGAATGACACTTACTTACCTGTATATGTATTTAAATTATGACAGACACTCAACATGTTTGATATTGTACTGACAATATTTTCAGCAAGCATTTTCACAACAGGCTGAACATTATATATATCATCTAAACAATACATGAAGACTTGTATACTGTCACAGATTTCAGCAAAGTTTCCATGTATAAGATTGTTCATAGTTGTCTCTTCACTCATAGCTAACGCAAAATTCTGCATACATTCAGCTGAAGATAAAAATGTATTGTTTTCAAATTTGTCATAACTAAGAAAGAATGAAAAATGGGAAACATAACATCAAACAAAATGTAAATATCTTAACATATCAACTCTTCTTAAACCTTTTGCAATATTTTACAATGTCAACCCTAATTCAATGGTCTATAAAGTCTTTCTTGAGTTAGTAATACCAAAGCTAGTGACATCTAAAGTCATTTTCCCGTCATTTCCTCTCTTACCTTATTTTCAACTTACAAAAGATTTTATGAAGGAAATATTATACAGTTTTTGACTAGTGAGCCATTAAATATGATGTGATGTTCACCAGCAGAATGTCATTATGGTATTCTGCCGTTGAATATCACATCATATTTAATGGCTCACCAGTCTACAACTGTATAATATTTCCTTCATAAAATCTTTTGTAAGTTGGAAATAAGGTAAGAGAGGAAATATTATATGAAAAGTCTTTGATTTAAAACCATTGAGGATAATATTCTGATTCATGTCGAAATTTAATGCATTATTTGATAAACAGAAATGTGTATCATATCAATCACAAAGAAAGATGAATATATCACAAATAACGACTTATGATTCCAGTTGATGAATATTAATATGGTTCTATTTTTAGAATTGGAAATTCCGAAATATCCATTAAACACTGGGGGCCAACGACGTATCACAAGAGGCGGTTCGCATCGAAAACATGTCTATGTTATGCAACGACAAATGGCACATGTTATGTACACAACACGTGGTGGAAAAGCTATAGGTACGACATTTTTCGTAGTAGTGACATTGTATTTTGCTGGAATATCATATTCCAAGCACAAAACATGGTGAGTAGAAACGTTTAATACTTGAAACAGTTGTATGTACTATATAGTTAACTTAGTACCAATTACGTATGAATTAAGCTCAAACGTTAGGGATGTTCGTAGTCTTGTTTCGGTAGATTTTTCATTAAAATATTTTTCGTGAGTATCATTTCTTATACTTATTGGATATGGTATACTTATTCAATCATTTTGTCTTCATTAGAAATGTTCTGTAGGTGACATAAGCACATATGAACAGGTTTTTTTGCATACTACGACTGTGTCAGTTTCTCAAAGAGTGAGAGTATGGTGCTAAACGAAGGTCACTCTTCATGTGTACGTTGCTTATTGAAATCAAAATCAATTTCAGGATACTGACCACGTTGTGTGTGTGGCCAGCATTTTTGAAGTGCAATGGCACTGTGCAAACTCCAGCATATAGAGCGTTACCTTCATGAGGGAAGCAGATGATAGAGGTACAGCTAAATATCACCATACAACTTAAAATGAAGGGCCATTATATTACCTACCATCAACGACATGACAACGATCATGGAAACTGGAAAAATGAATCCTACAAATAATGTAACAAGTGACAGACCAATATGGAAACAAGCGGAATCCGGGAAGTACAGAAGTTTCTCAACAAGAAGGTGTTGAGTTGACGGAACAATTGGACACAACTATACTGTGCGCAGACGCAGAGGACTTTGAAAAAGTAGATGACGTTACCGATGAAACAATAAGTGACCGTAGTACAATTACAAAAGCTTCTTCCATCCATCACATCTACTCTAACTGACCGCCGTAGACGTCTTCAAGATCGGGTCACCTTTTTTCAAATGGTGGATATTGGCAAAATCGGTGCAAATCACACTTGGATTGACGAGCACAGTGCAACATTGCTACATAGACTAGTTTGAATACTAATGAATGGGGCAATGGTGTAATAAATAACGAATCGGAGAAACGCAATCAAACATTTTAGATAACAGCAGATTTCAAAATTGTTCAAACTCGTAAATTATATAAAGTATGTGCCTAAATCATATTATAATGCAGTTTTTAAATGATAAGACCATCTGACAATTTAACTGTTCTCTCCAGACCACCATACATAATTAAAAAGATAACTGTCAACTGCAAAATATTAGTTGATACACTCAATAATTATTGACTTCAGAGTGAAACATCCACACATTCTGTTAGTAACATATACATCAAAAAGAGACTTCAGTTGACACGATACACACTTGTCTAGTGCGAAAGGCCTTGTTATATAAACGTATGTGCATTCTATTCAATCTGATAAGCGGTGGGGAGATGCTAAGTTGTGTTCACAGACATGATACAAGTATCATGGGTGCTAAATATTGTACAAATGGGTCTCATCGTCACAATAATTTTGAGGAAAACTGTTTTTTACACAGAATAACGGACTAATCTGGCATAATTTGACGAATAACAATGCAATCATTGAACAGAAAACACATTTTACAAAGGCAAATACAAACTTAATAAGAACAACTAATAAAACAATCCAAAAAACTATTATTTCGTCCTCCTGCAGGTCAAACATTTCAAAATGGCATATGGAGGTCAGAAAACCAGAGACTGTTTACATAAAATTCTGTGCATACCATATACACGTTTTCGATGCGAACCGCCTCTCGTTATACGTTGTTGGCCCCCAGTGTTAAATATCAAGTTTCACCGTTGAATATGATATTTATGTTATATGATGGATCAGGCTTTAAGCCAATCAAAATGTGTTTATCTATAGATTATATAATAAAATTAATTATTTATTATAATGTAGTGCTGATTATGAAATATTGACTGAAGAATAGACTAAGTGACTGCACAGGAGTAAATAGACGAAAGTTAAACATTCGAAGGAAATTAGTTGAAATCATGAAAAATTTCAGACTGAAGCAACATACATACAAAGTGTCTCACGCAACATTTTGTCGCAAGAAACCTGTATCTATAACGCATGTAAACTTTTCAACGCGAAGTGTTTGTCTGTGTCAGAAACACCAAAACTTTGCCTTAAAATTGAGATGCCTGAAAAACTACAAGATATCATCTATCACCAATCCAGGTTTATGGTTACATATAGCACGGAGGAAGCATTGGTAATGGTTTTGAATGGAACCGAGTCCACCAGTGAGAGATTTCAGGAATGGTAGAGGCAAAAGATGAAGGATGGGAAAAAAGAATGCGAATTGTGGATACTGAATTACCGAAGGGAGAGTTCATTGACCTGATGAAGGGAGAGTTCATTGAGCTGATGAAGGGAGAGTTCATTGACCTGATGAAGGGAGAGTTCATTGAGTTGATGAAGGGAGAGTTCATTGAGCTGATGAAGGGAGAGTTCATTGAGTTGATGAAGGGAGAGTTCATTGAGTTGATGAAGGGAGAGTTCATTGAGTTGATGAAGGGAGAGTTCATTGAGTTGATGAAGGGAGAGTTCATTGAGCTGATGAAGGGAGAGTTCATTGAGCTGATGAAGCTAACGTACCAGGTATTTGCAAGCCATATCAAGAAAGTCTTTGAACAATACAAAACAGTTAAGCAAATGAAAGAAAAACTACCTGAAAAGCATGTTCTTGTTCAAATGGATTTCTCAGAAAATTACAGTTGTCAAAATCTTGAAGAAATACAGAGCGCATGTTGGAATGCGACAGCTGTAACTTTACCCCCAACCGTCATATATAGAAAGAAGAATGTTGATGGTAGTCTGGAGCATCAGAGTGTTGTATTTGTTTCAGAGGTCCTTCAATACCGTAATGCATCCATGATATTGGCAATCGCTGATATAGTTCAATTAGCCAAAGGTTATGTTGGTGATCTGAAGGGTATCCATTTTGGACGGACTCCCCCACCTCTCAGTACAGAAATAAAACTGTTTTCCACTACATTGGCAGCATGAAAGAATCACATGGGTTCTTGTCATGCTCATGGAGTTATTTCTAAGCACGACATGGCAAAGGTCTGTGTGACAGGATGGGAGGAACGACTAAACGAAACCCCGACAACGCAATCAAGCAGGGAAAGATAATAATTCAGGATGCTGATGACTTCTTCAATTGGGCGTCTAGGTCTGACAGCCAAATAAGGTCATAAAAATCAGCGAAGATGAGTATACAGAATCGGTTCAGGGAGTAGAGAAGGAACATGTAAAACCAATAAAAGGAACAATGAAAATACACAGTATAGTTGCAGATTCACCTGGTTGCCTTCGTACCCGAGAAAAAACATGTGCATGTAATGACTGTTTTAATGAAAACAGATTCTCTATTGGTAGTCTTTGTCTGTGGATGAAACAGAAGTTAACCATGACCAAGCCTAAAACAATATGTGCTGATAAGGAGATTGCAACTGAAAAAGGTAGCACAGAAGCCAATGACTGTGAAGTTTTGCAGTCAGATCTGACTAAAATACAGTTTGGAAACAAGACGATTTTGTGATTGTGGTGTATGACAAAAGGTGTTACATCAGTCAGGTAACAGACATTGACAAGGATGATGATGAAATTGAGGTTAATTGCATGGAACAATGCAGCAAAGTTGAAGGTCGATACAAGTGGCCCAGGAAAGAAGACAAGATATGGTTGAAGAGTATCAACATAATTAAAGTAATTGAGACTCTGAAACCTACTGCAAGAAGTAAACGAATGTTCAGTATTGATAACAATGCAACATCTTTTATGAGAGAGTATAGTACAGATAAGGAAATGGATGTTTCACGCGATTAGAAATGTGTTGAAAATGTAGCAAGATACGGGACATTGACATTAAATGTCATTTCTGACCATACGATTATATGGCTAACACAGATTGTATACTGAAATGATGGTGTAATAAGTATCCCACATCGTTTGATGTTATATTGATTTATACATTGAGGAACAACACTTATCTACGCAGAAGAATTATGTTTCAAAGTTATATAAGTCAGTTTCTCATTTATGTTTTCAAACGATCTCATGTACAGTAAAGTTTCTTGTAGTGTTATAGACCTCAGCAGAGTGTGTGGTTAATAGACAGTCAATATGAATATTAATGACAGGCAATCAATGTTTTTACCAAACAATGTACGGGACAAAAATGCATAAGTTTCGAGACAATGACATTAACCTTGGCTGTAATAGATTGAACAATAACACATAGAGCATAGCTTCTGGTTTATATTTCTAACAGAAGGTAATTCCATAGTGTATAAAAGTTTATTGTTATGTAAATGTTAACACGACTGTTCGGTTATTCTATAGTGACTAGTAAAATAAAGTTACAACTTGTCTTTTATCACTGAAGCTTGTTTCTGTGTTTTTATCTTGTTATACAGTTTGGAGTGTTTCATTTTTACTGATTCCTATACTTATTCATGTCTACATGGTGGAATTGCGAAAGATTTATTCATTCCTGTTTGTTAAAGGACCTTTATTCAAACCGTATACACTTATGGTTTGTACATGGTTCTGAAAATGTTTAAGTGCTCTCTACTTCAAACGCTTATAATTATCTTTCAAAGTATTATACTTGTACTGGTGAAACTTCAGATTTAGCACATGCAGACACATATTTGACAAAAAAATGTACAAAGGGTGCCAATTTGCAGACCTTCTAAAATCCTATATTCTATTTGCCATTTGTCGCACTTAAGTGAGACTGAGTGAATTTAGAAGGGAAATGAAGAAGTACAGTCACAAAGATCGTACTGTTATTATTTTATCCAGTATTTCAGAACGTTACCAACTTACCAATTGGATAGAGGAAATCCACCTGAAGTTCCGGAATATTGTAATTACACTCAATTACACTGGACTCCAAATAATGACTAAGCTCATACAACACTGCTACCATGTCAACTGACAAACAACCAATGGTATTGCCTTTAACACAGTCAATCACTTGTAAATATGAACTGAAAAAAAGATGATAAAGCAAGTCACTATTAAAATACTAAAATTTATCATTCATTGGATAGTATTTTGATAAAAATTATTCAAAGAGAGTATTACATACATAACGAAACAGTTTATGTACATCTATTATGTTAAAACAAGAGGGCCATGATGGCCCTATATCGCTCACCAGATAAAGACTTTCAGGGAAAATTATCATGAGCCTTTGTAAAATTAAGTGACCCAGGGGTGGGGCTAATTTTGCCCCTGTGGCAATAATTTGAAGAAAATTGGTAGATGTCCACCAGACAATGCTACAGACAATGCTTCATACAAAATATGTAAGCTCTAGGCCTTAAGGTTTTGGACAAGAAGATTTTTTCCCCCCTATATAAGCCTATATAAATCATGTGAACCCCGGGACGGGGCTAATTTTCATCCTGGAGTCATACTTTTAACAGACTTGGTATAGGACCGCTAGACAATGCTACATACCAAATATCTTAGCCCTTATAGGTATTGTGGTTTCGTCCAAGAAGATTTTTCTAATTTTCCTATATAAGCCTATATGAGTCAAGTGACTCCTGGGGCAGCGCCAATTTTGACCCTAAGGCAATAATTTGAATAAACTTGGTAGACAATGCTTCATATCAAATATTTAAGCTCTAGGCATTGTGGTTTTTGACAAGAATTTTTTTTAATTTCCCTAATATGTATAAGTCTGATATTTATATAAAATAAAGTGACCCCTGGGGCAGGGCCAATGCTAACCTAGAACAATAATTTGAACAAACTTAGTAGAGGTCCACTAGACAATGCTACACACCAAATATCTAAGCTCTATGCCTTGTAGTTTATGACAAGAAGATTTTTATAATTTCCCTATATAAGTCTATGTAAAATCAAGTGACCCCTCCCTGGGGTGGGGCAAATTTTGACCCTAGAACAATAATTTGAAAAACTTGGTAGAGGTCCACTAGACAATGTTACACATCAAATATCTAAGCTCTAGGCATTGTAGTTTCTGCCAAGAAGATTTTTAGAATTTCCCTATATAAGTCTATGTAAAATCAAGTAACCCCTGGGGTGGGGCCAATTTTGACCCTAGGGCAATAATTTGAACAAACTTGGTAGAGGTCCACTAGACAATGCTTTACACCAAATATCTAAGCTCTAGGCCCAGTGGTTTTGGACAAAAAAATTTAACAACTTTGGTAGAACTTCATGCAAGGAACATCCATGTAAAGTTTGGTAAAAGTTGGCCAACTGGTTAAGAAGGAGATGTTGTTTAAAGCCATTGTTGATGCACACACACACGCACATACACGGACGATGGACAACGGACATCACACGATCACAATAGCTCAATGAGCTAAAAAACAGGTTATGTACATCTATCATGTTCAACAAAACAGGTTATGTACACCTATCATGTTCAACAAAACAGGTTATGTACACCTATCATGTTCAACAAAACAGGTTATGAACACCTATCATGTTCAACTAAACAGTTTATGTACACCTATCATGTTCAACAAAACAGGTTATGTACACCTATCATGTTCAACTAAACAGTTTATGTACACCTATCATGTTCAACAAAACAGGTTAAGTAACCCTATCATGTTCAACAAAACAGATTATGTACACCTATCATGTTCAACAAAACAGGTTATGTACACCGATCATGTTCAACTAAACAGTTTATGTACACCTATCATGTTCAACAAAACAGGTTATGTACACCTATCATGTTCAACTAAACAGTTTATGTACACCGATCATGTTCAACAAAACAGATTATGTACACCTATCATGTTCAACAAAACAGGTTATGTACACCTATCATGTTCAACTAAACAGTTTATGTACACCTATCATGTTCAACAAAACAGGTTAAGTACACCTATCATGTTCAACAAAACAGATTATGTACACCTATCATGTTCAACAAAACAGGTTAAGTACACCTATCATGTTCAACAAAACAGGTTATGTACACCTATCATGTTCAACAAAACAGATTATGTACACCTATCATGTTCAACAAAACAGGTTATGTACACCGATCATGTTCAACTAAACAGTTTATGTACACCTATCATGTTCAACAAAACAGGTTATGTACACCTATCATGTTCAACTAAACAGTTTATGTACACCGATCATGTTCAACAAAACAGATTATGTACACCTATCATGTTCAACAAAACAGGTTATGTACACCTATCATGTTCAACTAAACAGTTTATGTACACCTATTATGTTCAACAAAACAGGATAAATACGCCTATCATGTTCAACAAAACAGATTATGTACACCTATCATGTTCAACAAAACAGGTTATGTACACCTATCATGTTCAACTAAACAGTTTATGTACACCTATTATGTTCAACAAAACAGGATAAATACGCCTATCATGTTCAACAAAACAGATTATGTACACCAATCATGTTCAACAAAACAGGTTATGTACACCGATCATGTTCAACAAAACAGATTATGTACACCTATCATGTTCAACAAAACAGCTTATGTACACCTATCATGTTCAACAAAACAGGTTATGTACACCTATCATGTTCAACAAAACAGGTTATGTACACCTATCACGTTCAACAAAACAGTTTATGTACACATATCATGTTCAACAAAACAGTTTATGTACACCTATCATGTTCAACAAAACAGTTTATGTACACCTATCATGTTCAACAAAACAGTTTATGTACATCTATCATTTTCAACTAAACAGTTTATGTACACCTATCATGTTCAACAAAACAGGTTATGTACATCTATCATTTTCAACTAAACAGTTTATGTACACCTATCACGTTCAACAAAACAGTTTATGTACACCTATCATGTTCAACAAAACAGTTTATGTATATCTATCATGTTCAACAAAACAGTTTATGTACATCTATCATTTTCAACTAAACAGTTTATGTACACCTATCACGTTCAACAAAACAGGTTATGTACACCTATCATGTTCAACAAAACAGTTTATGTACATCTATCATTTTCAACTAAACAGGTTATGTACACCTATCATTTTCAACAAAACAGTTTATGTACACCTATCACGTTCAACAAAACAGTTTATGTACATCTATCATTTTCAACAAAACAGGTTATGTACACCTATCATGTTCAACAAAACAGTTTATGTACATCTATCATTTTCAACTAAACAGGTTATGTACACCTATCATTTTCAACAAAATAGTTTATGTACACCTATCATGTTCAACAAAACAGTTTATGTACACCTATCATGTTCAACAAAACAGTTTATGTACATCTATCATTTTCAACTAAACAGTTTATGTACACCTATCACGTTCAACAAAACAGTTTATGTACACCTATCATGTTCAACAAAACAGTTTATGTATATCTATCATGTTCAACAAAACAGTTTATGTACACCTATCATGTTCAACAAAACAGTTTATGTACACCTATCATGTTCAACTAAACAGTTTATGTACACCTATCATGTTCAACAAAACAGGTTATGTACACCTATCATGTCCAACAAAACAGTTTATGTACATCTATCATTTTCAACTAAACAGGTCATGTACACCTATCATGTTCAACAAAACAGTTTATGTACACCTATCATGTTCAACAAAACAGTTTATGTACACCTATCATGTTCAACAAAACAGTTTATGTACACCTATCATGTTCAACAAAACAGGTTATGTACACCTATCACGTTCAACAAAACAGTTTATGTACACTAATCATGTTCAACAAAACAGTTTATGTACACCTATCACGTTCAACAAAACAGTTTGTGTACACCTATCATGTTCAACAAAACAGTTTATGTACATCTATCATGTTCAACAAAACAGTTTGTGTACATCTATCATGTTCAACAAAACAGTTTATGTACACCTATCACGTTCAACAAAACAGGTTATGTACACCTATCATGTTCAACAAAACAGTTTATGTACATCTATCATTTTCAACTAAACAGGTTATGTACACCTATCATGTTCAACAAAACAGTTTATGTACACCTATCACGTTCAACAAAACAGTTTATGTACACCTATCATGTTCAACAAAACAGTTTATGTACATCTATCATGTTCAACAAAACAGTTTATGTACATCTATCATTTTCAACTAAACAGTTTATGTACACCTATCACATTCAACAAAACAGTTTATGTACACCTATCATGTTCAACAAAACAGTTTATGTACATCTATCATTTTCAACTAAACAGGTTATGTACACCTATCACGTTCAACAAAACAGTTTATGTACACCTATCATGTTCAACAAAACAGGTTATGTACACCTATCATGTTCAACAAAACAGTTTATGTACACCTATCATGTTCAACAAAACAGTTTATGTACACCTATCATGTTCAACAAAACAGTTTATGTACACCTATCATGTTCAACAAAACAGTTTATGTACATCTATCATTTTCAACAAAACAGTTTATGTACACCTATCATGTTCAACAAAACAGTTTATGTACACCTATCATGTTCAACAAAACCGTTTATGTACACTTATCATGTTCAACAAAACAGTTTATGTACACCTATCATGTTCAACAAAACAGGTTATGTACACCTATCATGTTCAACAAAACAGGTTATGTACACCGATCATGTTCAACAAAACAGTTTATGTACATGTAGCAAGTTTATGGCGATAGGTTATGTACACCAATGAAGTGTATGACCACAGGGTATGCACACATGTTTATCTAACTTATTTATGAGAGGTAAACATGTACATACTAGCACTAGTTAATAGATATTACATTATTGGAAACTGAATGATAGTTAAGCTTTCCATAGTCATCACTCACTCTGCACGCATGAATTTCTGTGCAAACCAAAGTACAAAGTTGTATCTACATCCGCCATGCAATTGTTAAACTACAGTTGTATCTCGTTAGAAATTAGTTTGAGATAACCGAAATTTGAGATAAACAAATATTGTATAATTATACATGTTTCATCGTATTTGTGTTTAGCCTTTATTTAAAATTACAATGCATGTATGATTACGTTTCGCTTGAATAAAACATACGAAGAGAAGAAATAAAATAATTATGTATCCATTCATAATAATTAATATCAACAATCAATGTCCCAACATAAGATACTTATTAACGAAATTTGTTGTAAGAATTTACAAATTTTTGGATGTATATGCATTCCGTTCATAATGTAAGATGAATGTGTTTGTTTGCAACGTCGATCACGCTTTCGAAATTAATTTTTTTATCAAGCTAAGATCATTTTACTAAGATTGGAAACCAACACTGTCATAGGTGTCACACGATTGTAAACCTTTTGAGCCTTTAAATTGTTCAATTAGCAAAATGTCATGATAGGTGTGAAAGCGTCCATTGTTCGCTGATCAGTTCCAACTTTGAGATAAACAATTCAAACTACATGCTAATTAGAGTCATAGGGACAAAAATTTAGTTTGACATAAACGCAATTTGGACATAGGTGAATTGGAGGTAAGCAGATTAATTTCATAAAGAGAAAGAGCAAAAAAATCGGGACCCAACGAAACAGTTTGACATAACCAAAATTTTGATATAAGCAAGTTTGACATAACGAGATTCAACTGTAGTTCCCATTTTATGTCGCAGTGTAAGTCAATGTAAGTTCAGTTTCCAGGACTACTTTCAGTGCTTTGATACATGTATATAAGTTTACCTGCAGGTTTGATCAGTCTGTGTTTGTTGAATACATTGTAGAGCAGAATGTATAGAACACGTTCCCTTATTTTCTGGAGATGTTGTATTATTTGGTTGTAAATATGTCCATATTATTGTATTCATGTCACACAGTGTATGTATGGTATCTAACTGCCACCAGGTGGCACTATGTATAACATCTACAACATCTGGTGGACAGGAAGAGATTTTGGACTCAATGCATTTCAGCATATTGGCTGCAGAGCTAAACAATAAATAAATCATTTTGTAATTTATATAGTGTAGTTATACAGTGCATATAGAATAAAAACAAACCAATGTGACTATTATGGATCGAAGACTTTAAAGAAAAGACACATTTTCATAAACAAAGTACCAAAAGTTTATTGTGGGACAAAAAGACAATTAATTTTTACAAATTGCTGCATAAAGGCTAGCTATCAGGAAAGTTTACTCACATGCAAACATGTTGTGTATTATTAGGTGTTGTCATGGTAACCAGATATGCTAGACTAGCAATATTCATACAATCTTGTACACCAACAATATCACAGTCTCTGTTATCTATAAAACATAATGCTACATCATTAGAATGTATACATACATAATCTATAAACATACTAAAACATTAGAAGATTATGCTGGCTGATATATGCCATGTCGTATTTTCGCTTTGATTTTGTTGTATCTTCGTGTTTTCATATTTTCGCATTGTCGTGGCGAAAAAGCGAAAATACGACAGATAAAACAGATGTAAGGCGAAACACGACACATTTTTGGTGTCATATTGTCGCACTTTATCAGTCACCTGTGATTTATAAAGTCACATTTTTTCACAAATTCACAAACAAGAGAGCGACAACGGCTCCTCGTTGACCAAATAAGGCGTCAGATAGAATGCATAGGAACATTGTTCCATTCCCGCTGAATCGCCATGGTAAGTTCCTGTAGGTTTCTGGGCTATATTTATAAAAAAATATTTGGTGGCAAACATTTGGCTAAACGTGCTTTATCATGTTTATTTGTTTACTTACCAACAAGCTGCCATTTATTCCATAAATTGCACATAGAAGTAACATTACAGATTAAAGCCCTTGCTACTGCCAGCTACGGTGCTCCAGCCTGGAGTAGACCAATCGCACTTGCGCGATTTTAGGGGCTAATTCTTGGCATAATTACAACCTATTGGTCACAAAATCAATTGCTAAAGAGATAGATAAACATTAATGAATGAGCTTATATCGATTTTAATTTATCTATTTGCACGAGCAAATCGTGCACGCACTCGAGCGTTTTACAGCTTATAGGTGATTAGCCGCGTAATTATGTGACACACTTTGTCAATGCACATTGTTTTGATTAGATTGCTTGCTGTGTAATATGTTCTGCAAATTTTATTTGAATGAAATGATAAATGAAGAAAATATGAAGAAATATAGAAATGCGTTGGAAGATTTGTTTAGTATATATAAGTAGTAAACACAAAACTATATTAGTAGATTGTAAATTATACTATGTAATATATAAACACAATACTATATTAGTAGATTGTATAATTCATTACATTATATATAAATACAATACTACATTTAGTACAGTGCATGCCTCACTACATACATGTAATCTGTAAATACATGTACAAGTCAATGATTAATCAATATCTAAGTTTTATTTGCCAATAGATTTAAGGCATGTATGAAATATGTTTATACCTGGGTATGGACAATACATTTGTGTACATCCAATCATTGAATCATGGCAGAAACAATGATTACACCCATCTGTTGCAAGGAAACTTTCACCAGATTTATAAACCATGTCTTCATAGATACAGTCCTTCACAGCTACAATGTAATGTATGGCAGAGTATATATTAAGTGTAGTTGAATAATGATTTATAAATCAAAATTTTATTGCCCATTGTGGCATTTAATCATGCTATGTGACAATGTTGAGACACATTAAACTGTTGCTATGTTACAATGGGGAGACATATTTAAATGTTGCCATATGAAAATGGGAATTCAAACTTTGCTGTGTTACAACAGGTAGACACATTTGAATGCTGATATGTTACAATAGGGAGACACATTTAAATGTTGATATGTTACAATAGGGAGACACATTTAAATGTTGATATGTTACAATAGGGAGACACATTTAAATGTTGCTGTGTTACAGTAGGTAGACACATTTAAATGTTGATATGTTACAATAGAGAGACACATTTAAATGTTGATATGTTACAATAGAGAGACACATTTAAATGTTGATATGTTACAATAGGGAGACACATTTAAATGTTGATATGTTACAATTGAGAGACACATTTAAATGTTGATATGTTACAATAGGGAGACACATTTAAATGTTGATATGTTACAATAGGTAGACACATTTAAATGCTGATATGTTACAATAGGGAGACACATTTAAATGTTGCTGTGTTACAATAGAGAGACACATTTAAATGTTGCTGTGTTACAATAGGGAGACACATTTAAATGTTGATATGTTACAATAGAGAGACACATTTAAATGTTGATATGTTACAATAGAGAGACACATTTAAATGTTGATATGTTACAATAGAGAGACACATTTAAATGTTGATATGTTACAATAAAGAGACACATTTAAATGTTGATATGTTACAATAGAGAGACACATTTAAATGTTGATATGTTACCATAGGGAGACACATTTAACTGTTGATATGTTACAATAGAGAGACACAATTAACTGTTGCTTTGCAACAATGGAGAGATCAGAGACACATATCCAACAGTTCGTCAATAACCATCAGACAGTATATTCATCCATGCAAATTAAAAGAATTAAGAGAAGTGGAAATGCTACCAAAATACAGGTTTTGATAGTTAGTTAATAAGAAAAACCTTTAGCTAGCAACTCTGACCTTGGCCCCAAAACGCCAAATATGATCCAAAGTCACGTCTCTATAAAACATATTAGCACCATTCTTTGTAGCAATAGGTCTATCTGAACAAATACTGGCTTGACTACATGTTTGACATCACACCTGCCTAACCGACCTACAACATACCAAAGGCTAGGTCTGGTAAACAACACAATCATACTTACTGATGTTTGTTTTTGGGATAGACTCCATACACACATGACCACATCCGTTGCTACAACACAATTCCCTTTGAGAACAGTCAAGATTAGACAAGCACGTCTGTACACATGTACCAACCTGTCCTTCAACCAGTTCTGGACATTGACTATCAGCTATAAATACAGCACACAATACAATATAAATGTGTTTAAAATTTCATTGCACATTAAGTCAACGTGCAAAGAATAAAAAAAATAATTTAAAACTTCTCTCTATGGTTTACGAAATGACTAACTATTCATCAATCCACAAATACATATTTATTGTAGATCACCATTTTTGCAGAGAATTAAGTATTTTAAGTCTAGTTGATAAAAATTTGAAAGCATATTTCAAACAGGGACACTATATATAAAGTATTACATGTAATGTCACAGTATGGTGACAATGAAATAGACATGCCTCCGTGGTCGAGTGGTTAAAGTCCCATAAGTTTTTCGCTATAAAAAATATATGCAAAAAACAAACAATTGCTGATATTATCCCAAGATAATAATTACCGACGGAAAAAGCCATCGTTCTTCTAAAAACACTTGTTTCGCTGTGAATTTTTCTTTTGTGAACTTGAAATATATAGACTGCGTGACATCACTTAATGCCGTGTGCATAATATGACAGCGAGAAAAACACAGCTGTTCCATAAATAGAATTTTTTTCAATGATATTGAAAAAATTACGATAGTGGTTTCGGAAACATTTTTTCTTGCTGTAAAGTATGCAGGTGAGGAAAACACACCGGATTCCTCTGTTATAGAACAGACAGAAACTATTACTACCGATAGATTTATATGCTTTTGGGACTTTAATGTCACTGACTTCAAATCACTGTAACCTCTCACTGATAGAGGGTCATGGGTTCGAGCCCCGCTACCGACCATGTCTCTTTATATGAGAAAGTAGCTTTTGCTTACAGAGGATGGAAGTCCAGTACTGGTTCTTCCCAGGACGATGCTTAGGTGAACTGTCCGCCTCATATGACTCTGACTGTTGAAAAGTGGTTTAAAGCATTTGCCTCGCTCTTTATGGGAAAATTTGAACATGATTTCCTTAATACTCAAGATCTTAAGCCAAATTTTTGGTTCAGATTTCTAGGTGATATTTTCATGATATGGGTCCATTCTCACGAGGAACTAATAAAATTCATAAAAAATATCAACGAATTCCATGCATCTATAAAATCTTCACATAATATCTCCAAGACAGAAGTATCTTTTCTAGACATAGCTGTGAAAAAGAATGATCTTGACATAGACACGAGTGTATATATCAAAACAACGAATATACATCAATACTTAGAATATTCTTCCAGTCATCCAACGTCATGCAAAAACGGGATACCATTCAGTCAAGCGAAACAATAAAGAAGAATTACATCCAACGATGACAGTTTCAAGAGTCTATTTCTAAATTATGTGACTTCTGGAACGAAATTACCCACGGAATATTATTGATGGTGCAATCGAAAAGGTATCGAATTTAAATTATGAACAGGCACTTGTTGAATCTCAAAGTGTTGACAAACTTGTTATACCATATGTATAAAATACTGGGACTTGTTTAATCTATAAGAGAAGGACAGTAAGCAATTGCTACACAACTTCAAACCAGTTTTAGACTATAAACATACAAGAAATTTACTTGACTTTCTTGTTCGCTCTCAATTTGTATCTACAGAAAATAATTATTTAAATTCATCCCAGCCTTGTAACAGAAGAAGGTGCTCTCATTGCATCGAAATTATCTCAGAAAGCAGTTTTACCAGTTTTAATAAAAATGAGATGTACTTGTTAAAATGTTTAACAGATCTATGTAATTTCATGTAAAAAATGTCAAATTCAGTATGTTGGGCTCACTAACCAACAAGTAACTAGACGAATGATCGAGTAGCCACAGATTTGACACTAAGAATTATGATCTGTCCTGTGATAATTATGCTTCAATTGTTGCTATTTATAAATTAATTCAAATAATCATTCGATAACGATTTCTCATTCATGTCTACATGTATTAATATAGTACAGAACAGTATGAAACGCTTGTGCAAAGAGACTTACTGGATCCATAAATTACAGACATTGCAACCAGCACCCAGTAGGTGCAGGTGGTTTAAATTCTAAATTCGCACAATTTCGTATGCAACTTATATGATGTCTTATGCATATGTGTCGAAAATTTTGACGTCATATCCGTTATCATTGGTAAATAACAGATAAACAGGCAACCGTGCTGAGATAACAAATAATCACAAATGACGTCTAAAAATCTGCAAGAAAATCATGCAGTAATAAAATTTTTAGCTGAACTTGGCAAAACACCTACGTACACTAATAAAATGATGCAGAAGACATCTATAAAATCAACTGTTTCACGGGCGTTGGTTTTTAGATGGCACCGACGCTTTAAGGACAGGCAGATAGGACTGGAAGATGAATCGGGACAAGGACGGAAAACAATTATTGATGTCAAATTGATCGAGTCAATTAAGGACGTCATTTATGCGGATCGTCAAGTGACTATAAGAGAAATTTGCAACTTAACTGGTCATAGTTATGGAACTGTCCATAAAATTTTGGAAAAACGCTTTAATATGCACAAAGTAAGTTCTCGATGGATACCGCATTTATTATCTAATGACAATAAAGCATCTCCTTCCCCTAAGAAGGCATGTGTCTCAAAATCGGCAGGAAACACATGTTCATCTTCTTCGCAGATATTAATGGAATGATACTTCAGCATGCTGTACCCACTGATAAAACTGTGAATGCTGATTACTACTCTAAAGTATAACTTTAAATATTTTATCAATGTTTACATAATTACATTAATACAACATTAAAGATAAAGAAAATTATAGAAACTATAATTTTGTTTTTGTAAGTTTATGTAAAGGAATCATATATTGATTAAAATAGATGGTTAAACAATCATCCTGCTATTGTGATTGCACGCCACCTCATACTGCAGGAATTACACAACTGAAAATCAGCATTTTGGGGTTTAAACTGTAGAACACCCACCCTACAGCCCGGATCTAACACCTACAGATTTTCGTATTTTCCCAGTATTTAAATCAGCTTTGAGAGGTAACAGATTTGATTCTTTTACTGAACTTTCATGTGCAGCACAGAATGTTGTTTCTAGTCTTGACTCACAGTGGTATAAATTTAAGACATGTATGCACAAAGGATTGATCGACACCGTAAATGTATCTCATGTCGGGGCAAGAAAGAATCATTAATTTAAGGTGGAACAAAACGATTGAAATTACGTCGTTTTCGACGTCAAAACGGTCATTTTTACGGTATTTATAGTGCCTCTCTGATAATATTTATCACTCAATCAGTTTATGGAAAAAATTAATGAAATAAAATTTTAATAGCGGATAATTAAATTACCTACATGTAGGTATAAATTTGATGATCATGACTTAATTATAAGTCCAAATAAAACGATTTTAAATGTAAAAGTTTAGTGGTTTTTTTTCTCACTTCCAAACTTAAATTATTTTTATTAAAAATCTGCCTGAGGGATTTTTTTTATTTTTGTCTAGAATAAAGTTTGATGTGTCATCTACTGTTCTCATAAATTTTAAGAAAATCTATCGAGCTGTTTTTATTTTATCCAAGCGTCACTATATAGCGTCACCTTACAAAACGTTAATTCGCCTTCAAGAACGTCGTTTGACACATTGTGAACAGCGCTATTCTTTCTGTTATAATAATAATAATATCTTTAATTATAGAAGGTGCACACATTTTATGTTATACATTTTTAAGTAAAATGTACAAAACATTTGACTTATTTTCAATGCGGCCTTCTGGAAACAAGCAAAACAACATTTAACTAATACATATTAAAATGAATGAATGACGGGTTGACTCTCGGTTGGTCTCGAATGGGTGACTAGAGCGGTCAAGTTTGGCAATTTTGACACATCATTTATATACGCATATGTACACAAAATTAAGCACACTAAAATGATAATGTAATGTGTTTATTGTTAGCTGAAAAGAATGGCAATGTGATTAGGGTTACTGACAGACAATGTATCATTAATTCCAACAAATCATTTTAGATCATAGTGTACAGTTAGTAAAATAGATGTAAGTACGCGATAGATATCTAAACATGACGTGTGTTTGAAGCGACGTTCTTGACAGCGAATGAGCGCATTATAAGGTAATGCTATCATTTAAAGCTTTAATAAAATAAAAACGACTCGATAGATTTTCTTAGAATTTATGAGAACAACAGGTGACACATCAAACTTTATTCTAGACAAAAATAAAAAAATTCCCTCTGGCAGATTTTTAATAAAAATAATTTAAGTTTGAAACTGAGAAGAAAAAAACACTAAACTTTACATTTGAAATCGTTTTATTTGCACTTATAATTAAATCATGATCATCAAATTTATACCTACGCGTAGGTAATTTTATTCTCCGCTATTAAAATTTTATTTCATTAAATATCTACATAAATTGATAGAGCGATAAATATTTTCAGAGAGGCACTAAATATACCGTAAATGACCGTTTTGACGTCGAAAACAACGTAATTTCAATCGTTTGGTTCCACCTTAAAGGAATCATTAGGAAGACGACGTCGCTGGACATTGTGTATCAATATCGGACTGCCCCGCTCCGACGTGAAGGATCTCTATTTAGAGGTGTATGGGCTGAATAAAGATTGGGAATAATGCTGTCTTTGTTTCAAAATTATACTCCAAATACCCTTCAAATACTAGACCCAGTCTCATTTATTTTCGATCACCCCTCGTATATACTTAATAGGTACTTTTGAATCTTTATTGATCCGCTTTTTACATAATTTCATTTTGTGATTAATTCTATTTGTATGCTTTTCATTTTTTTACACCACATTGCATGTTACCGCGACGTCATTTCCATTGTTATGATTTATTTATTATTATATGAAGCCAATGCCGCAAAGCGTTGATGGATAAAATTAATCGTTTTTCACGTTTTTCGTGTTTGGTGATTTTTTTATCTTTATTGATTGTTGACCTAGAGCATCTTAACATAAGATAAGTGTCTACAACTACACAATAAACAACATAAAATTTATACTTTACCTGGCGGACAATACATCAAAGTACAAACTTCATCCCCCATGTTACATGTACAAGTATTACATCCATCTAATGACTTGTATGATGTACCATGTGTGTATGTAACACCATTAACAACACAATCTGTAGTGTCTACAAATAATTTACATGATTCAAAACTACATAGCAGTATATATCATTACTGCATGCATGTATACATGTATATATATAAACACACACACATTGGATAAATGAATTACATTCTAATCAACAAGACATGACAATTAACTATCTTAATGGCAGGTCAGTCATTTACCTTTAAGTGAACATTCATTGAACTATATGAATATATTACATTATTTTCATTCCAAAGGAATTTTTACCTTTAACATTGTAGATAATTATGTATACAACAAGAAAGGGTCAAAACTAAATGTATAGCGCAATTTACTGGGAACAATAATGGTCCCAGCAATATAATAGAAAAACATTTTGACTTTAAAGACTTACCTACACCATACATAGCACAAATACCTTGCACCATGTAAGAAGCAAGTTGTAGATTGTTGGCTGTCATCTGCAATGATGCTATACTGCAATTATTTAAATCCATTTCCATCATACTTTGATTGTACATATCAAACACATTTCTGTAATCAAGTGATAAATACATGTAAATACTAGAAATAAGAATCTCTTATAATGATATGCATTAGATATCGAACTACTCATGACATAAGCATAGTGTTCAATTCGGACAAATTTGGGCAAAGACCTATACATTACATGTATATTGTATCAGGGATGCTATATAGGTCTTTGATTTGGGCATAGAAAATACATAAACACAAGAACCGGATTCTGTCGATTTAGCTATCAACATGATGTTGGCCTGCAAAACCACAACCAACTTAGATTTGCTGCAATCATACATAGCTATTTATCGAAAAGTTCCCACAAAGATATGGAATAGACCGGATGAATGGATTTTATACGTATTTTAATAACACCCAGTTGCTTCCCCTGTTTAGTTTACGACATTTGTTTTATTTGCTTCGCCTCAGCAAGTATCGATAAAGTTTTATATGAATGCTAGGTGTGAAGAATACTGTCATCGAATTTTTTTCACATAAGTTGACAAGACGTTAGATTGGAGACGCCAGCAGAATTGACAGTAATTTGAGTGAAACACCTCGAAAAACGAACTGACTGAAAAAGGTGTAGTGATGACTTCCATACCTAAAAAGGTCTTCGAATATGAGAAATTCTTGAATGAGAAATTGAAGGAGGATCTACGTTTGTTGTTAAATCAGAGGGACAAGATTTACGGCCAATTGGCTGAATACTACCAGTTGAAAACTACAATTGAACAAATAAAAAGCAATGAAGTGACTACAAATTTGAAAACAAAAGTTGATCTGGGATGTAATTTTTATGTTCAAGCTAATGTATCAGATGCTACAAGGATATTTGTCTTCATTGGTTTTGGTTTTTTCTTAGAAATGACTTTGGATGAGGCCATAAAATTCATTGATAAAAGGACTCACTTTCTAAATGAACATTCTGATAGATTAACCTCAGATGCTGTGAAAGTGAAGGCAAATATTAGACTTGTAATTGAAGGCTTAAGAGAATTACAGAATTTTGAAATCCCATCAGAGAAGAAAAAAAGAGAGCTGTTAGTATTAGCTATTATTATTCTTTTTTTTTAACCTTATTAAATGCGTCAGAAAATAATTTATATGTGATCTAAATATGTAATGCTGGTAAAGATTTGTTCAAATCAAGATTGTCAACAGCAATTTCCCAGTGGTGAAAGGTTTTGGAAAAAGGTCATTTGCATATAATGGTTGTAGTCTATCATCTATGGAATATGCTACCTCGTGATATAAGGAATGTTCATTCCATTTCCTCTTTTAAACACAAGGTTAAGGACAATCTGTTAATTTTTTTTTATATTTAAACTTAATCCCATTCTTTTATCATAGCATTAAATTTTATAGTACTGTTCACTTTAGTATTACTACACTAAGTAATTTTTTTAAGTTTTATTATGCATGGCAACTTGTTTCATGTTTTTTTACTAAGTCATCAACTCAGGTGAAAATTATAGCATTATATTGTTCCTCAGTAACATATCTTTTAGTTGCATACTTTTAAATCTCATAACGCATACTGTTCTGTGACAAGTACATATTAAGTGATATTGCATCTTAACATGCGGTGCTATTTTATAAGTTTCTGTGTTATTATTTATTATTATGTAAAAACTTTTTATTATTTGCATTTTGTCATCCTATGTCTGTTAGCAATAGCACTATATATCTAAGGACCACAATGGAAATAAGGGTATTGATTTATCCTTTTTTGTGTTATCCTTACTCTATATAATGTTGATTGACATGGCTTCTTTAATTCATACCTGTCTTTAATTGTTTGTATGTTTTAATGTACTTGCCATGTTTGTTTTAACATTTTATAGTGAAATAAATGTATCTATCTATACATGCTTGAATTTTATTAACTATATTTTCTCTCTTCTATTACAGATTTTGACAGTCTACTCTAGAAAACACGTTCATCTAGATTCAGGCAAATGGAAATTAGCAGGACAGAAGTATTTCTGATTTGATCTGTAGAGATATGTCAGCACAGAAGTATAATTAGAAATTATCAAAACAAAATACTACATGGCTGGATTGAATTGTTGAATTCGATTTTTATTGTATTTCCTGCTTTATATGTTCAGATGATAATGTTACATAATAAGAGTTATTAAAGTAAAACTAGAATATTATTTTTACTTATAATATATAAATTGTTATTTGATTTATGTGTTACATAAATTTGATTTATTATGTTATTATATCACATAATACAAGTTTTTTAACTTATACAAGAATATTATTTCAAGCTGTATTTTTAAAGGTTCTTCCATGCGCTTTCTAAATGAGAAAATTTGAATTGTCTCTAAAAATCAAATTGTATACTGAAATATAAAATTACTGAAAGCACAACTGGAACTACCATTTGAGTTTATTATTATATACAAAATATATTAAACCCTCGAGATGTACCGGTAATATCTTTTAAAAAATCTAAAGGAAACTTGATCATGATGTTGTTTTTTTCCATTATGAAGTTTTAGTTGTGATTGAAATAGGTCTTCTGGGTTCAAAAACTAGAACATATTGATCAATATGAACATAAGTGAAAGGGTTTTCATTCCATTAATTCATGACTGCTAAAAATGATATATACTTGCACTAATTAGATGTTAATTGTAAGTCATTAGTTGATTTACCTATCTTTTAGAAGGCAAGTTATCTAGCCTTCTTAGGTCATCATTCTGGAACTTTTTCAATATTTGCTCTATCCTTTTTGCTTAAAGTGGTAAATCATACTAACTCGAGCCAATTATTGTGAACGATGAGACACAAGAAATCCAATTGTCTTGCATAATACTTACAATCTTGATCACATCTGCTATCACATTCTATAAATAGTGTTAGCTTCATCTGGAGCTGATACTAACAAATTAATATTGATAGGCACATAACATGGTGTACACATTGTTATTTATATACACCCACCCACTATCAGTGGTGGGTGCTAAACTACAATCATGTAAAATGTCCCGAAGCGTTGCTTCCTATTTCTTTTCATGGCTGTAACATTGATGTTCACTGATGGATTTCAAAACAACTTGGCATGATTTGGGAAAATTTGGGAAAAATATATTTTGTTAATTGGTATCACATCAACAATTTTAAACAGGTCTGTTAGGATCCTATTCTAAATTTGTTAGTAGTTTCATTTACCTTTTTGCTGAGTTCACTAAAACTAGTTTAACTATCATTTTCAGTGGACCTTTACTATATGAATGTTATACATTTTTCTTTGATTCTGCATTTTTAATTATAAGTGAATGGTAAGATGTAACTGAAATGCAAAGCTGGTCCTCAGTCAAAATTTCAATAGATCAGTCTAAAACTAGATTATTATGATAGATGGTGTGGCAGTTATTTCCCTTCATACATTGTATTTAACATAACAAAGCAATGTATGAAAAAATCATTGTGTTTTGGAAACTTGATTATCAAAATTAAGTTCCTTTGTAATCATAGGGCAGTCTACCCTCCTTGAACTCCATAATGGTTAAAAGAAAGCTGCATAAAGGAAATAGTACGCGACTAAATAGTGTGATTATACAGATGTATTTTGTATATTTCCTCAATTAAGGTGTCTGACCTAAATATATTTCAAATCATTTTATTGTAACTTATCTTAATAAGTGCTTGTTGGTAAATACATAACAAATTCAAATGTGAAGAATTAAAGCCACGTATCCGCTGTTAGCCAATAAAACATCGCGCCTAAGTGGCTGTTTTGCATATCCTGTTTCCGTAAAAGTAGTTCTACTTTTGGTTTTCGTTCGATGGTTCAGTAATATCTCTACAGACGTATGCATGCCTTTGCAACAATCTACCATCGTTGTATGTGTTTTGTGCTTTTTTTAACATTATCTTGATATTACAGGACCAATTCTCATCTAATCATACTGATTTATACTTGACATAAAATGGCAACACTAAACATCAAGTTCATGTCGGGTAACTTGCGGAGGTCGAATGTTTAAACACCGGCTTATGAATAATACTTCGAGTTGCTAAATACGAACATAAAATACTGGTTGTGTGCTTTTAAAAAATGATAAAGAGTTCTTTTATGCAAGATTATTTAGAATTACATGATCATGTCTGGATCTCGAGCAACATCAGGTTAACTATAGGCCCTACTTTATTGAGTCAGGGTCTTTTTGATTTGAGTCACCCTGATTGTGTTCAATGCGGTGATGTACTGTTGTGTTAAAAATCAGAAGTATTGATGTTTATATTTAAAAAGCTAAGAGACTATAGTAAAGCATATGTCCTTCACATACATGTATATGATCTGCATTATATATGAATGAAAAGTCGGTCCGTTAGTGTAAATGTTAAAAATATTTGCATGGGCACGAACAATATGGGTACACATTTCCCTTTTTTGCTTCGTATGGAAAACAAGTAATGCGGCAATGGTACGAAACCAGGTTTTCCAAGGCTTTAATACCACAGTACTCTAGACTTCCGCACTAAGGCTTCATCAGTGGTTCAGTTTCCGATGTGGCTAATAAGTTAACAGTGACCTTTACCCTATTGGCATAAAAGACAATCCCAAGCTTGGTTTCCATGCAAGCTACCTACACACAAAATTTATCGCAATATCTTCATCCTTAATTAAGTTACTCGCCGGAAACTGATTTTCTATTTCTAGTAACAGCGACCTTGGCCCCACAGATCCAAGCTAGGTTTAAATTCAGGGATGCTAAATACCAAGTTCCAAACTTAAGTTATTGACAGGACACTGATTTTCTATTTTAAGTAACAGTGACCTTGATCCCACAGATCCTTAATACAATCCCAAGGAAGCTAGGTTTTCATTCAAGGATGCTAAATATCAAGTTTAGTCAACATTGGTCATTCCAAACTTAAGTTATTGACCGGACACTGATTTTCTATTTTTAGTAACAGTGTCCTTGACCCTACAGATCCCAAATACAATCCCAAGGAAGGTTTTCATTCAAGGATGCTAAATACCAAGTTTTGTCAACGTTGGTCATTCCAAACGTATGTTATTGACCTGACACTGATTTTCTATTTTTGATAACAGTGACCTTGATCCCACAGATCCGAAATACAATCCCAAGGAAGGTTTTCATTCAAGGATGCTAAATACCAAGTTTAGTCAACATTGGTCATTCCAAACTTAAGTTATTGACCGGACACTGATTTTCTATTTTTAGTTGCAGTGACCTTGACCCCACAGATCCCAAATACAATCCCAAGGAAGGTTTTCATTCAAGGATCCTACATACCAAGTTTAGTCAAGATTGGTCAATCGGAACTTAAGTTATTGACCGGACTGCGCCTGTTTGGCATGTCACAATAGTTCAAATAGAATAAATCTGAGTGAGTCATGTTGTACTTCTGTATGTGTTTTGTGGTCTCCAGTTTTCCTAACTGCTGGATGATTAGATCAAATTAGCTATATAACACATAATATTTATAATTATAATTTTGTCAAATGTAAAGGGAGCACTATTTTTCAAGACTGATTAAAACCTGAGCATAAATTTTGCTTTGATTTCATAAAAAAATTTTTTTTAGTTACTTTTTAGGTCACCTGAGCACTAGGTGTTTGGAGAGCTACTAGTATCAATCAATGTCCGGCATCCGGCGTCAACAATTGGGTTATTAACACTAGGGGTCACAGTTTTGTTTAAATCTTCATCAAAATTTGTCAAAATGTTTGTCTTAATAATACCTTGGACAAGGTCGAACATGGGTCATCTAGGGTCACAATTAAGTCCCCGGGTCAAATCCCTTGAAAACCTTATTAACACTCTAATGGTCGCATTTTTTATTGGATCTTCATCAAACCTTGTCAAAATGTTTGTCTTAATGATGTGTCGGGCAAGTTAGAACATGGGTCATCTAGGGTCAGATATAAGGTCACAGGGTCAAATCCCATAAAACCTTGTTAACATCTGTGGTCAAAAATTAGGTCACCAGGTCATATCCCTTGAAAACCTTGCTAACACTCTGGAGGTCGCATTTTTTATTGGACCTTCATCAAACTTTGTCAAAATATTTGTCTTAATGATGTCTTGGACAAGTTCGAACATGGGTCATCTAGGGTCAGATATAAGGTCACAGGGGCAAATCCCATAAAACCTTGTTAATATCTGTGGTCAAAAATTAGTTCACCAGGTCATATCCCTTGAAAACCTTGTTAACACACTAGAGGTCACAGTTTTGATTGGATGTTCACCAAACCTTTTCATAAGGTTTGTCTTAATGATATATTGGACGAGTACAAACATGGGTCATCTAGGGTCAAATCCCGGGAAAACACTGTTATTACTCTAGAGGTCACAGTTTTGATTGGATCTTCATCAAATCTTGTCAGAATGTTTGTTTTTATGATATCTTCGACAAAAATGAAAATTAGGTCACCAGGCCAAATCATTGGTAAACCTTAATAACACCGTAGAGACAACATTGTTTATCAAATCTTGATGAAAGTTGCTCAAAATATCTGTCTTGATGATTTCTTGGTCACTGTTAGGCTCTGACCTAGATAAATGTTGAGAAAGAAGTTGATATGAAAGAAGTTGCATTCTTTACTCAGGTGATCGAAAAAGGGCCAAAGTTCGAACATGGGTTGTTTACTATAAATGTATTGGTGAATGTGCAAACTTCAATATTCATATGGTTGAATTAGTCGCATTGATTGTGGTAGAATTCTGAGTAACTAAATGTTTGTGTTATTGGGTATTGGTAACATGTCGGTTTTAGAGAAACAAAACTATATACGAGGGTCAGTCAATAAGTCCTGTCACATGGCTTATAAGATATATACCGGACTAAAAAGTTAATGTACCAGTCTATATTCCTTCAAAGTCACACACTGTGTGTTCAATGGTTGACTTCCATCTTTACGGCAACCCGCGAATTCCGGTTGCTAAACATCAATCGTTGATGCGTCTTAAGCCTGCGGTAACAGCACTTAGTAGTTGTACTACCACCACATTACGGTTCTTTCAGTTTTATTAACAGATATAAGTCTTGGGGAATTAGATCTGGTGAATAGGCAGGGTTTGGCAGTTCTTCACAGCTCATCTCACTCAGTAGTGACGTCACAAATGTTGCCTTCTGGCACGCAGCGATATCTTGCAAAATAAGTGGACGTTCCAAATGAAATTCTGGTCGCTCATTAGCTGAGGTATTTTAATAAAAAATCTATGTCGCTTTAAAATCTCTGCTAGTTAGTTTTTCGTAAAAAATCGTCCATGACTATTGCATTCACACACAGGCCACAAATACCTTACGGGTGAGGCTATCACGAGCAAATAATTCGCATGTGCGTAATTATAATACATATTTTGTATGAGACCAACAGCTTTGACTGCAAACGAAGTTGTACATGTAAAACAAGTACACGTACCTTCAATATTTATAAGGTTTTACCAGACGCATAACACTATTTAAATTCAGCTCCGCAGCAGCTGTATTGTAGCCATGTGATCAGAGTTTGATCCCCTGTCGCGGAAGGTTATACTTAGACGAAATGTCATCTATCAAAAAAGATATCATCCACATGTGGAAAACTGGCTTGTTCCTTGTGGAAGGACAAGTTAACACTGGATAGTACTGGTTAATGAGCAATGGTTGGGTGAAACGACCACGGATATACCGAGAAAAATGTTAAAAATACAAGGACAAGCTAAACTAGAGCTGTCACAGAGGTGACTATTACCCCCCCCCCCCCCCCCCGCCGCCGCTTTGACACTAAAAATGTGATAGTTCACCATACGGCTAATTTCAAGGGCACATAACTCTGCAATGAGTGGATCATTGGGCTTGAAAAATGTGTCAGCACATGTACATTTAATAATGATAATATATTTCAAGTTTCAATTCAATCCCTTGAAAAATGTGGAAGTAGTTCCCTCCACAAACTAAGACTGCCACTGTACACTATACGGCTAAGTTCAAGGGCACATAACTCTGGAATGAGTGAATCGCTGGGAATGAAAACTATGTCTTGCACACCTGCATTTGATATTGATAACATATTTTAATTCAATCCCTTGAAAAATGTCGAAGTAGTTCGTTCCACAAACTAAGACTGCCATTGTACACTATATGGCTAAGTTCAAGGGCACATAACCCTGGAATGAGCGAATCACTGGGAATGAAAATTGTGTCTTGCACATCTAAACTTCATGGTGATAACATATTTCAAGTTTCATTGCAATTGCTTAAGGAATGTGGAAGTAGTTCGCTCCACAAACTAAGACTGCCATTGTACACTATATGGCTAAGTTCAAGGCCACATAACTCTAGAATGAGTGAATCACTGGGAATGAAAATTGTGTCTAGCACATCTACACTTCATGGTGATAACATATTTCAAGTTTCATTGCAATTGCTTATGGAAAGAAGTCCGCTCCACAGACTTCTGATATTTCATGCGGGCCGACCGACCGACCGACAGAGTGACTCCAATGCACCCCCTCTCAAAGGTATAATGATTCATGGTCTATAAAAGCCGATGTAGCATAAAATTTTGACCGTTGAAAAGCGACCCGACATGTTTTCAACGTTAAATTTTGATCAAGAAAGTCGTTGAATATTGATCAATGTTAAATTTTGATCAATCCTGGGGTCAATTTTTAACGATAACTTAAACTCTAGACAAACCTCAGAAATCGACTGTGCGAATATGAGAATTAGTCCTGCAGGTGCGTAGCTCTAGTAAGACACTGTTTTACATGCACAGTCTATACATT
The DNA here is from genome assembly GCA_964023205.1 of Lutraria lutraria. Classification (NCBI taxonomy): domain Eukaryota; kingdom Metazoa; phylum Mollusca; class Bivalvia; order Venerida; family Mactridae; genus Lutraria; species Lutraria lutraria. The sequence goes on from OZ026841.1 coordinate 9,201,153, forward strand.
TTGTCGTCCTAAGCGCCCTTTTGCTCTTGTCTGTCCTATAGGCGCTACCATATCGTTTTTTTGCATTTTGTTTCAAACTTTTTTAAATGTGAGTTATTTCAGACAAACCTCAGAAATCGACTGTGCGAATATGAGAATTAGTCCTGCAGGTGCGTAGCTCTAGTAAGACACTGTTTTACATGCACAGTCTATACATTTTGTCGTCCTAAGCGCCCTTTTGCTCTTGTCTGTCCTATAGGCGCTACCATATCGTTTTTTTGCATTTTGTTTCAAACTTTTTTAAATGTGAGTTATTTCAGATGCTTTTATTTTAAAACAAAGTTAAAAGACAAAAAATATAATTAAACTTTTAGGTTGGTTATTAATCGAACAGTAAGTATTCGGTTAATGATAATTAACGGACCCTTATATAAAGTAAATGTCTATGGATAAAAGTTAGAGGTACTTGTTCCTTATAAATTGTGAGTGTGATATTTAGATATAATTGATCAAATATTAACTTTCAAACATACAACATTCCGGAATGTTATGTTAGACCAGGGTCAGTTATACATGTATTTGACTTTGTACCATAAAGGGAGGTAATATTGCTAACTATTGTACTCTCCCTTTTCTAAGGTTATATAGCATTTTTAACTTCATGTCAATAAATTCCAAAATCACACAATTAAAAAAGCTTGTAGTGAATGTTTTACAAATTATTTAATCTAAAAGTGTGTAATGGTTAATAAGGATTGCTTGTATTAGGGTCTGTGATCCCTTAACTATGTCTAAAACAGTCAATTTTACATTTTGAGATGCAACAACGCTCTTTTGCGTAAGTGGAGGGTACTTTTTGTCATATACTGATTTCAATTCATACTTTTCTAAATTTATTCTTAGACATTATTAAGCAATGACCAGCTGATGAACTAATTACTTGGCTATATCCTGTCAGTAGGTCATTATTGTGTTGTCGTTTTTGTTGTTCAGTACGAACAATAAAGTTATTACCGTATTTCAGAAATCGCTCAGTTTTCATTGAAAACCTGCATACCGAACAGCTTCCATTAACTTAACCTTCCGCCTACGAACATAGTTCCATTTTTTTCAGTTCAATGGCATAAATACAAATTCAAAAATTACGTGCATATAAGTCAAAATCAGATGGCTATGCAATATCGTGAACGAGCAATACTAGACAGTCGTAAAAAATCTAAACAATCCTGTCCCTCGGATTACTACAATATTTACTATCAGTACACACATTTCAAGGAAGGATGACGTCATAATCCTCGTGCTTTATATGCTAATTTGTCTGTTTCCTAGCTTCTATTGTAAACGTATAGAAGTCATCATTGAATTCATGGGTGATGCGATGATAACTGTGTGTCAACCAGATATTTGAAAAAAGTGGTTCATCGGGAAATTGTAATCGATTGATTTAATGCTTATAACGTGTAACTTTTTCTTCGAGTGTGTCTTCATGTGTGAGATATTACATTCTGCAAAAGTTGAGTATACAAAGAGGCAGGTAATGTAGACTATATGATATTATGCTATTTGCTTAACTACTTTTTGTGATCAGATGGGAATCATAAATCAAAGTACTGAAAGCACATGGAACAGGAACAGCTTTAACAACTGCATAGCGGGTATAGAAAAGCGTTAGTAGTACTTAAGTCTGCATCGAAATTCATGTGCGAACTATCGTTCGGATTAAAAAAACTCGCCCTACAAAGAAATTCAACTTTTGACTGCTTTGTAGTTCCGAACAACAGCAGTACCTCCAGAGCTTTGATTACACAAATGATATTATACAAATTAACGTATTTCATTGACTTTTTATTCCAAACATCATGGCGATTGAATGAGATTATTTAACTGTCGCGTCATGAGGCACTATACACGTGTTTTTAAATCAACGTAAATGGAGCTTTGGGACTTATTTTCTTATTGGAACCGTACAAATCGAATACATACAGTAAAACCTCGATTATTCGAATGTCATTGGGCCCTGAAAAATCATTCGGATAATCCATGGTTTCGAATAATCCATTTCAGTATGATGTACTGTTTGGAAACGATAAATTCCGTACTGTCCGTACTTTACAAGGGAGTTAAATCTCGTATGCAAACACGACGTTATAATAAGAATAAAATCAAATATATAACGAACACTAATTATTTATCTTTGTTTTATGAATGTATATGGGTTAACAAATGAAACAGTTATTCTTGTTAAATGAATACCCGCGTATTTATGGATTATGCAGAACACAATCCGACCCAAAATTATGTCATTCACACGTTATTTACTAACGATCGACTAGGCATCGCTATGACGTCACATTTTAAAATCGAAGATGTAATGTTTTTCTGTTTGGAACATTTTTTCACTAAATCATCATATTCTAGTTAGTTTTGTATTAATTGTGTTCGAATTAGTTTTTAAATTTTGAATGACGCTGGAATACGGATCACCAGGTACGTACGCGTATTAACTTATTATACCCGAGATCATTGTGAATTTAAATATTCGTCGCGATTAGTATCAAATCGTAACAAACAATATGGTCAACTTAATGATAATTAAACTGTTGACACGCTTCATGTATGAATTGATGTTACACATTGTTTGTCACATGACATTTGATTCTCAATCGGCCATTGTTATCAATTGACGAATTCGAATAATAGGTGTGAAAATACGCGCATTCGTAACTTTAGGGACCAAATAATATATTCGGATTACACCAGGTATTCGTAAAATCCGATTCGTATAATCGGGGTTCGTTGTAGTTGAAATATATAGCAACGTAATCGGGACCGTAGATTTTATTCGGATAATACCGGGTATTCGGATAATCGGTGTTCGGATAATCGAGGTTTTACTGTATATGGTAATGTCCATTTTAAGTTGGCTTTCTAAGCTTTACCGGATAAACCTTCTTTCAATTTCGGCACCAAGCTACCATGCATTCTCAATATGCCACAAAACTCTTGTTTCAGCTTTGGATTATGTTTTTTTTCGGGGTCGATTTTCAACGTTGAAAATCGACCCCGACAAGTTTTCAACGTTAAATTTTGATCAAGAAAGTCGTTGAATATTGATCAACGTTAAATTTTGATCAATCCTGGGGTCAATTTTTAACGATAACTAAAACTTTAGACAAACGTCAGAGATCAACTGTACGAATAAGATAATTAGACCTGCAGGAGCGTAGCTCTCGTAAAACATTGTTTAGCACAGTTTATATATACATATTGTCGTCCTAAGCGCCCTTAATTTTGCTCTTGTCAATATCAGAGATCATGTCGATTTTTTGTCATTCTGTTTCCAACTTCTTTAAATGTGAGTTATTTGAGATGCTTTTATTAAAACAAAGTTAAAAAAAAAAAAAAGATAATATTTTAACTTGGTTATTAATAGGGATGTAAACGGTTAATCGATTAATCGATTAACCGTTCGTTTGTTCGATTAACCGGTTATCAAATCATTAATCGATTAACCGAAAAAAATAGAAAGAAGCAAGTAAAATATAATAATAAACTATAGAAAAATCGAAATTTTCATTAATAACTTATTAATCAAACAACGAGTATTAGATAAAGGATGAATAAACGGACCCTAATACAAAATACTAGAACTTGTAAATATCTATGAACAAAATTTAGAGGTACTTGATCCCTTAAATTGTGATATTCCAATATCATTGGTAAACATACAACATTCTTGAATGCTAGGCCTAGGTCAGTTATATTTGACTTTTGTATCATAAAGGGAGGTAATATTACTAACTAGTTAGTGCTCTCCCTTTTGTATCATTATATAGCATTTTTAATTTTAAGTTTACAAATGCCAAACTATCACTATAAAAAAGCTTATAATAGTGATTATTTTACAAATTATTAATTATAAAAGTGTGTAATGGTTATGAGAACTGCTTGTAATAGGTTCTGTGATCCATTATATCTTTAACAGTCAATTTTACATTTAGCAATGTAACCCTTTATTGCGTACTTTCTGTCATACCAATTAATTAATTCATGCTGTTTCTAAATTTATTTTTAGACATAATAAGGCCAACTTGGCTTTATCCTGTCAGTAGGTTATTATTCTGTTGTTTTTCATATCATTAAAATGTGACAATGTTATTATACAAATTAACGTATTTTATTGACTTTTCATTCAAAACATCATGACGATTGCATGGGAATATTTTACTGTCGCGTCATGAGGAACTGCAAGTGTTTTTAAATCCGTGTAAATGGAGTTTTGGGACTTATTTTGTTATTGGAACAAGACAAATCGAATACATATGTGGTTGGTGCCGAACCAAAGAGTTTATCCAGAGACTTGGCTCTTTTAAGTTAACTTTCTAAGACACACCGGACAAACTTTCTAAATCTTGGCACCATGGAACCGTGCATTTTCAATATGCCGCAGAACTCTTGTTACAGCTTTGGGTGATTTTTTTTTTTTCAATGTTTCATGCGATTTGTCAGCATTTCAAATAAATTTGGTTTCGATGTCTGACCCTATCAATACACGATGAAAGAACTCCTTTAAGAGAAAACGAATAAATTGTGTAAATATTAAAGTCGAATAACCCGTACAAAGTTTTATAGACCGATTACATAATTATATACTGTAAGTGGTGGTTTTCAACGCTGAAAACAACCATACCTAGGCTGATCATTTTTTAACGAGGGTCAAAATTTCACGCGTAATGGGGTCATTATTTAACGATATGGGTCAATATTTAACGTTGAAAATTGATCAATAATCCGTTGAAAAATGACCCCTGGGGTCAGTTTTCCACGTGGTCAAAATTTTATGCTACACCGGCGTCGTGCGGTGTGCGTCGTGCATCGTCAAACTTTATGCTGTGACCACACTAGGGGCCACATTTTTAGCTCAGTTTTAGCAAAACTGGGTCAGAACGTTAATATCAACAAAATCTCGGACGAGTTCGATATTGGGCCATTTTGGGTAAAAAACTAGGTCACCAGGGCCAAATAAGGGAAAACCTTGTGAACACTTTAGAAATCACTGTTTTGACTGGATCTTCATGAAACTTTATGTAGGTCAAGTTTGATAATGGGTCATTTCCGGTGAAAAACTAGGTCACAAGGGCAAAACCTGCTGGAAAACCTTGTGAACACTCTAGAAGTCACTGTTTTGATTGGATGATCATGAAACCTTGTCAGAATGTTTGTCTTCATAATATCTTGGACGAGTTCGAACATGGGTCATCTTGGGTCAAAAACTAGGTCGCTAGATCAAATCTTATGAAAACCCATGTTAACACTGTAGATTTCACAGTTATTATTGGATCTTCACCAAACTTTGTCAAATCGTTTGTTTTAATGATATAACGGTCAAGTATAAATATGGGTCATCTGGGGTCAATAACTAGGTCACCAGGTCAAATCTTAGGAAAACTTTGTTAACACTTTGTCACAGTTTTAATTGGATCTTCACCAAACCTTGTCAGAATGTTTGCCTCAATGATATGTGGGTCAAGGTTGAACATGGGTCAGTCAGGGTTAAAAACTGGGTCACCAGGTCAAATCTTAGGTAAAAATCTTGTAAAAACTCTAAATAGCATGGTTTTAATTGGATCTTGGCCAAACCTTGTCAGATTGTTTGTCTTAAAGACATTGAACCAGGAATGCGAGGCATGTGACTAAGACCCAGCAGTCCTGTATATTCCACAGTAGGGAGTCCAATAAAACTGACAGGGTCATTGATAGACTAGCTTCTAATTACATAACCAGTCACTTAAATGTATGGCTAATATATAGCTACTGTATAGATACTTCAATTGATTCAATCTTTGAATAAAAATATAAATTATTACTATTTTTTTAAAAATGCAAAAAATAAGAATAAGACAGTTCATTTATATGATTAAAGAAATTAATTTCTCAAATAAATGCTCAACGCTTCAAACACATTAGCAAATATATGTATCTCACACGAATTAGTTAGATCTGGATGATTTTGATAAATTAAATGTCCATTTTGTGAATTTAATACCAACGTATCCTAACACCTTTTATTGTTTCAAGTTTCAAAGTTTATTTGGCATAAACATAATTGATTGGTGCCAATCCATGTTATTTCATAGTATACCGGTTAAATATTCTAAGCAATATATTTTCTCCAGCAGTACTTGTTTAAACATAGTTTCTTTGCAATTTATTCTAAAGATTATTATAGTTATCTTGTAAAAAATAATTTCATGTATAAATAGAATTATTTGATTTAGAAATAGAAGAAGCATTCAGTCGCAATTTCATGTATTAACTGTTCTTACATGATCAGGTAATTAAAGGACAACATTCATTAATTACATAAAATGCTTATAAAAACAACAGGAAGTTATCCATAAAATAATCATCACTAAAATCAATAGAATTTATTACCCTCTTATATGCATGACTAGGTGTCAAGTCTACAGACACTTAGCTGACCGTGAAAAGACAGGATTAATCCCATTAGGGGCAATAAAACAATTAAGAGATTAGACCTCATGTGGATTTTGGGGGGTCACTTATATAGTAGCTGTTCAATGTCTTTAATGATATTAAGAACAAGTTCAAACATGGGTCACCTAGGGTCAAAAACTAGGTCACGAGGTCAAATCTTAGGAAAACCTTGTCTATGCTGTAGTTTTCATGGTTTTGATTGGATCTTCACCAAATTTTGTCAGAATGTTTGTCTTATTTATATGTAGGACAAGTTTTAACATGGGTCATCTGGGGTCAAAAACTAGGTCACCGGTTCAAAACAATGTTTTAATGAGTGAATAGTGATTGTCATGTGAGCGATAAAGGGCCAAGATGGCCCTCTTGTTATTGGTTTTATGCTATTCAATTGGTGTAAGGGCTTGTTAAATTTATGCAATACTAACATTTTTGGTCATTTCTTATTCAATCTAATCGATTAATCACTAACTTTTGCCCCTGAATAATCAACTAAATTTTCATGGACTGATTACAATAACTAGCAATTATAATAAGTCAATATCATTACAGACTTCATTTGTAATTGTTTTATATTGAGAAGATGTAGGAAGGGGCTGAAAATGTAGTTCTTTGGTGTGTGTGTGTTTTTTTTTCAGACAAATGTAAACATTTTGTGGTTTGAATTTCTTGCACAGCCGTACTTCTGCTAATATTTAACGACTGGTGAAATATGGGAACATGTTAATTAAGAATTTTACATACTGAATCAAACATAGCTAAACAAGTTCTGGATTTAGGGACACTTTAACAAGCTGCTATTTAGGGACACTTTAACAAGCTGCTATTTGAATATGAACATCATATTCTATTACTTACGAATGTTAATCAATCTGTCAAGACAACTTAGTTTTGTGTTCCAAGTTCAGACGTGTGTGGATTTAAACAAAGGTTTGCATGTTTACCACAAACTGAAGGCTGTATTAGTAATATTTCCAGTTTGATGAATGGTATATGTAGCTATACTCTAGCTGACTGATGAATGGTATATGTAGCTATACTCTAGCTGACTGATGAATGGTATATGTAGCTATACTCTAGCTGACTGGTGAATGGTATGTGTAGCTATACTCTAGCTGACTGGTGAATGGTATGTGTAGCTATACTCTAGCTGACTGGTGAATGGTATGTGTAGCTATACTCTAGCTGACTGGTGAATGGTATGTGTAGCTATACTCTAGCTGACTGGTGAATGGTATATGTAGCTATACTCTAGCTGACTGGTGAATGGTATGTGTAGCTATACTCTAGCTGATTGAGTTTTGTTGTTTTACCTGCAAAACGTTTCCTGCTCTCCAAATGGACTGGCAGTTATTGATAACAGTAACATGGATGAACATTCTCCACATGTACATGTTGGACTATTCGATGTACAATGTAACATCACATCACTGTATATAAGATCCCTGGCTTGTGTACCTAGTTTTACTGAACCTGGTAACATACAACCTTCTGTAGACTGGATCATACATGACACGGACTCTTGTAATCTCCTAAAATATATATACAAATGCATTATAAACTTTTATAAAATCTAATATTACTGAAATAATGTTAAATTCATGTACATGTATATGATATAAAGGGACATGCCCTGGAACTGCTGTGTCTTGGTTTTCATACAACAAAAATGCGTTTATCACATGTAAAACCAATTATTACAGAAAAGTCAAAGAAGAATGTGCGTTCAAAAATGACCCTATAACGCGCGCGACAGTATTAATTGTGTATGCCAATTTGAATAAAAGGCTGCTGATATTGCACAAATGAACATAGCATGAGCAATACTTACCATTTCACTGTGTGTTGGCATTTTTTCCGCGATGATTTCGGTTTTAACAGATCCCGAAAGGGTCGAGTTGTGAAAATGACGAATACTTTCTGAGACCGGAATCGGCAGGTTTTGGTAAATTTTGATATGAGTAAACTAGCGGGATATTTGTTAGAAATTTTACAGGGCTTTCATCAATTGATTTATGCATTAAAATGATACCAATTAGATTGCTATTCGAGACACTTCAGTTCCAGGACATGCCTCATTAATGTCAACAGCTAAATTGAGGGGGGAAATCTGTGTTATTCTGCTGTTCAAATGTATATCTTTATGTACTATACAATGTTTACTACGCAGGGCATGAATAAAACTAACAGGATATGGGTAAATATCGAGTATGTGAGCCTTTACTGTTGATAAGAGTCTGGGAGCTTCTTCTCGTACTACCAATAAGGTTCCTGATGTAGTGTTGTGGGATGGTGTCTGTTCTTGGACTATATATAATCACTAGTTGTAACTCATTCCAGACATTTTCAATTGGACTAAGATCCGAAAACCCAGACAGCCAGTCCCTCCTAGCCCAGTCCCTCCTAGCCCAGGAACTCATGGCCCACACGAGCAACATGGATACGGGCATTATCATCAATCAAAATGAAATCATCGCCCACTGTCCCTGCAAACGACCTCCGTGAACTTCTAGAACTTATTTCTATATTACGCTGACCAGTTTGCATACTGCGGTCGAAGATACAAAGATCTGTGTGTCCCCAGTTGATGTTAACTAGGCCATCACTGGGTGTCCACACTGACAGTCGTGTTCAGCCATCTTATCTGAGTAGAACACTCTCCTGGTCTTTCCTTCTGTCTGTATAGTCTGGAAATACCTAGACTTGTCGGTGGACATGGTAGTTCGGTATTTCCACCTTGGTCTTAGTCAACGTGGTCTGTGACCCATTAGTGTCGGGTCCGACGGTAAATATTAGGTAACGGGATGCGAGTACGTGTTCTTCTTGATCAAAGAACAGCTTCGTGTAACCTCATATACCAATGGTCTGAGTAGAAACACTACAATGACACTACATACATTTTTCGGTAAACACAAAGCCATAGTAAAACGGTTCCTTCGCGATCGGGTCTTGATGATTTAAAAGCTTTCCTCAGCTACTGACGTGGCAATATCTCTTGAACTGCCATGTCGGTTTTTTTAAACTGCCTTATTCACTCTTAGGACTTTCTAGGACCTTGCTCCTACGTCCCAACACTACCTGCTACATATCGACTTCAAACAGATGTCTTCTATAATTTGTATTCGCCATATTCAATCATAAATCAATGAGGTTTTGCATTGAAAATAAATGTGAATGTCATTGACTTGTAGATAATCATTAAAATGAGAAGGTGCACAATTTTCAGGGCTACCACGCAAAGTTGGATATTATCTCAAGACACTCTGATATAGTACCTGTATAAAACATTACATCAAGGATGCTATGTTACATTGTACATGTATCTTACATACACTTTGAGAAATAATGTGTTACATTTTTGGTACTTAGCAGACATTTCGTTGTTAATATTCAATTGTATGAACTGTACATAACATATTAATACTTACATGCAGTTTACTGTATCATTCTGTATTAAAGTAAACATGAGTTGGAATGCACAATATATGGCTGTCTCTGTCTGACAAGTTGGTGAATCTGTGTAACAAAACGGATGATTAATATTGCAGTATTTTATCTGGTACATTTGTTTTGTTATTGTAAATTAATGAATTTGTAGATTATGTACATTGAGAACATGGAAACCATCAGTACTAGGTGTGATGGAGAGACAAGAATGTAGTCACCATTGCACATTTATAAGATGACAGACTTACCAAGGTGAAGATTGACAGAAATATCTACATTCCAGCTGTCTATATGGTAATCTATGGTGAAACTTGATTTTACCCCTCATTTCGAATTAGATATCATGAAGATATATTCCTTATTTAAATAAAATGTATGCTTAATTTTGCATGTATCATTACATGGATACTATGGTATCTCCCTCCCCTTATTCAAAACATTTATTTTTCTCAGGTGAAACTATACCTGTAATGATAGAATTCATCGGTTGATTACATAGACTGGTACCACAGCACATTGTACACAATAATCCAGTACACCCATTCTCACAAAGGTCTACTTCTGTACACCCCTTACGTATAGAATCACCAGTGATATATGTTACACACATCTACAATATTAATTAATATTTGTGATCAATTTACAGAATCATAATATTTACTGAACAATGCTAGCTAAGAGGTTGAAACAACAAGTTGCTAAGAATACTTGGTATACAGAATTGACCAATGATGAAGATGCCAGGGTACAAGTACTCTATTTTCAGGTCTACTTTTTTTGGTGAAGGCATTTTTCTATAGGGTGTGAAATATTCCTGGTAATGTCTACATGTATAGTACTACATTGTATATGGTTTAGCTTTTAACTGACATAACATGAATATTGCTGGCTGCATGTAACACATATGTATCTCAAAATCTTATTGAGTGAACAAGTATTATAGTAATACCATTCGCTCAGTGACACTGATGCTGAGAAGCATGGTCAGTGACAGTGTATGAATAAGGTGTTACATGTAAATCTTCATAAGAAATTCGAAAGGCATATAACGTATTTCGTACAGGACAATCAAGAAAAGCTAAGATATGAGAGATAAATAATATATACAAACTTGTTTATCAGCGGGACATGTCTGTGTTCCTTGCTGATTACATTCTTCATATGATGTTGAATTACTACAGCTGTAACACCTCAAACTGGTCACTGAAAAGTTTGTAATGTATATAGTCAGTTATATAACACATGTGAAACAGCTTTTACTTACAATTTATGGAGTTTGATTACAAGAGGTACAAGCTTTGATTCCGTAGGCGATAGTTTTTTGCGAAATAAGAAGATTTTTGTAAAAATAACTGAAATGTTTTACCTAACACAATTTTATATGGAGGGACGACCACGGCATTTCAATAGGTCATCAGTATATCTATCACATGCCTTTAATTGGTCAATCAAATTCATTCTAACTCGCTCACTGGCCATATATAACAGCGCGCTCAGTACACACTGAATTTGTCTCTTGATATTAACTTATTAGGAATTGTAAGTCAGGGGCTATGGACCATAATAGCTGTATCTATCCAATTTAATTACTGCATTGCAGAATTAAGGACTAGAACATATGGATTGCGACCTACGACCAGATCCATTTTAAGTGATAGAATTAGATGCTGAGTGCATTATCGGGGCTTTGGTCGGCGTAAATTTGGTATAGAGCATCTTGATTATGCAGATGTCTCTACTCTCTGGTATCAGTACCGGTTTAACAGGCCATTTCTCCCCGCTGGCCAGTTTTTCCCCGGAAGCAGACGGACAGACAGACGGACAAACCTTAATACATATTATATAGACTTCCCTCCTGTATAAACATTGGTAGGGGACTAAAAATGACCTAAAATCATAATGAAATACTGTTATACAAGGGGGGGGGGTCCTGGGGGGAGAAATTGTCTAGGCCGGGTTGTAGTCTTCATTATAAGTGTAAAATCAAATCTAATTTCTCTATTCAATTGTTTAAGTATATAATTTTGTTTATTAAACAAATAAATGACGCTCTGAAAAGTCTCTTTATTTAAATACAGTAAAACCCCGATTATTCGAATGTCATTGGGACCTGAAAAATCATTCGGATAATCCATGGTTTCGAATAATCCATTTCAGTATAATGTATTGGTTGGAAACGATAAATTCCGTACTGTCCGTATATTGCAAGGGAGTTAACTCTCGTATGTAAACATGACGTTATTTATTTGAGTGATAATAAGAATAAAATAAAATGTACAACAAACACTTATTATTTATCATTGTTTTATGAATGTATATGAGTTAACCAATGAAACAATAATTCTTGTTAAATAAATATCCGCGCATTTATGGATTATGCAGAACACAATCCGACACAATATGTCATTCTCACTTCACTTACTAACGATCGACTAGGCATCGCTATCGTAACATTCTAAGACAATTAAAGAATCGAAGACGTGATGTTTTTAGGTTTAGTACGTTTTTTCACTAAATCATCATATTCTAGTTAGCTTTGTTTAACTGTGTTCGAATCTGTTTTTAATTTTTTATTGACGCTGAAATGCAAATAAGTTATTATACCCAAGATCATAGTGTAATATTCGTCGCGATTAGTATAAAAGCGTAACAAACAATATGGTCAACTTAACGATAATTAAACTGTTGACACGCTTCGTGTATGAATTGATGTGACACATTGTTTGTCACACGACATTTGATTCTCAATCGGCCATTGTCAAATTGACGATTCGAATAATAGGTGTGAAAATACGCGCATTTGTAACTTTAGGGACCAAATAATGCATTCGGATTACACCAGGTATTCGTAAAATCCGATTCGTATAACCGGGGTTCGTTGTACTTGAAATATATAGAGACGTAATCGGGACCGTAGATTTTATTCGGATAATACCGGGTATTCGGATAATCGGTGTTCGGATAATCGAGGTTTTACTGTAATAAACAACAATGATAATTTCATAATCCGTGTCTGCTATATTTATCCCTCTTTAGGCTTCTGTTCTCTTATACCACGATTTTCAGCAGTACCGAGTGATCATGTTCTATTCTAAAACTTACCTGGATTACATTTGTTGTACACAAAATCACCGATCGTATGCAAAGTAGAGTTCATGACCTGTAACCTCTCAGGAACCAATGAGGTCATTTGTTGGCCGATACAATAGTAGGCGGAACTGACTTCATTACATAATTGTTGTAATATAAAATCTTCTTGAATTGATAAATTTCTAGTTGGTATGTAACCAACTATCTGATAGGCTGAAAATTTTTCCAAATACAAAGTAATTATTTATATAATTAACAGAATGTTAAAACATATAAATTGAAACAGGTAAGGCATATTGAGACACAAAGGATGTCAAGCCGTTAAAGAATATGTACTACATGTGACAGTCCACAATGCAAGTTCTTTCTACTAAAGGTACATTAAATTTGTTGTATTTCGAAACTAAGGTGTAACAGTACAGATCATCATAGGTGTAACAATGCACACTATCTTTAGAAGGTATAACAATGCGCTAATGGATCAAATCCAGGGAAAGTTCTTTAATTTATTGTTTATATATATTGTAACAAAGGTTTTGCACCCCATGTAATGAGCAGGAATACTTAATACAGTAGTAGTGCATGGTGAGTAATTTGTCATTAACAGGGTTAACACGTGCATGGTTTATATTAAAAATATCAAATTATGAGTTTTACCTGATGTCATGAATGTTTGCAGACAAGCTTGTAATGTTATCTCACACAGGTAGGCTTCATCACCTACTAACACTGGTATTTCTCTTAATAAAGTCTCACTGACGATGGGTGAACAGTAGCCAGCATATCTTTGTATACACTGTTTTGTTTCTGTCACTAATCTATACACAGACAATAAAACGTACGAATAGCTAACAATACACAATTTTCTATCAGTCTTTTCTGAAAAAGCTTACTATATATAGAGAGCATATGAAACCAAATATAAGCATGATAAAATACTGATTCTATACGTTCATGAACCTGGTACAATCAGGCACGACTTGAGTTGTATATCATTATAGAACGTTCTCTCTAGATACAATTGTACGTGTCGTTTGTCGAGTAATTACGTATAGAGAAAGCTTGAAGCTAGCTGTTTGAAATTTCAGACCTATCTCCCCAATATTGTAAACTACCTAATTACGTACCCACAGGTGTCCACATTTTCATACCGCATGTTCGCATGTAATGTAATCAAACACTGTCTGGCTAAACATTGGTCGCAATATATTTCAGGACACCGATCATTTAGTCTGTGACTCAGTCTATGTACACGATCAGATATCATAGTAATGGTCATGTCATCACACCCACTTGTAGTTCTATGTATGCATGACTGCATCTCGGGAATAGACCTGTAAGTAGGGATGTGTAATACATCGGAAATATTGATTATCGCGTCATCTTTCAAAGACATATGATACCGCAATATGATTTTCAAATACCAATATTCGGCAGACATGTATTGTTCAACAAAATCGTAAACATATAATTGAACAAATAAGACGTATTTTCTAAAATACCATGTTGGATACATGTGATACTTTGTGCACATGTAGTCAGAATGAAGTTATAGGTTAAAATCACTAACTTATAATAATGAACACATAGCATATTTACAGGAAAAATATACTTAATTTCAAATCTGTTTTCGGTGTGTGTGTGCTTTTTTGTCTACTTCATATTTACTAATTTTGTAGTAAATATTGCATTTTCCTTTGCAATACCTACCTCCACTTTTAAGATTCCATCAGATAATTATCTCACTATAGATGCATTTATAGTACAACGGTATACGACTATTGGGATATTCATGTCACTTTTCAATATCCCTACATAGTCACCGAATGAGGCAGGTAGAAGTACGAGTATATACATGTCCATAACGTTACCAGTAAGAAGTTAGGTCTTATATTAGGTAGACAGATCTGTAACATAATTTAATTACCCGCAAACTTGTTGCAATGTTGAGTTTGGCTGCATCATTAAAGCTTGGATAGGAACCATACATAGCAATGCTGCTTCCACATCACACATAGCCGTCTCACCGTCTACCATACATGATGTTACTGATGATGAGGACTGAGTTGGCCTGCAGACTCTCTTCACTAAGGTAGCTACCTGGTTAAATGTCTCACTCACCTCAGATCGTGTCAAGTAATTACAGCTGCTTGTTCGCTCATTAACACATATTGATGTTGTATGAAGTTTTCTTCGAGTATAGAATAGAATGAATATCAATAAATCCTGTCTAAAGAACACATAATTTTGATTAACAACAAAATTTATACAATAACACTGGCAGTAACAACATGTAAATAGAACACAAGTTAAATGTTTGTACGTCGCAAAATCGCATCCGGCAGCTCAATACTAGAATGTGGCCTATGTAACATTTTTGAAGTTTCAGATCAAACGAACTTGTTATTTTGACTTAACTGATCCCGAAACTAAAGTGATCATCTACTCCATCAAAAATACAAGCCGTTGATGTTTCATGAATCTCATGAATCTGGTCATATGGTTCTACAGTTCACGATGCACGAGGTACTCTATATGTAGTCCTTGTTTCCACCCTAAAATTAAAATCAGGGGAAACTATCACCTCGATGTATCAGACGTTGCAATATCTGCTGGGATGCATTTAAAATATTTTAATAAAGTCTCCAAAAATAATATACTCCGTTGTCTGAGGGTACGTTGTCGTAAAAACCTGGTATAACGGTCCCAAGCATAGATTTTCAACTGTAAAGTGACCGTCTATGTCTAACCAATTAATTAAGTCATCATTTCTCACCTGATCGGACATTTTTTTGTATTGAGCTCCGAAATCGATATTTAATTAATGACAATTGCGTAAACAAGTCAGTGTCCACGCTCGCGATTATAAAATTAGTCTGTGTGAATATGTTTATAATGTTTTCTTTATTTGCGACATGTTGCTAAAATAAATACATCGAAACGTACAAATACCGTGTTCCGTATCTTATAACACGATTAAATGATTATAACAACACACCGACGATCGCTCCAAAATGTAATAAACACAGCGAATTTCTCTAATAATTTATACATCGAAGTTCATTTAGATCGAACAATTTTTCCTAAGTCCTTTGATATAAAGAGTAGTAAATTTATAGGTGATTGACATTGACGAGACGACAACGATATGAAACAGCTACTAGTATTCGGTGAATGTCACGTGATCATTGAGACTATTAGCGAGTCCGATTAACAACTTGAATAATACACAGTCTGTATGTACACATGAACACCACTTAAAAGTAGTTTTGCTTCATACTCAGTAATATAACACAATGCTTGATAGTGTACTAAATTCAACGCCATGTTTGTTTACTATAGTAGGATTGGATTCGGTTCGTTTATTATCAGATGGGCAGATTCATTCCCGTCGATGTTTATCGAGCTCGCTCCATTCTTAGACTATAAATAGCGACTGCGTCATCAAGCTAACACTAGTTGGTGTGAGTAACACGTGACCTCGCTCTATTTCTGTTTTGTTTATATCACGTGATGACCACTGTGGATATTTCGGAATATTTCGGGCACTGTCACTAATCTGCTTCGCGCAAGAAGTTGCGATTTTACATTGCCACTTAAAAATAAGCATTCCAGAGTGTACGTCGACTTCCGTCGACGTACAATAATATACCTCCAAACTGTTCTCACTTAACATGCCAAACAGTTAGCGATGGATCGATTCAGAACGCGATACAAAAATACCAAATTTATTTGTATTCTGTATACAAAAAACAAGTAAACATTAGCTATGTATAGCTTTTGACCGACTTAAAGTATTAGGATCCTAATTTGTTTAATTGCGTCTTTTTACCATGACTTTTCATTGAAATGGATGTTCTGTTGTCCTTAATCCTTGAAAATGGGTTACTCCCATAGACTTCAATGGAAATTTTAGGGGAAATAACTCAAAGGAATGTCATTGTTTTTAAAAATTATTATGGTAAATCATTTTCTATCATGGAGACCTATAAAATTATAATGATTTACGAAATCTGCCCGCCCCATTTCGAACAAGAACAACTATAACAAAATGTTATAGTTAGACGAATTACAAGAAGCATTGGTTTAAGTTTTTTGTATGAAGTTGCTTTTTTCATAAAGGATGTTGACCGTCGACTTTATTCATTCCTCCATTACGGAGAGTATAACATATTTACAAGTTATAGATAATACACATATTTTGACAATCATGAGTATTTGACATATGAATACATCCATGTATATAGTTCACATGTACAAGGTATTACCACACCATACATCGATGGAATAAAGTACACCCTAAATACTACCAAATCCACCATAGTCTGATATGATACAACCACATTAAACTTACATCTAATGATGTTCCCGATATTATGCCACGTTAACATCATAGAACGATGCCTACATTACTTACATATGGTGGCTGATTTATGCCATGAAAAAGCGAAAATACGACAAAGTCAACTTTGTCGTATCTTTGCATTGTTGCATTTTCGCATTGTCGTGGCGAAAAAGCGAAAATACGACAGATGAAGGGCGACAATACGACACCAAAGATGTGTTGTGTTTTCGCCTAACATCTGTCGTATCTTTGCTTTTTCGTGGCGAAAATGCAACAATGCGAAAACACGACAAAGTCGACTTTTTCGCATTGTTACATTTTCGCATTGTTGCTTTGTCGCATTTTCGCATTGTTGCGTTCCGGTTACGCATGCGCAGGTAGTTTACATAAACCTTATACAAGTTGGTGCGCATGCGCTTGTACAACCGGAACGCGAAAATGCAACAATGCAACAATGCGAAAATGCGAAAAAGTCGACTTTGTCGTGTTTTTGCATTGTAACATTTTCGCCACGAAAAAGCAAAGATACGACAGATGTAAGGCGAAAGCACGACACATTTTTTGTTGTCGTATTGTCGCCCTTCATCTGTCGTATTTTTCGCTTTTTCGCCACGACAATTTGAAAATGCAACAATGCAAAGATACGACAAAGTTGACTTTGTCGTATTTTCGCTTTTTCGCATTTTCGCTTTGTTGTGGCGAAAAAGCGAAAATACGACATGGCATAAATCAGCCACCATACTTACATGCGTTTTAAAAACAGAGAAGACGAACAGATTTAATCAAACATGACAGGCAACGCGACGAATAGCCAGTCAAATTGCCAGGATTAGCCAAACTAGTAATAGACAATACAGTAAGTACTCGCAAACAGCTATAATAAACAAATAAACAAATACTCGTAAGTATTATTCGTCTAGAAAAAATAGGGGTTAGGATCCTAATACCTTAATATCAGATTTAGGCTCATTTCAGATACAGAAATGTATATATACATGCAGTTTGATTGCAAACAATGACGAAAAACTAGTACAGAAAAACTCCAGTACATGAATACCGTTATACGGTTCAGCTGACATGACATTTTAGCATACTATTGGACTTACGAGCAGATGGTGTCTAGTGAGGGTGTGGTTAAATCTTCTAGTAATATATGACCAAGTTGTGTTATACAAGTCATTGCTCCTGAAACATCACATTCCCTGTACATAACAACATCAGTAGTACATGTCCCTACATTGTTCAATGTATCACCTACCCATACAACACTTGATAACATTGTTCTCTGTAAACTATCTGTACAACCAGTAGTTTGATTTATAACACATTGATGAAATAAGTCTGATCTGTAATATATAAATACATAAACCGTAACAATATACCATAACAATATGACAGAAGTCTTATTTGTAATATGTAAACCATAACAATACGGCAGAATCCGTATCTGTAACATGTAAACCATAACAATATGACACAAGTCTTATCTGTAATATGTAAACCATAACAATATGACAGAAGTCTTATTTGTAATATGTAAACCATAACAATACGGCAGAATCCGTATCTGTAACATGTAAACCATAACAATATGACACAAGTCTTATCTGTAATATGTAAACCATAACAATATGACAGAAGTCTTATTTGTAATATGTAAACCATAACAATACGGCAGAATCCGTATCTGTAACATGTAAACCATAACAATATGACACAAGTCTTATCTGTAATATGTAAACCATAACAATATGACAGAAGTCTTATCCGTAATATGTAAACCATAACAATATGACAGAAGTCTTATCTGTAATATGTAAACCATAACAATATGACAGACGTCTTATCTGTAATATGTAAACCATAACAATATGACAGAAGTCTTATCTGTAATATGTAAACCATAACAATATGACAGAAGTCTTATCTGCAACATGTAAACCATAACAATATGACAGAAGTCTTGTCTGTAATATGTAAACCATAAAAATATGACAGAAGTCTTATCTGTAATATGTAAACCATAACAATATGACAGAAGTCTTATCTGTAATATGTAAACCATAACAATATGACAGAAGTCTTATCTGCAACATGTAAACCATAACAATATGACAGAAATCTTATCTGTAATATGTAAACCATAAAAATATGACAGAAGTCTTATCTGTAATATGTAAACCATAACAATATTACTTTGTTTCCATTATATATGCCTTCATATGATGATGCTGATTCAAAAGAATAAAAGCTATGTCTGTATAAACTAGAACTGTCAAATGGTTACTAATACCCCACATACTGCATAGACCTTGGAGCTACAGCCATGGGAGTTGTTAGCGATACATGATCTAGTGGTGGTAAACAGTTGTGGTAATTTATTTCAAAATTCTCCAAAGAATAACAAAAGGGCCATGATGGCACTATATCGCTCACCAGAAAAAGACGCTGAGAGAAAAACATCATGAGCCTATGTAAAATCAAGTGACCTGGGGGCGGGCCAATTTTTACCCTAGCAGGACCAAATATAAAATATAAATATAAATTAAGTAAACCCCAGGGTGGAACCAATTTTGACCCCAGGGCTATAATTTGAACAAACTTGTTAGAGGACTGTTAGACAATGCTGCATACAAAATATCTAAGCTCTAGACCTTGAGGTTTCGGACAAGAATATTTTAATTTCCCTATATAAGCCTATGTAGGTTTTTGAAGTTTTTCCTTTTGGTTACCATGGAAACCAGAGTTTTGTATGAAATTAAATTTTTGAACAACTTTAGCAGAGCTTCATGCAAGGAACATTCATGTAAAGTTTCGTTGAAATTGGCCAACTGTTTAAGAATTAGATATTGTTTAAAGCAATTGTTGACGGACGGACGGACAGACATACTAACGATAGGATACTTAAGTGGCTTTCCCATGTTAAAATTTGTTAAAATTTAGCCACATAAACCCGATTTTAGCCACATAAATCCACTTATGGACATTTCTTTAAGTGACTCCGGTTAAACAAGGAGTCCTAACCCTAACCCTAGAGTCACCCAAACCCAATTTGTTTGTACGGACGGACGGACGTTCTCATGAGACGTATGTTGTGGGGTGATTCCTTTGATCTTTTCGGTGTTTTAAACCCACAAGTCGCACCCCACAAGTCGAAATTATCCCCACAAGTCCAGTTTGTACATATCTGAACCCCACAAGACCTAAATGTACTAACCCTAACCCTAACCCCACAACAACCCTCGCATGCGTGCGGACTGACTGACGGAAGGACGGACGCACGGACGACGGACAACACACGATCACAATAGCTCACCTGAGCACGAAGTTACAGAGCGGACACTGCCAAAAGGACCAAATTATGACCTTTGAACTCTGAGTGTGACCTTGACCTTGGAGCTACAGCCATAGGAGTTGCACGCGACACATCGTCTAGTGGTGGTGAACATTTGTGGTAAGTTATTTGAAAATCCTCCAATGAATGACAAAATTACAGAGCGGACACGATTCGGGACAGACAGTCAGACAGACAGACAAAGTGATTCCAGTATAGCCCCCACTTTCAAAAAGCGGGGGTATAACTATTTTGCAATCATACCGTTCTCATTTGTTCAGGAGATGCCAGTTATTTGTTTGACAAATAGTGCAGTCATGAAAAGTGCTTATCAATTTTTAAGTAATATTTATAAGGCAATTCATAATATTTAAATGGAAACAATAGCACATACCTTTCACAAATAGAAGATTGTCTCTCAGACAATGGTACTAGATAGAAGTAAGTAACAGCAAGGTTAGTGTATGCTCGTAGACATAACTGGCTGCTCATTAATCCACAAGCTGTGTTTGTTACTTCTGGAAGGAAATCAATCATCTTACTTTAACACATACATACTACATACATACGATACCAATGAATACCCTTAATGCCTGGGTCTCATTTGACCTGGGCGTCGACCGATATCTTCGTTTACCTGATATTTGTTCAAGTATTCAGTTAACTGGTATTTGGAAACCTGGATCTGTTTCAAATATATTCATATTAATTTATGAAGTAATTTAAAGCATGGTGAAAAAAATATAACACTTACCATTAAGATTTATATCTGTATCAACTATAAACTCATTCATATCTGGAATAATGATAAAGCTACTGTTGTGGTTTCATACAAGATAATTGATATCAAACAATTGAAGTCCCATAATCATATAAATGTATCGGTCGTAATAGTTTCTGTCTGTTCTATAACAGAGGAATCCGGTGTGTTTTCCTCCCGTGCGTACTTTATAGCAAGAACAAGAACAACTATAACAAAACGTTATAGTTAGACGAATTACAAGAAGCATTGGTTTAAGTTTTTTGTATGAAGTTGCTTTTATTCATTCCTCCATTATGGAGAGTATAACATATTTACAAGTTATAGATAATACACATATTTTGACAATCATGAGTTTTTGACAATTAATACATTCATGTATAGTTCATATGTGCATGGTATTACAATACCATACATCAATGGAATAAAGTACACCCTAAATACTACCAAATCCACCATAGTCTGATATGATAAAATCACATTAAACTTGCATCTAATGATGTTCCCGATATTATGCCACGTTAACATCATAGAACGATACCTACATTTTCAACAACAGAGCAGACGAACAGATTCAGTCAAACAGGACAGGTAACGCCGAAATCACCATTAGCCAATCAAATGGCCAGGAATAGCCAAACTAGTAATAGACAATACAGTAACTACTCGCAAACAGCTATAATAAACAAATACTCGTAGGTATAATTCGTCCCAAGACCACTATCGTAGTTAAATGGTATAATACCATACTGCACATTTTAGTACATGTATATATATTTACACAAGGATATAATATCAATGATTACCTGACATTCTACAGTCCACGTATACATGTTTCTGCCATAAGAATATATTGCTACCAAGAATTCCGCGCCATGTATATGGAACATCCTGTTGTTCTATTGTTGCTAAGCAATTTAGATATTTATCTATTGATGAACAAATACCAGCCTGAAAATATGAGACCCTCTTTGTTTTAACACACAAACGTATTTTAGAGACAAAAGATCTTTGAAAGCTTCTGTCACAGTAACAAAAATTGTTTATTATCTAATCATGCTATTCTTATTTATAATGTTCAAGTTTAGTCCAGAAATCTATATCAAACAAGATGGCCCTGTATCGTTCACATGACAATCATTGTTTACTCATTAAAACATTGTTTTGAACCAGTGTCATGAGGTCTGCTGATATCAAGGTTTTCCTGTGATTTGACCTAGTGACCTAGTGTCTGACCCCAGATGATGCATGTTCAAAATTGACCTACATTTCATTAAAACAAACATTCTAACAAGCTTTGGTGAAGATCCAATCAAAATTGTGGCAGCTACAATGTTAACAATGTTTTCCTAAGATTTTACTTAGTGACCTATTTTTTTACCCAGATGACCCATGTTCGAACTTGCCCTACATATCAATAAGACAAATATTCTGATAAGGTTTGGTGAAGATCCCATTAAAACCGTGACATCTACAGTGCTAATAAGGTTTTCCTAAGATTTGACCTGGTGACCTTGTTTTTGAGCCCATGTGATCCATATTCGAACTTGTCCTTAATATCTCTAAGACGAACAATCTGACAAGGTTTAAAACCGTGACATCTAGAGCTTTAACAAGGTTTTACCTAAGATTTGACCTGTTGACATAGTTTTTGACCCATGCTGACCCATGTTCGAACCTTGACCCATATATCAAAAAACAAACAATTTGACAATGTTTGGTGAAGATCCCATCAAAACTGTGAAATCTAGAGTGTTAACATGTTTTACCATAAGATTTTACCTGGTGACCTAGTTATTGACCCCAGATGACCCATATTTGTACTTGACCTACATATCTTAAAACAAACAATTTGACAATGTTTGGTGAAGATCCAATTATAACTGTGAAATCTACAGTATTAACATGGTTTTTCATAAGATTTGACCTAGTGACCTAATGTTTTACTCCAGATGGCTCATCTCCGAATTTGTTCAAGACATTATAAAGACAAACATTCCGATAAGGTTTCATGAAGATCCAATCAAAACAGTGACTTCTAGAGTGTTCACAATGTATTCCAGCAATTTGCCCTAGTGACCTAGTTTTTGACCGTAGATGACCAATTCTTTGTCCAAGATATCATTAAAATAAACATTCTGACGAAGTTTCATGAAGATCCAATGATTTCTAGAGTGTTCACAAGGTATTCTTCTAATTGGCCCTGGTGACCTTGACCCCAAGTGACCCATTATCGAACTCGTCCGAGATATTGTCGATATTAACATTCTGACCCAGTTTTGTGAAAATTGAGCTAAAATGTGGTCCCTAGTATGTTCACAAGGTAAAAGTTGACGACGCACGACGCCGGACAAAGATTGATCACAAAAGCTCACCCTGAGCACATAGTCTCATGCTCATGAGAGCCAAAAACAAAACTGATACTTTTATTTCTTTCTTATCACAAATACTCGTAGACCTAAAATGTTTGTACTTTTTTCATACCTTAGTTACATCTGTTGAAAATGAAATAAAACTGGAGCATTGGAACATAGTCCTGTGTAAAGCTGTCACACTAGGGGGGTCAATTGGAATAAATGTGCAAAATGGAAGATTCTGCTGACTCCATTCCTTCATTTCACTCCTTGCAAACAAATGTTGCAGAGGATCACATCCAGATAGAGAATTTTCA
Source organism: Lutraria lutraria (assembly GCA_964023205.1). Classification (NCBI taxonomy): domain Eukaryota; kingdom Metazoa; phylum Mollusca; class Bivalvia; order Venerida; family Mactridae; genus Lutraria; species Lutraria lutraria. The sequence goes on from OZ026841.1 coordinate 9,225,274, forward strand.
ATACATGATATGACTTCAGTGTAGAATCTATTTAAATATAAAATCAATACATGATATGGCTTCAGTGTAAAATCTATTTAAATATAAAATCAATACATGATATGGCTTCAGTGTAGAATCTATTTAAATTCAATAATTCATAGAATCTATGTAGGCACATTAAATGAAAAGGAAAAAAAACAAAGACTGATCACAAAAACTCACCCTGAGCACAAAGTCTCATGTGAGCTAGTAATAAAACTGGTACTTTCCTTTCTTATCACAAATACATGTACTCGTTTTTATGTATTACCAAAGACCCAGAAACCACCGGATAATAATCTACCACTGAAATATCCCGGGAGACCAATTGTATCAGCTTGTAATTCACCAACCGAAAATATTTCCAAATACATTGACTATATTTTAAAACCGTATATGTTAAATCTAACATCATAATTATGTGAAAGATACTACTGACTTTTATAAATAAAGTGAAAGATATGAAGGTAAGAAAAAACACGTATTTAGTAAAACTAGACGTATCTTCACTCTACACTAATATTCAAAACAATGATGGAATTAACGCTTTCAAATCGGTTTTAGAACAAAACAGTCAACATGGAAATAACTTATCGATTGAAGAAATTACATGTCTCATTGGTATTGTTCTGGAAAATAACTATTTTAAATTTGGAAACGAGTTCTATTGACAGAAAATGGGTACAGCAATGGGTAGCTCCATGGCCCCAACATATGCATCACTATTTATGGGAAAGTTAGAGAAAGACTTTATTAATTTAAGAAACGCCAAACCATCCCTGTGGCTTAGATTTCTAGATGACATATTTATGATATGGGATCATTCATTTGAAGAATTGGAAAGTTTTATCAGTGAACTCAACAATTTTCATCCTAACATCAAATTCACATACTCCATATCAGACACTACTGTCTCTTTCCTGGACGTTCAAGTCACAGGCAGAAGTTACGGATCTGTGTTGATAAAATTGTAATAAATTCTACATAAAACAAAATAACTTAACCCATAATAACCTTAAATGAAAAATAAAATTGTCCTAAAATATGACCCCATTCATGGCATTCAACTGGTATATATACTATAAGAAGGCGTATATCTCTTCGTTTCGGTGAATGAGCACCACCTTTACAAACACACAAAATTATAAAGCAATACGGACGAATCCTTCAAATCAAAGTTTGCAGCGGTTTCAGGTATATATTTTTGCACAAAATAAGACCAAAACTAAATTCCTAGATCAATCTGTTACTGAGAAATCGAACAAGAAACGCTAGAATTGACCCGATTTCGTTTGGTCGGAAAAAAATGCGGCCACACCAAAATAGACTAATTTCACATACTAATGCAAGATTGTCAGTCGATCATATGCGAAATTGACCAGTATATCCTAAAAAGAACAATTAAATACATTAATACAGATACACAAATTCTTACAGAAGACGCAAATATTCATGAAATCGGGATTTAAACTTTTGAATAGAAATTTCTTTATCGTACACCGCCATAGCTATTATAAATGTTACGTGATTTCTTATTGGTTAATATTGTTTATAGTGACATGGCGGTGTATGGTACTATCACGTTTTTTCCTATTACCAGTTTTTTATGTATCATAATTCTAGGAAATATTTGTTTTTTATATCCGTATAGTACTATACATCCATTCCAAATGACACATAATTTGTTCATTCATACATGTTTTATTTTATATAATATATTCAACCCTTTAACGTAACGTCAAATATTACATGACGTCACGTCCGTTGTTTATTATTACGTATTATTCTGAAGAAGGTGTAATGCCTAAACGTTAAAATACATAAAAAAAATTAACCCGTGTTGTTGTTGATTAAACAGTATTGTATTGGCACATTAAATGGAAATATTAAAGGTATTTCCTAAAAATAAATCATCCTCGATTTCAATACAATTATCACATTGAAACACATCCAACATATAGTATCTATTCAGTTCAAGGTTTCTGACTAAAATATGATAGCTTAAATGTAAAATATGGACTTAACAGGTATGTGCACACGTGTGTTTTGAGGGCTTATCATACCGGATGTATAAAGAATTCATGTGTATTTTAAACAAGAGGACCAAGATGGCCCTATATCGCTCACATGACAATCATAGTTTGTTCATTAAAACATTGCTTTGAACCTGTGTCATGAGGTCTGCTGATATCAAGGTTTTCTTGTGATTTGACCTGGTGACCTAGTTTTTTACCCCAGGTGACCCATGTTCGAACTTTTACTACATATTATTAAGACAAACAATCTGACGAGGTTTGGTAAAGATCCAATTAAAACAATGACATCTAGAGCATTGACAAGGTTTTCATAAGATTTGACCTAGTGACCTACTTATTCACCCCAGATGACCCATACTCGTATTTGACCTACATATTATTTAAACAAACAATTTGTCAATGTTTGGTGAAGATCAAATCAAAACAGTGACTTCTAGAGTGTTCACAATGTATTCCAGCAATTTGCCCTGGTGACCTAGTTTTAGACGGCAGATTACCCATTTTCAATCTTGTCCAAGATATTATTAAAATAAACATTCTGACGAAGTTTCATGAGGATCCAATCAAAACAGTGATTCACAAGGTTTTCCCTTAATTGGCCCTGGTGACCTAGTTTTTGACCCCAAGTTCCCCATTATCGAACTCGTCCGAAATTTCGTAGATATTAACATTCTGACCCAGTTTTGTGAAAATTGAGCTAAAAATGTGGCCCCTAGTGTGTTCACAAGGTAAAAGTTGACACCGCACGCCGCACGACGCCGGACAAAGACTGATTACAAAAGTTCACATTGAGCATAAAGTGCTCATGTGAGCTGAAAGGAGGTTTTCATGCAGGCATCTGTCCGACTGCAGACTGATCCAAGTAGAAAGAATTAAATATTCCCATATAACACAATGTGTAAGGATGATAATTTCCAAACCCATGACATCCACACAAACTAGGTTCAATCAGAAGATTATACATGTGTATGATCCGATTAAATCTGTTGGTTATTTTATGTTGTTATACTAATTACTTACTGACAAGAAACAGCTATGTTGTATTGTTCCACACATGACAACCAGCCAAACACCGAACATTTCTCCCAGTCAGAACAGATTTCATTTAGCCAAGGAACTGTACTAGATGTTAGGTTTCCTCCACAAACACTGGACCGCGGACATGTTGTGTTACCTAATATACCATGTATAACTATCACCTCTTGTAACATATCATTGTGGGTTTCATCACTACATCCCATGGCATTATCATGGAGACACTTGTATGTGTCTTCTAACTTCCTATTGAAATAATTTAAGTATCAAAGTTGTAAGTTGAACGGTGACAAGAAAATAATAAACTTTCAAAAATGAATGGACAATGCTTGCAGTGTTTACGTATGAGTTTAAACTGATTATATTTCCTTTTAAAAAAATGTTGCAATGACTCCAATAAGATGCAATGTATAACAATAATGATGTCAATGCGAAATTGAGTTTTATTTGATTATTTCATAAAGCAATTATAACACTTACTCGCACACATCGACATTTAGATCAACAAAATATGCTGTAGTTCCAAAATCTTCGAAACATGTGTAGACTGTGTTGATGTCACATGACTTTGGAGCTGCTTGAGTTGTCACATGACACAGAGAAGCACTGAGCTCATCTAGGTAATTGATGGCTTCATTGAGAATATTACGTCTAGTGTTAGAACATGGATTTATCATTACTGTCCAAGTAGGTCCAGTATCAGGATAGGATCTGAATTACATAATATCATTACTTTCTCTAATTATTTATTCATCATGACTGATACACATTCAGTAGTAAGACATGACATTGTACATACAATGGTTTGTATTGTGTTAAAGTGATAACAACATTATTTAACTACCCCTAAACATGGTTTAACATTACATAATTTATACTGTGTTACGACAGATATCTGTATTATATATTACAATATTACATGTATACCATAAGATTGTACAAGTAGATCTAGAACCAGCATATAACAAATTAAAACATAACCCTCTGACTACTTTATAGACAGAGTAAACATGAGTGACAGTCTTAACACAGTCAAACTGTGAAACAAGTTAACTGTTCATGTTTATATCATAAAAAATCTTACCGACAAATGTTTTCTTGTTCAATCATGCTCATGAAAGGAAAACTATGAAACAAGTTAATGTACAGCGCAACTTCACCGCTTATGCTCTTTAAATCACAATTTTCACTTTCTGAAATTAAATGTTATAAAACGTACAGCTGAAGTTAATTGATTATTTCAAAACGTTCTGTATAATTTAGTGTCATTGGAATGCTATGTATTAGTGTGTATGAACTAACTGGTATCAGTAGGTATAGTAGAGTGTCATTGGAATGCTATGTATTAGTGTGTATGAACTAACTGGTATCAGTGGGGATAGTAAAGTATCATTGGAATGCTATGTATTAGTGTGTATGAACTAACTGGTATCAGTAGGGATAGTAGAGTGTCATTGGAATGCTATGTATTAGTGTGTATGAACTAACTGGTATCAGTAGGGATAGTAGAGTGTCATTGGAATGCTATGTATTAGTGTGTATGAACTAACTGGTATCAGTAGGGATAGTAGAGTGTCATTGGAATGCTATGTATTAGTGTGTATGAACTAACTGGTATCAGTAGGGATAGTAGAGTGTCATTGGAATGCTATGTATTAGTGTGTATGAACTAACTGGTATCAGTAGGGATAGTAGAGTGTCATTGGAATGCTATGTATTAGTGTGTATGAACTAACTGGTATCAGTAGGGATAGAAGAGTGTCATTGGAATGATATGCATTAGTGTGTATGAACTAACTGGTATTAGTAGGTATAGTAGTGTCATTGGAATGCTATGTATTAGTGTGTATGAACTAACTGGTATCAGTAGGTATAGTAGTGTCATTGGAATGCTATGTATTAGTGTGTATGAACTAACTGGTATCAGTAGGTATAGTAGTGTCATTGGAATGATATGTATTAGTGTGTATGAACTAACTGGTATCAGTAGGGATAGTAGAGTGTCATTGGAATGATATGTATTAGTGTGTATGAACTAACTGGTATCAGTAGGTATAGTAGTGTCATTGGAATGCTATGTATTAGTGTGTATGAACTAACTGGTATCAGTAGGTATAGTAGTGTCATTGGAATGCTATGTATTAATGTGTATGAACTAACTGGTATCAGTAGGGATAGTAGAGTGCAACCTCTCCAAAGCAACACCCTTTGGAAGTAGCAAAACCATGTTTTTGTTGTTGTTGCTGTTGAGAGGTTGTTGCTTTGTAGAGGTTAAATGAAAAGTTAAATCATTCAGTAGGAAAAATTCATGCTGTTTAGGAAGGGAAGTTGTTGCTCAAGAGAGGGTCGTTCTGGAGAAGTTGTACTGTACTTTTATTTGAGAGCATTTTCAGTGAAAACAGTCCACAGGTAACAAAGATACAGAAGGGGGAACTAGTTGGTCCATCCATACCCCAGACGAAACAAAGAATAAAATTTCTAAGATAAAAGACATTACAGAGGCCTATGAGAGAAATTAATCGACACACATTGGTAAAAACATCAGACATCCCGTTGATTTGCTTGATTTGTTTGAAATATTGTTTCAGGCTAATACGTTCAACATATTTTATCAAAATGTACCTTCTGTCCCTGACCGAACTAATCCGTTGTTTGATATGTTACATGTTCTCTGCAGTTGGTTGGATATCAGTTTTTCAGCATCTTGCATGAAAGCCATCAACTGACCAGGTAGAGTCTGGAGTGACAGACATTGTTGATAATATGTATAGGCCGTGCACATCACCGGTGTCCATTCTGAAAAAGGAAATACATGTTCTATCAATTCAGCAATAATTCTTCAATCTTGACGTGTTGAGAGCATTATGCGCATAGCTCTATACATTCGACTACAAGGTCAGTATGCCCATAGCTCTATAAATTCAACTACAAGGTCAGTGTGCGCATAGCTCTATACACACAACTACAAGGTCTGTGTGCATATAGCTCTATACACTCAACTACAATGTCAGTATACCCATAGCTCTATACACTCAACTACAAGGTCAGTGTGCACATAGCTTTATACATTCAACTACAAGGTCAGTATGCCCATAGCTCTATACACTCAACTACAAGGTCAGTGTGCACATAGCTCTATACACTCAACTACAAGGTCAGTATGCACATAGCTCTATACATTCAACTACAATGTCAGAATGCACATAGCTCTATACACTCAACTACAAGGTCAGTATGCGCATAGCTCTATACATTCGACTACAAGGTCAGTATGCCCATAGCTCTATACACTACACTACAAGGTCAGTATGCCCATAACTCTATAACTACAAGGTCAGTATGCACATAGCTGTATACGCTCAACTACAAGGTCAGTATGCCCATAGCTCTATACATTCAACTACAAGGTCAGTATGCCCATAGCTCTATACGCTCAACTACAAGGTCAGTATGCCCATAGCTCTATACGCTCAACTACAAGGTCAGTATGCCCATAGCTCTATACGCTCAACTACAAGGTCAGTATGCCCATAGCTCTATACACTCAACTACAAGGTCAGTATGCCCATAGCTCTATACACTCAACTACAAGGTCAGTATGCACATAGCTCTATACACTCAACTACAAGGTCAGTATGCACATAGCTCTATACACTCAACTACAAGGTCAGTATGCACATAGCTCTATACACTCAATTACAAGGTCAGTATGCACATAGCTGTATACACTCAACTACAAGGTCAGTATGCACATAGCTGTATAGACTCAATTACAAGGTCAGTATGCACATAGCTGTATGCACTCAACTACAAGGTCAGTATGCACATAGCTGTATACACTCAACTACAAGGTCAGTATGCACATAGCTGTATACACTCAACTACAAGGTCAGTATGCACATAGCTGTATACACTCAACTACAAGGTCAGTATGCACATAGCTGTATACACTCAACTACAAGGTCAGTATGCACATAGATCTATACACTCAACTACAAGGTCAGTATGCACATAGCTGTATACACTCAACTACAAGGTCAGTATGCACATAGCTGTATACACTCAACTACAAGGTCAGTATGCACATAGCTGTATACACTCAACTACAAGGTCAGTATGCACATAGCTCTATACACTCAACTACAAGGTCAGTATGCACATAGCTCTATACACTCAACTACAAGGTCAGTATGCACATAGCTGTATACACTCAACTACAAGGTCAGTATGCACATAGCTCTATACACTCAACTACAATGTCAGTATGCATCTAGCTGTATACACTCAACTACAAGGTCAGTATGCACATAGCTCTATACACTCAACTACAAGGTCAGTATGCACATAGCTCTATACACTCAACTACAAGGTCAGTATGCCCATAGCTCTATACGCTCAACTACAAGGTCAGTATGCACATAGCTCTATACATTCAACTACAAGGTCAGTATGCACATAGCTCTATACACTCAACTACAATGTCAGTATGCATCTAGCTGTATACACTCAACTACAAGGTCAGTATGCACATAGCTCTATACACTCAACTACAAGGTCAGTATGCACATAGCTCTATACACTCAACTACAAGGTCAGTATGCACATAGCTCTATACACTCAACTACAAGGTCAGTATGCACATAGCTCTATACACTCAACTACAAGGTCAGTATGCACATAGCTCTATACACTCAACTACAAGGTCAGTATGCATCTAGCTGTATACACTCAACTACAAGGTCAGTATGCCCATAGCTCTATACGCTCAACTACAAGGTCAGTATGCACATAGCTCTATACACTCAACTACAAGGTCAGTATGCACATAGCTGTATACACTCAACTACAAGGTCAGTATGCACATAGCTGTATACACTCAACTACAAGGTCAGTATGCACATATCTCTATACACTCAACTACAAGGTCAGTATGCATCTAGCTGTATACACTCAACTACAAGGTCAGTATGCACATAGCTCTATACACTCAACTACAAGGTCAGTATGCACATAGCTCTATACACTCAACTACAAGGTCAGTATGCACATAGCTGTATACACTCAACTACAAGGTCAGTATGCACATACCTCTATACACTCAACTACAAGGTCAGTATGCACATAGCTCTATACACTCAACTACAAGGTCAGTATGCATCTAGCTGTATACACTCAACTACAAGGTCAGTATGCATCTAGCTGTATACACTGAGTAGTTACAAGTTAAGATATTCAAGTGTTTGCTTTTTCGCGAACGTGTCTAAGCTCACTTTTTACTCATATTTCTTGGCATGTCGTATTAATTATCCAGAAGAAATTCCTATTGGATGATTCAGAGGAAACCCTTCCTTCTTTGCGTGAAGTCTACAAGCGTAGAAAAATTAAGACCACACTAACTTATAGCGAGTCTGCAATTGTTTAATGTGTTCTTTTTGTGGTTGTAAAATTTGCACAGTAAAATTGTACAAAAATGTATTCTTATGCGGTAAACCGTTCTTGACAAACATATAACATTTATTTGAATTAATAATTATATACAGTAGATATGACTATATGCGTTATTTATTTAACTGACCTAAGACTAGTATCAACATTGTAATGCGTGACCTAATTGGACCGTTAGTTGATTTAGGAATTTAATAAAAATCATACTTTTGGTTTCAACATCAAAGAATCTTCGCCACTGTCTTTCAGTCAGACATTTCTTGTTTATTATATACATGTACCCCAACTTGCATACAAAGTATAAAAGCTGTTTTACCAAATATAGCAAAATAGGGCTTACAGTCAGGTAAGGTACTTACAGTCAGGTAAGGTACTTACAGTCAGGTAAGGTACTTACATTCTGGTAAGGTACTTACAGTCAGGTTAGTAACTTACAGTCAGGTAAGGTACTTACAGTCAGGTAAGGTACTTACAGTCAGGTTAGCTTCTTACAGTCAGGTAAGGTACTTACAGTCAGGTTAGGTACATACAGTCAGGTAAGGTACTTACAGTCAGGTTAGGTACATACAGTCAGGTAAGGTACTTACAGTCAGGTTAGGTACATACAGTCAGGTAAGGTACTTACAATCAGGTAAGGTACTTACATTCTGGTAAGGTACTTACAGTCAGGTAAGGTACTTATAGTCAGGTAAGGTACTTACAGTCAGGTAAGGTCAGGTTAGGTACTTACAGTCAGGTAAGGTACTTACAGTCAGGTTAGGTACTTACAGTCAGGTAAGGTACTTACATTCTGGTAAGGTACTTACAGTCAGGTTAGGTACTTACAGTCAGGTAAGGTACTTACATTCTGGTAAGGTACTTACAGTCAGGTAAGGTACTTACAGTTAGGTAAGGTACTTACATTCTGGTAAGGTACTTACAGTCAGGTTAGGTACTTACAGTCAGGTAAGGTACTTACAGTCAGGTAAGGTACTTACAGTCAGGTAAGGTACTTACAGTCAGGTAAGGTCAGGTAAGGTACTTACAGTCAGGTTAGGTACTTACAGTCAGGTAAGGTACTTACATTCTGGTAAGGTACTTACAGTCAGGTTAGGTACTTACAGTCAGGTAAGGTACTTACAGTCAGGTAAGGTACTTACAGTCAGGTAAGGTCAGGTAAGGTACTTACAGTCAGGTTAGGTACTTACAGTCAGGTAAGGTACTTACATTCTGGTAAGGTACTTACAGTCAGGTAAGGTACTTACAGTCAGGTTAGGTACTTACAGTCAGGTAAGGTTCTTACAGTCAGGTAAGGTACTTACATTCTGGTAAGGTACTTACAGTCAGGTTAGGTTCTTACAGTCAGGTAAGGTACTTGCAGTCAGGTAAGGTACTTACAGTCAGGTAAGGTACTTACGGTCAGGTAAGGTACTTACATTCTGGTAAGGTACTTACAGTCAGGTAAGGTACTTACAGTCAGGTTAGCTTCTTCCAGTCAGGTAAGGTACTTACAGTCAGGTTAGGTACATACAGTCAGGTAAGGTACTTACATTCAGGTAAGGTACTTACAGTCAGGTAAGGTATTTACATTCTGGTAAGGTACTTACAGTCAGGTAAGGTACTTACATTCTGGTAAGGTACTTACAGTCAGGTAAGGTACTTACATTCTGGTAAGGTACTTACAGTCAGGTAAGGTACTTACAGTCAGGTAAGGTACTTACAGTCAGGTAAGGTACTTACAGTCAGGTAAGGTACTTACAGTCAGGTTAGGTACATACAGTCAGGTTAGGTACATACAGTCAGGTAAGGTACTTATAGTCAGGTAAGGTACTTACAGTCAGGTAAGGTACTTATAGTCAGGTAAGGTACTTATAGTCAGGTAAGGTACTTACAGTCAGGTTAGGTACTTACAGTCAGGTAAGGTACTTACAGTCAGGTTAGGTACTTACAGTCAGGTAAGGTACTTACAGTCAGGTAAGGTACTTACAGTCAGGTTAGGTACATACAGTCAGGTAAGGTACTTATAGTCAGGTAAGGTACTTATAGTCAGGTAAGGTATTTATAGTCAGGTAAGGTACTTACAGTCAGGTAAGGTACTTGCAGTCAGGTTAGGTACTTACAGTCAGGTAAGGTACTTACAATCAGGTAAGGTACTTACATTCTGGTAAGGTACTTACAGTCAGGTTAGGTACTTACAGTCAGGTAAGGTACTTACAGTCAGGTAAGGTACTTACAGTCAGGTTAGGTACTTACAGTCAGGTAAGGTACTTACAGTCAGGTTAGGTACTTACAGTCAGGTATGGTACTTACAGTCAGGTTAGGTACTTACAGTCAGTTAAGGTACTTACAGTCAGGTGAGGTACTTACAGTCATGTAAGGTACTTACAGTCAGGTTAGGTACTTACCATTATACATCTGTATACCATTGTTCATATTGTATCCAAACTGAAGTTTACAGTCGGCTATTCTTCTGTACATGTCGTCATTAACCAGAGATGTATTTAATGTACAATCATGTAGCAACTGTTCCATGTAGAACTGAGCTATCGACGCTTCAACAGAATTACATTGGTGTGTGTTGTCATTGAAACATGAAACTACATCATCTTTGAACCTGCAATTAGCACATCGATCAGGCTTTCCGTTTAATGAAATAACAAATTAAGATTCTAGTATTAGGATCGTAATAACCTTTTTTTTCTAAAAATGGGGTGGACAGATTTTGAAAATATTTAATTTTTTATAGGCTACCATGATAGAAAATGATTAACCGTAAGATTTAAAACAAGAGGGCCAATATGGCCCTAGATCGCTCATCTGAGAACAAAGACACTATAATTAACGACCAGGTAATATAGTTTTCATCTTGTATAACTCTCTTCTATATAGATTTTGATCAATACCAACTCTAACTTTACATACTGTGTAAATACGATTATGATTATAGAAGAAATGAAGGTGCTATAATACTGTAAACAAGCAATTTTTCTAAGTCGAGGACCCAAAACTCTACAAGTACTAGTTCAATTCCACCCATAATCAAGCTCATCAAATACTTTTAGGTTATACACATTCACTGTAAATATATTTAGGATTTGTGAAGAATTGAAGCCGCTAAACAAGCTGAAATGTAGCAAAATTTCTATGCCAAGGACCCATAACTCTTGAAGTCGTAGTACGATTTCACCCATAACTAAACTTGTGCAAGACCATAAGGTCATACACATTCATTGTAAATACGATTAGGATCGTCGAATAAATGAACGTGCTAGAGTGTAAACAAGCTAAAATATAGCAAGTTTTCTAAGTCAATGGCACATAACTCTTGAAGTCCTAGGCCGATTTCGCCCATAATTGGACTTGTCCAAGACCTTAAGGTCATACACATTCATTGTAAATACGATTAGGATCGTTGAATAAATGCAGGCGCTAGAGTGTAGACTAGCTAAATATAGCAAATTTTCTAAGTCAATGGCACATAACTCTTGAATTCCTCGTCCAATTTTGCCCATAATCTAACTTAGCCGAGACATTGTGGCCATATACATTGTGACCAAGTTTGATTACAATTGGATAAGAGCTGCGGATGCTAGAGTGTAAAACAAACCAATTGTGGACGGACGACGGACATTTACCAATCCTAAAAGCTCGCCTGATCAATCAGGTGAGCAAAAAACAATGACATTTCTTTGAGTTATCTTCCCTTTAAATTTGTATTTAAGTCTATGGGGGTAATCCATTTGTCAAAGATTAAAGAAAAAAGAACATCAATTTCAAAGAAAACTCATGGTAAAAAGATACATTAGCGCAGTATCAATCTAATTTGATAAAGAAATATATTGGTAACCGCGTAAATTCAAAAGAAATTTATAATTCATAGTTTTAACAAGGGCAATAACTCTTACAAAAAATGTGTCATTAGATAAATCCGAGGTAATTATCAAAGAAATAATGACAATTGGGTAATACTATTTGTAATATTAACATTTTATGTAGCATGGAGCAGACACGTCAGTAGGGGGTCTTCTAATATATACAAATGTACATGTATGCTATTATTATTATAATTTCGTAAATGTTAAGAACTACATGTATTTAAAAGTAAGTATTCTTGTATATGTTTTCAAATGTTATATACCGGCAAACATTTGAAACGTCTGTGATGTTACTACATTCTTCTATCGCTTTGGAAATATGACACAACCGTTTGTTTAATCTACATGTATCGGTATTCCCAGACAAACCCAACTGACTGCATTCATATCCAACGATATTTTCAATTTCCTGTGATACATCCAAGATGGTAGACGCATCGTTGATGATACAAGATTCGGTATAAAACTGTGCACATGCTAACATGTTGTAGGCGACTCTGTTGGTAAAAAAAATACACCAGTAATATAAAACCAAAACCATTAGTGTTTCAATGTATAGTTTATGGAGTTCATTTTACTACTGAGCTTTTAAATCTCGTTAAAGACACTCTACACTCACCGTACATGTAGACAGTGTGATGCAAATCTTACACTCTAGTACAGTATATGTAGACAGTGTGATACAAATCTTACACTCTAGTACAGTACTCTACACAGTGAGATACAAATCTTACACTCTAGTACAGTACATGTAGACAGTGTGATACAAATCTTACACTCCAGTACAGTACATCTACACAGTGTGATGCAAATCTTACACTCTAGTACAGTACATCTACACAGTGTGATGCAAATCTTACACTCTAGTACAGTACATGTAGACAGTGTGATACAAATCTTACACTCTAGTACAGTACATCTACACAATGAGATACAAATCTTACACTCTAGTACAGTACATGTAGACAGTGTGATACAAATCTTACACTCTAGTACAGTAAATGTAGACAGTGAGATACAAATCTTACACTCTAGTACAGTACATCTACACAGTGAGATACAAATCTTACACTCTAGTACAGTACATCTACACCGTGAGATACAAATCTTACACTCTAGTACAGTACATCTACACTGTGAGATACAAATCTTACACTCTAGTACAGTACATGTAGACAGTGTGATGCAAATCTTACACTCTAGTACAGTACATGTAGACAGTGTGATACAAATCTTACACTCTAGTACAGTACATCTACACAGTGTGATGCAAATCTTTCACTCTAGTACAATACATGTAGACAGTGTGATACAAATCTTACACTCTTGTACAGTACATGTAGACAGTGAGATACAAATCTTACACTCTAGTACAGTACATCTACACAGTGAGATACAAATCTTACACTCTAGTCAGTACATCTACACAGTGAGATACAAATCTTACACTCTAGTACAGTACATGTAGACATGAGTGAGATACAAATCTTACACTCTAGTACAGTAAATGCAATCTGACTTAAGTATTCGATCTTCCTTACGGCAAGATCTGATGACGGCCTATACCAGTTTCTATTTTCAAAAGTCGGAATTTCCATAATCACTATTTATATCTATTTATAATTCAGCCAATCGTATAACTCGTTTCATCGGTACTTTGGCGGAATGAACTTTCTACCTGACGATGTTATTTAAACGTTAGTAAACATTAAATTACGTATAACATATTTGTCTGCAACCACTTTTTGATTTTTTTAGTAATCCTGATCGATTCGGCCATAGTAGTATAGAAAATTTAATAAACACGCATGTCACATGGGCGCTGTCATTACATTTAGTTGTGTAAGAATAGGTGTTCGTGATAACTACAAGTCAAATATCGTTTTTTACTGCGGTTAAAAATAGAATCAGATCACTTTCAGAATTATGAAAGTAAGGCGCTGATTGGCTAGTGGAAAAGGTCACCTGAGGTGACCTTCTATAGGTCGTCTTCAGATCCTCGTAGCGTAGCGGGTTTGATGATATGATTTTAATCAGATTGCAGTAAATGTAGACAGTGAGATACAAATCTTACACTCTAGTACAGAACATGTAGACAGTGAGATACAAATCTTACACTCTAATACAGAACATGAACATTGCTTGATATAAATCTTACACTTTAGTACAGTGCAATACATACCCACAAACATTTTCCCACGTGTTTCTTGCAATATACACATCTACTACAAGTTTGCTCAGCAAAACTTTGTCCAAACAATTTCGAGCTTTGAATAAATCACAGACTGGATTCTCATTTGCTAATCTTGTAATCCAGTCACATGTCCAGGTTTGGTGTGGAAAGCAAAGGTCAGTATACTTGTCTACATTTAATCTCAGGACATTCTGCCAGGTAAATAAATGTTCTAAATCGGATGACGTCGAGACTTGCTTATCCAAAGCCGACATCTTAATTGTTTCGTTGAACATTCTGTAAAGTTGGAACAACTTATTTGTAGATTTATTTTTAAATTTGTTAATTTTATCTGTTTCAAAAGAAGCTAAATGTTATCTTAGTAAAATACAGACATGCATTTGCTGTAGTCTTCACGCTAACCCACTAGCCCACAGCCCGGGGCTAGTAAATTTCTTATCGGGCTAGTGAATTTTCTAAAGATTGTGTATTTGGGCTATTAGTTAATTGTTTATTTTCAATAGTCCACATATAGTTCGGGCTAGTGCTTTAAAAAGAAATTAGTTCAAACACTGCTATAGTATGTACTCGTCTTGGGAGTAATTCACAGTTATTTGTCTGTGTAAGAAAGTAAGCAATAAAACATTGACTTTATAAAGTTTGGACTTACTTGCAAATATCAGCGACAGGTGTCCATCGATTGGTTGAAATCTTAGCGAGAAAAGTCAATGGTGAGAGGTGGACATCTATTTCATAAGGAGTGGAGAGGTCTGCAGAGTTACAATACGATGTTGCGAAGCGAAGAAGTTGCATAAAACCGTCTGATATATGAGTCGGTACCTCGGCAGGATCACAGAAATCGGTGTGGTTACTCATGCAAGTTAACGAATGTCGTACATCGCTGAAATGTTTACAATTATGTTAATGTACATAATGTAGAAATAAATACTAGTGTACGAATGTATGCTTACAGGTTAAACTCCTTTTTTAATAAATTGCAAACATCGATGAGATGATTCGTCACTTTCTATTTCCTATTATCTGTCGTTCTCTGTGCTATTTGTATTATATGACATAGAATATACAATATGTATTTGTAATTCCTACACGAATATATACGATCATACTGTAACACAACTTTATTATGAAGAGAAATGGTTTGTAAACAGCAATGTTTATTGCCACACGTTGACTTTTCGGATCGTATCTTATTCCATTGTGAGTGATTACAACTAAAAGAAGTCATACAACTATAACCAATCGTCTCCTAGGTGAAAACGGCTGTACCAATATAAATAACAGAGAGCCTGTCTCGTGTATATTCATGAACATGTACCTTATAACAGAGACAAAGATAGCATGTTATCTATGTATCTGCTTATAACAAGGAGAAAGAACTGAGTATACGAACCTACAAACCAAGTTAGACCCTGGAACCATACTTATTGGATATGCTATTGCTCGTTTAGCTTCATGCATGCATTGATCAGCAATGTCAAGTTTACACGTTTTGTGTGAACACCAAAGGTCAGAGGTCAGTTGTAGCTCATCAGTTATCAAAGCAATGGCATATCTGTGAACACCTGAGCATTTTGCCTTTACCGGAGACAAACATTGAAGTGCAGGAATCGTTTGTCTAAAATATATCGGAGAGTCAATGGTCATATAATAGATATATTAAATTTATGAAAGTTCGGTGATTTATACAAGTTTAAGATATTATATATCAACAACTCTTGTAGTATAGACGTCAACTAATAAGTGTTACAATATCATAATACATTCAACTGTTTGTTCGTTTGACATTTAATTTAAAACTATCATATTCAACAGAACTGGATCACAGGAATATGGAGATAATCATTTCATAAGTACTCTACCTGCAGATAGGACCAACTGAGGCTGATGTCAATGAAGAAAAAACATCTTTAATACACGACACAGCTTCAGATACATCACAATATGTAACAGTCAGGTCTGAAACATACACATTGGAGATACATGATGTCAAATGAATGTGGCGCTCTCAGTCTACAGTGGAGATACATGATGTCATATGAATGTGGTGGTCTCAGTCATCGTTTTAAAGTGCTAATAATAATCAATTTAAGTGTATAATTTATGAGACGATTTCCAAGTATGAAACAAAAGTATTCAACTCTAAGTGAAAACATAATTAATCTTAATACTGTAATGCCTGTTCTAACATCTGATGTGATGAATCTAATAAGGAACAGATTTGCCTTATTCTTGGTACAGATAAGTTCAGTCAAATACGCTATAGCGAAAACACCGCAGTCAGAACAATTTGTCTGTTTTTGAACATCCGAGACTACTTTTATTTTTAAATTACTAGTGTTGGAATATGTCATTTGCTCCTACTACCACAACAATCACCTGCAAGGGAAAATACGAGTAATTCAATATACAGTGCAGCCTCTCTAAAGCGGTACTACTCACTTGAGCAACAACCTCTCTTTAATAATAAAAAAAACATCTTAATACTTCGTATGACATACACTCATCAAATTTAATATACATTTTATGTGGTTATTTTATTTTTAAATTTTAATTATTACACACAACATTCATTTTATATGCGGAAAAAGTCGTTTGAAAATATATGGTAAAATTATCAGGTCTGTCAATCAGAATCGGCATGTTATCATGCACTTACGCAATAAACAAGCAATCAGCTACCGTAATAGGATTATCCGGTGATTGTATATTTGATTTGACAATAGCATGCATAAACAAGCAATTAGCTACCGTAATAGGATTATCCGGTGATTGTATATTTGATTTGACAATAGCATGCATATACAAGCAATTAGCTACCGTAATAGGATTATCCGGTGATTGTATATTTGATTTGACAATAGCATGCATATACAAGCAATTAGCTACCGTAATAGGATTATCCGGTGATTGTATATTTGATTTGACAATAGCATGCATAAACAAGCAATTAGCTACCGTAATAGGATTATCCGGTGATTGTATATTTGATTTGACAATAGCATGCATAAACAAGCAATTAGCTACCGTAATAGGATTATCCGGTGATTGTATATTTGATTTGACAATAGCATGCATATACAAGCAATTAGCTACCGTAATAGGATTATCCGGTGATTGTATATTTGATTTTGACAATAGCATGCATATACAAGCAATCAGCTACCGTAATAGGATTATCCGGTGATTGTATATTTGATTTGACAATAGCATGCATATACAAGCAATTAGCTACCGTAATAGGATTATCCGGTGATTGTATATTTGATTTGACAATATCATGCATAAACAAGCAATTAGCTACCGTAATAGGATTATCCGGTGATTGTATATTTGATTTGACAATAGCATGCATATACAAGCAATCAGCTACCGTAATAGGAATATCCGGTTATTGTATATTTGATTTGACAATAACATGCATATACAAGCAATCAGCTGTCGTAATAGGATTATCCGGTGATTGTATATTTGATTTGACAATAGCATGCATATACAAGCAATCACATGCGTTAATGGAATTAAAAACAGATGAAATATGTGGTCATTCTGACTAGAATTATAAGAGACAAGAAACATAAAACAACTATTTGACAAAATTAATATAATCGAGAGCCAACTAAAATCAGTCCCTAGTTTAATAGTACTGCAAACGCAAGAGAAAGTCGGATAAAAGTGTTTATTTACATATACATACAAAAATCGTCTAAACAAAATGAATATACCAAAAGTTAAGGATTGTGTAAACTAAACTGTAAAGTACTCATTCATTATACTTAAAACTATGGACTGATTAGATAGATTATATGACACATAGTTAAACGTTTTGATTTTTTTCACAAAATGATTACTTTATCATAGTTTATGATAACCAGTCATACAAATACACAGTCTTACAAAAATATGCTTCCGTTTCCGGTGTAAATAGACGTACACATTTTGAGCTCTTTGTATTTTTTGTGTTTTCGCATGGAAATTCATACGTTTGGAATATATAAAATGGATATATGTAACGAAAGTGAGTCAACTTCATTCCAGAGTAACTGCTTTTAAAATATGACTGAACATAAATGAGATATTAACGAATTATGAAATGTTCTTTGTCTGTATTGGCAACTTTTGAATGTTGAACTATGAAAGCGGAATATTGACAAGTGTTCACCCTGCATCAAAGTATAAATACCCCCCGATCATCGAATTTGTCATGCTTGACTGGTTCTGTGGATTGTGCTCAAATGTTTGCTCTATATACAACGGTTCATGAACAATGGCTTGTATGGACATACTTAGTCTATCACAGCCAAGAGCACCGTCTGTCACATTCGTAACGGACAATAACGGGATGTACCAAAGTGAACATACGAATTCTTCAACGGATTACTCCGAGCTGCATGCAGTCAACTTATCTGTAAATATGAACGATAATGCGTGCAGTCAACTTATCTGTAAATATGAACGATAATGCGTGCAGTCAACTTATCTGTAAATATGAACGATAATGCATGCAGTCAACTTATCTGTAAATATGAACGATAATGCATGCAGTCAACTTATCTGTAAATATGAACGATAATGCATGCAGTCAACTTATCTGTAAATATGAACGATAATGCATGCAGTCAACTTATCTGTAAATATGAACGATAATGCGTGCAGTCAACTTATCTGTAAATATGAACGATAATGCATGCAGTCAACTTATCTGTAAATATGAACGATAATGCATGCAGTCAACTTATCTGTAAATATGAACGATAATGCATGCAGTCAACTTATCTGTAAATATGAACGATAATGCGTGCAGTCAACTTATCTGTAAATATGAACGATAATGCATGCAGTCAACTTATCTGTAAATATGAACGATAATGCGTGCAGTCAACTTATCTGTAAATATGAACGATAATGCGTGCAGTCAACTTATCTGTAAATATGAACGATAATGCGTGCAGTCAACTTATCTGTAAATATGAACGATAATGCATGCAGTCAACTTATCTGTAAATATGAACGATAATGCATGCAGTCAACTTATCTGTAAATATGAACGATAATGCATGCAGTCAACTTATCTGTAAATATGAACGATAATGCATGCAGTCAACTTATCTGTAAATATGAACGATAATGCGTGCAGTCAACTTATCTGTAAATATGAACGATAATGCATGCAGTCAACTTATCTGTAAATATGAACGATAATGCATGCAGTCAACTTATCTGTAAATATGAACGATAATGCATGCAGTCAACTTATCTGTAAATATGAACGATAATGCGTGCAGTCAACTTATCTGTAAATATGAACGATAAGGCGTGCAGTCAACTTATCTGTAAATATGAACGATAATGCATGCAGTCAACTTATCTGTAAATATGAACGATAATGCGTGCAGTCAACTTATCTGTAAATATGAACGATAATGCGTGCAGTCAACTTATCTGTAAATATGAACGATAATGCGTGCAGTCAACTTATCTGTAAATATGAACGATAATGCATGCAGTCAACTTATCTGTAAATATGAACGATAATGCATGCAGTCAACTTATCTGTAAATATGAACGATAATGCATGCAGTCAACTTATCTGTAAATATGAACGATAATGCATGCAGTCAACTTATCTGTAAATATGAACGATAATGCGTGCAGTCAACTTATCTGTAAATATGAACGATAATGCATGCAGTCAACTTATCTGTAAATATGAACGATAATGCATGCAGTCAACTTATCTGTAAATATGAACGATAATGCATGCAGTCAACTTATCTGTAAATATGAACGATAATGCATGCAGTCAACTTATCTGTAAATATGAACGATAATGCATGCAGTCAACTTATCTGTAAATATGAACGATAATGCATGCAGTCAACTTATCTGTAAATATGAACGATAATGCATGCAGTCAACTTATCTGTAAATATGAACGATAATGCATGCAGTCAACTTATCTGTAAATATGAACGATAATGCATGCAGTCAACTTATCTGTAAATATGAACGATAATGCATGCAGTCAACTTATCTGTAAATATGAACGATAATGCATGCAGTCAACTTATCTGTAAATATGAACGATAATGCATGCAGTCAACTTATCTGTAAATATGAACGATAATGCGTGCAGTCAACTTATCTGTAAATATGAACGATAATGCGTGCAGTCAACTTATCTGTAAATATGAACGATAATGCATGCAGTCAACTTATCTGTAAATATGAACGATAATGCGTGCAGTCAACTTATCTGTAAATATGAACGATAATGCGTGCAGTCAACTTATCTGTAAATATGAACGATAATGCGTGCAATCAACTTATCTGTAAATATGAACGATAATGCGTGCAGTCAACTTATCTGTAAATATGAACAATAATGCATGCGATATAACGGCTGAAAACAGCAGTAATGTTGATCAACTTCATTGTTATCTGAACAACTCAACGCATACAAACAATTATGACGAATATATGTGCGATAGCCAACCGGTACCAAATCAACATTTCTTCCATAAACTGGACGAGTCACTATTTAACCTACCAAAAGATATATACATTGTATACATTGAAAGGCTACTTCAACTTACGAATAAAAACGATGATGATATTTGCTTATATCGCTCAATATTAATGAAACGTGCTAGTGAATCAAAGCTCTGTCCCGATGGATCTCTAAGGCAACGACGCACAACTAGTCAAGGCGAAAGCTATACCCGTTACGCACAAGATTGTATACATTACAACAATTCATATATGATAATGGTCCAAAAGGTTTGACTGATATTCTGACAAAAAGGAAATCATCAACGAAGCAAGACGACTCAATAGAAAAAGATACAGGAATATCTACCCCACATTCCTTACAAAATGAACTGGCTGAAATAAAATCAAAAACAAACTTGTTAATACAAGATATGAACGATCTGAAATCACAGCGAGCAACTGACGCACATACGATCGAGTCACTACAGCGAGAACTCAGTAACATGAAGAACTTCACAACTAACCTCTTGAAATCAACAAACGCGCAACTAGCCTATCACGTTCACTTAATCAAAGCACTGAGAGTACTGTCAGAAGCAAAAGTTAAAATGTAATTCATAATATCTGGTAGATGTGCATTAGATAATACTAAAAAGCTCAACCAACTCTAGGCACCATTTTTCAAACTCAAATGTATGTATTGTTTGGACTAATAATTTCCTCAAAATAGCCATACCTTCACTTCGTGTTCACTGTAAGACACGTCTGACTCTTAAAACTTCGTATTTATATGTAATAATAGAGTTATTTTCCTTCATTAAGGTTAACTCTTTAGCGATGTGGTTGAGTGTTGATTTATTTTAAGTTTTATGTTGAAGATATTTTTATTAAAGATACAAACCAATCTCGCAAATAAGAAATTCATTCCGCAAGATCGAGTGCATTCCGTACTTCATATCTATCCGGTAGGCGGAGTTACGGTTAACTGTTGCCCTGCTAGTGTCTTTTAGCGATTCCCATGTATATAGTAGCGAAGCGTACTATGAATGAAACTTTTGTGCGGATGAATACTGAATTATTAAACTCAATAGTTTTACAGTTGGCAAAGGCCATTACATGTAATTATTCAAAATGAACATAATCCCGCAATTTATCCAACTTGTATCATAACTGCAATCGGTAGAGTTATACAACCGATGGTACTATTTTTCAACGCGAATGTATAGCGTCACGTTTTTGTCAAAACAAAACTGGATGTATAACTATAAAAGCACTCGCTTCGCTTTTGCTTCTAAAAAGAAACAAATCTGTCAAATTCCACTGACGGGATTCATGTATTTAAAGTTACTTTTGGAATTTATGACAAGTATATTTGGTAAAAACAGTTATAGGACCATATCTGTTGCATCAAAGTAGAAACAATTTGCGTACAAAAGTAGTTCGCCAACAATGCGGTTCGAGCTCGTGAAAGATAATTGTTGTCAGGATTATGTGACTAACCACTCGACCATGGAGAATTCCCCGTCTAAAGAAAAACAAAATTCTTTATACTCCAACAGACACTGTTCAGACATCCGTAGGTTAAGCAAGTGGTTGTGCAGTTGGCCGAGCGCCACGTGTTTTAAGCCTGAATACATACAGTATTATATCTAGTATAATCAGAGACATAGATCTATGTCTCTGGTATAATGTATACTTATATTAGTGCGATGGCAGACATTATGTGGCGAAATATTATACCAGAGAATTCGAAAAGTTTCCTTTCTTCATTTGTGATAAAATTCCTAGAAATGAAGTTTACTTGACATGAATGGCTCGAATTCGTGATTGGCAGGCGGGGATGTAAACTGCTAGGCCAGAAGGAAAGACCATTCCTTTGTGTGAATTAACATAAATTTTACACGACCCAAAACACTACAGATTGCATCTCCGGCGTTCTAAGAATAAAAAAAAATCCGGGGGAGCATGTCCCCGGACCCCCTATCCACGGTGCGTAACCCGGAATTTCTCCCAGACACGCCCCTGAATCATATAGCTATCTACCCTCCTTAACAGTCTGGTTATAAGAACAGCCGCACAGGGAGATAGTGCTCAACTATAGTTCAATTTTTAGGTCAGCAATGTTATCGTATACATGGAAGATCCCATTTTTAAATGTTTAGGTAATACCAATACCATTGTAATATGCGATAGAGCAATCTATGAAACATTATATATCACTGTCCTCTGTGGCGCAGTTGGTAAAGTACAAGGTTTGTGAATCTTGACGACTTTGTTGGACATCGCTTTTTATTTTTAAACTTTTTTCACTTTTAATAAAAAGTTAACTTTATAATATATATCGATAGAAAAATATGTTTAAACTGGTTTATTTAAATTGTTAAATTAATAAAAATAAAATAACCTCACCTGTGGAGTAAATATACAATAAGTAGAAACCGGTTTATGTGTTTAGTATATAAAGTATTTGAAATTACTTTTGTATTCGCGATGTCATACAATAAAATGTATAATGAAATACAAAGAAAGAGAAATACACAATACCCTTTTCTCTTTTGAAATACAAAGATACTGTTCAGCGTGTAATATACATACATGTAACAAAAACAAACATATTCAGTCAATAAATGAATTATAAAAAATATTTGTATATACATGTAATAATTAAAAAAGAAAGTGCCATTGACTGAGTTCGAACTACCCACATGTACTTCATTTTGTAAAATGGCATGTATGTACATGCCACCTTATCCAATACACCACGACTCTGGTTCACGTGAATGACACTTTACTACGGATTTAAAATGATTTCGGCAATCAATTTACAGTAATTACCTTTACAATGGTATCGTCCAATATTCGACCTTGACTATAAAAAAATTGAACTATAAATAGTGTGGTTATATAGATCAAGGAAGTCCTTGTATAGATGTAGCTGGTATATTTCCTCATTTAAGTGTGTTGGATCTAAGTATACTTCAAATCATTTTATCGTAACCACATGGTTAAACAAGTGCATGTCGGTAAAATACATGACATATTCAAATGCGTAGTATTTTATGTGTGCCTGTTAAAACATTCAGTGTTTTGCGTGTGTCTGTTAAAACATCATTTAACATGCAGAGTTTGTTATGTATGCCTGTTAAATAATGAAGCGTTTTTGTGCGTCTGTTAAAGCATATAGTGTTCTTGTGTGTGTCTGTTAAAGCATATAGTGTTTTTTGTGTGCGCCTATTAAAACACGCATTTATTTTTGCAGTGTTTGTTGTGTATGCCTGTTAAAACATGATGTGTTGTAACAAATGTGCTTCCATTCTGGCCACCAGCTTGACTATTAAGGATAAGACTAAATCAAACACAGTATGTAATAACAAGTTTTGCTACTTACCTGGGTCACAATACAGCTCATTAAAATTCTGTATAAGGTTAAAATAAGGATCTAACATGTTTGATGTAGCTTGACTGTAATGGTGAACACACTGACGCTGAATGTTGTGTACACATGCCACATGGTCTGTAACATTGCTGAAGTAATACAAATAAACCATTGTGCTTAACTCACATCAGTGACATGAACTAATAAAGATAATGCGGTCCTGGTAATAAATATATGTTAATAAATCAGTGACTTGATATAGGCCCTGTTATTTGTCAGAGGGCAGTCGTATTGGCCCAAGGCCGAAGGCCGAGGGCCAAATACGACTGTCCTGAGGACAAATAACAGGGCCTATATCAAATCACTGATTTATTGACAATTTTATTAAATAACTTTATTATCTGAATCAGTTTCATTCTAAATGTTTTGAAACCACATGAATAGCAAATTACTTATATAAGATGGCCGCCATTTCAGCTAGAATCTATATCACTTTTTGGCCCTGCTCTAGCAGCCAATCAAATTGCTTAAAATGCGGGCCAATATCTATATCATTTTTCGGCCCCGGGCCGGAAAGTGATATAGATATTGGCCCGCTTATTGGAAATGCCACTGTATTATTATTCCAGGCAGAAACCAGGTTACAAGGCTGATAATAAATAGTTATTTAATAAGTGAATAGATAACCCAGTACTAGTATATATTAAAGCTAAAATATAGCTACAAAAGGGAATCGAGTATGAATAGTCGTCAATACTGAGGTTCGTGGATCACGATCTTGGTTGTCTACAAAATGTGTATCATTTGTTCTTAAAAATCACTTTCTGAACATACATTTCCTTAGTTGTCAACTCTATTTGCTAAGAGGTCTAACAGGATTGTTAAAGAGTGGGTCAAGGGCTTGAATAAGAAAATAATGCTGATATACGGTAAATCTATTTAAGCCATAGAACGGTTTATTTCATTATAAATACTAAACTAGTTCTCGTTGTAGCGCACCAGGCAGAGTCAAATTCTCAGTCAACTGAAACCACTTTTATTGAAATATTGACACGTTTCTAGTAATTTATAGATGATTGACCTTGACGAGACGACAACGATATGAAACAGAGTACTCGGTGAATGTCACGTGATCATTGAGACTATTAGCGAGTCCGATTAACAACTTGAATAGTATATACACCAATTAGTCACTGTGTGGTAGCACTGTACGCAAAAAATCAACGGTGTTTACAAGATGGCGGACGGATAAATGTTGTGAGGTAGGTGTCGTTTGTTTTTGGTTCAAACTTTTTAAATACGACGTCCTCTACACAATAGTATACATCAAATGAAAGAATTTTAAAACGGCAATCGGCGGCTAATAATCGTTTTTTATCAAACCACGCCGTTTTTACAAAATCAGTGTCTGAACATATCGTGTTGAGTTTTTTTAAAAACGAAGCGAGGAAACTGAACAAAACCGACGATTATTCCGTTAAAATGAATGAATCGACAAAAATACTTGTCCACGTGTATGGAGAATGTAAAGCTCCTCACGTATATCCATTATTTCCTCATCAAAATCCCTTGTAGTAGATTTTTTAAAGCTTTTAAATTTTACATACTGTACGCCACGGTGCTAAGTGTAAACATTGTACTGTACGCAACGGAGAAAACAATTTCTGTACGCAACGGAGCAACAATTTTAGTCAAAAATCTGTACGCAACGGAGCAGTCAATGAATAGCTTGTTTCTGTGTGTTTAAAAACGTGTCTTCTATACATTGTTATAGAAGAATGCACGCACAAACATCAATAACGATACCAGTTTTGGCTCAGTATTATCTATTGACATTTTTTCATGAATTTACTAAGTGAATGGCTTTTTGTCGATTACGATTCCAGAATTAGTTGTCCATAACAATTCGGCTAAATTTGTATTTGTCAATTCAACATTGCCATTGTAAATTAGGTTAAATAACTCTTCTTCGCTGGTCGAACAGTCTACTAGCAATGACTTTAAGGTGACAGGTAGGTTCGAATCTCAGGTGCTGCGTGTATTTTTCTAAATTAAAATGATATTTTAAAGATATACGGAGCAAAGACAAGATATTAGCATAGGTTTTCCGCTGAATACTGTTTATATTTTTCATTAGTTATTTTCATATAGATTCTGAAATTTGATAAAATCTAACGTAAGAAAAAAAACTAACTTATGAAGATATTGTTTCAGTTTTCTTATGGAAAGTGAAACACATATAATGCGAGTTTATACTGAAACATCAAACGTTATATACTCACTGAAGACCTAACGACGTCTACGATATTCACTGTAAAAAGGAATGTTTATTTGCCCCTTGACGTCAGAAACGTCAATTGACCAAATGACATCAAAATTATGAAAATTGCTTATCCGCTCATTGTAATTATCATAGTTTAATCAATTCACTTTTTTAGCATGTAAGAAAAAAAATCTCATTTTGTCCAGCATTGTAGTAACATAATGCACGTTTTATCGTTCGAAAGTTTGTAATTATTCACTCAGGCTTGCCTGCGTTAGTAATCATATTACTGCGCTTTTGAACCCGAAGCGTGCATTCTTCTTCAACAATGCACTTTAAATTGAAATCAAAGTATAGAAGACACGTTTTTAAACACACAGAAACAAGCTATTCATTGACTGCTCCGTTGCGTACAGATTTTTGACTAAAATTGTTGCTCCGTTGCGTACAGAAATTGTTTTCTCCGTTTCGTACAGTACAATGTTTACACTTAGCACCGTGGCGTACAGTATGTAAAATTTAAAAGCTTTAAAACATCTACTACAAGGGATTTTGATGAGGAAATAATGGATATACGTGAGGAGCTTTACATTCTCCATACACGTGGACAAGTATTTTTGTCGATTCATTCATTTTAACGGAATAATCGTCGGTTTTGTTCAGTTTCCTCGCTTCGTTTTTCAAAAAACTCAACACGAGATGTTCAGACACTGATTTTGTAAAAACGGCGTGGTTTGATAAAAAACGATTATTAGCCGCCGATTGCCGTTTTAAAATTCTTTCATTTGATGTATACTATTGTGTAGAGGACGTCGTATTTAAAAAGTTTGAACCAAAAACAAACGACACCTACCTCACAACATTTATCCGTCCGCCATCTTGTAAACACCGTTGATTTTTTGCGTACAGTGCTACCACACAGTGTTAGTTATGTCTGGATGATTTGTATAAATTAAACGTCCATTTTGTAAAATTAATACCAACGTATCCTAACACCTTTTATACCTGTTAAATATTTCTAACCAATATATTTTCTCAAGCAGTACCTGTATAAATATAGTCAGTTTAAAGATTATATAAGTTATCTTGTAAAAAATAATTTCATGTATAAATAGAATTATTCGATTCAGAAACAGAAGAATCATTCAATTGCATTTTTCATGTATTAACTGTTCTTACATAATCTGGTAATTAAAGGACAACATTCATTAATTACATAAAATGCTTATAAAAACAACAGGAAGTTATCCATAAACTAATTATCACTAAAATCAATAAAATTTATTACCCTCTAATATGCATGACTAGGTGTCAAGTCTACAGACACTTAGCTGGCCGTGAAAAGACAGGATCAATACCATTAGGGGCAATAAAACAATTAAGAGATTAGACCTCATGTGGATTTTTGGGTCACTTAGCTGTTCAATGTCTTTAAAACGTGTCAATATTATCGATAAGTAAAATAAATGAAGCCTGGTAACACAGGACCTAAGGCCAGTTATAAGGTAATATGAGAAATTGATTAAAACTAACATCCTTTTTGAAAATGATTATTATAACAAACATAAATTCCTGATACTTCGCGTATTTTGCAGTGCTTCTGAAGTAAATAAATGTTAAAAAAAATTTTTTTTATACAATTTAAAACCATTTATTACAGTTGCAATCATAAAAATTCAGAATGCCAATATATATAGTTTTTATCCACTTTCATGTCCCAATGTTAAATATGTCAGTTTATTATTAAAAAATCATCAACATTTTATGTTGGCCGCAAAGTATCCAAAGTGGTACATAAAGTAATGATACATAAACAGACTGACCTGTAACAGGTATAGTCGATTTGAAGTTGCATGCTAATGAGAGATTAGTCTCATTTCGATATTTAGGTGTAACAGGTAAACCTGGTAACCGTTAGATAAAGATTTAGAGAAAAGATAATTATGACTGCCTCAATGTAGCGGAAAGTGCTGATGATTCTTAGCTTATACATCATTTTTATCATTGGTTCAAACCTAGTTCATGTCATTTTATAACTAAATTTTGTAAGTTTTATCTCTTGACAATTTGAAATCTTTTAATTTTATGATTGTTTTTTTTTCTATTATTTGGCATTCTTTTGTAATTTACAATTATTCGACATTGCAAATTTACGACGACGACAACTTTGAACAGCAATAAATATTGATAATCATGGAAATCAAATTTATCATGCTTTATAGACTTCATAAAACACACGCATACATGTATAGGTTATAGTACACACTACTGTGTATACATACATATAAAACACACGCATACATGTATAGGTTATAGTACACACTACTGTGTATACATACATATAAAACACACGCATACATGTATAGGTTATAGTACACACTACTGTGTATACATACATATAAAACACACGCATACATGTATAGGTTATAGTACACACTACTGTGTATACATACATATAAAACACACGCATACATGTATAGGTTATAGTACACACTACTGTGTATACATACATATAAAACACACGCATACATGTATAGGTTATAGTACACACTACTGTGTATACATACATATAAAACACACGCATACATGTATAGGTTATAGTACACACTACTGTGTATACATACATATAAAACACACGCATACATGTATAGGTTATAGTACACACTACTGTGTATACATATAAAACAAGATATTAATTCCGATTTTTATCATTTATAGGGCAATTCTTGTAAGTCGGAAAGAAATTGCAATTTTCGAATATTATATGTCAATTGAAAAAAATAAAGCATTTTGGCAGTTTTGAACCCGTACGTGGCCGCTACTTTAAAAAAAGCATCGGCTCTTTACCTCTGAGCCATGGCGCGTTATGATAGTGTTCTGTTCATATATTACAATACAAAGTCATTTCAACCGTAAATTAACCTGATCTACCTCGAAATAATGCAATTGTTTACAACGGTTCCCATTTAACTTTAAATCGACTGTAGTTGTATTAATTAGTCTAAATACAACTACCTGCCTGTAATAATGTTAATAAAGTATTTAGTTGAAAGTTTTATAAATTGGTTGTATTTCAAACAAAATCTATTGTATAAGAATGTGGATTCATGCGTTATATTTGTAACAACTTATATTTTCTAGACGATTTATTCTAATGAGTATTAGTTACTAGTTTGGCTAATCCTGGCCATTTGATTGGCTAATGGTGATGACTGAATCTATTTATAGTTGATAGGTAAGTAAATCATGCAGGCAGTTCTGTTGTGTGGCATAATATCTGAAATGCTACTTGAAGCTCAATGTGGTTGTATCATAGCAGATTATGGTGAATTTGTTAACATTTAGGGTTTATTCTATTTGATTGATGTCGGGTATGATACTACCATGTGCTTGTGAACTATATACATGAATTTATTCATTTGTCAAATACTCATGATTGTCAATATATGTGTATTACTCATATCATGTAAATATGTTATACTCTCCATAATGGAGGATTGAATAAAATATACAGTCAATATCCTTTATGAAAAAAGCAACTTCACACAAAAAACATAAACCAATATGCTTCTTGTAATTCGTCTACCTATAACGTTTTGTTATAGTTTTTCTTGTTACATTCATTTTGGCTTGCCTTGACCAAAAATGCATATGTATAGCTAAGAGTTCTTATTTCGTTCAGAACAGAACAGTAATTAATATCTGTATTATATTTTGTAATATTTATGATGATGTACTCATGTACAAGTCTAAATAAATGTTCTGTTTTGTTCTTATTTCGTTGAAATGTGTACAAAAATCGATTGGAGCACTGATTAACAGGGGCGCTGATTGGTAGGTGATAAATAACGGTCAATATGATATATATTAGTTACTACAAGCGAAACTAAAGAAAGTAGTTCCGCGCAGACTGACTCGCGTAACTGTAAAGATAGTCGATATATTTCAGTGCCCCAGTTCATTGCTCCTCTTTCAAATAACGCTGTGCGGATTAATCTACTTACAAACGATTTGAATGACAAGCCGACCAATTGATCGGATACGCCCCCCGGACATTTGCCCACCAATGAAAAAATGGTTATGTGGATATTTGCCCCCCCTCCCCCCCCCCCCCCCCCCCCCGTTGAAATGGTAGGTAGGAGATTTGCCCCCCAATGCTTATTTTCTAAGTGGACATTTGCCTTCTTAATGGACGTTTGCCTCCAATGATTATTTTTCAAGTGGACATATGCCCCCCCCCCCAAAAAAAAAACGTTATATATTTCAATGGTTTTAAAAATACTTGTGAAAAAATAAACATTGGGGGGGCAAATGTCCACTAAGATATAAGCACTGGGGGATAGGTCCAATTTAAAATAAGCACTGGGGGGCAATGTCCTACCTACCATTTCTACTGGGGGGCAAATGTCCCATTTTTTTCATTGGGGGCAAATGTCCTACACTCGATTGATCACGTGGTAAACGGGTTTACTTCATTTATGAATGAACACGTACACAAAGTATTTGACACGCCCACTTAAAATATAAATACACAGTCGTCAAACAAACCTTTCAAGGTCACCAACCTTGGTTTGATCAAAACTGTCGTGCTGCGAAGAAGGAATTTAAATCGGCCAGGAATATATTTAACAGAAATAAATCTGAGGAAAACAGAAAACGTTTTACAACGGCCAGAACAAAATATAACAGAATTAAAATCAAATCAAAGCATTCATTTATGATAAAGGAGGGATTACGAGTAAATAAATTAGTGAAAACGAACCCTAAACGCTTTTAGTTTGCAGCTTTATTTGTCATCCAATGAAATCGCCGTATTTCTGCCTTTTTCGTAGTTCTTAATTTCATAGAACGCCAAAAACCATTACTATATCCAAAGTACGTTACTACGCCTCATAGTATCGAATCTTCATTTCGTAGAACGCCAAAAATCTTTACTACGCTCATAGTATCGACGATTCAAAATGGGAGGAGACATTTTATTGCGCATGCGTATTCACCGCTTACGACACAGCCATCAAATTAATATTTATACCAGGAATTGGGCATGCGCTCTTCTCGTGTTAAAATCAGTTTAGGTGGAACCAGGGTCACTCAAATAGAAGGGTCTGGACTCCGTAAATTAAAGCGTTGTGTAGCGATCACGTGGTCGCTCGCAAGATGACCGTCATTGTGAAACGGTGAAGATCGCATTGAAATAGATACCCAAATATTCACAATATACTAACCATTTTATTGGTGTAGAGCTCCACGAAAAGTTAGATTGTAAGTATCTCCTTCTAATTTGACCAATTTCTTAGGACAAAATCCATTTATTTATGTTGAAATCCGACGGTACATAAATGGACGAAAACTCGTTTTAAGCCCAGATCTAGATTGTTGTTGCAAAGCGTGTATTTTTCGTAAGTAAATATAACCCTTTTAAGTTATAGAGTGATGATGTCGGGATTAATTTCATGTCTTTAAAAGGTTGTTGAAGTAAATCATGCAGTTACTTTTTCATATTGATTCCGATGCTAAGAAATAATGATACATGAATTTGACCCTTTTTGACGAAGTCGCCATTTTGAGTTTGACCAATTGTACTATTTTTAGTAAGTGATTCCGTCTTTAATAATCATCTATCGCTGAAATGCTTGCAACACATTTTAGAAAGATCAATAGTCCGTTAATTCGTGATTTTTTTTTAAATTTTCGATTTCTTGTTTTTGACTAAATGAAAATAGAAAATTTGTGTGTTCTCTAACACACGTGAAAAAAGCTCTCCGATATGTATCGACAGCACAACTTAATGTTTATACAGAGATAAGCGCCTGAAGAGCACGAGTCCAGACCATTCAATTGAAAGACCCTGGTGGAACCAAACGATTGAAATAACGTCGTTTTCGACGTCAAAACGGTCATTTTTACGGTATTTATAGTGCCTCTCTTAAAACACCTATCGCTCTGTCAATTTATGTGGATATTTAATGAAATAAAAATTTAATAGCGGAGAATAAAATTACCTGCGCGTAGGTATATATTTGATGTTCATGATTTAATTATAAGTGCAAGTAAAACGATTTTAAATGTAAAATTTAATGTTGTTTTCTTCTCACTTTCAAACTTAAATTATTTTTATTAAAAATCTGCCCGAGGGATTTTTTTTATTTTTGTCTATAATAAAGTTTGATGTGTCACCTGTTGTTCTCATAAATTCTAAGAAAATCTATCGAGCCGTTTTTATTTTATTAAAGCTTTAAATGATAGCATTACCTTATAATGCACTCATTCGCTGTCAAGAACGTCGCTTCAAACACGCGTCATGTTTTGATATCTATCGCGTACTTACATCTATTTTACTTACTGTACACTATGATCTAAAACGATTTGTTGGAATTAATGATACATTGTCTGTCAGTAACCCTAATCACATTGCCATTCTTTTCAGATAACAATAAACACATTACATTATCATTTTAGCGTGCTTAATTTTGTGTACATATGCGTATATAAAAAATGTGACAAAATTGCAAAACCGCTCTAGTGAACTAAAATGGAAGATAATTGTGATTATTATTTCCATTTTTTTGTATAAATAACAAGGTTCCGTGATTTGCATAATATATAATTATTATGTTATGATT
This sequence comes from Lutraria lutraria, assembly GCA_964023205.1. Classification (NCBI taxonomy): domain Eukaryota; kingdom Metazoa; phylum Mollusca; class Bivalvia; order Venerida; family Mactridae; genus Lutraria; species Lutraria lutraria. The sequence continues at coordinate 9,258,610 of OZ026841.1, forward strand.
GAGATGTGTAGTTAGATGTGTTGTTTAAATGATATGCATTCTATATATGTTTATTTTTTAGGGTAAATATTAAGATTTACGACCCCGTTGTGATAGCGCATTTAATATATATATTACTCAAAATTTGATAAGGATCACTTTTTATTCTGTATGGCATTATCGTCAATTTTGGATTACATACATAAAATATGATTTTTGGTTATTTTCAAAGATATCTGCATATCATGAGTGCAATATGTAATCAATACATTGAATCATTCGAGCGTAACGAGCGTCGAAATGAGGACAGGGTCAAAATTAGACATTTTATGGGTATCTCTGGGGAATATAAACTTTGAGGAAAATGTCCTCTTGCGATAAGTATTTTCAGAGAGGCACTATAAATACCGTAAAAATGACCGTTTTGACGTCGAAAACGAGGTGGAACCAAACGATTGAAATTACGTCGTTTTCGACGTCAAAACGGTCATTTTTACGGTATTTATAGTGCCTCTCTGAAAATACTTATCGCTCTGTCAATTTATGTGGATATTTAATGAAATAAAAATTTAATAGCGGAGAATAAAATTACCTGCGCGTAGGTATAAATTTGATGTTTATGATTTAATTATAAGTGCAAGTAAAACGATTTTAAATGTAAAATTTAGTGTTTTTTTCTTCTCACTTTTAAACTTAAATTATTTTCATACGTGCAAACTATCAATAACTGGCCAGAACAGCTGACTTTTTTTAAAGAGGCGCAGTAATAAAGAAATAACCCCAAACTATGGAAGTATCCAGCATGAATAAATTGGTTCCCATTCCATGTTGCAGTGCATCAAAAGGCTTTATACAGACAAGTCAACCGATTGAAGAGCTATCATCCCTAATATCTTCTCTCCATCCGTAATCAAAGTAGCTAGAATATTGTCAACAGAAAACCAGTGGTAGATGTTATTTTCGATAATTAAAATATCCTATCGTCAGAAAAGATGTTTAATTTAGTTTAAAAAAAAACACGCAGACTAAATATACTCAAAGCAACTTATAAACCGCCAATTCGAAACTGAAATTTCTCAGAAATTATGCGGCAGAAATTTATGAAATTATGCATACAATAATTTCATTCAAATACCCGTAACTTTACACTATTTGATTGCATATTCTCTTGTACATTTATCCATGCGAAACGTGTTCTTCACTATTGATTATATTGCTCGTGAATCACGTCCATTCAATGAAAATTAGGGCAGCAAATTTCAATCGGTTCGGTTTTCTATACGCTATCATAAAAAACATAAAACATGGATAACATGTCTGTAGTTAATGTGTGTCTTCACATCGCGGCGCTCACAGACTAAATGACCTGACAAAGGTGTAATCGATATTTTCCCGCGCGCTTAGAATGACCTTTAATATTGCATAGTAAAAAGGTCAAATAAACCCGCCCACTAAGTATATTAGTATTCATCCTTAAAAATGCTACGCTCCCGTCGACATTTCTAATTTCCATAGAACAGTCAGGATGAACACTAATATATACTTGGAAAAATGTTAAAGGTACATTAAAAAATCAAACAAGATATCCGGCCAGCTTACAATAGACCGGTTGTATGTACATTTCAATGATTTATTTGGTAATGAAGTACCGGAAGTCGATCCGATCATTAATAACGATGATATAAACTAGTTCCCGTTCGTGTTGCAGTGCACCAAAGGCCTTGTACACACAAGTCAACGGGAACCAGTTTAAACGATGATATTGTTTATGATGAAGATCTGGATAAAGTTATTACCCTTGACGAAATTCGAAATGCCATTATGAACCAAAACGATAATAAATGGCCGGGGTTAGATAATTTAGTTTGTGAAATATTCAAATGCTCATTTGATATAATTTCACAGTTTTTACATTATCTATTTAACAGAATATTCGATAGTGGAGAGTATCCCACGACATGGGGAGAAGGTATTATCGCCCCAATTTTCAAAAAAGGTAATTTAGATGATCCCGCTAACTACTCGTATAGGGGTATCACGTTGATAAATATTCTATCGAAAATCTATTCACAGATCCTTTTAAACAGAATGACGCTTTGGACTAGAATACATGATAAAATATCTAGAAATCAGTTCGGGTTTCAAAAAGGGAAGTCAATCACTGACTGTTTATTTATTCTTCATAGAGTTATTACAAAAGTACTTAATAAAAAGGAAAAACTTTACTGCGTATTCATTGACTACCAACGCTGCATTGATTCAATTGATAGGGCTCACCTATAGCACAAATTACTTGTAGGAAACGTTAGCAGCAAACTAGTAAATGCAATTAAATATATGTATATGTCGGTTAAATTGTGCGTTAGGTACAAATCCGAGAAATCAGACTTCTTCCGGTCTACGATTGGATTAAAGCAGGGAGATCCGAGCTCTCCACTGATCTTCATGATGTTCGTGAACGATCTAATAGATCATATTAACTCTGATTTGTCCGATATTTTTACAATAAATGAGTTGAAGTTGTTCATAATACCATATGCAGACGATCAAGTAGTTTTTGCTAAATCGCCTTCTACATTACAGTCCATGTTAAATGACATCGAATCATATTGTCAAATATGGGGATTAACTATAAATTCCTCAAAAAACGAAAGTTATGATTTTTGAAAACGGAAGACACACTGTAAATAACATTTATCTATATGGTAAAACACTTTACTGGTGGATTCGTTTAAATATTTGGGTGCAACGTTATTTAAAATCGGTCATTGGTATCGGACACAAAAGAATATAGCTCAGCACGCTTCATTTGCTCTAAATAATTTATTGTGTGTATTTAAGAATATTGAACTACCTAAGTTGTTTGATAGCTTAGTTGCTTCCGTCGTATATTTCTCTTTGTGAGATTTGGGGGTTCATAGATGCGAACGATATTGAATTAGTGCATACAAAATTTTTGAGATGAATACTGGGTGTAAAACGGTCTACGAATCTTGTGTCTCTTTACGGGGAAACTGGTAGAGTTTCATTAAAAATTATAAGGAAAATACGCATGATCAAATATTGGATGAAGATTGTTAAGTCTAACGACAATTCACTCGTGAAAATTACGTATCTTGTGCTAAAATAAGATGCTGATACTAATAATAACTACAGAGGCAAACATTGGGCATCTCAGTTTAAACAAATACTTGATCAACATGGATTAACAGAACTTTGGGAAAGACAATTTGATATCGATATTCCCTTTTCCATAATTAAACAAAGACATTTTTGACATGTACTATCAAAGCTGGTACTCCTCTGTAAATAACTCTAGGAGATTAACAACCTACTGTATCTTCAAACATGAATTTATTTTCGAGGAATATTTGGATGTAATTAAAGAATTCAAATACAGAGCTGCGCTAACAAGATACCGAGTATCATCACATGACCTTTTAATAGAATCAGGAAGATACGTTGGCACTGAAAGAAACGATAGGCTATGTAAATGTTCAATGAAAGTCGTGGAAAATGAGTTTCACTATTTATTAGTTTGCGCTTTTTACAGAGAGTTAAGAAGAAAATATTTCAATCCTTCTTTTTGTAGTTGGCCAACATTAAACAAACTTGGCTTATTGATATCATCAAGATCCAAGAAAGTAATATTAAATTTAGCTAAATATATATTTCGCAAACAAATTAAGATCAAATTACTTTGACCCTTAAGCTACTTCTGTTGATGTTAACATATTTTTTAGTCAACAAGTGTTGTTGTTGTTGTATGTTATATTTTTTAGTCTCTTGACATTTCACATTGAATTGAATTGAAAACGAGGCTAAGAATATGGCGCTCTTTTTTAGTGAAGAAAAAAAATAAAACAGTGATATAACTTGGATTTATATGTTGCGTTGGATTGAAATTTGGATCTAAATTGAACACTGAACACATATTGATAAATTCGCATACTTAATTACGTTGGAACATTAAAATAACAAGTGGAAAATACATAAACATAAATTACACAATGGCGGAGTAGACCTCTTATGATAAATATATATCATAAACTATTTAATGTTGTATTTAATAATGGCATTATACCTGAATATTTAAAACCCTATATTTAAAAACAAGGGTGATGTTACTGAACCTAGCAATTACAGGCCAATAACCTTGTTGAGTTGTTTTGGTAAATTATTTACGTCAATTTTAAATTCACGTTTGAAATTTTTTTCTGAAGACAATGATCTGATAAACCAGTATCAAAGTGGATTTAGAAAAGGATATTCCACTGTTGATAATATGTATGTACTTAAAAATATTTTGGGAGTTAAGCGAGTTACACAGAATAATTTTGTCTACGGTGAGTTAGGAAGACACCCTCTGATAAATGGGAGATATTTAAGAATTATTAAATATTGGTTCAAAGTTATGGAATCAAAAGAAAACAAATATATTAGGATTGTATACAATATTTCTAAAAGTGACTGTGATCGTATGCCTCATGTTAAAAACTGGACCAGTTTGTTACGGGATTTATTATCATCTTTAGGTTTTTACGAGGTTTGTTTTTTTCAAGGCGTTGGGAATAAAAAGATATTTTTTAATTTATTTAAACAAAGATTAAATGATAACTATCAACAAGTCCTACATGGCGATCTGTGTAATTCATCTAGGGCAATATTGTACAGAGAATTATTAATAAGTTTTGATTTTAAAAAGTATTTAGTCATTATAACAAACCAAAACCACAGAGTTGCATTAAGTAAATTAAGAATGTCGTCTCATCATCTTTTGGTAGAGACTGGCAGATGGCATAAACCCGCAAAAATTCCATTTGATGAAAGAAAATGTCGATTTTGTAACAAACTAGATGATGAATATCATTTTATTATGGAATGCACTGTTTTAAACAATTTAAGGAAACAATATATTGACTCATACTTTTGGAAAAGACCGTGCATGCAAAAAATTTTAGAATTAATATGTTGTGAAAATGAAAATATCTTTAAAAAATTAGCGTGTTATACCTATAAAGGCTTTATATTAAAGGATAATTGATACAGATTACTTTTGTTTTAGCATTTTTTCTATTCTTTTACGTATATAATATATACTGACTATTTATTGTCGATAATTTGTTTATGTTTAATAACAATGCAGTATCGTTTTAACTACATGTATTCATCTATAGTTCAGGGAATTCATTTCTAATCTATAATAACCAACTTATATGATAACACTTACTATGCAAATGTAAACATATACTAGAAGTATACTTTCATTGTGATGTACATTGTGATGTCGCAAAATCATCATTACCCTTCATTTTTGTATGAGTTATACAGTTTTTTCATATGCTTATTGTATTTTATAATATGCTTTGTCAAATTTTGGAGCTGTTATCGAATATCAGTTTTTACATTATGTTATAATGTATCTTCTCCGTTACATTTCTTTTATTAATATGTCCTGTATATATCTGTAAATATGTTGTCCTCATGGGCCGCAAGGCTTAATGGACTTGAAATTTCAAATAAAAAAAATTATAAAAATATACTTAAAATGCTGATTGATCTATTTCATAACTCTAGAAAAGTTATTTTCTGCTTTTATTGATCTAAAAAGTGCATTTGATACTATTTCTAGAACGCACTTGTGGACAAAACTTAGCCTATGTAATATTTATGGGAAGTTTCTTAATGTTGTAAAAAGTATTTATAATAATGCCAAGACTTGTGTTTGTGTAAATGGTGAAAAATCTGAATATTTCCCATGTACAATTGGTGTAAGACAGGGAGAAAACTTGTCCCCTATATTGTTTTTGTTTTATCTCAACGATTTGCATAACTTCTTTAAAATAATAATCACGTAAATGGTGTAAAATTAGACACCGAACTAGTTGGTTTGTTTAAATTGTATGTTATTCTTTATGCTGATGATACAGTCATTTCATCAGAATCACCTACAGATTTACAAAATGCTATTAACCTTTATGAAAATTATTGTGACAATTGGAAATTAACTGTTAATACTTCGAAAAAAAAACTTGTATTTGCCAAAGGAAGGCCTGCGCAGTATAATTTTACATACACAAATGAAAATTTAGAAATTGTTGATGAATTTAAGTAAGTAAGAATTAAGTATTACCTGAAGTAGAAGTGGATACTTTGTAAAAGCCAAAAATCACATTGTTAACCAAGCAACCAAAGCTATGTATAAAGAAATCTAAACATTTACAGTTACCTATAGATATGCAAATATATTTGTTTAATAAGTTAGTTAAGCCAATTCTTTTATACGGCTGTGAGTGTTGGGGTTGTGGAAATAACAGTATCTTAGAAAAGGTTCAGTTAAAATACCTTGAGCACATACTGGGTTTAAAATCAAGTACACCAAATTGTATTGTATATGGTGAAACAGGTGTGAAACCCTTACAAATAGATATCGATTCAAGAATGATAAGCTTCTGGTCAAAACTTGTTGTACCAACTGATTTTAAATCATCTTGTATAATGTATAATATTATGCTTGATACTTTTAACAATTGTAATAATGTTAACAGACAAACATTCCAATGGATAAAACATATCCGAACTATTTTTATAAAATGTGGTTTAATAAATGTATGGAATACTTATGAGTTCCCGAACCATAAATGGTTGGTAGCTAGTGTAAAACAGAAACTGTCTGATTTATATTTGAATGAGTGGTACTTCACTGTTAATAACTCTAGCAAATGTAAAAATTATCGATTATTCAAAGAAACATTCCAATTTGAGCCATATTTAGTAAGTACGCCTTATAATCTTCTCAGATATGTAATAAAATTTAGAACTCGAAACCATAGACTACCAGTTGAAACGGGAAGCTGGAGTAGAGTTGAACTTCACCAACGTACATGCACCCTTTGTAATTGTATAGGCAGCATTGGCGATGAATTTCATTATATGTTATAGTGTAAATATCTTTCTGTCCTAAGAAATAGACATTTAGACATCCAATATATAAATCGACCAAATATCATGTCATTTAAATCTGTAATGAACACACCCACTAAACAATATGATAAATATAAACACTTTTGTATGTTTGTAAAAGATATTATTATGAAATTTGAATGAAGAGACCAATTAGTGCTATGATATATAAATACTGCATTTCATCCCTGTTAATATTTTATTTATGTACTTGATATTGTCTCTCCCACCATGCTGATAGTTATGCTTCTTTATTTCTTCATGTACATATGTTAATATGCTCATATTGTCATGTTATACATAGATTGAGTATGAAATAAACTTGTAACTTGTAACACATTTATCTGATTCACGCCATATGTTTGAATTATTCTCTTATTGAATTGTTATTATCATTATTGATGATTTATACAAATAAAAGAAATTGTATTGTATATTGCATTGAACTTGACACCTTTGACCAAACGTATTCATTTTTTTACAACTATTGATATTTTATTGCATGAAAACATAACATGCTTTATAGCAAAAAAGAATATATGTACATTTTGTATATATATAATATAATCGATACAAAGCATGAGTTTTCTGGAGTGCACATAATAATATTTTAATATAATTTCAAAAACATTAGAACAGATTAACAAAAAATGATACTCGTTTTCTATTAAACCAGAGTATATTTATTCTGAAATTATTGCTTTTTTGTATTTCTTCAAAGTCGCAAAATTATTTTTAAAATATACAAAAAAACATGAATTCTTAAATCTATTATATAATAGAAGCTGGGTCCATTATTACACAGACGCTAGTTTACAGTATCGTATTACATACAGAACATGGCAATACACTAACTTTGTATTTGAGGATGCTGCTGAAATTCACTCAAATTCAAAAGCAATTGGAAGCAAGAAGATCTAAAAATATACAATTATAAAACCACCATCATATAGTTTAAGACTTCTTCTTTTTAGTGATAGGTGGAAAAAGTTGTCCAATAATGAGATAATAGTTTATTTTCAACTAAACTTCACTAAAACAGCGATATTTTGAATTTCTAAAGTAATAATATAGTAATTCTATAGGTCGTGTAGTGGTATGTTTTGAACGAAATTGGAAGCAAGAAGATAATCCCTTAACTTAATAATTTTTATATCATATTAAAGAACGAAGAATGAATTTTATTGTGATAGGTGGAAAAAAAGTTGACAAATAAAAAGAAAGTATAATAATAACAGATCGAAATAAGAAAACTATAACGGAACGTTATAGGTAGACGAATTACAAGAAGCAATGGTTTAGTTTTTTTGTATTTGTGGTTTTTGTCATTAAGGATATATTGACAGTATATTTTATTCAATCCTACAGTATGGAGAGTATAACATATTTACATGTTATAAATAACACACATATATTGACAATCATGAGTATTTGACAAATGAATAAATGTATGTACATGTATATAGTTCACAAGCACATGGTAATACCATACCTTACATCAATCAAATAGAATATACCCTAAATACTACCAAATTCACCATATTCTGTTATGATGCAACCACATTGAACTTTAAATAGCATTTCCGATATTAGGCCACAACAACTTATCAAGGTCAACACCACAGAGAAATGCCTACATGACTTTCTTACATAACAACTATTAACAAAAAAGCAGACGAACACATTCAGGTTACGCGACGAATAACCAGTCCAATGACTGACCAATCAAAATGACGGATATCACCATTAGCCAATCAAATGGCCAGTTTTACCCAAACTAGTAATAGACACTATACTATATACCCGCAAACAACTAGAATAAACTAGTACCCATGATTAAAATTCGTCTAGAAAATTTCCCTCTATAATCTATTGCTGCAATTTATCATTAGACAAACCCCGATATCGACTTTTGCGTCGATTTCAAGGGAGACAATTTGGCTTAACGAAGGTCGAAATGTATTGGAAAGTTGGGTATGTTAAATTTCCCGATGAACAACTTTTTTAAATATCCCGTTGACTCCCAGTTATTATCGCATCGTCCATGAATTCAATGATGAATTCTATATGTTTACAATAGAAGCTAGGAACTAAATTAACATACACAACACGTGAATTATGACGTAATCCTTCCTTGAAATATGTGTACTAATAGTAAATAGTGTAGTAATCCTAGGTAGAGGATTGTTTAGATTTTTACGACTATTTTGCATTGCTCATTTACGATATTGCATAGCCATCTGATTTTGACTTATATGCACGTAATATTTGAATTTATGCCATTGAATTGAAAAATTGGAACTATGTTCGTAGGCGGAAGGTTAATGGAAGCTCTTCGGTATGCAGGAAAATTAAAACTGACCGACTGTTGAGAAATTGTCTTAACTTTGGGTTCGTACCGAACAACATCAATCACAACGGTTAAACAGTTTGCTGATAAACTGATAATCACATACATCGTAAAAAAACACGTTTACAAGACAAATGCATTCTCCTATGGTGCCGTCAGTTAAACACATATGTGTATTATATATATCCAGTAGAATTAAATTGCCCGTATTTAATCATTTAAATGAATACTTGATCAGGCGTAAGTAACTTGTAATATTATAAAAGACAGAGTTTTCATTCGCCATAACGGACTGTACTAAAAGCAAAATTCAATTTAGTATCTATAATTTTCTTACGAAATTTAAGATGAATTTTTTCTATTGCATTTGACTTACAGTAATACCATATCCCGAAATCACAGATTAAAATGGGTCCGACAAATAAATAAAAAATATGGCATGAAATTTTAGGCTTAAATTGATACTTTAAACAGTTTGCTGAAAGAACATTAAGTACCTTACTTGTCTTCCCTGTTAACAGTTCTTGAATTAAGCTAATTATAATATGTACCTAAGTAATTATAGATATCAACTACTTCTAAAATATTTCCCGACATAATAAAAAGTTTGTTTTGTTTCGTCAAAGCAGCACGTCTTCTGAATACAGCAACTACACGTTTGTTTACGTTAACTTCAAACTTCTAAACTCCATTTCTGACACTATTCGTATAGAAGGGATAAACTATTATTTAGTATTTACATCTATAGGGGTGTTCCCTAAAATGAAGATGTCATCAGCAAAAAGTTCAGTGAATCAATAATACAAACAAAACCATTTATAGTTAAACCGCTATTGATACGCTTATTAAAAATAGTTCAATGCGACAACGAAATAGGCGACATAACTTCCCTAAGACGTGAACCTGCTGCATATTGAACAAGGTCCGAATGACGACAATCATGACAATGTATATAACTAGTACATGATTTAATATAATTCACCATATAAGTTTACTTTGTTGTACAAAATGTACATGCTTTTGTCCACACTTATTATCAATAGGTATAAAAATATTTAAAACTTATACTGACTCTGCAACTGAATAAGATTCTTTGAACGTATCAAAAATGAAATAATAAGAGATGACGTAATACCTGCAGTCACGTGACGGTGTGGAACTGAACACATCATCTATGATATTATGAAGACATCTTTCTAATTCTGGCCGGCTACATGAAACTGCAAATTAATGATAATACATAATTTACAATACTAGTATTCAAATATGAAATTTTACAAAAACAGCAATATTAATAAACATGATTATTATTAATAATATAATTATATCATTTTGTAAAATGAATTATTTCGGAAAAATGAAATAGTCCTGTGAAAAAAGAATAGCAAATGTCACTTCAGGGGCTCCGTACAGTTTCTATTTGACTATCATTTTATAACGCATACATATTATGAGCAATAGGATTGTTTCCCTTTAGCTCATCTAGTCGAATTCATGATACTGGTCAAAATTCATATGTGGAGCTGATTTCCCTACAATATCTAAACAGACTTAACTTTGGAGATTGTTTATCTTATTGTGGTTTATCGAGTCATTTCAAGGGAGATAACAATATCTATTAAGCATGCTATCAGCTCAAAATAGTCCCAATTGACAAGGGCAAAAACTGTATATTCTCCTACCTGCCACACGTCGCTTACATAAAATATTCGTCCAAGCATAACGGTGTGGTGGCTAGTTTCATATAACAGCAAGTAAAGCTTTGTCAATATTTACCCAATTACTTAAATCATAAAACCTGTTTAAGTATTTAAAAATCCTGAACTTCGAGCTACAAGTACAATCATGATACATACATGTGTATATGATGTCAGGGACCTAGTTTGGTTAAAGATCATATCTGTAGATGTATTCACTGCCACAAGTACATTCACAACATAATGGTAGCTTACATGTCAACATTCTTAATTTCTGATAATAACAAAAAAGTTGTAACAGCAAAAATATGTATGTATAGTTATACTCCTACATTCTGATACGTTCAATATGCTGAAACAATTATTTCTAGTACAATGGTTTCACCTTTTTATGATAATATTCAATTCTAGATACACGCACGTCTGTTAGTCCCATGCACCTTATAATTGTCATCACCACTCGGTCTTTAAAGTACGTTGTATGACAACTATGTTATATTATAGAAAGTTACAGAAAGTTTTAGGTCTGATGCTTGTTATACAAATATTGTAAAATTAAAAGTTGTTCTCGATCTATCCAGGAATTTTAATTACAACGTTTTTGAACACTTGAACACGCAAGTATTGTAAAGTCGAATGTTTTTGTCGAACCAGTGTAGACTTTTATTAAATCCTTAAATCCACATATGCCTTTTTTCAGACAATTATTGCAAGTAATATAAGGTACAAACATAATGATGTTGTTACATAATGCTGTTGTTACATAATGACGTTGTTACATAATCGCGTTGTTACATAATGACGTTGTTACATAATGACGCTGTTGCATGATGATGTGTTACATAATGATGTTGTTATATAATGCTGTTGTTACATAATGATGTTGTTACATAATGACGTTGTTATATAATGCTGTTGTTACATAATGATGTTGTTACATAATGACGTTCTTATATAATGCTGTTGTTACATAATGATGTTGTTACATAATGACGTTGTTACATAATGCTGTTGTTACATAATGATGTTGTTACATAATGACGTTGTTATATAATGATGTTGTTACATAATGACGTTGTTACATAATGACGTTGTTGCATGATGATGTGTTACATAAAGACATTACATGATGATGTGTTACATAATGACGTTGTTACATAATGATGTTGTTACATAATGACATTACATGATGATGTGTTACATAATGACGTTGTTACATAATGATGTTGTTACATAATGACATTACATGATGATGTGTTACATAATGACGTTGTTACATAATGACGTTGTTGCATGATGATGTCGTTACATAATGACGTTGTTACATAATGATGTTGTTACATAATGACATTACATGATGATGTTGTTACATAATGACGTTGTTGCATGATGATGTGTTACATAATGACGTTGTTACATAATGGCGTTGTTGCATGATGATGTTGTTACATAATGACGTTGTTACATAATGATGTTGTTACATAATGACATTACATGATGATGTGTTACATGATGACGTTGTTACATAATGATGTTGTTACATAATGACGTTGTTGCATGATGATGTGTAACATAATGACGTTGTTACATAATGATGTTGTTACATAATGACATTACATGATGATGTGTTACATAATGACGTTGTTACATAATGACGTTATTACATAATGACGTTGTTACATAATGACGTTGTTACATAATGGTGTTGTTACATAATGACGTTGTTGCATGATGATGTTGTTACATAATGACATTACATGATGATGTGTTACATAATGACGTTGTTACATGATGACGTTGTTACATAATGACGTTGTTACATGATGATGTGTTACATAGTGACGTTGTTACATGATGATGTTGTTACATGATGATGTTGTTATATAATGACGTTGTTACATGATGATGTTGTTACATAATGATGTTGTTACATGATGACGTTGCTACATGATGATGTTTTTACGTGATGACGTTGTTACATAATGACGTTGTTACATGATGATGTGTTACATAATGACGTTGTTACATGATGACGTTGTTACATGATGATGTTGTTACATGATGACGTTGTTACATAATGACGTTGTTATGTAATGACGTTGTTACATGATAATGTGTCACATAATGACGTTGTTACATGATGATGTTGTTACATGATGATGTTGTTACACAATTATGTTTTTCATTATCATTTTCTACAGTGCTTATGTTATAGTGGTCTTCTTAATTTCTTTTGAAACATATTGATATGCCTGTATGCGTTACACTATACATTCTACAATGTGCATATAGATACGCTCTATTACTTTTTATCGTTTACCAATTAGTCAAATAATATTCTAGATAAGTGGAATACAAATGGTAAACAAACTGAACACTCAATCAATATTAGAATAACACTAGTCTTCTACTCGATATAACGTTTATTTGCCATGACAGCCTGTTTGAACCTGTGTCAGTGTATGTACATTGTATATGGATTGTTGGTTTATTTAGTGAAACTTTCCGAATGTCTTCCATTTCACACTGACCATTAAAAATGCACCGTGTTTTAAGGTTATTTAATAGTACACGATCGTAACAAGCTTAGCTATTTTTTATCTGATGTATCGATAGATTTAAACAAGCTTTTTGTACAACATTTGAATGACTCGTTTATAACTAGACTTTGAAATATGGAGAGCATTGACTGTCCTATACGTACGAAATGAACATTGTTCTGTCCATATAGCAATAAATTTAGCCACCTTGTCAATATATTAAGTACATCTGTCATCATACGATGTGCATTTATGAATTTATTCTGTGAAACCATCCTTATAATTGTAGATTCAACAGGACACTATATCATGCCGATGTGAAAAGTCAATTGAAAAGTTATATATTTGTCCAAGTATATGATGTTATGTGCTATGATTTAAGTATGGGTTATATATGTCCATGTATATGATGTTATACGCTATGATTTAAGTATAGGTTATATATGTCCAAGTATATGATGTTATGCGCTATGATTTAAGTATGGGTTATATATGTCCAAGTATATGATGTTATGCGCTATGATTTAAGTATAGGTTATATATGTCCAAGTATATGATGTTATGCGCTATGATTTAAGTATGGGTTATATATGTCCAAGTATATGATGTTATGCGCTATGATTTAAGTATGGGTTATATATGTCCAAATATATGATGTTATGCGCTATGATTTAAGTATAGGTTATATATGTCCAAGTATATGATGTTATGCGCTATGATTTAAGTATGGGTTATATATGTCCAAGTATATGATGTTATGCGCTATGATTTAAGTATGGGTTATATATGTCCAAATATATGATGTTATGTGCTATGGTTTAAGTATAGGTTATATATGTCTCAGTATGTAATTTTGAGCTAAGATTTAAATAATTTTTCATTTGTCTCGGTATGTAGTTTGTGGACTTTAATTTAATTATTGGTCATATAAGTTCATGTATGTAATTTTGAGGTATGATTTAAGTATTCGTTATATCATTTGTCCTAGTAAGTAGTGGTCGCGACGACCAGAAAGTAAGTTCTATAGACAGTGACCAAGTGACTGCACCATAATGCGTACATTAATTCACAAGTTTATTCGGGTATTTTCTGGAAAATGTAAATAATGAGAATTGTGTTTATTGTCCAGAGATCACCTTAACAACTTGTAGATCAAAATGTATGTTGAAGTAAATTCAAACAGTTCCAAGTATGCTCAAAGAAAGTATAGTATCGGTCCTATTTGCTTCCAGACGAAGAGAAACATAACACATACTAGTGTTTAGGGTACTTTAAAATCTAGATATGCGTTTGTTTACCGCCAACTAAACGATCGTAGATCCATTGACATGCCGTCTTCGACTAACTGTGTAATATCTTACGACTGATCGACACCGTCTACCATATTCTTAGTTATGACAAACTTTGTCAATATAACAATAAAGAGGACTTACTCGTACATACATCATAAACTGTGAGATTCATTTCAGGAAAGTCCATTTCATTCACGAGACCATTTGCGGATGGGCTTATAGTGAAAGGCATTTTTTCTGCACATGATATCAAAGCCACAGTATATTACATAACGATTCACAGAGCACTTTTATTTACATATGTATTATTACGTTTAATGTAGTTTCTTTTGTTTAATTGTATTTGTGTAAATTCCATTTACTTTGTACATTGTTGTTTTAATGTTATTGTGACTAATGAACTGCATTTTCAAGGAGGGCAAATATAAATAAGATCGACAGCCCAGACAAACAGCCCAGAGTCTGTAGTCAGGGAGGGCAAATATAGATAAGATCGACAGCCCAGACAAACAACCCAGAGTCTGTAGTCAGGGAGGGCAAATATAAATAAGATCGACAGCCCAGACAAACAGCCCAGAGTCTGTAGTCAGGGAGGGCAAATATAAATAAGATCGACAGCCCAGACAAACAGCCCAGAGTCTGTAGTCAGGGAGGGCAAATATAAATAAGATCGACAGCCCAGACAAACAGCCCAGAGTCTGTAGTCAGGGAGGGCAAATATAAATAAGATCGACAGCCCAGACAAACAGCCCAGAGTCTGTAGTCAGGGAGGGCAAAAATAAATAAGATCGACAGCCCAGACAAACAGCCCAGAGTCTGTAGTCAGGGAGGGCAAATATAAATAAGATCGACAGCCCAGACAAACAGCCCAGAGTCTGTAGTCAGGGAGGGCAAATATAGATAAGATCGACAGCCCAGACAAACAACCCAGAGTCTGTAGTCAGGGAGGGCAAATATAAATAAGATCGACAGCCCAGACAAACAGCCCAGAGTCTGTAGTCAGGGAGGGCAAATATAAATAAGATCGACAGCCCAGACAAACAGCCCAGAGTCTGTAGTCAGGGAGGGCAAATATAAATAAGATCGACAGCCCAGACAAACAGCCCATAGTCTGTAGTCAGGGAGGGCAAATATAAATAAGATCGACAGCCCAGAGTCTGTAGTCAGGGAGGGCAAATATAAATAAGATCGACAGCCCAGAGTCTGTAGTCAGGGAGGGCAAATATAGATCAGATCGACAGCCCAGACAAACAGCCCAGAGTCTGTAGTCAGGGAGGGCAAATATAGATCAGATCGACAGCCCAGACAAACAGCCCAGAGTCTGTAGTCAGGGAGGGCAAATATAGATCAGATCGACAGCCCAGACAAACAGCCCAGAGTCTGTAGTCAGGGAGGGCAAATATAGATCAGATCGACAGCCCAGACAAACAGCCCAGAGTCTGTAGTCAGGGAGGGCAAATATAGATCAGATCGACAGCCCAGACAAACAGCCCAGAGTCTGTAGTCAGGGAGGGCAAATATAGATAAGATCGACAGCCCAGACAAACAGCCCAGAGTCTGTAGTCAGGGAGGGCAAATATAGATAAGATCGACAGCCCAGACAAACAGCCCAGAGTCTGTAGTCAGGGAGGGCAAATATAGATCAGATCGACAGCCCAGACAAACAGCCCAGAGTCTGTAGTCAGGGAGGGCAAATATAGATCAGATCGACAGCCCAGACAAACAGCCCAGAGTCTGTAGTCAGGGAGGGCAAATATAGATAAGATCGACAGCCCAGACAAACAGCCCAGAGTCTGTAGTCAGGGAGGGCAAATATAGATAAGATCGACAGCCCAGACAAACAGCCCAGAGTCTGTAGTCAGGGAGGGCAAATATAGATCAGATCGACAGCCCAGAGTCTGTAGTCAGGGAGGGCAAATATAGATAAGATCGAGAGTCCAGTTTGTGACATGGAGGGCAAACATAGATAAGATCGACAGTCCAGAGTCTGTGTCAGGGAGGGCAAATATAGATAAGATCGACAGCCCAGAGTCTGTAGTCAGGGAGGGCAAATATAGATAAGATCGAGAGTCCAGTTTGTGACATGGAGGGCAAACATAGATAAGATCGACAGTCAATAGTTTTTTTAGACAGACAGGGCAAATATAGATAAGATCGACAGTCCAGAGTCTGTGTCAGGGAGGGCAAATATAGATAAGATCGACAGTCCAGTTTGTGACATGGAGGGCAAATATAGATAAGATCGACAGTCAATAGTTTTTTTAGACAGGCAGGGCAATTATAGATAAGATCGACAGTCCAGAGTCTGTGTCAGGGAGGGCAAATATAGATAAGATTGACTGTCCAGTTTGTGACATGGAGGGCAAACATAGATAAGATCGACAGTCAACAGTTTTTTTAGACAGACAGGGCAAATATAGATAAGATCGACGGTCAATAGTTGTTTTAGACAGACAGGGCAAATACAGATAAGATCGACAGTCAATAGTTTTCTTAGACAGATAGGGCAAATATAGATAAGATCGACATTTAATAGTTTTTTTAGACAGACAGGGCAAATATAGATAAGATCGACGGTCCAGAGTTTTTTTAGACAGACAGGGCAAATATAGATAAGATCGACAGTCCAGAGTCTGTGTCAGGGAGGGCAAATATAGATAAGATCGACGGTCAAGAGTTTTTTTAGACAGACAGGGCAAATATAGATAAGATCGACAGTCCAGAGTCTGTGTCAGGGAGGGCAAATATAGATAAGATCGACGGTCCAGAGTTTTTTTAGACAGACAGGGCAAATATGGATAAGATCGACAGTCCAGAGTCTGTGTCAGGGAGGGCAAATATAGATAAGATCGACGGTCAAGAGTTTTTTTAGACAGACAGGGCAAATATAGATAAGATCGACAGTCCAGAGTCTGTGTCAGGGAGGGCAAATATAGATAAGATCGACAGTCCAGAGTCTGTGTCAGGGAGGGCAAATATAAATAAGATCGACAGCCCAGACAAACAGCCCAGAGTCTGTAGTCAGGGAGGGCAAATATAAATAAGATCGACAGCCCAGACAAACAGCCCAGAGTCTGTAGTCAGGGAGGGCAAAAATAAATAAGATCGACAGCCCAGACAAACAGCCCAGAGTCTGTAGTCAGGGAGGGCAAATATAAATAAGATCGACAGCCCAGACAAACAGCCCAGAGTCTGTAGTCAGGGAGGGCAAATATAGATAAGATCGACAGCCCAGACAAACAACCCAGAGTCTGTAGTCAGGGAGGGCAAATATAAATAAGATCGACAGCCCAGACAAACAGCCCAGAGTCTGTAGTCAGGGAGGGCAAATATAAATAAGATCGACAGCCCAGACAAACAGCCCAGAGTCTGTAGTCAGGGAGGGCAAATATAAATAAGATCGACAGCCCAGACAAACAGCCCATAGTCTGTAGTCAGGGAGGGCAAATATAAATAAGATCGACAGCCCAGAGTCTGTAGTCAGGGAGGGCAAATATAAATAAGATCGACAGCCCAGAGTCTGTAGTCAGGGAGGGCAAATATAGATCAGATCGACAGCCCAGACAAACAGCCCAGAGTCTGTAGTCAGGGAGGGCAAATATAGATCAGATCGACAGCCCAGACAAACAGCCCAGAGTCTGTAGTCAGGGAGGGCAAATATAGATCAGATCGACAGCCCAGACAAACAGCCCAGAGTCTGTAGTCAGGGAGGGCAAATATAGATCAGATCGACAGCCCAGACAAACAGCCCAGAGTCTGTAGTCAGGGAGGGCAAATATAGATCAGATCGACAGCCCAGACAAACAGCCCAGAGTCTGTAGTCAGGGAGGGCAAATATAGATAAGATCGACAGCCCAGACAAACAGCCCAGAGTCTGTAGTCAGGGAGGGCAAATATAGATAAGATCGACAGCCCAGACAAACAGCCCAGAGTCTGTAGTCAGGGAGGGCAAATATAGATCAGATCGACAGCCCAGACAAACAGCCCAGAGTCTGTAGTCAGGGAGGGCAAATATAGATCAGATCGACAGCCCAGACAAACAGCCCAGAGTCTGTAGTCAGGGAGGGCAAATATAGATAAGATCGACAGCCCAGACAAACAGCCCAGAGTCTGTAGTCAGGGAGGGCAAATATAGATAAGATCGACAGCCCAGACAAACAGCCCAGAGTCTGTAGTCAGGGAGGGCAAATATAGATCAGATCGACAGCCCAGAGTCTGTAGTCAGGGAGGGCAAATATAGATAAGATCGAGAGTCCAGTTTGTGACATGGAGGGCAAACATAGATAAGATCGACAGTCCAGAGTCTGTGTCAGGGAGGGCAAATATAGATAAGATCGACAGCCCAGAGTCTGTAGTCAGGGAGGGCAAATATAGATAAGATCGAGAGTCCAGTTTGTGACATGGAGGGCAAACATAGATAAGATCGACAGTCAATAGTTTTTTTAGACAGACAGGGCAAATATAGATAAGATCGACAGTCCAGAGTCTGTGTCAGGGAGGGCAAATATAGATAAGATCGACAGTCCAGTTTGTGACATGGAGGGCAAATATAGATAAGATCGACAGTCAATAGTTTTTTTAGACAGGCAGGGCAATTATAGATAAGATCGACAGTCCAGAGTCTGTGTCAGGGAGGGCAAATATAGATAAGATTGACTGTCCAGTTTGTGACATGGAGGGCAAACATAGATAAGATCGACAGTCAACAGTTTTTTTAGACAGACAGGGCAAATATAGATAAGATCGACGGTCAATAGTTGTTTTAGACAGACAGGGCAAATACAGATAAGATCGACAGTCAATAGTTTTCTTAGACAGATAGGGCAAATATAGATAAGATCGACATTTAATAGTTTTTTTAGACAGACAGGGCAAATATAGATAAGATCGACGGTCCAGAGTTTTTTTAGACAGACAGGGCAAATATAGATAAGATCGACAGTCCAGAGTCTGTGTCAGGGAGGGCAAATATAGATAAGATCGACGGTCAAGAGTTTTTTTAGACAGACAGGGCAAATATAGATAAGATCGACAGTCCAGAGTCTGTGTCAGGGAGGGCAAATATAGATAAGATCGACGGTCCAGAGTTTTTTTAGACAGACAGGGCAAATATGGATAAGATCGACAGTCCAGAGTCTGTGTCAGGGAGGGCAAATATAGATAAGATCGACGGTCAAGAGTTTTTTTAGACAGACAGGGCAAATATAGATAAGATCGACAGTCCAGAGTCTGTGTCAGGGAGGGCAAATATAGATAAGATCGACAGTCCAGAGTCTGTGTCAGGGAGGGCAAATATAGATAAGATCGACAGTCCAGAGTCTGGGTCAGGGAGGGCAAATATAGATAAGATCGACAGTCCAGTTTGTGACATGGAGGGCAAACATAGATAAGATCGACAGTCAATAGTTTTTTTAGACAGACAGGGCAAATATAGATAAGATCGACGGTCAAGAGTTTTTTTAGACAGACAGGGCAAATATAGATAAGATCGACAGTCCAGAGTCTGTGTCAGGGAGGGCAAATATAGATAAGATCGACTGTCCAGTTTGTGAGAGGGAGGGCAAACATAGATAAGATCGACAGTCAATAGTTTTTTTAGACAGACAGGGCAAGAGTTTGTGACAGGGAGGGCAATTATAGATAAGATCGGCGGTCCAGAGTCTGTGTCAGGGAGGGTAAATATAGATAAGATCGACGGTCAAGAGTTTGTGTCAGGGAGGGTAAATATAGATAAGATCGGCAGTCAAGAGTTTGTGTCAGGGAGGGCAAATATAGATAAGATCGGCAGTCAAGAGTTTGTGACAGGGAGGGCAATTATAGATAAGATCGACGGTCCAGAGTCTGTGTCAGGGAGGGTAAATATAGATAAGATCGACGGTCAAGAGTTTGTGTCAGGGAGGGCAAATATAGATAAGATCGGTAGTCAAGAGTTTGTGTCAGGGAGGGTAAATATAGATAAGATCGACGGTCAAGAGTTTGTGTCAGGGAGGGCAAATATAGATAAGATCGGCAGTCAAGAGTTTGTGTCAGGGAGGGCAAATATAGATAAGATCGGCAGTCAAGAGTTTGTGTCAGGGAGGGCAAATATAGATAAGATCGGCAGTCAAGAGTTTGTGTCAGGGAGGGCAAATATAGATAAGATCGGCAGTCAAGAGTTTGTGTCAGGGAGGGCAAATATAGATAAGATCGACAGTCAAGAGTGATTAGATACATATTTTCTAAGCAACTTAACGTTAGTATCAAAGAAGAACTACAAATTTTGTGTCCACGATGCCTGTTATGAGTCATGAACCACACGATTCAAGCACATTGATATTTCAGACACAAAATGGATCAGGTTTGGTCTTTTCATACATGTATTTAAATATGGTGGCTGATTTATGTCATGTCGTATTTTCGCTTTTTCGCCACGAAAATACGACAGATGAAGGGCGACAATACGACACCAAAAATGTGTCGTGTTTTCGCCTTACATCTGTCGTATCTTTGCTTTTTCGTGGCGAAAATGTAACAATGCAAATACACGACAAAGTCGACTTTTTCGGATTTTCGCATTGTTGCATTACCGGAACGCAAAGATGCGAAACTGCGACAATGCAACAATGCGAAAATGTAACAATGCGAAAAAGTCGACTTTGTAGTGTTTTCGCATTGTTGCATTTTCGCATAAATCAGCCACCATATTTAAACGTTACATTAATTTGAATTAATTTAAGTGTTTATATTAAACTACCAATAGTGTGACCTTTTCATCGTAAAAGACATTCATGCACATTAATTCAAAATTATTGTATTTTTGCGTTGCAAAATAAATGAATTGACAATTAACATAGAATAGGATTTTTTTACTGAAAATATATACATAAGTACAATATGAGATCGGATGACTACATATACGCTAGAATTTCTTACACGAAAAAAGTTTATAAACTGAATGTTACCATTTTCAATGCTGGAAGTTTTTGCTGTTCCGACTATATATAAAATTAATGCGAGGGATAAATAACGCCAATCCATGTTTAAATCCTATACACTTATTTCCGATACATGATTCTATGTCGACTCGAAATTAATACGTTCACCCACCAAATCCAACCTTAGTAAGAAAGTTAAATAAACGACGCAGCCCATTTATTAAACTGAACAAGTTTATTTTGTGAAATATGTGTAAAAATAGAATATATTCGTGACTGTTAAGTTTACTGTTCTATAAGCCATGTATAAGGGCGTGTTCTGGTAACGTTACTTGATTCTTTACAAATGCTTGCAAAATGACATGAATCAGTTAGTCATTGCTTCCTCGTGATATTCTTTTTAAATAATGACATTTATCATGAGCGTACATGATCAGCGTACATACATGTAGAATACAGAAATGTTATAAACTCGCGTCAATAATGTCGATTATATAGATAAATACTATCAAATAGATAGATCTATTATAACATAGAAATTTAAAATAAATGCACATTTAATGAAATAACATACATGGGAATAAATCAACCATGACATGCACACCAACACCAAGGATGACACAAAAAAAGAGATACCTCTTATTTCCATTATGGCCCTTGTGTTAGTGGCATGGATGATTTTAAAATCAAAGCACTGAGAGTACTATCAGAAGCGAAAGTAGAAATGTGTCAGATAATATTAGGTAGATGTGTATTAGATAATACCAGAAATCTCAATCAACTCTTTGTCACAATTTTAGAAACCAAAATATATAAATTGTTTGGACTAATAGTTTCCTCAAATTGGAGAGTCAGTTTTGGCCGAAGGTAATGAAGACATTAGGTAGAGGTCTACTAGTAATTCTCCTAATTCTGTAAAAGCTAATACGAAACTCATGATATGGCGTACGATAAGGGTCATAAATGCACGACCCTGCATGATGCTAAAAGTTTTCAGCATCATGCTGAAAACGTTCAGCATCATGCTGAAACTTTCAGCATTATACTGAAAACATTTAGCATCATGCTGAAAACTTTAAGCATCACTGCTGAAAACTTTAAGCATAATGCAGTGTCGTGTAAATAAAATCCTGCACCATGCTGAAAGTTTACTTTTGACCCCTTCCGCGCGTAAAACGATAATTAGCATTGGCCGTTAACGTGCTTGTCTAACCAATCAGAATCGTTGTTACTTTATCAGCTTGTTCGCTGCGTGTACTGTAAGTCACACGTTCAATTTATTTAAATAAACCAATGATGCGTGCATACTTATCATATAAAATAGTTGCAACAAGAACAACTACAAGTTAAATGTTTGTACGGCGCAAAATCGCATCCGGCAATTCAATACTAGAATGTGGCCTATGTAACATTTTTTATCAGGATGTGCAAAGTTTCGGATCAAACGAATTTGTTATTTGACATAACTGATCCCGAAACTAAAGTGATCATCTACCCATCAAAAATACAAGCCGTTGATGTTTCATGAATCTCATGAATCTGGTCATATGGTTCTACAGTTCACGAGGTACTCTATATGTAGTCCCTGTTTCCACCCTAAAATTAAAATCAGGGGAAACTATCACCTCGATGTATCAGACGTTGCAATATCTGCTGGAATGCATTCAAAATATTTAAATAAAGTCTCCAAAAATAATGTACTCCGTTGTCTGAAGGTACGTTGTCGTAAAAACCTGGTATAACGGTCCCAAACATAGATTTTCAACTGTAAAGTGACCATCTATATCGAACCATAAAGTGACCGTCTATGTCGAACCAATTAAGTCATCATTTCTCACCTGATCGGACATTTTTTGTATTGAGCTCCGAAATCGATACTTAATTAATGACAATTGCGTAAACAAGTCAGTGTCCACGCTCGCGATTATAAAATTAGTCTGTGTGAATATGTTTATAATGTTTTGTTTATTTGCGACATGTTGCTAAAATAAATACATCGAAACGTATAAATACCGTGTTCCGTATCTTATAACACGATTAAATGATTATTACAACACACCGACGATCGCTCCAAAATGTAATAAACACAGCGAATTTCTCTAATAATTTATACATCGAAGTTCATTTAGATCGAACAGTTTTTCCTAAGTCCTTTGACATAAAGAGTTTCGGCTGCATTTTCAAGAGCACGACCATTCGGGCTACCAAATAGCAAGATGCACTAGACCGGACCAGTAAGCTATTGATTGTCGTTCGGACCTGCCTTAATGTCGAACCCTGTCGTCACAGTGCCCATATAAATACTAAACTAGTTCTCGTTGTAGCCCACCAGGCAGAGTCAAATTCTCAGTCGACTGAAACCACTTTTATTGAAATATTGACACGTTTCTAGTAAATTATAGGTGATTGACATTGACGAGACGACAACGATATTAAACAGCTACTAGCATTCGGTGAATGTCGCGTGATCATTGAGACTATTAGCGAGTCCGATTAACAACTTGAATAATACACAGTCGGTATGTACACATGAACACCACTTAAAAGTAGTTTTGCTTCATCCTCAGTAATATAACACAATGCTTGATAGTGTACTAAATTCAACGCCATGTTTGTTTACTATAGTAGGATTGGATTCGGTTCGTTTATTGACAGATGGGCAGATTCATTCCCGTCGTTGTTTATCGAGCTCGCTCCATTCTTAGACTATAAATAGCGACTGCGTCATCAAGCTAACACTAGTTGGTGTGAGTAACACGTGACCTCGCTCTATTTCTGTTTTGTTTATATCACGTGATGACCATTGCGGATATTTCGGGCACTATCAGTAATCTGCTTCGGTGCAAGAAGTTGCGATTTTGCATTGCCACTTAAAAATAAGCATTCCAGAGTGTACGGCGACTCCTGTCGCCGTACAATAACAAAACGTTATAATTAGACGAATTACAAGAAGCATTGGTTTAAGTTTTTTGTATGAAGTTGCTTTTTTCATAAAGGATATTGACCGTCTACTTTATTCATTCCTCCATTATGGAGAGTATAACATATTTACAAGTTATAGATAATACACATATTTTGACGATCATGAGTATTTGACAAATGAATACATTCATGTATATAGATCACATGTACATGGTATTACCACACCATACATCAAATGAATAAAGTACACCCTAAATACTACCAAATCCACCATAGTCTGATATGATACAACCACATTAAACTTACTTCTAATGATGTTCCCGATATTATGCCACGTTAACATCATAGAACTATGCCTACATTACTTACTTGCGTTTCAACAACAGAGCAGACGAACAGATTCAGTCAAACAGGACAGGTAACGCAACGAATTGCCAGTCCAATGATTGACTTATCAAAAATGACCGAAATCTCCATTAGCCAATCAAATGGCGAGGATTAGCCAAACTAGTAATAGACAATACAATAAGTACTCGCAAACAGCTATAATAAACAAACACTCGTAAGTATAATTCGTCTAGAAAATAGGCTTCCGGCATAATGAATTTGAAATAAAATGTCTTTCTATCTTATAATCCAGAAGTTTATCCATGCGGTGAATGCAAACGCCATATTAATAAGATATTTTCAGCTAATTTACATTTCATTTTTCAATATAACATAGTGTTTATCTGTTGCTGTAATACATAGAAAAACATGATTTAAACATAAATACATGTATATCATGTTAAATGCATTTCACGGAGATAACAAAATTGAACAGGACAGAAACTTTATAAAGGCTTGTGAATATATATACATACGATACATACAAATAGTACATGCGCGTTCAATAAATGTAATGACTTAATCAATAGCAATTCAGTACATGTGTGTATTTATATGGAAGATTGTACGTATGTATCTTTCTATCTTATAATCCAGAAGTTAATCCATGCGGTCAATGCAAACGCCATATTAATAAGATTCCATCATAAGTTACAAAGACACATACCAATCGTATGTAGCAAATAAAGTCTAAGTAACGTTAAGTAAAATAAAGTACGAGTGTTGTTATCATATAAGCGAAACATATATATACATCTTAATTAAGTAAACCATATAAATTATTTTATTCATATCTTAGTTTAAAAGACCTAATGCAAAAAATACATAATTTATTAAGAATATTTCATTTCTGTTTGTTTTTCATTTAATAATATATATAGTTTATTTATTATAGTGACAGGCATAATACAGAAATACACCCCGTTACATAATGCATAAATATTTTGCAAAAACAGCCTAATAAGGCTTATCAGTCTCTTATACTATTTATACATTTTATACGAAAAACATTTAGTATATAAACACAGAATTGAAAGGAAAATAAAAAACATTTCATCATAAGTTACATAGACACAGTTTGTAATTATATATCAAGTATGTTATGAATGTAGGTATAATAGAATAAAAAAAACGTTATGATATTAAACAATGAAAAATATATGATGTAGGAAGAAATTTAAAGAAAAATGTTTATAATAATTATAATCGACATTTTAAGGCTTCGTTGAGGAACATACTTAAGGCTTTTATAGCTTCTGGAATACAAAAAAGTTTCTTAAGAGTGTCGTAGAAATCATTGTTATTGATAATATTTAGGGGCGAAAGTATTAAGTAAAGTTTATCTCTTAAGATCGCGAATTTTTGACAAATAAAGATAAAATGAATCTCAGTTTCAACTAATCCAGTATTACATTGCTTGCATATCCTAGATTCTCTCGGAATATTTAGAAAACGTCCTATTTGAATATTTAAAGGTAATGTACCAGATCGGAGTTGAGTAAGGACAGATCTCAAATGCTTTTGCATATTCATTTTTAAATAGATTTCACATTAAAAAATACTCTTTACTTGTTTATATACATCAAGTCTTGATTGAGAAGAAATTTCGTTTAATTATTTGGGTTTAAATTTTTCTAAAAGTATATTTTCAGCTATTTTTATAAATGAACTTCTACTATGAAATATGGATTTGTTAATAACGTTTTCTCTCTTGTCCATTTCGTCAAATATTTGTTTAATTTCTTTAGACCAATTGTTTCTACATTTTTTTAAAATCAAAATTAAAAAATCGTTTAGTAATTCTATTTTCATTCATGTGAATTAATCTTTTCCATAATCGTAACATTGATAGTTTTCGTCTAATATGAGGTGGTATTAAACCAGTATCACCTTGAACTACTGGTGTTGATGTACATTTATGAACTCCAAGATAATTCTGTTGTGGACAGTTACTATTTTGGTGTAATTCTTAAATCCCTACACAGATGCAGAAGAGTCCATAATAGGGATTATTTTGGAATTGTATATTTTAATGAAAGACGAAAACATAACATCTGTTTGATTTTTTTCACATATATCTATCTGAGAATTATCTAGATTAAAAATAACGGAAGTCCTATGTTTGCATTTTTTCCTGAAGTGAATAATTTTTGTTTTTATGATAGGAACACTTTGTGCATATTAGGTATAGTTCGATAGAATCTAGGAATGTATTACTATGATGACATAAGACATGGATTAATTAACAGAAGAGCACATGATGTTAATATTTGGGATGTTATGATGATATAATACTATAAAAGCAATAAATAAAACATTGTATGTGTAAATAATATAGATAATTATAACACTTTGATTAATTTCTACTATCGCTTTGTACATGTGTTATATACTATACGGGTACCTACCCTCTATTTGTACAAGTGTTATATACTAGTAGGGTGCCTACCCTCCCTTTGTACAAGTGTTATATACTACAAGGGTACCTCCCCTCGCTTTGTACATGTGTTATATACTACAAGGGTACCTCCCCTCGCTTTGTACATGTATTATATACTACATGGGTACCTACCCTCCCTTTGTACATGTAATATATACTACATGGGTACCTACCCTCCCTTTGTACATGTGTTATATACTACAAGGGTACCTACCCTCGCTTTGTACATGTGTTATATACTACAAGGGTACCTCCCCTCGCTTTGTACATGTATTATATACTACATGGGTACCTACCCTCCCTTTGTACATGTAATATATACTACATGGGTACCTACCCTCCCTTTGTACATGTGTTATATACTACAAGGGTACCTACCCTCGCTTTGTACATGTATTATATACTACAAGGGTACCTACCCTCCCTTTGTACATGTGTTATATACTACATGGGTACCTACCCTCCCTTTGTACATGTAATATATACTACATGGGTACCTACCCTCCCTTCGTACATGTGTTATATACTACAAGGGTACCTACCCTCCCTTTGTACGTGTATTATATACTACAAGGGTACCTACCCTCCCTTTGTACATGTGTTATATACTACATGGGTACCTACCCTCTCTTTGTACATGTGTTATATACTACAAGGGTACCTCCCCTCGCTTTGTACATGAGTTATATACTACATGGGTACCTACCCTCTCTTTGTACATGTGTTATATACTACAAGGGTACCTCCCCTCGCTTTGTACATGTGTTATATACTACAAGGGTACCTCCCCTCGCTTTGTACATGTGTTATATACTACAAGGGTACCTCCCCTCGCTTTGTACATGAGTTATATACTACAAGGGTACCTCCCCTCGCTTTGTACATGTGTTATATACTACAAGGGTACCTCCCCTCGCTTTGTAGATGTGTTATATACTACAAGGGTACCTCCCCTCGCTTTGTACATGAGTTATATACTACAAGGGTACCTACTCTCCCTTTGTACATGTGTTATATACTACAAGGGAAACTACCCTCGCTTTGTAAATGAGTTATATACTACTAGGGTACCTCCCCTCGCTTTGTACATGTGTTATATACTACATGGGTACCTACCCTCGCTTTGTACATGTATTATATACTACAAGGGTACCTACCCTCGCTTTGTACATGTATTATATACTACATAGGTACCTACCCTCCCTTTGTACATGAGTTATATACTACAAAGGTACCTACCTTTCCTTTGTACTTGTGTTATATACTATACGGGTACCTACCCTCGCTTTGTACTGGTAAAATAAGGCCAATAGTGGCAAAGTTTAATTTATTCAAAGAGCGTGAAATAGTTAGGAAATCTGGTGGTGTATTGAAAGGGAGTGCTTTTTACATTCATGAGCAATTTCCAAAGGAGGTGTCGGACAAAAGGAGGAAACTACAGTACCTAAAATGAAGGAAGCACGTAATAAAGGATCCAATGCGTGGATCTCGTACGACACACTGTACATTGATGGCAAACCATGCAACCATACTGTTGAATAGGGGTACGATGGGGGTAATCTTTCCATATTATCATGGAATGTGAACGGCTTGAACACTGACAAAAAGAGTAGTGACGACTTTGTAAATATTGTAAAAAAGTATGATATTGTATTCATGTATGAATCATGGACAACCAAAAGCAGTGATATTAATCTATGTGGTTACCATTCTTTGAACTTCTACAGAAAGTTTCAACACCGTAATGCTAGGCGAGCCAGCGGGGTTATTGTATTATATTACAAGGACATTATCAAGGATGGTATTGAAGTTATACAAAATCATTTTGATACTCTTATTTGGATAAGACTTGATAAAACTTTTTTCAATCTTTCTGATGATATTTATCTTTGTGGTGCATATATTTGGTGTGAGGATTCGCCAGCATACGATGTTGTAAATATTGATTTATTTGATACTCTAGAAAATGATGTTGCTTTATATGAACAATTTGGTTCTGTTTTTATTATTGGTGATCTCAATAGTCGTGTCGGTAAGAAACCTGATTATATTGTTCATGATCTATGTAATTCTTTTATTGACGATGTTGATTATACACCAGATAGAACTCTTGACAGGGTCTCAACTGATAATGTGAGTAATGGACACGGCACGAAATTATTAGATTTATGTAAATCTTCTCGCTTACGCATTGTTAACGGTAGAGTTGGTAATACCGACAGTTACACATATATATCTTCTAGAGGCATGTCTGTAATTGATTATTTGTTAACTCATGAACACAATTTTTCATTCATAGAAAGTTTACCATACATTCTTTGAATGAATGGAGTGACCATTGTCCACTTAGTTTTACTGTACCTTGTAATACGTGTATTATTGACCATGAAACCACAGGTGAGATTAAATTTAAGTGGAACGATGAGCACGTAAATAGCTTTCGCTCTGGCTTGATTACGCGGTTGTCGGATTTAAATAAAACAGTACATACTATTAATTCTTCTGATAGAAACTCGATTAATGATGCATTGAATGATTTCACACAAGTTATACGTGATGTGGCTGATCCATTGTTTTCTAAAGTCTTTTATCCTAATACTGATGTAAATTTTAATGACAAGTCATGTGTAAAACATTCAGAATGGTTTGATTCTGATTGTATAAACGCTAGGAATATATATTTGAATGCTCTGAATGTTTTTAATGCGAACAAATCAGATCCTAACCGGGTATTCCTTTGTGAACGTAAGAAAGAATACAAACGAGTAATAAGTAGAAAAAAGAAACAATTCTACAGAAGAAAAATGACAGAAATTGAAAAATTAAAAAAATGCAATCCGAAGCAATTTTGGAATTATTTTAAAAAGAAGTCACGAACTGATAATAATATATTAGTGGATGTCTTCAAGGATTATTTCTCCAAACTTAGTAATGATGTTTTTAATTGTTATAATGATGATGCTGAAAATTTTTGTAGCAATCATAATTTGGCGATCCTTCATGCTGTTTTGAAGAACTTGATTGTCCTATAAAATTGAAAGAAATTCATTCTGCTGTCAAATTGTTAAAACTCAGTAAAGCTGTGGGTAATGATTTTTTAATGAATGAGTATTTTATATCAAGTATTGGTATTATTGGACAACATGTTTGTGACTTATTTAATGCTTTTTTGAATTCTGGGTATTATCCTGAAAAATGGACTGAAGGAGTTATAATTCCCTTACATAAGAAAGGTAATACGTGGTATAACTCTCGTTAGTTGTTTTTCGAAACTTTTTGCTGCTATACTCAATAAAAGAATTGAATCTTTTTGTGAAACCAATAATGTTATTTCCGATTCTCAATTTGGTTTTCGGAAAGGACATTCTACAGTGGATTCTATCTTTGTTTTAACAACTTTAATACAAAAATATCTTAACGAAAATAAAAGATTATATGTTTGTTTTGTTGACATGATGAAATGGTTTGATAGTATATATCGTAACGCACTTTGGTATAAAGTGTATAATATGGGTATTCAAGGTAAAATGTTGCGAATTATCCGTGATATGTATGACAAGGTAAAATCATGTGTTAAATCGTGCTCTAAATATTCAGATTATTTCCAATACGCGGTCGGTTTAAGACAAGGGGAAGTTATGTCCCCTTTATTATTTTCTTTATTCGTTGAAGACTTAGAGCTCTACTTGCAATCGCCAGTTGATTCTGGTTTGAAATTTAATGATGTTATTTTAATTCTTCTTTTATTTGCTGATGATATGGCAATTTTAGCTGAATCTCCCCAAACCAATTTAGATTTACTACAAACGTACTGTAACAGTTGGGGTTTAAAAGTCAATACAATAAAAACGAAGATTATGGTATTCAGAAAGCGCGGTAAATTGTTATCTTCTGAAAAATGGTCTTATGAAGGGCAATATTTAGAAACTGTAGATAATTTTAATTATCTTGGCACGATTTTTAATTATACTGGTAATTTTGCTTTAAATCAAGAACACTTAACTGGTATAGCTTTAAAAGCCTTAAATATTTTGTTGTTCAATTGTAAAAAAATCGAATTAAGTCCGAAAATTTTATGTCAATTATTTGATTCTTTTGTAGGCTCTATACTTGGATATGCATCAGAAATATGGGGATATACTAAATCCAAAGAAATTGAACGGGTACATTTAAAATTTTGTCGTCGTCTTTTAAATGTTAAAAAGAATACATGTATAGTAGGAATATATGGTGAACTTGTGCGTTATCCACTGTACCTTTCACGGTATGTTCGTATTATCAAGTATTGGTGTAAGATTAAACATTCAGACAATATTATTATTAAAACAATGCATTTGCAAAGTTTAGATGATTGCCAAAATGGTTATAAAAATTGGGTCTACAATGTTAAAACCTCACTTGATAACTATGGATTTTCGTATGTCTTTGATCTAAATTTTTCTGTGGATACTAAACAGTTCCCTTTGATTTTTAAAAATCGAATTCTAGATTGCTATAAACAGGAATGGGCTACTAATATTGATAAAAGCTCAGTTTTAAGTAATTACAAGCATTTTAAAACATTTTGTTATGAAAATTATCTTGATATTCTTCCGAAAGATCTTAGATTTTATTTTTGTAGATTAAGACTATCTGTGCATCCTTTAATGATACAAACAGGCCGAACTTCAAATAATTTCATACCTCGTGAAAGAAGAATTTGTATTTTTTGTGATAAGTCAGATCTAGAAGATGAGTTTCATTTTATTTGCATTTGTCCAAAATATTTATCATTACGTAAAAAATACATTAAGAGATATTTCTATGTAAGACCTTCAAATACAAATTTTTTGAACTTTTAACATCTGATAATAAAAATGTTTTATTTAACTTAGCGAAATACGTAAAAGAAACCCTGTTGTTAAGATCTTCATACATGACTAGTTAACTTCTCTTTGATGTGTTGATTATATATTATGTCTGCATACTTTGCTTATATATAAATGATATTTTGTATATTTAGTTTCCCTAAACCTCTGTTTTGTTTCCAACTTATTTATGTTTACTCACATGTCGCATGTAAATTATGTATATATTTATATTATGTAAATGATGATCGATGAGCTTTGGCTCAAGTCAAGTAATAAAATATCTGTTCTGTTCTGTTATATTGTATACGTGTACCTACCCTCGCTTTGTACATGTGTTATATACAAGTAGCTAGGATACCTGTATATATAGTTCCCTCGGTTTGTACATGTGTTATATACTACAAGGGTACCTACATGTACCCTCCCTTTGTACTTGTGTTATACCGTATACTGGTACCTACCATCGCTTTGTACATGTGTTATATAGTATACAAGGTTCCTACGCTTTGTAATGATGTGTTATACTACACGGGTACATATACCCTCGTTCGGTACATGTATTATACATATACAAGATGGGTAGTAGGGTACCTACCCTCTCCTTGTACATGTTCCAGACGTTTAACTACCGCAGTCATATACTAGACACGAGTTTCAACGCATTGCTCAATTTCAATATTTGAATATATTCAATTTTTAATACTCGTGTACATTAAACCTGGGTGAAATTGGCCCCGCCCCTCCCTTGAATTCGCTTATTACGGTATAATTATATCCTATCAAAATATGCTTTGTACAACTATTAAATACTGGGTGTATCCAAAAACCAAAAATAGCTATTTTTGCAAAAATAGCATTCAGTCACGGAAATAGCTTGTAATTTGTC
Source organism: Lutraria lutraria (assembly GCA_964023205.1). NCBI lineage: Eukaryota > Metazoa > Mollusca > Bivalvia > Venerida > Mactridae > Lutraria > Lutraria lutraria. Next base: position 9,291,830 of record OZ026841.1, read on the forward strand.
TTTTCTAAGGGTTTTATTAATATAATATGGTTAAATATTGTATTTTTTTTCAATTTTAAGAACAATGGTGCAGTTTTGGTCGGAAAAGAAGTTTATTTGTGATGTTTTGAAGGAAAAAACACTTACGCACTACAGATATGTATACATAAGGGAGAAAACTCGTACATGTCAAAAATAGAAAACTAGCAAAAATAGCATGTTCGTTCACGGAAATAGCTTGTAATTTTCTTTTTAAAGGGTTTAATTAATATAACATGGTTAAATATCGTAGAATTTTCAATGTTATGTACACTGATGCAGTCTTGGTCGGAGCAGAAGTTTATTTGTGATGATTTGAAGGAAAAAAACACGCACTACATATATGTATACATAAGGGAGAAAACTCGTACATTTCAAAAAATAGAAAACTAGCAAAAATAGAATATTCGTTCACGGAAATAGCTTGTAATTTTCTTTTAAAAGGGTTTAATTAATATAACATGGTTAAATATCGTAAGTATTTTGTCAAAAATGAACATTTGACTTACTTGCAGTTGTTTTGGAAAAAAAATATCTGAGGCCACGGAAATAACAAACTCGGTGCGTAAGTGTTTTTTCCTTCAAAACATCACAAATAAACTTCTTTTCCGACCAAAACTGCACCATTGTTCTTAAAATTGAAAAAAATACAATATTTAACCATGTTATATTAATAAAACCCTTAGAAAAGACAAATTACAAGCTATTTCCGTGACTGAATGCTATTTTTGCAAAAATAGCTATTTTTGGTTTTTGGATACACCGTTAAATACTGGTATCGCACAGAGCACATCACATTCAGTTACGAGTTGATTAAGGTACGAGTAGACAAAAACCGTTCCATTCGAATATATTTGGGTACGACTTGCATTCGGAACGACCTCAAAACATGGCTGCCAGTCGGAAATTGTGGACAAAATTACCAGGTACTTTTCATTAAGTGATGTCGTGCAGTTATTCTTTTACCATCTTCGTAACATTTTTCGACCATGTGGTTGGACGCTTGACTTGTTCATTTCATAAATTAATTATCATTTATTCATTATCTATAGAAATCATTAGTTTTCGCGATCTATATTTATTTTTGAGAGTAATAATTACCATGACCTTAAAAATGCTGTCGCAATTCCTGACGCAAATATGTTTCTACTCGACTTTAATTGTTCACTAATTTCATATTAATCATTTCTACTCCATTTCTTTCTTGTTTGAAATCACCAGAGACATAGATAACAGGGATAAGCAACTTCAGTTATTATACAGGCCGTCCCTATTACCGCCTACCTAACTCTTTACGGATTACAGTCAACTGGTACCCAATGTCAAGTGGTACCCACTGTGAAGTCAAGTGGTACCCACTATGCAAATTTTATATTTAAATTGATAATTGGTTGTAATTAAAAAAGTGATTGCTAATTTATCAACAAACTGTTATTTATAATTTATTGAATTGGCTGACAATTAGAAGTGTTTGCTAAGCAATTATTTAAACAAACATTTTTAAATTTCAACCAATTAATCACACAAATGAAAAAAGTTTGTTGTATCATTTAACTATCACTTTACCAAACAAACTGTTATTTATGTTTTATCGAATTAAAGATTTGTGGTACATTGATTTAGTTGAATTTTAGTGGTGTATCAGGATTTATTTATAGAAAATTATGTTTTGGATTTATGATAAATATTATATTGTATATGTACAATAATATCTGACATATTAGGTGAGTGCCAGGGTAACTTACATTTTCAATGACAAAAAAACATAACTTTCTGACTCTTATTGAAAATATGTTATTTTCTATCAATGTATGGTGCTTTTTCTTTGATTTTTACCCACATTCTAACACCACTAAGTGGGTACCATTTGACTTCATAATGGGTACCACTTGACTTCATATTGGGTACCACTTGACCAAAATATAGTGGGTACCACTTGACATTGGGTACCAGTTGACCAGCTCCCCTCTTTACTAGTGTTAAATGCACGACAGTACAAGTCTGCATTCATACAACCATTTCAGGGCTAGCGCTGGCGTTCGCCAATTGAGCCAATGGCTCAAAGTAATAAAAATTGGCTCAAGAAAAAAAGGGGTTTTTTTTACTAAGAAAGTTTTCCCTTGGAAAATAAGCTATATTTTTCCCCTCAAAAAAAAATTCCCGCAGAGCCATGAAAATTTTTTTATGATTAAGTACATATTATCATGTCCATTCTTTTTAAAATTCATCGCACATTGAATAATGCTTCAACATACAGCATCTAGGTAGTCTTTTGGACAAGTACATACGGTGGTGATACTAAATATAGCTTTTTATTATGTCACGGATAATGTGTACCAGCATACGAACCTCGTTACATACGAGGATGGGAACAAATGCACTAGTTCCCCGCTTCATAATCTGGCGTATATTTGCCGCATACGATGACGGAAACCAGTCGTCTGGCCGCACTGAATAAATCACTGCTTGCTGATTGGCTACAACTGTCATGCATTATTTTAACCAATCACACGACAGAATTACTTTACATCATTTTGATGTCAACATGGTCGCATTTGTAATTAAAATAAATGAATGTTCAGCGATATTTTATTGTTTCCAGTGTAAATCACACATGTGCAAAATGGCTGCTTCTCAAAAGCAATAAAACATGTTTATGTATTAAATTTAGCAATGTTTGAGTTCAGACACGGTCACAGTGTTTTGACATGAAAATCAACCAGACCTATACTGTTAAGTATCATATATTGTTTACCTATGGTATTTATGTTGATTCACCGTGTGTTGTGGATTTTCGTCTAATAAAAAGTTGTGACTATGGCAAGGTCTGTTAAATGAGCAAGACTATGATATATATATAAGTGATAATGCCTTATTATTGCGTCTTCCCCCATTCATAAAAAAAACTTGCACACAGACGTCCAGGTTTTTTTTTAGGAATTCAATTTGCGAGGAATTCTAAAAGGAATGGACATGATAATGTGCACTTTATCATAAAATATATTGGATGATTTCATGGCTCTGAGGGAATTTTTTTTTGATGGGAAAAATATAGCTTATTTTCCAAGGGGAAGACGCTGACCGTCACTTTCTTAGTAAAAAAAACCCTGACGTCCATACTGATTTTTGTTTGATGACCTAATTACCGCCTCTCGACCAATCAAATGCGAGAAACGTAGTAACGCAGGAAATTCCTGCGTCAGTACTAAATTCCAACCAATGTGCGGACCATCTAGCATTTGCGGAAATATCAAAACTGTGTTTTAATAGATCTAATGTATAAAAATGCGACACAATTATATAGCAGTGTTGATTTGAATTGAATGCAAATGGCAGTACAGGGCCCTCATTTGACGTTTTTTTGGGGCCGAAATTTCAGCCCCATTCCCCTCCTAGAATAATATACTTTTTTCCCCTATTTTTGATAAAAATTCCCCTCAAAAAAAATTTTGCTTAAATGGTTGATATTAAGGTTTTAACCTTTGATTAATTGTATATAAATGTATGTAATATATTTAAATATAGCCATTTTAAGCTTAAAATGCTTATTGCAGGGTTATAAAGCGGTTGAAAAAAATCCCCTGAAATTCCCCTTGTTCCTCAATATGACGTGAAGTTCCCCTGCCTGAGGGCCCCGGGCCCCTTCCATTAAAAAAATAGCAAAATCTATTTTTCACTAGCATTTTGCTAGTTGGTAGTGTTAATTTAGAGCCCTGATTCACTATCCTCAAAATCATGATCCTTACTACATTAATAAATTGAAAGTTGCAAAGAATTATTGTGATATTTTTTCGTCTGGTACTGAAGTTCATGAAAGACATTATTGAATGTTGCATTGCGTTAATTTAATTACGTCACAGCTTTCTTAAAATAGACATAAAATAAGTAGGCTCTGGCTATTTTGTTTGTTTGAAATATTGTAATTTTGTAACAAAACATGCAGGAATACATGTATAAATCTTACGGAAACTTTTTTCATGAAAATTCACGAATTTAAAGAGGCCCGTAATAGCAGTCTTCGAAATTAGCACTCGCCCGATCGCCCTGGCGAGTTAAAAATTTATCGGGCAACTGAAAAAATTATTTCTGCTCGCCCCACGGACAAGTAAAATTTCCTATTCCCGATCCATTGCACAGAACAATCAAAATCTATCAACCGAATGTTGTACGACATCCATAAAAATCAGCAACTTATCAGTCATATTTAAATTGACCATGTCGATGTATGTTGTTTGTTTGCACCTATCAACACCAATTGTAATTGCCCCAAGCTGTGATTCATTATGCAGATGACAAATTAATCCAATTAGTGGGGAGGTTTTCTTTCTGCAATGTGAGTGGAACTGGATAAAGTTTGTACCATACCGTACGGTCCGTGTCGTATTTTCTGAAAATTGTTAAACACTTCACTTGACAATCACATGTTTTGATTGTACATGTATTTAGTGTCTTATGTTATCCAATAAAATGTTTTATTAAGCATTTTGACCGACAAAGTATCAAAGACTCTTTAATTTTGAAGAACAGTCGTTACACTTATATTCGTAAGTATACGAATTTCGGATAACAATTAATTTCGGATAACAGCGCTACATCGTGCAAGCATACATCATATAATTAATGTGTGTTTAATGATAATCTTTTCTAATTGTGATATCTTATCTTTGAAATTTAATCATGTGAGACACTTGCAGGATGAAATCTCCACAAAGTAAGTCTTATGCTGGCGTCACACTGTCCTGAAGTTGACAGCAGATGTCCACACGAATGTGGAATTTTGAACTTCGCGCGAAATTGACCCCGATCCTAGTCAACAGCCTAATCAACAGCCGAATCAAGTACGATGCCTTTCAAAGATCACACGATGGCACCCGAACCACACACGAAGGCAGAACGAAGATATGAATTTTTATTAAGATGTTTACCCGCAGGACACACGAAGGTTCCACGATTGCTAGACGACGTCGTACTGAGAGTACGATGCCTTCAAACTAGCTCACGAATGCGTCTTGTGACCTCCCGATGGTAAAAATCTTCGACTGACGGTGGGAAATTTAATTGGTGAATGGTCAATTTAATTAACATGCCACTCAAGTCATAGGGCAATAGGGGAAAGAGGCTGCTCGGAAGATGAAAGCATAGGCTACTGAGTAGACTTCACTGAGCCTCCAACCACAGAGAGGGGCATAAAATCAATGCAAAGATACTTGTATTCTGCGTCGACCAGGGCCATGGGGACAATGAGATCAGTCCTTGTAGTTACTGTAGACAGACCCACTGATCCAAGGACAGGTGACCACCACATGCTTGCCATTCAAAGCACCTCGGCAATGTGGAAATTGTCATCTCTTCTCGAACTACTCAGCAATGGCGGTTAACTTTTCAGTTGTAGTAGGACACTGGATCACTTCAGCAACAAACTTCACATACTTCATTTATAATAAGGGAATTGGTGTTTGTACAAGTTGAAGGACAAGCTGGGATAGTTGTAACCGCCGGCTAGATGTCGCAGGGTGATAGGCTAAGACCGGGAGGGAGAGGCTTTCTTTACCACGTGTCCTTCTCTTCAGTGCGACCTATCCTTGCCAAACCAAATTGTAAAGGGCCACAGAGACGCTTATGTAGAAGGCATTCCTACCTTCTGTCCTCAGCTCCATTAGAAGAGTGCTATAATGGTCATAGCTTTCTCTTCTTTTATCAGTCATTTCCTGACACATATAGACCTATGTTTCCTCATTCGCCTCGGGTTTTCCTTGCCCTGGAAATAAAAAACAAAACAAAATAAGTACATTATCTAATGCTAGTGTGACCCTCTTAATGGTTATGAAGAACCCAAATGATGTATTACATGGGTTTATTCCAGGGATTCTGACTCATCAGTACGATACGTAGGTAAAATGGCAAGTGCGTGGCCACAAGTTCAAAATATGAAAAAAATTATGTCAAACAAGAACAGTCAATAATAAATTGTATGTATATCATAATGCAAAAGTTACTAGTACCTTGATTTTCACAATGTATTCACAGTTTACTACCCTGTATGTATGTACATGTCGCTGTGAAAGTAAAATGGTGAGTGAGTGCTGTAACAGTGAACTATGGGTTGGGTCATATATAATACATTATTAAGATAAATATGACCGTGCCATACCGGACTGAAATAATGTTAATATTGATGATGATAATGTTGAGATGATATACTTGTGACCATGATAAGAATACTAATAAATTAGTAATAAATGATAACAAAATAACCCTGTCTCATAAAAAGGCAAATAGCAAGAAAAGGCAAAATGAAATAAGACAATTTTACCTTTTAGGGGAGATACTGGGCCTGTCAGAGTTGTTTATCATGTTTTCTAAGGTATATCAAAAGGTTGTCTCATCATCAAAGTATGCAATTCTGCAGGAAATGAATTATGGATAAATGTGATTGAAGCTTTGAGAGTAACACAGGCCTCTCAAATTCGGCTGTTTTCGTCGTCACCGTGGTTCCATCTCGATGCCATCATACTATAATACGATGGCTACACGACGGCATTGCGAGGGCTTCTCGTAGGCGTGATGGCTTCTTAAGACAAATGGACGGCTTCTTGTTTCGTTCGTATTGTCTTCGTATTGCAAAAATGTCCGATGACACTGATGATTACACGAAGAAAATACGATGATGACACGATTAAACAAGATGCCCTCACGATGGCAGTACGAAGGGCAAAATGAACACACGATTTCAACACGAACATGATCCTTCGCGTGGACCTTCGGGAATTTTTTGGCATGCCAAAGATTTTGTCACCACTCACGAAGTTGGTGCCAAAGCCTGAAAAACTCCACCGACGGTCATACGATGGCCTAATATGCCCTCACGAATGGCCCGATTTTATGACGATCACACCCGAATTTAAACATTTCCTTAATTGTGTGTCCATCTGGTGTCTACTTCGGGACAGTGTGACGCCTGCATTATGAAAATCTTACTCAGTTTATGTTGGATTAATATTCGATGGCTCAGTGCAAAACATATTTTCATGCTTAAAGTTCATGAACTATTCAACAAAATAATGCAAATTAAGGACAAAATCAACAAATGCGTACTTTACCAATTTAATTCTGATTATAAAAATCAAAATCTGTCTTGAGCACCATAGAAAATATTTCTTCATACATGCTTTTATCAAACATCTAACAAACAGCTAATTGGCATGGTAGTTTATAGTAACTTTAAATTCTTCCACATATCAATTAAAAAGAAATGAGAGAAGGTCCTCAAGCTTCTTAAAGTTGTTCCATACTCCAGGGCCCACGCTGTCGATCAGATAAACTTGGTACACTGTCTTCATACAGGTTATTGGGAAATGCTACTGATTTGACACATGTCTACTTCATCACTGGTTTATTATACTAAATATTAATCCCATCAAATTATAGTAAATATAAAAGTTGTTCATAATTCAATAACCTTTTGTATGATGTAATTTTTGTAACTATGGGATAAATATTAAAAGAAATAAAGGGGAACAAAAATTGCCAAAAAAATATGTAAGCATATTTTTGCCTTTTCTGATTTTTTTTCTATTGACACCTGGTCATTTTATCACTTCATTGTAATGCTAAATAATGGTTTTATGATTTCTGATGGTATTTAATTTATCTTACTTGCTATGCAAAAATATCTGATGTTAGGCAAATATTAAGGGCAATATAATGTGTACAAACTGACACAAGGTCCATGTTTTTTCCTTATCCTTTTTAGCTCACCTGATTCATCAGGTGAGCTTTTAGGATCGGTGAATGTCCGGCGTCTTGTCGTCCGTCGTCCGTCCACAATTAGTTTGTTTACACTCTAGCAACCGCAGCTCTTTACGAATCTTGATTAAACTTGCTCACAATGTATATGGCCGCAATGTCTCGGCTAAGTTCGATTATGGGCAAAATCTGATCATAACTTCTAGAGTTATGGGCCCTGGAATTACAAAATTTGCTATATTTAGCTTGTTTACACTCTAGCGCCTTCATTTATTCACCAATCCTGATCATATTTTCAGTAAATGTGTATAACTAAAAGATCTTGGACAAGTGCGATTATGGGCAATATCGGACCAGAACTTCAAGAGTTATGGGCCCTTAACTTTGAAAATTTGCTATATTTTAGCTTGTTTACACTCTAGCACCTACATTTATTCACCGATCCTAATAATATTTTCAGTAAATGTGTATAACCAAAAGATCTTGGACAAGTTCGATTATGGACAGAATCGGACCCAAACTTCAAGAGTTATGGGCCCTTGATTTTGAAAATTTGCTATATTTTAGCTTGTTTACACACTAGCACCTTCATTTATACACCGATCCTAATAATATTTTCAGTAAATGAGTATAACCAAAAGATCTTGAACAAGATCGATTATGGGCGGAATCGGACCACATCTTCAAGAGTTATGGGCCCTTGACTTAGCAAATTTGCTATATTTTAGCTTGTTTACACTCTAGCGCCTTCATTTATTCACTGATCCTAATCATATTTACAATGAATGTGTATGACCTTATGGTTTGGGCAAGTTAAGTTATGGGTGGAATCGGACCACAACTTCAAGAGTTATGGACCCTTGGATTAGAAAATTTGCTACGTTTTAGCTTGTTTAACAGTATTATACCTTCATTGTTGGTTTTGATCTCAAAATCTACGTAAAAATGAGTTTTACGTGATGGAAACTATATTACCTGGTCATTGATTATTGGCCTTTGTTCTCAGGTGAGCGATAAAGGGCCAATGTGGCCCTCTTGTTTTTAATTTGCCCTTTCTGTTTACTACAAGACATACAATAAAAAATCTTAATGCAAGAATTCAAACTCCACTAAATTATACTTTGGGTTGTAAAAATCAATACTTTACACTCGAGATTAAATAAATGTGCAAAGGTAAAAAAAGAAACAGGCCATATTACATGTACATAGTAGGGGACATATACATGCAGTAATTTCGAAAGGGAAATATTTGGTTCTATGAAAGAGCGGTTCGAGTCGGTAGCATTATCGGACAGCAGAACTTAACTGTAAATGAATAAATTTTTTGCATCCTTAAGGCATAGTCGTTTTCGGAACCGTAATTTTTTTTACATAATAAGGGTAGCCAGGCTGTTGTAATAATTAATTGTATTTGTGTATATATATAATGATGCCAGGTATAACGGTCCTAAGTTTAATACAAGTAGTTTTACAATATTGTACGAACGTGGGTTTATTGATAGGGATATATATTCTAAAAGATGAAGATGATAGAAATGTTATAGCTGTTCGGCTTATAAAGCTTTTTTATGCCCCCGTATCGATAGATCGGGGGCATATGATATTGTTTTTGGCCTCTCTGTTTGTCTATTTGTCTGTTTGTACCAAACTTTAACCTTGCCTGTAAAATAAAAAACGCCTGCACATACATCCATCAAACTTCACATGTAGGTTCCTCATGACAACCTCTACAGGACCTGTGCATTTTCAGGTCAAAGGTCAAGGTCACAGGGTCATTGTGTTTAAAATACCAACATTTTTTTAGGATACTTCTCCTACATTTTTCATGGGATTTTGACGAAACTTTCACAGACTTGTTGTTACCAAGAACCACCACACATATATTCCGGGTTTTGTGATTCGATCATTTTTGACAGAATCACGGCCCTTTGTTTATTTTGTGTGATTGTAACAGCGAATTTCTCTTGTTTCCTTGTTTTCTCAAGGGATTTTGATAAAACTTTCATGGAACTATTGTTATCGAGATACCCAATGCATGTTGTAAAGGTTTTATGATTCAATAAATTTTGACGGAATTATGGCCCTTTGTTTATTTTGTGCATATGTAATATTATACAGAAATACTCTTTTGTTTGCAACTACTTCTGTATTTCTCCAGAGATTTTTACCAAACTTTGATAGAACTATTGTCACCATGTTCACCAGCACATATTGTATGGGTTTTGTGATTCGATCATTTTTAGCAGATTTACGGCCCTTTGTTTGCCTGTACTGAAATTTAACCTTGCCTATTAAATCAAAACGCTACCACCTGCAATCATCGAACTTCATATCTTGGTTCATCATGACAATCTCTACAGGACCTGTGCATTTTCAAAAAGGGCAACCGGAGGTGGCATGGTGTTTATAAAACACATCTTGTTATTCTATTTTTTTTTATGAATGATGAGTCTAAACGAGATGCCAAAAATAAGTATTCTTTTTAACACAGTGACAAATTGGATAATCAACACATTCCTCATTAATGTGTCAATGATATTCAATAAGTCGGGGCCTGTTCCTGCACAATTGATTTCTTTTTTTCACACCTTCATACATTTCAAATAATGAAACAGCAAAAATAGCTGTACATGATCAGAGTTTCACGTTGTAGTTCTCTCGCACAGTCAAGTGAAAACAGTAGCACATTGAAAGCTTCAAAAACACATATATCACAGATGATTTTTGTTTTATTTATTTATTTGTTGTAATTTTAGCTGTGGACCGGAAAATAATATAATTATTGATGTATATGTACTGGATATCAGTGTAAGTATTAAATAAAACCACAAATCATATTAAGACAGACGTTTTCTTCATCACACACATTCCTAATATCAAGCTTAATTGACCCTTCCACGGATCTAATTAATTCACGTTTTAATTACCATGAACATGTGGCCAACGACCTGCATGTAACTTTTTAGCTTATCCGTTTTGCAAGTAAATAAAATGCATTTCTTTAACACACTGATAATTTCTCAGTTGTCCGCCATTATTTGCATAAAGTTTACATTTTCTGAAGTTAAATATTTAAACTACAGCTGCCGAGTTTTTAAAATTTCAATTTTGACTGATAGTTTTATTACACCCATGTTTATACTACCTACTAATGCCATCTTTTTAAAAAATATCTACAGTAGATATTTTTTAAAAAGATGGCATTAGTAGGTAGTATATTATCCTTGATATATGATAATATGGCACACATTTATGATGAATTCATCATTTGCCAGGGCAGCAGTGTTACTGTTAGTCTTATGAAAATCATAATGCAGTTTTAATGTTGGATTGATTATTATAAGTTCATAATGACATCACCATTTGCAATTTAATAATATTGCAGCTCAACAAAGTAAAAGGTGTAAGAGCCAAACAATTAAAGTTACCATCTGCAATTTTGTGAAAGAGCTTCATCTCCTTTTCGTACCAAACAACACAACTCACAAATAATTGATAGTCATGTTGATATGCTTTTGGGTGTATAGATTTGTTTCAAGACAAAATCTGAGCAATAAAATGTGATTTGAACTCATGCCTAGATAGCCAATGCATCTAAATAATATCAATTACTTTGCTGTTGTTTAAGTATGTCAAAGACTCATGTCTGATAGAGTACATATAAAAGCAACATCTAAATAGCTGCAGCATGTCAAAACATAAATAAACCAAGTGACTACATTGCCCATAAAGTCCAGAAAATACCATGGAAAGTGTCAGTGCAGTAACAGGCACATAAAGCCATATTTCGTGGTAATTGAACTGGTCTAATAATTAGCCAATGTGACCTGATTTGATAAATGCAGAGAAAACTATAATTATAGCTGTATATACCAATAAGTCTTGGTTGACATGCCCAACATTTTGCTTTTGGTTAATTAAATGCTGATCTGGCTATTAAGAAATCCGGGTTAATAGCCAGACGATTAAATGTCTGGCTACTAAGAATTTTTGGCTAGCGCTAGCCTAGTTACTGGTACCAATTTTTTTTCAGGTCAACTGCATTCTAGTGGATATAGCTAAAAATTAACTTTGAAAATATAACAAAATATTATTTCCAGTCGAAATCAAATGTTTAACCTTTCAGAAAATGTATAATTTATATATGTATGTTATTTGGTTTTTGAGTTTTACTTGCTACAGAATTTACAAAATGATGTCATATGTGATATCTTAAGTTGCCAATCTCTGTTATCTATGTCTCTGACATCACATTGGAATTTGGACTTTGAGCCAGTTGATGCTACATGTACCTTTTAATTTGTCTGATTTATGAGACGTTTAGGCAATCCATTCATGATATTTCATATATTGCCCTTTACCAATACATCTCCTTCTTCTTCTTCCAAGTGAATGTACCAATCTCACTCCAGGGGGAGCAGCCTTGTGGAAGGGCTAAAACTATATATATGTCACACTTCTGAGTTTTAAATGAAAGGGATGTCTTTTCAGCTGGGAAAGTTGCCGTTTATATAAGCAAGGAATTGGATTAGGTCTTTGGATAAACATTGCATATAAAAATTATAAGGACAAAGACAAAAATTTCAGAAGCATTCTAAAGTCATTTTATGTATTCTGCTACCATTCCATTTATTGTACATGTATGCTTTGTAAATGATGCGGAAAGCAGCCCAAAAGTGCAAATAAAAGAAGTTTTCAATAATTTTTTGGGGGTCGGTCCGTAAAGGGCGAACAAACTATTTTAGTTTAAGCCTTATAATGGTTGGTGTTATGTTTGTTTCTTGTAGATGTGGTGAGAGGTATTGGACAGAGGTCTTTGTACACAAATACAAGACCTAACTTAATGTTGAATAAGACAACCAAGGTCATCTGCCAAGGATTCACTGGAAAACAAGTAATTTCATTCTTATTTTACTGAGGTCTACTGCACATGTATGTTTTGAAGTACAATATTTGCATTGATTAAAATTTTGCTATATCTATACAGTGAACAAAATATATTTTACTGTATGCACATGAACCATACTGTATGCACATGAACCATACTTGACAATTGACTTGCTGTCTTTAAGTGATCAAATGATGTATTTTATACTGTGCAACCTCTCCAGAGCGACCCTTACTTGAGCAACAACCTTCTTCCAACAACAGCATGATTGTTTTCCCGCTGTATGATTTAACTATTAATTTAACCTCTTATTCTAACCTTTTAAATTGTTTATTCAATCTGTTTTATTAAAAAAATTGTTGTCTTCGAGCTTCTACATGGAGTATCAGATAACCTGATTGACAGGTGGCGACTGGTCAATTACACATGCGGTTAACGTACTTGGAAGTTCAAACAATTAACCGGTTTGCAGGGTTTTCATTAAGTTTTCCTGTAAGAGGCCAAACATTGATTGAATTAGGCTTTCCATGCTCATTTCCAAAGTCGTAAATTATATATTTGAGATTTCTAGGTGGCCAATTTTCATTTTCTAAGCAATCACTCTGGCCTCTGGCTGCCTCTTGGTGAAATCACTGGGTTTGTAAACTCCTGAAAAATTGACATCACTTCTTTGAAGTAATGAAATGCTCAGTTACAGAAAACTGTTTACTTTATCTAAGTTCATTATGAGTCACAGAGTGTGTTCTATTGCATAGAATTTGTTGTTTTTTCCTGAACATAGATGCTCATCATATATATGGATTTGCGTATTATTTATTCAAATGTGTTAATGTTCAAAATTTTAAAGAACCTTTTTGATTTATCATATAATTTCTGTATACTCTATTGGCATGTAGATGTAGATGTACAGACTTGAAATTGGAATTAGATCATGTCTGATTACTTTCAGGGAACATTTCACAGTCAGCAAGCTATTGAATATGGCACAAAGATGGTGGGAGGTGTGTCACCTGGTAAAGGTGGTCAGTCTCATCTTGGTTTACCAGTGTTTAACTCTGTGTTAGAAGTATGTATGTATTGTAATGTTCAGATAATAATTTTTGTACTATTAATTTTTACATTAAAGTGTTTTTACACCATTTTACAACTGTTGATTTTTAGCTCGCATGTCAAAAGGGACAGGGTGAGCTTTTCTGATCAGTCTTTGTCAGGCATCGTGCTGTGTGCATCGTGCTTCTACAAACTTCACCTTGTCAAAACTGGGGTCATATTTTTAGCTCAATTTTCGCAAAACTGGGTCAGGATGTTAATATCGACAAAATTTCGGACGAGTTCAATATTGGGCCATATGGGGTCAAAAACTAGGTCACCAGGGCCAAATAAGGGAAAACCTTGTGAACACTTTAGAAATCACTGTTTTTAACTCACCAGAGCACGAATGTCCTCAGGGTGAGCTTTTGTGATCGCCCAGCGTCCATCGTGCGTCGTTACGAATACGTGGCGTCCATGTTTACTTAAAACAACATCTCCTCCTACACCGCTATGCCGATTGCAACCAAACTTGGCTGGAATGATCCTTGGGTGGTCCCCTTTCAAAGTTGTTCAAAAAATTAAATTTCATTAAAAATTCTGGTTGCTATGGCAACAAATTGAAAAAACTTAAAAAATCTTCTTGTCTGAAACCACAGGGCCTAGAGCTGAGATATTTGGTATGTAGCATTGTCTAATGGAACTCTACAAAGATTGTTCAAATTATTCCCCTAGGGTCAAAATTGGCTCCGCCCCGGGGGTAACTTGATTTTACATAGACTTATATAGGAAATTTAAAAAATCTTCTTGTCAAAAACTACAATGCCTAGAGCTTTGATATTTTGTATGTGGCATTGTGTAGTGGACCTCTACCAAGTTTGTTCAAATTATGGCCCCGGGGTCAAAATTGGCCCTGCCCTGGGGTTTATTCTATTTTATATAGGAAAATTAAAAAAATCTTCTTCTCCGAAACCACAAGGCCTAGAGCTAAGATATTTGGCATATAGCATTGTCTAGTGGACCTCTACCAAGTTTGTTCAAATTATTGCCCTAGTGTCAAAATTGGCCCCGCCCCGGGGGTCACTTGATTTATATAGACTTATATAGGAAAATTTAAAAAATCTTCTTCTCCAAAACCGCAAGGCCTAGAGTTTAGATATTTTGTATGCGGCATTGTGTAGTGGACCTCTACCAAGTTTGTTCAAATTATGGCCCCGGGGTGAAAATTAGCCGTGCCCTGGGGTTTATTCTATTTTATATAGGAAAATTAAAAAAATCTTCTTCTCCGAAACCACAAGGCCTAGAGCTAAGATATTTGGTATGTAGCATTGTCTAGTGGACCTCTACCAAGTTTGTTCAAATTATTGCCCTAGGGTCAAAATTGGCCCCGCCCCGGGGGTCACTTGATTTATATAGACTTATAGAGGAAAATTTAAAAAATCTTCTTCTCCGAAACCACAAGGCCTAGAGCTTAGATATTTTGTATGTGGCATTGTGTAGTGGACCTCTACCAAGTTTGTTCAAATTATGGCCCTGGGGTCAAAATTAGCCCCGCCCTGGGGTTTATTCTATTTTATATAGGAAAATTTGAAAAATCTTCTTCTCCGAAACCACAAGGCCTAGAGCTAAGATATTTGGTATGTAGCATTGTCTAGTGGACCTCTACCAAGTTTGTTCAAATTATTGCCCTAGGGTCAAAATTGGCCCCACCCCGGGGGTCACTTGATTTATATAGACTTATATAGGAAAATTAAAAAAATCTTCTTCTCCGAAACCACAAGGCCTAGAGCTTAGATATTTTGTATGTGGCATTGTGTAGTGGACCTCTACCAAGTTTGTTCAAATTATGGCCCCGGGGTCAAAATTAGCCCTGCCCTGGGGTTTATTCTATATTATATAGGAAAATTTTAAAAAATCTTCTTCTCCAAAACCACAAGGCCTTAAGAGCTAAGATATTTGGTATCTAGCTTTGTCTAATGGACCTCTTTTAAATCTGTTCATATAATGGCCATGGGATAAAAAACGGCCCAGATGGGTCACTTGATCTTACTTAGACTCGTATAGAAAACTTCAACAATGTTAATCTCCAAATGACCTTTTCTCCTGGTGAGCATTTATAGGGCCATCATGGCCCTCTTGTTATTGGATCTTCATGAAACTTTGTCAGAATGTTTATTTCAATAATATGCAGGTCAAGTTAGATAATGGGTCATTTCCGGTCAAAAACTAGGTCACCAGAGCAAATTGCTGGAAAACCTTGTGAACACTCTAGAAGTCAGTATTGATTGGATCATCATGAAACCTTGTCAGAATGTTTGTCTTCATAATATATAATCTTGGACGAGTTCGAACATCGGCCATCTTGGGTCAAAAACTGGAGGATTGCTAGATCAAATCTTATGAAAAAACATTTAAACACTGTTGATTTCACAGTTATAATTGGATCTTCATCAAACTTTGTCAAATTGTTCGTCTTAATGATATTAAGGACAAGTTAAAATATGGGTCACCTAGGTTCAAAAACTAGGTCACGAGGTCAAATCTTAGGAAAACCTTATTAACACTGTAGATGTTAAATTTTGATTGTATCTTCACCAAACCTTGTCAGAATGTTTGTCTTAGCAATATGTAAGACAAATTCGAACATAGGTCATCTGGGGTCAAAAACTAGGTCACAAGGTCAAATCCTAGGAAATCCTTGTCTATGCTGTAGTTTTCATGGTTTTGATTGGATCTTCACCATATTTTGTCAGAATGCTTGTCGTAGTTATATATGTAGGACAATATTTAACATGGGTCATCTGGGGTCAAAAACTAGGTCACCAGTTCAAAACAATGTTTTAATGAGTGAACAGTGATTGTCATGTGAGCAATATAGGGTCATCTTGGCCCTCTTGTTATATCCCTCTGTTATATGATTTCTGGAACAGAAATAAGAGACAGCGGTAATTTGTCCTACAACATCCATCTGTATTGTTTATATACTGGTAGCTGTTAACACACAGGCTATAATTTGTATAATGTTTTAGGCTAAACAACAGACAGACTGTGATGCCACTGCTATCTATGTACCACCGAAGTTTGCTGCAGCTGCCATTGAAGAGGCTATTGATGCTGAAATTCCTCTCATTGTAGTTATCACTGAAGGTTAGAAGTAATTGCTGTCAAATTAACACTGACTTTTTAGCTCACATGTCACAAATTGACAGGGTGAGCTTTAAGGATCAGTTTCGTCCGCCGTTGTGCGTCATTGAATTTTATGTTATGAACACACTAGAGGCCACATTTTTAGCTCAATTCTAGCAAAACTGGGTCAGAACGTTAATATCAACAAAATCTCGGGCGAGTTCGATATTGGGCCATTTGGGGTCAAAAACTAGGTCTCCGGGGTCAAATAAGGGAAAATCTTGTGAACACTTTAGAAATCACTGTTTTTATTGGATCTTCATGAATGTTTATTTTAATAATATGTAGGTCAAGTTTGATAATAGGTCATTTCAGGTCAAAAACTAGGTCACTAGGGCAATTTGCTGGAAAACCTTGTGAACACGCTAGAAGTCACTGTTTTGATTGGATCATCATGAAACCTTGTCAGAATGCTTGTCTTCATAATATCTTGGACGAGTTGGAACATGGGTGATCTGGGGTCAAAAACTGGGTCATGAGGTCAAATCTTAGGAAAACCTTTTTAACTCTGCAGTTGTCAAATTTTGATTGTATCTTCACCAAAACTTGTCAGAATGTTGTCTTAATGATATGTAAGACAAATTCAAACATAGGTCATCTGGGGTCAAATCTTAGGAAAACCTTGTCTATGCTGTAGTTTCATGGTTTTGATTGGATCTTCACCAAATTTTGTCAGAACGTTTGTCTTATTTATATGTAGGTCAAGTTCTAACGTTGGTCATCTGGGGTCAAAAACTAGGTCACAGGTTCAAAACAATATTTTAATGAGTGAACAGTGATTGTTATGTGAGCGATTTAGGGTAATCTTGGCCCTCTTGTTATAATTTGTGTAATAGTACATGGTGTACAATTTGTGTTTTATATCAAAGCCATGGTTTATTTGGTATTACAATTTAGAGCTCTATAGCAATTTGAATAAACAAGGTTTGACTGTATATAAAACTTAAAGTGAAACCTAAACAAAATGTTTCATAATCTACGGAAATATGTTTGGTCTCCAGGCCCTTTGTTATGCCATTTTTTGGTCTGGTATTCTCCCCGTTCCCCCAAGTAAAAAAGTATTTATTTTTCCCCACTGAGAGAAAAAAAATCCCCATTATTAAAGAAAAATCCCAAAATTTAGTGTTTCATGCAGCAGATTTCCCCCCATCAAAGGGACCTGATACCTGTTCCCCAAAACAGTAAAAAAAAGGCTGGTCTCAAATCTAATGAAATTGAAAAAAATTTAAAGGGCAACGCAATGTTGACTTTTCAAGCACTTAGTCGTGTAGAAATATTAAAGTTATGATGATTCCTGCATTTTTAAAAAAAAAATCCACCATTTAACAAAAATATTGGTGATTTAATATTGTCATTAAGTGATTGAGCAAATCTCCTAGTGCGCCGCCATTTTTAAAGAATAGACACATGTCGTGACGTCATATTTCACAAAGTGTAAAAGCCAGTACACCCGTTCTGCGAGCACTGTTATAAAAGATACGGCCTTAAAATATACTGTATTGTACATGTATATTGTATTATAAATGACAATATTATATTACACTTATCCAAATTAATGGTTACTAGCCGTTCGGTACAAACAATTTAACATTGCTATTCGTTTTAAATTTATACAAAAAAGATGTGATTGGTGGTGTGACAAACTTTAGTTAATTTCGAAAATTATCATTTTTTTATGTCATACCGACGTAATAATTATTGATTGTTTAAATGTGCATGAACGCGTTATATATTATGATGTTTGAACAAATAATTATGGTCAGGGATGCTATACTACATAGTATAATATAGCATCCCTGTTATGGTGCAATTATTTTGTCTGTATAATATAGAAAAAAAGATGAAAATACTATTGTTAGTGATATTTCATAATGGAAAATTAATAATAAACAGAAACATTTCATGAGATCAAAATAAAACTAAGTATGAGTTTTATATGTATTTCTTAATTCGTTTTACTGATAATGTAAAATATCTGATAATGATTTAATAATTCTTTCAAATTATAGACAACTGCATGACACTACCGGTACTTGTTTATTTAGTCTACGTCACATACCTAAAACAATAACCAAGGTCCCAATTTGCTACTATTACTCCAATTTCACATGAAACTTCAATTAACAATCAGATAAGCGGTAAATTACACATCACCCTGTTTCAGCAAGTTTTATGACACCGAAATATGCACAGGACAATGATATGTGGAGACAGTTGACTTCAAAAAGAAACACCGACAGACATGTGTAATATAGCAAAACCATGTGTGGTCGTGTGATCAACTGATTAGCGACTTTTCATTGGTTGATCAATTAGAACTATGACCTAGAACATTATTTTTCAACAGAAGTGTAAGAAGTGTATGATGCAATATTATGTCTGGTTCTTGTTGTCTTGTGATGTAATTTTCATCAGTGTGGGAGATATTGATTTTTAAAGTGAGCGTACTGAAGGTGGAAAATAAATGTGTAGTGATTATGGATTGATAGTCTGAAAGGTAATTTAGGCAAAAGTTTAAGAAGTAACTACACATGCTTTTGGCTTTTATGTTTGTTATATGATTATTATTAAGCATTTACGTATATAATATTCTACTTTTCCCGAAAATAATGGCAAATTTCCTGATTTTCCATGCTTTCCCGCTAATCACACCAATGATGCTATATATATTACCCCACAATTAATTGTGCAATACTGTTTAACTCCCAACTCAACAAACAATATAACTGTGCGTACGTACACCACTTTGTATAGATGTGATAATTATAATAATCTTCAGTGATATTTTAATCTGTAAATTAACTTTTACATGTTTGTATATAGATAGATTTACGATGGAAATGGTGTAATAAAATACAACCAATTATAATGTTTGTCGCACTTCGTAGTGTTTGATCTTAATTCTTATAAATGAAATATTACTATAATCAGGGATGCTATATTACACCCCTGCTATAATTAAGTTTTCATGTCAGTATTTTTCACGCAATTTATAAATATAAAACAATGTTAGTACTAGTTTATGTCACTATAAAAATGGATTTACAAAGTGTCGAATGGAAAATTAAGCTTTGATTCTATTGAAGAATTTTGCGGCTGTGAAAATTGTGTTTTGGTGGATAACGTGGAAGAATATGTTGGCTGTGAAAAACTAAAATACAAATGCGTGATTTCCTAAGTTTATTCCTCACAATTAAAGGCGATATCTATAATAATCAACCATTCTCTTTCACTCACGCTTATTCGCCATATCCATGTTTGTGAGATATATGACGTCACACACACCTGTTAATCGATTGTAAATAGGTAAAATGGCGGCGCCCTGTTATTTTCAGATAGCCAAGTTTCTACTATATTTTCGTAAAATATCTTCAATGTGCGTATTTTAACGATCAAATGATTTATTTTTTTCAGAATAATAATGAATAATTATTTAAATGAGATAAATTCATAATTAGGGTTGCGTTGCCCTTTAATGTAACAATCTCTGCCCCTGAGAATGATCAATCTAAACATGGAACTTTTATTAATAGGTATTCCTCAACAGGATATGGTAAGAGTAAAACATAAGTTGTTACGTCAGAATAAATCCAGAATGTTGGGTCCTAATTGTCCAGGTATTATCAAGGTAAGTGCTTGGAATCAGTACAAGTTTTATATGATCTAGACATGAGCACTGATTAACCACATATATCAACCAATAAATATTTTGATTTTCTGTCTTTCAGTATGTCAGCTATATAAGAGTAGACAGTTAACTCATTTACGTTGTCCTGTACCAGCTAGTACTTACCTTGTTCTCTACATAGAAAATTGTCCTGCATAGTTCAGACTTCGCGAAAGGTGTAGACCAGCGGACTTGTCCAATAGATTGTGTGTTGGTCCAATAAAGAATCTTATCTCCTCAGTCCGACTGTCTGGCAACTTATCTATTTATACTTTATTTTTAGCTCACCAGAGGACGAAGTGCTCAAGGTGAGCTATTGTGGTCGCGTGTTGTCCGTCGTCCATGTCCGTTCATCAGTCTGTACGCATGCAAGGGTGGTTGTGGGGTTAGGGTTTGGGTTAGGGTTCGTACATTTAGGTCTTGTGGGGTTCAGATACGTACAAACTAGACTTGTGGGGATAATTTCGACTTGTGGGGTGTGACTTGTGGGGTTAAAAACACCGAAAAGATCAAAGGATTCACCCCACAACATACCTCTCATGAGTATGTCTGTGTGTCAACAATTGCTTTCAACAAAATCTCTTTTTAGCTCACCTGATTCATCAGGTGAGCTTTTAGGATCGGTGAATGTCCGGCGTCCGTCGTCCGTCCACAATTAGTTTGTTTACACTCTAGCAACCGCAACTCTTTACGAATCTTGATTAAACTTACTCACAATGTACATGGCCACAATGTCTCGGCTAAGTTCGATCATAGGCTAAATCTGATAATAACTTCTAGAGTTATGGGCCCTTGAATTGCAAAATTTGCTATATTTAGCTTGTTTACACTCTAGCACCTTCATTTATTCACCAATCCTAATAATATTTTCAGTAAATGTGTATAACCAAAAGATCTTGGACAAGTTCGATTATGGGCCAAATCGAACGAGAACTTCAAGAGTTATGGGCCCTGGACTTTGAAAATTTGCTATATTTAGCTTGTTTACACTCTAGCGCCTTCATTTATTCACCGATCCTAATAATATTTTCAGTAAATGAGTATAACCAAATGAACTTGGACAAGTTCGATTATGGACGGAATCGGACCACATCTTCAAGAGTTATGGGCCCTTGACTTAGAAAATTTGCTATATTTTAGCTTGTTTACATTCTAGCGCTTTCATTTATTCCCTGATCCTAATCATATTTACAATGAATGTGTATGACCTTATGGTTTTGCACAAGTTCAGTTATGGGTGGAATCGGACCACAACTTCAAGAGTTATGGGCCCTTGGATTAGAAAATTTGCTACGTTTTAGCTTGTTTAACAGTATTATACCTTCATTGTTGGTTTTGATTTAAAAATCTACGTAAAAATGATTTTAAGAGATGGAAATTATATTACCTGGTCATTAATTATTGGCCTTTGTTCTCAGGTGAGCGATAAAGGGCCATCGTGGCCCTCTTGTTTAAGGTAGGGGGGGAAGTCCCCCTACTTTCAAAATCCTAGATCGGACACCTGGTTCCTGTACAGTTAAATTTTGAATGCCTGAACTGTAAACCAAGACGAATGCATACATAAATTAGAAATGGCTATTTTCGCCTTGGACGGATTTTACCGATGTTGTTTGAGAGAGGTTATCTGACATAACTGGTACGTACTTTTGACTGCCGTTTTTCGTTATAATTGCAGGGAGGAAAATGAAACACCTTTTCAGAGAAGGAACCGTTGTAGGGAAGTGTCGTTTTGAGAGGGAACACTGTAGACAGTTAATAATTAGATGATCGATCTAAAGTTTATTGTGTTTATATACTTATTATTATTTCAGCCCGGAGAATGTAAGATTGGTATAATGCCTGGTCATATTCATCAAAAGGGAAGGATAGGTATGTATTGTGTAAGATGTAATAAATAAAAAAAAGTATGAATATCTTTATCAGTTGACGAAGTATGGACCAAAATACAGCTGAATGATGAAATCCTGAGTACATAACAGGATAACTGCCAAAACTTAATCTAAGGATAAAAATATGGATTCTTATTTACCAGTATTATTTTGTTTCTAACCACAAAACAATTTGAAAAAAACTACTTTTGTATATAGTATCGATGAATGTCCAGCGTACGTCATCCAGCGTACATCCACAATTAGTTTGTTTACACTCTAGCATCCACAGCTCTTAACCAATCAGGAACAAACTTGCTCACAATGTACAAGGCCACAATGTCTCGGCTAAGTTTGATTATGGGCAAAATCAGACAATAACTTCTAGAGTTATGGGCCCTTGACTTAGAAAATTTGCTATATTTGAGTTTGTTTACACTCTAGCGCATTCATTTATTCACCAATCCTAATAATATTTTCAGTAAATGTGTATAACTAAAAGATCTTGGACAAGTTCAATTATTGGCGAAATCAGACAATAACTTCTAGAGTTATGGGCCTTTGGATTAGAAAATTTGCTACGTTTTAGCTTGTTTAACAGTATTATACCTTCATTATTGGTTTTGATCTCAAAATCTACTTAAAAATGGGTTATACGAGATGAAACTATATAACCTGGTCATTAATTATAGTGCCTTTGTTCTCAGGTCCATCTTGGCCCTCTTGTTCAGTTAGCCCTTAAATTTTACTTTCTTTTATAAAAACAAGTCTATCAGGGTTGTAAAAGTTTCAGTGTAACTCTAGGATCACTTATGAGATCAATCTAAGTCTGAGGAGTTTTTAGCTCACATGAGCACTTGTGCTCAGAGTGAGCTTTTGTGGCGTCGTGTGTCGTCAAACTTTTACCTTGTGAACACACTAGGGGCCACATTTTTAGCTCAATTTTCGCAAAACTGGGTCAGAATGTTAATTTCGACAAAATCTCGGACGAGTTCAATATCGGACCATTTAGGGTCAAAAGCTAGGTCACCAGGGCCAAATAAGGGAAAACTTTGTGAACACTTTAGAAATCACTGTTATGATTGGATCTTCATGAAACTTTGTCAGAATGTTTATTTCAATGATATGTAGGTCAAGTTTGATAGTTGGTCATTTCCGGTCAAAAACCAGGTCACTAGGGTAAATTGCTTGAAAACCTTGTGAACACTCTAGAAGTCACTGTTTTGATTGGATCATCATGAAACCTTGTCAGAATGTTTGTCTTTATAATATCTTTACACTCTAGTGCCTTCATTTATTCACCGATCCTTACCATTTTTACAATGAATGTGTATGACATAGCGGTCTTGGACAAGTTTAGTTATTGGTGGAATCGCACCACAACTTTAAGAGTTATGGGCCCTTGGATTAGAAAATTGCTACGTTTTAGCTTGTTTAAAAGTATTATACCTTCATTGATGGTTTTGATCTCAAAATCTACCTAAAAATGGGTTATACGAGATAGAAGATATATTACCTGGTCATTAATTATAGTGCCTTTGTTGTCAGGTGAGCGATCAAGAGCCATCTTGGCCCTCTTGTTCAGTTAGCGCTTAGATTTTACTTTCTTTTTAGCTCACCTGATTCATCAGGTGAGCTTTTAGGATCGGTGAATGTCCGGCGTCCGGCCACAATTAGTTTGTTTACACTCTAGCAACCGCAACTCTTTACGAATCTTGATTAAACTTGCTCACAATGTATGTGGCCACAATGTCTCGGCTAAGTTCGATTATGGGCAAAATCTGATTATAACTTCTAGAGTTATGGGCCCTTGAATTACAAAATTTGCTATATTTAGCTTGTTTACACTCTAGCGCCTTCATTTATTCACCAATCCTGATCATATTTTCAGTAAATGTGTATAACCAAAAGATCTTGGACAAGTTCGATTATGAGCAATATCGGACCTGAGTTATGGGCCCTTGACTTAGAAAATTTACTATATTTGAGTATGTTTACACTCTAGCGCATTCATTTATTCACCAATCCTAATCATATTTTCAGTAAATGTGTATAACCAAGAGATCTTGGACAAGTTTGATTATGGGCGGAATCGGACCAGAACTTCAAGAGTTATGGGCCCTTGACTTTGAAAATTTGCTATATTTTAGCTTGTTTACACTCTAGCACCTACATTTATTCACCGATCCTAATCATATTTACAATGAATGTGTATGACCTTATGGTTTTGGACATGTTAAGTTATGGGTGGAATCGGACCACAACTTCAAGAGTTATGGACCCTTGGATTAGAAAATTTGCTACGTTTTAGCTTGTTTAACAGTATTATACCTTCATTGTTGGTTTTGATCTCAAAATCTACGTAAAAATGAGTTTTACGAGATGGAAACTATATTAGCTGGTCATTGATTATTGGCCTTTGTTCTCAGGTGAGCGATAAAGGGCCAATGTGGCCCTCTAGTATAAAAACAAGTCTATCAGGGGTGTAAAAGTTTCGATGTAACTCTAGGATCACTTTAAGATAAATCTAAGTCTGAGGAGTTTTTAGCTCACATGAGCACTTTTGCTCAGGGTGAGCTTTTGTGGCATCATGCGTCGTCAAACTTCTACCTTGTGACCACACTAGGGGTCACATTTTTAGCTCAATTTTCGCAAAACTGGGTCAGAATGTTAATATCGACAAAATCTCGGGACGAGTTCGATATTGGGCCATTTGGGGTAAAAAACTAGGTCACCAGGGCCAAATAAGGGAAAACTTTGTGAACACTTTTTATGATTGGATCTTCATGAAACTTTGTCAGAATGTTTATTTCAATGATATGTAGGTCAAGTTTGATAGTTGGTCATTTCCGGTCAAAAACTAGGTCACTAGGGCAAAGTGCTGGAAAACCTTGTGAACACTCTAGAAGTCACTGTTTTGATTGGATCATCATGAAACCTTGTCAGAATGTTTGTCTTTATAATATCTTTACACTCTAGTGCCTTCATTAGAAGTCACTGTCAATGTTTGTCTTCAATATATTTTGGACGAGTTTGAACATGGGTGATCTGGGGTCAAAAACTAGGTCACTAGGTCAAATCTTATGAAAAAACCATGTTAACACTGTAGATTTCACAGTTATTATTGGATCTTCACCAAACTTTGTCAAATTATTTGTTTTAATGATATGTAGGTCAAGTACAAATACCAGGTCACCAGGTCAAATTTTTGGAAATCTTTGTTAACACTGTAGATGTCACAGTTTTCATTGATCTTCACCAAACCTTTTCAGATTGTTTGCCTCAATAATATGTGGGTCAAGGTTGACCATGGGTCAGCAGGGGTCAAAAACTAGATCACCAAGTCAAATCTTAGGTAAAAACCTTGTAAAAGCTCTAAATGATATGGTTTTAATTGGATCTTCACCAAGCCTTGTCAGATTGTTTGTCTTAATAATGTTAAGGACAAGTTCAAATATGGGTCACGAGGTCAAAAACTAGGTCACGAAGTCAAATCTTAGGAAAACCTTGTCTATGCTGTAGTTTTTAAGGTATTGATTGAATCTCCACCAAACCTTGTCAGAATGTTTGTCTTATTTACATGTAGGACAAGTTCTAACATGGGTCATCTGGGGTCAAAAACTAGGTCACAGGTTGAAAACAATATTTTAATGAGTGAACAGTGATTGTCATGTGAGGGATATAGGGCCATCTTGGCCCTCTTGTTTCTGGTTGTTATTCACCACAAACAGAACCAGTTTACCAAGAATGGCTTATAGACTAATTTATTCCCCCAAACAAGTATGATGACTGGGCTATTAGGTCACCAGGGCTAAATGAGGGAAAACCTTGTGAACACTCTAGAAATTACTGTTTTGATTGGATCTTCATGAAACTTTGTCAGAATGTTTGTCTTCAGATTATTTTGGATGAGTTCAAAAACTGGGTCACTAGGTCAAATCTTATTAAAAACCATGTTAACACTCTAGATTTCACAGTTAAAATTGGATCTTCATCAAACATTGTCAAATTTTTTGTTTTAATGATATGAAGGTCAAGTACAAATATGGGTCATTTGGGGTCAATAACTAGGTCACTAGGTCAAATCTTATGAAAAACCATGTTAACACTCTAGATTTCACAGTTATAATTGGATCTTAACCAAACATTGTCAAATTGTTTGTTTTAATGATAGGCAGGTCAAGTACGAGTATGGGTCATCTGAGGTCAATAACTAGGTCACCAGGTAAAATCTTAGGAAAACGTTGTTAACACTGTAGATGTCAGTTTTGATTGGTTCTTCACCAAACATTGTCAGAATGTTTGCCTTAATGATATGTGGGTCAAATTTGAACATGGGTCAGCTAGGCTAAAGACTAGGACACCAGGTCAAATCTTGGGTAATAACCTTGTTAAAGCTCTCTAGATGTCACATTTTAATTGGATCTTCACCAAACCATGTCAGATTTTTCGTCTTGACAATATGTAGGACAAGTTCGAATATGGGTCACCTGGGGTCAAAAACTAGGTCATGAGGTCAAATCTTAGGAAAACCTTATTAACACTGGAAGTCAAATTTTGATTGGATCTTCACCAAATCTTGTCAGAATGTTTGTCTTAATGATATGTAAGACAAGTTAGAACATGGGTCATCTGGGTCAAAAACTAGGTCACGAGGCCAAATCTTAGGAAAACCTTGTCTACGCTGTAGTTGTCATGGTTTTGATTGGATCTTCACCAAACCTTGTCAGAATGTTTGTCTTATTAATATGTAGGACAAGTTCGAACATGGGTCATCTTGGATAAAAAACTAGGTCACTACGTCAAATCTTAGGTAAACTTTGTTAACATTGTTGATATCACAGTTTTGATTGGATCTTCACCAAATTTTGTTAGAATGTTTGTTTAAATGATATGTAGGTCAAGTTTGAACATGGATCATCTGGGGTCAGACACTTGGTCACCAGGTCAAATCATAGGAAAACTTTGATATCAGCAGACCTCATGACACTTGTTCAAAACAATGTTTTAATGAGTAAACAATGATTGTCATGTAAGCGATACAGGAGCATCTTGGCCCTCTTGTTTATGAAAGGCAACAAAATTTAGTTGTTACGAA
Organism: Lutraria lutraria; assembly: GCA_964023205.1. Lineage (NCBI taxonomy): Eukaryota > Metazoa > Mollusca > Bivalvia > Venerida > Mactridae > Lutraria > Lutraria lutraria. The sequence continues at coordinate 9,319,330 of OZ026841.1, forward strand.
AAAAAACAATGATTTTGAAACAAGTTTTAACGTCATCTTTGAATAAATGCATCCTTCATTTCATGTTGGATACAAATATATTATTAATCACAAATTTGTGGTGGTTAGTGAAAATGTCATTGTAGTGAAAAGTCTTTGGAAGTGTCGGCTATGTAATGTATAGCTGTAAGTTTGTGCTATTTTAGGTATTGTGTCTAGATCTGGAACTTTAACTTATGAAGCTGTCCATCAAACTACGCTTGCTGGTCTAGGACAAACATTATGTGTAGGAATTGGTGGAGATCCATTCAATGGTACAAACTTCATTGATTGTCTGGAAGTATTCCTGGCTGATGATAAAACTGAAGGTATGTAGTTATATGTCCAGATTGTTTACACTTACACTATTATACTTATAAAGCGTCTTTGCTTTGTGGGTTAAGTGCTGTTTTTCAATGATATTTCAGTTATGCATGGCAGCCAGTTGAGTTCTTTCAACCTGTTATCCCTGGAACTGTGGTCTTACCAGTATTAACTTGCTCTCCAGTAGATGCCTGCAACTTCTTCAAGTATGGAGGAAAATCAACATTTTTAGCTCACATAAACAAGTGCTCATAGTGAGCTTTTGTGATTGGTCTTTGTCCATCGTCATGCTGTGTGTGTCGTTGTTGCCTTGTGAACATGATAGAGGCCACAAAACTGGGTCAGTTGGAAATAAAATATGGGTCATCTGGGGTCAAAAATGAGGTCACCGGGTCAAATCACAAGAAAACCTTGTGAACAATTTAAGGTCACAGTTTTGGTTATATCTGATATGACCCAAATGACCGGTGTAACAGGCCATTCTTTCCCCCCTTGCCATTTTTTCCCTGGGGAAAAAGTGGCCTAGGCCATTTCTTCCCCCTCTAGGCCACTTTTTCTCCCCTGATTTTTTTCATTTTGTATACCTATATCTTTCACTTTACTTTTAATTTACATTCACTTATGTATGTTCATTTTTCTGAGGTTATACTTACGTCTGTAAGTTCATATTTCTTATGTCTGTACATGTATATTCATATTTCTAAGTTAATACTTAAGTCTGTTAATGTTCATATTTCTGAGTTTATACTTATGTCTCTATCTTAATATTTCTGATCGCCAAGAGAGGAATAAGTGACCAAAAATGTAACCAATTTTTATAATGGGTAGCTTTATTTCAGAATTTAAGTGAGGGTAAAAGGTGGCCATGAGGGTAAAAACTAGCCAATAATATAACTATAGTATTTCTAAAGTCAAGGGGGAAAAGTGGCCAAGAGGAGAAAACTAGCCAAGAATGTATAGTATTCTTGTTATTATTGGGGGGGGGGGGGGGAGTGGCCTAGGGGAGAAGAAATGGCCTAGAATCATAATGCAATACTGTTATTATAATGGGGGGAAAAGTGGCCTAGGGGGGAAGAAATGGCCTAGTCGAATCATAATGCAATACTGTTATTATTAGGGGGGAAAAGTTGCCCAGGGGGGGGAAGAAATGGACTAGGCCAATCTTTCCCCGGGGAAAAAAGGCCTAGGCCAATTTTTCCACAGGGAAAAACTGGCCAGGGGAAAAATAGACTGCTACACTGGGTTACAGCGCACTATCCATTCACTGGACACAACCCATGTTTGTCTACAATTCTTGTAATGGTTCCGTATTAGTTTGCATAATAACTACTTGACAGAATCTTTAATACTGTAATTTGGTATTGAAATTTGCTGATAATTTTTTGCTAGTCTCAAATCTCATTTATATTTTCAATACATACCTACATTATTAGGTTTTACAAAAATGTCAGTGTTCAAAGTAATCTAAAGGAATGATCCAAAATGATTATATTTTTACTTAAAGTAACATTGATCAAGATTGAAGTGTAATAATCACAAATCAATGTCTTAATTTTATACTAACAATAAAGATTTTACAGTAGAACTTCATTATTAAGAGCATCGATATCTCGAGCACCAGGCACTCGAGGAGATCTTGAAATCCCGGCACTTTTTGTTCTTTCTTGTATATAAACCATTCAACATTGTAGATGTCAGAGTTTTGATTGGATCTTCACCAAACCCTGTTAGAACATTTGTTAGCTCACATGTCACGAAGTGATCACTCTCCGTCCGGCGTCGTGCGGTGTGCATCGTGCGTGGTCAAACTTTATGTTGTGACCACACTAGGGGCCACATTTTTAGCTCAATTTTAGCAAAACTTGGTCAGAACGTTAATATCAACAAAATCTCGAACGAGTTTGATATTGGGCCATTTTGGGTAAAAAACTAGGTCACCAGGGCCAAATAAGGGAAAACCTTGTGAACACTTTAGAAATCACTGCTTTGACTGGATCTTCATGAAACTTTGTCAGAATGTTAATTTTAATAATATGTAGGTCAAGTTTGATAATGGGTCATTTCCGGTGAAAAACTAGGTCACTAGGGCAAATTGCAGGAAAACCTTGTGAACACTCTAGAAGTCACTGTTTTGATTGGATGATCATGAAACCTTGTCAGAATGTTTGTCTTCATAATATCTTGGACGAGTTCGATTATGGGTCATCTTGGGTCAAAAACTAGGTCGCTAGGTACACTGTAGATGTCACAGTTTTGGATCTTCACCAAACCTTGTCAGAATGTTTGCCTCAGTGATATGTGGGTCAAGGTTGAACATGGGTCAGCCGGGGTCAAAAACTGGGTCACCAGGTCAAATCTTAGGTAAAAATCTTGTAAAAGCTCTAAATGTCATGGTTTTAATTGGATCTTGGCCAAACCTTGTCAGATTGTTTGTCTTAATGATATTAAGGACAAGATTAAATATGGGTCACCTAGGGTCAAAAACCAGGTCACAAGGTCAAATCTTAGGAAAACCTTATTAACACTGTAGATGTCAAATTTTAATTGTATCTTCACCAAACCTAGTCAGAATGTTTGTCTTAATGATATGTAAGACAAATTCGAACATAGGTCGTCTGGGGTCAAAAACTAGGTCACGAGGTCAAATCTTAGGAAAACCTTGTCTATGCTGTAGTTTTCATGGTTTTGATTGGATCTTCACCAAATTTTGTCAGAATGAATGTCTTATTTATATGTAGGACAAGTTCTAACATGGGTCATCTGGGGTCAAAAACTAGGTCACCGGTTCAAAACAATGTTTTAATGAGTGAACAGTGATTGTCATGTGAGCGATATAGGGCCATCTTGGCCCTCTTGTTTTAATGATATGTAGGACAAATTCGAACTGGGGTCATCTGGGGTCAAATACTAGGTCACAAGTTTAAATCACAGAAAAATCTTGATATCAGCAGACCTCATGACTCAGGTTCAAAACAATGTTTGAATGAGTTAACAATGATCATCATATAAGCGATATAGGGCCATCTTGTAGGAAAGTTTATTTATTGTGAGAATTTAATTACGAGATCTTAATTATGAGAACTTAATTAGAAGATTGAAATCCAGGGTTCGCACAGGCTTGAAAAGTACTTGAAAATGAAGGGTTGTCTTGAAAAGTCCTTGAAATCGAGTTCTGTCTTGAAAAGTACTGGAAAATCGACCTGTAGCCTTGAAAAGTACTTGAATTTCAATTTATTTGCCAAACATTGACAAAGGCTAATCATTAAGAATGGTTTAAACTGATTATTTTTTATTGAATAATGAAATGCAATATCGGTACAACATTTCTAATTATTACGAAAATAATTGTATGAGTACGAAAATGTGTAGGACGAAAATTCGTACAGTATTGCTAGCATATTCTCCCTTGGCATTGGTTCCCATTCCATTTTGCAGTGCACCAAAGGTCTCTGTATAGTCCACTGGAGCCAGTTTAATTAGATTCTGTCTAGTGACAATTCGTCTGCGCATTTCAACGAGCGTGTCTCAGAAAAATATTGAAGTTTTGAGTTAGGAACATTCATTAGGATGGGAAAATGTGTGTTCCATCAACAAGGACATATCCCCGGGTGAAGGAAAATATTGATAAGTATGAATTGTACTGATGAGTGGAAGTGACTGTTCGATCTCATTTAAAAGGGGAATTGCACAAGAAAAATTAAACTATGAGTGGTACCTTTTCTAACTACTTTATAAAGGGTATAGATACTTCCATATGTAAAACAGAAAACGAGTAGCAAATCAGAAAAAAGGACACTGTAAAGTTACCGAATGCTCGAAGATCCGTCGCCGAATATTGTATAATATTTCAAAGACTCGTTAATTTTCAAGAATGGGTGTTACATTTATATTTTCATGAAGTATACAAATTTCGGATAACAGCACCATATCGTGCAAGTAGACGTCATCTAATGGGTATTTAATGTTAACCTGCTATAGTTGTGATATCTTATCCTTGATACTTAATCATGTGGCACACATTCATGATGAAATCTCCATTTGTGTTAGCAGCAGTGTTAGTCTTACGAAAATCAGTTTCAAATTATGCTGGATTATGGCAGGTAGTTTTACCTGATTATGGTTCTATGTTCGTAAAAAACATCTCCCTTCACATTTAAATGCTATTGTAGCTCAAAAAGGCAAAAGGTGCAAGAGCCAAGAAATTAAAGTTACCATCAGAAAATTCTGTGAACGGGATTTATCTCCTTTCCTACCAAACAACACAACTCACAATAATTGAATTTCATATTGATATAAATATAGCATATGTCTTTGGATGTATACATTCAATAAAAAATCTGAGCAACAATATATTATTAAAACTGACCTAGGTAGACTATACATCAAATAAGATTATTTAAACAATCATAGCTGTTAACTTGATAGTTAAGATTCGGACAAGTTGACTTTTGCTCTTGGCAACCTAGATTTTCCAGTCTACTTGTCCGGTGACGAGTAGAAAAATATGATATTTCCACACCCCTGAGAAAACATGTCCACAGTGTCTACGGCGGAATTGACAATTTCACCACCCACTCACATTGATTACAAAAATAAATTATTCTGTTAAGCCTGTTTCTCCCTGCAGTTTTAAACACATAAATAATCAAAGTACTGAAAGTACTGTCGCACTTGATTTTTACCATACGAGGCAAAAGAGAGAAATGTGTACCCACATCGTTCAAGCCCATACAAATATTTTTAACATTTAAAATTACGGACCGATTTTTCATTCATATTGTAATGCAGGTCATATGCATGTAGGTAAATGACATACGCTAGAGCTTTACTATAGTATTTTTGCTAAAATTTAAAAATGAAAAAAGCCTGATATTGGAAAGTTTAATGATTAGCTCATTAATTGAAGACAATTTAATTGCATTAAAAACTCTTTATTGTACACAAACTAGTGACCAACACTTCAGTAACAGTAAATACAATAAAAATCAAGTCCAAAAATAATGTTTTGAAGTCTGAAATTATATATGGACACTTCAGACAATTGTGAAAATAATTAAGAACTTGGAAAGCAAGCTGGAAGGAAGGTTTAACCTGCTGAAAATCTCATAAAAATAGACAAATTACAAGATGTACACTTGTATTTTGACTGGTAGTGATATTTTGTAACTGTTACTATTGAAACCATATTGACTTTAGTGAAGTTAATAATGACATTTAGATGAATTGCGGAAATAAAAAGGGCCAATACTGACTTAAATAAGTAGTATAAGTAGCCCTTGAAAAGTCCTTGAATTTTATCAGTACTTGCCTGTATGAACCCTGAAATCAGATACTAAACAAAAATACATACACAGATCTATGATTCACTTACTGCTATCAATAAACAGAAAAAAAATGTTGCACAAAACACAACAGTAATCAATCAATCCATATTTTATACATTCAATGAACATGTATGTTCATCTTACACATCATGGTATACATTTTACCAAAGACCTGTACTATCCACAGATAAGACACTTCTCATTCACAATGAAAGAATCCCACAGAAACCGCCCGGCAGAATGTGATTTCGCGAGAGCAGACGAATAGCACCGCTATTTTGTCGATTGCGCTCTCGTGATTTGTAAATAAGCACACTTAAATGTGCAAATAAGGCTTTATATAATGATGAAGCTACAATTTTTAGCTCACCTGATTCATCAGGTCTATGAATGTCCGGCGGCCATCGTCTGTCCACAATTAGTTTGTTTACACTCTAGCATCCACAGCTCTTGGCAAATCGTGATCAAACTTGCTCACAATGTATATGGCCACAATGTCTCGGCTATGGGCAAAAAAAGTTCGATCATGGGTAAAATCAGACAATAACTTCTAGAGTTATGGGCCCTTGAATTACAAAATTTGCTATATTTCGCTTGTTTACACTCTAGCGCTTTCATTTATTCACCAATCCTAATAATATTTTCATCTAATGTGTATAACCAAAAGATCTATGGGCAAAATCAGACCTGAACTTCAAGAGTTATGGGCCCTTGACTTAGAAAATTTGCTATATTTGAGTTTGTTTACACTCTAGCGCATTCATTTATTCACCAATCCTAATCATATTTTCAGTAAATGTGTATAACCAAAAGATCTTGGACAAGTTCGATAATGGGTGGAATCGGACCAGAACTTAGAAGAGTTATGAGCCCTTGACTTTGAAAATTTGCTATATTTTAGCTTGTTTACACTCTAGCACCTTCATTTATTCACCGATCCTAATAATATTTTCAGTAAATGAGTATTACCAAAAGATCTTGGACAAGTTCGATTATGGGCGGAATCGGACCGCATCTTTAAGAGTAATGGGCCCTTGACTTAGCAAATTTGCTATATTTTAGCTTGTTTACACTCTAGCGCCTTCATTTATTCAACGATCCTAATCATATTTAAAATGAATGTATGACCTTATGGTTTTGGACAAGTTATGGGTGGAATCGGACCACAACTTCAAGAGTTATGGGCCCTTGGATTAGAAAATTTGCTACGTTTTAGCTTGTTTAACAGTATTATACCTTCATTGTTGGTTTTGATCTCAAAATCTACGTAAAAATGAGTTTTACGAGATGGAAACTATATAACCTGGTCATTAATTATTGGCCTTTGTTCTCAGGTGAGCGATAAACGGCCTATGTGGCCCTCTTGTTTAATAACATCCTCGGTTCGTTAGATACTTGACTTTAAAGAAATTCCTACCCAAAACCCCGCTGTTTATTACATAATACACCATAGATAAATAATGAAAACAAGTATCAAAATTCTGAGGCATAGTTCCCTAGATTAACATTTCCACTACAAAATACCGAAAACTGCTTTGAAATCCGTCATCAAATAAGACGGCAATGTTAATTTGAAAATGACACCTACTCTGTTTTTTTAAGCTGAGCAATTAACAATTAAAGAGTCGGATCAATATTGTCTCATGAAATCAACGAATTTGACGCACCCCATTCAATTTTGATAGCCAATCGAAATCGCTTATGTTTACGGTTCAGCCAAGGTTTAATGTGTTGTAAGAGATTTTATAACAAATTTTTGTCATTAATGAATTTATAGATCATATCGTACCAATACAATGCACATTACATTAGAGATGTTTAATGCTGATAAGGAAAAGTCGATAAAGGAGTGCAGTATTTAAAAACACCATTTTTGAGCGTTTGGTTAGAATTTTTTGTTGCTTGGTATTAAAGTATATCTAATCTTTGTAAATAACTTAAAATATCATTTTACGTTGTTTTAGCGATTTTAACCAAGCCAGATATGTTAATCTTGACAATTAATTGTAATAACCAAAGTTCTATATCGATTTGTATCACTGATCTTTATAATTGCTGCAATTATTATTGACTGATGAAATACCGAAAAATGCTTATTTTAATAAGTTAATGTTCTTTTCATAACACTGAAAGGTCAAACTATCAATTATTAACATATATTCAGCCAAGTCAAGTATTATCATTATTGTTTATTGTATCTGAAGTATTTATTATAATTTAATACATGCACAAAAACATCAAACAAAACAATTGAAAGTCATCCTCGATTATTTTGGACAAATATCAATAAGACTACGCCGCTACTACAGACGAAACCTGATTTGCATAAACTTGCAAAATCACGCACACCTGCTAGCGTCTGCAAGGCGGTACGGTATTTCGGAGAGTGTCTAATCTGTGTGTAGTATAGGCCTTTGATTTTACGTAAGCATTTTGAACTATTTCTGAAAATACACCCGTTAACGCGCATGATACACAGTCTATTTTTCATTCAACAAACAGAAACCCGTTTATTACGAGCACCAGGTTTATCTCGAGCCACAAGTCTGGTCCGATGACCTTGAGATAACGAGGTTTTACTGTATAATGTATTTTTCTCTATCATGGTGTTCACAATGTTATACTTGTCTTTTAGGAATTGTTCTCATTGGTGAGATTGGTGGACAGGCAGAGGAGAAAGCTTCAGAATATCTTAGAAATAACAACAGGGTATGTGTTAACATGCTATTTATTTGGTTCCAAAAGTTTAGTTAAATTATCTGTGCTCACATTAGTACTACCATAGTTCAAGTGTTTCAAGTATTTATGCTTTATCACATGTAGTGTTCAAAGAGCTATTAGTGGCAATCATTGTCTTTTGTCCCTTGTCCACAATTGGGGCTAACATTCTAGAGGTCACAGTTTTGATTGCATCTTCATTGAACCTTGTCAGAATGTTTGTCTCAATGATATCTTGGACGAGTTTGTACATTTAAGGTAAATTTAGGCCACCTGGTCAAATCACAGGAAAACCTTGTTAACACTCCATAGGTCCCAGTTATGATTGGACCTATATTAAACCTTGTCAGAATGTTTGCTTCAATAATACCTTGGACAAGTCAGAACATAGGTCATCTGGGTTCAAAGTCTTGATGATATGTTGAATGAGTTCGAACATGGGTCATCTGGGTTAAAAAATTAGATCACTTGGTCCGGCTTATAACTCTGTCATGCATGATTGGATTTTGAAATAAACTGGCACAAATGTTCATCATATCTAGACGAGGTGTCCTGCGTCACTTTCTCAAAGGTCAAGGTCACAGTGGACGTTAAACGTTTGTGCATAATATTATAACCCCACTACCTTTGGTAGGGGGGCTATATAGGAGTCACTTTGTCGGTCCGTCCTGAAACTTGTCCGCGCTGTATCTTCTCTATGGATTAAAGGATTTTTAGCTCACCTGATTCATCAGGTGAGCTTTTAGGATCGTTGAATGTCCGGCGTCCGGCCACAATTAGTTTGTTTACACTCTAGCAACCGCAGCTCTTTACGAATCTTGATTAAACTTGCTCACAATGTATATGGCCACAATGTCTTTGCTAAGTATGATTATAGGCAAAATCTGATAATAACTTCTAGACTTATGGGCCCTTGAATTACAAAATTTGCTATATTTAGCTTGTTTACACTCTAGCGCCTTCATTTATTCACCAATCCTGATCATATTTTCAGTAAATTAGTATAACCAAAAGATCTTGGACAAGTTCGATTATGGACGGAATCGGACCCAAACTTCAAGAGTTATGGGCCCTTGATTTTGAAAATTTGCTATATTTTAGCTTGTTTGCACACTAGCGCCTTCATTTATTCACCGATCCTAATAATATTTTCAGTAAATGTGTATAACCAAAAGATCTTGGACAAGTTCGATTATGGGCAGAATCGGACCACATCTTTAAGAGTTATGGGCCCTTGACTTAGCAAATTTGCTATATTTTAGCTTGTTTACACTCTAGCGCCTTCATTTATTCACCGATCCTAATCATATTTACAATGAATGTGTATGACCTTATGGTTTTGGACAAGATAAGTTATGGGTGGAATCGGACCACAACTTCAAGAGTTATGGGCCCTTGGATTAGAAAATTTGCTACGTTTTAGCTTGTTTAACAGTATTATACCTTCATTGTTGGTTTTGATCTCAAAATCTACGTAAAAATGAGTTTTTCAAGATGGAAACTATATTAGCTGGTCATTGATTATTGGCCTTTGTTCTCAGGTGAGCGGTAAAGGGCCAATGTGGCCCTCTTGTTTAATTATTTGGTACATTTGTTCACCATCATGGGACAGTGTGTCATGCAAAAGAATTACGTCAATATCTCCAAGGTCAAGGTCACACATGGGGGTTACTTGATTTTACAAAGACTTATATAGGAAATTAAAAAAATCTTCTTGTCATAAACTACAATGCCTAGAGCTTTGATATTTGGTGTGTAGCATAGTCTAGTGGACCTCTGCCAAGTTTGTTCAAATTATTGCCCTAGGGTCAAAATTGGCCCCGCCCCGGGGGTCACTTGATTTATATAGACTTATATAGGAAAATTAAAAAAATCTTCTCCAAAACCGCAAGGCCTAAAGCTTAGATATTTTGTATGTGGCAATGTCTAGTGGACCTCTACCAAGTTTGTTCAAATTATGGCCCCGGGGTCAAAATTGGCCCTGCCCTGGGGTTTATTCTATTTTATATAGGAAAATTTGAAAAATCTTCTTCTCCGAAACCACAAGGCCTAGAGCTAAGATATTTGGCATATAGCATTGTCTAGAGGCCCTCTACCAAGTTTCTTCAAATTATTGCCCCAGGGTCAAAATTGGCCCCGCCCCGGGGGTCACTTGATTTATATAGACTTACATAGGAAAATTTAAAAAATCTTCTCCAAAACTGCAAGGCGTAGAGCTTAGATATTTTGTATGTGGCATTGTCTAGTGGACCTCTACCAAGTTTGTTCAAATTATGGCCCCGGGGTCAAAATTGGCCCTGCCCTGGGGTTTATTCTATTTTATATAGGAAAATTTAAAAAATCTTCTTCTCCGAAACTACAAGGCCTAGAGCTAAGATATTTTGTATGTAGTCTAGCAGAACTCTTCCAAATTTGTTCATATTATGGCCCTGGGGTAAAAATTAGCCCTGACCTTAGGGTCACTTGATTATACCCCCGCAAACGAAGTTTGAGAGGGGGTATATTGGAGTCACTCTGTCGGTCGGTTGGTCGGTCAGTCCGACGGTCCATCCACATAAAGTTTGTGGAGCGGACTTCTTCCACGTTTTTTAAGCTATTACAATGAAACTTGGTGTATGTTATCACCATCAAGTGTAGATGTGCAAGATGCAATTTTCATGCCCAGCGGAGGGGGTATTAGTCACCTCTGTGACAGCTCTAGTTTTACTTGGACTCATGTAGAAAAATTTTAACAATGTTTGTCTCCAAATGACCTTTTTTCCTGGTGAGCATTTAGAGGGCCATCGTGGCCCTCTTGTCTCTTCTTTTTGCCTAGAGAGTAACTGCAAAACTATACACAGTATTGACTTGAAATTTAGAATGTTAATAGATGGAATCAAGGAGTTCTGCATTGATCAAGAACCATAATTCCATCAAGTCCTGTTACAAGCAAAGTCATTCGGCAGGGGAAGGCCATGTCAATATGGCTCTTGTTTTAAATGGCATAAGTAGGTAGTATAAACACGGGTGTAATAAAACTATCAGTCAAAATTGATATTCGAAAAACTCAGCAGCAATTGTTCAGATAATAAACTTTCAGAAAATGTAAAAAAGTATGCATGTGATATCAGTAGGTAAGAAGTTTTATTAGCTACAAGATCAGCAATTTTTGGGAAAAGTAATAGTCACACACGCTGTTACATAGGTAATAAATGAAGTTGCTAATCTCTGTTATCTATGTCTATGGTTTTACATAGACTTATATAGGAAAATGTTTAAAAATTACTTCTTATATGGAAGCTTAGATATTTTGCATGTAGCATTATGTAGAAGACTTCGAACAAAACTGCTTAATTATAATATCCCTAAGGTAAATATTCCAATGTTCTTTACTTACTGCAGCACAAATTTATATCAAATTGGTAAGTGATATTGCCATAACTCGTTTCTCAGGTTAGCATCCCAGGACCACTTGGCACTCTTGTTAATGGTGATTATAAAGCTTTTTTTTAATTTAAAGGGTCCAAGTGCCAAGCCTGTTGTTTCATTTATTGCTGGCTTAACTGCCCCTCCTGGTAGGCGCATGGGACATGCAGGAGCCATCATTGCTGGTGGCAAAGGTGGGGCTGAGGAGAAGATTGAAGCTTTGAGGTCGGCTGATGTCAAGGTCACTATGTCACCTGCACAACTTGGTTCTACTATGGTTGAGGTAAATGGACAAAAATCGAGTTGTTAATGTTTCATACTTTTTAACCTTTCATCTTTATTGCGTTTGAGAATGTAGAATTGAGAATGTTAGAATGTCTTATTAGAGCTGGTATCATTCATATCCATAATATATAAGATTTTACATATCTGCTCAATGCTACTAAAAAGGTGACATTATAAAAACAGTAGAAGATATTGTGTGGCTATCTATATTTTCCTTATCAAATTAAATCTGTGTTTTTTTGTATCTTTTTAGCTCACCTGATTCATCAGGTGAGCTTTTAGGATCGGTGAATGTCCGGCGTCCGTCGTCCGTCCACAATTAGTTTGTTTACACTCTAGCAACCGCAGCTCTTTACGAATCTTGATTAAACTTGCTCACAATGTATATGGCCACAATGTCTCAGCTAAGTTCGATTATGGGCAAAATCTGATAATAACTTCTAGAGTTATGGGCCCTTGAATTACAAAATTTGCTATATTTAGCTTGTTTACACTCTAGCGCCTTCATTTATTCACCAATCCTGACCATATTTTTAGTAAATGTGTATAACCAAAAGATCTTGGACAAGTTCGATTATGGGCAATATCGGACCAGTACTTCAAGAGTTATGGGCCCTTGACTTAGACAATTTGCTATATTTGAGTTTGTTTACACTCTAGCACATTCATTTATTCCCCAATCCTAATCATATTTTCAGTAAATGTGTATAACCAAAAGATCTTGGACAAGTTCGATTATGGACGGAATCGGACCCAAACTTCAAGAGTTATGGGCCCTTGATTTTGAAAATTTGCTATATTTTAGCTTGTTTACACACTAGCACCTTCATTTATTCACCGATCCTAATCATATTTACAATGAATGTGTATGACCGTATATCTTCCATTTTCTTAAGTCTTCTAATAATTGGATACTTCCATAGACTTAAATACAAATTTAAAGGGAAATAACCCACATAATCGTCATCCTTTTTTTGAAAATATCGAGGTAAATCAATTCTAACATTAAAACCAATAAAAGTTATAAAGGATCCCTAAATATGTCTGCTCCCTTTTGATGTATTAATTTTTGACAATATGGGTATACATGTATGTACTATCTGTATGTAAACATGTATACAAGTTAAATGTTTGTACGGCGCAAAATCGCATCCGGCAATTGAATACTAGAATGTGGCCTATGTAACATTTTTTATCAGGATGTGCGAAGTTTCAGATCACACGAATTTGTTATTTTGACTTAACTGATCCCGAAACTAAAGTGATCATCTACTCGATCAAAAATACAAGCCGTTGATGTTTCATGAATCTCATGAATCTGGTCATATGGTTCTACAGTTCACGAGGTACTCTATATGTAGTCCCTGTTTCCACCCCAAAATTAAAATCAGGGGAAACTTATAATCATCTCGATTTATCAGACGTTGCAATATCTGCTGGAATGCATTTAAAATATTTAAATAAAGTCTCCAAAAATAATATACTCCGTTGTCTGAGGGTACGTTGTCGTAAAAACCTGGTATAACGGTCCCAAACATAGATTTTCAACTGAAAAGTGACCATCTATATCGAACCATAAAGTGACCGTCTATGTCGAAACAATTAAGTCATCATTTCTCACCTTATCGGACACTTTTTGTATTGAGCTCCGAAATCGAAATTTTAATTAATGACAATTGCGTAAACAAGTCAGTGTCCACGCTCGCGATTATAAAATCAGTCTGTGTGAATATGTTTATAATGTTTTCTTTATTTGCGACATGTTGCTAAAATAAATACATCGAAACGTATAAATACCGTGTTCCGTATCTTATAACACGATTAAATGATTATTACAACACACCGACGATCGCTCCAAAATGTAATAAACACAGCGAATTTCTCTAATAATTTATACATCGAAGATCGTTTAGATCGAACAATTTTTCCTAAGTCCTTTGATATAAAGAGTTCGGCTGCATTTTCAAGAGCACGACCACTCGGGCTACCAAATAGCAAGATGCACTAGACTGGACCAGTAAGCTATTGATTGTCGTTCGGACCTGCCTTAATGTCGAACCCTGTCGTCACAGTGCCCATATAAATACTAAACTAGTTCTCGTTGTAGCGCACCAGGCAGAGTCAAATTCTCAGTTAACTGAAACCACTTTTATTGAAATATTGACACGTTTCTAGTAATTTATAGGTGATTGACATTGGCGAGACGACAACGATATGAAACAGCTACTAGTATTCGGTGAATGTCACGTGATCATTGAGACTATTAGCGAGTCCGATTAACAACTTGAATATTACACAGTCTGTATGTACACATGAACACCACTTAAAAAGTAATTTTGCTCCATCCTCAGTAATATAACACAATGCTTGATAGTGTACTTAATTCAACGCCATGTTTGTTTACTATAGTAGGATTGGATTCGGTTCGTTTATTGACAGATGGGCAGATTCATTCCCGTCGTTGTTTATCGAGCTCGCTCCATTCTTAGACTATAAATAGCGACTGCGTCATCAAGCTAACAATAGTTGATGTGAGTAACACGTGACCTCGCGCTATTTCTGTTTTGTTTATATCACGTGATGACCATTGCGGATATTTCGGGCACTGTCAGTAATCTGCTTCGGTGCAAGAAGTTGCGATTTTGCATTGCCACTTAAAAATAAGCAACAATGTATACTTCCTGTACTCAAAACAGGGTAAACATGTGTCTACTATCTATATTCACAACAAAGGTTCCTCAGATGTTCGTCAAATAATTAAATTTTATATTTCTACTTTTAGGCCATGAAAACAAGAAGATAAAGATGATGTTACTAGGAAGCAGATTTGAAGATTAAACAGTTTATTCTTTAATTTATGAAACGGATGTAATGTTAGTGCTTTAATTGTATGATAAATAGAATCTAGAACTGTTGTATCCAGTGTTTATAGTTTATTATGTTTCCTGTATCATCTGAGTGTAGAATGTCTCCATGATTTGTTATCTATTTGTATGCCCGTGGTATAACTTAAATGGACTTTGTTACAATTTGAATTTTAGACATACATATACCGGTACATGTATTTTTTGTGTGAGAAAAACATGTTTATTAAATCAAATATTTGCTTGAAAGTTTGCTTGAATACTGATCAAAAATAATTTTATGCCCAACTATTGATTTTAAACATAAAAAAGCTTTGTGTGACTTTAAGTTATGACTTTTACTCCTGTCAGTTTTCTGTCCCAAGGAAGTACGATGTTATTTCACAATTCAGATGTTCATAGACACAGCATTTTACTAAGAACAGCTGAGTCCTATTGTTACAATATCTTCACATAATAAATTATTTACTAATACATTTTTGTATATATATAATCTGCCTGCCAAGTCTACTTAATGAAGACTTTCTACTCAATAGAATTATAGCAGGGTCTATGCCGGTACTGTAGGTTGTGTTGTAATTTACTTTAACTTGCTGATCATAGGGTGTTTATATGCCCCCGTATTTATTGACCAGGGGCATATTGTTTTGGGGCTGTTTGTTTATACCAAAGTTTTACCTTGTCTATTAAACAAAACGCTTCCACCAGCAATAATCAAACTTCATTATTTTGGTTCCTCATGGGCATAAATCAAAATAATGAAGACAATTTTTCTTTTCAAGATTTAAAGAATACCACACAACACAGGAATGTACTTTAATATTCTGATGGTGTGTCTTGATGTTGTTAAAAATGTTGCAAAATTTCAGCTTGATTGTGTTATTCGTTCAAAAGTTACATTAGAAAAACAGGCAAAAAATGTCCCGAGTGTAACACTTTTAGCGTGACATTTTTTCTTTACTCATTTTTCAATCTTTTATATTTTGTTCAGTTTTTGGGTAAGTAATCAATGGTTGTTCTTAATTTCATTGTACATGTGTTATATTTAAAATTTAATGCATTTTGTTCAAATATTTCAATAATAAGTATTATTTAGAAATCACCTTTCAAGTGCACATGTAAAATATTTTGCTCAAGGAAAAAATGGAAATTCAAATTGATGATTTTGCTGTAAGTAAACTAATGCTTGGACAGAAAATGCAGTTTAACATATTGATAGGCATATTTGTCCATGTTGTTTGAAAAAAAAGAAATGATCAAAAGAATCATGTGTTTTTTAAGTTATACCATCTTGAATAAAGCTGATTGGAAATGTCCCGAGTGTAACATTTTGCATTTAGATAAGAATTTTTTTATCATTCTTTGAATTTGATATGTTTTTTCTCTATTTCTCAAACAGAAGCGTACCCACAAGCTCACAAAACTAAAACAAATTCATGTAGTGCAATTCATTTTTTGTGTACATGGTTTTAAGTGTTGTCCCGAGTGTAACGCTATATATTCATCATCTTAATTTTGATATGTAACTGTAGAACAGTAGTCTATGTTAATTGTTTTCCACATTTATATCAAATAACTAACGTGAATAAATACTTTAAAGTCTGAAGCAGTGAAATGGAGCATGTTTAAAAAGTTTGAAAGTTCTTATAAAAATAGTTATATTCAGATATATATACCAAGTAGATTTGTTCAATATACTGAAGATAAAAAGTAATTTATCTTTTATTTTGATGAAGAAACATTCTCAGATGAAAACAGTACAGAATTTATCGATTTATTTCATGATTTCTTAACATATTTTACATGTTATATTATTTATATATAACAATTGAAAATGTTACACTCGGGACACAAACACATCTTCATGCAATATTATACACAAATTCGGTTTGCTTTTACAGGAACTATACCAGTAACAATATACTAACACTGCAGGGTCATGAAGTTACAAAATGCCTAAATAAGTGGTAAAACTCCCATTTATAGAGGACTGAGAAGAAGCACACTCTGAGTAGAAAGACTTGAAATTGATATGTTTTTATTAAACATTTTTTAGGATATACGAGGGTTGTCCTTTAAGTATGTAGACTTTTCTCATATCTGGGTTATTTTTCAAAATTTTGAAATCTAATTTCAGTGACGCATATCTTCCTTGAGTTGTGTTGCAAATACCTAGTTCATAATCAAAACATTTCAAAAACTTTTTAGTATTGTTTTACTTAAAACAAACAAAGATGAAATTGTGAGTCCTGACTGTTTTACTTAAAATAAACAAAGAAGAAATTGTGAGTCCCGAGTGTATTTTCTATATGTCTGTTTATATGACTTAATTCATGTTTAAAAGATTTGTTCAACAAAGTTTGAAATAGTTTGAATGTGTTGAGAAATCATTTCTTTAATTTGATAAGTGGCAAAATTAGTAAATATATGATAATGCAATATTAATTGTTACAAGTTGACAAATCTACAGTTTTAAATGTTTTCTAATTCCTCCCCTCCCTCCAACAACATTTTCAACCAACAACATATCAAACAGTACAGATGTTTGTGTATCTTTTTATTATCTTAAAAAACATAGAATGAATTGCAACGCAATGATCATAGCACTTTCATATTTGTATGCTAAAAGACTAAACAAATTTGTACGGAGTGTAACCTTTACTTAGTCTGTATATATATAAATTAATAATTCATGTTCAGTAACGCAATTGACTTACCAAATTGGAAATAGTTTTGATTTGTTCAAAAGAACAATTCTTATTTAATAAATTGCAAACTACATTTGACTAATGTTGTTATAAATCCATTTTATGATACTCCTTATCATAACAGTTTCGTATATTTACATTACAGTTTTAGAACGTCCCCTGGTGTTGGTGTTTTCATCATTTAAAACTAAAACATTATCAAATAGATTATCTGTTTGTATTTTATAATAAAATAATTGAACAAATTGTATTACAATGAAACAAATTGTATAACAATAGATTAACAATACTGTCATTATCATAAGACCATACACAAAGAATATCTGTCCCGAGTGTAACGGTAACAGAAGATATATACTAGTTTTGGGGACATTGTTAAGTTACCCAAGAATAGTACCAATTAAGTGAAAATTCACATATAGCTTTGAATATACCTGAAAATTGATAAAATTGAATTAGCTAATTTGTATCTGCAGCAGTAAATGTTACATAAAAACTTTTTGAAGCGTATTTAAAAAAAAATGAAGTTCAAAACGCCATAAATATATATTTTTTGGAAAATTATGGTTGTATGTATATTCTTTTTGTATTAAAAAGTTGTTTTCATGAAAGTCTGCTGAAAAAATCACAAAAATGTGTTATTATTTCCATAGTTTAATCCATAAGATTGTTTGAATTTTAAGGATTGCTATTGAAAATATAATATTTATTTGATTAAAATGTTGTAAATTTGTAGAAGACTTTAATCCTATACTTTAGCCATTGTCAATTTTTCACAATATAATACATTTCCAAGCTACTTTTAGCAATATTATGAACAAAAGTATCATTCTAAATTTGACCCCCCATGTCACGCTTTGTCTTCATTATTTTGATTTATGCCCTCATGACAACCTCTACATGACCTGTGCATTTTCAAGTCCATGGTTAAGTTTACCCGAAGAAGGTATTGTGTTTTTAAAACACATCTCGTTTTTGTGATACAAACAAAAATTAAATTACATGTTCATTGATAAAGAGTGTATTTGTTTTGAGTTTAGGCATCCGCGTGACATTCTGCGCATGCGTAGTAACGACGCACTAGTTAGTCTTAACTAACAGCTAGAACAACGTTCTTAGAACTACTCGTTGTATTTTTGCTGTATTTAGATAAATTATCAAATGACAGCGATTTTCACGATGTTCCTGTATTAATATAGTGGCAGTCTTCAGCAAAAGAAATTGTGCCAAACCTAAATTAGCGATTTTGATTAACATGATTAGAATCTATACAGATGTGTATATATATGGTCATTCAAATACATTATTTCGATAATAGTACAATGCACTAATGAAAAACACTAATCAAACATTAAATAAAAGTTCATTGATGAATTACATCAAAACCCCCGTTTACTGTGTTCGTCCTCGCTTTCACTTTCATTTACTGCCGCCATCTTGTTCTCGCTCACTCCCCATAAAATGGAGAGTAGACTCCACCGAGTCCAAATGTTCAGTGCAATATCATTAATGAATTCAGAGAACTAACTACTGCAATAAATGAACACAACAACAATGCAAAAATAGCCATATCTTCAGTTCTACCAAAACAATTTGACAAGCTCTCAACATCAGTGATCAATGAACTAAACTCCTATGTAACCTTTGCGATGATAACAAATTTGTATTTATTAACAATGATGAAAAATTCTTAGCAAAAGGAATAGTTGATAAATCATTGTTCCGTGACAAAATTCACCCCAACATGAAAGGAGGAGCGGTCCTAGCTTCAAATCTCAAGTCAACTATCTCAGACCACTTCAATATCTGCAGGAATCAGGAAAACGGAAATTTTACTATAGCCAGCCTCCACAACAAACCACCACGGGACCATCACATGAGGACATACAGATACCCACACCAAGAGAACACACAACAATTTCAATCTCAGACCAGACAGGTCAGGACTACATACCAACCATGGGCCTCGAGACAGGACAGAACGCCATACCGATCATGGACCGCGAGACAGGACAGAACCCCATACCAACCATGGGCCACGAGACAGAACAGAACCCCATACCAACCATGGGTCACAAGACATCACCAAACACAAGAATTATTGGATCACCAGAATCAGATGTATTAGATGGAACGGACAACAATAAAAGTCAACAGAATCCGAATACAAGTGATGCAAAAAATTTTAGAACAAAAAAGGGTTTAAAATTCATACATTTCAACATACAATGTACATTACTTATACCCTAAATTCCATGAAGTTCAATATATTGTTAATAGTCATAAGGAAATTGATGTTTTCTGTATATGTGAGACATTCCTGAATGAATCTTATTCTGACAATGAATTAAATATAAATGGATTTAAAGATCGTGGAACAAACGGTGGTGGTTTACTCATATATGTGAAAAATAACTTGATGTCTTCCCGTCAGAGTCATATGGAAAGCGAACAAAGTGAGATCATTTGGTTAAAATTCAAGTGCGAAAAGCAAAAACCCTTTTTATTTGGATACGTTTACAGTTTACAGACCACCATCATCACCATCAAGCTGGAATGATGATTTTAAATCCACAAGGAGATAGCCGTCATGAGACGTTGAGGATTAATTGACGATACGCCAGATTTTGATTGACAGGTCAAATCAACCAATCAGAACGCAGAACTGATAAGCCAAACTGCTGGCCATAATTTTATCCGTCAAACTTCTGTCGGACCACGGTAAATATATGGCGTACGATAAGGGTCATAAATGCACGACCCAGCGAAAGTTTTATAATCATTATGGGTAAGTCGATCGTTCAGATTTAAACATCATGGCCCATTGTAATTAAAAAATTGCATACACGAGTATAACTCGCGTGTATCTTAGATTTAAAGAAAAAAACTATAGATTCATGAATTATATAAATTATACATTTATTTAAATACAGTTATTACATGTATCATTTCTAATTAAATATATAAATAAATAGATCATGTCCCTCGACCGGATACGTAATTATGATACTAACTAGTATGACATTAGTCTATGTTTTAACTTACATTTGTATGTACTTTTATATCTAAAGACATTGAATAGCTGCTATATTCAAGTGACCCCCCAAACCACATGAGGACTAATCTCTTTAATTGTTTTATTGCCTCTGATTAATCCTGTTTATAAGCATAGAATATAATTATGTAAACAGAAGTTAGTCTATTAATGACCCTGTAAGTGTGTTTTATTGCCACCCTTCTGTGGAAACAGGGGTCTTGGTGGTCCATAAGTCACATGCCTCGCATTCCTGGTTCAATGTCTTTAACGCATCGCTAATCCTCTTCCCAGGCATAATGACATCTGAGATCAGTATACTTGTGTATGTGACTTAACAGAAGTTAAATCATTCCTGTGACGTCATCCTTAATGTTCTCACTGTCTAATAATTTTATGAATGGATCACTCCAATGGACAGCTGTCCGTTATTTTTTGTAATATTGGAGTGTAGTCGACATATTGGACTGCAACTCAAATTTGGACCGTGACTAAACGACGCATGCGTAAGATTTAAGAATTTAATAATAATGTCATATAATATGTTACAACCTTTTTGTTACAGTGTACATTTTGTATAAATGTATGCTAGTCTTTTATATATCAAATGTCAATTTTCACTCAATAACAGTGTTGTTGTAAGGTAATATTTTTTATCAAACATAGCCCAGGAAGTGTGTTTAACATGGGGCTAACATAGCATGAAGTGTTATCTTTTGGAAATGAATAGGGGTTAGTCCCAGAGTCCATAAAACTACAATTTTGTCTGTTCCTGACTTTAATGGTCTGACTGGAACGGCGTGAATATGCCAAATTTCTGCCATGTCTTGGCTTTTATTTTCTCAAATATTTGTATTTTCGCACACCCATCCATGATTAGCTCATCATATAGTAGTTTGTATTTGTAGTTAGAATTTGTTATGTATTTTGATGCTTGATCAGCTCATTTGTTACCTGACTTCAAGACGTTTATTACATTTAACATACTCATAATATTTGTTATCTATATCTGAATGTTGTCTAGCTGTTTGGAATCATATTTACATACCTTCATTTTGCCAATATAAGTCCATGTTTTAAAGACATTGAACCAGGAATGCGAGGCATGTGACTAAGACCCAGCAGTCCTGTATATTCCACAGTAGGGAGTCCAATAAACAGACAGGGTCATTGATAGACTGGCTTCTAATTTCATAATCAGTCACTTTATGACTATTATATAGCTACTGTATAGATACTTAAATTGATTCAGTGTTTAATTAATAATAATTTTCTGTATATATATGATATATTTAGAAAGTATGTTGATATTAAATGCAAAATATCAAGAATAAGACAGCTCATTTAATATGATTAAAAAAAAATAATTGCTCACATAAATGCTCTACGCTTCGAACACATTTGCAAATATATTTATTTCACACCAATTAGTTAGGTCTGGATGATTTTGATAAATTAAACGTCCATTTTGTGAAATTAATACAAACGTAACCTAACACCTTTACCTGTTAAATTAAATATTTCTAACCAATATATTTTCTCAAGCAGTACTGGTATTAACATAGTTTCTTTGCAAGTTATTTTAAAGATTATAATAGTTTTCTTGTAAAAATTAATTTCATGTATAATTAATAAGAATGATTTGATTTAGAAATAGAAGAAGCATTCAGTTGCATTTTTAATGTATAAAGAAGAAGAAAATGGCAGTAATAAAATGGTAGTGACAGTAATTGTTATATTCTTGTATATATTGAAATCTGTAACTGTTTTTACATAATCTAGTAATTAAAGGATAACATTCATTTATTACATAAAATGCTTATAAAAACAACAGGAAGATATCCATAAACTAATTATCACTAAAGATCAATAAAATGTATGACCCTCTTATATGCATGACTAGGTGTCAAGTCTACAGACACTTAGCTGACCGTGAAAAGACAGGATTAATCCCATTAGGGGCAATAAAACAATTAAGAGATTAGACCTCATGTGGATTTTGGGGGGGGGGGTCACTTATATAGTAGCTGTTCAATGTCTTTAGGGAAAGCATATTCTCATGTGGTGTATTTTCTAAACATTCATTTGTTGTTACTATGGAGACTGGTTTGTCTGGCCGGTGCGCCAAGCTTACTGTTTGACAGGCAGGTTTTTCAGCCAGATAGTTCAACAAATATATGTTACTGTGTTTTAAACATGATGCTACGGCTTTCTACAATAAAAGCCATATTACGACAACTCATTGTCTATTATATTTTTTAAAGCTACAAGCTTCTCCAGTCTCCATCACCACGACACAATTAATCATCTAATTTCAATTGGCATTGTTACATATATGATCAGAGGTAAAAATTAAGGTAAAAATCTAAACATAAAACCTGGCCTAAAATCAGCAAAAAATCAAATTCAAGGGCAGATAACTCAACAACGAGTTCGTCAACACCCATTTTTCGCTTAAAATGTTTCTGTTATTATATGCTATGATTATGCAAAGTTAAAAAAAACTAAAATTCTATGAACGAGTTTTTATTTTTCCTATATGTCTATGTGCAGAAAAATGGAAACTGTAACAAATGTCTTTAAACCTGCTTGTGCTTCTATGAGTGTATGTAAACATTGTATTTATCAGTCCTACTAGTTCATCTTTTATTTAAAACTCCAGTAAATAATAACCAGAGGTGCTTTGTAAAGTAATACCTAAAAAAATATTTCATTTAAACTACGTTTTATGCAAAGGCGTTACAAAACCATTTAACCAACAAGTTGGTAAAGACCTACTAGTATTTAAACTGTATCTTGTGGAGAGGTAGACTTGGTAATGATTATAATACGGGTAACTATACGTATAGCTGTGTAACTGGTGCTAGTGTTATTGATTACTTGTTACTACGCGAACAAGATTTTAAACATGTATCTAACTTCACGGTCGAATCATTTAATGAATGGTCAGATCATGCACCGTTGTCTTTTAATGTATGTACACCCCTAGTGCGCGACCATAGTAATGATCGGTATGTACGTACTAATGTAAGATGGAATGATGACCTTCGTGATGAATTTAGAAGGGGTCTTATTTCTATGTTACCTACATTAAATACCATAACAAGTAATATTGACTCTTGTACTAAAAATGAAATAAATGCATGTGTAGCAAATTTTACATCAGTTATACGCAATGTAGCGGAACCATTATTTCATAGTAGTACTGTATATAATTCAGAGCGTAATTATACAGAACCAAACAGTAAAAAGGCTGAGTGGTTTGATACGGAATGTATAAATGCGAAAAGAGAGTATATGGAGTCTGTTAATAAGTATAATCTGAATAAAACTGACAAGAATCGAATTGATATGTGCAACAAAAAAGCATTTTATAAACGCGTGGTTAGAAGTAAAAGAAGGCATTATAATTATACCAAAATGAAAGAAGTTGAGCGTCTCCGAAATCGCAAGCCTAAGGATTTTTGGAAACATTTTTCAAAGAAACGTAAAACTAGCGATAACGGTATTAGTACACAGGAATTTTATGATTATTTTTCTACACTTAACCTGAATTTTCCACATGTTATTAATGACGACGTCAATGATTTCTGTAGTACACATGATTTTGAAAATGATGATTCTATTTTTGAGGAGCTTGACTCGCCAATTACTGCAAGTGAAATTGTATACGTAATTCGTAATTTAAAAAAGAATAAATCATTTGCTGGTGACCAAATGTTGAACGAATATTTTATTGAAGCATCTGATATTTTAGTGTCTCATTTTGTAGATCTTTTTAACGGTATTTTAAATACAGGTCATTTTCCAGATCAGTGGATGGAGGGAATTATTGTACCTTTGTTTAAGAAAAACGATCCCTCAGATGTGAATAATTATCGAGGTATCACCCTGGTCAGTTGTTTTTCGAAAATATTTACAGGTGTTTTGAATAAAAGGGTGTCCGATTGGAGTGACAATAATAATGTAGTTTCGGACGCACAATTCGGTTTTAGGAAGGGTGGTTCTACAGTGGATGCAATTTTTGTATTAAATGCTATTATCAGCAAAATTCTAAATAGTAATGGTCGATTATCATGTGCTTTTATTGATTTTAAAAAAGCTTTTGATAGCGTGTACCGTGATGGTCTTTGGTTTAAACTTTATAATTTAGGGCTGCGTGGTAAAGTACTAAGAATCATTCGAGCTATGTATTCTAACGTCAAGGCTAGAGTTAGGGGCTGTAAATCGTATTCAGATTTCCTCGAGTGTTCAATTGGTTTAAAACAAGGGGAGGTAATGTCACCGATACTTTTCTCTTTATTTTTAGAAGATTTAGAACTGTTTTTACAAGATGAAAATAACTCTGGTATTACTTTGCATGAAATTTCATTTATTCTTATGTTATTCGCCGATGACATGGTCATTTTAGGTAAAACTCCATCAGATCTGCAAAACAGTCTTAACCTTTTACAAACATATTGTATTAATTGGGGTCTAGAAGTTAATCCTGACAAAAGTGAAATTATGGTTTTTAGAAAAAGGGGGCGTTTAAAATCTGAAGAAAAATGGTTTTATAATGGT
This sequence comes from Lutraria lutraria, assembly GCA_964023205.1. NCBI lineage: Eukaryota > Metazoa > Mollusca > Bivalvia > Venerida > Mactridae > Lutraria > Lutraria lutraria. The sequence goes on from OZ026841.1 coordinate 9,344,573, forward strand.
ATTCAATTAGAAGTTGTTGACAATTTTAATTACTTAGGAACAGTATTTAATTATACGGGCAGTTTTGTTCTAAATCAAAAAACTTTGGTTGGCAAAGGTTTAAAAGCTTTAAATACATTGTTAGTAAATACACGAAACCTGTCAAGTTTAAAACCTAGTACAATGTGTCAATTATTTGATTCCTTTGTGACCTCTATTTTAAGTTACGGTTGTGAAATTTGGGGATTCAGCAAAAATAAAGAAATTGAACGAGTTCACTTAAATTTTTGTAAAAAGCTTTTATTTGTTAAACGCTCCACCAGCAGTATGGCTGTATACGGTGAGACCAAACGATATCCATTATATGTAAATAGATATGTTAGAATTGTAAAATATTGGTTAAAGGTTGTAAATAGTGAAAATATTATTGTACACCATTTATACAAATCACTATTTGATGACTTCATAGAAGGCAAACGTAACTGGTTATACCAAGTTAAATTTTTATTAGATAGTCATGGGTTTTCGGAAATTTGGTCTCATCCTGAATATGTTGATGTTAAATTGTTTGTTTCATTGTTTAAACAGAGACTGATAGATATTTTTTTGCAATCCTGGCATGTACATATAGACGATAGTTCTAATATGCGTTTGTATAAATTTTTTAAAACAACGTTTTCTTTTGAATACTATCTAGATAGAATTCTCTGTAAATTTCGTAAAACTTTTTCACAATTAAGACTATCAGCGCATGATCTGAGAATTGAAACTGGACGTTATGGAAATAACAGAATTGATCAAAATCAGAGATATTGTTTAATATGTAATAGTAGAGATCTAGAAGATGAGTTTCATTTTATATGTATTTGTCCAGCTTACAATGTGATTCGTAAAAAATATATAAAGAAATACTTTTATGGTAAACCAAATGTAGAAAAATTTATTGAGTTAATGAGAAATGAAAATTTTGGTATTTTGTATAGACTATGTAAGTTTGTATATGAAGCATTTGTTATTAGAAAAAATATTATTAATAATGTTAATTAGTGTAACTGCCACCTGTTAATTTTAGTCCTTCCTCATAATAAGATATCTTGAATTTGCAGTATATCTTATGTTAACTAATTTCGTGTTTGAATTGCATCACATGTAAATTGTATATATATACTTGTATAACTTATAAATGTTTTGCTATTGTTATTTGTATATATAATTCATTGGATCATGTAACCAGAAACATGTATATATGTTTACGTTACAAATAAAGAATCTTGAATCTTGATAAAACTTGATACTTTTAATGGTGTAAAACTATTCCCAAAATACGGAAATAGACGCGTGACAGCTGAACAAAATACCCCTGTCATCCCTTCTCAACAATTTATGTCTTTAAGGTAGAAATAATAAATTGTTCAACAGTATAAATATCAAGCAATGAAAGTGCAAACTATATAAAAGCTAATTATTGTTTTTTCTTTCATAGATATGCATTTGCCAGCTGACCCATGTTAGCGACAGTGTACGTGTAAACTACTGTCAGTCATTACCAGTCCTGCTTCGTTCTGTTTAGAAAATTTATACGGTTATCTATGTATTTCCTTGTATACACTATAGGCCGTATATTGTATATGTTCGTCTTTGATTTATCGACTTCATTTTGTGTTTTATTTATATGTTATAAACTTCTCTTTCTCCTTCATTAAACACTGTATATGTCTTTGTAATGATGATAAAGATGTTCGATTGCTGTGATTCCAATAGTTACGAGCATACGGAACCTTGACTTCATTCGATCAATATGAGTCAAAGTAAGGAATTCGGGAACCGTAATTGATTTTGCATCGCCCTAAAATAATAGGCGTTAAATAAATATCGCCCTCAAATAATAGGCGTTTTTAACATCGCCCTATATGCTCAGCGCTGGGTATATCCACTCGTCGCATAATGATGATATAACTTCTCTGATTACAAAATTTTTGTAAATGAAACTTAAATTTAAGACTCAATATGTTATACTGAGTCAGGATGGCGGAATGATCACGTTTAATTTTACATCTCTCATACTCTACTTGTCTGACGTATATGCTCTAGCTACACAAAAATGTTAATATTACAAACATAGTAGATTTCATGCACCAAGTCTGAGGGGGCAAATAGGTGTATCCTTGTTCTTCCGTCTTTCCGTCCGAAAATATATCTCAAAAAGTTTTTGAAGCAGAATTATGAAATTATACAGGAATTCTATCAGCATATATGAAGTTGCGAATAAAAGAGTTTTACTCTGTCAAAGCATGCGGAAAATTGACGCTATTTCCCTATGTAAAGACAACTCTTGTCGTTGTTTTTTTACCTGTGTGATAAACTAGTTGTGTCCCTTCACGCCAAAAACAATAAGTGGTCAGTATTGATTTTAGTAAGTTAACCTTATCGAATATGGATTATTTATTAGCGTTAAACCGAGATCTATATCCTCTTCGTTTTTTGTGCGATCTGAGTTTTAGGGAATTTGAGAGTATCATTTTTCTCACGAAGTTGAAGGATCATGGTTTTCAACACAATAATAAAAAGAAAAAGATCATATTTTTTTGTTTAATATATTATTACATAGTTTAATGTTGATCTTTAAATGAATAAATGTATATTGATGTAAATAACATTAACAAACCAGCAGCTGAGGTTGTTTGATTCTCATTTAATGACTTTATATAAGGTCATGGAAAGTACATACATGTAGATGAAATATTACAGCAGTAATATATTTTGATTTTTCGGAATCAAACACCTTACAGAACAAATGCAGTTCTGTACGTGTATATATATTCATTTCATACACTACGATTTTTCCACGGGTACGGTTAATTTTTCAACTTTCACATTTCTAAAAATGCATCTGTTTTTTACAAAGCTTGGGGACAAGTCTAACTGACATAGTGGTTCTTATTGCCCGACCAGATCTGCAGATCTTATAATATCAATTGTCACAAAGATTAAGTTTATTTGTTAAGTGTGTGTGCGAAGATATTATCACTTGTTCATCTGAGCTGAATAAATATCGAAAAACATCTAACTCAGTGTCAATGACAATTTTCGTATTACTGGACACAAAGTCGTTGTTGGAACGCGGTCCCAAATGACTGTGCTGAGTAAGGCAAACTAGACATTGGAAACCCTGTAAATAAATTCATAAAAAATATTATCAGTATATACAATATAATTTGTTTTATATGCTTATAAAAACAACAGAAAGTTATTCATGAACTAATTATCAATTTAAATCTTTTAACCAGACACTAAGCTGACCGTGACCAGACATTTAGGCAGATAAGGGGCAATAAAACAAGAGAATAGACCTCCTGTGGCTATGGGGGTCACTTAAATAGGAGCTGTTCAATGTCTTTAAGTTTAGTTATCAACTGGTTACTGTCTCAATTTTAAAGTACTGGTATTGTTGTATTAGTAAATATCTCGGGGCTTTAAAATGTTAAAATGGTACTTTCAATAATAACAATGATAAAAAATAAATTGATATTTAATTAAAAATGGCGTATATCAAACATTGTATGTCAATTTTAACACCCGATACTGCATGAATGAGCAAAAAAATAAACGGGAGAGCGATTGTCCGGGGTAGTATCCATGGAAGAACTTTTGTCCGACATTCTCCTTTAACATGGTGATAAAATCAATAAATATTACGTAACATCCTGTTAAGATGATAGAGATTTCAAGTACTGGGTCGTGGCCAACTCCAGCGTGTGATACATGTACTTCAAATTAACTTTTGCCAACGTCTTTATATTTATTGAATATGTGTCGCGCGTACCATATAGATTAATTAATTATTTTTTTTGCATGTAAATATTAGTGCTTTGTTAAGTTTAGTTAAACAATCACGCAGACAAAATAGTCCTAAGGAAAATTGATATATGAACATTGTTCTTGTTCAATTGTTTTATGATCATATTTATACTGTTAAAAACCCGTTCTCTCACATTTTTGGCCATAGTCGTTCGATACGACTTAAACACGTTACATATATCTTGTGCCACACATATCTCAAAAAGTATTTGGTGAAGAATCCGAAGTTATTTGCCCTTGAAATTGTATTTTTGTATATTACATACATGGAAATCTTGTATCATGCATATCGCTTGTAAACTGCCATATGTAGTTGTGCTCTAAGGGTTTTGAATTTGTCTAAGGTTGAAAAGAATGAGCCCTTCATATAGGAAACTTTTGTGTTATGCATATCTTTAAAATTGTTTGAGGCAGAGCCATGAAATATTACAGGAATGTTCATCAGAACAAAACTGGGATTTTATTTTTATCTATAATAATAGTCAAATATTCTAGAGTTATAGACTCTTGAAAAGTGTTAAGTATTCTTACACGTTTATTACATACGGTACAACCTCTCCAGAGCGGTCCTCTCTTGAGCATTAATCTCCCTTCAAGAACTGCATGATTTTCCCACTGCAAGATTTAATTATTAATTTAACCTCTCTAGAGTAACAACCTCTCAACAACAACATAATTTAGTACTTTGGGACGCTGCTTTGGAGAGGTTACACTGTATATACGTATATACATTTCACGACACATTTTTCAACTTTTGTAAGAGTTGTTATAAATTGATACTTTTTGATAATTAACACACCACGCTAGTATTTTGAATGTTGATTTTTCTCCACGGGTTTCCATCATTTTGTAATTAATGCTGGCCTAGAGGAATATTTTCATATGAAAAATTATGACATGTAACTATGAGTCATTTTGAGTTCAGTCTTTTCTTTAAAACAGTAATACAACACAGTTTGTGTAATATTTATTTCTGAATACTTTATTATCTATGGTCAAACTTAGAAAGTCAGTTCGTAAGCCCAAGCAGTTCTCTAGTAATAATAGTTGACACAGTGGGAGCCTTATTTTGTGCAATCATCACATTTTAACAGGTAAAATTTGAGAAAAAAAATCAAGTAATAGAAGGCCTCCGTGGTTGAGTGATCACAAGCCCCTCACTACAGCGATCACAAGCCCCTCACTACAGCGACCACAAGCCCCTCACTACAGTGATCACAAGCCCCTCACTACAGCGACCACAAGCCCCTCACTACAGCGATCACAAGCCCCTCACTACAGCGATCACAAGCCCCTCACTACAGCGATCACAAGCCCCTCACTACAGCGATCACAAGCCCCTCACTACAGTGATCACAAGCCCCTCACTACAGCGATCACAAGCCCCTCACTACAGCGATCACAAGCCCCTCACTACAGTGATCACAAGCCCCTCACTACAGCGATCACAAGCCCCTCACTACAGCGATCACAAGCCCCTCACTACAGTGATCACAAGCCCCTCACTACAGCGATCACAAGCCCCTCACTACAGCGATCACAAGCCCCTCACTACAGCGATCACAAGCCCCTCACTACAGTGATCACAAGCCCCTCACTACAGCGATCACAAGCCCCTCACTACAGTGATCACAAGCCCCTCACTACAGCGATCACAAGCCCCTCACTACAGCGATCACAAGCCCCTCACTACAGTGATCACAAGCCCCTCACTACAGTGATCACAAGCCCCTCACTACAGCGATCACAAGCCCCTCACTACAGCGACCACAAGCCCCTCACTACAGTGATCACAAGCCCCTCACTACAGTGATCACAAGCCCCTCACTACAGTGATTACAAGCCCCTCACTACAGCGATCACAAGCCCCTCACTACAGCGATCACAAGCCCCTCACTACAGCGATCACAAGCCCCTCACTACAGTGATCACAAGCCCCTCACTACAGCGACCACAAGCCCCTCACTACAGTGATCACAAGCCCCTCACTACAGTGATCACAAGCCCCTCACTACAGCGACCACAAGCCCGTCACTACAGTGATCACAAGCCCCTCACTACAGCGACCACAAGCCCCTCACTACAGCGACCACAAGCCCCTCACTACAGTGATCACAAGCGCCTCACTACAGTGATCACAAGCCTCTCACTACAGTGTTTACAAATCCCTCACTACAGCGACCACAAGCCCCTCACTTCAGTGATCACAAGCCCCTCACTACAGCGATCACAAGCCCCTCACTACAGTAATACCCCTCACTACAGTGATTACAAGCCCCTCACTACAGTGATCACAAGCCCCTCACTACAGCGATCACAAGCCCCTCACTACAGTAATACCCCTCACTACCCCTCACTACAGTGATTACAAGCCCCTCACTACAGTGATTACAAGCCCCTCACTACAGTGATTACAAGCCCCTCACTACAGTGATTACAAGCCCCTCACTACAGTGATTACAAGCCCCTCATGAAGAATGTGAGGAAGCTGGCCAACCAGGTTACAGAAGGCAGATCCAGGTGTATGACTTGATCTATGGTAAGTCGCCAAATCACTCAGACTTTTAGTTCGATGGTAAATTTACTAAATTACAATAAATGAAATAGACCAATAAAGCGAAAACAATTCAAATGCTCAGTTACATCACAAATGTTTCACTTATGACAACATATTCTAACAGAATATACAGAGTTAACATGATACGGCTGACACATACATCAGTAGTGTTTGTCCACAAGGGTGGCGTACACGGATACAGAAATTAGTTGGGAGGCCAATAGGAAATGTTTTGCTCTAGAGTCTAGACTCGTTTTACCTCTTGTATTTGTTACAGTTCAAGGTTTATACCGCTCGGTGATTTGATAATATCGCATTAAAAGGGTGAAATCCACAAACTTGTCGGAATGGTTAAATCTTCACGAAAACATGTGTCACATCAAGACTATACTCGTATTCTTCCGTGTGTGAAAGTCAATTTTGATATTATTCGTTCAGAACTATGATCACACCTATAATAGATACTTCCTACTTTTGGGCAAACGAATGTATATTGTCTACACCACATATGGAAAGTTTATTTTCCGGAAGTACGTGTTTTCAACATGTTTTCCACATATCCGAAAATAGACAGATCCTGTGGTACTTATACTCACCATTTTCGATCAGTTACAAAATTTATCACAAAATCACACTCACTAAATCTACAGGTTCATTATCTATTTAAAATCAACCAAACGTTTACCAAAAGCTTATAATTTAACTGAATAAATTAAGTAACGCTGTCATGGTAAGTACAGAATGTAATTCTATCATCCAGTCTCGACAAGACGCGGACTTATTCTGTAACATAACACTTGAACTAAAGTGATGGGTATCGTGTGGATATATTTGTATTTTATAATTACGTTGTGTAAATTGTGTACGAAAATAACTGATCTTTAGAGGTAGATTTTTCTTTTATTTTCAGGAATTTAAATGGAAAAAAAATATCCTTTTTGCGATATATATAGGAGTAGAACTTTTTGTTCATACCGGGGGGAGATCTCTAAAGAGACATCAATGCGGAAAACTATCTATAAACAAACACAACGAACTTATGCGGAACCTATCTGCAGAACATTGGAGTTTCTATATGCTTCCAAATTACAAGCAAGTAGTTGAGCAGAATCTGCCACCAGTACAGTAAGTAATACTAACTTGTACTGTTTTTTCCGTATCCTCTGTAAAACTACGTCACCAGCTTAAGTACTCATTGTCAATCATTGGATTATGTTCAGTGGTTGTATTTTTTGTTGTCGACAAATAGATTTCTTCTCTTGTCAATAGATTAACTAATTCATTGTACTTTGCATCTTCTGACATTAACGCATTATAGGCCCTACCACCACAAACGAAGTTTAGGGTGTACTGAGGTCACATTGTCTGTCCGTGAGTTTTATAAGTCTATTGTCCATAAGTGATTTTGAAAATGCATGGTAGAAAAGTGACGATGTGCCCTGCGCAGGATCAAGTTCCATACCTTCAAGGTCAGATATATAAGTTTAAAGTAAAAAAACATTACTTTTGTGTATAATAAGACCTCATGTATAATACGACATTATGTATAATAAGACCTCATGTATAATACGACCTTATGTATAATACGACCTTATGTATAATAAGACCTCATGTATAATACGACCTTATGTATAATACGACCTTATGTATAATAAGACATCATGTATAATAAGACCTCATGTATAATACGACCTTATGTATAATACGACCTTATGTATAATACGACCTCATGTATAATACGACCTTATGTATAATACGACCTCATGTATAATACGACCTCATGTATAATACGACCTCATGTATAATACGACCTCATGTATAATAAGACCTTATGTATAATAAGACCTCATGTATAATACGACCTTATGTATAATACGAGCTCATGTATAATACGACCTTATGTATAATACGACCTCATGTATAATACGACCTTATGTATAATAAGACATTATGTATAATAAGACCTCATGTATAATAAGACATCATGTATAATACGACCTCATGTATAATACGACATCATGTATAATACGACATCATGTATAATACGACATTATGTATAATACGACCTTATATATAATAAGACCTCATGTATAATACGACCTTATGTATAATACGACCTCATGTATAATAAGACATCATGTATAATACGACCTTATGTATAATACGACCTCATGTATAATACGACCTCATGTATAATACGACATCATGTATAATACGATCTTATGTATAATAAGACCTCATGTATAATACGACCTTATGTATAATACGACCTTATGTATAATAAGACCTCATGTATAATAAGAAATCATGTATAATGAGACCTCATGTATAATACGACCTCGTGTATAATACGGCCTTATGTATAATACGACCTCGTGTATAATAAGACCTAATGTATAATGACACCTTATGTATAATACGACATTATGTATAATAAGACCTCATGTAAAATGACACTTCATGTATAATACGACCTTAGGTATAATGACACCTCATGTATAATACGACCTTACGAATAATGAGACCTCATGTATAATCGACCTTATGTTAAATGACACCTCATGTATAATACGACCTTATGTATAATAACACCTCATGTATAATACCACCTTATGCATAATAAGACCTCATGTATAATGACACCTCATGTATAATACCTCATGTAAAATGACACCTCATGTATAATACGACCTTATGTATAATGAGACCTCGTGTATAATGACACCTCATGTATAATACGACCTTATGCATAATAAGACCTCATGTATAATGACACCTCATGTATGACACGACCTTATGTATAATGGCACCTCATGTATAATACGACCTAATGTATAATAAGACCTCATGTATAATACGACCTTATGTATAATACGACCTTACATATAATGACACCTCATGTATTATACGACCTTATGTATAATGAGACCTAATGTATAATGACACCTCATGTATAATACGACCTTATGTATAATGACATCTCGTGTATAATACGACCTTATGAATAATGTGACCTCATGTATAATACGATCTTACATATAATGGGACCTCATGTATAATCGACCTTATGTATAATGAGACCTCATGTATAATGAGACCTCATGTATAATACGACCATATGTATAATGATACCTCATGTATAATTTGACCTTATGTACATGTACAATGAGTCTTAGTGTATAATTCGACCTCATGCATAATTCGACCTCGTGTATAATACGACCTCATGTATGATAAAACCTTATTTATAATACGACCATGTATTATGAGAACTTACTATAATGAGATTTTATTAATACTGAGACTTCATGTATAATGTATTAATGTATAACGAGACTTAATGTATAACGAGACTTCGTGTATAGCGAGAGTTCGTATATAGCGAGACTTCGTGTATAATGAGGCCTTATGAATAATGAGACCTTATATATCTAACGAGAATCTTGATGTAAGTAATTACTCAGTATAAACGTATTATTTACAGACCCTCCACGTCAAAGACGATATTTCTTCACGGTATCAGCGGTAGAAAATGTCCAGCTAAAAATTCAAATTCCAATGAAGAAGACTGTCCTTCTTATCGCGTATTAGATCATGACATAAACAGGGTACCTGAAAATCTTGTTCTTGTGAAATGTAATTGTAAGGACTGTCGCCATGGAAGACGTTTTGGTATGTCCAGTCATTGTGAGTTGGTTTATACATATACTCCAGTGTGGAGAAGGAAAGAGGATTGTACTTTTCATAGAACATTAGAATATATTTCTTTGGCATGTACTTGTCGAACGAAACAAATAGACTAATGATTCATTAAGGATACATGACTGGATCACGGACACTTTCAAATCTAACACATCTAGAGACACTTCAGCCAAGTCAAATTATCAGAACTTATTGTGGTACTTGATTACAGTGTAAATTCAGTTTTAAAAATCAGTTTTAGTTGTTCGTTGCTCTAATATAAATCCATATTGCACGTAAATTGCGAAATTTTGAACAAAGGTTTTAGGTCATTTTTCATGAAAATTTGCATAGTATGTCTTATCCTATTTATTGACAACCGAGTCTCAAATTTTTTATAAGTATCCCCGTTTTCGAGATATTTGACTTCAAAGGTTTTTACCCTTCAAAATACTCTACAGATCAATAACAAAATCAAATTAAAAAAGCTGGGACACGGTTCCCAGCTGCTTCTTTTCTTATACTACAAAGAAAACGAAAACCGCTTTGAAATCCATCATCAAATAAGGCAGCATTTTTTAATCGAAAATGACACCTACTGTGTTTTTTTAAAGCGAGTAATTAGCAACAAGTCAAAAAGTTTTCTGCGGCCAGATAATTTACAGACCAGTATTGTTAATGATGTATTTTTCTGTAGCTTGGGTGCTGATCGAATTTATACTGGTGTTTGTTAATTACTCCAAATAATTCAGGTACGTATGTTAAAGACATTGAACAGCTACTATATAAGTGACCCCCCCCCCCAATCCACATGTGGTCTAATCTCTTAATTGTTTTATTGCCCCTAATTAGATAAAACCAGCCTGGTCACGGTCTGTAGACTTGACACCTAGTCAAAAAGTGCGGTAATAAATTTTATTGATTTACAGTGATAATAAGTTTATGACTAAATTGCTTTTGTTTTTATAAGCATAGAGTAACAGATTATGTAAACTGGTGCTAGTCTATCAATGACCCTGTCTGTTTTATTACCCGCTACTGTGGAATTAGGGGACTTTCTGGTCCATAAGTCACATGCCTCGCATTCCTGGTTCAATGTCTTTAAATACACGTATATTAATACCTGAAATATTAATTTTTGTACATCGAAACAATTTAGACTTGACGATATCCGTCTCAAATACAGCATCAAAATTATAGTGTCGGAAAAGTTTTACTCTTTGACTATGTAATCCCCGACGAAATCTGTTGGGAACGAATTTACGTACACCGAAATAAAACTGGTGTTTGCTAAAAAATATATGTGGTGCGAAACCATATTTTTTCTGCTCCAATAGATATAAATATCTTCATATACATTGCATATAAATCCACCAATGCATATGTCCACAACGGCAATTAATTATATTCTGATTTAAACTTGCTTCTTTTATCATCGGATATCGGGTATACTATTAACCTGACAAACCTGTATGTAACAGTTTATGTACAGTAGTATTATTCGGTGTTATTGCTTTCCCGCGTACCGCTTGCTGCAGAGTAGATAAATTTCTGGGCGGTCATAAAGTCCCAATTGCATTGGCCTTTATTTTGTGGCGGTTTCTATGACCCAGATAAAACAAATTTTGTCTCCTATGCTTTTCTCCCGTGTAATAATTTAGAAGTAGATGTAATGTATATATTTTCTTTATTTTCATATTTTGCTCTTGATTGTCATACACTGGTTTTTAAGGCTTTAATAAAAGCCCTTTTACAACGACACCTACTTGTTTGTTCAATTTGTTTTACAAGCTTATCAAACTCCCGGGTTTCACAACACAACCACTTGCTGGCCATAAATTTATTTTATTAGGATAAAATGTTTTATGGACGAGATGGTTGGCCCCCATCTTTTTACTGTTGGCCGGATTTCATGAATCCGGCATTTGTACGGTACGGGACGGCAGAAATCCAATTACTAATAATTAATGCGCATGCGCACATAAATTATTGTTAAAAACAAAGGATCAAAAGGTTTTTTACTTCGTGTATTTAATTTTATAAATTCTAGACTTTTATTTACAGTTTTTCCTCCTCCTCCCCTTCCACCTCCTGTGATTGCTGCCGTTTCAGTTCGTTTTCACTATTCAACTTGGTAGTATAGCATATGTATTTCAATGATTATTGTTAGGCGGTTTCTGGGTCATGCGGTTTCTATGACCCAGATAAAACAAATTTTGTCTCCTATGCTTTTCTGCAGTGTAATGATTTAGAAGTAGATGTAATGTATATATTTTCTTTATTTTCATATTTTGCTCTTGATTGTCATACACTGGTTTTTAAGGCTTTAATAAAAGCCCTTTTACAACGACACCTACTTGTTTGTTCAATTTGTTTTACAAGCTTATCAAACTCCCGGGTTTCACAACACAACCACTTGCTGGCCATAAATAACATTTTATGGACACATAAAAGGGCCAGGTGTAAAACGCGGATCCCGCGGACCCGGATCCAATATAGGACATATATAGGGGGGAATATGGATCCATACATAACTTTTTAGCTCACCTGATTCATCAGGTGAGCTTTTAGGATCGGTGAATGTCCGGCGTCCGTCGTCCGTCCACAATTAGTTTGTTTACACTCTAGCAACTGCAACTCTTTACGAATCTTGATTAAACTTGCTCACAATGTATATGGCCACAATGTCTCGGCTAAGTTCGATTATGGGCAAAATCTGATAATAACTTCTAGAGTTATGGGCCCTTGAATTACAAAATTTGCTATATTTAGCTTGTTTACACTCTAGCGCCTTTATTTATTCACCAATCCTAATCATATTTTCAGTAAATGTGTATAACCAAGAGATCTTGGACAAGTTCGATTATGGGTGGAATCGGACTAGAACTTCAAGAGTTATGGGCCCTTGACTTTGAAAATTTGCTATATTTTAGCTTGTTTACACTCTAGCACCTACATTTATTCACCGATCCTAATAATATTTTAGTAAATGTGTATAACCAAAAGAACTTGGACAAGTTCGATTATGGACGGAATCGGACCCAAACTTCAAGAGTTATGGGCCCTTGATTTTGAAAATATGCTATATTTTAGCTTGTTTACACACTAGCGCCTTCATTTATTCACCGATCCTAATAATATTTTCAGTAAATGAGTATAACCAAAAGATCTCGAACAAGTTCGATTATGGGCGGAATCGGACCACATCTTCAAGAGTTATGGGCCCTTGACTTAGCATATATGCTATATTTTAGCTTGTTTACACTCTAGCGCCTTCATTTATTCACCGATCCTAATCATATTTACAATGAATGTGTATGACCTTATGGTTTTGGACATGTTAAGTTATGGGTCGAATCGGACCACAACTTCAAGAGTTATGGACCCTTGGATTAGAAAATTTGCTACGTTTTAGCTTGTTTAACAGTATTATACCTTCATTGTTGGTTTTGATCTCAAAATCTACGTAAAAATGAGTTTTACAAGATGGAAACTATATTACCTGGTCATTGATTATTGGCCTTGGTTCTCAGGTGAGCGATAAAGGGCCAATGTGGCCCTCTTGTTTATTATTTGACAGATTAAGACAAAATCGGTATCGAATTAAAGTTGAATATCACAGCTTCATAGGCATATCAGATATTGTAGTTTTTAATGGAAAAACAAACGTGTAATTAAAGATAAAAACTGAGTGTTTGTCCCGGATCCAGATCTGCAAGATAGAAAATTGGAGTGTTACGGATCCATTCATAACTTTTTTATTTTTTGACAGAATAAGACAAAATTGGTATTGAATTAAAGCTGAATATCACAGCTTCATAGGCATATCAGATATTGAAATATTTAATTGAAAAACAAATGTGTACCTAAAAATAAAAACTGGGTATTTAGTCCCGGATCCAGCTTTGAAAGGTAGAAACATAGTGTCTCGGAATTAAAGGACACATTCATGTATCTTTTATATTTGGCATAATGATATGTTTTTAAACCAAAAAATGGATCTTTTCACAAAGTTCCTGTATGTCGACCACTATCGTTTTGGCATCAGATTCAGAAATGTCATTTTCACCAATGACAACACCAATTAAGGACTTATCCTTGACAACACCAACTGTCTAAAAATACAGAACAACAAAATATTAATCGGGGAAGAGGAAGTAGTCATAGGTATACACGCTCAAGTTCAAACTGTATCTATTGTCGAAATAGTATATTTTACAAAAATATGAGTTTGATAAGAATTCAGATAAAAACAAATATATAACAGTACATCGTACGTCAAAACAAAGTAATATATGTCTTTACACATTTTTGAACAACTTTTTATGTGACCGTGATAAAAATTAGAAGGTTATTCGTTGGGCGTAGCCAATGAACAAATATCACAACTACAGAAAGACAAGGCTAATATCCAGGACAATCTACTCTATGGCCAATCGCAATCCATGCGCAACAACTTAATATTTACTAATCAAAAGGAGACAGTGCACGAGACGCCCGAGGATTGTGAAGCGATAGTACGCAATTTTATGCTTGACAAATTGCAAATAGCTCAGCGTATCGTCGATAACATACGCTTTGAGCGTGTACACAGAATGGGGGTCCGACATTCGCCTGCTACCAGTAAACCGCGAAACATCGTTGCCAAGTTCTCTGCATTTAAAGATCGTGAGCTGGTTAGAAAATGCAAGGGTAAACTCAGTGGAACTGAATTTTACATGTTTGAGCAATTCCCGAAGGAAGTTGCCGATCGCAGACGTCAACTACTTCCGGCTCTACGCAGCGCAAAACGTGAAGGAAAGAATGCGTGGATTAGCTACGACACTCTCTACGTGGATGGTCGACCAGTTCGTGACCAGGGTCAGTAATGTGTACCGGAGGCTGAACTGAAAGTTATGTCATGGAACATTCATGGCTTAAATAGACATAAACTTGAAGATCAATCATTTGCTGATAAACTGTGTCAAAATGATATCATTTTTCTATACGAAACCTGGACCAATTCTAATTCACAAATAGAAATTGAAGGTTATACATGTTTTAATTACTATAGACATTTCCAAAATAAGCGATCCAGAAGGTGCGGTGGCGGACTTGCTTTGTTTATAAAGGGCAGTTTGATAAATGGTGTACATGTAATTCGAAATCATTACGATTCTGTAATATGGTTAAAACTTGACCACATGTTTTTTCATATTGAAAATGATATTTTTATTGCAGGTGTTTATATTTGGCCAGAAAATTCTCCTGCATATAATGTAATTGATGTCGATTTCTTTAATCAACTTCAGCTTGATATAAATGAATTTCAAACGCTTGGAACTGTATTATTATGTGGTGATTTTAACTCACGTACTGGGTCTCGTCTTGATTATATTCCATGCGATCGCAATGTAAGTTTCATTGATGATTCTGATTATATGCCTGATATTTCAATACCACGTGCTAATGTTGACGTTGTATGTAACGCGTATGGTCAGAAACTTATTGACCTTTGTAAGTCGGTGTCGTTACGCATTGCTAATGGCAGGTTATTCGGTACCGACAGCGACTCATTCACATTTACAAATCATGTAGGTAGTAGCGTAATTGATTATTTATTATTACATGAGAATGACTTTTATTGTATAAACAGGTTCGAAGTAGGCATGTTTTGTGAGTGGTCTGACCACGCCCCTGTGTGTTTTAGTATTTTGTGTAATAATTTGCCTATTGAAAACGATTTATCGTCGAACGAACGTACTTCTGTGCGATGGAACGACAATTTAAAAGATGCGTTTCGAAGGGGGTTAATACATAAACTTCCAGACTTTAACGCAGTTGTAAATAATATGGACGCTAATATATTACAGTCTATTGACACAGGCTTGAATAATTTTACTCAAGTTATCAGAGAAGTTGCAGATCCTTTGTTTAGTAAAACTGTTTCGTCCAATTATAATCGTAATACGTTCACTGATAAAAGCTTATTGAGTAAACACTCGGACTGGTTCGACGGCGAGTGCCGCGCGGCAAAGCAGTTATATGACGACGCGTTGCGAAAATTCAACTAAATGAAAAGCGATTCTAATCGTCTTGAACTTTGTTTACAAAAATCACGCTATAAATCCCTAATTAAAAAGAAAAAGCGGTCGTATGAATATATGAAATGTCGTGAAATCGAGCGTTTACGTCACGCTTAACCAAAGGATTTTTGGAAACTTTTTAGCAAAAATCTAAGAGTAATAATAGTATTTCTGATGACGATTTTTATCAGTATTTCTCTCAAATGCAGAACAGACTTATTATCTGCTGATGATGCGGATGCTGCACAGTTTGCAAATAACAATGACTTCGATTCTTCCTCTTGTAACTTTGGAGAACTTGATCGGCCTATTTCGGCTGAGGAAATCAAACTTGTCATTCATAATTTAAAAAGAAATAAATCATTTGGGGGCGACTGCTTGCTTAACGAATATTTCATCGAATCTTTCGACATTTTATCTGGTCATTTAGTGGATATTTTTAACGCCATATTAAATTCTGGTCGTTTTCCAGAGCAGTGGTCACAGGGAAATATTGTGCCATTACACAAGAAAAACAATCCTGCCGATGTTAACAATTTCAGGGGTATAACGTTAGTGAGTTGCTTTTCAAAAATATTTACAGGTGTGCTAAATAAAAGACTTAGTTCATGGGTGGAAAACAATAATATTTTAAGTGATGCCCAATTCGGATTTCGCACGGGACGGTCTACCGTTGATGCAGTCTTTATATTAAATTCCGTTATACAAAAAGTTTTAAATGATAAAGGTCGACGGTATTGTGCCTTTATAGATTTAAAGAAAGCTTTCGATAGCATAAATTTCAACAGCATGTGGTATAAACTGTTTAAAATTGGTTTTAATGGCAAAATGTTACGCATAATTCGTGACAGTTGTGTACGTAATTGTAACTCTTATTCTGAGTATTTTGAGTGCGCTGTGGGTTTGAAACAAGGGGAAGTTATGTCCCCTTTGTTATTTGCTCTATTTATTGAAGAATTAGAGTTGTTTTTGCAAGACTCTCCTTTGTGTGGTATTACTATTGATGAACTTTGGTTGGTTTTATTATTGTTTGCCGATGACATGGTTATCTTAGGGAATAGCGTCAGCGATTTACAACAAAGGCTTAATTTACTTAATATATATTGCGATCGGTGGGGCTTAAAAGTGAATGCTAATAAAACCAAAGTTGTTGTTTTTAGGAAACAGGGTAATTTACGCAATGATGAAAGTTGGACTTACATGAATTCTGCTATAGAGGTCGTTGACAACGTTAATTATTTAGGTACAGTTTTCAATTATACGGGTAATTTCGCACTTAATGTAGAAAATCTTGTAGGTAAAGGTCTTAAAGCTTTGAATATTTTAATGAACAATTTACATAAGTATCCTATAAAAATCATTACTAAATGTCAATTGTTTGATGCATTTGTAGGCTCAATTCTAAATTATTCCAGTGAGGTATGGGGCTTTAAGAAGTACAACTCTATAGAACGTATTCATCTTCAATTTTGCAAACGAATTTTATGTGTCAGACAGTCAACTTCTACAATTGGGGTGTACGGGGAATTGGGAAGATACCCATTATATATTAATAGTTATACGAAAGTGATTAAATATTGGTGTCGAATTGTTCAGTCTAATAATATTATAATTAGATATCTGTATACTGACATAGAAACTAGTCGCAATCGTGGTGTAAAAAATTGATTATCTAATGTTAAAACCTTGCTTGACCAATTTGGCTTTCCATTTGTATTTCACAACCCGTGTAGATATTGATACATTCCATATACAATTCAAGTCACGTGTGATAGATGTGTTTTTACAAACATGGCGAACTAGTATTGCAAATAGTCAATCATTACTGCTTTACAAATCATTTAAGCTTTCCTTTGACTTTGAATTTTACCTTAATGCTATGCCACGCAAATTATGTATTGCTCTGTCGCGTTTTAGACTGGGTTCACATGATCTTGGTATTGTTACCGGTAGATATGCAGCAAATAGAATAGATAGACACGAGCGTGTGTGTACTTTATGTGATGGAAGAGATTTAGAAGACGAATATCATTTCTTATAATATATATATAATCATCTGTCCAGTTTATATTGAATTACGTAAGAAATACTTAAAACGATATTTTTACCATAGGCCAAGTGTTTACAAGTTTTTAGATTTAATGCAGTCTATAAATAAGTATATTTTAAATAACCTAGGACATTATATTTTGGAAGCGTCTGCTATTAAAAATCCTTAGCTAACAACATTACTTATACATAGTATAGAAAATTGTGTTTTTTTAAGTATTTTTGTTTGCGTACGTGTGTGTGCGTGCGTGTTTGTTTATTTTGGGTTCGACCTCCAAATCTATATGTTTCAGTATAATACTTGCTTTGCATAATTATAATATATATTATCCTATTGGTTTATAATTGACTCTTGTACTTTTTTTTCTTTTCTTCCAACTTTTATAATAAAAAATTATTCTCTTCACCTTTCACATTTATTTATGTATGTATTTATTTTGTATGATGATGGGCTGTATAGCTCAAGTCAAAGAAATAAAATGTTCTGTTCTGTTCTGTTATTCATTACATTTGTAATTATTTTGATAATGGTCACTGGTGTTTTCAAACAGCGAAAATTAATTAATATATACATTGTACTTTGTCTTTTGTATAGAACATAACAGTATATTATTAAGTATAGTTAAAGAAGTGACAATTGTTAAGTCTTTATTATGTCATTGGAAAGCTTTTAGTACATTTAGGGCTAATGTACGGTCGGGTACGACCGATACGGTTGTTAGCCTTATGCTTATTTTTAGCTATATGATATCACGTGACCTAGCACAACCAATCAATGAGTCTTGAAGTCATTGCTTACATTATATTTCGCTTGTATAGAATCCCAGCGAATTTGGTTTTTTATCCACCTCCTCCAACTCCTCCTCGTTTATGTTGTTTATGTTTGTAATGTTACTTGATCGGTACACATGCTGTTTAACACCATATATGTTTTTATTCAGGCTTACTTAAATTTAGTTTTGTATTGCTGTATGTTTGTTGTAAGTATGTACATTGGGTAGGCGTTTTTTAGTCCGCCCAGTTATGTCATTTTAGAACATAACAGATATTTAGTTTTTATTTATGGCATTTTACAAATAAATGCCCATTTTCAATTCAACACCTTGTGTTCTGTTGTTCCTCATTCCATACGAGTTCGACCCAGCTTGGGACTGCACATTCATATCTTGAACAATACATAAAATCTAAAATAGACGAGATGAAAATAACTCCGAGAGAAGTTAATCTTTTTTGTTTGTTTAGGATTTAAAAACCATATTAGACTCTACAAGCAACTGCTTTTCATGAAAAAATATCTCAAATAGTATCCATACTTAAAACAAATTGTTCTCAATTGCTTCGAAATACTGCATTAGTCTGGTTCTCGACATTCTTACAGAATGGTGCTATAAACTTGAATTCATACGAAAACCAGACTGATCATACAGGGGGAAATCTCTAAGCACTTTCAGATGTGTCAGATCATTATCGCCTTATAAAATCAACGAATTTCGATTAATTGATGCATCCTGTTTAATTTTGTGAGCCAGTCAAAATCGTTAATCGTTTACGGTTTAATAATTGTAACCTAGCCCAGTTATGATGTGAAGTAAGATCTGACTACTTTTATGCATCCGCATCTGTTAAGCTGAATTTCCAAACATTTCCAAGCACAATAAATACATGTAATTAACAAATGTTTATCGCTGTCATTTAACTGAATTTTGATTTATTATTTTCTCGGATTTTTTTTGGATAATTACTTATTTAACTGAAGTTCGGTCACGGAAGGATATCAGTCGGGAAATTGGCCTTTCGGTGGGGTCGAATAATCCTTACCGGCCAATCGAATCACTGCATTGTCACCCAGCTTCTGCATCTGCATGATCCGTCCGCCATCATTTCCTCAGTGGGCGCACATTATTTCCTGAGAAATCCACGCGGAGAATGCAGAATAATACAGTAAACAGTTTTAACAATCTGGCTGTTGAATGACTCAGTATGTATATATTTATCGATGTGTACGATGTAGAGGCTGATAAAGTCGATTAATGGGTTCAGTGTTTATCACAATAAAACACTATTTTGCGCGTTCGGTTTGACTTTTTGTGTTGCTTTAAGTGTGAAAGTATGATATTTAATCGTTGTAAATAACTTAATGGAATGTGTTAAGTGATTTGGCCATGGATGATCAGTCTGGCTTTCGCGTGTTCAAGTTTAAAGTAGCATTTTGTAAGAATGTCGAGAACTTGACTAAGTTAATCTTCAGTCTGGCTTTCGTATTCAAGTTTATAGCACCATTCTGTAAGAATGTCGAGAACCAGACTAATGCAGTATTTCGAAGCAAATGCGAGCTAATTTTTTTCAAGTATGGATACTACATGTATTTGAGATATTTTTCATGAAAAGCAGTAGCTTGCAGATCTAATCTAGTTTTTAAATCCTAAACAAAAAAAGAGGGCCATGATGGCTCTATATATCGCTCACCAGATAAAAATACTCTTAGAGAAAATTATCATGAGCTTTTGTAAACTTAAGTGACCCTGGAGCGGGGCTAATTTTGCCCCTACGGCAATAATTTAAACAAACTTGTTAGATGTCCACCAGACAATGCTACATACCAAATATGTAAGCGCTAGGCCTTGAGGTTTTTGACAAGAAGATTTTTTTGTTTTCCTATATAAGCCTATACAAATCATGTGAAACCCGAGGCGGGGCTAATTTTCACCCTGGGGCCATACTTTTAACAGACTTGGTAGAAGTCCACTGGACAATGCTAGATACCAAATGTCTTAGCTCTTGGTCTTGTGGTTCCGGACAAAAAGTGTTTTCAATTTTCCTAAATAGATTAAAGTAAACCCCAAGACAGGGCCAATTTTGACACCAGTGCAATAATCTGAGCGAACTTGTTAGATGTCCACTAGATAATGCTAGATACAAAATATCTAGGCTCTAGGCATTGCAGTTTCTGACAATCATTTTATTAATTTCCCTATATAAGTCTATATAAAATCAAGTGACCCCTGGCGCGGGGCCAATTTTGACCCTAGGGCATTCATTTGAACAAACAAATATCTAAGCGCTAGGCCCTGTGGTTTTGGACGAGAAGATTTTTTAAGTTTTTTCCTGTTGGTTGCCATGGCAATCAGAGTTTTTAATGAAATTTTTTTAACAACTTTGGTAGAGCTTCATGCAAGGAACATCCATGTGAAGTTTCGTAGAAATTGGCTAACTGGTTAAGTAGGAGATGTTATTTAAAGCAATTGTTGACGCACACACACACACACGGACGACGGACATCATACGATCACAATAACTCACCATGAGCACTTTGTGCTCTGGTGAGCTAAAAAGATTCACTCCTCTCGGAGTTATTGTTTCATCTCATCTATTTTTCTAGACGAATTATACCTACGAGTATTTGTTTATTATAGCTGTTTGCGAGTACTTACCCAGCCAGCATCACTACGTCGGCCCGACATCAAGCCGATATTGTCATCAATGTTGGCCCTACATCGGCATCTTGATCGTTCCGACAGGATTTCCCCGACATTTATCCGATGTTCTGCCGATATTCCAGGAATCGCTTTAATAACCCCTAAAATACTTGTATAGACCTACTGCGAACAGAAGCTAGTAAGATAAATATTGTATAAACTCATACTTGTTCATACATGGATCATAGTCTGCTGTCATGTGAGGAAACAATCAAACTAGCCCGAGTGAGAGAATTTGGTTTTAAAGCTACTACAAGTTATTTTATATATTTGTTAATTTCTAACAGGTCATCTTTCATTAAGATTACAAAATAAATAGAGTATTTTCTATATTTATTTAATCAACATCATGGTGATCATGTACATCTTATGATCTTAATTATGGGACTGGGCTCCAGATTAGTATTCCAAATCCAGACACTCCTTCCATGAAATAGAAATAATTTCAAAGTAAAATTTAAGGTTTAATACTAAGGATAGATTAATATTGCTCTCTTTCGTTAAAAAAAACAACAAGTGCTTAATTTTTAAATTATGGGGCAAAATATAACAGTAGAAAAATGATATACATGAGTCTTAATGTAGCTCTTGAAAGATCATAGGTATGAACTGGAATAGAGTCCCAGACCCATTATGATAAAAACTATATTCAAATTCTAGCTATGTTTCCACTATCTAATGTATTTCCTGTTATGACAATTAAGCTAAAATGAAACCCAAATACATGAAGAATGAAAAATACAATAAGATAAGAAATCAATATATAACTTAGATTTTCATTACTCAGCAAATCCTATGTTAAAATATGAATGTGGTCAGTGATATTGTACTATTTGGCACTTCAAAATTTAATTATTAACACAATTAATCATACTCATACATAAACAAATACAAAATTATTAATGCTAAGTTAACAAATTAAAAATACACTGTATATATCTTCCAAAAGTCTTAAAGGGCAACGCAATGTTGACTTTTCAAGCACTTAGTCGTGTAGAACTATTAAAGTTATGATGAATCCTGCATTTTAAAAAAAAATCCACCATTTAACAAAAATATTGGTGATTTAATATCGTCATTTAGTGATTATGCGAATCTCCTAGGGCGCCGTCATTTTGATAGAATAGTCACATGTCGTGACGTCATATTTCACAAAGTGTAAAAGCCAGTACACCCGTTCTGCGAGCACTATTACCCGGTATACAAGATACGGCCTTAAAAGATATTGTATTGTATATTGTATTATAAATGACAATATTTTTTAACACTTATCCAAATTAATGGTTACTAGCCGTTCGGTACAAACAATTTAACATTGCTATTTGTTTTGAATTTATACAAAAAAGATGTGATTGGTGGTGTGACAAGTATTAGTTTATGTCACTATAAAAATGGATTTACGAAGTGTCGAATGGAAAATTAAGCTTTGATTCTATTGAAGAATTTTGTGGCTGTGAAAATTGTGTTTTGGTGGATAACGTGGAAGAATATGTATGCTGTGATCCTAAAACACAAATGCGTGATTTCCTAAGCTTATTCCTCACAATTAAAGGCGATATCTATAATGATCAACTATTCTCTTTCACTCCCGCTTATTCGCCATATCCATGTTTGTGAAATATGACGTCACACGCATCTGTTAATCGATTGTAAATGGATAAAATGGCGGCGCCCTGTAGTCTTTCAGATAGCCAAGTTTCTATGATATTTTCGTAAAATATCTTCAATGTGCGTACTTTAACGCTCAAATGATTTATTTTTTTCAGAATAATAATGAACAATTATTTAACTGAGATTAATTCAAAATTAGGGTTGCGTTGCCCTTTAACCAAAAACTTAAAAACACTATAAAAGTTCATTTTGGTCATTCATGTAATTGTTTATAGTAGATTAATATTATTTTTCGCTTCTTTTTCCACTATCCCTCGTCACTGTTGGTACATACTACATAGGCACTGTCTCAACACCACCTTAACATCAGCTTCCTAAACATTTTGAATTGTCCTTTGTACAGCTTCAGCTACAATATAATTAATCAATAAATTGATAACACAGTATTTAAAAACATACAATAAGCACAATTCGTTTGAGTTTTCCTTTAACCAGTGATTTTTCACCTTCTATAACAGGCCTCTTCCCAACTGAAAATTTCTTTAAAATCATGCAGTTTTCCCAAAAATCCAAACTTCCACCAGCTATTTTATTTCCCAAGTCCGCAATTTTAGTGGTAATTCTTCCCAAAATCAACAGGCTAAGGCCTCTTCCCAATGAAGACAGAAAAAACACTGTTAACTAATGCAATTAGCCAAATAATTTCCTATTTCATGTACATAATTAGGTCCAAATTAAATCATACTGCTGTAATAGGAGGAAAATAATGTACCCAACGCGAGGGCTCAAACCCGCGACCTTCTGCTTGCAAGTCAGATGCTCTATACCGACTGAGCTAATCGGGCTGGTGAATATCACATTCAATTCGTAAATACAATGTATCACACCGCCACATTCCTCCTTCCTTTTTATTCAAAATTATTAATATAAATTAATTGCGACAAACACAGGTTCTTTCGACTAAACCAGCCTTTGCTTCACCCTAGCTCTAGGATTTCGAGGCTAGTCTCATACTAACGACATCAAATGTAATAGGAAGAGGAAAATAATGTACCCAATGCATGGCTCGAACCCGCGACCTCTTGCTCTACCAACTAAGCTGATCGGGCTGGTGAATATCCCAGCCACTTTACAAAATACAATATATCACACCGCAACTAAGAGTAATCAAGATTAAAATTGAATTCATGTCTTGAATATCTAATTGTTTTATACAAGATATATATATATATATTTGTGATAATAATTACATTTGTAACTTACAATGAATGCTACTAGTATATTGCCAACTTGCAACATAGCCATTGTATATTTCAACACACTCTCTGGGGACTAACTACTTAATGCATGTGTATGCCATGCTGTGTCTTTGCTATCCTTCCCTGATAGTTGACCTGTAAAATATAAAATCAAATTCAAAAACAACATATTCATTGTATTTCAAACATGTACCTTATAACAATCTATGGTATCTAGCCATACTAAAAAAATAACAACATTAACAGAACAATGACATGATTTATACTTGTATACTCCTAATTAGAGTAGATCTTATTTCCATCAATATAATATTCATGATATATTTCAAAATATCATTTATAATTAGAACTTTTCATAATAATTATTTATGCATTCATTATTTATACAGAATAAATTAATATGAGCAGTTGAAAGTTTAATGTCTGTAAATCTACCATACAAGCCCCACATACCTGTCATTTTATAAAAGTTGTAATTCCTTGAATCCTTTAAGTGCTTAATTTTCTCCAATCAATCATGTTTAATATATTATTTAGCAACTTAGTGCACTTTCTGTACTTCAAAAACCAGTTCTGTTTCATCTTTTTTTACACTGCAGTTGTGAAAATCTGCTGGTCTGTAGCTAAAACAGGAGACAAATGGAAATAAGAGTAATTTTAAGATTTAAAAATAATTTTAAATTTAATTATTAGACTTCATGCTTACATACTGGTCATTAGTCTCTGATGTAAATAAACCATTAATATTATCGTAAAACAATGAAATCAAAAGAATAACATAAAATTCCTTGAATGTAGATATTCTGCATAAACATGAAATTAGTAACATGAGCAATTTTCTTTTGTTATAGACAGTCGCGAAAACATATGACAATAAAGCAACAAGCTAAAATAAGTCCCAAGATAATTACTTTACTGTCAATATCCACCCGATGCTGTTGATGTATGCCTTCTAAATTAATTTTCCAAACTCACTGACATGTTTCTTGCAACTAAAACTTGTTCTTTTCATGAAATCTATCCGACCTGCTGCTGACACTAGTTCAAGAAATTCAAATATGGCGGTCAGCAAAATGACTAATGCATGCGGTTGACCTAGATCTACTTAAATCTTGTTACAAGTTATCTAAGATAAGCCAAGATAATAATTATATTTCAAAATGTAAATGAATACTTACATTATAATGCAAAATTAATGGTTTGCTTCTTCACTTCTTTCATTTGCCTCATTGATTATGTAAAAACAGTTAATAACTCATTGATGACAAAATACATTCGTCTACATCGGCCCTACATCAATCCGACATCTACTTGATATTGAAATTTGAACGAATGTAAAAGTCGGATTCATCGTGTTTTTTCATTTATATTTTACATATTCATGTCTACAGAATAGGTTCGAACTTGAATAAGTTAACCCCAAGTGTAATACACACTTTTTAAAAAATCCACCTACGTCGGCCCAATGTTGGATTGACGTTGGCAAATGTAGCCGATATTCCGCTCTATAGCCGACGTCGGGCCAACGTAGTGATGCTGGCTGGGTACTGTATTGTCTATTACTAGTTTGGCCAATCCTGGCCATTTGATTGGCTAATGGTGATTTCGGTCATTTTTGATTGGTCAATCATTGGACCGGCTATTCGTCGCGTTACCTGTCATGTTTGACTGAATCTGTTCGTCTGCTCTGTTGTTGAAACGCAAATAAGTACTGTAGGCATCGTTCTATGATGTTAACGTGGCATAATATCGGGAACATCATTAGATGCAAGTTTAATGTGGTTGTATCATATCAGACTATGGTGGATTTGGTAGTATTTAGGGTGTACTTTATTCCATTGATGTATGGTATGGTAATACCATGTACATGTGAACTATAGTATTCAAATACTCATGATTGTCAAAATATGTGTATTATCTATAACTTGTAAATATGTTATACTCTCCATAATGGAGGAATGAATAAAAGCAACTTCATACAAAAAACTTAAACCATGCAATGCTTCGTCTAACTATAACGTTTTGTTATAATTGTTCTAGTTAGACTTTATCTACTCTACAGCAAGCGGTACGCGGATAAGCAATAAAACCGAAGAATACCACTGTACATAAACTGTTACATACAGCTTTCATGTAGAGTTGGTAAGGTTAGATTAACCGGTAGTATACCCGATATCCGATAATAAAGGAAGCAATTTTAAATCAGAATTTAATTAAATGCCGTTGTGGACATATGCATTGGTGGATTTACAAATGTATATGCAATGTACATCAATTGGAGCAGAAAATTGATCTTTTCCGCACTATATATTTTCTTAGCAAGCACCAGTTTCGGTGTACATAAATTTGTTCGGGGTTACATAGCCGAAGAGTAAAACTTTTCCGGCACTATAATTTTGATCTCGGAAGACGGATATCGTCAAGTCTAAATTGTTTCGATATTCATCTGTAGAGGACAAAAATATTATTTCAGGTAATGTACGCATATTAACATACGTACCTAAATTATCTGGACTAATAAGCATACACCGGAATAAATTCGATCAGCATCCAAACTGTAGAAAAATTCTTCCTTAACGGTACTGGTCTGTAAATTATCTGGCCGCAGAAAACTATTTGACTTGTAGTTTATGAAATATAAGTAGTGGTCAGCCTATTGGTTAGTAAACCAGTGTAAGCTCCGTCCCCTTTTGATAAGGGTTAGTTATATACATGTTGTAAATGTATGAGAGAAAGAGAAGTATTAATGTAGCTTAGGAATACATTAAGAAACATACATGTATTATAAACCATCCCGTGTCGGGTCTTGTTACATATCCCTTTAAGGGTCCGAACTCACAAAGTTAACATTATTACAATATATACTAGATACCCAACGGCAACATGTCGATCCTGCTGTCACGAAAGCTTGTGACATTGACCTTTGAAATACAAGTATAGGTGATGTTCATGACGCATCATCTCACTGAAGTAAACTTTTATACGAAGCTACTTCAAAATCCTTGAATGCAAACAGAAGGTACAGCCCAGATGAGGAAAATACATTTGACCGAAAAGTAATCTTGACTTTCAATCCTTTTCAAACATGTCAATGCATAAGGTGATACAACCCGGACAAGATCTTGAACCGGACAAGACCTTAAATTAAATACTCTTTTTTCGAAGTTTGTCATCTTAATGTGACCTTGAACTTTAGCCTACGGACCAGCGTCTTGACCTCTAAGTGTGACCTTGATCTTTGGGCTAAGGGCCTGGATCTTGCGCACTGCACACCGTCTCATGGTGTTTAACAATTATACAGCCCGGACAAGGTCTATAATACTCATTTTGACGTTTTACCTCTATGAATTATGTGACCTTGACCTTTGAGCTACAGACTTGGATCTTCAGCACTGCACACCGTCTCGTGGTGTTTAACAATTATACCAAGTTATTTTAAGGGAGATATACAGCCCACACAAGGAAAATCCGGACGGACTAACAACAGACTTTGGCGACTATATATACAATGTATATAATGGTTAAGAACTGCACTAAGTGGAATGAAATGCTTATTTAGGTAACCTGGTGTCAGATGTTCTACCAGCTACTTTATAAACTCAATACTTTCTCGTTCAAGTATTATACAAGACTAATTTTGATGCAAAGCATCAAAGACGGCGCACATGTTTGGTTCAAGCATAATATTTTTTGCACAACGATCAGTCATAGGGTTTATAACGTGACCTGTACAGAGCGAACAAGCTTTTACTTTGATTTAGCCTTCTGACCTTACATTAGCCAGTGATGAATTTGAACTAGATTTTATATACATGTGAATGAACAGTATGATAGTTTGCTTAAGGTTGGAGCAATATATACTGTGACCTCTGGTATGTTCACTATGTCGTTCTACCATTCAAACATGTGACTAACTTCCTCACCAAAACAATACCACATTCCCCTGTTGCAGATAAATATTCAGACCAAACTGACTGAAATGGTAGGCTATTCTACAGACATAATTTGTGAATAATTTTCATAAATATTGTGTCAAATCGTAACCTGTTCAAAAGCCTTTTCTTTGACCTTATGACCTATTTCTTTTGTCCACATGACCCAATATCAAACTTGACCTAGATTTTATAGATGATCATCATGACGAACTTTCTTCAAGTTTGGTTAAAAGCCGTTAAAAGTGTAACTGGAATACTAATGTATGTGACAGATGAGCTAACAACAAACAAAAGCATGTGTGAAAAAGAGATGTTTGTTAAACATGTATGGTCTCATGGCAGCAAAATGGTCATTCATGTTAAAGGTCACTTGACCTTTGACCTCAAATTAATACATAGTTCCCTCATCTACAATATTTACCTCCCTTGGCAGCCATATTTGATGGAAACTTACGTGAATTAAACAACTCAATTTATAAAGGATCTTTAAAGGTCTCTTAACTAAGGATTGGAATTGCATCCTATATAATAATTTGAAACCATGTACATTTAATTAGGCAGCTAAAACCATTTTATACAGAAACATATGTAACAGTACACAGCGGTTGCTTAGGAACTACTATACAGACAGAAAGTAAAGGTCGTTAACCGCGTTTGACAGGTGGTCGCGCAACTAAGCTAAATCAACGTTTAAAAACTCTTGGGAGGAATTGAGGACATCATTTACGTGAAGAACCACTTAAAGTTGGCTTCACTCACAAAAGACAATGAAAAGATGACTTCATGAAAACCAAGTTCATAAAGAATTTGGTTTATCATTTTTTCAGTGTGCATGATACAAGTTTTGGAAATGATAGCCAGGAGGGCTATAGTCTCCCAAAGTTTGAAAGCCCCAGCTATTTGTAATAGTCTGAAACCCTTATTAACAATTAATAGATTTAAGAGATGTAAAGAGATTCAGATTCAATCTAACCACTATTATTAATCATAGGCTGTCATTATAATAACTTTGGTTATTGCGGGAAGTCAGTGCATTTTTCAATAAATTATACGGGGTTTCAGCCATTTAAAGCTAAGAACATATAAACCGGGAGCAATAAAACAATTAAGAATTTAGACCTCATGTGGACTTTGGGGGGTCACTTGTATATACGAGGGATGTTCGATATGTATTGTGTATAGTACTATAACACGAAAACTGTATTCACGATTTCACTAATATTGATACGTCTGGATAGCTCTATTCAATACCTTTACAATGGTATATAAATGAATATTAAGTTCAACACAAAATAGTCAAAAATCTTTATTTGAAGAGAGCCATTCGTTGACCACTGTCGAAAAAATGGTTGGAAAGCATGTTGGGATTTTTTAAAGAAATTTGAGCTTACATAAAACTTCGTAGAAAACTCGGTCATTCATTGAGGCAAATTTTTAACTTATTGGGGTAAGTTTATGGGTCCCTTAAGGTATCTTATGTGACAGGTGGTAGTTGGAAAAAGAGTTTTGTTACTTGCACGGGGACAGTTAAAGATTCTGCAATCTCAGGACGACCAGTGACTGCAACAGGATGAACTAATGTCTCCAAAGCCAGGACAATAATTGAAAGGGATAGCAGATATACGATTCGCGATGTTGCCAAAGCTGTTGGCATTTCACTATCGAGAGTAAATTTCATTCTGAAGAGTATTTATGAAGTACGAAATATTAATGTCATATGGATACCCCCTCTATTGACAGATGGTCAAAAAGGGTACGCGTACAAACGGCAAAACAATTGCTCAAAAAGTTTCCAAATTTCAACAATACACAATTTACAAACATCAATACTGGTAATGCGACTTGGGTTCGATTAATGATCATTATATCAAGAGAGTTAGGAAAACTGGAAACAAGATATGGCTTATCAAACGCAGAAAATGTCCTGTAGTTGCAATGAGCAAAGAAGGCCATCTATACCATATTCTTCTCATGCGAAGGAATAGCCAAACAAATTTCTATGCCTAATGGCAAACTAGGCACATGTTGGTATTACCGTGATGTTGTATTTAGAAAGCTCAATATATATTAGTCTAGTCAAGTTATGACAAATTTTGGTCGAACCCAGGACAAAATGGTACAGAAATGAAATATGGCTCATTTGAAAGCTTAGACTCTCTACAATATCAGGATAAAAATAGGACAAAATCGGATCGGCCGTTTGTCCAGAAATTCGTTTTAAGTATAGACCATCATTTATCAAATAATACGTCAATAGCATGTTAACTGATGCGATAACTTTGACAAAGACATCAGATAAATTATAAATATCTATTAAATTTTACAAAACATTAATAATATCAGCCCTGCTTAATACAAAAGTACAAAAAATAAAAGACGTTTTAGCATTTGTACTGTTTGAATTCAAAATTAGATGTTGAATTACCCCACCCACTTATGGTATCATAGAAATTATAGTTATCTCGTGAAAGTGTGATAAAACTTTACAGATCTTTACAACATAACCCGTAAGAAAGTATATCTCATTTAGATTCCTGAAAAATTAGTTATCCTTTTAGAATTCTGGTTGCCATGGCAACTAAAAAAAGTTTTAAAATCCTAAATTCCTCCCCAAAGCGAAAAGGCCTATATAGCTTAGTTATTTGACTCCATGTCAAATGATCTGTCAATCTAAATCCAACAATTTTTACCCCAGAGTCAAAATTGGCTACGCTCCTGGTCCCCATCATGATATGGTCAAACTTAGGTACATAATGCATAGTGGATCTTTGTTTCGATGCGTTAAACGCTGTTTTCAACGATATTCAACGACGGTCAGTTCACCAAACCAGTTTTCCCAGACTGCATTCTAACCAGTACTAGCTAAATTACTATCCTACATGGAGTTGGCAACTCCAGCACACTTATAACTACTTGATCACGACCGCTGCTCATTAATTTTATGCCTCCTTCAGTCCAGACTGACTGCATCCCTGATCATTCTTTATTTCATATTGAGTTTCCTATAGATGAAAATCTGGCAAATCTTTGTAAATACGTACATGTATCAATTTAATGCACTTACACAGTAGGCATTTCTAACCCGACACTAATAAAATGCCACCTACTATGATTATTTATCAGGCCACACCAATTTAATAACTTGTTCATCGGATTTTTTTCTGACGAAAGCAAGCGAGCGAGTGAAATATTTTTTTCATAATACTTTTTACTTTTCCGATTTTAGCGAGCGGGCGAAATATTTTTTTTAAAAATATTATATCTTTAATTCCTTCTTTCTAACAAAAAAGTGGGAATACGAATAAAAAGTCTGTGTTCATTTATTTCAATAACTGTTATCGTTTACCAGTAAATACGTTTTTAATGTCCTTATTCAATATAATTGTTTTCTGATGAAAATTGTTGAAACATCCGTTATAGGAACGAAAGGAGTCAGAAAGTATGTCAGCCGAGACAAATGTTGGTACCTTAAGACCAGCATTTATCTATTGAAAAACATTGTGGGAATGAACAAGCGATAACAGGAAGCAAAAAATAAAAAATATTATTATTTTTTTCTAATTTTGATAATAATAATAGGAGCGACAAATCGGATGAACAAGTACTGTAATTAAATTGGTGTGGCCTTAATGTGTTTTGTTTAAATTTTGAATTTAGATAACTCAACACTGTAGTCATATTTCCCCATAATTTGGTCTCACTTGATAAACATACAATTCTAATAATCTGTAAAGTCAGTTAATTTAACGGAACAGGTTGTTCGTCCGAGTAATAATTAGAACATGTAATTCATAATTTATGTCCTCAAATGGCTCTTACTACATGAATATCTGAGGTCGGTTCGATTGGACTCTCGTAAAAAGAGAATACAGCTGGAAGAACATTGAAGAGAAACCCAATCGAACGCAGTCGTGGCCGAAATGCCTGCATCCCAATAATCTTAGAATCATATGGATAAACTATTGAACACGCTGACATTGTAAACAATGTTTTTATTAAAACTATCTTTTTTATTTTGAGTTGAAACAATAGGGCTTTTGAATAAAAGCAATATCCAACGGTATTGTTTGTTTGGTCATGCTGTATGGTCATGTGATTGATATCTCGTCCACCTTTTCTACCCATCGGGCGGAATAAATAGAAGAGCTTCTAAAATTAGAAGACGATTAATCGAACAGTTTGGAAGAGCTCTGTCTCTTCCGTTACCTCTTCCAAATGAACATTCAAACTGGCCTCCTCTCTCTCTCATTGACAGCATATATGATCGAATTACCCATTTGGGAATATTCCCCTATTCCTGCACAAGGGCCTTCTTCAGATCATGGAGATTGCCAAAGGCTGCTGGTCGACTCTGAATAGAAATGAACTCAACAGTGCAGTTGTACTTGAATTTGTTGTACGCTATTGTGAACATATTTTTTTCTTGCAGTAAAAATATCGTTATCCTTATACATTCCTATTTACTTATAGGTGTCTTAATAGTTCTAATCTTAATTTCAACTTATTATTTCATTTATAAACACATCCATGTAAAATTTGATATGGGTTAATTACCTTAAACCATGGAAAGAAGAGTCTTAATTGGATGATTGGTCAGTAAAATTAACGAAACAGCTTATTCTGTTTGACCTGAGAGAATACTTGTAGATATAATAATGCAATCGTATGAAGTGAACCATTTTAAACTCATGTGAAAAAGCACAGCACTGACCAGTTCACTCATAATCGTGTTTGAATATATGTTTGTCATCGGCCGCAACAAATTATTGGTATTGTTTGGCATATCAGCTAAATATTTGTGTAGAAGGTCTCTTTAATTTTACAAAGCAAGTATTACATGTCAATTTTAACTTTCAGACTAGAATATCAAGCATTAATAGATGCAGAAAGACAATGTTTCGGATAACAATGTCAATTTAATAACAATAACGGAAGTATGAATTTTAAAGTATATAAGAATATATTCGTCGGCTCAGGAAGTGTTTATCATAATTTTTCTTCAATACATACCATTTTATATTCTTAACTATCCATGACATACTTAACTATTTTAAAAGTTGAAATGTCATACATACTTTGACTCCATTGGTCTTCCTTAAAGATGAGACATTCGTTGAAAATATTCAGCCTAAATCGAAAACTACAAAGCATCTGCAGCATGTTAGTCACCTGCATGCACGAAACAATCCAGAACAGTATTGGACCAATCATCATTTATTTGCTAACATTGGTTATGCTATGAAAACTAGTAATTTATAATCTAAATTAAATGTTCGGTATTTTTTGTAGACTTAGATTTGAATAATAAGTTGGTATATTTTGATATTTGATATATATGTTTATTCTTTATTCATTCACATCAGATGTCTGGTTTTGAAATTAATTACCAACTTGCGCAAAATGCAGATTGTTAAGCTGTCATATGTTTGATAGATTCCAATCTCAGTGATTATCGAAAGGCCAGTCGTAATCGTTACTTTCTCATTGGTTTACATTTTTGGAAGTTTGCTACATTTATTTCCATTTGTATTTTCATAAATGCACACTTTTTTCAGCAAGAAGTCACACTTCATTGTTGACATCTTTGATAAACATGAACAAAAATAGGAAGAAAACATAAATTATGTTTATTCTTTGTGTTTCTAGACTAATACGCAGTCGGGGGTCCATGACATAATATACATATTCACCCCATGTACGGTTTTGCCGCAAAAAGTGTGGTCTCATTGATAGAAAGTGGGATACTAAACCAAAGATTCCTCTTTTGAAACGTTCAGTACAAAAAAAAACAGACTCCAAAAGCCTTGGGTCGTGATCAACAATCCATTAACGTAAGCCTGGTCAAGTATGCATTAGGTTAGGACTCTTTATTGACAACCGACTATCAAAATCATGCCTTAATATAGGTTGATATTCAGCTATATAAAGTGATTACTTAGTAAATCAACTCCTAAGAACGTTAAGACGATATTAGGCTGATTTATTTGACGTCAATTAATGAAAACGACGCACTAATGTACGAGGTAATACGGATTTTATACGCAACTGTACTGGTTTTCGGATAGTGAAATTATCCGAAAATGAAAAGCTTATTTATTTTGTTAAAACTGGTCAGATTTTGGCCTATTTTATTTTTTATGTATGTTATCATATACATAATCGTTTTATAACAAAATAAATTCTGTACCATTTAGTCCTACCCCATCCGTTAATTTGACTGGACTATATTATCAAACCGACGTGCAGTTGACGGCTTTCAATATGTTTGCATACTCCATGATTATGCTCCAGCACATTCATCTGGCAATGTAAACCAGTTTCTGAAGTCGGAGAGGGTAACCGGCTTGTCGCACACACCGTACTCACCAGATCTTGCTCCCTGTGACTTTTTCCGTTTTCAAAAACTGAAAAAGTTCTTATCTGGTCGTCGATATCACTCCAGACAAGCCCTTGGCTCATCTGTTTGTCAGTGTTTTTGAGGTACATCCAAATCAGCCATCCGTGACGCATTTCAGAAATGTATTCACGGACTGAAGTTTTGTATTTCTAACCACGGGAAATACTTTGAGAGGATGGAAAGTTAGTTTGACCATTAAAGTCGGTTCTTTTTAAGATATTACACAATACACATTACTTTTCGAACGTCCCTCGTATCAGCCGTTCAATACGTGTGCCAAGTTATAGTGTTTAAATTAGCAAGACTTCGTGTCGATCAATTTTTCCATGTAGCTTCTACAGAGAGACCGTACGTGTAATTTAGTACGACAGCGCTATTGAAATTAAATTTTAAACGTCCTGTTATAATGAATAATTTTTATAATTAATAAGTAAACATGTTGTCCTAACTTGGTGCAATCAAGCATATGGTAATTAATTCCCGTTAATTTTGTTGACATTCTAAGGGATGATTTTTTCAAGAGATTCCTTATTTTCAGTTTGGGAAAAAGGAATAAACTGTATAATATCTCCTTCCAGTCGATCTTCATCTCAAACTTACCGCCTCCTCCTCTCCTCCTCCACTGTCTCACTTTCAGTTCCATTATCAGTTATGGTAATGTTTACCCAAGTTCAGGCTTGAGAATTGTTATTACTTTTGGTACTGTTTACCCGAAACATCAGATAGTTGTTAAAGTTCCATATGTACTGTTGTATGCTTTGCCCAAGCTTACTGCTTGATATAATTTTATAGTTTCATAATTACTACTGTGTTTGCAGGTTTTTCGGCCAGATAATTTAAACAAGAGGGCCATGATGGCCCTATAAATGCTCACCAGGAGAAAAGGTCATTTGGAGATTAACATTGTTGAAGTTTTCTATACAAGTCTAAGTAAGATCAAGTGACCGATCTGGGCCGTTTTTTATCCCATGGCCATTATATGAACAGATTTAAAAGAGGTTCATTAGACAAAGCTACATACCAAATATCTTAGCTCTAGGCCTTGTGGTTTCGGAGAATAAGATTTTTTAAAATTTTCCTATATAAAATAGAATAAACCCCAGGGCAGGGCTAATTTTGACCCCGGGGCCATAATTTGAACAAACTTGGTAGAGGTCCACTAGACAATGCCACATACAAAATATCTAAGATCTAGGCCTTGCGGTTTCGGAGAAGATTTTTTAAATTTTCCTATATAAGTCTATATAAATCAAGTGACCCCCGGGGCGGGGCCAATTTTGACCCTAGGGCAATAATTTGAACAAACTTGGTAGAGGTCCACTAGACAATGCTACATACCAAATATCTTAGCTCTAGGCCTTGTGGTTTCGGAGAAGAAGATTTTTTAAATTTTCCTATATAAAAAAGAATAAACCCCAGGGCAGAGCCAATTTTGACCCTAGGGCAATAATTTGAACAAACTTGGTAGAGGTCCACTAGATAATGCTACATACCAAATATCTTAGCTCTAGGCCTTGTGGTTTCGGAGAAGAAGATTTTTTTAATTTTCCTATATAAGTCTATATAAATCAAGTGACCCCCGGGGCGGGGCCAATTTTGACCCTAGGGCAATAATTTGAACAAACTTGGTAGAGGTCCACTAGACAATGCTACATACCAAATATCTTAGCTCTAGGCCTTGTGGTTTCGGAGAAGAAAATGTTTTTAATTTTCCTATATAAAATAGAATAAACCCCTGGGCAGAGCCAATTTTGACCCTAGGGCAATAATTTGAACAAATTTGGTAGAGGTCCACTAGATAATGCTACATACCAAATATCTTAGCTCTAGGCCTTGTGGTTTCGGAGAAGAAGATTTTTTTAATTTTCCTATATAAGTCTATATAAATCAAGTGACCCCCGGGGCGGAGCCAATTTTGACCCCAGGGTAATAATTTTAACAAACTTGGTAGAGTTCCATTAGACGATGCTACATACCAAATATCTCAGCTCTAGGCCCGGTGGTTTCAGACAAGAAGATTTTTTAAGTTTTCTCTATTTGTTGCCATAGCAACCAGAATTTTTAATGAAATTTAATTTTTTGAACAACTTTGAAAGGGGACCACCCAAGGATCATTCCAGCAAAGTTTGGTTGCAATCGGCATAGCGGTGTAGGAGGAGATGTTGTTTTAAGTAAACATGGACGCCACGAAATCGTATCGACGCACGATGGACGCAGGGCGATCACAAAAGCTCACCCTGAGCACATTCGTGCTCTGGTGAGCTAAAAATATATGTCACTGTGTTTTAAACATGATGTTAAGGCTTTCTTATATTTTTTAAAGCTACAAGCTTCTCCAGTCTCCATCACCACGACACAAATAACTGAATGATACTTTCTCTTCTATCGCTGCCAATTATTTCATGTGCAAGACAGTCATGTTATCATGTAAGACAAGGTTTACCTGTGATTTGACCAGGTGACCTAGTGTTTGAACCCAGATGAACAAGTTCAAACTTTATCCAAGACTTTAAGAACATTCTGACAAAGTTTGCTGAAGATCCAATCAAAACTGTGACATTAAGAGTGATTTTTAGCTCACATGAGCACTTTGTGACCAGGGCGAGCTTTCGTGATTAGCCTTTGTGCGGCGTCGTCAACTTTTACCTTGTGAACAAACTAGGGGCCACGTTTTTAGCTCAATTTTCACAAAACTGGGTCAGAATGTTAATACCGACAAAATCTCGGACGAGTTCGATAATGGGTCACTTGGGGTAAACAAGAGGGCCATGATGGCCCTGTAAATGCTCACCAGGAAAAAAGGTCATTTGGAGACAAACATTGTTAAAATATTTCTACACGATTCCAAGTACATGTAAAATCAAGTGACCCTAAGGTCAGGGCCAATTTTTACCCCAGGGCCATAATATGAACAAATTTGGAAGAGGTCTGCTAGACAATACTACATACAAAATATCTTAACTCTAGGCCTTGTGGTTTCGGAGATTTTTTAAATTTTCCTATATAAGCCTATATAAATCAAGTGACCCCCGGGGCGGGGCCAATTTTGGCCCTAGTGCAATAATTTGAACAAACTTGGTAAAGGTCCACTAGAAAATGCTACATACCAAATATCTTAGCTCTAGGCCTTGTGGTTTAGTAGAAGAAGATTTTCCTATATAAAATAGAATAAACCTCAGGACAGGGCCAATTTTGACCCCGGGGCCATAATCTGAACAAATTTGGTAGAGGTCCACTAGACAATGCCACATACAAAATATCTAAGCTCTAGGCCTTGCGGTTTCGGAGATTTTTTAAAATTTTCCTATATAAGTCTATATAAATCAAGTGACCCCGGGGCGAGGCCAATTTTGACCCTAGGGCAATAATTTGAACAAACTTGGTAGAGGTCCACTAGACAATGCTACATACCAAATATCTTAGCTCTAGGCCTTGTGGTTTCGGAGAAGAAGATTTTTTAAAGCTACAAGCTTCTCCAGTCTCCATCACCACGACACAAATAACTGAATGATACTTTCTCTTCTATCGCTGCCAATTATTTCATGTGCAAGACAGTCATGTTATCATGTAAGACAAGGTTTACCTGTGATTTGACCAGGTGACCTAGTGTTTGAACCCAGATGAACAAGTTCAAACTTTATCCAAGACTTTAAGAACATTCTGACAAAGTTTGCTGAAGATCCAATCAAAACTGTGACATTAAGAGTGATTTTTAGCTCACATGAGCACTTTGTGACCAGGGCGAGCTTTCGTGATTAGCCTTTGTGCGGCGTCGTCAACTTTTACCTTGTGAACAAACTAGGGGCCACGTTTTTAGCTCAATTTTCACAAAACTGGGTCAGAATGTTAATACCGACAAAATCTCGGACGAGTTCGATAATGGGTCACTTGGGGTAAACAAGAGGGCCATGATGGCCCTGTAAATGCTCACCAGGAAAAAAGGTCATTTGGAGACAAACATTGTTAAAATATTTCTACACGATTCCAAGTACATGTAAAATCAAGTGACCCTAAGGTCAGGGCCAATTTTTACCCCAGGGCCATAATATGAACAAATTTGGAAGAGGTCTGCTAGACAATACTACATACAAAATATCTTAACTCTAGGCCTTGTGGTTTCGGAGATTTTTTAAATTTTCCTATATAAGCCTATATAAATCAAGTGACCCCCGGGGCGGGGCCAATTTTGGCCCTAGTGCAATAATTTGAACAAACTTGGTAAAGGTCCACTAGAAAATGCTACATACCAAATATCTTAGCTCTAGGCCTTGTGGTTTAGTAGAAGAAGATTTTCCTATATAAAATAGAATAAACCTCAGAACAGGGCCAATTTTGACCCCGGGGCCATAATCTGAACAAATTTGGTAGAGGTCCACTAGACAATGCCACATACAAAATATCTAAGCTCTAGGCCTTGCGGTTTCGGAGATTTTTTAAAATTTTCCTATATAAGTCTATATAAATCAAGTGACCCCGGGGCGAGGCCAATTTTGACCCTAGGGCAATAATTTGAACAAACTTGGTAGAGGTCCACTAGACAATGCTACATACCAAATATCTTAGCTCTAGGCCTTGTGGTTTCGGAGAAGAAGATTTTTTAAAGCTACAAGCTTCTCCAGTCTCCATCACCACGACACAAATAACTGAATGATACTTTCTCTTCTATCGCTGCCAATTATTTCATGTGCAAGACAGTCATGTTATCATGTAAGACAAGGTTTACCTGTGATTTGACCAGGTGACCTAGTGTTTGAACCCAGATGAACAAGTTCAAACTTTATCCAAGACTTTAAGAACATTCTGACAAAGTTTGCTGAAGATCCAATCAAAACTGTGACATTAAGAGTGATTTTTAGCTCACATGAGCACTTTGTGACCAGGGCGAGCTTTCGTGATTAGCCTTTGTGCGGCGTCGTCAACTTTTACCTTGTGAACAAACTAGGGGCCACGTTTTTAGCTCAATTTTCACAAAACTGGGTCAGAATGTTAATACCGACAAAATCTCGGACGAGTTCGATAATGGGTCACTTGGGGTAAACAAGAGGGCCATGATGGCCCTGTAAATGCTCACCAGGAAAAAAGGTCATTTGGAGACAAACATTGTTAAAATATTTCTACACGATTCCAAGTACATGTAAAATCAAGTGACCCTAAGGTCAGGGCCAATTTTTACCCCAGGGCCATAATATGAACAAATTTGGAAGAGGTCTGCTAGACAATACTACATACAAAATATCTTAACTCTAGGCCTTGTGGTTTCGGAGATTTTTTAAATTTTCCTATATAAGCCTATATAAATCAAGTGACCCCCGGGGCGGGGCCAATTTTGGCCCTAGTGCAATAATTTGAACAAACTTGGTAAAGGTCCACTAGAAAATGCTACATACCAAATATCTTAGCTCTAGGCCTTGTGGTTTAGTAGAAGAAGATTTTCCTATATAAAATAGAATAAACCTCAGGACAGGGCCAATTTTGACCCCGGGGCCATAATCTGAACAAATTTGGTAGAGGTCCACTAGACAATGCCACATACAAAATATCTAAGCTCTAGGCCTTGCGGTTTCGGAGATTTTTTAAAATTTTCCTATATAAGTCTATATAAATCAAGTGACCCCGGGGCGAGGCCAATTTTGACCCTAGGGCAATAATTTGAACAAACTTGGTAGAGGTCCACTAGACTTTGCTACACACCAAATATCAAAGCTCTAGGCATTGTAGTTTTTGACAAGAAGATTTTTTAATTTCCTATATAAGTCTATGTAAAATCAAGTTACCCCCGGGGCGGAGCCAATTTTGACCCCAGGGGAATAATTTGAACAAACTTTGTAGAGTTCCATTAGACAATGCTACATACCAAATATCTCGGCTCTAGGCCCTGTGGTTTCGGACAAGAAGATTTTTTAAGTTTTTTCTATGTGTTGCCATAGCAACCAGAGTTTTTAATGAAATTTATTTTTTTGAACAAATTTGAAAGGGGACGCCACTTCACGACGAACGATGGACGCAGGGCGATCACAAAAGCTCACCCTGAGCACATTCGTGCTCTGGTGAGCTAAAAACTAGGTCACCAGGGCCAATTAAGGGAAAACCTTGTAAACACTCTAGAAATCTAGATTGGATCTTCATGAATTTTTTTCAGAATGTTTATTTTAATGATAAGTAGTTCAAGTTCGATAATGGGTCACATGTGGTAAAAAAACTAGGTCACTAGGGCAAATTGCTAGAAAACATTGTGAACACTCTAGAAGTCGTTGTTTTGATTGGATCTTCCTGAAACCTTGTCAGTATGATTGTCTTTATAATATCTTGGAAAAGTTCGAAGATGGGTCATCCGGGGTCAAAAACTAGGTCAAACTTTATGAAAAAAACATGTTATCATTCTTAAGAATGTTTGACTTAATGATATGTATAAAAAGTTCGAACATTGGCAGCTGGGGTCACCAGGTCAAATCTCAGGTGAAAACCTTGTTAATGCTCTAGATGTCACGGTTTAAATTGGATCTTCATTAAACCTTATCATATTGTTTGTCTTAATAATATTAAGGACAACCTCGAATATGGGTCATCTGGGGTCAAAAACCAGGTCACAAGTTCAAATCGTAAGAAAACCTTGTTTACGCAGTAGATGTCATGGCTTTGATTGGATCTTCACCAAAATTTTGTTTGTCTTATTGATATGTAGGACAAGCTTGAACATGTGTCACCTGGATCAAAAACTAGGTAAATAGGCCAAATCTTAGGAAAACATTGTAAACATTGTAGATGTCAGTTTTGATTTGATCTTCACCAAACCTTGTTAGAATGTTTGTTTTAATGATATGTAGGACAAGTTCGAACATGGGTCACCTGGAGTCAAAAACTAGGTCACCAGGTCAAATCACAGGAAAACCTTGACATCAGAAGACCTCATGACACAGGTTCAAAACAATGTTCTAATGAGTAAACAATGATTGTCATGTGAGCGATATTGGGCCATCTTGGCCCTCTTATTACTTGATTTGGCCAATTGTTGACCCAAAATGAATCATGCTTGAACATGTCCAAGAAATCATTCTGAAAAAGTTTGATGAAGATCTAATCAACACTGTGACCTATATATATTATCACCCCCCTTGTGGACTTCGCTGGACATTGACTGATCCTAATAGCTCACCCGAGCATGTAGTTAAAATGGTTCATAGTGAAGGCCACAGGAATAGTACCACAACATTAAAAACTAAAACAATATGTACATTTAATATCTGTAAGCACACTTCTGCATTTCATACAATACAAACAGATCTATTACATATACACACTGAAATATAAGATTATTATATGACTTAGTTTTTCACCTAGGGTGCTGAATATCCCAGAACCATTCATCACATTATCAGAGGAAATAAAATTTTCCTGCGGTAAATTTAAATAAATATAATAATCACTGTTGTATTACATTGACCACTACAAGTGAACACATCTCTCATTGAATAAGGCTAACAGTGCCATATTTCCTATGAAACTGTAAAAGCACTATGTACTAAATATGGCATACGTTTTACATTTGGTCAAGCATGTAACATAAATCTTTAATCTATCGGGTGAAGTAGAAGTAGATTATGTTGCTTGATAGTAAAAATAACTAACTAATCAACAGACTATAAGGTGACTCTATTATGCATTCAGCAAACATTATCAGTGTAGGGCATTACGGCTTTTTATTATGCAAATACAAAATGTAGTTTCTCACACTTAAATATCATAAGTGTTAAAATAGAGGCAGCAATAATGTATCTGTATGAACAAGCATAAACTAATATTTATGAGATAATAAAACCTATCCATACATTTAAGCGAAACAATGAAGCATTAACCAATAAAACTCCAGTATCCAACAAACACTCATTTTTCATCTGTTGTTTGTGATTTCCTCACCTCACACTGCATGTTTTCAACATTGGATTCTGTGGTGGTATTATTTACAACATCAGTTATCTTCTTCAATCTTTCAGTTACTGCAGCAGCTACAGCAGCACCTTTACCACTTCTATCTGCTGAGGCAACCAACCAAAACTAAAATATCACATTGTTCTCATTAAAGCAGGTAAGAAGAAACGTGAATAATTTTACATCTATCTTTACTCAAACATAATCGTTTTTCAGATGCTCAGTCACTTATGATTTCTATGAAAACTGTAACCA
The DNA here is from genome assembly GCA_964023205.1 of Lutraria lutraria. Lineage (NCBI taxonomy): Eukaryota > Metazoa > Mollusca > Bivalvia > Venerida > Mactridae > Lutraria > Lutraria lutraria. The sequence continues at coordinate 9,387,621 of OZ026841.1, forward strand.
GACACTTTCATGTACTTCAAGCATAAACCATGCTTCAAGTTAAAACAAGAGGGCCATGATGGCCCTATATCGCTCACCTGACTACCATTGCAGCCTTACACAATCAAGTGACCACCAGGGGCAAGGTCATTCTGACCCTGTGGGTCATGACTATGAACAAATGTGGTAGAGGTCCACTATGCAATGCTACATGTGACATATCTAAGCGATTGATCTTCTAGTTTATTTTAAGATTTTTTAAAAAGACATTCCTATGTACAATCAAGCAACACCAAGGGCCAAGTGTAATTTGACCCAGGAGATCATGATTTGAACTCATTTGGTAGAGGTCCAATAGACAATACTACATGTCAAATATCTAAGCTATTGGCCATCTGATTTATTTCCAGAATTTTTAAAAATAAATCCTAGATGTACAAAACACTGACCCCCGGGTGAGGTAAGTTTGACCCTGGGGCAATGATACGAACAAAATCGAGATGCACAAGGCAATGCTACATGTGAAATGATGGACACAGTCTGATCCTAAAAGCTCACATTGACACTCTGTGCTAGGTGAGCTAAAAAAAGACAAATAACTGAATTCAATAAAAATCGCAAGAACAACCAGTTTACATGAAATAAATCCGTGCTAAACAAGAGGGCCATGATGGCCCTAGATCGCTCACCAGATAAAAAGACTCTTAGAGAAAATTATCATGAGGCTTTGTAAAATAAAGTGACCCTGGGGCGGGGCCAATTTTGACACCAGGGCAATAATTAGAATAAATTTGTTAGAGGTCCACTAGATAATGCTACATACCAAATATCTAGGCTCTAGGCATTGTTGTTTCAGCCAAGAAGATTTTTTTTTTAAATCCTATATAAGCCTATATGAATCAAGTGTCCCCTGGGGCTGGGCCAATTTTGACCCTAAGGCAATAATTTGAAGAAACTTGGTAGAGGTTCACTAGACAATTCTACACACCAAATATCTAAACTCTAGGCATTGTAGTTTCTGACAAGAAGATTTTTTAAATTTCCCTATACAAGTCTATGTACAATCAAGAGACCCCTGGGGCGGGCCCAATTTTGACCCTAGGAAAATAATTTGAACAAACTTGGTAGAGGTCCACTAGGCAATGCTACACACCAAATATCTAAGCTCTAGGCATTGTAGTTTCTGACAAGAAGATTTTTAAAATTTCCCTATATAAGTCTATATAAAATCAATTAACCATGGGACAGGGCCAATTTTGACCCTAGGTTAATAATTTGAACAAACTTGGTAGAGGTCCACTAGACAAAGCTACACACCAAATATCTAAGCTCCTGTAGTTTTGGACAAGAAAATTTTTGAAGTTTTTAATGAAATTAATATTTTTAGCAACTTTGGTCGAGCTTCATGCAAGGAACATCCATGTAAAGTTTCGTTGTCAACTGGTTAAGAAGAAGATGTTGTTTAAAGCAATTGTTGACGCACGCACGCACACACGGACGACGGACATCACGCGATCACAATAACTCACCTTGAGCACTTACCTCTGGTGAGGTATTAAAGTCACTTCTTGATCAAAGTGTTTTATAATTATAATACCTGTTTTTGTTCCTTCAAGAATTGGGGAATTTTCTCCATTAATAGATCATGGAAGAGTGGATGAAACCTGTACAGGGCACCATCAATAGCTATACCAACTTCTGCTTGTTTAATACGATCCAGTAAACATGCAATACCTTAAATATCAAACAGACAAACCAGTAATACAAAATGTCATCTATTATAGACAAGGCTACAGCACTTCAGAAGAAAGATAATTTAATATTTACTAATACAAAATGTCATCCATTATAGACAACTCTAGAGCTCTCCCATTGGTAAGTACAAAAACTAGAATTGATGATTACAGATTTAAAAAGAATCGGACAGAAAGCTAGAGCTTTGAAACAGAAGTGACTAATAACCCCGCTGCCACTTTGACACTAAGAATGCGAAAGTACACTATATAGCTAAGTTCAAGGGCACATGACTCTGGAATGTGTGCATCACTGGGCATGGAAATTGTGTCTTGCACAACTATACTTCATGGTGATGACATTTCATTGCAATCACTTTAGGAAAGTTGAGGTAGTTTGCTCCAAAAACTTGTGAAATAGTATGCAGACTGATCGACCAACCAACAGAGTGACTACAATACATCCCCTCTCAAACTTTGTTTGTGGGGTTATAAAATTTCAATATAAGAGGTTGAAATTATTATTGTGTTATTATATTATTACTAACATGATATTATACACAAACATACAGTGCAATCTCTCCAAAGCAAACCCTTTGGGAGTAGCAAAAATTATGTTGTTGTTGAGAGGTTGTTGCTCTAGAGAGGTTAAATTGATAGTTAAATTGTGCAGTGGGAAAAAATAATGCTGTTGTTGAAGGGAGGTTGTAGCTCAAGAGGGCCGCTCTTGAGAGGTTATACTGTATACACAAAGATGAATATATACACAAACATGTTAATACACACAAATATATGCACAAACATGAACATAATTATAACCAAAAATGAATATATACAAACAAGAGGGCCAAGACGGCCCTTGATCGCTCACCTGAGAACCAAGGCACTATAATTAATGACCAGATAATATAGTTTCCGTTCGTATGACCCATTTTTACGTAAATTTTGATATCAAAACCAACAATGAAGGTATAATACTGTTAAACAAGCTAAAACGCAGCAAATTTTCTAATCCAAGGGCCCATAACTCTTGAAGTTGTGGGCCGATTCCACCCATAACTGAAATTATCCAGGACCGTAAGTTCATACACATTCATTCCAAATATGATAAGGATTGGTGTATAAATGAAGGCAGCTGTTTAAACAAGCTAAAATATAGCAAATTTTCTCGGTCAAGGGCCCATAACTCTTGAAGTTCTAGTCCCATTCTGCCCATAATCAAAATTGTCCAAGATCTTTTGGTTATACACATTTACTGAAAATATGATTAGGATTGGTGAATTAATGAAGGCGCTAGAGTGTAAACAAGCTAAATATAGCAAAATTTTTAAGGGTCCATAACTCTAGAAGTTATGTGGTCATTAACATTGTGAGCAAATTTGATCACGATTCGTTAAGAGCTGTAGATGCTAGAGTGTAAACAAACTAATTGTGGACAGACAACGGACATTCATCAATCCTAAAAGCTCACCTGATGAAAAATATGCACACATATAAACATAAACACAAATATGACAAAAACGGAATGAACATTTACATAAATACACACACTAACATGAACAATAGAGCTGAGAGGTTTTATCAGTTTATCGGTATACTGTGATGTCAGCCAGACAATATAAATATCACAATATTTTTTCAGCATACTGATATATCGGGAACTTTATGCAAAACTTATTATTGTAAAAATAGTCCAAATATACTAGTAGTCTAGAAGTATAATTCATGTTTAAATGCTGGTCAATCATGACACTCATACATACACACAATTATACATGTATTAATAAGTTCAACACTACAGTTGTGGTACTACCAATTCAACAGTTGTGGTGCTACAGATTTAACAGTTATGATACTACAGATTCAACAGTTGTGGTACTACAGATTTAACAGTTATGGTATTACATATTTAACAGTTATGATACTACAGGTTAAACAGTTGTGGTACTACAGATTTAACAGTTATGATACTTCAGATTCAACAGTTGTGGTACTACAGATTTAACAGTTATGGTATCACATATTTAACAGTTATGATACTACAGATTCAACAGTTGTGGTACTACAGATTTAACAGTTATGGTATTACATATTTAACAGTTCTGATACTACAGGTTAAACAGTTGTGATACTACAGATTTAACAGTTGTGGTACTACAGATTTAACATTATGATAATACAGGTTAAACAGTTATGATACTACAAGTTAAACAGTTGTGGTACTACTGATTTAACAGTTATGATACTACAGGTTAAACAGTTGTGATACTACAGATTCAACAGTTATGATACTACAGATTTTACAGTTATGATACTACAGGTTAAACAGTAGTGATACTACAGATTCAATAGTTATGGTACTACATATTTAACAGTTATGATACTACAGGTTTAACAGTTATGATACTACAGATTTAACAGTTGTGATACTACAGGTTAAACAGTTATGATACTACAGGTTCAACAGTTGTGATACTACAGATTCAACAGTTGTGATACTACAGGTTTAACAGTTATGATACTACAGGTTTAACAGTTATGATACTACAGATTCAACAGTTGTGATACTACATATTTAACGGTTATGATACTACAGGTTTAACAGTTATGGTACTGCAGGTTAAACAGTTGTGGGACTACAGATTTAACAGTTATGGTATTACATATTTAACAGTTATGATACTACAGATTTAACAGTTGTGATACTACAGGTTTAACAGTTATGATACTACAGATTTAACAGTTGTGATACTACATATTTAACAGTTATGATACTACAGATTTAACAGTTGTGATACTACAGATTTAACAGTTATGGTACTACATATTTAACAGTTATGATACTACAGGTTTAACAGTTATGATACTACAGATTTAACAGTTGTGATACTACAGGTTAAACAGTTATGATACTACAGGTTCAACAGTTGTGATACTACAGATTCAACAGTTGTGATACTACAGATTTAACAGTTGTGATACTACATATTTAACAGTTATGATACTACAGATTTAACAGTTGTGATACTACAGGTTTAACAGTTATGATACTACATATTTAACAGTTGTGATACTACATATTTAACAGTTGTGATACTACAGATTTAACAGTTATGGTACTACATATTTAACAGTTATGATACTACAGGTTTAACAGTTATGATACTACAGATTTAACAGTTGTGATACTACAGGTTAAACAGTTATGATACTACAGGTTCAACAGTTGTGATACTACAGATTCAACAGTTGTGATACTACAGGTTTAACAGTTATGATACTACAGGTTTAACAGTTATGATACTACAGATTCAACAGTTGTGATACTACATATTTAACGGTTATGATACTACAGGTTTAACAGTTATGATACTACAGGTTAAACAGTTGTGATACTACAGATTTAACAGTTGTGGTACTACAGATTTAACATTATGATAATACAGGTTAAACAGTTATGATACTACAAGTTAAACAGTTGTGGTGCTACAGATTTAACAGTTATGATACTACAAGTTAAACAGTTGTGGTGCTACAGATTTAACAGTTATGATACTACAGATTCAACAGTTGTGGTACTACAGATTTAACAGTTATGATACTACAGGTTTAACAGTTATGATACTACAGATTTTACAGTTATGATACTACAGGTTAAACAGTAGTGATACTACAGATTCAATAGTAATGGTACTACATATTTTACAGTTATGATACTACAGGTTTAACAGTTATGATACTACAGATTTAACAGTTGTGATACTACAGATTTAACAGTTGTGATACTACAGGTTAAACAGTTATGATACTACAGGTTCAACAGTTGTGATACTACAGATTCAACAGTTGTGATACTACAGATTTAACAGTTGTGATACTACATATTTAACAGTTATGATACTACAGATTTAACAGTTGTGATACTACAGATTTAACAGTTGTGATACTACATATTTAACAGTTATGATACTACAGATTTAACAGTTGTGATACTACATATTTAACAGTTATGATACTACAGATTTAACAGTTGTGATACTACAGATTTAACAGTTGTGATACTACAGATTTAACAGTTGTGATACTACAGATTTAACAGTTGTGATACTACAGGCTACAAATAGATGTCACCTGTCTGCATGCGCATCTTAACTAGAGCTGTCACAAGGTAACAAATACCCCACATGCTGTATAGATCCACGGGAGTTGCACTTGACACATCACCTTGTGGTGGTTAACATTTGTGATAATTTATTTCAAAATCCTTTGATGAATGACAAAGTTACAGAGCAAACACGTTTCGGGACAGACAGACAGACAGACTGAACAACAGTCAAAGTGACTCCTTTATAGTCCCCACTTTCTAGTTGTGGTATAATAACAACATGATTGACAGAGAATTAAATTATAATTATACATACAGACAAAATGTACACACAAACATAAACATCAATACATAATAACAAAATGTGTACACATATGCACAACATACGCATACAAACATGCATTTAAACTTAACAATATAACAGTAAACATGCCTAGAGATATTAAAGTGGCTGCTCTAGTTGATACAAGTTGACAAACATGGTGGATGACTCTGCATTCTATTTCTGATGCATGTTCAAAGTACATATCATGTAGAGCATGACGAACATGCTTAAATCTTACATCTTCTTCACTGAAAATATTTATATCATGCAAAGTAGGACAAAAGTATATTATACAAGGTAGAATTGTATTATATTCCAATACAACAGAATAGCAAACAGTAGCAGCTTGGGGGGAACCTAGCTTATAACAAATAGCATACTGTTTGTTCTTTGTAATATATCTGCCAGGTATAGTATTCAGCATTATAATGAATGTTGATAAAATACAGAAAGGCTTATCATCTTGAAAGTCTGATTTAAACAGATATAGTACATGAAACAAACAGTATGAAGCAATTTAAGCAAGGCACAATACACAGAAATTTATTCTACTCAATTTATTACGTGCCTATGGCAACTAATGTGGCTGCGCGTGTTGATACTAGCTGACAGACATGATGAAGAACACGACATTCAAGTTCTACCACAAAAGGATTATGGAAATCTTCAAATACTTTTCTGGTATGAACAAAGCGAACATCTTCTTCACTGAAAATGTAAATTTGTAACAGCAACTAAATATTAAATAAAACCTTTCGCCATTTTCACTATATTTGTCCCCAAAGTGTTCCACATTTGACCAAAAATGAAGTATTATGTATCATGAAATTAACACTTTTGTTGAACAGGTACATGTCCAGTCCACATTGTTCTAAAGTGGTTTTACTGTATCAGCTGTCTTAAGAAAAAAAAATTTATAACACCATGTACATGCGTTGCGGACACTACACATGTCAATTGTCACATGCAGAAAGTAAGTAACTGACCTAAGTGTACATAACAAAGTAAGTAACTGACCTAAGTGTACATAACTAAGTAAGTAACTGACCTAAGTGTACATAACTAAGTAAGTAACTGACCTAAGTGTACATAACAAAGTAAGTAACTGACCTAAGTGTACATAACTAAGTAAGTAACTGACCTAAGTGTACATAACAAAGTAAGTAACTGACCTAAGTGTACATAATTAAGTAAGTAACTGACCTAAGTGTACATAACAAAGTAAGTAACTGACCTAAGTGTACATAATAACTAAGTAAGTAACTGACCTAAGTGTACATAACAAAGTAAGTAACTGACCTAAGTGTACATAACTAAGTAAGTAACTGACCTAAGTGTACATAACTAAGTAAGTAACTGACCTAAGTGTACATAACAAAGTAAGTAACTGACCTAAGTGTACATAACTAAGTAAGTAACTGACCTAAGTGTACATAACTAAGTAAGTAACTGACCTAAGTGTACATAACTAAGTAAGTAACTGACCTAAGTGTACATAACAAAGTAAGTAACTGACCTAAGTGTACATAACTAAGTAAGTAACTGACCTAAGTGTACATAATAACTAAGGAAGTAACTGACCTAGTATACATAACTAAGTAAGTAACTGACCTAAGTGTACATAACAAAGTAAGTAACTGACCTAAGTGTACATAACTAAGTAAGTAACTGACCTAAGTGTACATAATAACTAAGTAAGTAACTGATCCTAGTGTACATAACAAAGTAAGTAACTGACCTAAGTGTACATAATAACTAAATAAGTAACTGACCTAAGTGTACATAATTACTAAGTAAGTAACTGACCTAAGTGTACATAATAACTAAGTAAGTAACTGATCCTAGTGTACATAACAAAGTAAGTAACTGACCTAAGTGTACATAATAACTAAGTAAGTAGTAAGTAACTGATCCTAGTGTACATAACAAAGTAAGTAACTGACCTAAGTGTACATAATAACTAAGTAAGTAACTGATCCTAGTGTACATAACAAAGTAAGTAACTGACCTAAGTGTACATAATAACTAAGTAAGTAACTGACCTAAGTGTACATAATAACTAAGTAAGTAACTGACCTAAGTGTACATAATTACTAAGTAAGTAACTGATCCTAAGTGTACATAATAACTAAGTAAGTAACTGACCTAAGTGTACATAATAACTAAGTAAGTAACTGACCTAAGTGTACATAATAACTAAGTAAGTAACTGACCTAAGTGTACATAATAACTAAGTAAGTAACTGACCTAAGTGTACATAATTACTAAGTAAGTAACTGACCTAAGTGTACATAATAACTAAGTAAGTAACTGATCCTAGTGTACATAACAAAGTAAGTAACTGACCTAAGTGTACATAACTTAGTAAGTAACTGACCTAAGTGTACATAATAACTAAGTAAGTAACTGGTCCTAGTGTACATAACAAAGTAAGTAACTGACCTAAGTGTACATAATAACTAAGTAAGTAACTGACCTAAGTGTACATAATAACTAAGTAAGTAACTGACCTAAGTGTACATAATAACTAAGTAAGTAACTGACCTAAGTGTACATAATAACTTAGTAAGTAACTGACCTAAGTGTACATAATAACTAAGTAAGTAACTGATCCTAGTGTACATAACAAAGTAAGTAACTGACCTAAGTGTACATAATAACTAAGTAAGTAACTGACCTAAGTGTACATAATAACTAAGTGAGTAGCTGATCCTAGTGTACATAACAAAGTAAGTAACTGACCTAAGTGTACATAACTAAGTAAGCAAATGACCTAAGTGTACATAACTAAGTAAGTAACTGACCTAAGTGTACATAACTAAGTAAGTAACTGACCTTAGTGTACATAACTAAGTAAGTAACTGACCTAAGTGTACATAACTAAGTAAGTAACTGACCTAAGTGTACATAACTAAGTAAGTAACTGACCTAAGTGTACATAACAAAGTAAGTAACTGACCAAGTATACGTAACTAGGTAAGTGTACATCTTAGCTAAGTTACATAAGTAAGGAAGCATTAACACATTTAAATCTAATTAATGTCAAGGTCAATTAGAGGTGAGGCAATATGAATTAATTAGAAATGGTCCAAGGCAAGATCTGTACAAGTATCATTAGATAAATGGTAAACGTTACTGTATGTAGAACTCTTTAGAAATGCCCCCAATTACATCATACTGTAAGGACTGTATGTGAAAGTAAGAAAACACTAAGTTGTCTGTTTAAAGATGTTTATTATTATATTATTTATTGTAAGATGCGTTCATTTACAGCACACAACTTTGTTGCGGACACTACATAATTGTTCTTTCAAAGTCTAGTTACATAGATATCAATGATGTTAATTTATAATTATATATTATAATGTCTTGGAATATAAGAAAAATATATCCTGTCATATATATATGACAGAATGATAAACATTATACAATATTTCTATAAATAAGTACAATATATCTTTATATACAAAGTTTGAGTAATATACAATTATAATGTTAAGTAATTGTGTCAGTTAATAAATGTTAAATATATTATGTTTTGATCTGATTAGTTAATTACATGTAGTATCTTATTAAAGACACTCCTTGATAAGTAGTTCACACATATTATATTTAACAATGTTCAGTCTCACCAACATAACATGTAATTCTAATTATCTTTGATCCTGTCCCTTAAAGGGGCATGCCCTGGAACTGAAGCGTCTCAAATAGCAATCAAATTGGTATCATTTTAATGCTTAAATCAATTAATGAAAGCCCTGTAAAATATTTACAAAACATCCCGCTAGTTTACTCAAAATACACATTTCAAGATTTACCAAACCTGCCGATTTCGGCTTCAGGAATTATTTGTCATTTTCACAACTCGACCCTTTCAGTATCTGTCAAAACCAAAAATATCGCGGAAAAATGTCAACAAACTGAAATGGTAAGTATTTCTCATGTTATGTTCACTTGAAAGGCAGCGCACATGCTCAGTCAAACTCAGATGTATCGGAAATATCGTTGTGGTATTCAAACCGACATACAAATACCGACGCGCGCATTATAGGGTCATTTTTGCGCGGACATTCTTCTTTGACTTTTTGGTAATAATTGGTTTTACAAGTGACAAACGCATTTTTGGTGTACGAAAAAAAAGACACAGCAGTATGTAAGTAATAAATGACAAAATGAGTACAATAATCATGAAGAAGGGCAGATATATCTGAATGGAAATTAATGAGCGGTAGAAATGGAAGATGAGAGATTGAATGAATGTGATATGATTTTGAGAGCGAGTCTGTGTAATGTGTAACAGTGGTCAGTTACATGTAGGTGTAAGGAGTTGATAGTAAAATTTATAATAAGTGTTGAAAGTCAGAAGTAAGAGTTGTAAGATAGTTGTAGACAGAACAGTACAAGGAAAATTTGTGAAAGTGAATGTTAGAGAAGTTTAAACAAGAGTGCAAAATTTCACAAAATATGCCCGTCTAAAAGTTTGGGAAACCATGATTGGCAAATAATATATATCTTTTTTAAAATATGCAACATTTTATAAATATGACATGTAGCACCATACACATTTTTCATCGATATCCAGACAGCCTTGTGATCTGAGAAATATAAACACTTTCTACACACTTCATTTTTAGTCAATTTTCAATGTATCAAGGGGCATAACTGACAAGTGCCAGGGGCAATTATGCTGGCTATCCAACTTAACCAATATCTAGTGCCAAGAAATATATTTACACAGTTTGGTGAAGATCGATGGGTAATCGGTCAACTTACAGAGCAGACACTGTATCAGGGGCATAACTCAAAAGTGTCTCGAGAGAGCGACAGGGCTGATTATCATTCTTGGCCAAGATCTTGTGCCCATAAACATTTTCAATAAGTTTGATGAAGATTGATTGATAATTGGTTGATTTTAGAGGGTGGATGCTGCATTTTGGTCAATTTTCAATGTATCAAAGGGCATAACTCAGAAAAGCCAGGGAAGATCGGGCTGGTTATCAAATATGAATGAGATTTCATGCCCATAAATATTTCAATCAAGTTTGGTGAGGATCCGAATAAAACTGTTTGAATTAGTTCAAACTGTTAACAAGTTTGGTGAAGATTGGATGCATACTATTTTAATTAGAGTTGGGACATTATGCTGAATGTTTAAAACGCACTTAGTGACCCTGTGAGCCAGTTTATGATCCTAAAAAAAATTATATTGGAAGTTGACCTAAATATCATGTAGATGCAACTTCTGACCAAGTTTGACGAAGATCTGATGTACACTATTTGAATTAGAGTCCGGACATGTTGAATGTTTAAAATGCACTTAGTGACCATATGACCTAGTTTTTGACCCGGCATGACCCATATTCGAACTTGACCTAGATGCAACTTCTGACCAAGTTTGGTGAAGATCTGATGTACACTATTTGAATAAGAGTCCGGACAATGTGCTGGATGCCACCGCCACCAGCCCGCCATGGGGTTTCAACATAACATAACATAATTCAACGTCTTTTGAAGGGCGTATAAAAATTGATTAGTCATAGATGGATATATATATATAATATATGAAGTATCAATAATAATAATAATACATAATTGCATTATATTAAAAAAGAAATATACTGGTATGTAGTATCAAGTATTAATTATAAATAACATCATTATGTTAAAAACGAAAATTAGGAATAAAACAAGATGTGTTTTATAAACACCATGCCCCCTCCGGTTGCCCTTTTTGAAAATGCACAGGTCCTGTAGAGATTGTCATACTGAACCAAGATATGAAGTTTGATGATTGCAGGTGGAAGCGTTTTGATTTACTAGGCAAGGTTAAGTTTGGTACAGGCAAACAAAGGGCCCTAAATCTGCTAAAAATTATCAAATCACAAAACCCTGATAATATGTGCTGGTGAACTTGGTGACAATATTTCTATCAAAGTTTGGTAAAAATCCTGTGAGAAATACAGAAGTAGTTGCAAACAAAAGAGTATTTCTCTATATATTACATATGCACAAAATAACAAAGGGCCATAATTCCGTCAAAATTTATCGAATCATAAAACCTTTACAACATGCATTGGGTATCTCGATAACAATAGTTCCATGAAAGTTTTATCAAAATCCCTGGAGAAAACAAGGAAACAAGAGTATTTCGCTGTTACAATCACACAAAATAAACAAAGGGCCATAATTCCGTCAAAAATGTCAATGTTTAAGAACTATATGTATAACTATGTTCCTTAAGTTTAATTCTCATGCGCCTATCCTTCATTTACAACACTTTATTAACTTTCTGTTCATTACCGAGTTACCTATTTGCTAGTGCTAGCTGATGAAGCTTTTGTTCTGTCTTTGACCATTTTACTCATCATAGTATACTTTGTTTTCAGCACTTTTCTATGCTCAGTACTTAACCATTTCATCTCTTTATTTGCTGATATTTCAGCCAATAGTGTTCTGCTATTTTTTCCCTCTTTCACAACTTCTGATGTTGCAGTGTCTTCCTAATTTGGTCTTTCTCCTTTCCAAGTTTGTGATTTTCTGAGTCTCATTTTATTTGGCCCTTATCTTTTTAAATCTATCTGTAATGGTTGTTTCTTTCTATTTCTGCTTTCCAGGATATACATTTCTTATCTTTTGGTCATTATCCATAATTGTTGCAACAATTAGACTTAATATTAACATATCAAAAATTAATACAATCATGTAGTGTCCGCAACGCAAAAATAATTCATAAAAATGTGTCAGTAATTTTTTTGTCTCAGAAAAGTCACATATCTTTAATTTAGTTTTCATATTTTTTAGCAATCCCTCTACTTTCAATACATATAAATATTAAGATTGATAAAAAGTTTCAAATATCTCTTTCAGACCATGTGAAAAGTACACAAATTTCATTGTTTTGTCATTTCAGTCGGAAAAGTAAATTATTCATTGGCATTTCTCTAATATGTTTTCATTACTGTAATCAAAACAAATTAAAATATTAAAACAAAAAAAACTAAAAAAACTTGAGGAATCTCATAATTAGAAGCCTATTTTATGTTTGCGTTGCGGACACTACACCGTTGCAGACAAAGCTTTTAATAAATTGTGATAAAACTAAAAGGCATATGATTGCAGCATTTTATATGTGGAAACATGTGCCAAAGGCATCTTATATAGCAACATGGCTGGATCTGTATTTCCTTCTTGGTGGAGTGTGGGGAGCTGTGTTGCGGACACTACAAAATATGACCCTCTGCAGTGATAATTTTACCATTTTTCAGAACAAAAAACGAAATATTTGAATCACACTAAAAAATATGACATATAACCAAATTATATAAAATTTCGTGTATTCTCATATTGGTCCACTAAAAGTTCATTCGGTCCAGTAATATTTGCATTTTCACTGGACCAAATGTCCAGTGCTAAAAAAAGTTTTTTGTGAAGAATGAGATTACATTTTACGTTTTTTCATCACTACTGCATCTAAAATATGTCCAGACAGACCATTTTTACGATACAAACTTATTGTATATGATAACTTGCGAAACAAATATCAAATTGTGAGGAAGTCCCGGACCAGGCAAGTTTACTCGTATATCCAAAAATCGCTTCTCAATTAGTTAATTCATAATCAACAACAATATACGTGTCAGTATGTATAATGGTCCCAGGTCACTGTCAATGAATTGCTAATTTGCTCAACTGTCGTATTTTTTGCACCTTTGGTCGACTAATTTATTGACAAGATAACATGCGTGTATTGACTAAAGATTTTGATTTTTCTCTATAATTTATTATTATATTTTACTTGCTTCTTTCTATTTTTTTTTTTCGGTTAATCGATTACTGATTTAATAACCGTTTAATCGGACAAATGAACGGTTAATCGATTAACCGTTTACATCCCTAGTATATATGTATACCTCACGTATTATCACTTCTACAGTATATATGTATACCTCACATATTATCACTTCTACAGTATATATGTATACCTCACGTATTATCACTTCTACAGTATATATGTATACCTCACGTATTATCACTTCTACAGTATATATGTATACCTCACGTATTATCACTTCTACAGTATATATGTATACCTCACATATTATCACTTCTACAGTATATATGTATACCTCACATATTATCACTTCTACAGTATATATGTATACCTCACGTATTATCACTTCTACAGTATATATGTATACCTCACGTATTATCACTTCTACAGTATATATGTATACCTCACGTATTATCACTTCTACAGTATATATGTATACCTCACGTATTATCACTTCTACAGTATATTTGTATACCTCACATATTATCACTTCTACAGTATATATGTATACCTCACATATTATCACTTCTACAGTATATATGTATACCTCACATATTATCACTTCTACAGTATATATGTATACCTCACGTATTATCACTTCTACAGTATATATGTATACCTCACGTATTATCACTTCTACAGTATATATGTATACCTCATGTATTATCACTTCTACAGTATATATGTATACCTCACATTTATCACTTCTACAGTATATATGTATACCTCACATTTATCACTTCTACAGTATATATGTATACCTCACATTTATCACTTCTACAGTATATATTATACCTCATGTATTATCATTTCTACAGTATATATGTATACCTCATGTATTATCATTTCTACAGTATATATGGATACCTCACATTTATCACTTCTATAGTATATAATTATGTATACCTCACGTATTATCAGTTCTACAGTATATTTGTATACCTAACACTAATATAATCAGCCCTACTGAATAGTAGTCCACCCACACTCATACAGTCTTCGAAATTAGCATTTTGAAATTACCCGCCATTCGGGCCAGTAACTTTACACAAGAGGGCCATGATGGCCCTATAAATGCTCACCAGGAGAAAAGGTCATTTGGAGATTAACATTGTTGAAGTTTTCTATACGAGTCCAAGTAAGATCAAGTGACCCATCTGGGCCGTTTTTTATCCCATGGCCATTATATGAACAGATTTAAAAGAGGTCCATTAGACAAAGCTAGATACCAAAAATCTTAGCTCTAGGCCTTGTGGTTTCGGAGAAGAAGATCTTTTAAAATTTTCCTATATAAAATAGAACAAGTTAAATGTTTGTACGGCGCAAAATCGCATCCGGCAATTCAATACTAGAATGTGGCCTATGTAACATTTTTGAAGTTTCAGATCAAACGAATTTGTTATTTTGACTTAACTGATCCCGAAACTAAAGTGATCATCTACTCCATCAAAAATACAAGCCGTTGATGTTTCATGAATCTGGTCATATGGTTCTACAGTTCACGAGGTACTCTATATGTAGTCCCTGTTTCCACCCTAAAATTAAAATCAGGGGAAACTATCACCGCGATGTATCAGACGTTGCAATATCTGCTGGAATGCATTTAAAATATTTAAATAAAGTCTCCAAAAATAATATACTCCGTTGTCTGAGGGTACGTTGTCGTAAAAACCTGGTATAACGGTCCCAAACATAGATTTTCAACTGTAAAGTGACCATCTATATCGAACCATAAAGTGACCGTCTATGTCGAACCAATTAAGTCATCATTTCTCACCTGATCGGACATTTTTTGTATTGAGCTCCGAAATCGATATTTAATTAATGACAATTGCGTAAACAAGTCAGTGTCCACGCTCGCGATTATAAAATTAGTCTGTGTGAATATGTTTATAATGTTTTGTTTATTTGCGACATGTTGCTAAAATAAATACATCGAAACGTATAAATACCGTGTTCCATATCTTATAACACGATTAAATGATTATTACAACACACCGACGATCGCTCCAAAATGTAATAAACACAGCGAATTTCTCTAATAATTTATACATCGAAGTTCATTTAGATCGAACACTAAGTCCTTTGATATTAAGAGTTTCGGCTGCATTTTCAAGAGCACGACCATTCGGGCTACCAAATAGCAAGATGCACTAGACTGGACCAGTAAGCTATTGCTTGACGTTGGGACCTGCCTTAATGTCGAACCCTGTCGTCAGAGTGCCCATATAAATACTAAACTAGTTCTCGTTGTAGCGCACCAGGCAGAGTCAAATTCTCAGTCAACTGAAACCACTTTTATTGAAATATTGACACGTTTCTAGTAATTTATAGGTGATTAACATTGACGAGACGACAACGATATGAAACAGCTACTAGTATTCGGTGAATGTCACGTGATCATTGAGACTATTAGCGAGTCCGATTAACAACTTGAATAATACACAGTCTGTATGTACACATGAACACCACTTAAAAATTTTGCTCCATCCTCAGTAATATAACACAATGCTGGATAGTGTACTAAATTCAACGCCATGTTTGTTTACTATAGTAGGATTGGATTCGGTTCGTTTATTGACAGATGGGCGGATTCATTCCCGTTGTTGTTTATCGAGCTCGCTCCATTCTTAGACTATAAATAGCGACTGCGTCATCAAGCTAACACTAGTTGGTGTGAGTAACACGTGACCTCGCTCTATTTCTGTTTTGTTTATATCACGTGATGACCATTGCGGATATTTCGGGCACTGTCAGTAATCTGCTTCGGTGCAAGAAGTTGCGATTTTGCATTGCCACTTAAAAATAAGCATTCCAGAGTGTACGGCGACTTTCCGTCGCCGTACAATAAACCCCAGGGCAGGGCTAATTTTGACCCCGGGGCCATAATTTGAACAAACTTGGTAGAGGTCCACTAGACTATGCTACACACCTACACATCAAAGCTCAAGGCATTGTAGTTTTTGACAAGAAGATTTTTTAAATTTCCTATATAAGTCTATGTAAAATCAAGTTACCCCCGGGGCGGAGCCAATTTTGACCCCAGGGGAATAATTTGAACAAACTTTGTAGAGTTCCATTAGACAATGCTACATACCAAATATCTCAGCTCTAGGCCCTGTGGTTTTGGACAAGAAGATTTTTAAAGTTTTTTTCTATTTGTTGCCATAGCAACCAGAGTTTTTAATGAAATTTAATTTTTTGAACAACTTTGAAAGGGGACCACCCAAGGATCATTCCAGCAAAGTTTGGTTGCAATCGGCATAGCGGTGTAGGAGGAGATGTTGTTTTAAGTAAACATGGACGCCACGTAACGAAGCACGACGGACGCAGGGCGATCACAAAAGCTCACCCTGATCACATTCGTGCTCTGGTGAGCTAAAAAGTTACTCGCCCAAAACCAAATTTACTAGCCCGAATTACAAAATCCTATATTGACATATTTTTCCCTGTTAACCCATTAATGCTTAGAGGTAAACATATATCTCTTATCACTAACCATTACAGTTTATTTGGCAAACCCTTTGTTAATCTCAAACCCATTGTTTTAAATTGAGCCATTTTTTAATCATTAAAAGTTTGTCGAGCATAATTTTTTTTTTTGAAACCATTATTCTGTCTCTATCAGAAAATTTACAGATTGTAACTTCATTTTCTATGGCTCTTACTCATTTTATCTTGTTGTTGCAATATTATTAAAATGTAATTGGGAGATACTTTTATGAAATTAACCTAAAGAATAATAATCCAACATAAACCAGGCGCGTAGCTGCCTATACGCAAGTACGCGGCTGAATCCACATGATTCTGACAAAAAAAAAAAATCAGGAATTTTTTAAAATCACAAAAATCTACTTCATTAATGTATAAACCCTTGACGCCTTAATGTATTCTATTTGTCCATATTCTTTATGGTACCAAAACTGACTTCTTGAGAACTACATTAATGACCCTGAAATCGCCTAGAATGCACCAGATTGCACCATTATTCTCAAAATTTTCCGGGGGAGCATGCCGCTGGACCCCCCTAGCTTAATCCTGAATCCACATCCATGGAGGGCTAGCTACGCGCCTGTAAACTGAGTAAAATTTCCATAAGACTTAATTACTTTGTGGAGATTTCACCCTGCAAGTGTCTCACATGATTAAATTTCAAAGATAAGATACCACAATTAGAAAAGATTATCATTAAACACACATTAAATGATGTATGGTTGCACGATGTAGCGCTGTTATCCGAAAATAATTGTTATCCGAAATTCGTCTACTTACGAATATAAGTGTAACGATTGTTCTTCAAAATGAACGAGTCTTTGATACTTTGTTGGTCATAATGCTTAATAAAACATTTTATTGGATAACATAAGATACACTAAGTACAATCAAAACATGTGATTGTCAAGTGAAGTGTGTAACTATTTTCGGAAAATACGACACGGACTGTACGGTATGGTACAAACTTTATCCAGTTCCACTCACGATGCAGAAAGAAAACCTCTCCACTAATTGGATTAAATTGTCATCTGTATAATGAATGACAGCTTAGGGCAATTAAAATAGGTGTTGATAGGTCCAAACAAACAACATACATCGACATGGTCAATTTAAATATGACTGATAAGTGGCCAATTCTTGTGGATGTCGTACAACACACGGGCGACTGATTTTGATTGTTCTGTGCAATGGATCAAGAATCGGAAATTTTACTCGCCGTGGGGCGAGCAGAAACAATTTTCGCCAGGGCGATCGGGCGAGTGCTAATTTCGAAGACTGCTCATATAGTCAGTCCTACAGTAAACTAGTACACCTCACACTCATATAATCAGTCCTACAGTAAACTAGTACACCTCACACTCATATAGTCAGTCCTACAGTAAACTAGTACACCTCACACTCATATAGTCAGTCCTACAGTAAACTAGTACACCTCACACTCATATAATCAGTCCTACAGTAAACTAGTACACCTCAAACTCATATAGTCAGTCCTACAGTAAACAAGTACACCTCACACTCATATAATCAGTCCTACAGTAAACTGGTACACCTCACACTCATATAGTCAGTCCTACAGTAAACTAGTACACCTCACACTCATATAATCAGTCCTACAGTAAACTAGTACACCTCACACTCATATAGTCAGTCCTACAGTAAACTAGTACACCTCACACTCATATAATCAGTCCTACAGTAAACTAGTACATCTCACACTCATTTAATCAGTCCTACTGCATAGTAGTATACCTCACACTCATATAGTCAATCCTACAGTAAACTAGTACACCTCACACTCATATAATCAGTCCTACAGTAAACTAGTACACCTCACACTCATTTAATCAGTCCTACTGCATAGTAGTACACCTCACACTCATATAGTCAGTCCTACAGTAAACTAGTACACCTCACACTCATATAATCAGTCCTACAGTAAACTAGTACACCTCACACTCATTTAATCAGTCCTACTGCATAGTAGTACATCTCACACTCATATAGTCAGTCCTACAGTAAACTAGTACACCTCACACTCATATAATCAGTCCTACAGTAAACTAGTACACCTCATACTCATTTAATCAGTCCTACTGCATAGTGGTACACCTCACACTCATATAGTCAATCCTACAGTAAACTAGTACACCTCACACTCATATAATCAGTCCTACAGTAAACTAGTACACCTCACACTCATTTAATCAGTCCTACTGCATAGTAGTACACCTCACACTCATATAATCAGTCCTACAGTAAACTAGTACACCTACCTCACACTCATATAATCAGTCCTACAGTAAACTAGTACACCTCACACTCATTTAATCAGTCCTACTGCATAGTAGTACACCTCACACTCATATAGTCAGTCCTACAGTAAACTAGTACACCTCACACTCATATAATCAGTCCTACAGTAAACTAGTACACCTCACACTCATTTAATCAGTCCTACTGCATAGTAGTACACCTCACACTCATATAGTCAGTCCTACAGTAAACTAGTACACCTCACACTCATATAATCAGTCCTACAGTAAACTAGTACACCTCACACTCATTTAATCAGTCCTACTGCATAGTAGTATACCTCACACTCATATAGTCAATCCTATTGTATAGTAGTACACCTCACACTCATATAATCAGTCCTATAGTCAACAAGTACACCTCACACTCATTTAATCAGTCCTATTGTATAGTAGTACACCTCACACTCATATAATCAGTCCTACAGTATAGTAGTATACCTCACACTCATATAATCAGTCCTACTGTATAGTAGTTTACCTCACACTCATATAATCAGTCCTACAGTAAACTAGTACACCTCACACTCATATAATCAGTCCTATTGTATAGTAGTATACCTCACACTCTTATAATCAGTCCTATTGTATAGTAGTACACCTCACACTCATATAGTCAGTCCTATTGTATAGTAGTACACCTCACACTCATATAGTCTGTCATACTGTATAGTAGTACACCTCACACTCATATAATCAGTCCTACAGTATAGTAGTACACCTCACACTCATATAATCAGTCCTATTGTATAGTAGTATACCTCACACTCATATAATCAGTCCTACAGTATAGTAGTACACCTCACACTCATATAATCAGTCCTATTGTATAGTAGTACACCTCACACTCATATAGTCAGTCCTATTGTATAGTAGTATACCTCACACTCATATAGTCTGTCATACTGTATAGTAGTACACCTCACACTCATATAATCAGTCCTACAGTATAGTAGTACACCTCACACTCATATAATCAGTCCTACTGTATAGTAGTATACCTCACACTCATATAATCAGTCCTATTGTATAGTAGTATACCTCACACTCATATAATCAGTCCTACAGTATAGTAGTACACCTCACACTCATATAATCAGTCCTATTGTATAGTAGTACACCTCACACTCATATAATCAGTCCTATTGTATAGTAGTATACCTCACACTCATATAATCAGTCCTATTGTATAGTAGTACACCTCCCACTCATATAATCAGTCCTATTGTATAGTAGTACACCTCACACTCATATAGTCAGTCCTATTGTATAGTAGTACACCTCACACTCATATAGTCAGTCCTATTGTATAGTAGTACACCTCACACTCATATAGTCTGTCATACTGTATAGTAGTATACCTCACACTCATATAATCAGTCCTACAGTATAGTAGTATACCTCACACTCATATAATCAGTCCTACTGTATAGTAGTATACCTCACACTCATATAGTCTGTCATACTGTATAGTAGTATACCTCACACTCATATAATCAGTCCTACTGTATAGTAGTATACCTCACACTCATATAGTCTGTCATACTGTATAGAAATACACCTCACACTCATATAATCAGTCCTACAGTATATTTGTTTACCTCACACTCATATAATCAGTCCTACAGTATAGTAGTACACCTCCCACTCATATAATCAGTCCTACAGTATAGTAGTACACCTCCCACTCATATAGTCAGTCCTACTGTATAGTAGTATACCTCACACTCATATAGTCTGTCCTACAGTATATTTGTTTACCTCGCACTCATATAATCAGTCCTACAGTATAGTAGTACACCTCCCACTCATATAATCAGTCCTACAGTATAGTAGTACACCTCCCACTCATATAGTCAGTCCTACTGTATAGTAGTATACCTCACACTCATATAGTCTGTCCTACAGTATATTTGTTTACCTCGCACTCATATAATCAGTCCTACAGTATAGTAGTACACCTCCCACTCATATAATCAGTCCTACTGTATAGTAGTATACCTCACACTCATAATATGTACAATAGTAGATAGACAAGACAGTAAGTTATAATTTTACCTCAATACTTCAGATACATATTTGGAATAAAATCTATTTCTTGTATCCAGTTCTTCACTCCAATGATCTTGAAATAAAACATCACATTTTTTCATCTTCTCAATTACTAGACGTACAATTTCTCCAAGGTATTGACCAGATATCATTTTTTCAAAGCTGAAGAAAAAAGAAAAAGTCTTCTATCAATATAAGATAAAGACATAGATGTATCAGTACAATGCATTACCCTTCTTATATCAATATGAAGTCAAAGCCGTATTATTACAGTATAAAGTAATTGTCTTATTGTATCAATATAAAGTAAATATCAATATAAAGTAATTGTCCAATTATGTCAATATAAAGTAATTGTCTCATTAAACAATATGAAGTAATTTTCTGATTATGTCATTATAAAGTAATTATTATGTCAATATCAAGTAATTGTCTTATTAAAACAATATAAAGTAATTATCTCATTTAAAGACATTGAACCAGGAATGCGAGACATGTGACTTATGGACCAGAAAGTCCCCTAATTCCACAGTAGGGGGTAATAAAACAGACAGGGTCATTGATAGACTAGCACCTGTTTACATAATCTGTTACTCTATGCTTATAAAAACAAAAGCAATTTAGTCATAAACTTATTATCACTGTAAATCAATAAAACTTATTACCCCACTGTTTGACTAGCTGTCAAGTCTACAGACCATGACCAGACTGGTTTTATCTGATTAGGGGCAATAAAACAATTAAGAGATTAGACCACATGTGGATTTTTTGGGGGGTCACTTATATAGTAGCTGTTCAATGTCTTTAACACTATAAAGTAATTGCCTTATTATGTCAATATAAGTATGTCAATATAAAGTCAATGTCTTATTTATGTCAATATAAAATGTAAAAATACAGATTTGATTTACCATGAAGGAACAATAACACAGCTACATGTACATTAAAAACACTTAATGTAACTGGAACAGCTGAGACTCACAAGATAACAGTTATGATTAAAACAAACAATAAAGCGGAACCAACTGATACATATGATATGATTAACACATTTGAGACTGACCATGCAAACAATAAACTGAAATAGTTCAGCAAAACATGGGTTTGGGAACCCGGGTACTTAGCAGAAGAGTATAAGCAAAAGGGAAAGAATGGGGAAACCTATAAGGTAACATTAAAGTTTGTTCATTATAGTGTCACCCATATTGAAAGGGCCAGTGAATTTGGCTTATCAGACACCTATCTTTTGAATAGTGCCTCCCGAATTACTTCTCTTTTTGCCTGGCGCCTGACTAAGATGGACCAGCGGTAACTATTTATAACGAGCTGGCAGCTCACCAACAGACTGCATCAGTTTTACCCTCTATGAGAAGAAAGCGCAGAATATTTTGTTGAAAATTCAGCAATGCTGCTGAGTGAACGAGGAAAGATATGACCCTGGTCCCAGAGAAGAGTATACTAGTATGTATGTAGTCTGGTCGAATACACGAGTCGAGCATGAAACCCATTGAAGTAGACAACAGTAAAATAAATATTTGTACATCTTTTATTCATACAAAGAAGATGTAAAACTACATGTAAGTAAAAGTTTGTACTTATCAGAGAAAGTATAATTTGTAACTGGGTTGACGACGAGGATCACGGAATATCAGAACAAGAGGGCCACATTGGCCCTTTATCGCTCACCTGAGAACAAAGGCCAATAATTAATAACCAGGTAATATAGATTCCATCTCGTTAAACTCATTTTTACGTAGATTTTGAGATCAAAACCAACAATGAAGGTATAATACTGTTAAACAAGCTAAAACGTAGCAAATTTTCTAATCCAAGGGCCCATAACTCTTGAAGATCTGGTCTGATTCCGCCCATAATCGAACTTGTCCAAGATCTTTTGGTTATACTCATTTACTAAAAATATTATTAGGATCGGTGAATAAATGAAGGCGCTAGTGTGTAAACAAGCTAAAATATAGCAAACTTTCAAAATCAAGTGCCCATAACTCTCGTAGATTGGGTCCTATTCTGCCCGTAATCTAACTTGTCCAAGATCTTTTGGTTATACTCATTTACTGAAAATATTATTAGGATCGGTGAATAAATGAAGGTGCTAGAGTGTAAACAAGCTAAAATATAGCAAATTTTCAAAACCAAGGGCCCATAACTCTTGAAGATCTGGTCTGATTCCGCCCATAATCGAACTTGTCCAAGATCTTTTGGTTATACTCATTTACTGAAAATATTATTAGGATCGGTGAATAAATGAAGGTGCTAGAGTATAAACAAGCTAAAATATAGCAAATTTTCAAAGTCAAGGGCCCATAACTCTTGAAGTTCTGGTCTGATTCCGCCAATCATCTTACTTGTCCAAGATCTTTTGGTTATACTCATTTACTGAAAATATGGTTAGGATTGGTGAATAAATGAATGCGCTAGAGTGTAAACATGCTAAAATATAGCAAATTTTGTGATTCAAGGGCCCATAACTCTAGAAGTTATTGTCTGATTTTGCCCATAATCGAACTTAGCCGAGACATTGTGGCCATATACATTGTGAGCAAGTTTAATCATGATTCGTTAAGAGCTGCGGTTGCTAGAGTGTAAACAAACTAATTGTGGACGTACGCCGGACGCCGGACATTCAACGATCCTAAAAGCTCACCAGGTGAGCTAAAAATGTTGGCCTAACTATATTTGGTAATTTTCTGACTAGCTTATCAGCAACAGAAGTATAAAAAGTGTTCAGTTTATCAAAACAAATGCTACCATCGATGTTCAAACCAATGTTACTTGAGCTCTGAACTGTCCTAGGTTTTTAAGACACTTCCATAGAGACTTGGAGTCATTTTGATTATTTTCAACTGATGATTTAAAATAGCTTTTTTTGCTTTGTTAATAGCATAACTAGCTTCATTTCTCAAAGTCCTGAAGTGATTTAAATTTTCTTTAGTTATAACTCTCTTGAAAGTGTTAAAAGCCTTATCTCTATCCTTCATACATTGTAAAACTTCAGTGTCAGTTCTTTGTTTAATACAGTAAAACCCCGATTATTTGAATGTCTTTGGGCCCTTAAAAATCATTCGGATAATCCATGGTTTCGAATAATCCATTTCAGTATGATCACTGGTTGGAAAGATAAATTCTGTCCTGTCCGTATATTGCAAGGGAGTTAACACTCGTATGCAAACATGACGTTACTTGAGTGATATAAGAATAAAATAAAATGTATAACAAACACTTATTATTGGTTTATCCTAGTTTTATGAATGTATATGAGTTAACAAATGAAACAATAATTCTTGTTTAATAAATACCCGCACATTTATGGGTTATACAGAACACAATCCGCCACAATAATATGTCATTCTCACTTCACTTACTAACGATGGACTAGGCATTGCTATCGTCACATTTTCAAATAATTAAAATAATCGAAGACGTATTGTTTTTATGTTTGGAACATTTTTTCACTAAATCATCATATTCTAGTTAGTTTTGTTTGTGTTCGAATCAGTTTTTAAATTTTGAAAGACGCTGAAATGCAAATAATTTCATACAGATCACCAGGTATCACGCGTACCTTATTATACCCGAGATCATAGTGAAATATTTGTCGCGATTTGTATAAAATCATAACAAACAATATGGTCAACTTAACGATAATTACACTGTTGACACGCTTCGTGTATGAATTTGTGTTACACATTGTTTGTCACACGACATTTGATTCTCGGCCATTGTTATCAATTGACGATTTCGAATAATAGGTGTGAAAATACGCTCATTCGTAACTTTAGGGACCAAATAATGTATTCGGATTACACCAGGTATTCGTAAAATCCGATTCGTACAACCGGGGTTCGTTGCAGTTGAAATATATAGAGACGTAATTTGGCCCTGGTGACCTAGTTTTTTACCCAAAATGGCCCAATATCGAACTCGTCAGAGATTTTGTTGATATTAACGTTCTGACCCAGTTTTGCTAAAATTGAGCTAAAAATGTGGCCCCTAGTGTGGTCACAACATAAAGTTTGACGACGCACACCGCATGACGCCGGACGGAGAGTGATCCTAATAGCTCACTTTGTCACTTTGTGACATGTGAGCTAAAAACTGACTTAAAGTTATCCCATGCAGTATTAACATCATCACAACACAAAACTGGTGACCAGTCTGATCCAACAAGTGACTGTTGAAAACTTTCTTTTGTATAATGCTTTAGAGATTGAACATTAACAGTATTATGCTTTCCAATGGATTCAGAGGTAACCTTTCTAGAACAAAAAGTCATCATATGATCACTAACACAACAGTCTATAACACCACTCTGTGAGATTTTTTCTGGATGTTGATGTAATTCTAGTAAAGTCTGTAATCACTTGTTTAAGATTAAAAATATCACACATAGAATTGAAACATTTAACAAGCGGACATCTACATTTAGAAGACACGTCTGTATTGAAGTCACCTAAAATCACAGTCTCAAAGAAGAATTGGCTGCAAATACAGATTCAACAATTTCATAAAAATTAGAGTGTTTCGTGGTCTATGTAAAACACCACATAAAATAGGTTTAGATTTTGGAAGCAAAATATCTATAAATGTTCCTTCCAGTTCCTGATGGTTGAAATCCTCTCTACTGTTAAAAGCAATGTCCTTGTGTATGTATATACACACACCTCCACCATGTCGGGTGCGATCTTTACGTTGAATAACATAATCATCTATCTTGACTTCAGAATCAAAAATAGAATTATCAAGCCAAGTTTCAGTCAATAGTAAGCAGGATGCGTTGGTCTTCCTAGCAATTATACGAATTTCATCAAATTTTGGTAGTAAACTACAAACATTCAAGTGAATGAAATGTAGACCTCTTCTTCAAAATTGCTCAAAGTTATCAGGTCCTGGGCATGGGTGAATGTCACCACATAATAACAAACAAATTCTTATCCACTTGGATCTACAGAGCAAAATACTGTGTCTAAAGAGTGTATTTTGTCTTCTGGGCTTCTTAGCTGCACTATGGTATGATGTAACATAATGCTCATAGAAAGAATGTTCTCTGTATGTTATACTATCAAACAGGGAACTATTGATCTGGATGTTGGATGAAACTTGTCCGAAACATTGATTGTCCGGGTACTGTGCCACTTCGGTTTCATGATGATAAACGTTAGTGTTTCATCGCACGATAAAAGGTAAAACATGTAAAAGCAGGCTAGCAGTGTCAATTTTCATTGTAAGGTGACTAGATAATCTCTTCTGACTGATAACATATATAAACAAGAGGGCCATGATGGCCCTATATCGCTCACCAGATAAAAAGAGTTTTGGGGAAAATTATCATGAGCCTTTATAAAATTAAGTGACCAGGGGGTGTGGCTTATTTTGCCCCTGTGGCAATAATTTGAACAAACTTGGATGATGTCCACAAGACAATGCGACATACAAAATATGTAAGCTCTAGGCCTTAAAGTTTTGGATGAGAAGATTTTTCCCCCCCTATATAAGCCTATATGAATCAAGTGACCCCTGGGGCAGGGCCAATTTTGACCCTAAGGCAATAATTTGAACAAACTTGGAAGAGGTCCACTAGACAATGCTACACATCAAATATCTAAGCTCTAGGTATTGTGGTTTCTGACAAGAAGATTTTTAGAATTTCCCTATATAAATCTAAATAAAATCAAGTAACCCCTTGGGCGGGGCCAATTTTGACCCTAGGGCAATAATTTGAACAAACTTGGTAGAGGTCCACTAGACAATGCTACACACCAAATATCTAAGCTCTAGGCATTGTAGTTTCTGACAAGAAGATTCTTAAAATTTCCCTATGTAAGTCTATGTAAAATCAAGTGACCCCTGGGGCGGGGCCAATTTTGACCCTAGGGCAATAATTTGAACATCCTTGGTAGAAGTCCACTAGACGATGCTACACACCAAATATCTAAGCTCTAGGCCCGGTGGTTTTGGACAAGAAGATTTTTAAAGTTTTTCCTATTGGTTGCCATGGTAAGCAGAGTTTTTAATGAAATTGAAATTTTTTAACAACTTTGGTATAGCTTCATGCAAGGAACATCCATCCAAGTTTCGTTGAAATTGGCCAACTGGTTAAGAAGGAGATGTTGTTTAAAGCAATTGTTGACGCACACACACACACACACACACTCGGACGACGGACATCATGCGATCACAATAGCTCACCGTGAGCAAGAAACGCAGCAGTGACATGAAACCAGGTTTTCCAAGGCTTTATTACCACAGTACTCTAGAATTCTTCGCTAAGGCTTCATCAGTGGTTCAGTTTCCAGTGCGACTAATAAGTTAACATAAACCATTACCCTACTGGTATAGAATGCAATCCAAAGCTTGGTTTCTGTGTAAGCTACCTCCACACAAAATTTCATCACAATGTCTAAATCCTTAATTAAGTTATTCACTGGAAACTGATTTTCTATTTTTAGAAAAAGAGACCATGACCAAACTGAACCAAAATACAATTCCAAGCTTCAATAGGATTATATGATAGATAGAAGGAATACTGAAAAGTTTCACCAAGATTGGATGATATTTAATGTTGAAAATTTTTATACAAAAACAGCTTTTTTCGTACACTTGGGACAAAAAAGTACATAATTATGTTCAAATCAACATTTTAAACAAGGAGCTTACTTAGTTATTTAACATATTATGTAATGTAAGCAACAAAGGTAATGTTGAGGAGTAGTTCCAACTAATAGAAATTGGATTTTTACTAAATTTTCATTAAAATCTAAAATATCAATTACAGTAACTGTTATGAATTTCATCTGATACATTAATTCAGACTAATTAAATCAACTCAACTATTACTAAAACCATGAAAATGATGCATGATATGTTGCATTTTTTTATTTAGAATGTGTATTAAAACAACAGTCAATTTCAAAGTCAAATGTGTTAACCTCTCTTTAAAATTGAGAGTTGGATGTAATGCGTCCATCCGTACACTTGGGACAAAAAACTAAATTGTCTTACATAATTCCATATTAATGAAAATTATCCAATAGAATACACAAAATTGATAAAAATGACTCTAATATGAGATGTTGTTAGTATTGTATTTATAATCATAGGTAATGAGCAATAAGTTGGAAACATAATGATTAAGAAGTTCATCATTTCAGTTATTGATATGGATTACCTTTTGCAAATGCTTGGATGAAAGTCACATTTCAAAATCTTTTTTGTTATATCTGTACTAAAATATTGCAAGTATGAAATCATAACTAAAATAATATAACTGTATAAAAGATCTAATGAGATACTGATGTGATAAACATGTCTGTACTCTTAAGATATTCATTGTACTCATGAATGTAAATTTCATCATTCATGGAATTTAACAATTATGTGTCAAAATTATAATTATTGTTCAGTTAAGTTTTTACAGCTTGGAGTTTCACCTGAAATTGATAACATTAAAAGAAATTCTTAAAATTTATACTAGTGCAATGTTGGCATTATTCACAGGACTTTTGATCTCACTGACAGATTCAACCAGGATCTTCTTGGTGTGATATGTCTAACTACATCTAGAAGAAGTACAGCTTCAGCCAATTATTTGGAATCGTTTGTGTTCTGTCTGCTCCAGCTGTTCTTCTCCTCTGGCTTCTCTCCATCTGTTCAGCTGGACTTTGCTGGTTTCAGTTCTTGTATTTATTTCTTCTTTTTATTCCTGTATGTGATTCCATTTTCACCCCTCTTTTATTATAATTTGGATCTGTCCATCTCTTTTTCAGTACCTTTACCTTGCAATTGATGTTTCAATTTCTTTTCTTGGATCTTAAGTGTTGTACTTGATCAGGATCTGACTTCATCTATATATTTATCTATTGTTACATAATAAATTATTCTTTGTGCCTCTTCTAACTTAGTTTTAAATGTACTTTTCTTATCATTTATTTGCTATGAAATTCTATTTCTAGTTCTGAAGGGGCATTTTCCACCAATTTGTCATGCTTGTACACCAAATATGCCATGAAATCATATGATGGGATGTGCAACATACTATGCCAATCATATAAAGTATGAAAAATATGTGCTCATTGATTACTGTGGATCTGAACACATGATAACATTGATTGTTCCTATTTTTATGTCCCGAGTGTACATAAAGTACATGTTTTAAAAACATAGGGTATCTTGTAACAAATACCATAAATGATTGATGGTTAAACATTTTTATCAAGAAAATGAATGGTCATTCAAGAATAGAACAGCTTGCCAGGTTTATCTGCATGAATTGACTTAATCACAAATGTTAAAAAATTCAGTTTAATTAAAAAACGACCTTGCTCAATAAAAACTTACCAAAATTATTCTTCACAGCCATGTTATCATATTTCATGAATAATGTAACCTTGATACTGACTGATTCCACAAATTATTTAAGTATAATGAATGTTGCATGATATTTGACTCTTGTAATTGTTTAAGTGCCAAAGCTGTGTACACTTGGGACATTCTAATTTTGTTGGTAAAAATCAATACAGACCATCAGTTCCTCAAAGCAAGAATATACAACAAGACATTGACATAAGCTATGTAGGGAATATGTTTAATGTTATGTACATTTGTGATTAAAAAAAATATAGGCTCATTTGTTTGATTTCGTACACTTGGGACAACTCTGGTTCAAATGATACAAAATGGAATTACTTGTACAATATTGCCTACTTTTGATGTAAAATTATAATTTTTCAATTGTTGATACAATTGTTGGATAAAAAGAGCCAAAAATATTAACCACAACATGATTATTTTGTGTCTATAAGGCTTATAAGGTAGAGTTACCCCAAAAATGGTTGTCAAAAAATCCCTATAGGTATGTCTTATCATAAAGTCTCAAGCCATCATGCCATGCCAAAATGACCATTTCATTATGTTTTCCCATTGGTCATACATCAAACTACTAACTTAAAAAAAAATATCTGTCTTATGTATTAGGGTTATCTTTCTATTCAACTTGGACCATGGGGATAAATTTAAAATGTCACGCTAAAAGCGTTACACTTCGTTTTTCGTGCATAACTTTGTAATAAATAAAGTAATCATTGTGAAATTTGGCAGGATAATAGCTTGTATTAGGACAATATACATAAGCCTAGTAATTACATTATATAGTGTTTATCATGTATTTTATGAGCATATTTAGAAAAGGCTTCATTTTTTTTAAATCACCCTTCTGTGTAAATACAATTATGATTATTGAAGAAATGAAGGAGCTATATAATACTGTAAACAAGGTGAAATGTAGCAATTTTTCTAAGTCGAGGGCCCATAACTCTACAAGACTTTTTAGTACAAGTTAAATTCCACCCATAATCAAACTCATCTAAGACTTTTAGGTTATACACATTCACTGTAAATATATTTAGCATTGGTGAAGGATTGAAGGCACTAGACTGTTTAGTCAAGCTGAAATATAGTAAAATTTCTAAGCCAAGGGCGGGTAACTCTTGAAGTCCTAGTCCGATTTCGCCCATAATCGAACTGAAAATGAATCAGGTGAGCTAATAATATGAGAATTTCTTTTTGCTCTCCTGAAAAGTAGGCATTTTTAGATACGGGGTTTGTGTTGCCCACCGACATTTTATTATATTTCATGCATTCCCAGAAACAAGACTAAGGGCAAACAAGAGCTCTGCGGTCGGAGACATATGCCCCCCAAACAGGGCCTTGACACAGAGTTATCGCTCAAACGATTTTCACACTCCATGACACAGTGACCTTGACCTTTGACCTTGTGACCCCAATTTCAAAAGGGGTCATCTACTGTCCAATGCCAATGCACCTGCAAAGTATCAGGCCCATCGGTCGATCCGTTGACGAGTTATCGATGGGAAACGATTTTCACACTCCATGTCACAGTGACCTTGACCTTTGACCTAGTGACCCCAGTTTCGATAGGGGTCATCTACTGTCCAAGGCCAATGCACCTGCGAAGTATCAGGCCCATCGGTCAATCTGTTGACGAGATATCGAACGGAAACTGGTCTACGGACAGACAGACAGACATACGGAGGTACGCACGGACGGACGGATGCACA
The DNA here is from genome assembly GCA_964023205.1 of Lutraria lutraria. Taxonomy (NCBI): domain Eukaryota; kingdom Metazoa; phylum Mollusca; class Bivalvia; order Venerida; family Mactridae; genus Lutraria; species Lutraria lutraria. Next base: position 9,419,547 of record OZ026841.1, read on the forward strand.
GACAGACAGGCTAGCAAAACAATATACCCCTCTTCTTCGAAGGGGGCATAATAAAATAACTTCAGCAACAAAATCTTGAAAATCTGAATATAAAGACGTATGGAAAGGAATACTACAATAAAGATTAATTAAGATTAACTTACATTGCTCTACCTTTATGGTGATTTTCATCAATTATACTATCATAGTCATTTCTTAAAAAATCTAAACATCCATCATCACCAAATTCTGACCATTCTGTGTCTATAACAACCTAGTAATACAATAAAAGTATAGAGATACAACTAATCAAAACATAACATTGTACTATAATGTAAACAAATGACTTTTAACATATACAGTCAAACCTGTGATAGCAGTCACCTCCAAATAAAGGTCACCCTGTAAATAAAGGCAATTCGCTTAAAACTGTCATAAATTATGTAGAACAAAATGACCTCTAAAAAGTCCACCTGTCAATAAATACCACATTTTGTCTTTCCCAAGTGTGGCCTTTGTTCACAGGTTTTCACTTTTGGGCTTTAATACAGGCTTCCTAACAGAGAATGTATACTGGTTCCCTAACAGAGCTTCTGTACTGTTTCCTAACAGAGAATGTATACTGGTTCCCTAACAGAGCTTCTGTACTGTTTCCTAACAGAAAATGTATACTGGTTCCCTAACAGAGCTTCCGTACTGTTTCCTAACAGAGAATGTATACTGGTTCCCTAACAGAGCTTCCGTACTGTTTTCTAACAGAGAATGTATACTGGTTCCCTAACAGAGCTTCTGTACTGTTTCCTAACAGAGAATGTATACTGGTTCCCTAACAGAGCTTCTGTACTGTTTCCTAACAGAGAATGTATACTGGTTCCCTAACAGAGCTTCTGTACTGTTTCCTAACAGAGAATGTATACTGGTTCCCTAACAGAGCATCTGTACTGTTTCCTAACAGAAAATGTATATTGGTTCCCTAACCTAGTTTGTACATCAGATTCCTAACAGAATGCGAACAGAACCTGTACACAGGTTCCCTAAACTAGATGCACAAGACCAACATTTCAAGTCCACTGTCGAGAAAGCTTGCGACCTTGATCTTTGAATTATGACTCTGTGTGATCATCTCAATGAAGAAAACTTTTGTACCAAGTTATTTTATGATTCTTAAATGCAAACAGAAGGTACAGCCCAGACAAGGAAAATACCTTTGACCTGAAAGTATGATCTTGACCTCTGACCTATTGACCTGGGTATTGACCAGGACACATCGTTCCATTGAAGTAAGCACATATCACCTGTTCTCACAAGATAGGCCCAAGTTTGAAATTTGAGTGTTGCTAAACCATATTCGACACATATGCAATGATATTGATGTGTTTTGTTATTTTGTCAACTTTGCATGGTATCTACCTTTAATTCGTAAAAGAATTAGCTGTAATTTAGTGGTAGTTTGTAAAGAAAAAGACAGAAAAATATCAATTTTCAATAAAAATATGCTGTCGCCGTAAAGGGTAACATAGTTTAACACACATGTACTGCATCATATTGTGACAAAATGAACATGTTTTTTCATTATATGTCCAATGATGTATTAAAGTTTACAATAAACAAGAGGGCCAAGATAGCCCTATATCGCACACATGACCAACACTGTTCACTCATTAAAACATTGTATTGAACTGATGACCTAGTTTTTGACCCAAGATGACCCATGTTAGAACTTGTCCTACATATAAATGGCTTCCTTTCTTCTGTTTTAAAATGAAAATTCTTAAAATTTATTTTTGTATTTGAAATTTTGTGTTACTTTGTACATGTTTTATTTATTTTTTGTGATATTTATGATGTGCCATGTTATATGCATCTTATACCAAATAAATATAATATAATAATAATAAGACAAACATTCTGACAAGATTTCATGATGATCCAATTAAAACAGTGACTTCTAGAGTGTTCACAAGATCCAATCAAAACCATGAAAACTACAGCATAGACAAAGTTTTCCTAAGACTTGACCTCATGACCTAGCTTTTAACCCTAGATGACCTATGTTCGAATTTGTCTTACATATCATTAAGACAAACATTCTGACAAGGTTTGGTGAAAATACAATCAAAATTTGAAAACTACAGTGTTAATAAGGTTTTCCTAAGATTTGACCTCGTGACCCAAATTTGAACTTATCTGACAAGCTGACAAGGTTTGGCCAAGTTCCAATTAAACCACAGCATTTAGAGCTTTTACAAGATTTTTACCTAAGATTTGACCTTGTGACCCAATTTTTTGCCCCTGCTGACCCATGCTCAACCTTGACCCACATATCATTGAGGCAAACATTCTGACCAGGTTTGGTGAAGAACCAATCAAAACTGTGTCATCTACAGTGTTGACAAAGTTTTCCTAAGATTTGACCTGGTGACCTAGTTATTGACCCCAGATGACCCATATTTGTACTTGACTGTTATATAATTAAAACAAACGAGTTGACAACGTTTGGTGAAGATCCAATTATATCTGTCAAAAAATCTACAGTGTTAACATGGTTTTTCATAAGATTTGGCCTAGTGACCTAGATTTTGACCCAAGATGACCCGTGTTTGATCTCGTCCAAGATATTATCAAGACAAACATTCTGAAAAGGTTTCATGATGATCCAATCAAAACAGTGACTTCTAGAGTGTTCACAAAGTTTTCCAGCAATTTACCCTAGTGACCTTATTTTTGACCGGAAATGACCCATTATCTAACTTGGCCTACATATTATTAAAATAAACATTCTGACAAAGTTTCATGAAGATCCAATCAAAACAGTGATTTCTAATGTGTTCACAAGGTTTTCCCTTATTTGGCCCTCGTGACTTAGTTTTTGACCCCAAATGGCCCATTATCAAACTTGTCCGAGATTTTGTCGATATTAACTTTCTGACCCAGTTTTGCTAAAATTGAGTTAAAAATGAGGCCCCTAGTGTGTTCACAACATAAAGTTCGACGCATGATGCCGGACGCCTTACGGAGACTGATCAGAAAAGCTCACCCTGTCACTTTGCGACATGTGAGCTAAAAATGTCAATGCATAAGGGAGATACAGCCCGGACAAGGTCTATTATGCTCAATTTTGAAGTTTGACCTCTAAGTGTGACCTTGACCTTTGTGCTAGAGATCTGGATCTTGTGCACTCAGTGACTGCACACCGTCACATGGTGTTTAACAATTATGCCAAGTTATGTTAAACAAGAGGGCCATGATGGCCCTATAAATGCTCACCAGGAGAAAAGGTCATTTGGAGATTAACATTGTTGAAGTTTTCTATACGAGTCTAAGTAAGATCAAGTGACCCATCTGGGCCGTTTTTTATCCCATGGCCATTATATGAACAGATTTTAAAGAGGTCCATTAGACAAAGCTAGATACCAAATATCTTAGCTCTACGCCTTGTGGTTTCGGAGAAGATTTTTTAAAATTTTCCTATATAAAATAGAATAAACCCCAGGGCAGGGCTAATTCTGACCCCGGGGCCATAATTTGAACAAACGTGGTAGAGGTCCACTACACAATGCCACATACAAAATATCTAAGCTCTAGGCCTTGCGGTTTCGGAGCAGAAGATTTTTTAAATTTTCCTATATAAGTCTATATAAATCAAGTGACCCCCGGGGCGGGGCCAATTTTGACCCTAGGGCAATAATTTGAACAAACTTGGTAGAGGTCCACTAGACAATGCTACATACGAAATATCTTAGCTCTAGGCCTTGTGGTTTCGGAGAAGAAGATTTTTTAAATTTTCCTATACAGGTCTATATAAATCAAGTGACCCCCGGGGCAGGGCCAATTTTGACCCTAGGGCAATAATTTGAACAAACGTGGTAGAGATCCACTAGACAATGCTACATACCAAATATCTTAGCCCTAGGCCTTGTGGTTTCGGAGAAGAAGATTTTTTAAATTTTTCTATATAAGTCTATATAAATCAAGTGACCCCCGGGGAGGGGCCAATTTTGACCCTAGGGCAATAATTTGAACAAGCTTGGTAGAGGTCCACTAGACAATGCTACATACCAAATATCTTAGCTCTAGGTCTTGTGGTTTCGGAGAAGAAGATTTTTTTAATTTTCCTATATAAGTCTATATAAATCAAGTGACCCCCGGGGCGGGGCCAATTTTGACCCTAGGGCAATAATTTGAACAAACTTGGTAGAGGTCCACTAGACAATTCTACATACCAAATATCTTAGCTCTAGGCCTTGTGGTTTCGGAGAAGAAGATTTTTTAAGTTTTCCTATATAAAATAGAATAAACCCCAGGGCAGGGCCAATTTTGACCCTAGGGCAATAATTTGAACAAACTTGGTAGAGGTCCACTAGATAATGCTACATACCAAATATCTTAGCTCTAGGCCTTGTGGTTTTGGAGAAGAAGATTTTTTAAATTTTCCTATATAAGTCTAAATAAATCAAGTGACCCTCGGGGCGGGGCCAATTTTGACCCTAGGCCAATAATTTGAACAAACTTGGTAGAGGTCCACTAGACAATGCTACATACCAAATATCTTAGCTCTAGGCCTTGTGGTTTCGGAGAAGAAGATTTTTTAAATTTTCCTATATAAAATAGAATAAACCCCAGGGCAGGGCCAATTTTGACCCCGGGGCCATAATTTCAACAAACTTTGTAGAGGTCCACTAGACAATGCTACATACAAAATATCTAAGCTCTAGGCCTTGCAGTTTCGGAGAAGAAGATTTTTTAAATTTTCCTATATAAGTCTATATAAATCAAGTGACCCCCGGGGCGGGGCCAATTTTGACCCTAGGGCAATAATTTGAACAAACTTGGTAGAGGTCCACTAGACTATGCTACACACCAAATATCAAAGCTCTAGGCATTGTAGTTTTTGACAAGAAGATTTTTTAAATTTCCTATATAAGTCTTTGTAAAATCAAGTTACCCCCGGGGCGGAGCCAATTTTGACCCTAGGGGAATAATTTGAACAATCTTTGTAGAGTTCCATTAGACAATGCTACATACCAAATATCTCAGCTCTATGCCCTGTGGTTTCAGACAAGAAGATTTTTTAAGTTTTTTCAATTTGTTGCCATAGCAACCAGAATTTTTAATGAAATTTAATTTTTTGAACAACTTTGAAAGGGGACCATCCAAGGATCATTCCAGCCAAGTTTGGTTGCAATTGGCATAGCGGTGTAGGAGGAGATGTTGTTTTAAGTAAACATGGACGCCACGTATTCGTAACGACGCACGATGGACTCAGGGCGATCACAAAAGCTCACCCTGAGCACATTTGTGCTCTGGTGAGCTAAAAATGTCAATGCATGTGAGCTAAAAATGTCAATGCATAAGGGAGATACAGCCCGGACAAGGTCTAAAATGCTCAATTTTGAAGTTTGACCTCTAAGTGTGACCTTGACCTTTGTGCTAGAGATCTTGATCTTGTGCACTGCACACCGTCTCATGGTGTTTAACAATTATGTCAAGTTATGTTAAAAAATGTCAATGCATAAGGGAGATACAGCCCGGACAAGGTCTATAATGCTCATTTTTGACGTGTGACCTCTAAGTGTGACCTTGACCTTTGTGCTAGAGACCTGGATCTTGTGCACTGCACACCATCTCATGGTGTCTAACAATTATGCCAAGTAATGTTAAACAAGAGGGCCAAGATGGCCCTATATCGCTCACATGACAATCACTGTTCACTCATTAAAACATTGTTTTGAACCGGTGACCTGGTTTTTGACCCCAGACGACCTATGTTCGAATTTGTCTTACATATCATTAAGACAAACAGTCTGACTAGGTTTGGTGAAGATACGATCAAAATTTGAAAACTACAGTGTTAATAAGGTTTTCCTAAGATTTGACCTTGTGACCTGGTTTTTGACCCTAGGTGACCCATATTTGAACTTGTCCTTAATATCATTAAGACAAACAATCTGACAAGGTTTGGCCAAGATCCAATCAAAACCATGACATTTAGAGCTTTTACAAGATTTTTACCTAAGATTTGACCTTGTGACCCAGTTTTTGAACCCGGCTGACCCATGTTCATCCTTGACCCACATATCATTGAGGCAAACATTTTGACAAGGTTTGGTGAAGATCCAATTAAAACTGTGACATCTACAGTGTTAACAAAGTTTTCCTAAGATTTGACCTGGTGACCTAGTTATTGACCCCAGATGACCCATATTTATACTTGACCGTTATATCATTAAAACAAACGATTTGACAAAGTTTGGTGAAGATCCAATAATAACTGTGAAATCTACAGTGTTAGCATGGTTTTTCATAAGATTTGACCTAGCGACCTAGTTTTTGACCCAAGATGACCCATGTTCGAACTCGTCCAAGATATTATGAAGACAAACATTCTGACAAGGTTTCATGATCATCCAATCAAAACAGTGACTTCTAGAGTGTTCACAAGGTTTTCCAGCAATTTGCCCTAGTGACCTAATTTTACTACAGAAATAACCCATTATCAAACTTGACCTACATATTATTAAAATAAACATTCTGACAAAGTTTCATGAAGATAAATGCAAAACAGTGATTTCTAAAGTGTTCACAAGGTTTTCCCTTATTTGGCCCTGGTGACCTAGTTTTTGACCCCAACGTTTTGACCCAGTTTTGCTAAAATTGAGCCAAAAATGTGGCCCCTGGTGTGGTCACAACAAAAAGTTTGACGACGCACGACGCCGAACGCCGGACGGACAGTGATCCTAATAGCTCACTTTGTCACTTTGTGACATGTGAGCTAAAAATGTCAATGCATAAGGGAGATACAGCCTGACTAACTGACTGTACAGACACGCAAAAGACATAATATGGCAACTATGTCCAGCTCATCCCAAGCCTTAATAATATGTTACTTGATAACAATAGTTCCATGAAAGTTTGATCAAAATCTCTTGAGAAAAGAAGCAAACAAGAGTATTTCGCTGTTACATTCGCACAAAATAAACCAAGGGCCATAAAGCCGTCATGGTCAAATCACAAAATGCAGAATATATGTGCTGGGGTTCTTGGTAACAACAAGTGAAAATTTCATCAAAATCCCATGAGAAATGTAGTAATATCCTAAATTTAGGACTTTTTAAAAACACAATGACCTCGTGACCTTTGACCCGAAAATGCATAGATCCTGTAGAGGTTGTCATGAGGAACCTACATATGAAGTGTGATGATTGTAGGTCACGGTGGTTAACCGACTCAGACTTTTTTGGATCAAATCAGTGTCCCCAGACTATTTTTGATCGAGCAAAGGACTTTTAATGAATATAAAGTTAAAAGTTTAGACAGGTGTGTTCAAAATGTTTGATATTTTATATGTTCTACTTATTTTATTTTAACTATTTATGTGCAACGGAACAGCACAAATATATATTAACAAGAAAATAATGCTAAATCAACATCACAGAGAACAGAGTCTATGCACAAATGTAATCAAATTGCATTTTCACTCGCGAGATTGGGCGATACTGACGAGTGAAGGAATAAAATGTCAATTTCTACAAAGTTTTCATGTTTTTCAATCGATATCGTTCCTGAACTGATTAATAAAAATTTATCAAAGGTTATTTATCGGGTATTTATCCAGTAAAAATTCGGTTTATTGTTGTTAAAGAGAAAAAACAACAACATTAGCAGTGAAGACTTCCAGTGATCATGGAAACGGACTACAGTAAAAACCCGATTATTCGAATGTCGTTGGGCCCTGAAAAATCATTCGGATAATCCATGGTTTCGAATAATCCATTTTAGTCTGATGTACCGGTTGGAAACGATAAATTCCGTACTGTCCGTATATTACAAGGGAGTTAACTCTCGTATGCAAACATGACGTTCTTGAGTGATAATAAGAATAAAATAAAATGTATAACAAACACTTATTATTGGTTTATCTGTGTTTTATGAATGTACATATGATTTAACAAATGAAACAATAATTCTTGTTTTATAAATACCCGCGCATTTATGGAATATGCAGAACACAATCCGACACAATAATATGTCATTCTCACTTCACTTACTTACGATCGACTAGGCATCACTATCGTCACATTCTCAAACAATTAAAAGAATCGAAGACGTAACGTTTTTATGTTTGGAACATTGTTCACTAAATCATCACATTCTAGTTAGTTTTGGTTAATTGTGTTCAAATCAGTTTTTAAATTTTGAAAGACGCTGAAATGCAAATAATTTCATACAAATCACCAGGTACGTACACGTATTAACTTATTATACCCGAGATCGTGAAATATTCGTCGGGATTAGTATAAAATCGTAACAAACAATATGGTCAACTTAACAATAATTAAATTGTTGACACGCTTCGTGTATGAATTGATGTTACACATTGTTTGTCACACGACATTTGATTCTCAATCGTCCATTGTTATCAATTGACGATTCGAATAATAGGTGTGAAAATACGCGCATTCGTAACTTTAGGGACCAAATAATGTATTCGGATTACACCAGGTATTCGTAAAATCCAATTCGTATAACCGGGGTTCGTTGCAGTTGAAATATATAGAGACGTAATCGGGACCGTAGAATTTATTCGGATAATACCGGGTATTCGGATAATCGGTGTTCGGATAATCGAGGTTTTACTGTAGTTATGATCAGTTCCTTTGGGTGGTTAAAAAACTGATAATTTGATATCTGTAAGACCCACGTTTGACTAAAACACCTTGGCAATTTGCTATACATATATTTTAGAGCAACAAACATGCATGAAGTCTAAACAAGAGAGCCAAGATGGCCCTATATCGCTCACATGACAATCACTGTTAACTCATTAAAACATTGTTTTGAACCGGTGACCTAGTTTTTGACCCCAGACGACCTATGTTCGAATTTGTCTTACATATCATTAAGACAAACAGTCTGACTAGGTTTGGTGAAGATACGATCAAAATTTGACATCTACAGTGTTAATAAGGTTTTCCTAAGATTTGACCTTGTGACCTGGTTTTTGACCCTAGGTGACCCATATTTGAACTTGTCCTTAATATCATTAAGACAAACAATCTGACAAGGTTTGGCCAAGATCCAATCAAAACCATGACATTTAGAGCTTTTACAAGATTTTTACCTAAGATTTGACCTTGTGACCCAGTTTTTGAACCCGGCTGACCCATGTTCATCCTTGACCCACATATCATTGAGGCAAACATTTTGACAAGGTTTGGTGAAGATCCAATTAAAACTGTGACATCTACAGTGTTAACAAAGTTTTCCTAAGATTTGACCTGGTGACCTAGTTATTGACCCCAGATGACCCATATTTATACTAGACCGTTATATCATTAAAACAAACGATTTGACAAAGTTTGGTGAAGATCCAATAATAACTGTGAAATCTACAGTGTTAACATGGTTTTTCATAAGATTTGACCTAGCGACCTAGTTTTTGACCCAAGATGACCCATGTTCGAACTCGTCCAAGATATTATGAAGACAAACATTCTGACAAGGTTTCATGATCATCCAATCAAAACAGTGACTTCTAGAGTGTTCACAAGGTTTTCCATCAATTTGCCCTAGTGACCTAATTTTACTACAGAAATTACCCATTTTCAAACTTGACCTAAATATTATTAAAATAAACATTCTGACAAAGTTTCATGAAGATAAATTCAAAACAGTGATTTCTAAAGTGTTCACAAGGTTTTCCCTTATTTGGCCCTGTTGACCTAGTTTTTGACCCCAAATGGCCCAATATCGAACTCGTCCGAGATTTTGTTGATATTAACGTTCTGACCTAGTTTTGCTAAAATTGAGCCAAAAATGTGGCCCCTAGTGTGGTCACAACAAAAAGTTTGACGACGCACGACACACAACGCACGATGCCGGACGGAGAGTGATCCTAATAGCTCACTTTGTCACTTTGTGACATGTGAGCTAAAAATCAGTGTACTTTCTTAGTAATTTCAGGTAAATGTTGATGCACTTTCACTTGAGAAACTTCAGACTTTTTCTTAATGTAAAGAATAAATTTACAAGAAATTCATAGTTAATCATTTTGAATATATAGAAAGAACAGACATGTAAAAGTTCTGTGGTACAGAAATGGTAAAAGTCTTACGTGTTTTTACGCCTGAATGGGGATGTTTGTCCATTGTTATAAAGAAATTAATCAGTAAAAGTCATTTGCTCGATCAAAAATAGCCTGGGAAGGCTGATTTGATAAAAAAAAATCTGAGCCGGTTAATCACCGTGTACGTGCAAGCGTTTTGATTTTATAGGCAAGGTTAAAGTTTGGTACAAACAGACAGACAGACAAACAGACAGGCCACTGATCTATTGATACGGGGCATAAAAATTAAGCTCATCTGAATACGTCTTTAAATTGGCGGGGCTAAAATTTGTTTTTTTTTTGAAAACTTTAAAAGTTAAATATTGGTGGTGGTCAAGAACTGGCAATTTCTTAAACATCCGCCAAAATAAAACCATGCATTGTCTGTAGCCTGCTAAAATTACATTAATGTACGCTATATTTTAATTTGCTGTATATCTTATAATAAATGTTCTCTGTTTGTAACTCTTTTCACACCTTCCTGCTACTTGTACAATGCTCTTTTCATAACGTAATATACATCATTAATAGTATCCCTTTGTTATAAAAATTGCAAACTTTTAGCGCCTTTTATTAACAAATGGTAATGGTTTGCTTGTTTGTCCATATCACTTGGCATTTTTTGGTTGGTTATAACGACAATTACACACGCAATTTTTATGTATAAACAAAAATATAACTTATTTGCATATATTTGCATATTTCAAACCACTGTTAAATTATTTGTTAGTTGTTATACATCTGCGGTGAGAATTATTGCGCGATTTTAAATTGGCTAAAACCTATCAACCACCAAAATAGCGAACATTAAACAACTGCCAAAAATGTCTCTGCTAAATATCCAGTTAACTCATACCTAAGTCAATTAACAATAAGTGCCATAAAGGCCTAACATCCAATCAGACTATCGAATGCAAATTAACACTTAGTATGGTCCACATTTTGTTAAACAAGAGGGCCAAGATGGCCCTAGATCGCTCACCTGAGAACAAAGACACTATAATTAATGACCAGGTAATATAGTTTTCATCTGGTATAACCTGTTTCTACATAGATTTTATGTAAAAACGGGTTATACGAGATGAAAACTATATAGCAAATTTTCGAAGTCAAGGGCACTTAACTCTTGAAGTCCTTGTCCGATTTTGCCCATAATCAAACTTGGTGTCGAGACAATGTGGCAATATACATTGTGACCAAGTTTGATAATGATTGGTTAAGAGCTGTGAATGCTAGAGTGTAAACAAACTAATTGTGGACAGACGACGGACACCAGACATTCATCGATCCTAAAAGCTCACCTGAACAATTATGTAAGCTAAAAAAGTTGCTTATATTTAACATGATTGTGATTATATACAATAAGTGGGCTTAAAATATCAAAGCTATTATAATGAACTGTTTTGGGGAGTTACTATGGAACGCCTTAACTGTCTTATATTACCAAACAGTTCGATAAAATGTCAATATCGCTGAACATAAATGCATGCGACCACTATATAATGGCAAAACATTAATATATAAAGATATAACTTCTTTCTTTATATGTAAATAAAACATTAATATACAATGGCATAACTTCTTTATATGTAGATAAAACATTAACATATACAGGCAAAACATTAATGTTTTATCTTTATATAATGAAGTTATGCCTTTATATATTTATGTTTTACCTTTATATAAGAAAGTTATGCCTTTATATATAAATGTTTTATCTACATATAAATGCGTTCCATAAGTTGCGTATAACTTGTGTTACAATGACTTATTTGCTTATTGAGTACCAGGAGCCATTCCAAAGGTTGCAGCAAAAAGATGATGGGTTCAATATTTAGTGGTAGAACGGATATCAAAGATGAGTTCTGACTCAGTCGTCCCGTGCTGTAAAGGCAGCTCTAGAGGAGGATGCCTGCTATACTGTATATGCTGACATTTTGGCGGTGGTTTAATGTTTGCTATTTTGGCAGTTGATAGGTTTCAGCCAATTCAAAACCCTGCCAATATTTAACACCGGAGATATATGACACGGCCAATAATAGCAAAACAAACAACTTGAGTTAAGCTACAAATAATTAATCAGTGGTTAAATATGCAAATATACTACTCAAAATTTGATAAGGATCTGTACGGCATTATCGTCAATTTTGGATTACATACATAAAATTTTGTATACAATACATAAAATGGCATATTATGATAGTCGTTATCAACAAAAAAATGCTAAGTGATATGGACGACAAGCAAACCATTACCATTTGTTAATTACTTATCTTAGGTACTTATCTTTGACTGTGCAATTTTATAACAAAGGGATACTATTAACAATGTATTCTACAATAAGACAAGAGGGCCATGATGGCCCTGTAAAAGCTCACCAGGAAAAAAGGTCATTGGAGACGAACATTGTTAAAATATTTCTACACGAGTCCAAGTAAAATCAAGTGACCCTAAGGTCAGGGCCAATTTTTACCCCAGGGCCATAATATGAACAAATTTGGAAGAGGTCTGCAAGACAATTATACATACAAAATATCTTAACTCTAGGCCTTGTGGTTTCGGAGAAAATTTTTTAAATTTTCCTATATAAGTCTATATAAATCAAGTGACCCCCGGGGCGGGGCCAAACTTGATAGAGGTCCACTAGACAATGCTACATACCAAATATCTTAGCTCTAGGCCTTGTGGTTTCGGAGATGAAGATTTTTCAAATTTTCCTATATAAAATAGAATAAACCTCAGGGCAGGGCCAATTTTGACCCAGGGGCCATAATTTGAACAAACTTAGAAGAGGTCCACTAGGCAATGCCACATACAAAATATCTAAACTTTAGGCCTTGCGGTTTCGGAGATTTTTAAAATTTTCCTATATAAGTCTATATAAATCAAGTGACCCCCGGGGCGGGGCCAATTTTGACCCTAGGGCAATAATTTGACCAAACTTGATAGAGGTCCATTAGACAATGCTACATACCAAATATCTTAGCTCTAGGCCTTGTGGTTTCGGAGATGAAGATTTTTCAAATTTTCCTATATAAAATAGAACAAACCCCAGGGCAGGGCCAATTTTGACCCCGGGGCCATAATTTGAACAAACTTTGTAGAGGTCCACTAGACAATGCCACATACATAATATCTAAGCTCTAGGCCCTGCGGTTTCGGAGAAGAAGATTTTTTTAAATTTTCCTATATAAGTCTAAATGAATCAAGTGACCCCCGGGGCGGGGCCAATTTTGACCTTAGGGCAATAATTTGAACAAACTTGGTAGAGGTCCACTAGACAATTCTATATGCCAAATATCTTAGCTCTACGGCATGCGGTTTCAGAGAAGAAGATTTTTTAAATTTTCTTATATAAGCCTATATAAATCAAGTGACCCCCGGGGCGGGGCCAATTTTGACCCTAGGGCAATCATTTGAACAAACTTGGTAGAGGTCCACTAGACTATACTACACACCAACTATCAAAGCTCAAGGAATTGTAGTTTTTGACAAGAAGATTTTTTAAATATCCTATATAAGTCTATGTAAAATCAAGTTACCCCCGGGGTGGAGCCAATTTTGACCCCAGGGGAATAATTTGAACAAACTTTGTAGAGTTCCATTAGACAATGCTACATACCAAATATCTAAGCTCTAGGCCCTGTTGTTTCAGACAAGAAGATTTTTTTTTCTATTTGTTGCCATAGCAGTTTTTAATGAAATTTAATGTTTTGAACAACTTTGAAACGGGACCACCCAAGGATCATTCCAGCAAAGTTTGGTTGCAATCGGCATAGCGGTGTAGGAGGAGATGTTGTTTTAAGTAAATATGGACGCCACTTCACGACGAACGACGCAAGATGGACGCAGGGCGATCACATGAGCTAAAAAGGGCATTGTACAAGTAGTAGGACGGTGTGAAAATGGTTACAAACAAAGAACATTTAAAGATGTACAGCAAATTATAGTATAGATTACATTGATGTAATTATAGTGGGCGACGGACAATGGGTGGTTTTATTTTGGCGGATTTTTAAGAAATCGCCAGCCAATTCTTGATACTGCCAATATTTAACTTTCAAAAAACGCCAAATTTTAACCCCACTAACTTAAAGACATATACAGTATAGTGGAGAAGATAAGTTATATAAATTTGTCATTAGTTTTTTCATATACTGACTCTGACCAACTATTTAAAGCTACGTAAGATTTACAGCAGATGGAAACCCTGCCTCCTCACTGATGACCAAAAGTGCGAATTGCGTCACAGCTGCTGAATAGGTACAAGTATGCTGACCAAAAATGCATGAATGAAATAGTGACTGGCGATGAAACATTGGTTTATTTTTATGAGAAAAAACAAGGTATGGATCGGTGAAAATGGCAAAAGGCCCCAAGTTGCACGTAGTTGAGGAAAAACATGGAATACTGTAAATATCAATCAAGGAATTACCTGATGAAATTAGTTCTACAATAGATAGCTTTAACAGGTGTAACAATGACAAACTCTACATAAGTGTAACATGAATAATATTCATCGCTGAACAGTGTTCAAGTCACAAAAACTGAAGACATAAATTATGATTTAAACAAGAGGGCCATGATGGCCCTATAAATGCTCACCAGGAGAAAAGGTCATTTGGAGATAAACATTGTTGAAGTTTTCTATACGAGTCCAAGTAAGATCAAGTGACCCATCTGGGCCGTTTTTTATCCCATGGCCATTATATGAACAGATTTAAAAGAGGTCCATTAGACAAAGCTAGATACAAAATATCTAAGCTCTAGGCCTTGTGGTTTCGGAGAAGATTTTTAAAAATGTTCCTATATAAAATAGAATAAACCCCAGGGCAGGGCTAATTTTGACCCCGGGGCCATAATTTGAACAAACTTGGTAGAGGTCCACTAGACAATGCCACATACATAATATCTAAGCTCTAGGCCTTGCAGTTTCGGAGAAGATTTTTTAAATTTTCCTATATAAGTCTATATAAATCAAGTGACCCCCAGGGCGGGGCCAATTTTGGCCCTAGGGCAATAATTTGAACAAACTTGGTAGAGGTCCATTAGACTATGCTACATACCAAATATCAAAGCTCTAGGCATTGTAGTTTTTGACAAGAAGATTTTTTAATTTTTCCTATATAAGTCTATATAAATCAAGTGACCCCCGGGGCGGGGCCAATTTTGACTCTAGGGCAATAATTTGAACAAACTTGGTAGAGGTCCACTAGACAATGCTACATATCAAATATCTTAGCTCTAGGCCTTGTGGTTTCGGAGAAGAAGATTTTTAAAATTTTCCTATATAAAATAGAATAAACCAGAGGGCAGGGCCAATTTTGACCCTAGGGCAATAATTTGAACAAACTTGGTAGAGGTCCACTAGACAATGCCACATACATAATATCTAAGCTCTATGCCTTGCAGTTTCGGAGAAGATTTTTTAAATTTTCCTATATAAGTCTATATAAATCAAGTGACCCCCGGGCGGGGCCAATTTTGGCCCTAGGGCAATAATTTGAACAAACTTGGTAGAGGTCCACTAGACTATGCTACATACCAAATATCAAAGCTCTAGGCATTGTAGTTTTTGACAAGAAGATTTTTTAATTTTTCCTATATAAGTCTATATAAATCAAGTGACCCCTGGGGCGGGGCCAATTTTGACTCTAGGGCAATAATTTGAACAAACTTGGTAGAGGTCCACTAGACAATGCTACATATCAAATATCTTAGCTCTAGGCCTTGTGGTTTCGGAGAAGATTTTTTAAATTTTCCTATATAAAATAGAATAAACCACAGGGCAGGGCCAATTTTGACCCTAGGGCAATAATTTGAACAAACTTGGTAGAGGTCTTCTAGACAATGCCACATACAAAATATCTAATCTCTAGGCCATGCGGTTTCGGAGAAGAAGATTTTTAAAATGTTCCTATATAAGTCTTTAGTAATCAAGTGACCCCCGGGGCGGGGCCAATTTTCACCCTAGGGCAATAATTTGAACAAACTTGGTAGAGGTCCACTGGACAATGCTATATGCCAAATATCTTAGCTCTAGGCCCTGTGGTTTCGGAGAAGATTTTTCAAATTTTCCTATATAAAATAGAATAAACCCCAGGGCAAGGCCAATTTTGAACCCGGGGCCACAATTTGAACAAACTTGGTAGAGGTCCACTAGACAATGCCACATACAAAATATCTAAGCTCTAGGCCTTGCGGTTTCAGAGAAGAAGATTTTTTAAATTTTCCTATATAAGTCTATATAAATCAAGTGACCCCCGGGGCAGGGCCAATTTTGGCCCTAGGGCAATAATTTGAACAAACTTGGTAGAGGTCCACTAGACTATGCTACATACCAAATATCAAAGCTCTAGGCATTGTAGTTTTTGACAAGAAGATTTTTTAAATTTCCTATATAAGTCTATGTAAAATCAAGTTACCCCCGGGGCGGAGCCAATTTTGACCCCAGGGGAATAATTTGAACAAACTTTGTAGAGTTCCATTAGACAATGCTACATACCAAATATCTCAGCTCTAGACCCTGAGGTTTCGGACAAGAAGATTTTTTAAGTTTTTAATCAAAGTACACTGTAGAAGTAATAATTTTAGTAAATTTCATATTAATACAATGTATGTGGCACCCAGGGTGTTACAATACTTTTGTAATATCATTGTAAACTGGTTCTCTAACAGAGCACAAAGGGTCATGTCACATAAAAATATCCTACAAAAAAAATATCATAAAAAAAATTATAAAATTATTTCATATTTATATAGACAAGGGGTGGAACTCTTGAAATACGCTATACAATTTGGTCTTTCACGGCCGTGTAACCCACTATTACCATACTAAATCACATTAAATAACAAGCGTGACATCGAAATTACGATTTTGTATATTAACTGAATATAAGTTACATCTATCCTCCACAAAATATTAATCGCCTGTCATTTATTTATTAATTATACGAAGATTTTATATTAATTGCCGAAATCTATTTCAATTGGCAGCCATTTTGTTGTTTTGTAACGAGGCATTTCATTAGTCATTCGTGGTTCCCGTTTAACAATCATCTGACGTTCACACGGCGGGGTAAGCCGGAAACAATTTACCACCGGAAAGCTGTCTAGTAATAAACATTATAAACATTGAAGCGTGCAAGTTGATAACGTTTTCAGAAAGGCGAAAATAAACGCACTGTACATAAAGCACAAAAAGAACGCACGAAATTCATGATTTTTAATTTTCGGTGTTAACAAACAAATATCTGTAACCCAGTTTTGATTGCGCAAACTTGCCTCAATTAGTGGCAAGCCGGGAACAAGGGGGTATCGTCAAATCGAATTGTTTGATACAACGGCGCACACCGAGACAAAATGGCCAATAAATAAACCTGTCGGTACGGATTTTGATATTTAACTTGCTACACAATCAGTAATTGACCAGTGATTGAATGTTTGTTGCAGGTTAGTATATTTTTGTGTTGGTTATTGTATGCGCCATAAATTATATGCAGGTGCTCGTCTTGTTTTGCAATTTAGCATGTATTCTTCTAGATTCCTTCGGTTACACGGTCGTGTAAAACCGCTTCTTTATTATGCGAGTAGACGTAATGTTAAGTCTGCTATAACTAAAATACTTCATTTGGAAAATAATTTTTTTGGTTAGTTGAGAGGGTATATAATTGTCGTCAATTGGATATATATATCAGTACTGTGCGTCGTTTCTACATTTGAACAGAACCAATATTCTGCGAATTTTGACAAATTTTCATTTCGTGGGAGTTCCACCCCTTGTCTATATAAATATGAAATAATTTTTACAAAATCGTAATTTCGATGTCACGCTTGTTATTTAATGTGATTTAGTATGGTAATAGTGGGTTACACGGCCGTGAAAGACCAAATTGTATAGGGTATTTCAAGAGTTCCACCCCTTGTCTATATAAATATGAAATAATTTTTATAATTTTTTTTAAAGATTTTTTTTCTTGTAAGGATATTTTTATGTGACATGACCCTTTGACAGAGCATGCATACTGGTTCCTCTACAGTGCTTGTTTACTGGTTCTCTAACAGAGCATGCATACTGGTTCCTCTACAGTGCTTGTTTACTGGTTCTCTAACAGAGCATGCATACTGGTTCCTCTACAGTGCTTGTTTACTGGTTCTCTAACAGAGCATGTATACTGGTTCCTCTACAGTGCTTGTTTACTGGTTCTCTAACAGAGCATGCATACTGGTTCCTCTACAGTGCTTGTTTACTGGTTCTCTAACAGAGCATGCATACTGGTTCCTCTACAGTGCTTGTTTACTGGTTCTCTAACAGAGCATGCATACTGGTTCCTCTACAGTGCTTGTTTACTGGTTCTCTAACAGAGTTTGTATTTATGTATTAATATATATCCCAAACAGAGTGTTTACTGGATCAGAATGTGTATGCAGGTACCCTAATAGAACTTGTATAACAGAGGTTGTAGAAGTATCGTTAACACATGTATATACCTAAATATGCACAACCAACAACATGTATCAGAGACGTCTATGTCTCTGCATGTTTGTACCTACTTGTTTAGGTAGATTAGTGTCTGCATCATCTGTCCATGTACCAACATTCTCTAACTGTTCCATATAACAAGCATTCACTCCTTTAGCTAAATATGAAATATACATTAAACAAATACTTAACAAAAGTGCCAGGTCACAAAATACGCCCGTCAAAAGGTTTGGGATACTATGAGTAGCAAATTAGTTCCTGGTGCGATAGGGATCTCACGCCCATAAACATTTTCACCAAGACTGGTGAAGTTGGTTGATTATTGGTCGTCTTAGAGGGCTGACACTGCGTTATTAGTCAATTTTCAATGTACTCAGAAGTGCATGGCGTGATAAACTGGTTCCCGTTGACTTGTGTGTACAAAGCCAACAGGTAAGGCCTAAAATTTCCAGGATGCTGATTGGTCAATTTCGATCGGAATCTGGGCAGAATTCTGCCCGGGGGATCTCGTGAGACTTTGCATTATCGATGCACATTTCGCGCGTAATTTAAATAATAGATAAAGATAAGGGAACTGGATAGTTATTTTCGATCTTGATCATTCAAACACTGAATAAAGTAGTATTTAAATACACACAGCCTACTTAAATGTATTTCGAAATGAACTACTGACCTTTTTTAAAAAAAAAATATTTATTAACTCTTTTTATTAAAAATCGAGTACTCAATCACGATTGGTAGGTCTTTGGTGTTAGAGAATTTTTTGTCACCATTGTAGATTTTTATACTTTTTAAAAATAATTTTAATTTTTAAAAATAATTTAATTGAACTGTATGATAACATTAATCACCAAACACAATTGCAGCTTTTAGAGTTTTTAACATGATTTTATATTATTATTTATCTCAAAAGAGGCCTAGTTAACGAATAACGTGGACCCAAAAAGTAACAAGGCATGTCATATATCAAAATGTTCGGGAAGGTTTGAAGTTTTACCAAAGCCCTGCAGGCATTTGAAATTCTGGCGGTGAGCCAAGAAATCCAAGATGGCGGCCATCATTTCAGTTATATAGAGAAAAACTGAAAATATCCTGTATAATAATTTCATGAGAGGGTACACTTTAAACTATAGGCAAATAAGATAAACATATGGTGTACTCATTTCATCATGCATTGTATGCTTTTCTGTAGGTCAAACTCAAGGTCATAGACCAGGTCAAAAGGTCAAATTCACTAAAAAATAACCATATTACCACCAATTGTTTTCTATTATGCTAAGAAATGATATAATAGATAACAATTATTCATGTTAAAATGAAGTATCGTTATTGCCTTATATCATAACAAAATACTATCATTCCTTTGTTGCCATAGGAGCAATCAAAATGGCTTCCAAGATGGCCGCCATTTCAGAATTATATAGGGAAAAAATAAAAATATCCTGGTAAATAGTTACACTTGAAACTACAGACAAATAATATCAACATAAGTTGACCTCATTTCCTCATGCATTTTAGGACTTCCAGAAGGTCAACACAAAGGTCACTGACTAGGCCAAAAGGTCAAAATTAGCTAAAGATCACCTTATAGAAACCATTAGGATGGCTTTCAAGGTGACCGTCTTCTGTAAAATTAATTACCAACATTTTGCAGTTAGTATATGTACTGCTTTCGACTTTGAAAATTATTCACTATCAGTAGAGAAATACAAGTTGAATTAAAGGTTTACATCTAACAGGACATTTTATACATGACCACATTGACCAACCTAGTGTCATATACAAGGTCATATGTTTTTAATCCAGGACCTGAAACCTTTTTCAAATTACTAGGAAATTTCTCATTTAGTGATTGTATTACCATGTACACTACTAAGGCAGCTGAGTTACTGTATGTTTTAACAATGTCCGAACGTCGTGCTTTGGAATTGTTGCCATGAAAACGCAGACGATAGATAGATAGCAGTTATGTACTAGCAGGTTTTAATTTGTATTATTCTGTATCAGTTCAGAATGCAGTGAGAACCTTTCAGCAGTACTCTCTTATAAGAAGCCAACTGAAAGACCACACACATACTTCAATTCTCCACCTACAAACACGGGCAACATTAAAGTTCCTGAGCAGAAACCGCTAAATTCGTTCAGTTGGAGGAACTTATGGCGCAATATGGTCCGTCTGCATTTATTCTGTTTGACCGATTTGTTGTTCTTTTATATGTGTGGGCAAGGCAGACTGAGCTTGAATTGTTTTCTTATCGAAAGGGGCATCTATTTTTAAAAGCAGTGTTTGCATGGATGTGTTTTTTGTATGGTGAGGCAGGTCTGAGGGAATAGCTGTCGGAATCCGAGATACGTATTTGTTATTTATTATATAATTAATCTCACTAAAATACCAGCTGGCAAAGGTTTTGATAGAGGAATTTCTGTGTTCTGTTTTGTAGTTAATGAGACAGGGACGGATCCAGAAATTTTTGAAGGGGGGGGGGGGGGGGGGGGGCTTGGGGGTAGGTAGGGAAAGGGGTGTCCCCCTTCTGTCAGGGGGGGGTTGTAAAAGTGGCAAAAATGGCTTACTTAGGTGCATTTTTGGCATAAAAAGCATCTTAAAACTTCCAACAAAATAAACAATAATTATAAAACTAAAAAAAAAAAAAATACTGTGTAGTGTTTTAATTGTATACCGTATTATGTCATTGCAGGGCCATAAAGTTAAGAAAATTAGTAAACAGGATGTTTTGGCATGGCAAGTTGACAGTGTCACTGTTGATTTGTTTCTGTTTCGAGTTGAAAAAATAATTTTATTTATTGAAAATAGACCCTTTTTTGACTCGTATGGGGGGGGGGGGCTTTGGCCCCATAAGCCCCCGGTAAATCTGGGCCTGTGAGATACCAAACAGCCTCCCTTTCACAATATTTAAACATGTTTTAATTAAATAATGCAACATTTGCTGAAAATTGTTCATTACCATCTCAAAGCTGAGACATGCCTGAAGTATTGTTGGAGACATCTGTTGAACCATTGCTCAACAAATTTCAGACAAAAGGCTGGGAACTCTCTCCTAAACATCAGTTTTGGGTTTACTATCTCATGAACGCTTCTCAGTCATTCAAGCTCTTCCTGAATTCTTCCCGTCATGCAGAGTGGGAGGTTAACAAGTTTTCATATTTGATAAAACATAGATTTATGACTTCTTCTTTTCAATTCGATGAAGGAAATCAAAGGTTCATGTCGTATGAAAATCATATGAGTCATTTTTAGATTCAGTTGAAATTCTTTCTACAAAGTTTGATTTTATGTTAGAAATTACTGATTTTGTATAAGACACAATTACAAGTTCTGTCCTTAAGGTCAGATGCATAATATGTGATGGTATGACACTGGTACAAAATTAATGCTTCAGGATGGTGTTGTCCTATCCATTTTTGTATGTAGAAATATGGCCCAAACATTTTGGAACTTCATTTTATTTAAGACTAGTCATTGGAGCCTTTAAAACCTCTGCCTGTAAAAAGCCTCAATGTTGTGAAAAATAAACCTTCCGTTTATCTTACAAGACAAAAACTTGTGATTCCACCACTTGATATATGTATGTCTCAATTCGTTCAGGATCTCCATATGAATATGGGATCCGTCGCAGAGTATAGTTCCAGATATCCTGCCCTGGACTCTTAAATCAGCAGAGTTTTGCTTCGACCTCACTTGTGAAAAAATGTCAGAAACAGACACTTTCCAAACCAAATTCAATGAACTTGAAAAAACTTATTGTACACATCAACCAATTTATACTGATGGCTCTAGTGATTGTGATACTGTCACAGGTGCAGTAGCATTTAGGCATAAAATGCTGTCTTCCAGACTAGTCCTCTTTTTTCAGCTGGGATGAAGATAGTCTGGTTCCCGTCATACTATAGTACTATAGTCAACAAAGTGACAAGGGGCAGGTAATCCAGACTAGGATGAAGACCGTTGATCTTGTCCTCGATCTCACTGAAGAATCAAACAGTAATCATGTCATCATGTTCTCAGACTTATTATCTACCTTACAACCCCAATATACACATGTAATAGGAATTTGAAGTTCTCCTGTCTGTGATATCCTCGAGCGAATCTCTAGCCTTAGTACATGTACATCCAAAAATATGTATTTTGCTGGCTTCCAGGTCACATGGGAGAACATAATGATGGGGCTGATGCAGCCATATACACTGATTTTAAATCTTCTATTTTTAACCTTATCTGAACTTCCCGACAGTACCTGTGGGATGCCAGCATTAACAAAAAACTTCACTCTGTCAAACCAACCCTCAGCGGATGGTAGCCAGCTTATAGGTCCATTTATCGGGCACAGGTGATGATACCTAGATGAAGAATTGGTCATTCTTGTTTAGCACATTCTTCCTTCCAAATATGATATGCCTGAATGTGTACTCTTGAACATCAGTTTTACCCATCATTTTAAGATGAATACTTCTTATCCATTATGTAACTGGTTATCATAACAGAAATAAACTCGAACTATCACTAAAGGTGATGAATACCCCCAGATGCGGACACAGTTATTGTTACATTTTACAGAGGGAAATATAATGCATTTTCATTTTTTTAATACCTGCAAATTGTTGCTTAGATATATCCTGACCAGTTTCTAAATACAGTAAAACCTCGATTATCCGAACACTGATTATCCGAATACCCGGTATTATCCGAATAAAATCTACGGTCCCGATTACGTCTCTATATATTTCAAGTACAACGAACCCCGGTTATACGAATCGGATTTTACAAATACCTGGTGTAATCCGAATGCATTATTTGGTCCCTAAAGTTACGAATGTGCGTATTTTCACACCTATTATTCGAAGTCGTCAATTTAACAATGGCCAATTGAGAATCAAATGTCGTGTGACAAACAATGTGTCACATCAATTCATACACGAAGTGTGTCAACAGTTTAATTATCGTTAAGTTGATCATATTGTTTGTTACGATTTTATAATAATCGCGACGAATATTTCACTATGATCTCGGGGTATAATAAGTTAATACGTGTACGTACTGGTGATCTGTATGAAATTATTTGCATTTCTGCGTCAATAAAATTTTAAAAACAGATTCGAACACAGTTAAACAAAGCTAACTAGAATATGATGATTTAGTGAAAAAACGCACCAAACCTAAAAACATAATATATTACGTCTTCGATTCTTTAATTGTCTTAGAATGTTACGATAGCGATGCCTAGTCGATCGTTAGTAAGTGAAGTGAGAATGACTTATTATTGTGTCGGATTGTGTTCTGCATAATCCATAAATGCGCGGGTATTTATTTAACAAGAATTATTGTTTCATTGGTTAACTCATATACATTTATAAAACAATGATAAATAATAAGTGTTTGTTGTACATTTTATTTTATTCTTATTATCACTCAAATAAATAACGTCATGTTTACAAACGAGAGTTAACTCCCTTGCAATATACGGACAGTATGGAATTTATCGTTTCCAACCAATACATTATACTGAAATGGATTATTCGAAACCATGGATTATCCGAATGATTTTTCAGGGCCCAATGACATTCGAATAACCGGGGTTTTACTGTATACATTATATAAAAAATAACAAAGGGCCATAACTCATTAAAATTTACTTGGACAAAACTTATTGTGGACATGCACAACTTGGCAAACTACTTATCACTTCTAAGAAGTTTCAATGAATTCCTGCATGTAGTTGCTGAGAAATGGTACGGACAAAATTTACCTAATTGTATAAAACAAAGGGCCATAACTCAGTGAAAATTAATCCAAACAAAACCTGGTTATTGCATGCACAACTAGGCTTACTTTTTATAACTTCTGTGAAGTTTCATTGAATTCCTATGAGTAGTTACTGAGATATTGTATATACACTGTATAAAAAACAACAAAGGGCCATAACTCAGTGAAAATTTAACCAACCAAGACAATTAAGCTTAATGCATGCACAACTAGGCTAACTACTCATCACTTCTGAGAAGTTTTATTGAATTCCTGGCAGTAGTCAATGAGAAATAGTCAGGACAAAATTTGCCTATTGTATATATTGTAGAAAAAAACAAAGGGCTATAACTCAGTGAAAATCAATCCAAATGAAAAATGATTTAAGCATGCACAACTAGGCTAACTACTTATTACTTCTGTGAAGTTTCGTTGAAATCCTGTGAGTAGTTGCTGAGAAATTGTCCAGACAAAATTTGCCTATTGTATATACTGTATAAAAACAACAAAGGGCTATAACTCAGTGAAAATTAATCCGAACGAAAATTGCTTTAAGCATGCACAACTAGGCTTACTACTGATCACTTCTGTGAAGTTTCATTGAGATCCTTTGAGTAGTTGCTGAGAAATTGTCCGGACAAAATTTGCCTATTGTATATACTGTATAAAAACAACAAAGGGGTATAACTCAGTGATAATTAATCCGAACGAAAAATGCTTTAACCTAGCACAACTAAACTTACTACTGATCACTTCTGTGAAGTTTCATTGAGATCCTGTGAGTAATTGCTGAGAAATTCTCTGGACAAAATTTGCCTATTGTATATACTGAATAAAAACAACAAAGGGGTATAACTCAGTGATAATTAATCCGAACAAAAATTGCTTTAAGCTAGCACAACTAGGCTTACTACTGATCACTTCTGTGAAGTTTTATTGAAATCCTGTAAGTAGTTGCTGAGAAATTCTCCGGACAAATTGTATCTACAGACGCACGGACCACCGACCAGCCGACCGACCGTCAAGCGTGAATCCAATATAGCCCCCATATATTTCATATCTGGGGGTATAATAAGCGGTGATAATGTGACCTTTAGCTGAATTTGACCTACCAGTAGAGGTTGACCTTCTGGAAGTCCTAAAATGCATGAGGAAATGAGGACAACTTATGTTGATATTATTTGTCTGTAGTTTTATGTGTACCCTCTCATGTAACTATTTACAGGATATTGTTATTTTTTCTCCATATAATTCTGAAATGGCGGCCATCTTGGAAGCCATTTTGATTGCTCCTATGGTAATAAAGGAATGGTATTATTTTGTTATGATATAAGACAATAACGATGCTTCATTTTAACATGAATAATTGTTATCTTTTATATCATTTATTAGAATAATAGAAAACAATTGGTGGTAATATGGTTATTTTTTAGTGAATTTGACCTTTTGACCTGGTCTGTGACCTTGAGGTTGACCTTCTGGAAGTCCTATACTGCATGAGGAAATGAGGACATCTTAGTGGATATTATTTGTCTGTAGTTTTATGTGTACCCTCTCATGTAACAATTTTACAGGATATTTAATTTTCTCTACATATAATTCTGAAATGGCGGCCATCTTGGAAGTCATTTTGGATTTCTTGGCTCGCCACCAGAATTTCAAATGTCTGCCGGGCTTTGGTAAAACTTCAAACCTTCCCGAACATTTTGATATATGACATGCCATGTTACTTTTTTGGGCCATGTTGATCTTCCAAATTGGCTAATATTTCCTCTACTAATAATTCTGCGATGCTAATAACAAAACAAGTCAGGTTCATCCTGGTTCTGGACTCTATGTTTTAAAATTAATTAATGCAAACAATACATAGCTAATGATCAATTGACTAGTATATCATAGTCTCCGTATTAATCTCAATTTCAGAACATGTTGGCTTTGACAAAATCAAGATAAGTCGCCAATTAAGTATAGTTATTATGCAATATTACGTAACACAGCCGTCTCACTTCCTGGACCCATATATGGGGAAAATATTTTATGGATCACATCACCAAAGGGGGTCAATATATTCTTGACCATTTGTGTCTGATACCATTTTAACAATAAACAACATAGATCATAATCTTACTCCTAAATCAGTTCTGTATTGGCGTTAACACAAAAAAAATTCAAATAACAAAAAATAACTTAAAAGGTCATTTGACAAACTGATATACATTTTGCATTATATAAGATAAATATTTAATAGTAAAAAAGAATATGTTTTAAAGAAATTGATTCATATATTAAAACAATCGGTGCATATTACTTATACATATAACATAACAAAAAACCTATCCATTTTTAGGCCAACATTTTTTTATTTTCTGTTTTACGGGAAATTTTTCAAAAAAATTGAGACGGGGGGGATAAATAAAAATGAAAATAAAATCTTTAATTTTGAGCAGTCGAAAAAATAAAAAAAATAAAAGTGAACTTATTGATTGGCGTTTTTTTTATTTTGACAGATTGCTCATTATAAACATAAAACAAGTGTATTTAGACTAGATTCACATGAGATTACAATAAATATACAAGTATTTACAAATCAGGCTATATCACAAAGGGTAATAATATATACAGTGCTTGGACATATAAAAATATCCAATCAAAACCTGTTGACAAACTTGATACCCATCACTCCTGTGAAGCTTCATTCAAATCTTGCCAAGTTTTGGAGATGTCATATATATTATATAAGTCTGTAAAAATACACAAAAGCTGATGAGAGCATGCCCAATAGACAATATACATGGGAAGTTTAACTGAATTCAAATTTGTCTATATCACTGTATTGAAAAAAAAATACTGAATTTACAAAAAAAAGACATTTGAATGAAACCTGACAAGAAGGTGCCCAACTAGACAGCACTCACAAAATACTGTATACAGACATACAGAGTTGGACAGATGGACAAACTGAAAGAAGTATACCCATTCTTACAACTTTGTTATGTGAAGATATAAACTAGCTGTTTTAAATCAATAAATTCAGTAACAACATAATTTTTCAGACCAGTCCACATTAAAGACCACTTTAAAGAAGTTTAAAGAAGGTGCCGTATTTGTAGGGCATATAATGAGCATTTCCCCCTAGATCCTTTCTCTATTTTTTTCAGTGCGTACAATACACTCAAAGTTTTGCCCGCCGAAATTTTGATAGAAAATCATGCGACTATCCGAAAATACTGCAACTTGTAATTGTGAATGCATTCCTTTTTTTCCCCGCTGGTGGTATTTAATTCGTATTTCAAAGCCTTAAACAAAGTAGACCTTTAATAAGAATCATGTGGAAAAGTATATATGTTTTGTTGTTTTATATCTTGAAAATATATGAAATCGTCATTGTTGTAAATCTAAATATAGACTCTTTTTGTCAATCTAAAAATAGATTAAACTATTTTCAAGCTGCATGCACGTAGACTACTTGTATTAAAATTGTTCAATACAAATAAACAAAAAAAAATAAAACAGTACAGCACTGTTTATCTACCTGTGAACTTTGCAAGTTGTGCCTGTCATTGTTTTGATTGTGTCTACCAGTAATATATGATAAAGAATCAATACACACTTTGACCTAATTACGCTGCATCGTCAGGTATTTACATTTTGTAAGGTATCTTAAGTTTATTTGGTGCGTATTGTAGACGATATTTAATGAATCTAAAGTTCTGGTAATATGTTTTCAAATAATTACAGTAAGCGCCATCGTTTTGTTTTATTTTTTTGTAGACGATTTTTTTCAAGACAGACGACGGATTTTAAAAAAATTAAATTGACGATTTCTTATTTTATTTTTATTTGATTTTGTGGTAAATTATGGTCGGCGCTCCCGTAAAACAGAAAATAAAAAACTGTTGGCCATAGAGTAATTCATTTTTTATGATTAGTAATTTTTGTTATGTAATATGCAGAGTGCCCGTTGATTATACAATGGTCATCTCTTTAATTGATCTTTTAATTTTCAGTCAATTATCAATGTATCAAGGGGCATAACTCATAAGTGCCTGGCATAATAGGGTTATCAAACTTGACCGAGATCTAATGCAGATAAACATTTTCACCAAGTTTGGTGAAGATTGGTTGATAATTGGTTGACTTAGTGAGCAGATACTGCATTATTTGTCAATTTTCAATGTATCAAGGGGCATAACTCATAAGTGCCTGAGCCTATTGAGCCGGTTATCGAACTTGACTGAGATCTCATGGCCATAAACAATTTTATCAAGTTTGGTGAGGATCCGAATGAAACTGTTTAGATAGCGGACAACATTGTGGATGCCCCTGACCCGCCCACCAAGGGTGTTGCCATAATACAACCCGTTTTTCAAACGGCGTATAAAAAGAAGACAAGAACCGTAACTTACATATTGCACATCATTTAAGAATAAAAACCTAACAGAACATTAGTATATTCAAAGTATTAGTACAAATATAACAGTAGAGTATTAGTACAGATAAAACAGAAATAATACAGAAATAATGTTGTAGTGCAGTATTGTACTCCTTTCTCATATAAGACACCGTCAACTAGATGATTAATTAATTAGAAAGGAACAAGAGAACAGATCTAATGATACTTACATAATATAACCCCTATTGCACATTTAGGATCCACCTGAGCCCCAGACATTAATGTACCAACAGTATCATTGACAATGGCATCACATACTATATTCATACCCTACAATATAAAACAGTTCTCTACATAATCCTTCTACAATAACAAATATTATGATAAATCTCTTTTTAAAACACTATTACAAAGTCCATCACATTTCAATGAACATGTACAAGTACTTAAAGACATTGAACCAGGAATGCGAGGCATGTGACTTATGGGCCAGTAAGGCCCGTTTCCACAGTAAGGGGTAATAAAACAGACAGGTTCATTGATCGATACATAATTATACTCCATGCTCTTAAAAACACCAGGAATTCAGTCATATACTGTCCAGTTAGGATAATGTGATATAGTCCGACAACGACCTGTGAATGATCAAAGATCAGCTAAGTCCATTTTGTAGGGTGAGTGCCTTTTCGGAACGTTTCGTAGGTGTCCGTAATATATAAATATCAGTTATTTTACCGTCATAGCTGAGACTAAGTGCGTAGCGCGATCGGTAAAGGCGCCAAACATTTTACTTTTGAAGCCTGGTAGTCAAGATGCTATGGGTTCGAAACACATGTGAACGTTTTTCCTTTCCATTTTTATTTGATATTTGGCATTTTATTATTACAAAATTTTATTTCAATATTTGGAATGAATTTCATATGTATTTCATTTTATTTCATTTCAGGTAATTTCATGAAATTTCAATTACTGCGTTTATTAGCAGTATCTGTACTTCAGCCACTGTCAGAATCAAATAATTTGCTTCATTATATTAAGTTATATAACATGACATCCTCTACATACTTAGGAACATTATTTGAACAGAATTTGATTTTGATTGCATATAATATATATACCTTTCAAAACATAAATACACCGAAATCACGAGCAATGCATTATTTGAAAAAAATAGTGGCAAGATTAAGGACACGAAAAACACAATTCAGTTTAATAATGTTACTAGTGCGGCGCACTGATTTCAGGACCACATAGCTAGGCCTCTTACAGTGGTCTACAAATGTAAGAGGCCAACAGTGGCCTACACATGTAAGGTCGTGTTTAGTAATGTACTTGGTCATTGTATTACTTATCCCTATTATAAAGAATGAAACAGTCCATGACCTTCCGTCACGACTCACTGCTCGATTTCTATCTATAGTGACGTTTCATTTTATGTGTACACAAAAGTTTACATCCATTGTCTGAACAGGTAAAATGGGTTTATAAGAAACAAATATAGTATTAAAGTTTAGCAATGATATTGTAGATGTCTGGTTGGCGCAGTTGGTAAAGCCTTTAGAATTGATCAGGGGCTAAAATTTTATTGCGAGTTCGAACCTCACCAGTTGTCTCTTTTTTCGTTTTCTTTTTCAACTTTTTGCAAATGAATTGTAGATTCGTTATAATATTTTAGTAGTAAATTGTAAAGAAAAAGAATGCATAATATATAATTGTCCTGTGTGTAGTGCCAAAGTACTTGAAGTATAAGTACCGCGCACAGGTATTTCGTGCAAACTTATCTGAAGTCAACTAGCTAAATATGACTGAAAATAGGTGGACTTTTAATGGCGAACCAATCGTAATTACCAGAATTACAGCGAAATATCTAAGACTATTCTTCATCATGTTTATTACATGTAAAAAGATATTCAAAAAAGATATGCCAAACGATAAAAATGATGATAATAATATAAACACTAGATCTAGTGTATTCCTTACAAAAAAAAAAAAAAACGACGAAAAAATTGACGATTTAAAAAAAAAAGATATATAGCAATAGAAAATAATTTGCGAAAAAGTACAAAGTCGCGGTCTCACACAGTTCTTTTCACATCAATAGATTATCGTCAGACACCATCGTTACCGACTGCGCTACACCGACAGTTGATGGATTTATTGAAATTTGTAGATCATGTAATCAGCCTATATGTCCAATAATAATTTGACAACGGTTTTACACCGTAAAAATGGACTTGACCACTGCGTCACTATACAATTATCCTAACTGAGCAGTACTTATTATCACTATAAATCAGTAAAATTTATTACCCTACTTTTTGACTAGATGTCAAGTCTACAGACCATGACCAGACAGGATTAATCTGATTATGGGCTATAAAACAAGAGATTATACCTCATTTGGATTTTGGGGGAAGGTCATTTATATAGTAGCTGTTCAATGTCTTTAACAAACATCAACAAGTAATATACTCTCTGATTTATCTACATTAACAAGTAAACTAGGCTTTTTGAAACATTATAATTTTGAACTTTTATTACAGACTTCTCTCTTTCATGAACAATCAATAACAAGGTTTAGATATCCTCCTGATACTGCCATGTTAAAATATAAACACTAGTTACCTCCCTTGTACTGTTAAATTAGAAAACTTGTCATGTTTTCGTTGATTTAGAAATGGTTTATGGATGAAATTTTATAATATTGGTATACAAGGTAAATTACTTAGAGTAATAAAGGATATGTATCAAAAGGTGAAATCTTGTGTTCGAAGTTGTAATAATTATTCTGATTTTTTCGAGTATTCTGTAGGATTAAGTCAAGGAGAGATTATGTCACCAATTTTGTTTTCACTATTTGTTGAAGATTTAGAATTATATTTACAGAAGGACAATAGCTCTGGTTTACAAATTGATGATATTGGTGTAATTTTATTGCTTTTTGCAGATGAAATGGTAATACTTGCCAAAACACTTCAAGAATTACAAAATTGTCTTAATCAGTTACATGTATATTGTCAAAATTGGGGGTTAGAAGTTAATACAAAGAAAACAAAAAATATGGTCTTTAGAAAACGGGGTAAACTATTGTTAAATGAAAATTGGACATATAATGGATTAAATATTGATGTTGGGGACAATTTTAATTATTTGGGCACGGTTTTTAATTACACCGGGACATTCAATCTTAACCAACAGTATATAGTTGGTAAAGCTCTCAAGGCTTTAAATGTGTTTTTGATAAAATATGATAAGTTTAAAATGAAACCAAAGATTCTTTTACGTCATAACACTTTGTGCTCAGATGAGATGTGCACCAACCATGTGATTATAATCCTCAGTGCACCAGTGATTTTCTCACTGAACAGACATGTTTTTTGTTAAGTGTTGAGTTTATATATAATCCAATGTAAAGTCGATACTTTGTTCGCCTTCACTCATTCTCAATAAAGCCGTGCACTTCGGTTTTTGACCTGTCGTGTGCATCCTGCATTTCAAAGACTGACATATTTCAAAATTTACATCCGCTGTCAATAAGTTGACATATTGATAAGTACTGTCGGAACTTGATTTTTTTCCTATGAGACGAGTCACTGGTGTTGCTCGCAACACAACAATGACTGTTAGGAAAAATCCTAAATTAGGAACTGTACAGTTCATGGATATTCATGCTTAGGAATTAACATACACCATCTCAATATTGCCATCTATTTATGTACATATATTCTAATATTCTTGTGCTAAATTCCATCAACCTAGCATGATGGTTATCTAAGTTATCAGATCCCATACCGAAAAAAGTTACAAAAAAGTTATGCCTTTTGAGGCAAAAAAAGTTACAAAAAAAGCATAACTAAGTTATACAAGTTTGGAACCATTTATTTCAACATAGTTACAGAAAAGTTATGCCTATTAAAAGTTACTAACTAATATGTAACTTTTTTGTGCCTATTTACAGAGAAAAGTTACATATTAGTTACAAAAAAGTTACACTATAGTTACAAAAAAGTTACATTCTAATTTCTATGCATGATTAAGACACAGAAAAGTGTATAAAAGTTACAAAAAAGTTACATTTCATGCATACTTTAGTTACATTCAAAGTTACAAAAAAGTTACATTGTAGGCATTCTATAGTTACATTTAAAGTTACATAAAAGTTATATTCTAGGCATACTTTAGTTACATTCAAAGTTACATAAAAGTTACA
The DNA here is from genome assembly GCA_964023205.1 of Lutraria lutraria. Lineage (NCBI taxonomy): Eukaryota > Metazoa > Mollusca > Bivalvia > Venerida > Mactridae > Lutraria > Lutraria lutraria. The sequence continues at coordinate 9,452,474 of OZ026841.1, forward strand.
AAAAAGTTATATTCTAGGCATACTTTAGTTACATTCAAAGTTACATAAAAGTTACAGAAAAGTTACAGAAAAGTTATATTCTAGGCATACTTTAGTTACATTCAAAGTTACAAAAAAGTTACAGAAAAGTTACAGAAAAGTTATATTCTAGGCATACTTTAGTTACATTCAAAGTTACATAAAAGTTACAAAAAAGTTATATTAAAGTTACAGAAAAGTTACATTAAAGTTACAGAAAAATTACAGAAAAGTTACATTAAAGTTACAGAAAAATTACAGAAAAGTTACACTAAAATAACCGAATTTTCACTTTAATCAGACAAGAAAGATTTTAAATATTAATATCATAGCATTTAATTATTTCTTAAATAATACAAAAAGGATGCGAAAACAAAATCAGTTTACAGTGACTTTTTAAGCACATAGATATTTCTTGAATAAAACACTATACAGTCTATATTCCAACATTTTAGATGTATTTATGCTTAATTCACAAGACAATGATGATTAGAGTTCTCTTCCTCAAGTTTGTTTTCATTTTTCTTTGTTCAAAACTGACCAATAGTGCATTATTCTAGGTTCATCTACAAAACTTAATAATGCAGCTTTCACATCTTTGCCTTTAATAACAGCAGTCTGGAAAAAAAGAAGACAATAAACAATAAAATATGATTTAATAATTTCAATTGATTATCCAACAGATAATGTGGATTACTTATTGTAGTCAACTTAGAAAGAACATTTGCAAGTGTTTGAATTTCATATGCAGACAACCTTTAAAAGACAGAGAGTAATCTTTACAGAAGCTCTTTATAATATTTTTCAGTCAATACTATATAGTACTAGTAGAAAAACAGCCCAGATCTCTAGCTTGAGGAAATGGGATTCAGATTAATCCAGATCATTAATAAGTTACTATTTCTGTTTGAAAGTTTCATTAAGATTTTTGTGTTCAACTTAGCAATATTAGTTGATGTTAAGATTAAGAAATTGAAAAAGTTTGTGTTTTCTATACATGCATATTGATTATGTTCCAATCATAAATATGACTTCAGTTATCAAACAAGAGTGCCAGGTCTCAAATACCCTAAGCCCTATGTCAAGGGCCATAAGTGCCTGTGCCAATTGGGCTGGTTATCAAACTTGACGGTTGTGACCTGCTGGACAAGTATCCTGAAAAATTGTCGAAGTCCTGGCTAGCCCTTATTAATAAATGTTCTTACCAATGGATGCTGCTTCATTGATCACATCTGGAACTGTTTGTTCATCTTGCTCTAAAGAAATAAAATGCAGATATAAGGAAAATAAATTTTACATAATGTTTCCTTTCCTACCAGAGAAGGAGAAAAAACTCAGATAAAGGCTCATTAAAATCCCAACTGTTATGTCATTAAAATATGGACATAAAGGGGTTCCATTTAAAATGCAGTTAATCCAAATGTCATTTTAATAAATGCTTTATCTCAAATAAATAATATAAGTACCATTTTCTGACTACCATAATTAAAGTCTTGTGTCATTTTTTCCAATTGCTTTTTCACTTCTGATGTGGAACCTGCAGAATAATATAAAAAAATAAGCACAAGTGCAATTTAACCTGTCATTGACTATAAAAAAGCAGGACTAGATATAAAATAACTATGAAGTTTATAATTCATAGCTCTTACAGTTCAAGTGTCATGCTCCTATTCCTAATAAGAATCAAGTATAAACAAATGTAACAAAGGGCAATAACTCCAAAATTATGAAATTCAGAGTGACGGTTCTTGTGCACTGCAGTCATCCTCAATGAGACTTATCTAACTATGAATTTTATAATCCATTGCTCTTTCGGTCTAATAGTTATGCCCGGACAAGAATTAAGTATGGAAAAATTAACAAAGGGCAATAACTCCAAAATTATGAAATGCAGAGTAACAGTTCTTGTGCACTGCACTCAACCTCAATGAGATCTATCTGTCAATGAAATTTCAAATTCATAGCTTTTATATAGTATAAGAGTTTTGCACTGGACAAGAATCAAGTAAACAAACAAAGGGCAATAAATCCAAAATTAAGCCATGCAGAGTAATGGTTCTTGTACACTGTACTCATCCTCGATGAGATCTATCTTACTATGAAGCTACAAATTCATCGCTTTTATAGTCTAAGAGTTATGCTCCAGACAATAATTATGTTTGACAAATTAACAAAGGGCAATAACTCCAAAATTAAGCCATACAGAGTAATGGTTCTTGTACACTGTACTCATCCTTGATGAGATCTATCTAACTATGAAGTTACAAATTCATCGCTTTTATAGTCTAAGAGTTATGCTCCAGACAATAATTATGTTTGACAAATTAACAAAGGGCAATAACTCCAAAATTAAGCCATACAGAGTAATGGTTCTTGTACACTGTACTCATCCTTGATGAGATCTATCTAACTATGAAGTTACAAATTCATAGCTCTTATAGTCTAAGAGTTATGCTCCAGACAATAATTATGTATGAACAAATTAACAAAGGGCAATAACTCCAAAATCAATTAATACAGAGTAACAGTTCTTGTGCACTACACTCATCCTCAATGAAGTCTATCTAACCATAAAGTTTCAAATGCATAGCTCATATAGTCTAAGAGTTATGCTCCGGACAATAATTATCTATGAACAAATTAACAAAGGGCAATAACTCCAAAATTAAGAAATACAGAGTAACGGTTCTTGTGCACTACACTCATCCTCAATGAAGTCTATCTAACCATAAAGTTTCAAATGCATAGCTCATATAGTCTAGGAGTTATGCTAAGTATTATGTATGAACACATTAACAAAGGGCAACAACTCAAAAATTAAGAAATACAGAGTAACGGTTCTTGTGCACTACACTCATCCTTAATGAAATCTATCTAACTATAAAGTTTCAAATTCATAGCTCTTATAGTCTAGGAGTTATGCTTAAGTATTATGTATGAACACATTAACAAAGGGCAACAACTCCAAAACTATAAATAAATTAATAATAATAAATACTGCCAGTTTCACTCCAGGTGGCGCGCTAGTATTGACCTAGTTGTTAGTAAACAACATGGCCGCCAGAATAAGCGCAAACATTAAAAAAAAATACTAAAATGGCAATTAGTTAACACTTCCAATTAATCTGATTATTGATAAAGCTATGTAATATCGAGCAACTCAGTATATATATGTTGTATATAGAATTATTTTTCTATGTAAACAAATAATATCTAAGTAGAAATACCTAAACGTTATATCCCAAGAATCTTGACAGGAACTTGAAGACCATCGTGAAAATTACGATATCACCAACTATGTACGAGTCGAAATCCTTCCTTGAATCTTTTTTTCCCACCAGTGTGACGATTTTAAATAGACTTCCTCCGATCCATTGTACAGGAACGTGTACATGATGGATACAAGCAATATAAATTGAATAAATTTAAAGCTTCAATCTTTCTTCTTCTTGAACTGACGCGGCTTTTTGAAAAAACGATGCCTCCGAGCCAATCAAAATCGTGCGCGAAGTCACGTTTCGAATTTGGCCAATCAGTGTGTAGCGTGACGTCAGCAATGCAATATTACGGAAACAACCGAGTAATTCCGATCTACGTTCTGACTTAAAAAAACAAAACTTTTTTTTATTATTTAACTAACGTTTCTCCCTTGAATAAATATTTATCCAGTCTTAGAGATCTGTTAATTTATACAATCACCTACTTCAAATTAGAATCATTAATAGTTAATTAACAATCAGATAAGCTGGGAAGAACGTGTCACACGTACAGTCAAGGTGTCAGCATATTTATGGCATCATTTAAAGTATACACAGAAATTTTATTAGTTGACAGTTTGCTTCAAACAACGAACACCGACATGCGTAGCCTTATATGGCAAATCAATGTGTGATTTATTACGTGGTCAATTAATTAGCGAGTTTGTTTGATTAATTTAAACATTAATTTTTCAGCTGAACGGGAAGTGTTTATTTGTTTTGCTTTATTGTAAAAACCTCATATTTGCATGTTTTGTACATGTATTGAGTGAATAAATGATATGTTCTGTTCTGTTCTAAAATATGTATGATGCAATACTATGTCTTGGATTTTGTCTGGTGACGTACGTAATTTCATCTGTGTAGAAAATTTTAATGGATCAGAATGGACGTACCGTCGTAATGATTCATGTAATAAAAAAACGTAGTTATATCATTATTTAGTATTGTTGACTTCATTGTATTCTTTAAATAATCTTCAAAAACTAATGAATTTTAGTGAGGTATTTAATGATTGTATGTCAACATCACGTGTTGTGTAAACGAAGTTTATGTACAGTCGAAACTCATTATATCGAAATCGCTTATATCGAAATCCCGCTTATATCGAAGTAAAAATAAAGTCCCGATTTTTTCCTTCTTATTACATATTAAAAAAACGCACGTATATCGAATTCGCGGTTCTCGATATTTTTATATATCGAAGTAGATTTTCGGTCCGAACCAAATATTTTCAACTATAAAGTGACCATCTACGTCGAACCAATTATGTCGCCAACTTACAAAAGAAATGTTCGCACCTTTTCCGCAAACAAACACCTACAATTTAAAATCGATATTTAATTATTGACAGCTGTATAAACATATTAGTGTCCATTCTCACGATTATAAAACTGATACAAACTTTTCGTTGATGAAACAAATTATTATTAATGCTGCTATACGCTCATTTAAAACTATCTTATGCATAATTATGTACATAGCAAATTAAATGTATCGAAAGTACCCGTATAAGTACCGGTATAAATGCCGTATTCTTATAACCCGTTACAATCCCGTACACTAAATAACACGATTACGTTATTATTACGACACACTGACTTTAGCTCTAAAATGTAAACACGGGTATCGAAATTCCTATATCGAAGTTCGTTTATATCGAAGTATTTTGGCAAGTCCCACAAACTTCGATATAACGAGTTTTGACTGTACATCATTTGATTTAAAATTGGCATGTATGCATTTAGTTGTATATTTACAAGCAATCCAAGGCATCGATGTATTAAATGTCTATTTGCGTAAATAAACTGAAATTAAGCATTGCGTGTATAGAAGGATCCGTACAGTACTATTTTAAACAGTGTAACACACATAAATAACACGTCTGACCCGAAGCTGCTAGACTGCTTAACACAGCAGGTGGTATACGACCCCATGCTGTTATTTCCGGTATCAATAAGGATCATGTCACACAGAATACGATTTTGACCACTTGCTTGTATCACGGACAGTTCGCATGTTGGCATAAATAGATATTTTGTTTAAGTGAATGTTTTTTCTAAGTAATACAAATTTATACACACATGAATGTATGTAAGTCCTTGATACTTAATAGATTGGATTAAATTTTGATTTATTTGCCGGGAATACGAGACGATTTTCCGAAAATCTACAAATCTATCGATTGAATAAACGCCCGTTGTTCGGTCCGTGTTTTCGATATACATGGTCGTTACGTACACGTATATTTCGGAAAATTAGCACAAACTTTTCCCAAAATTATCAGGTGGTGGAAAAGTATTTCGGCCCAGTGGAAACACTGTTTATGAAACGACTTTTTCAGAAAGTTTGTCTCAGTGATATCATGAACCGGGTCAAACATGGGTCATCTGGGGTAAAAAACTAGGTCACCGGGGTAAAACCACAGGAACTATTTGATGATAGTGTTGAGGTCATAGCTTTTTTTTTTTATTGTATTGTCAGAATATGTTGTCTTAGACAATTTTGAACATACGTCTTTTGGGGTCAAAAACTAGGTCACCGGGTCAAATCTCAGGAAAACCTTTATAACAATGTAATAGTTCATAATTTTGATCGGATCTTCACCAAACTTTGTAAGAATGTTTGTCATGCCGATGTCACGAAAAAATCTGAACGTACGTGTTTTGGGGTCAAAAACTAGGTCACCGGGTTAAATGTCAGGAAAGCCTTCATAACACTGTAGAGTTCATGATTTTGATTGGATCTTCACCAAACCTTGTAAAAATGTTTTTCATAATGATGTTATCTTAAAGTTTGAATATAAGTCATTTGGGGTCAAAAACTAGGTCACCGGGTCAAATCTCAGGAAAAGCTTCATAATACTGTAAAGATCATGACCTTGATTGGATCTTCACCAAACCTTTTAGGAATGTTTGTCATACTGATGTCATCTTAAAGTTTGAATATACGTCATTTGGGGTCAAAAACTAGGTCACCGGATCAAATCTCAGGAAAACCTTCATAACACTGTAGAGGTCATAATTTTTATTGGATCTTCACTCAACTTTGTAAGAATGTTTGTCATACTGATGTTATGAAAATTATTGAACATGGGTCATTTGGGGTCAAAAACTAGGTCACCGGGTCAAATCTCAGGAAAACCTTCATAACACTGTAGAGGTCATAATTTTGATTGGATCTTCACTCAACCTTGTAAGAATGTTTGTCATACTGAAAATGATTTAACATGGGTCATTTGGGGTCAAAAACTAGGTCACTGGGTCAAATTACATGAGAAAAAAATGAATAAACTTTTGTCAATTGCAAAAGCTTCAACTGATAAATTGTAGAGTTCTTTTATTTATTGGATGTATACTGCAGTGTAGATAGCAATTTCATACCAAAGTCCAAGTGCTTGACAGTTTATCAAAATATCATGTAAAAAAAGAATTGCATGTACTTGTAAGATCTATGAGAAAAGAATCAATGATTTATATTTCCTAACTAGTGATTTCTTTGGAATAATATATAAATTCATAATCATATTAGAATAATTATTTAATTGTGCAGGAAACATGACTTCAAACCTGAATACACAGAAAATAGAACATTTTGGCCTCATTTTAAGTATTAAAAGTCAAGAAAATAACAGAGTTCTGAATAGTTACTTTTTAGTTACACCAAAAAATGACAAAGTCTAAAAGGCAGAAATATATATACTCTGAAATAGACAGAGTTAAAAAAAGTTACACTTTAGTTACACCAAAGAATGGCTAAGTCCAAAAAGTTACAATTTAGTTACACTGGAAAAAGACAGAGTTAAAAAAAGTTACACTTTAGTTACACCATGAAATGACTAAGTTCAAAAAGTTACAATTTAGTTACACTTGAAAAAAACAGAGTTAAAAAAGTTACACTTTAGTTACACCATAAAATAACTAAGTCCAAAAAAGTTACAAATTAGTTATAACTTTTTTGTAACTCAATACCTAGTTACAAAAAAGTTACTCTTTAGTTACAGAAAAGTTATGCCTATGTGTAACTTTTTTCGGTATGGGATGTTTTCAGGTTTTTTTTGTAGCCCATTATCCAGCCAATAATTTGACGGATTCGGTACCAAAATAAGCATTGTTGCTGTCGTATTTACTGATTTAATACATACCGAAAAGCTCTTCAAAACGCTCCATTTTAATAATATATCTTGATTATGACCACATATCACTTTAAATGCACACTGTAATGTTAGAAACGAATTAAAATCCAGCTACATTATTCTTTTAGTGATAATCTGGTTTTTGAAGAGTTTTTTTATTTTCCTTAGTTCCATACTCAGAACAAAATTGCTATCGATAATAGAAATGAACTGACATAAACCACTATCGATTGATTAATCGTAGTTTAAGATTTTGTCAGAAAATCTATATAATTGGTATGTGAATTATATTCAAACTTGATATCATGATGTTGACTATATGACAGGTTTTGAAGTGAAAGCAAAAGTTTATTGTAAAAAATTAAAGCTATTCGGAAACGAGCAATATTTGCCGATCTCGCTACGGAATATACCGACATCGCACGATTTCATTAGTTCCATTAAGATTCTTCTGTCTTAACACCAAAATACCCTTCACACACTGTGAACCAACATAATAATTGCGAACTTCACAATAACTGTTATTTCTTCACAAATTTATGTGTACCGCATTCTGTTCTCTGCACTTCGACGGGAAAACCCCACATTCTATTTTTAGAATATATCCAACTATATATAGCTCTAGCCGATAGTATCGATCGATACGCGTTATGAATATAATTATATCATGTCAAAAAGTCACATATAAGACATACATCAATAGTAGATTAATGGGAATTACATGCATACTTCTGTAGAGAAATTACTGACTGAACGAAAGCCGAAAGTAGAACTATTTTATGCTAAACTAGTTGGTTCCCGTCCCCAATCTTACAGCACACAATAGAGTGAGAGTGGGAACGGGAACCATGACAGTTATGGAGCTCACGGCATTTTAGTAAGTCACCGATAGCAAAGAAATTTGATTGAAAATCAAATTCCAATAAAAGCAGTCATCCTCTGTGGTTCTGCTTTCTGTACAGCATGCCAAACATGCTAATTTGAAAGTTTGTGACTGTCGCTTGTTGATGTTTCGTTTTCAAAACCCTGTTTAGAAAATACCTACAATAATCTGTAGAAAAGGCATGGCTTATTTGCTGCCTACATGCATGGCGCTTCTGTTCTTGCAGTCATATTGAAAGTCCGTCGGACCGCCGGACCTGTCATGTAAAATCTGTGCCAGTTGGGTAAAATCTTTCCTTTAGTCAGTCCGACTGTCCGGAAAAAAGTACTGAGTTTTAGACATAACCCGCCAAATGTGAAAATTATGGTTAGCGAATTTTACGCACCATTGCTTCCGGCTTGTACGTTGAAAATATATCGTAATCGAGAACCAGCGTCGTATATTAATTGTCATAGGATTTTGCGAAGGATTTTTAATAACAGATCTTCAAACAGGTGATTTCGTTTTCAAAATATTTATTTTCGAACATAAATCTTCTTTCCAACGCATTTTACATACAATGTTGTTCATGATATCGGACCTTGTATACTTTTCAGGCGTCGTTCCTGGGTCTAGTAGGTTTATTTTTATTCTTTGAATAAACAGCTGTTTATTGTTTTCTTTTTCTCAATTTATCTAAAGGCTAGTTATCGAATTTTTCTTGAAAGATTTCAGTTAACATACAATGATTCAAGCTACATATTTCATGTGCTGTTTTCAGGTAATTTTTCAGTGATCTGCTTTGAAGCCCCAGAAGTTAGGAGCGCTCCAGTAAGTGTTTTTGAAGAAAATTTGCTCATCTGAACTGCAGACTGCTTTTCTGGGAAATTTCATATTCATTTTATGTATGAACAAGAGGGCCATGATGACCCTATAAATGCTCACCAGGAGAAAAGGTCATTTGGAGATTAACATTGTTGAAGTTTTCTATACGAGTCTAAGTAAGATCAAGTGACCCATCTGGGCTGTTTTTATCCCATGGCCATTATATGAACAGATTTAAAAGAGGTCCATTAGACAAAGCTAGATACCAAATATCTTAGCTCTAGGCCTTGTGGTTTCGGAGAAGATTTTTTAAAATTTTCCTATATAAAAAAGAATAAACCCCAGGGCAGGGCTAATTTTTACCCCGGGGCTATAATTTGAACAAACTTGGTAGAGGTCCACTAGACAATGACACATACAAAATATCTAAGCTCTAGGCCTTGCGGTTTCGGAGAAGATTTTTTAAATTTTCCTATATAAGTCTATATAAATCAAGTGACCCCCGGGGCGGAGCCAATTTTGACCCTAGGGCAATAATTTGAACAAACTTGGTAGATGTCCACTAGACAATGCTACATACCAAATATCTTAGCTCTAGGCCTTGTGGTTTCGGAGAAGAAGATTTTTTTAATTTTCCTATATAAAATAGAATAAACCCCAGGGCAGGGCCAATTTTGACCCTAGGGCAATAATTTGAACAAACTTGGTAGAGGTCCACTAGACAATGCCACATACAAAATATCTAAGCTCTAGGCCTTGCGGTTTCGGAGAAGAAGGTTTTTTAAATTTTCCTATATAAGTCTATATAAATCAAGTGACCCCCGGGGCGGGGCCAATTTTGACCCTAGGGCAATAATTTGAACAAACTTGGAAGAGTCCACTAGACTATGCTACACAACAAATATCAAAGCTCTAGGCATTGTAGTTTTTGACAAGAAGATTTTTTTAATTTCCTATATAAGTCTATGTAAAATCAAGTTACCCCCGGGGCGGAGCCAATTTTGACCCTAGGGGAATAATTTGAACAAACTTTGTAGAGTTCCATTAGACAATGCTACATACCAAATATCTCAGCTCTAGGCCCTGTGGTTTCAGACAAGAAGATTTTTAAAGTTTTTTCTATTTGTTGCCATAGCAACCAGAATTTTAAATGAAATTTAATTTTTTGAACAACTTCGAAAGGGGACCACCCAAGGATCATTCCAGCCAAGTTTGGTTGCAATCGGCATAGCGGTGTAGGAGGATATGTTGTTTTAAGTAAACATGGACGCCACGTAATCGTAACGACGCACGATGGACGCAGGGCGATCACAAAAGCTCACCCTGAGCACATTCGTGCTCTGGTGAGCTAATAAAAAATACATAGAATATTATTAGCTGACAAGAATGTGTTCTCTTTTTCCCAATAACCATAGAAAAAATGTTGCGATTATTTTTGGTCTAGTAAAATTTTGTTCGGTCTGGTAAAATTTCCAAAGTCACCAGACCGACTGTCTGGTAAAATTCTGAGGTCTTTCGTTTAGTCTGTTCTTGTATCGCTGTCAGTTGTTATTCCGTACATTTTTTATAGTGAAGAAAAAGTCGTTGTCGCCAAGTTAGGTGAAAGGTTCAATACCTAAAATTACCAGGTCAGTATTTTGTAGCAGATGCACATATTTGAGAGAAACTGGAACAAACTACACAGTAATGTATGTAGTTTCAAAAAAGAAATATGTCGAATTAAGAAAATAACAGACAAAAAAGTTGTAGAACACCACATGTTCTTATACCAATGGTTATAGTTAATGGTGAAAGGTTTGTTACCATAATTAACAAACAAGAGGGCCATGATGACCCTGTATCGGAACACTAAGGGATAATTTAATCAAGGGAAGTTTTTTGTCATGGTAAAAAGTTATCTACCTCAACTATCAAGTAGTTGTTGAAATCAACTGACCCTTGAGCAGGGCCAATATTGACCCTTGGGCCATGATTTGCACGAACTTGGTAGAAGTCAATGTACAAGACAATGCTACATAAAAAATATCTTAGCTCTAGGCCTTGTGGTTTTGGACAAGAAGATTTTTTCAATTTTCCTATATAGTTCTATATAAATCAGTGACCCCCTGGGCAGGGCCAATTTTGACCATGGGGCCATAATTTGAACAAACTCAGTAGATCTCCACTTGACAATGCTACATACCAAATGCCTTGTGGTTTTGATCAAGAAGATTTGTTAATTTTCCAATATAAAAAAGAGAAAACTGGGGGTAGGGCAATTTTGACCCTAAGGCCATTATTTAAACAAACTTGTGACTCCTGGGGCGGGGCCAATTTTGACCCCAGGGCCATAATTTGAACAAACTTGGTAGAGGTCCACTAGACAATGCCACATACAAAATATCTAAGCTCTAGGCCTTGCAGTTTTGGAGAAGAAGATTTTTTAAATTTTCCTATATAAAATAGAATAAACCCCAGGGCAGGGCCAATTTTGACCCCAGGGCCATAATTTGAACAAACTTGGTAGAGGTCCACTAGACAATGCTACACAACAAATATCAAAGCTCTAGGCATTGTAGTTTTTGACAAGAAGATTTTTTTAATTTCCTATATAAGTCTATGTAAAATCAAGTTACCCCCGGGGCAGAATCAATTTTGACCCCAGGGGAATAATTTGAACAAACTTTGTAGAGTTCCATTAGACAGTGCTACATACCAAATATCTCAGCTCTAGGCCCTGTGATTTCGGACAAGAAGATTTTTTAAGTTTATTGTATTTGTTGCCATAGCAACCTGAGTTCTTAATGAAATTTAATTTTTTGAACAACTTTGAAAGGGGACCACCCAAGGATCATTCCAGCAAAGTTTGGTTGCAATCGGCATAGCGGTGTAGGAGAAGATGTTGTTTTAAGTAAATATGGACGCCACTTCACAACGAACGATGCATGACGCACATTGGACGCAGGGCGATCACAAAAGCTCACCTTGAGCACATTCATGCTCTACTGAGCTAAAAACAAATGTCAATTAGTCCTATATTATCCAACATTTATGACCATCAGCATCGTATTGAGACATATACACAACAAGAGGGCCAAGATGGCCCTGTATCGCTCACATGACAATCACTGTTCACTCATTAAAACATTGTTTTGAACCGGTGACCTAGTTTTTTACCCCAGATGACCCATGTTAGAACTTGTCCTACATATAAATAAGAAAAACATTCTGACTAGGTTTGGTGAAGATCCAATCAAAACCATGAAAACTACAGCATAGACAAGGTTTTCCTAAGATTTGACCTCGTGACCTAGTTTTTGACCCAAGACGACCTATGTTCGAATTTGTCTTACATATCATTAAGACAAACATTCTGACAAGGTTTGGCCAAGATCCAATTAAAACCATGACATTTAGAGCTTTTACAAGATTTTTACCTAAGATTTGACCTGGTGACCCAGTTTTTGACCCCGGCTGACCCATGTTCAACCTTGACCCACATATCATTGAGGCAAACATTCTGACAAGGTTTGGTGAAGATCCAATTAAAACTGTGACATCTACAGTGTTAACAAAGTTTTCCTAAGATTTGACCTGTTGACCTAGTTATTGACCCCAGATGACCCATATTTATACTTGACCGTTATATCATTAAAACAAACGATTTGACAAAGTTTGGTGAAGATCCAATAATAACTGTGAAATCTACAGTGTTAACATGGTTTTTCATAAGATTTGACCTAGCGACATAGTTTTTGACCCAAGATGACCCATGTTCGAACTCGTCCAAGATATTATGAAGACAAACATTCTAACAAGGTTTCATGATCATCCAATCAAAACAGTGACTTCTAGAGTGTTCACAAGGTTTTCCAGCAATTTGCCCTAGTGACCTAGTTTTTCACCGGAAATGACCCATTATCAAACTTGACCTACATATTATTAAAATAAACATTCTGACAAAGTTTCATGAAGATCCAGTCAAAACAGTGATTTCTGAAGTGTTCACAAGGTTTTCCCTTATTTGGCCCTGGTGACCTAGTTTTTTACCCAAAATGGCCCAATATTGAACTCGTCCGAGTATTATTAACGTTCTGATCCAGTTTTGCTAAAATTGAGCTAAAAGTGTGGCCCCTAGTGTGGTCACAACATAAAGTTTGACGACGCACGACGCACACCGCATGACGCCGGACGGAGAGTGATCCTAATAGCTCACTTTGTCACATTGTGACATGTGAGCTAAAAAACTCTGGCAATTGGGCATGGGAAATTGGTAAAGGATGCAACAAATTCCTTAAAGATATTGAGATACATTTATAATCCACAAAGTCTAAGTATAAGCATTGAAAAAGGCATCAGTCAAACAGTCAAAAAAGTGTTCACAAGGTTTTCCCTTATTTGGCCCTGGTGACCTAGTTTTTGACCCCAAATGGCCCAATATCGAACTCGTCCGAGTATTATTAACGTTCTGATCCAGTTTTGCTAAAATTGAGCTAAAAGTGTGGCCCCTAGTGTGGTCACAACATAAAGTTTGACGACGCACGACGCACACCGCATGACGCCGGACGCCGGACGGAGAGTGATCCTAATAGCTCACTTTGTCACTTTGTGACATGTGAGCTAAAAAACTCTGGCAATTGGGCATGGGAAATTGGTAAAGGATGCAACAAATTCCTTAAAGATATTGAGATACATTTATAATCCACAAAGTCTAAGTATAAGCATTGAAAAAGGCATTAGTCAAACATTTTAAATTCCAAGATGGCGGACATCTATTATATTCCTTATGTCTCCGAGATTAAACATTCGGAATACCACGGATATTTTCGCTGTTATTAACATTCGGATTATCAAGGATATTTTTGTATTTTCGCTTTTGTAAACAAGAGCATGTAATCCCGTTGATTCAGACAGTCGGACCGACTAAAGGAAAGATTTTACCCAACTGGCACAGATTTTACATGACAGGTCCGGTGGTCCGACGGACTTTCAATATGACTGATTTTCTTCATAAACTCTCTGCAAATCCGCGTGGATATCAGTTGCAGAATAACCGAGTTTCGAAAGAATTTTGCAATATACCCCCTGCTCAAACTTCAAGTCGGCCATATTATAGCACGCTAAAGTAGGCAATATAACAATGCGTAATCAGTTCAACTGAGGCGTAGCAAGCACGAGAAAAGCGTGTGCATCAAGTGATATGGTATGCATGTTGAGTAATAGTGCTTACACATAAGTGAACAAAGAAATTTGAAAGATCACGATTGTAAATATTATTTTTAAAGCTGTTTTTATGGATTTATGTAGTATATACAAGTTTATATTTATTTTTCTGTTTATTTTTTACATAAAACAATGGCAACTTTTTTAGCAGTATATAAAGACGGATTGATTCATTCTTGTTGTTTACTTGATATTCATCATGTCATTTGTAGTGATGAGCATTTTTGACAAAATTAAGGACATTGGAAATAATCATATATAAAACTAAATAATTAATCAATGAACAAAAGGATCAATAAAGAAAGGAAAATTTCAGAAAGTAGTTAGTGGCCCCACATTGTACAATGATTGACTTACCCCTTTCCTAACAATGGCTGCTTCTAACATACCAACAATTTCTTCACCAACAACTCCATCACAATGTAAATTCTTTGTCCATCTTGTAAGAATTGCTTTGTTTAGAGCCAAACGCTTGCATGGGAAAGCAAATGTAAACCCTAAAGGCAGCGGTTCTTTAGTATCCAATAATCCTACCCTCTTTAAGAAACGATGTAAGAAAGTTGCAAGGTAGTCAAACAGCTGAAAATACAATACATGAAAGATTGCGAGTATTCAATGATCATTTATGGAAAAGAGAAAGTAAAAAATAAACCTGAGATCACGGTCCTCATTTGCATAAGTTTTTGCTGCAATCAATAGAAGATACTGCCAACTAAATTGAGTGAAACAATATGTATTTATCAACATGAATGCCCCATAAAAGCCAACTGGATAGTAAGACCTTGTCCTATCACAAAGTCCCACAGATGAGCTAACACAAGGTCCCAAAGGGAAGTTAACACAATGTCCCACAGATGAGCTAACACAAGGTTCAACAGGTGAGTTAACACAAGGTCGCACAGATGAGCTAATACAAGGTCCCACAGGTGAGCTAACACAAGGTCCCACAGATGAGCTAACACACACAGATGAGCTAACACAAGGTCCCACAGGTGAGCTAACACAAGGTTCAACAGCTGAGCTAACACAATGTCCCACAGATGAGCTAACACAATGTCCCACAGATGAGCTAACACAAGGTTCAACAGGTGAGTTAACACAAGGTCCCACAGATGAGCTAATACAAGGTCCCACAGGTGAGCTAACACAAGGTTCAACAGGTGAGCTAACACAAGGTCCCACAGATGAGCTAACACAAGGTCCCGAAGGGAAGATAACACAATGTCCCACAGATGAGCTAACACAAGGTCCCACAGATGAGCTAATACAAGGTCCCAAAGGGAAGTTAACACAAGGTCCAACAGATGAGCTAACACAAGGTCCCACAGATGAGCTAACACAAGGTCCCAAAGGGAAGCTAGCACAAGGTCCCACAGATGAGCTAACACAAGGTCCCAAAGGGAAGTTAACACAATGTCCCACAGATGAGCTAACACAAGGTTCAACAGGTGAGTTAACACAAGGTCCCACAGATTAGCTAATACAAGGTCCCACAGGTGAGCTAACACAAGGTTCAACAGGTGAGCTAACACAAGGTCCCTAAGATGAGCTAACACAAGGTCCCAAAGGGAGATAACACAATGTCCCACAGATGAGCTAACACAATGTCCCACAGATGAGCTAACACAAGGTCCCACAGATGAGCTAATACAAGGTCCCAAAGGGAAGTTAACACAAGGTCCCACAGATGAGCTAACACAAGGTCCCACAGATGAGCTAACACAAGGTCCCAAAGGGAAGATAACACAATGTCCCACAGATGAGCTAACACAAGGTCCCAAAGGGAAGTTAACACAATGTCCAACAGATGAGCTAACACAAGGTTCAACAGGTGAGTTAACACAAGGTCCCACAGATGAGCTAATACAAGGTCCCACAGGTGAGCTAACAAAAGGTTCAACAGGTGAGCTAATACAAGGTCCCACAGATGAGCTATAATACAAGGTCCCAAAGGTGAGCTAACACAAGGTTCAACAGGTGAGCTAACACAAGGTCCCACAGATGAGCTAACACAAGGTCCCAAAGGGAAGCTAACACAAGGTTCCACAGATGAGTTAACACAAGGTCCCAAAGGGAAGCTAACACAAGGTCCAAAAGGGAATCTAACACAAGGTCCCACAGATGAGCTAACACAAGGTCCCACAGGTGAGCTAACACAAGGTTCAACAGGTGAGCTAACACAAGGTCCCACAGATGAGCTAACACAATGTCCCACAGATGAGCTAACACAAGGTTCAACAGGTGAGTTAACACAAGGTCCCACAGATGAGCTAATACAAGGTCCCACAGGTGAGCTAACACAAGGTTCAACAGGTGAGCTAACACAAGGTCCCACAGATGAGCTAACACAAGGTCCCAAAGGAAAGTAACACATTCCCCACAGATGAGCTAACAGAGCTAACAAAATATTGACTAATATAATGATAATATTTCCCATTTAAATTTATTTTGTAGGGGAAATTCATTTATAAAGGCTTGAAATATTTCATCATTGAATGTTAAAAATAGGTTTTATCAATTTGTAAAATTTTATGATTTAAAAATTTGGAAAATTTAGGGCCTGGGCAAGAGGTGACTACTCTCACTTGTAGCCTTGTTTTCAGTAATATATTATGGAGTTTTCCAAAAATGCCAAATTAAGTCGAATTTGGTCAAGTGATGCTGTTTTGCGGCCTCAAACAAAGAAATTTCAATCATGAAAGTGGCATTTAATTATTTCATTTGTGAAGCTGGCATTTTGGAATTGTGAAGAAGCCTTCTTCAAATTGTGAAGTAGCCTAATATTGGCCATGAAAAAAAGCCAGTGACATACAAGTTGGCATTAAATTATTGGCTCAGGTGTATCAATCTACTAACACAGTGTTTTCCCAGTCGCTGACATGTAAGGAATTTGAATGAAAGGGTCGCAGTTGAAACTGAATGGCATTAAGATAGTTTGACATAATCCGGATCGCTGACTGGTTTTATACTAGTACATGTAAATAGAATAGACTAATCTTCAAACAATGATTTTTTTAGCAGAAATTGTGTATTCTACATAAACCAGTTCATCCTAATTCGACCTGTTTTCGCACTGATACTTTTTTAAAAAGAAAATTGATATGCAGTCTTTATCTAAGGAATTTAAAATTACACACATTATATTTACTAAGCTGTATAAGCAAGAAAAATTTTCCACATTGACTAATGACTTTAAACATTGACACATAAAACCTGCGAGTACATACTCAGTGCATACAATAATTATCTGGAGCACTGCCTGTTAATTTGATAAATCTTACCTTGTCACCATCTCCATGCAAGAGTAACTTGTCTGGGACAAAACCATTCATACTGTCAACTTCACATTTACCATGATCAAGAGAGACTACTTCAGCTTTTAAATGATGACTTCCAAAATCTAATGCCAAAAATGTACCTGTCTCTGAAATTATCAAAAACACATAACATAAACTAAAGCTTGTCACAGGAGTGACGAATACCCCCACATAGATAGATATTTATTCTCCTCCGCAAGTGGAGAGCAAAACATATATACAAGTGACACATTAACATTATTAACAAATATACAATATTGTACAATACAAAAGATAACTTTTCAATGCACATCTAAGTAACTGAAACAGTATCTACTATCAGTGCAATAATAATAAAAAGATTATCTGTGAACTTTAGTGTCATAAAGCGAAAGCGAAAATTTAAGACAACTTGTATCATTTACATGAAATAGAAATGGCCCTTTTAAACAACAATCTTTAAAGAAAGCAAACTTAAAGAGAGTAAATAAAGTTTCCTTTTAAAAAGGAAAGGCTTGGCTGGTTGTTGCTGATTAAAGTTAGTTCTGATACCATAACTAAATTGGTTCATTTTATTTCGTCTTGTTGACCATTTTAGTTATGGAATTGTCCTCTTTCAAAGTCAACAGGTAGTCTGAAACATCGGTATATTTTTCTATTTATAGATTTTCCTATAATTCATCGTACTGTACACAAGTTTTAAATTGCATCAGAGAAAGCGTTTCGCAAGTTAAATTATAGTAGGGGTGTATTTCATTAATTAATTAATCCTCCGCTTATTACCTTCAGCAATTATGTTGATAATTAAACAAAGAGCTAGTAAAGTAAAAATAATTGAGACTGCGTTAATATATCTTATCTTTTCGTGCCTTAACGGTTGATGGAACATGCCGATTTATAGTGAAACACCCCGATTTTACAATGAAATCGCAAATGTGTACATCAAGATCACGTGACAAAATTATTGGCGGCAATAGCGTTTCGCAGGTTTCATTATAGAAGGGGCTTCCTTAAATTCTCTTGAACAATCCTCCGCTAATATGTCTTTCAGTAATGATTAAAATAATTGATTTAAATATATTGTACATATAGTAACAGAAAAAATAGACAGTTTTAAAATGTGTACCTTAACGTGTAATTAATGTTAATAGAACAAACCGATCTTTAGTGAAACACCCTGATTTCATAATAGACTGGCACAGTGAAGTTGGTACACTCAAGTCATGTGATACCGATTCACACAGTAAGCGTAAACCAATCACCGTACTGTTAACATATAGCTCTCAACCAATCGCCGGACTCTTAACATTTTTGTGCACTTGTACCCAGCTTTCGCATTGCATCTACCAGCATCTAGGGAACAAACGTAACCGAAAACAATACATAGGCTTGGAGCCGTAGCTCCAAGCCAAAAAGGCTTATAGATGGAGTATGTATGTTAATCAATGAAAATATTTGTAGTCAGAAATGTGAAAAGTAACAGTGTCATTGTAATTGTAAACAATTTTATGGTATTACTGCATGAAGTCTTCTTTAAAAAGGATAATATAGCAGCTCATACACACACATTACACTTTATACAATAGAGATTAATGCATTTAAATATTAGAACAAGAACACATACTCTTAGTGAATCCAAGAAATTATCAAGGCAAAAGTTTAACAACAGTTTTAGTACATACATTGTGGTAAAGTGTTATTCGTGTCTAAATGCTGGTCAATCTTGTAATATTATTAACTGTGCACACATACATATTTATATCTAAACATGCATTAATAATTTCAACACTGCTAAAACAGAACAAATTATTTGAAATGTGAAAATACACTGTGAGTCTGCATTATTACCCAAGGCATTATATAAATATTAATTGGTAATGTTTTTCTGTAAATTTACCATTTATATATATCGCGATGCGTATCGCGATACAGCATGAAATATTGTGATATATCGTGATATGCTTTAAGGACCGATACCCAGCCCTAATATATAATCTGTGAGTTCATACTTCTGGGCAAGTCTGCAAATATCTGGTATAAATCCAACACTTTGTGGATCAAAGTTAAGAAACCATATTAATCGGTGATGAAATATGTCCTTTACCAGAAACTTTGGATTAAGTCTGCATAGTTGCCCAAAGAATTTCAACTTATTACAGTCTATAATTGTTTCTAACGGTATGCTGTTAACAGCTGAGAGCGAATAGTCAGTATTAGTGGATAATCGGAGTCCTTGGCTGTGCTTGATACAGAACATATGAGACCTCTGTAGTCTTATTAGATCACCAGCAGATATGTAGCTCCAAAGTTCACATCCGTACAAGGCTTTGGATAGCACGGGGGCACTATATATCGCCATCAGAATTTTAGCACAAAATTACTCTGGTCCGATCCCTTGGCTACTTAAACTCATATATGTGCCTATTAACTTCACACTTGTGTCTCAAACACATTTCTTCATAGACATAATTCTGTTACAGTCAATACCAAGGTGTGTATAATTTTTACATTATAGGAATTCGCTCGTCACCTAAATAAAACTGCATATGTTCATCTGGTACTTGATTTGTATTGAATAAAAGAGTTGCACACTTATTAACATTATACAGAAATCTCCAGCGTTTAGCATAGCAATTACAATTGTCTAGCATTTTTTTAAGTCCGTTTCTGGAGTATGACATTAAAACCATGTCATCGGCAACAGTTGGTGCACACATCTTGATGTCATATATACAGCATCCACTGTCCTCTAACTCTGATATCAGCCCGTTAATGTAGGTTAAATACAATAATGACCAGCTTTTCCCACCCTGGCGGGTTCCTTGGAGAACCAGAAACAGGTCTAATAGCATCCCTTTGTATCGAACACGAGTCTGAACATTAATATACATTTCACGTAGAGCAACTAATGTGTTTCCGTCTATAGGTGTATTCAAGTAAAAAAACAACGTCGGTTGGATATCCAATCCTGGTTCCTCCATCACAAATAGGTTTGATATCTTAAGCTCTATGCAAAGCCAATAATTTAAAGAAGAGCCAGTCGTGCCACACACGGTCGAACGCCTGCAAAGCGTCTAGAAAGCACAGGTACACCTGCGACGAACATTCTCTGGCAAAATACAAACACCCACGGAGGGCAAAACTTGTCAGGATGCATACCAAGTGTTCTTGAAAACCACCTTGCATTCTTTTCAAAGAATGTGTTATTTTTAGGGCTGGGAACGAGTATGGTTTATGATATTCAAATATTTGTTTTTTAATTTCGAATATATTCGAATATTCGTTTCCAAAGCTAGTTTGTTCTAATCCGATAAACGTGTCTGTTCCTCATACACCGTGTCTGAAACCGGTTTTGTCCAAATACCAAGCATGTTTCAGTAGAAAGGTTAACTATGAACATAATTTTTTATTGATAACTAATTACAGGTAATTTATTTTTTACTAATTCTAGATGTAATGAATATTTCTGTCGACATTACACTTGAAATAAAAAGCGTACACATGTTTGTGTTCGGTTGGTTGTTTATAATACAAGTAATGAAGGGAGGTAACTATAACGAGTTGCGGGTAACGTGTTTATTTATCAACAAAAATTATGAGTCAAAACATTTCTTTTAAACATCTACATTTGCATGAATTAATTGTTTCCAAGTTGAGTTTTTTTAATTTTCATTGGGTTAAAACGAGCAAAACATTTTGTTATATAAATACCTGTCAATTTGATGATGACGCGTATTGGGCACAATGTTACAACTTGCACGGGTTATTTACTGAAACGAAAGGACTCCGAAATCGGGCTAAAGAATGTCGGCATTCTTAATATCTCTGATATTGACTTTTAAAACAACTCGCCGCTTTTGATTAAACCGAAATGATACTTAAGTGAAAAAAAAATTGGCAGCTTGCAATCTGCGTACTGACCGACGTTTGAAGTCTCATAGCATAATTTGTCATTAACAGTACTAGTCTTTCACATTTTAAATTGAAATGGCTAACTTTAAATTAAATTTGTGCAAGACCAGTGCATTAAGTGTTTTATTCTTGTCTACCACGTGTTTGGACTAATTACTGACTATCGACACCAATTGAACGGATTAACAAATTATCGCTCAGGGCTATTAGCTATCTTGACAAGTTTATGGGGGTATTGAGAATGGTGCGAACAACAAACAGTTGGTTTGTGACATTTTGCACGTACTTACCAATTTTGGACCGACTTTTATGGAATTTATACACCTTTTATGGACTGATTCTAAAACAGATTTTGGTACTCGAAACATTGAAATTTCTTTTTTTTTCGAATATTCGAATTCGTCTTTTTCATGTTCAAATATTTGTCGAAGTTCTGAATATTTGAATAAAATTCCCAGCCCTAGTTATTTTGTCTTTACATCTATTCAAAAGAGTCATTTCATTAACTTTAAGTATACTTGAGGACAATGTGATAATTATTAGGATCTGATTTACATTACGTCCTCCTCTGTGAAGGGTGGTAATTTCACTCTCTTTCATTTTGTCTGGAATTTTTCCGTTCTGTAACATTGTTGTGTATAATAAAGCTAACGGTGTTGCAATTACGCTGCATCCATATAATAAGTGTTCGTCGAAATTTCATCCAGACCACAAGCTTTACCCCTGGACAATGTTCAAATACACTTACAAATACCGTTACTTTCATGTCCAGTATTCATCAAATGCCCGGTCAACTCTTTCTTTCACAGCTGTTTTCCATAACTCATCAAACTCACTTGACTCCGACGGCGTATATAAATCCCTAAAGTAGCTATCCCACTCAGTCACTATATCTTCTCAACTTCTATAAATGGTACCGTTGAAATTCAAGCTGTCTCCTAATTTAGTTGTCGAACTCTGTCTTCTAGCCGTTACACTTTTCCAAAATCTATTTATATCATGCACAGCTTCATATTTCAGTTTGCAATCAATGTCTTTTAAGAAGTTCTCAGCACATTGTCGCATTCGCCTACAGAAGCTGGCCTTATGTGCCTTGTACACTTCATACTCACTGTATTGTACGCCCCTGGGTCTACCGGCATGACACCATGCGTCACGTGATTGCAGCATACTATCATGCAGTTACGTCAACTCGTCGGACCAGAACGGTTTCAGATGTTGTCTATATCATTTCGTAGGAAAGTTTTGTATAGCACATGTACGCATTATTTCACACAGTGATTCATATGTTTGATTAATGTCATGTTCATTGATAACGTTTTTGCATATGGCCTCATTCATGTTTCAAATTAAACCAGTGTTTCATATTGCAAGCATCATCAACAGGGGTGATCGCAATGTTTAGACAACATAAAATTGGCCTATGTCTCGATACATTTAAACAAGCATCATCGGCAATCTCACAGTATGAAATAAAATCAATATTACCATTGGGAATACAAATATAGTCAATTAACCATGTATACATGATTGTCATCATAAGATACATACGAGTTTTTCGGCCCTTGACAAAAATCTAATGTATCAATAGCACATAAGTTACAATCATTTAAGAAGTTGCGCAAAACGTTGTCTCTGTTACTAAACACATTTGCTTGAATTTTAGCATTAAAATCACCCATAAGTACAACCATACCTTGATCAGAATACATATAATACAAGTCGTATAAAACACTAACATACTCATGATATTTCTCATAAGAATGAATTACACAAGGCAGGTAATGCAACCTAGATTACTTTAGTGAAAAAGTTTTACCCTGGGGCTTACGCATGACACACAGTCACATGTTGAGAACATTTCTGCCAAGTTTTTCTGAAATTTGATCCATAGATGAAAAAGAAACTGACCAGACACAAAAGATATACCATTTTTTATATTTAACCATTAAGTGAGAACTTACCTTGGGTTTCTCACATGAGACATCGCAACACAGGGGTAGACATTTCAAAGTATTTCCGAAATCCACACATAGATGACAAAGTTACTGAGTGGACATGAAAAAAAGTACTGATCTTTTACCTTTAACCTCAAAATGTGACCTTGATCTTTGAGGTACAGACTGGATCTTTCGCATGACACATCGTTACATAATGACAAGAAACCAGGTTTTCCAAGGCTTTAATACCACAGTACTCAAGAATTCTTCTCTAAGGCTTCATCAGTGGATCAGTTTCCAGTGCGACTAATAAGTTAACATCGACCTATACCCTACTGGCATAGAATGCAATCCCAAGCTTGGTTTCTATGTAAGCTACCTCCACACACAATTTCATCACAATGTCTAAATCCTTAATGAAGTTATTCACCGGAAACTGATTTTCAATTTTTAGTAACAGTGACCATGACTAAACTGACCCCAAATACAAATCCAAGCTAAGCGTTCATGCAAGGTTGTAATTGACTGGAAACTGATTTCTATATTTAGTCACAGTGACCTTGACCCTACTGGCCCTTGATGCAATACAAAAGCATGGCTGGATGTAAGCTAACAACACACAAAAGTTCATCGCACTATCTCAATCCTTACTTAAGTTATTGACCAGAAACTGATTTTCTATTTTTAGTTTCAGTGACCTTGGCCCTACTGGACCTAGATGCAATTCAAAAGCATGGACTGCATGTAAGCTACATACACACAAAATTTCATCGCAATATCATGTTATTAACTCAAAACTGATTTTCTATTTTCAGTATAGTGACCTTGACTCAACTGTCCCAAGCAAAGCTTTCATGCAAGGATTCTAAATACCCAGTTTAGTCAACATTGGTCATTCCAAACTTAAGTCATTGACCGAAAACTGATTTTCTACTGTATACGTCTTAATATTGACGCCCATTTTATTTTGGCGATATTGGTGGTCAGCATCGGAACCGCTAAATCTAGACCGCGCCAATATAAAACCACGCCAATAATGAACACCGCCAATTATTTTGTCAAAGAAAAAAATTATTGTAACTTTTGTTATCGAAAGGTGTAACTAACACTTTTTCACGTAACTATTTGTTTGTTTAGTATTTTTGTACATGTATTATTACTTGTTTACTTTTATCAGTTAAAGTACATGCATTACATTTATTGCCTTAGGGTAAATCTTAATTGAAACAAGGTAAAATCTAAATGGTTCAAACAATACAGCTTATTTGTCACACCATATAAACTTATATCATCGGCAAGTATAGAAAGACTAAACAAATCTGATATAATAACAATATGTGTCAATTTAAAATAAATTATCCAAACTAATAAACACTTTTAGCCATTGTGTTAACTCGTGTTCGATCCCAAGTAATTACCAACACTTTGGTCTTCAGGTATCTTATCGTTGCTGTTTATACATTCCTCACTTGATACGATAGTAGTTATGAAAATATTTAGTAAAATAATCTAATTATTCCCCTTGAAAATGATGGAAACTTAATATATTCTTAAGACAAGTGTTTTAATTTTGGTGCTTAAGAAGACAGGACATGGTTTTATTTTGGCGGTTGTATATGAAACCGCCAAATATAGAACCCGCCAATTCATGAACATCTTAAAAACGCCAAATTTTGCCCCTGCAGAATTAAAGACGTATACAGTATTTTTAGTAACAATGACCTTGACCCCACAGACCCCAAATACAATCCTAGGCTAGGTTTTCATTCAAGGATCCTACATACCAAGTTTGGTCAAGATTGGTCAATCCGAACTTAAGTTACTGACCGGATACCCGTCTGCCTGCCATATTCAGCATTCTAATAACCAGGTTTCACTTTGTGAAAACCTGGTTAATAAACATTACTGCCAAGTATTTCCAAAATCCTACCATAGATGACAAAGTTACAGAGCAGACATGAAAAATGCACCAAATCTTTTACCCGTAACCTCTAACCTTAACCTCTAACCTTGGAGGAACTGAATCTTGCATGGGAGACATTATCACATATTAATGAACATTTCTGCCATGTATTTTAAAATCCACCAAAGACAACAGAGTTGTACATCAGGACAGACGCACGCACAAACACACATGCATGCACGCACGCACTGACAATAATTATTAAGGTGACTTAAGTTTACCCCCCCCCCCAACAAACTTCATTTTTGGGGGTATAATAAAAGATTTTCTAAGAAATGTACATTCTGCTTATTGTTATTTGCTGCTACACATGTATACTACATGATATGTAACAGCTCAAGGTCAGGACATATTTACACACAGAAAGATGGTATAGTTCAATTTTCTTATAGTCAAGAATATTGGACAATGCCATTGTAAAGGTAATCACTGTAAACTGATTGCCAAAATCAATTTAAATCCATAGTAAAGCGTCATTCATGTCAACCAGAGTCATGATGTATTTGATAAGGTGGCATGTACATACATCACATTTTTACAAAATGAAGCAGATGTTGGTGGTTTGAACTCAGTCAATGGCACTTTCTTTAAATTATTACATGTATATGGCCCTTTCCCATAACTAGGTAGTCTCCCTTGGAAGATTGTCGTTCTTGTCAGCAGTGTGCATGCGCTAAAAATATTATCTACTTCTGAGGACTATATCTTAATTCGCCAAGCAGGGTCCGTATTCACAAAGCATCTTAAGATTTTCTTTAACTTAAGTTGGAATTTTACTTAAGAGTAAAATTTTTTCATGGTAAAAGTTTGTAAACCAGTCATCAAAAGTGTGAAAATGAATTTTCATTTTCATAATTGGCATCTTTATAACAAAGATAAAAATCATATTATTGTGATTTCCTCCTTTATATTAGTACAAAAGAGTTTAAAGTCGAATTTAAGGAAAAATATAACTTAAGTTAAAAAATTACTTAAGATGCTTTGTGAATACGGACCCAGAACACATATAGGAAAAGTCAATACTATTTCGCCAACCTCATAGTATTGAGTCAATAATTAAGTTTTTTTTACACATTTTGCATGCATGTGATTTAACATAAAGGTAAAGAAGCTGCACATGTACATATCTTATACCAAATGTGTTGAACACATTAGTTAGACACACCATCTTTCAACTATAAATTTAATGCTTTCAAACACTTTAAAATATCTAACAACTATATATATAAATTATATATTGCTCAATATTTTCTTTGTTCAGTAAATTAATATTCAATGATGTTTAAATTTGGCATAGTTTTGTATATGTCGAAGTATGTTAAAATTTATATTTTATTGTATCTTGATTTTACTCATTTGGGTTTCTGTGAATACCAAACCCATGACAGTCAGTACATCCAAAGTGCTAAATAAAGATGAAAATTGTTGACTACATAATTTCTAATTGTTAAAATTTATAACGTAAGTATTCCACGTAGTTTCATTTTAAATATTTCTTCAGTAATGAACAATTAAATAAATAAGTTTTTGTCACAATTCTTAATAACAAAAACAAGTTTGATTAGAGGTGAAAATCGTCGATTTATGACATAAAAGATATTGTATATTAATTTTATCGATAATTATGGGTCAGTATACACATTGTCATACCACAGTAACATCAACTAATCTTATCGTAGACGATCTTTATGGTATGTTTGCCACGTGTAGCGCTAATTAATGCACCCCGGTGAGAAGTTAACGTTAACGATTAACAATCACTGTTTCAGTTGATACTATGACGTACGATAAGGGTCATAAATGCATGATCCTGCATCATGCTGAAAACTTTTAGTATCATGCAGGGTCTTGCAAATAAAATCCTGCATCAGTTTTGACCCTTCCGTACGTAAACGATATTTAGCATGATGCAGGATTATTTTGCACGACCCAGGGTCATGTAAAATACCATTGGCCGTTGACGGAATTGTCCGACCAATCAGAATCGTTGTTACAAAAGGCATTTCATGTCGGTCGCCATTTTTAAAGCATATCGTATTGAAATATAAACACAAACATGAATTTGGAGAGCTTTCTGCAAGGAGCGCAGACTATTATGGGTTCAGTCATTAGGACGCTCCAGACAAATGCCTCCGTTGGTTATATTAACGATGCATTAATTCGTTTGGAATCGTTGGCTAGGAACGTAAACAGAATGGCCACCAGATATCCTGATTGTGATACTTTTATTGTTGATTGTTTTATGGGACCATAAAACAACACATTATTACATGTTTATTCTGCAGAAACTGGCCATATTGCATAGTAGGGGACATATAGAAATTTCGAAAGGGAAATATTTGGTTCTATGAAAGAGCGGTCCGAGATGGTAGCATTATCGGACAGTAAATGAATAAATATTTTGTATTTTGAAGACATAGTCGTTTTTCGAACCGTACATTTTTTTTACCATAATAAGTGTAGCCAGGCTGTTGTAATGATTACTTGCATATGTGTATATATAATAATAATATATAACTAGAACTATCACTAAAGGTGATGAATACCCCCAGATGCGGCCTTGACACAGTTATTGTTACATTTTACAGAGGGAAATATAATGCATTTTCATTTTTTAATACCTGCAAATTGTTGCTTAGATATATCCTGACCAGTTTCTAAATATACATTATATAAAAAATAACAAAGGGCCATAACTCATTAAAATTTACTTGGACAAAACCTATTGTGGACATGCACAACTTAGCAAACTACTTATCACTTCTAAGAAGTTTCACTGAATTCCTGCATGTAGTTGCTGAGAAATGGTACGGGCAAAATTTACCTAATTGTATAAAACAAAGGGCCATTACTCAGTGAAAATTTATCCAAACAAAACCTGGTTATTGCATGCACAACTTGGATAACTGTTTATAACTTCTGTGAAGTTTTATAGAATTCCTGGCAGTAGTCAATGAGAAATAGTCAGGACAAAATTTGCCTATATATACTGTAGAAAAAAACAAAGGGCTATAACTCAGTGAAAATCAATCCAAATGAAAAATGATTTAAGCATGCACAGCTAGGCTTACTACTGATCACTTCTGTGAAGTTTCATTGAGATCCTGTGAGTAGTTGCTGAGAAATTGTCCGGACAAAATTTGCCTATTGTATATACTGTATAAAAACAACAAAGGGGTATAACTCAGTGAAAATTAATCCGAACGAAAAATGCTTTAACCTAGCACAACTAAACTTACTACTGATCACTTCTGTGAAGTTTCATTGAGATCCTGTGAGTAATTGCTGAGAAATTGTCTGGACAAAATTTGCCTATTGTATATACTGAATAAAAACAACAAAGGGGTATAACTCAGTGAAAATCAATCCGAACGAAAAATGCTTTAACCTAGCACAACTAAACTTACTACTGATCACTTCTGTGAAGTTTCATTGAGATCCTGTGAGTAATTGCTGAGAAATTGTCTGGACAAAATTTGCCTATTGTATATACTGAATAAAAACAACAAAGGGGTATAACTCAGTGAAAACTAATCCGAACGAAAAATGCTTTAAGCTAGCACAACTAGGCTTACTACTGATCACTTCTGTGAAGTTTCATTGAAATCCTGTAAGTAGTTGCTGAGAAATTCTCCGGACAAATTGTGTCTACAGACGCACGGACCGACCGACCGACCGACCGTCAAGCATGAATCCAATATAGCCCCCATATATTTCATATCTGGGGGTATAATGATGCTAGGTATAACTGTTCTAGATTTAATACAAGAAGTTCACAATATTATACGAACGTGGGTTTATTGATAGCTATGGAATTGATAGATGTATATTCTAAAAGATGGAGGTGAAATTATGATAGATATATTATAACTTTTATAGCTATTTTGGCTTATAAGCTTTTTTATTCTATTTTTAATGAATGATGAGTCTAAACAAGATGCCAACAATATGTATTCTTTTAACACAATGGCAAATTGGATAATCAACACATTCCTCATTAATGTGTCAATGATATTCAATAAGTAAGGGCTCGTTCAAGCACAATTAATTTTTTTTTCACACCTTCATACATTTCAAATAATGAAACAGAGTAAAAATACCAGTACATGATCAGAGTTCTCTCGCACGGTCGAGTGAAAACACACATCACATAATTATGATTTTTTTTTTCTTGTAATTTAAGCGATGAACCGGAAAATAATATAATTATTGATGTATATGTACTGGATATCAGTGTAAGTATTTAATAAAACCACAAATCATATTCAGACAGACGCTTAATATGGCCCTTTTCATATATGACTGGACTTGACGTTTTGTATACAACTTGTCAGCAAAATATATGTATATATGTTTGGAGTTCAAGTACCAGTGAAACTGTGCCACTGAGACATCATCACGTACTATAAGACAAACGTTTCAACATCCCTCCAACAACAGTTCGTAAACGCTAACAGTTCTAGCTCTCGCCACTAACATACTTGGATATTTTGAGTTCTCTTCATCATACACATTCCTATTATTGAGCTTAAATAACCCTTCCATGGATCTAATTAATTCACGTTAATTACCATGAACATAATGGCCAACGGCCCGTATATAACTTTTTAGCTTATCAGTTTTGCAAGTATAAGTAAAACGCATTTCTTTAATGCATTAAGAATTTCTCAGTTGTCCGCCATTATCATCGATATAAGCGTAGTCCCCGGAAGTAGAATTATTCCTTATCAGGGGACATCACCGTCGATTAACTAAGGGAAGTAACCTAGTTATGGGAAAGGGCCATACATTTATTTTATATAAATTATTTATTGATATATGTTGTACTGGAATGTATGTTATTGAATACTTTTTTGTATTTCAAAAGAGATCAAAGGCCTGAAGGCCTAAAATGAGATGAATTTTGTGATGCAGGGATATCTCTGAATCGATACAAAATTTAAAACTGTATCAATAATTCTGTCCGAAACGAGGCCCTAGTACTGTTTATTTAATCAAATACTAAAGTTCAAGGATCATATTGCCTGCTTAACCCTTTTCTTCATAGCCCCCTAGTCAATATACATACTGTATACTGATAGTGGATCAGATAAACTAGGTAGACTGTCTTCATACAGGTTATTGGGAAATGCCACTGTTTTGACACATGTCTACTTTTACACTGGTTTATTATACTAAATATTAATCCCATCAAATTATAGTAAATATAAAAGTTATTCATAATTTAATAAGTAAACCGTTTTAATGGTGTCATTTTTGTATAATAAAAGAAATCAAGGGTAACAAAAATTGCAAACAAGAGGGCCACATTGGCCCTTTATCGCTCACCTGAGAACAAAGGCCAATAATCAATGACCAGGTAATATAGTTTCCATCTCGTAAAACTCATTTTTACATAGATTTTGAGATCAAAACCAACAATGAAGGTATAATACTGTTAAAAAAGCTAAAACGTAGCAAATTTTCTAATCCAAGGGCCCATAACTCTTGAAGTTGTGGTCCGATTCCACCCATAACTAAACTTCTCCAAATCCATAAGGTAATACACATTCATTGTAAATATGATTAGGATCGGTGAATAAATGAAGGGGCTACAGTGTAAACAAGCTAAAATATAGCAAATTTTCTAAGTCAAGGGCCCATAACTCTTGAAGATCTGGTCTGATTCCACCCATAATCCAACTTGTCCATGATATTTTGGTTATACTCATTTACTGAAAATATTATTAGGATCGGTGAATAAATGAAGGCGCTAGAGTGTAAACAAGCTAAAATATAGCAAATTTTCAAAGTCAAGGGCACATAACTCTTGCAGTTCTAGTCCGATTCCGCCCATAATCGAACTTGTCTAAGATCTTTTGGTTATACTCATTTACTAAATATATAATTAGGATTGTTGAATAAATGAATGCGCTAGAGTGTAAACAAACTCAAATATAGCAAATTTTCAAAGTCAAGGGCCCATAACTCTTGAAGTTCTGGTCCGATTCCGCCCATAATCGAACTTGTCCAAGATCTTTTGGTTATACACATTTACTGAAAATATGATTAGGATTGATGAATAAATGAATGTGCTAGAGTGTAAACAAACTCAAATATAGCAAATTTTCTAAGTCAAGGGCCCATAACTCTTGAAGTTCTGGTCCGATTTTGCCCATAATCGTTCTTGTCCAAGATCTTTTGGTTATACACATTTACTGAAAATATGATTAGGATTGGTGAATAAATAAAGGCGCTAGAGTGTAAACAAGGTAAATATAGTAAATTTTGTAATTCAAGGGCCCATAACTCTAGAAGTTATTGTCCGATTTTGCCCATAATCGAACTTAGCCGAGACATTGTGGCCATATACATTGTGAGCAAGTCACGATTCGTTAAGAGCTGCGGATGCTAGAGTGTAAACAAACTAATTGTGGACGGACGATGTACGACAGACGATGGACACCGGACATTCAACGATCCTAAAAGCTCACCTGATGAATCAGGTGAGCTAAATAACATAATTACATACGTCCTTGCAAATGTCAGTTTAAAAATAAAATTACAAAAAGTTCTTTACATGTTTTGTTGGTACGAGTGAGCAACAAATATATTATGATGCATATTTTTCACTTTTTGTTATATATGATAAATAGTAAAGACATTACGAATGATAATCATGGCAAAATTGCAGTCTCAAAATGTAGAGTTCAATTCTATAAATTATATTTTGATATCATGATTTTAATTTACATATTAATTGTATATTGATGTTTTAAAATATTGCATCATAATCTTTTTGTGCTATGGCTTGTTGAAATCAAGTATTACTTGTTTACTTTGACCTTAATATGTCAGTTTATAATTTAGTTAAATGTTTGTGCGATTTTTAGCACTTAAGTTGATTAAGACATCCTCTCAAGTCGTAGGTGTCCAAGCAATTATTGTTGTTATATGTTTTTAATAATTTAGTAAGTAATTAAGTAATCCTGTGTGTTAAAGCCAATCTTTTGTTTAGTAAAATACCTGTGAATTTGTAGATTTTTTAGTAAGTCTTAAGTGTCAAAGTTTGTATTTTTTATCAATGTTACTCAAATAATTAAATATGCTTGTCAGGAAATTAGCCACACTTTCTGCAGAAAGGCCTTATAAATACTTGGATAGTAATGTACTAAAATATAGAAAATTATAGAAATATAGGATACATTTGTTAATATTTATTCCAAGAAAAGTTCTGTCTTTGTGACAAGAAATACAATTTGTCTTTGTGACACTTATTTTGGATACGTCTATGTAACATTTACTAAACTTTGTGTTTACTGAAATATTTTGGACTTCGATTTACTTTGTGTTATATCATATTAATTTTGAACTTTGTGAGAATTTAGAAAACAAGAGGGCCATGATGGCCCTATAAATGCTCACCAGGAGAAAAGGTCATTTGGAGATTAACATTGTTGAAGTTTTCTATACGAGTCCAAGTAAGATCAAGTGACCCATCTGGGGCGTTTTTTATCCCATGGCCATTATATGAACAGATTTAAAAGAGGTCCATTAGACAAAGCTAGATACCAAATATCTTAGCTCTAGGCCTTGTGGTTTCGGAGAAGATTTTTTTAAATTTTCCTATATAAAATAGAATAAACCCCAGGGCAGGGCTAATTTTGACCCCGGGGCCATAATTTCAACAAACTTGGTAGAGGTCCACTAGACAATGCCACATACAAAATATCTAAGCTCTAGGCTCAAAATGGTCTTATGATAATGATAGTATTATTAATCTATTGTTATACAATTTGTTTCATTGTAATACAATTTGTTCCATTATTTTCTTATAAAATACAACAGATAATCTATTTGATAATGTTTTAGTTTTAAATGGTGAAAACAACAACACCAGGGGACGTTCTAAAACTGTAACGTAAATATACAAAACTGTTATGATAAGGAGTATCATAAATTGGATTTATAACAACATTTCTCAAATGTATTTTGCAATTCATTAAATCAGAAAAAAATTCTGAACAAATCAAAACTGTTTCCAATTTGGTAAGTCAAATGCGTTACTGAACATGAATTATTAATTTATATATATACAGACTAAGTAAAGGTTACACTATGTACAAATTTGTTTAGTCTTTTAGCATACAAATAATTATGAAAGTGCTATGATAATTGCATTGCAATTCATTCTATGTTTTTTAAGATAATAAAAAGATACACACAAACATCTGTACTGTTTGATATGTTGTTGGTTGAAAATGTCGTTGGAGGGAGGGCAGGAATTAGAAAACATTTAAAACTGTATATTTGTCAACTTGTAATGATTAATATTGCGTTATCATATATTGACAAGAAAACACTTACCTACTAGTTTTGCCACTTATCAAATTAAGGAAATGATTTCTCAACAAATTCAAACAATTTCAAACTATGTTGAACAAATATTTTAAACATGAATTAAGTCATATAAACAGACACATAGAAATTACACTCGGAATGTTCAAACTTCTAAAGCGTATGGTCACAATTTCTTCTTTGTTTATTTTAAGTAAAACAATACTTAAAGGTTTTGAAATGTTTTTATTATGAACAATGTATTTGCAACACAACTCAAGGAAGATTTCAATTATGGGTCACTGAAATTAGATTTCATAATTTTGAAAAATAACCGAGTTATGAGAAAAGTCTACATCCTTAAAGGACAACCCTCGTATATTCTAGAAAATGTTTAATAAACAAGAGGGCCATGATGGCCCTATATCGCTCACATGACAATCACTGTCCACTCATTAAAACTTTGTTTTGAACCTGTGACCTAGTTTTTAACCCCAGATGACCCATGTTAAAACTTGTCCTACATATAAATAAGACAAACATTCTGACAAAATTTGGTAAAGATCCAATCAAAACCATGAAAACTACAGCATAGACAAGGTTTTCCTAAGATTTGACCTCGTGACCTAGTTTTTGACCCCAGATGACCTATGTTCGAATTTGTCTTACATATCATTAAGACAAAAATTCTGACAAGGTTTGGTGAAGATATCTTTATCTTTAAGAACCTCCCTCAGTTTAAGTCCACCGTCAAAGCCCATCTGCTTGCTAGTGTTTGAAGTTGTTTTTTATACACATTTTAAATATCAATAATTCTTAGATAATGATGTAAATTCTGTGATAGTAATTTTATTCTGTGATAATAATTATCTCTATGATAAATTTGTATTTTTTTTTCATATTAATGTAATTTGTTGTTGTTTTCTTGGTTATTTACATATAATTTTATAAAGGACCACAATGGAAATAAGGATTTACTTCCTTTTTTGTGTTATCCTTGTATTTTAACGTTTTTGAC
The DNA here is from genome assembly GCA_964023205.1 of Lutraria lutraria. Taxonomy (NCBI): domain Eukaryota; kingdom Metazoa; phylum Mollusca; class Bivalvia; order Venerida; family Mactridae; genus Lutraria; species Lutraria lutraria. The sequence continues at coordinate 9,487,218 of OZ026841.1, forward strand.
ATGGTTTCAATTTTTTACTGATATTATTTACCTTTTACAGTCTCAATTTGAATATTCAGTAATATTTTTTGTTTGTTTGAACACTGTTATTTTATATGTCCATTTTGTGTAATATATTTCCTATGTACCATGTTTTAGAAATAGTTAAAATATGAATAATAATAAATAAATACAATCAAAATTTGACATCTACAGTATTAATAAGGTTTTCCTAAGATTTGACCTCGTGACCTAGCTTTTGACCCTAGATGAGCCATATTTGAACTTATCCTTAATATCATTGAGACGAACAATCAGACAAGGTTTGGCCAAGATCCAAAAAAAACCATGCAATTTAAAGCTTTTACAAGATTTTTACCTAAGATTTTACCTGGTGACCTAGTTTTTGACCCTGGCTGACCCATATTCAACCTTGACCCACATATCATTGAGGCAAACATTTTGACAAGGTTTGGTGTAGATCTAATCAAAACTGTCACATCTACAGTGTTAACAAAGTTTTCCTAAGATTTGACCTGGTGACCTAGTTATTGACACCAGATGACCCATATTTGTACCTAACGATTACAACATTAAAACAAACAATTGTCAAAGTTTGGTGAAGAGCCAATTATAAATGTGAAATCTACAGTGTTAACATGGTTTTTCATAAGATTTGACCTAGCGACCTAGTTTTTGACCAAGATGACCCATGTTCAAACTCGTCCAAGATATTATAAAGACAAACATTCTGACAATGTTTCATGATCATCCAATCAAAACAGTGAATTCCAGAGTGTTCACATTGTTTTCCAGCAATTTGCCATAGTGACCTAGTTTTTGACCGGAAATGACCCATTATCAAACTTGACCTACATATTATTGAAATAAACATTCTGACAAAGTTTCATGAAGATAAAGTCAAAACAGTGATTTCTAAAGTGTTCACAAGCTTTTCCCTTATTTGGCCCTGGTGACCTAGTTTTTGACCCCAAATGGCCCAATATCGAACTCGTCCGAGATTTTGTTGATATTAATGTTCTGACCCAGTTTTGCTAAAATTGAGCCAAAAATGTGGCCCCTAGTGTGGTCACAACAAAAAGTTTTGACGACGCACGGCGCACGACGCCGGATCGAGAGTGATCCTAATAGCTCACTTTGTCACTTTGTGACATGTGAGCTAAAAAGAACAGTTCAAGATAAACCAATTTAAGAAAGAACAGTTTAAGAAAGAACAGCTTAAGATATATTAATTAGCATAAGATCAACCAGTTCAAGAAAGAACAGTTTAAGATATATTAGCATAAGATCAACCAGAAAGAACAGTTTAAGATGCAACAGTTTAAGATAAACCACTTTAAAATTGTCAAGATTTAGGTTGGACAATATTCAGATATATACCAGACCTGTCAAACACATCTCACTTTAAATGATTAGCTAGAACTAATACAGGAATCACCAGACATGAAATTAGAGGGAGATAATTGTATAATCAATATATAAGTGGAAACTCTTACTGATCAATATATTGAGGAAACTGCAACATTACAAACAGAAGTTCCTTACTTAAATTTATTTCACTTCTACAATGACTAAAGCATACAAAACAAACCTGATCCATCTGGTAAATCCCTTACATAACTCGGCCACATTTTCAAAGTTGCCTGGTCATGGGTGGCTTTATCTAAACCAAAATCTAAATTTTCCATCAATAACTTGTACACTTTCTTATAGTCTTCATCTGATTTATAGAATGGTTCAATGATGTGTTCTTTCTGAAATGAATAAAGACATATTTAGACTTTATTAGGCCCGGGGAATGATACATCCAACTCACCTTTTTCAACTTTCCACACACTTTGGACAAAAATAATAAAATGGTCGCTATTAACCCACCCCATTCTAATGAGCATATAACCAGATAATATTATGTTTGTTCATTGACCAAGGTTGGACAACATGTAATATGTTTGATTATTGATCAAGGTTGGATAACATGTAATATGTTTGATTATTGATCAAGGTTGGATAACATGTAATATGTTTGATTATTGATCAAGGTTGGATAACATGTAATATGTTTGATTATTGATCAAGGTTGGATAACATGTAATATGTTTGATCATTGACCAAGGTTGGACAACATGTAATATGTTTGATCATTGACCAAGGTTGGACAATTAACACATAATGTTTGTTCATAGACCAAGGTTGGACAACATGTAATATGTTTGATCATTGACCAAGGTTGGACAAATTAACACATAATGTTTGTTCATTGACCAAGGTTGGATAATTATCATGTAATGTTTGTTCATAGACCAAGGTTGGACAACATGTAATATGTTTGATCATTGACCAAGGTTGGGCAACATGTAATATGTTTGATTATTGATCAAGGTTGGACAACATGTAATATGTTTGATTATTGATCAAGGTTGGATAACATGTAATATGTTTGATTATTGATCAAGGTTGGACAACATGTAATATGTTTGTTCATTGACCAAGGTTGGATAACATGTAATATGTTTGATTATTGATCAAGGTTGGATAACATGTAATATGTTTGATTATTGATCAAGGTTGGATAACATGTAATATGTTTGATTATTGATCAAGGTTGGATAACATGTAATATGTTTGATTATTGATCAAGGTTGGATAACATGTAATATGTTTGATTATTGATCAAGGTTGGATAACATGTAATATGTTTGATTATTGATCAAGGTTGGATAACATGTAATATGTTTGATTATTGATCAAGGTTGGATAACATGTAATATGTTTGATTATTGATCAAGGTTGGATAACATGTAATATGTTAGATTATTGATCAAGGTTGGATAACATGTAATATGTTTGATTATTGATCAAGGTTGGATAACATGTAATATGTTTGATTATTGATCAAGGTTGGATAACATGTAATATGTTTGATTATTGATCAAGGTTGGATAACAGGTAATATGTTTGATTATTGATCAAGGTTGGATAACATGTAATATGCTTGTTCATTGACCAAGGTTGGACAATTATCATGTAATGTTTGTTCATAGACCAAGATTTGACAACATGTAATATGTTTGATCATTGACCAAGGTTGGACAACATGTAATATGTTTGATCATTGACCAAGGTTGGACAACATGTAATATGTTTGATTATTGATCAAGGTTGGACAACATGTAATATGTTTGATCATTGACCAAGGTTGGATATTTATCATGTAATGTTTATTCATTGACCAAGGTTGGACAACATGTAATATGTTTGTTCATAGACCAAGGTTGGACAACATGTAATATGTTTGTTCATAGACCAAGGTTGGACAACATGTAATATGTTTGATCATTGACCAAGGTTGGACAACATGTAATATGTTTGATCATTGACCAAGGTTGGACAACATGTAATATGTTTGATCATTGACCAAGGTTGGACAACATGTAATATGTTTGATCATTGACCAAGGTTGGACAACATGTAATATGTTTGATTATTGATCAAGGTTGGACAACATGTAATATGTTTGATCACTGACCAAGGTTGGATAATTATCATGTAATGTTTGTTCATAGACCAAGGTTTGACAACATGTAATGTTTGATCATTGACCAAGGTTGGACAACATGTAATATGTTTGATCATTGACCAAGGTTGGACAACATGTAATATGTTTGATTATTGATCAAGGTTGGACAACATGTAATATGTTTGATTATTGATCAAGGTTGGACAACATGTAATATGTTTGATTATTGATCAAGGCTGGATAACATGTTATACGTTTGATTATTGATCAAGGTTGGATAACATGTCATATGTTTGATTATTGATCAAGGTTGGATAACATGTAATATGTTTGATTATTGATCAAGGTTGGATAACATGTAATATGTTTGATTATTGATCAAGGTTGGATAACATGTAATATGTTTGATTATTGATCAAGGTTGGATAACATGTAATATGCTTGTTCATTGACCAAGGTTGGACAATTATCATGTAATGTTTGTTCATAGACCAAGGTTGGACAACATGTAATATGTTTGATCATTGACCAAGGTTGGACAACATGTAATATGTTTGATCATTGACCAAGGTTGGACAACATGTAATATGTTTGATTATTGATCAAGGTTGGATAATTATCATGTAATATTTGTTCATAGACCAAGGTTGGACAACATGTAATATGTTTGATCATTGACCAAGGTTGGACAACATGTAATATGTTTGATCATTGACCAAGGTTGGACAACATGTAATATGTTTGATTATTGATCAAGGTTGGACAACATGTAATATGTTTGATCACTGACCAAGGTTGGATAATTATCATGTAATATTTGTTCATAGACCAAGGTTGGACAACATGTAATATGTTTGATTATTGATCAAGGTTGGACAACATGTAATATGTTTGATTATTGACCAAGGTTGGATAATTATCATGTAATATTTGTTCATAGACCAAGGTTGGACAACATGTAATATGTTTGATTATTGATCAAGGTTGGACAACATGTAACATGTTTGATCATTGACCAAGGTTGGATAATTATCATGCAATATTTTATCATTGACCAAGGCTGGACAACATGTAATATGTTTGATCATTGACCAAGGTTGGACAACATGTAACATGTTTGATCATTGACCAAGGTTGGACAACATGCAATAACTTTGTTCATTGACCAAGGTTGGACAACATGCAATAACTTTGTTCATTGACAAAGGTTGGACAACATGTAACATGTTTGTTCATTGACCAAGGTTGGACAACATGTAATGTTTGTTCATAGACCAAGGTTAGACAACATGTAATATTTGTTCATAGACCAAGGTTGGACAACATGTAATATTTGATCATTGACCAAGGTTGGACAACATGTAATATGTTTGATCATTGACCAAGGTTGGACAACATGTAATATTTTATCATTGACCAAGGTTGGACAACATGTAATATTTTATCATTGACCAAGGTTGGATAACATGTAATATGTTTGTTCATTGACCAAGGTTGGACAACATGTAATATTTGTTCATACACCAAGGTTCGATAACATGTAATATTTGATCATCGACCAAGGTTGGACAACATGTAATATTTGTTCATAGACCAAGGTTGGATAACATGTAATATTTGATCATTGACCAAGGTTGGATAACATGTAATATTTGATCATTGACCAAGGTCGGACAACATGTAATATTTGATCATTGACCAAGGTTGGACAACATGTATTGTTTGTTCATTGACCAAGGTTGGACAACATATAATATTTGATCATTGACCAAGATTGGATAACATGTAATATTTGATCATTGACCAAGGTCGGACAACATGTAATATTTGATCATTGACCAAGGTTGGACAACATGTAATGATTGTTCATTGACCAAGGTTGGACAACATATAATATTTGATCATTGACCAAGATTGGACAACATGCAATAACTTTGTTCATTGACCAAGGTTGGACAACATGTAACATGTTTGTTCATTGACCAAGGTTGGACAACATGTAATGTTTGTTGATTGACCAAGGTTGGACAACATGTAATATTTGATCATTGACCAAGGTTGGATAACATGCAATATTTGATCATTGTTTATATAATCGGCAAATTTTGCCTGCACTGTTTCTCATCAACTTCTTACAGAAATTCAGGAACTACACAGAAGTGATAAGTAGTAAGCCTAGTGGTGCATATATTAAGCAAGTTCTGTTTGGATTAATTTTCAATGAGTTATGGCCCTTTGTTTTTTTATACAGTGTACATACATTGATTAGGCAAATTTTGTCTGGACTATTTCTTAGCTACAACTTGCAGGCATTCAATGAAACTTCACAGAAGTGGTAGGTAGTAAGCCAAATTGTGCATGCTCTTGGCAGGTCGTGCCAACATTAAATTCTATTGAGTTATGGCCATTTGTTCCTTTTTATATAATGCATAATTATTTAGAAATTGTCTGTGCTTTTTCTCAGCAACTACTGCAGGTATTAAAAACAAGAGGGCCAAGGTGGCCCTATATCGCTCACATGACAATCACTGTTCACTCATTAAAACATTGTTTTGAACCGGTGACCTAGTTTTTGACCCCAGACGACCTATGTTCAAATTTGTCTTACATATCATTAAGACCAACAGTCTGACTAGGTTTGGTGAAGATACGATCAAAATTTGACATCTACAGTGTTAATAAGGTTTTCCTAAGATTTGACCTTGTGACCTGGTTTTTGACCCTAGGTGACCCATATTTGAACTTGTCCTTAATATCATTAAGACAAACAATCTGACAAGGTTTGGCCAAGATCCAATGACATTTAGAGCTTTTACAAGATTTTTACCTAAGATTTGACCTTGTGACCCAGTTTTTGAACCCGGCTGACCCATGTTCATCCTTGACCCGTATATTATTGAGGCAAACATTTTGACAAGGTTTGGTGAAGATCCAATTAAAACTGTGACATCTACAGTGTTAACAAAGTTTTCCTAAGATTTGACCTGGTGACCTAGTTATTGACCCCAGATGACCCATATTTATACTTGACCGTTACATCATTAAAACAAACGATTTGACAAAGTTTGGTGAAGATCCAATAATAACTGTGAAATCTACAGTGTTAACATGGTTTTTCATAAGATTTGACCTAGCGACCTAGTTTTTGACCCAAGATGACCCATGTTCGAACTCGTCCAAGATATTATGAAGACAAACATTCTGACAAGGTTTCATGATCATCCAATCAAAACAGTGACTTCTAGAGTGTTCACAAGGTTTTCCAGCAATTTGCCCTAGTGACCTAATTTTACTACAGAAATTACCCATTTTCAAACTTGACCTACATATTATTAAAAATAAACATTCTGACAAAGTTTCATGAAGATAAATTCAAAACAGTGATTTCTAAAGTGTTCACAAGGTTTTCCCTTATTTGGCCCTGGTGACCTAGTTTTTTACCCCAAATGGCCCAATATCGAACTTGTCCGAGATTTTGTTGATATTAACGTTCTGACCCAGTTTTGCTAAAATTGAGCCAAAAATGTGGCCCCTAGTGTGGTCACAACAAAAAGTTTGACGACACACGACGCACAACGCACGACGCCGGACGGAGAGTGATCCTAATAGCTCACTTTGTCACTTTGTGACATGTGAGCTAACAAGAGGGCCAACATGGCCCTTGATCGCTCACCTGAGAACAAAGGCACTATAATTAATGACCAGATAATATAGTTTCCATCTCGTTTAACCAATTTTTACGTAGATTTTGAGATCAAAACCAACAATGAAGGTATAATACTGTTAAACAAGCTAAAATGTAGCAAATTTTCTAATCCAAGGGCCCATAACTCTTGAAGTTCTGGTCCGCTTCTGCCCATAATCGAACTTGTCCAAGATCTTTTGGTTATACAAATTTACTGAAAATATGATTAGGATTGGTGAATAAATGAAGGCGCTAGAGTGTAAACAAGCTAAAATAGAGCAAATTTTCAAACTCAAGGGCCCATAACTCTTGAAGTTCTTTTCCAATTTCGCCCATAATCGAACTTGTCCAAGATCTATTGGTTATACACATTTACTGAAAATATTATTACGATTGGTGAATAAATGAATGCGCTATAGTGTAAACAAACTCAAATATAGCAAATTTTCTAAGTCAAGGGCACATAACTCTTGAAGTCCTTGTCCGATTTTGCCCATAATTTAGCCGAACTTAGCCGAGACATTGTGGCCATATACATTGTGACCAAGTTTAAATGTGATTGGTTAAGAGCTGTGTATGCTAGAGTGTAAACAAACTAATTGTGGACGTACGACGCACACGCCGGACATTTATCGATCCTAAAAGCTCACCTGATCAATCATGTGAGCTAAAAAACAATACTGTAACAAGACAAGAGTATGGAAGGGAATATCCGCCAGTTCATGCATTATGATAATTGATATTTCAGCAAGCTAATTCATTTCACGTGTTTATTTTTAGAATTGCATTTTCAATATTTTAGTGTAAATGTTCATTGTTATTTTTATCATAACACTGCCCAAACATCCGTTTAAGATGTTAATCCTTGCCGGTGTAGCAGTCTATTTTTTCCCCCGGCCAGTTTTTCCCCGGGGAAAAATTGGCCTAGGCCTTTTTTTCCCCGGGGAAAGATTGGCCTAGGCCTTTTTTCCCCCCAGGGAAAGATTGGCCTAGGCCATTTCTTCCCCCTCTGGGCAACTTTTTCCCCCCTAATAATAACATTATTGCATTATGATTCTAGGCCATTTCTCCCCCCCCCCCTTGGCCACTTTTTCCCCCCTAATGATAACAGTATTGGATTATGATTTTAGGCCATTTCTTCCCCATCTAGGCCACTTTTTCCCCCCTAATGATAACAGTATTGCATTATGATTCTAGGCCATTTCTTCCCCATCAAGGCCACTTTTCCCCCCCTAATAATAACAGTATTGCATTATGATTCTAGGCCATTTCTTCCCCATCAAGGCAACTTTTTCCCCCCTAATGATAACAGTATTGCATTATGATTCTAGGCCATTTCTTCCCCCCATGGGCCACTTTTCCCCCCCTAATAGTAACAGTATTGCATTATGATTCTAGGCCATTTCTTCCCCATCTAGGCCACTTTTCCCCCCATATAATAACAGTATTGCGTTATGATTCTTGGCTATTTTTACCCTCTTGGCCCCTTTTCCCCCTGTCTTCAGAAATACTATACATTATTGGCTAATTTTTACCCTCTTGGCCAATTTTTCCCCTAACTTAAATTCTGAAATAAAGCTAACCATTATATTAATTGGTTACATTTTTGTCTTGGCAACTCAGAAATATAAATATGAAGACATAAGTATAAAATCAGAAATATGAACATAAAGACATAAGTATAAACCTAAAAATATGAACATAAAGACATAAGTATAAACTCATAAATATGAACCTTCAGAAGTAAGTATAAACTCAGAAGTATGGACTATAGAATTAAATATAAACTCAGAAATATGAACTTACAGAAGTAAGTATAAGCTCATAAATATGAACATTCAGAAGTAAGTATATACTCAGAAGTATGGACTATAGAAGTAAATATAAACTCAGAAATATGAACTTACAGAAGTAAGTATAAGCTCATAAATATGAACATTCGGAAGTAAGTATAAACTCAGAAATATGAACTATAGAAGCAAATATAAACTCAGAAATATGAACTTACAGACGTAAGTATCAACTTAGAAAGTATAAACTCAGAAAAATGAGCATACAGAAGTAAATACATACACAGAAAAATGAACATACGGAAGTAAATATAAACTCAGAAATTTGAACATACAGATATAAATATAAACTCAGAAATATGAACATACAGAAGTAAATATAATCTCAGAAATATGAACATACAGAATTGAATATAAATTCAAGACTTAAGTATAAATGTGAACAAACAGACGTTAAGCGAAAGATGTAGATATACAAATGAAAAAATCAGGGGGGAAAAGTGGCCTAGAGGGGGAAGAAATGGCCAATGCCACTTTTTCCCCGGGAAAAAGTGGCCAGGGGGGAAAGAATGGCCTGTTACACCGGGTCGAAACTTATTTATAGTGCCTCAACACAGATCAAGTTTAGAGCACATACATGTGTGACACTACAAATTAAACACAGAAAGAGTGTCGTGGTGCAGTGGTATAGCACCTCAGGATCGGATCCTCACCAGCGGCAAAAAAATAACGTCATAGCGTAATATCCTTAGGCAAGACACTTTAAATTTCACATTGCTTCTGTCTCTCTTCAAGGTTGATTCCATCTGGTTTGAGTCTCGAGAGCGATTAATATAAATTGCAACAAATTCTTCGCAGTCAAAAATAAATAAATTGAGTGTTTATAGTCGGATATCGAGCAAATAGCTATACATGTACTTTTAACATTATTGAAAACAATTGATTCGACTTTATGACATTTATTGACTGAATTAAGCTAACCCCGACTTTAATTTGGAGTACTTTCATCTCAACAAAGCCGGTAGACTGGTTGGGGTAGTATGTGTATGTATGGGGGTCCATATAAGAACTAGAAATGTGCCCGTAGGACACGGATGCCCCCGCCATTTCACACTGGACACAGAAATGAATGTTATGTGGCAAATATGTGAATACAACATAGAGCAGGTTGCTTGGGAATGCTGCCCGTAGTGGAGGGTAAACACACAACTACATGTACTTTCACTATTTCAATATAAAGAATGAACGTAAATATTTAAGTGTCCACTGTGACCTTGACCTTTGAGTCAGCGACACAGTTTTTGCACATGACACGTCGTCTTAATATGTTGAACATTTGTGTCAATTTATTTAACAAGAGGGTCACAATGGCCCTTTATCCCTCACTTGAGAACAAAGGCCAATAATTAATGACCAGGTAATATAGTTTCCATCTCGTAAAACTCATTTTTACATAGATTTTGAGATCAAAACCAACAATGAAGGTATAATACTGTAAAACAAGCTAAAATGCAGCAAATTTTCTAATCCAAGGGCCCATAACTCTTGAGGTTGAGGTCCGATTCCACCCATAACTGAACTTGTCCAAAACCATAAGGTCATACACATTCATTGTAAATATGATTAGGATCGGTGAATAAATGAAGGCGCTAGAGTGTAAACAAGCTAAAATATAGCAAATTTTCAATGTTAAAAGCCCATAACTCTTTAAGTTCTGGTCCGATTTTGCCCATAATCGAACTTGTCCAAGATCTTTTGGTTATTCACATTTACTGAAAATATTATTAGGACTGGTGAATAAAGTAAGGCGCTAGAGTGTAAACAAGCTAAATATAGCAAATTTTGTAATTCAAGGGCCCATAACTCTAGAAGTTATTGTCCGATTTTGCCCATAATCGAACTTAGCCGAGACATTCTGGCTATATACATTGTGAGCAAGTTTAATCACGATACGTTAAGAGCTGCGGTTGCTTGAGTGTAAACAAACTAATTGTGGATGTTACGTCGTACGCCAGACGCCTGACATTCAACGATCCTAAAAGTGCTAATTTATTTTAAAATGCAATCATGCATGACAAAGTTATGAGCCAGACACAAACATACACTTTCACGTTATTCATAATAATATGCAGAAACTTTGAACGTCCACTTTGACCTTGACCTTTGAGCAAGTGACACAGTTGTCTTGATATGATGGACATTTGTGCCTGTTTATTTCAAAATCCAATTATGCATGACAGAGTTATAAGCCGGACACGAACATAAACATATAATGCTTTAAGTGTCTACTGTGATCTTGACCTTTGAGCAAGCGACACAGCTGTTGCGCATGACATGTCGTCTTCATATGATGAACATTTGTGCTAATTTATTTTAAAATCCAATCATGCATGACAAAGTTATGAGCCGGACATGAACATACACTTTCACTATATCCATAATAATATGCAGAAACTTTGAACGTCCACTGTGACCTTGACCTTTGAGCAAGCGACACAGATGTTGTTCATGACACATCTTGTTGTGATGAACTTTCGTGCCATTTTATTTCAAAATCCAATCATGCATGACAGAGTAATAAGCCGGACACAAACATATACATATAATGCTTTAAGTGTCTACTGTGATCTTGACCTTTGAGCAAGCGACACAGCTTTGCGCATGACATTTGTCTTGTTATAATGAACATTTGTGCCATTTTATTTCAAAATCCAATCATGCATGACAAAGTTATAAGCCGAACACGAACATATACATATAATGCTTTAAGTGTCCACTGTGACCTTGACCTTTGAGCAAGTGACACAGTTTTTGTGCATGACACATCGTATTGTTATGCTAAACATTTGTGCCAAATTATTTCAAATCCAATCATGCATGACAAAGTTATGAGCCGGACACGAACATTACGTAACACACACACACACAAACACACACACACGGACAGGATAAACACTATATGCCATCCGCCATTTCATGGCAGGGGCATAAAAAAAGACTAATCTCAAATGCCAATATTTTCAAAATGAATTTATATTTCCCTTAGTATGTAACATGCCCTTAAAGCTCTATCCGTGTTCTTTTCAATAAAGGTATTACACCTGGGTCAGTTCGAAAGGTGTTTCCCGCTCGAACTCAGGACCCACTTCGCGGACCCTACATTATTCGTGTAACATCCATTTTCATGTATTTTTACATTAGATATATTAACTAAAAGATTATTAAGTGTATATATCGAGCTAATTGTATATAATTATGCATTATCTTTTGAAAATAAAATCATTCTGGACAAAGTACACTTCATATCAAAGGTCAACATACTGTATCTAACGTTAAATTCTTTGTTTTAACGGGTTTTTACAACAAATTTCATCACAACTTTCATTATTTCAACAGGCTATAGAAACTGATTGGAAATAGAAACACAAAATAAGTAAACCTAATCCTTCAGAACAATATTTCCAAATATGAGCAATTTTGCCCTTCCGAAAAAATGATAATATACTAACTCAGCTGTTTGAGCGGAATATGTTTTTTCCCTCTAGAGGTGAATTGAAATTTGATACTGGATAGGCAATGTGTACACCCAGGTCACGTGATACTCACATAGTGTTAGCTTGATGACGCAGACGCTATTTATAGAATGTCGGAGAGGGAGCAGCTATTATAAATACGGCGACCTCTGTCGTCAAAATGCACTCTGGTTCTTGGCTTCATTTTGTGATAACATCAAAATTAGTACGAGCACATTTATCTTTTGCTGCGACTATTATTATATGCAATAATTATTATGTTGTTGATTTATTAATGATGAATGATGTTTGTTTGATGCTTTTTTCACTTTTTAAAATTTAATAATTACATATAGATCTGAATCCAAATTAGTTTATAGAATCGAATAATCTAAATAATTAATTGAATCTAGAACTGGATAACAGAATATAAACTAAGTGTTGGGAACAACAAAATGTAACCAGAAATTGAATTTTGCAGAAGTAAAACAATACTCACTTGTAATTAAAATATTTACATAAGAAGTCTCATAATTGAATTATAAAAGAGAAAGTCATTAACAACAGCGGAGTTAACATAAAAGCTGGTGCATACGATCTAACTAAGTTACGTAAAAATAGGGAAAATACAATTATAAAAAGAAACATGTGAAATGAATTGTCATGTTGAAGTATCAAATAGCATAATGCATGAACTGGCGGATATTCCCTTCCATAATTGATCGCTCACCTGAGAACAAAGTCACTATAATTAATGACCAGATAATATATCTCGTATAACCCAATTTTACGTAGATTAATTTGGAGATCTGACAAAACCAACAATGAAGGTATAATACTGTTAAACAAGCTAAAACGTAGCAAATTTTCTAATCCAAGGGCCCATAACTCTTGGAGTTGTGATTTGATTCCACCCATAACTGAACTTGTCCAAGACCTTAAGGTCATACACATTCATTGTAAATATGATTAGGATCGGTTAATAAATGAATGCGCTAAAGTGTAAACAAGCTAAAATATAGCAAATTTTCAAAGTCAAGGGCCCATTACTCTTGAAGTTCTGGTCCGATTCCGCCCATAATCGAACTTGTCCAAGATCTTTTGGTTATACACATTTACTGAAAATATGATTGGGATTGGTGGATAAATTAATGCGCTAGAGTGTAAACAAGCTAAAATATAGCAAATTTTCTAATTCAAGGGCCCATAACTCTAGAAGTTATAAATTGTCCGATTTTACCCATAATCGATCTAGCCGAGACATTGTGGTCATATACTTTAATTGTTAGCAAGTTTGATCACGATTTTTTAAGAGCTGTGGATGCTAGAGTGTAAACAATCCAATTCTGGCCGGACGCCGGACATTCATCGATCCTAAAAAACTATAACAAAACATTTGTTTTCGGTTATCCCAAATGCAATATTTAGCCTTAAATTGACCAAATTATTATCACAGGTACACTCCTCTACCCCCCCCCCCCCCCCCCCCTCTTGTGATCAATAGAACATATTTAGATTAAGTGCAATACGTCCAAGTTTAATGTTTGTTTCTGCCACATCGAACTCAAACATTCACGAATGTATAGTTCAATTTTTAGGTCAGCAATGTTATTGTATACATGGACGATCTCATTTATACATGTTGAGGTAACACGAATACTGTTGTAATTTGATATAGACCAATTTATGAATTTTTATATCCACTGTCCTCTGTGGCGCAATTGGTAAAGCACAAAGTTAGTGAATCTTGAGCACTGCGTCTGACGCTAGACATCATTTTTTATTTTCATTTTTTTTTCATTTTAAATAAAAGTTAACTTTATATAGTGCTCTATATCGATAAGAAATTATTGTTTCATAGTTTTTTTTATAATTTAATTGTTCCGTTAAATTAACAAAAATATAATTATGCTCACATGGGTAACTAGGATTTGTATATTTCAATTGTGGAGTAATAACATGGTAAGTAGAAATCGTTCAGGTATTTAGTACTTTTACATAGTACATTGTATTTGAAATTACATTTGTATTCGCGATTTTGTCCAATAACATGTATACAAGAAATAAAAAAGTGGAATACACCAGAGAACAAAATTTAATGCATTTCTTCTTTCCTTTTTTCTCTTTTGAAAATTGATAAAAAGGTGCTATTCAGCGTGTATACATACATGTAACAAGAACAAACATAGTTCAATAAATAATTTATAAAAATAAATGGATATAATAATTTAAAAAGAAAGTGCCATTGACCGAGTTCGAACCATTCACATCTGCTTCATTTTGTAAAACTGTTATACATACATACAATGTACATGCCACCTTATCCAATACACCATAACCCTGGTTCAAGTGAATGACACTTTACTACGGATTTAAAATGATTTGGGCAATCAATTTACAGTGATTACCTTTACAATAGTATCGTCCAATATTCGACTTTGACTCTAAGAAAATTGAACTATATCAGATATATCATTAAGGTCACTTACCACAAAATCAACATTGTCCGGCAAAAGTGTTATCAGAGCATCTTTGACCTCATCCAGGCTCAACCCTTTGATTTGTTTATTCATCATTGAACCCCTTGATACTGACGATCTAGTGTTTGCTTTAAACATTACATCTAACGATGCAGATGACATTTTAATCGCGTATTTTTCCACGATGAATTAAAGCATTTTCTATGCATACACACCGTCGACTTAATCGTGTTGAACTGTTTACACACACAACGTCAGTTCTGTAAATCTATATTTAACTTGGAGGAAATGGATGATTTTGCTGATTATAAACTGCCGGAGTGGTGTTAAATGCTAAGCTAGTTCAATGAACTTCTACATCTAATTTTAGTGAAAGGCAATTTAAGTGACAGAAAGCTTGGGGAAAATGAAATAACAGTATTATCGCTTTCTACAGAATCTTATTTCATTCTACTGCAGTATCGATTTTCTGTCAGCCAGGCATGCTGCGTAATATTAACCAAATCCACTCATCACTCACAGGGCATATATAGCTAGCTTGCCGTGAAATAATGTGTAGGCCCCGGGGGCATATGTCCCCCCCCCTCCTGAACGATTTTTTCACGGGCAAGTATAAAACATGGCGCCCCTCTAGATTTTTGTACAAAATTAAACATGCCCCCCATATTACTTTTTGAGCTCTTGTTGGATATTAATAATTTTGATCGATCACGTTATATACAACGTTCTGTAGTTTTAGAATATGTAATTATATCAAGGACTTATTATGTATGTAGATATAAGTCCTTGATTATATGTATAGAAATTCGTATTGTTTTTACGCATTTATTCAAGGACTTATATAATGTATATATATATATAAGTCCTTGATTTATTCCTGGTTAAAGATAGGTAAAAAATCAATTTTTTATCACAGAATTCTATAATGATTTAAAGTCAAAATTTCACTTTTATACTAAAGAGAACATATATATGATGGTTCTGATAAACATTTTCATATATTGGATGTAAGAAAATTAAAGCATCAAGAAGTAAAGTTTCAAATAGAATCCAAACAATAATTAATATTACGTATTCTTCAGTCTGTACAAACTGAGAAAAAGAATCGATTTTTTTCTCTTTTTTGTCCGGAAATGCAAAAGTATTGTCTTGAACACCTATCTGTATATCAACATATACCAGGCACTGTTTGTATTTATTTCTGCTTCATGTATAATTTGTCGCCAAGATCGTGAAACATACATTACCAACATTGCCAGGCCGATGTAAATCAATTGGTAAAACAGTTTGAAATATGCTTATAAGAGCATATATATCTATATCGTAATTTAAACAACTTGTATACAAAAATATCTTAAGTGTTGTTTTAAGAAAAATTAAGCCATATATACGGCCATATTTGTGAATTACATATTACTTCCCGGAAATGGCAACTAAGACGCGTAGTTCTGAAAAGTGCATACTTTGCTCGTACTTGTGGTATAATTATTTTATCCGTACTCAAAAAAGTAAATAAAAGTACCCTGGCTCTTAATTGGTCCATATATTTTGTTAATCTATATGGATAAAAAGGTATTCCAATCTAGTTTTTATAAGTGTAAATATATTTAAAATTGATGGAGTAATTAAAACGTGATTTACAATGAGTTAAAGTAGACGCATTTTTTTCACGGGCACGATGATCGGCTTTTGTGATTATAAACACAGGGTGGAGAATAGAAATCGCGTCGTTTCCTCGATTTGTAAAACAAACGGGCGCCATTTTATTAAGTTTGAAGTAATTATTTATCGTTTTCTTTTTTATTTTAAAAAGGTTGGTAAATATATTTATACCATAACATGCTACTCAAATTTCCGCTTCTGATGATGTTTAAGGGTGGTCACTCGTGGAATCGAAAAAAAATTCTTGTAACAAGGATGATTCGATTTTTATTTAGTTTTAAAGAATAACATGCATGTTGTCATTCAGTTTTTAGTGTGAAAAGTATATATGTCCATGATTTAACTTTTTCGTATAATTACTTTTTAGTGATATAGATCGATCTACCTAAAATCGGTGATTTTCCTAATAATGGTTTTGAAAAGGTGGGTGTTGGTAGAGAAATTATAGTCTACCAAATATTTCAGTAAATATTAACCAAATCACTTAAAAATGTACTGGGTGTATCACAGCCTGAATGTGGAAGAAACTTAAAGCATTAACTGTCCACTTTATGCCAATTTCTTGAGTGTGGACTATTTGAAACACTGTATTATTTACCAAATTAAGATCTATACAAGAAACGCGACAATGCCACCAAACCAGGTTTTCCAAGGCTTTAATACCACAGTACTCTAGAATTCTGCAAATTCTGCACTAAGGCTTCATCAGTGGCTAATAAGTTAACAGTGACCTTTACCCTATTGACATAGAATGCAATCCCAAGCTTGGTATCTACACACAAAACATCATCACAATATCTTAATCCTTAAATAAGTTGTTCACCGGAAACTGATTTTCTATTTTTAGTAACAGTGACCTTGACCAAACTGACCCCAAATACAATTCCAAGCTAAGCTTTCATGCAAGGTTGCTAAATATCCAGTTTAGTAAAGATTAGTCATTCCTAAATTAAGTAAATGACCGGAAACTGATTTCTATATTTAGTAACAGTGACCTTGACCCTACTGGCCTTTGTTGCAATAGAAAAGCATGAACTGGATGTAAGCTACAAACACACAAAATTTCATTGCAATATCTTAATCCTTTATTAAGTTATTTAGCGGACACTGATTTTCTAGTTTTAGTAACAGTGACCTTGACCCCACAGATCCCAAATACGATCCCAAGGTAGGTTTTCATTCAAGGATGCTAAATACCAAGTTTAGCCAAGATTGGTCAATCCGCCCGCCATATTCGTCATTCTAATAACCAGGTTTCAATTTGTGAAAACCTGGTTAAAAAAGGCTAAACAATAGGGGTTATGAATAAAGTTTATACACGTTTTACATATTGAAGGAGTAACAAGGATTTTGAATGACATTGGTTATGCTGAAGTATGTTAAATACCAATTAAAAATATGACATGAAAAGTACATGTCCATGTTCATAATGATAAATGTTAAGTCTCTTTTTTCAACGGATATGTGTTCATAATGCTGAACTTGATGAAGTTACAACAGCAACTAATTTAATATAAATATTAAAAAGAAATCAACAATGGTGTATACAATTTTTAAGAACTTTGATGAAACAATATATTTGCAAACCAGGTTATATATTAGTAAATGTATTCATACACAATTTAACAACCTTTAACTGGTAAATACTGAACGGCATATTGTTGTTTATATACAGACAAACTAAATTGACCGCCATATTCTGTTCGGATGTCGTAAAAGCAGTAAAAATTCGCGATGAAGAAGACGCCACTTTGAAATTATTGATGCATTTAAATAACCTTGTTGCATGACTACATTAAACAATAAAAAAATACAATAATTTCAACGTGAAATTTTACGACATCTGCTTTGTATCACAAAAGCTCAGGAGTGACCACCCTTAATACATAAAATCCATTTTGTTTATAAAACAAAAGTATCCCTGTCTTAGAAATCGAATCGAGCAATATTTTACACAAATTTGACAGAAATGACGTACTCGCCTCAGAATGCAATTTTATTGGTTTTGACCATATTTTGGAATTATTTTCGTGCGTTTGCTTAACAGAACGTACCGAATACATGGAAAACGCATTGTGCTTCAGTCTATAAGTTCTTGAGAATAGGTGGAAAGTTGACAGACTGCGATACAGGAGATAGGCTAGTGACAGTCAAAACACAAACTCGATCTAACTACGCCATTGCCAAGATTTACTCAATTTGGAAAATCTAAGGCAACAGTTATTCACAAAGGCCAAGTCACAACCACTGTAACGTGCAAAAAATGCCTACAAGAAGGACATAGTACGGTTGATTGTAGGAATGACTGGAAATGTAAGAGATGTAATGAAATAGGACACAAACAGGGTGACTGCAACATGACTGAAGATCATGAAGAACCTACACAAGCCGATCATTATGGCCAATCACACATGAATATTACACATAGAGAAGAAAACAAAAACGCAGAGTCAACACAAAATATAGATGACGACACAAATTCAACAGACCAGACAAAAGTAATTCATTCAAAACCAGTGAGACGTGCCAGGTCTCAGAAGAAAACGCGAACAAACATTGACATTTTTGTGAGCAAAACTCCATCGATGAAATCCTGCACACCACGGAGACATAGAAGTGTGTCCACCAAGACCACTAGAAACGCACGAAGAACCTAAGAAAAAAGGCTCTTGGAAATCCGAATACCTTACATGACTACATTTTTTGTACTACTATGATCACGGACATATATACATATTACTTTAATGGACAATGATTCAAGCCTTGTGGAAATTAAACATGCAAATATGATGGTAATTATACATTATGCGTCGATATTTGACATTAATGAACATTTTGTATCAGGACTGATCTTATATTACATGTATATATTTATGAGTAAATATTCAAGATCATGCTAAATTTACATTGACTACTTTAAAACCATGCAGTATTATCTTGATTGTCATGCTTTTAAAAGTATTATGGAATGTATTTGTAATCACTTGCTAAGTCATAATTACTCTGATTTAATCAATGTATTGTACAAATGTATGATTCTGTCGTACATTTGTTGTCATAGGAAGTACAATCAATCATGAAATGCTTTTCTATACATGTTTGATAATGCTAATCTTTTTATATTTAATCATAGCGTGCTGTTATAGTCCAATTTTTAGGTCAGCAATGTTATTGTATACATGGAAGATCCCGTTTGCGAATGTTTAGGTAACACAAAAATACTATTATAATATGCTATAGAGCAATCTATGAATCGTTATTATCACTGTCCTCTGTGGCGCAGTTGGTAAAGCATAAGGTAAATGAATATTGAGGACTAGGTGCGTCTGATACTAGTCATCATTTTTTATTTTTAACTTTTTTTCATTCTAATATAAGTTAACTTTACATATATCGATAAAAAAAAGTTATTTCTATATATGTATTGTTTCGTGAAATTATAAAAATAAAATAACCTCATACGGGTAAATAGAATTTATATATTACATTGTATATCAATTGTGGTGTAATTATATAATAAGTAGAAACCGGTTTATGCATTCGGGATTTCGTTCAATAAAATCTGTAAAAGAAATAAAAACTTTGAGAAATTCATCAGAGAATAAATACATTTCTTCTTTCCTTTGTCTCTTTTGAAATGCAAAAAGGTACTATCCAGCATGTATATACATACATGTTCCAAGAACAAACATATTTCAATTAATAAATCATAAGAAATAAATGCACAATTGTATATAATAAATTTAAAAAGAAAGTGCCGTTGACTGTGTTCGAACCACTCACATCTTCTCCATGCAAAAATAACGTGTACGTATATGCCACCTTATATATTACACCACGACTCTGGTTCACGTGAATGATACTTTTTTTACAGATTTAAAATGATTAAGGCAATTAATTTACAGTGATTGTGATTACCTTTACACTAGTATCGCCCAATATTCGACCTTGACTATAATAAAATTGAACTATAGATTGATACTTTGTAATTTTCTATAATAACAACAAATGATAACAAATATAATACATTTCCTATAGTTCAATTTTTAGGTCAGCAATGTTATGTATACATGGACGATCCCATTTGTACATGTTATATAACAAGAATATTATTTGCTATAGAACAATCTATGAATCTTTATAATCACTGTCCTCTGTGGCGAAACTGGTAAAGCATAAAGACAGTGAATCTTGAGGACTGCGTCTGATGTTGGACATCATTTTTATTTTCAACTTTTTTTAAAAATAAAAGTTAACTTTATAGGCTATGGGCTACTGGGCGAACCCCCCCCCCCCCCCCGGAGGCATTTTTGTAGACACCATTTTTTTGAAAGCTCAATGCCTGCTGATCATTTTTCCAGTGTCTACAATCTGGACGTTGGGGCGTTTGTGAACTACAGCATGCTAATTACCGTTACCGAAAAATACGTTTGACAATAATTTTATTTTGTTAGAAGTCTTATTCTAGATATTTTCAATATAACATCAATTTGAACAATTCCTTTGACCATAATAAGTTAGCAACGGCTTTACTTGTCGATCAAATGCATGTTTTCACTTTATTGCACTATATATGCTCTGTAATTTACGTTACCCTGCGTTACCCTAAAATGACAAGGAAATGACAGTTGTATATGTTAAATTAACACAAAAGCAGTCGTAAACAATGTTTTTATTCATATTAGGCAAATACTACCACATGTTCATGTTTTTCTTTCATTGAATGCTCGTTTATGTCTTCATTTTACGTAAACTATGTTACATATAAAAGTATACATGTTACATGGAAATCATTTATATTACTGTGATCACATGCTATGATCAAATAGGTATACAATGATAGGTACTCATGATGCATTCATTAATACCCATAACTGGAAAACATTCCAAGTTACAAATGTTGTAAAGTTTGACTGGGATAATAGTAGTTTAAGTTACATAACGTTACCTTTATCACGATAAGTACTTAACACGCTTTACAATGCATAAAACATTGATTTGATATACAAAATGTTTATACTTGATTACTGGCAATATGTACATGTAAATTAACATTCCAACTTTTTTAATTCATCACTGATTGTGTTTTACGTTACAAGGTTTTATTTGTGTTACGTTTGAAATTATTCATAAACGAGTAACAACATTTCTATGAAACTGTTATAAAATCATCATCGAATGTATTCTAAGAATATATATCTATGAAACAATAAAATTTACAATGACAGCGACAGTGCAATAAGCATTGTGCCATTGACACACATAAACACGTGTGTGTCATTTACGTTACCATTTGTTACATGATTATTTATATATATAAATACTTAAGTGCAATATTGTATGTTATGTCAGATTTCATTAGCTGTACATATTGTCATCAAGGTATTTTTGTTGTTCTGATGGCAAACGTTCACGAATTTCACAAATCCTCATCACTTTTCTGTTTCATAGACAGCATCGAGCATACTAATGAGCTCAATGTCGTTTTTATCATCAGTGTCTTCTGCGTCGCTAGCCTTTGGCACAATATAATCATCGTACCAGTTGTATTCCAGAATTTCCAATTTCGTCCACTTTTAGAAGATCAAGATTGCCCTCTTTGCATGGGTCCAAATATACACCTTATAACTATCCGTAACACATTGAACATACGAGACGGGGTCTGCAGGGAGTGAGTAAGCTCATGTCCATACCACTTAAAGAGTTCAGAACACACCCATGGCTTTGATACTTGTCATACCTCAGTTTATTGATGTCGTATTTTAATGACCAAACAACACACATACAAATGTCTCAATGGCGCTGTAAAGTTCATCCGAACAAACATGCGTGGTAAATTGGCTAATATTGTCATGTAATCTTCATCTATAGGAGCAAAGCTCCTATAGCTATACATTACTTTTTCTAATTACAATTACGTGACGCATATACATCCGCTTTGAAAATTAGTATAAGTATACATTGCAGACTTTGCAGATTTGATAAAAGTTAGAGATATATGCAGGATTCTGTTTGTTTCCTCCGTTTCATCATTAACTGTTGAGGTAACGAAATTCACTACATGTTGAAAATAGTTTCATTCAGTAAAGTAGCGCTGGAACACTATATTGTCTCTGAGATTAGTGAGATTGCGTATTGACACATGATAGTTTTTCCTTGGTAATTGTGGTTAATTGGTCATATGATGTACATCTGTACAGACTATACATACTTGACATTCAAATTTTAATTCAAAATGATGATAACACAGGCCTTTAAATGGTTTAACGATGGTTTTGTCTAACACATTTAAACTTTGCTCCAGACTGTAATCTCAGTGCTTTGAATCTCAGTTAGTGTGACTGTGACGCCATCTCTATAAGACTGCTCAAAGATTAGCTTTATTGACTGTGTCTTATTGTCGTCATTAGATATGAAGCCCATCCGATTTCATGGAGTTATTGCTTTTTTTTACCTGAGAGCAAGAACGTTGGAGCTGCCAAACGTCAACGGCACTCATCTGATTTAATAGACTGTTTGTTGTAAGTGTCTGACATAAAGTCTACACGAGACGTTTTAGGCAACTGATAAGAAATTGCCTCAGCCATTTGCTCGAATGTGTCCGGAACTGCTATAAGACTATGCAGTTACCCAATTAGGCGTTACCATTAACAACATAGGATGCGCCTTCTGTAGAATGGCTAGTTGTTGGTTCTATTGGTGATTCAATATAAGGCACTCGACCTAGAAGAAATGACCAGGTAAGCTTCAGGTCTATGTCATGTTGAACTGACAGGAGCATAAGCAGGCCAAATGCGTTACGTTCTGTTCGTATCTGAGTTATTATATTATGCTGAAATACTCTGTGTGAAAGGTTGTGTTTCTTCAAATCTTGGCCGGGGTAATCGACCCTTCGATAAGGGCTTGTGCTCCCATAGAGCATGGTTTTAGTGTTTCCCAGACGTCACTTTGTCAAGAGAACCACTGGCACAATTCCGGAATTTATCACAAGTTCCGCGAGACCACTGTCGTTCATTACTTTTCCTAGATGTATCACAGATGGAGCATACGTGTGTGAAATACACCCGTTCTCACATGACATTAGTGAATTTGTTCCGGAAACTGCCAAACCAATGAGTACGATTTCATGGCCACTGCTAGGTCACAGGTTACAATTGCATAATCATTGAAAAAAGAAACATATCTATAAATTACTATGAAATTGATAGACTAAATTAAATGTTCATTTGATTAATGAAATTATTTATTTATTGACAATTGATTGCTTTGATTTGATTGATTGACATGAAAATTTTATAATGAAATGTTTTTTTTAATTTAAGCCTAAATGCCACTTTAGATTTTATAATGTCTGATGCAAAAAATATCAAGGTTTAGTTATACATGCACTTATGTTCATAGTTGTATTTTGGTAACGCATGCGGTTAATAATATACACGTATTTTCTGCATTATTGTGACCTTTTTTCACCTTGTCAACATATAATACAATTGAGTACCATTTACTCATTAGATAGTGTTCTGCTCGATCCAGAAACAGTAAGTATATGATGATAATCGAATATTTTAGAGTATATGTGACCTTATTTCAGTGATATAATTATTGGTAACGTAAATTATACCACATTTGATGATGAGTTTAACATTTCTACACTCTTGTTTATATTCTCTGTGCTTATAATCATAATTACAAAGCCTTTAACACAAATTTGTTTGATCTCTTTGCGGTATTGTGTTAACTTTAAAATTTCAATTATGGTAACGCCCCAAAATGGCGGTAACGGAGTAAAGCCCCAACATCCAGATGGTAGACACTGGGATTTGGTAGGTCTTTCCATACACTTTCAGAAAAACATACTGTAGAAAAATGCCTCCGGGGGGGGGGGAGGTGGGGTATTGGTGCCCCATAGTCTGTTATATATATCTCTAAGAAAATAATGTTTAATAGTTGTTTTTATACTTAAATTGTTCCGTTAAATTAACAAAAATATAACAACCTCACATGGGTAATTAGGATTTATATATTCTAATTGTAGAGTAATAATATAATAAGTAGAAACCGGTTTAGGTGTTTAGTATTTTTATATAGAAGTTGAAATTACATTTGTATTCGCGATTTCGTGCAATAAAATGTATACAAGAAATAAAAAAGAGGAATACATCAGAGATAAAATGCATTTCTTCTTTCCTTTCTCTCTTTTGAATAAAAAGGGTGCTGTTCATGGTGTATACATACATGTAACAAGAACAAAAATATTTCAATAAATGAATTATAAAAAATAAATGTATATAATAATTTAAAAAGAAAGTGCCATTGAGTTCGAACCACACACGTCAGTTTCATTTTGTAAAAATGTCATGTATGTATACATGCCACCTTATCCAATAAACCATGACTCTGGATCGCGAGAATGACACTTTACTACGGATTTAAAATGATTTTGGCAATCAATTTACAGTTATTACCTTTACAATGTTATCGTCCAATATTCGACCTTGACTATAAGAAAAAAACTATATGGCTTAATACTCAAGGATTAAGAAATAAAAATAAAAGTTTTCGATTAATACAATATGTAACCGAGCAAAAAGTAGACGTTTTATATTTCTTCAAGAAACTCACTTTACTGTTGATCTAAACAATAACATCAACAATGAATTTAGTGAATGGGAATGCTTCCACTCAGGACTACGGCACATCCGCTAGTGCTGGGTGTTCTGTTCTTTTAAGCAATAAAATAACATATGATATTTTAGACGTAGCGACCTGCGAATACGGACGCTATATTCTCATTAACATATCCATTGAAGAAAATACATATAGCTTAATCAATACATATATACGCTTATAATGATAAAAAAAATAGAAATTTATTCTTTGGAAAAATTCATCAGATTAAATAAATGACAATTCACAAGGTTCAATTATTCTTGGAGGAGATTTAAATGAAACACTTACCATAAATGATCGTATTTCTAAATCAAAGCAAAACTATTCAAGTAAAGAGCTGATTATTATCATTAAACAATTTACGTGGAAAAGAACCAACGGTTATGAGAAAAGTAGACTGACGTATGGTTAATCAGTGAAAATATCATACCTAACGTAATAAGTTCAGATATTCGACCCGCACAAATTACTTCTACAGATCACCAAGCAATTTCATTGAAAATTAACTCCCCTTCGTCACGTGGTAAAGGGTATTGGAAGTTAAATAATAGCCCTCTGGCGGATCCAGAATATATTGACTTAATAACCAAAACCATGAAATACAAGAAAATATATCCAAGCAAACATTATGGGAACTTTGTAAAATATAAATACGTAATAAAACTATATCGTATGGAAAACGTAAATCCAAATGTAATAAAGAAAGAACGGCATACTTAGAAAAATACCTCTCTGAACTATATGAATATGAACCAAAACAGATTCTATAAAAAGTAATATTAGAAGTGTAGAAAGAGAATTACAATCGTTTTATAATGAAAAAGCGAAAGGTGCAAAAATAAATTCAAAAGTTTTTCAAATAGAACAATATGAAAATAATACCAAATATTTCCTTAACCTTGAAAAATCTCGACAAGCACGAAAGATTTTGAACACATTGAAAGTAGGAGATCGTATGATTACCGATACAAAAACAATTTTACAAGAAGCAGTTAAATTCTATCAAAATTTATACACATCTAAATCTTGTGAGACAACACAAATCAATGACTATCTAAGAAATGTAAAACCTGACAACATACTAAACGATATTGATGCAAAACTATGCGAGGGTCTCCTAGATTTTGCAGAATGCGAGAATGCAGTGTCGTCTATGAAAAATGAAAAGAGTCCTGGACTTGATGGCTTAACTTGTGAATTTTATAAAAAGTTTTGGCATATTATTGGAAAACTAGTTACCGACTCTTTAAACGAAGGATACTTGAAAACCGAGCTTTCACCCCCACAAAAATTAGGTGCTCTATCTCTGTTATATAAAAAAGGTGATCCACACGAGCTAGAAAACTAGCGTCCTATAACTTTATTAAACAATAATTACAAACTTTTGGCAAAGGTTCTATCTAACAGAATGCAAAAAGTCATTCATAAAATAGTTAGTACAGATCAACAAGGGTATATTAAAAATAGATTCATTGGTTTCAATATAAGACAAATACAAGACGTAATAGATTTCGCAGAATATCAACAATTAAGTGGTGCTAAATGTATTTTGTTTTTAGATTTTAAAAAAGCATTTGACACCGTCAAATGGAAATTCATGCTCAGTGTTCTTCAACGTT
The DNA here is from genome assembly GCA_964023205.1 of Lutraria lutraria. NCBI lineage: Eukaryota > Metazoa > Mollusca > Bivalvia > Venerida > Mactridae > Lutraria > Lutraria lutraria. The sequence goes on from OZ026841.1 coordinate 9,514,153, forward strand.
TTGGTTTTAAAGAAATGTTTATAAACTGGATTAAATCATTATATACCAATATAAGAAGTTGTGTCTTAAACAATGGTTGGCAGTCACAATCCTTCAACCCACAACGCGGTATAAGACAAGGATGTCCAATCTCGGCTTTAATTTTTGAAATTTCAATCAAACTCCTCTGCTATCGGTGACTTACAAAAATGCCGTGAGCTCCATAACTACAATGGTTCCCGTTCCCACTCTCACTCTATTGTGTACTGTAAGATTGGGGACGGAAACCAACTAGTTTAGCGTAAAATAGTTCTACTTTCGGCTTTCGTTCTGTAGGTCAGTAATTTCTCTACAGAAGTATGCATGTAATTACATTAATCTACTATTGATGTATGTCTTATATGTGACTTTTTGACATGATATGTAAATCAGTGTTAAGGTTTATATCCATAACGGGTATCGATCGATACTATCGGCTAGAGCTATATATAGTTGGATAAATTCTAAAAATAGAATGTGGGGTTTTCCCGTCGAAGTGCAGAGAACAGAACGGCGGTACACATAAATTTGCGAAGAAATAACAGTTATTGTGGAGTTCGCAATTATTATGTTGAGGATCGTAATGGAACTGATGAAATCGTGCGATGTCGGTATATTCCGTAGCGAGATCGGCAAATATCGCCGTATAACGGCTCGTTTCCCAATAGCTATAATTTTTTATAATAAACTTTTACTTTTACTTCAAACCCTGTCATATAGTCCAATATCATGATATTAAATTTGAATATAATTCACATACCAATTATAAAGATTTTCTGAAAAAAAATCTTAAACTACGATTAATCAATCAATAGTGGTTGATGTCAGTTCATTTCTATTATAAAAACATGGAAAATCGAAAAACTCTTCAAAACCAGATTATCACTAAAAGAATTATATAGGTCGATTTTAATTCGTTTCTATCACTGTAGTGTGCATTTAAAGTGATATGTGACCATAATCAAGATATATTATTAAAATGGAGCGTTTTGAAGAGCTTTTCGGTATGTATTAAATCAGTAAATACGACAACATGCAACAATGCTTATTTTGGTACCGATGGATTCGGAAAAATATAGGCTGGATAATGGGCTACATAAACAAGAGGGACATGATGGCCCTATAAATGCTCACCAGGAGAAAAGGTCATTTGGAGATGAACATTGTTGAAGTTTTCTATACGAGCCCAAGTAAGATCAAGTGACCCATCTGGGCCGCTTTTTATCCCATGGCCATTATATGAACAGATTTAAAAGAGGTCCATTAGACAAAGCTAGATACCAAATATCTTAGCTCTAGGCCTTGTGGTTTCGGAGAAGATTTTTTGAATTTTCCCATATAAAAAAGAATAAACCCCAGGGCAGGGCCAATTTTGACCCCGGGGCCATAATTTGAACAAACTTGGTAGAGGTCCACTAGACAATGCCACATACAAAATATCTAAGCTCTAGCTATAGGCCTTGCGGTTTTGGAGAAGATTTTTTAAATTTTCCTATATAAGTCTATATAAATCAAGTGACCCCCGGGTCGGGGCCAATTTTGACCCTAGGGCAATAATTTGAACAAACTTGTTAGAGGTCCACTAGACAATGCTATATGCCAAATATCTTAGCTCTAGGCCTTGTGGTTTCGGAGAAGATTTTTCAAATTTTCCTATATAAAATAGAATAAACCCCAGGGCAGGGCCAATTTTGACCCCGGGGCCATAATTTGAACAAACTTGGTAGAGGTTCACTAGACAATGCCACATACAAAATACCTGAATTCTAAGCCTTGTTGTTTAGGAGAAGAAGAATTTTCAAATTTTACTATATAAGCCTATATAAATCAAGTGACCCCCAGGGCGGGGCCAATTTTGACCCTAGGGCAATAATTTGAACAAACTTGGTAGAGGTCCACTAGACAATGCTACATACAAAATATCTTAGCTCTAGGCCTTGTCGTTTCGGAGAAGAAGATTTTTCAACTTTTCCTATATAAAATAGAGTAAACCCCGGGGCGGGGCTAATTTTGACCCGGGGGCCATAATTTGAACAAACTTGGTAGAGGTCCACAAGTCAATGATACATACAAAATATCTTAGCTCTAGGCCTTGTAGTTTTGGAGAATATTTTTTAAATTTTCCTATATAAGCTAGCCTATATAAATCAAGTGACCCTCGGGGCGGGGTCTATTTTGACCCTAGGGCAATAATTTGAACAAGCTTGGTAGAGGTCCACTAGACAATGCTATATGCCAAATATCTAAGCTCTAGGCATTGTAGTTTTTGCTACAGAGGGCCCATAACTCTTGAAGTTGTGGTCCGATTCCGCCCATAATCGAACTTGTCCAAGATCTTTTGGTTATACACATTTACTGAAAATATTATTAGGATTGGTGAATAAATGAATGCGCTAGAGTGTAAACAAACTCAAATATAGCAAATTTTCTAAGTCAAGGGCCCATAAGAGCTAATAAAACAGTAGGCATTTGGATAGGTGCAACGAAACAAGAGGGCCACATTGGCCCTTTATCGCTCACCTGAGAACAAAGGCCAATAATCAATGACCAGGTAATATAGTTTCCATCTCGTAAAACTCATTTTTACGTAGATTTTGAGATGAAGGTATAATACTGTTAAACAAGCTAAAACGTTGCAAATTTTTTAATCCAAGGGTCCATAACTCTTGAAGTTGTGGTCCGATTCCACCCATAACTTAACTTGTCCAAAACCATAAGGTCATACACATTCATTGTAAATATGATTAGAATCGGTGAATAAATGAAGGCGCTAGAGTGTAAACAAGCTAAAATATAGCAAATTTGCTAAGTCAAGGGCCTATAACTCTTGAAGATGTGGTCCGATTCCGCCCATAATCGAACTTGTTCAAGATCTTTTGGTTATACTCATTTACTGAAAATATTATTAGGATCGGTGTATAAATGAAGGCGCTAGTGTGTAAACAAGCTAAAATATAGAAAATTTTCAAAATCAAGGGCCCATAACTCTTGAAGTTTGGGTCCGATTTCGTCCATAATCGAACTTGTCCAAGATCTTTTGGTTATACACATTTACTGAAAATATTTTTAGGATCGGTGAATAAATGTAGGTGCTAGAGTGTAAACAAGCTAAAATATAGCAAATTTTCAAAGTCAAGGGCCCATAACTCTTGAAGTTGTGGTCCGATTCCGCCCATAATCGAACTTGTCCAAGATCGTTTGGTTATACACATTTACTGAAAATATGATTAGGATTGGTGAATAAATGAATGCGCTAGAGTGTAAACAAACTCAAATATAGCAAATTTTCTAAGTCAACGACCCATAACTCTTGAATCTCTGGTCCGATATTGCCCATAATCGAACTTGTCCAAGATCTTTTGGTTATACACATTTACTGAAAATATTATCAGGATTGGTGAATAAATGAAGGCGCTAGAGTGTAAATAAGCTAAATATAGCAAATTTTGTAATTCAGGGGCCCATAATCTAGAAGTTATTATCAGATTTTGCCCATAATCGAACTTAGCCGAGACATTGTGGCCATATACATTGTGAGGAAGTTTAATCAAGATTCGTAAAGAGCTGCGGTTGCTAGAGTGTAAACAAACTAATTGTGGCCGGACGCCGGACATTCACCGATCCTAAAAGCTCACCTGATGAATCAGGTGAACTAAAAATAGCAACGCAACTCCTGGAGGGATACATTGGTAAACAAGAGGGCCATGATGGCCCCAGGAGAAAAGGTCATTTGGAGATTAACATTGTTGAAGTTTTCTATACGAGTCCAAGTAAGATCAAGTGACCTATCTGGGCCGTTTTTTATCCCATGGCCATCATATGAACAGATTTAAAAGAGGTCCATTAGACAAAGCTAGATACCAAATATCTTAGCTCTAAGCCTTGTGGTTTCGGAGATTTTTTAAAATTTTCCTATATAAAATAGAATAAACCCCAGGGCAGGGCTAATTTTGACCCCGGGGCCATAATTTGAACAAACTTGGTAGAGGTCCGCTAGACAATGCCACATACAAAATATCTAAGCTCTAGGCCTTGCAGTTTCGGAGAAGATTTTTTAAATTTTCCTATATAAGTCTATATAAATCAAGTGACCCCCGGGGCGGGGCCAATTTTGACCCTAGGGCAATAATTTGAACAAACTTGGTAGAGGTCCACTAGACAATGCTACATACCAAATATCTTAGCTCTAGGCCTTGTGGTTTCGGAGATCTTTTTTAATTTTCCTATATAAAATAGAATAAACCCCAGGGCAGGGCTAATTTTGACCCTGGGGCCATAATTTCAACAAACTTGGTAGAGGTCCACTAGACAATGCCACATACAAAATATCTAAGCTCTAGGCCTTGCGGTTTCGGAGATTTTTTAAATTTTCCTATATAAGTCTATATAAATCAAGTGACCACCGGGGCGGGGCCAATTTAAACCCTAGGGCAATAATTTGAACAAACTTGGTAGAGGTCCACTGGACAATGCTATATGCCAAATATCTTTGCTCTAGGTCTTGTGGTTTCGGAGAAGATTTTTCAAATTTTCCTATATAAAATAGAATAAACCCCAGGGCAGGGCCAATTTTGACCCCGGGGCCATAATTTGAACAAACTTGGTAGAGGTCCACTAGACAATGCCACATACAAAATATCTAAGCTCTAGGCCTTGCGGTTTCGGAGAAGAAGATTTTTTAAATTTTCCTATATAAGTCTATATAAATCAAGTGACCCCCGGGGCGGGGCCAATTTTGACCTTAGGGCAATAATTTGAACAAACTTGGTAGAGGTCCACTAGTCTATGCTACACACCAAATATCAAAGCTCTAGGCATTGTAGTTTTTGACAAGAAGATTTTTTAAATTTCCTATATAAGTCTATGTAAAGTCAAGTTACCCTTGGGGCGGAGCCAATTTTGACCCCAGGGGAATAATTTGAACAAACTTTGTAGAGTTCCATTAGACAATGCTACATACCAAAAATCTCAGCCCTAGGCCCTGTGGTTTCAGACAAGAAGATTTTTTAAGTTTTTTCTATTTGTTGCCATAGCAAACAGTTTTTAATGAAATTTAATTTTTTGAACAACTTTGAAAGGGGACCACCCAAGGATCATTGGTTGCAATCGGCATAGCGGCGTAGGAGGAGATGTTGTTTTAAGTAAACATGGACGCCACGTAACGACGCACGATGGACGCAGGGCGATCACAAAAGCTCACCCTGAGTACATTCGTGCTCTGGTGAGCTAAAAAGCCAGTAAAAGCACTTGTTGAATATTTCAGTTCAAATAATAAAGAAGAATGCAATAAACTTTATTGGGACTCCAAACTAGAATCATGTACAACATCCATAGAAAACTGGAAGAAAAGAAAACTTACTTACTTAGGAAAAATACAAATCTCTTTTGTTACCCAAATTTACATATCTGTTCCACTTACTTATTGTTCCAAGCAATGTTATTAAAGATTGAAAGTTTGTTTTTCAAATATTTATGGACTGATAAGCCAGATAAAATTAAAAGAACAACATTGATAGGTGATTAACTTTTTTTTTTATCTTTTATTTAAATACTCCAAATGGTACATACATTTAAAGAAATTGTTGATGCACGCACTCACACATGGACGACAGACATCACTCGATCACAATAATCAAGCAATAAACTCTTACTTCATATTAAGGTAGAAATATCCTTCATTGAAGGGAACAGAAAATAAAACACAAATTCAAGATAACTTTTTTATTTTAAAACTTCAAAGAAATAGTGTTACAATAATAGACATAAAAAGAAAACAGCTCATTCTACACAGAAAACAATTCAATTTTCAAGGATGTTGACTTGAACATATATAAATAATTAACATTTATAAAGCTATCCAGCATAAAACAAACAACAGGGCCATGATCGCCCTGTATCGCTCACCTGAGTATCGTAACACTAAGGGATAATTTAATCAAGGGAAGTTATTTGTCAAGATAAAAAGTTATCTACCCCAAATGTCAAGTAGTTGTTGAAATTAACTGACCTCCTGGGCAGGGACAATATTGACCCTGGGGCCATGATTTGCACAAACTTGGTAGAAGTCTACAAAACAATGCTACATGTACATACAAAATATCTAAGCTCTAGGCCTTGTGGTTTTGGAGAAAAAGAGTTTTTAAATTTTCCTATATAGGCCTATATAAATCAAGTGACCCCAGGGGCGGGGCCAATTTTGACGCCCGGGCCGTAATTTGAACAAACTCAGTAGAGATCCACTAGATAATGCTACATACCAAATATCTTAGATCTAGGCCTATATTTTTCTAATATAAAAATAAATCAAGTGACCCCCGGGCAGAGCCTTTTTTGACCCTAAGGCAATAATTTGAAGAAACTTGGTAGAGGTCCACTAGATAACGCTACACACTAAATATCTAAGCTCTAGGTTCTCTGGTTTTTGAGAGGAAGATTTTTGAAGATTTTCAAAAAAAATCCTTCTAGTTGCCATAGCAACCAGAGTTCTGCATGGAATGGAATCTGAACAAACTCAGTAGAGATCCACTAGACAATGCTACATACCAAATATCTTAGCTCTAGGCCCTGTGGTTTTAGAAGATTAGAAGAAGATTTTTAAAGCTTTTCCTATTGGTTGCCATGGCAACCAGTTTTTAATGAAATTAATTTTTTTAACAACTCTGGTAGAACTTCATGCAAGGAACATCCATGTAAAGTTTTCGTTGAAATTGGCCAACTGATTAAGGAGATGTTGTTTAAAGCAATTGTTGACGCGCACACACATGCACACACACAGACAACGGATGACGGACATCACGCTATCACAATAGCTCACCATGAGCACTTTGTGCTCTGGTGAGCTAAAAACACACCAAGGTCTGTTGACCCAATTCCAGAATATTGATAGTGCTATCAAGACATATCTTATAACTAATGCAGTTTATTTCTTACAAAATGATGAAAAGTCTAGATCACTCAATGAAATCTACAGCAAAAACTCAAGATGAGCAAAGATGGAAACCAAACATTCTCATAAAATTTCATCATCTTGGGAAACATGTTATATGATTAGTTTCCAAGTTACAATACACAGTAGTTACAGATACCACATGAGAAATGATATTGTAACTAAACTGTTATCACAATCAGTTGTTATTGTTTTTATATTTTACTTTTTATATTATGACTGAAACTTAAGCCATGTGTTATTGAGAGAACACTGCAACACGTTTGTCTTAGGTTAAAATGCATTTTCCAAGAATAAAATCAACACATCATTCCCATGAACATGATACTTGATGATCACAGGACTTGTTTCAATTGTTTATAAAATCGTTTGAACCACTTTCATAATATTCACTTTCAACATTATAATTGTAAAGAACATGCATTATAGTCTTATGAGAGCAGAAGAAATATCATGTTAATAAATAGGGCAAGAATACCAATGTAAAAATGTTGGATTAAAGTGGATATTTTCAACTGATAGATATCAGATTAAGGTGATCATTTTCAATGTATTAATATAGCATTGAAGTGGCAATATAATCCCTAAAAAAGCAACAACGAAACAAATATACAGAGATGATACTAGGTATTCTAATTCTACCAAAAATTACAGTAAGCATCACAACAAGGTTTTTAAAACACATTTTCATATAAAAAAAATCGTTACAGCTCAACAGAAGTGCTTTAAAAATTAAGTAGTGACATCAGTAAATAATTCACATTATATGACAAGATTACACTATTAGCTACCTGTAAATTTTCGGAATTTAGAAATATCCGATCTGAAATCAGACAGGAATGTTGAATACAGTACTATAACCCAGTTAAAGATGACATAGATTTATCTTATATAAAATAATAGTTTTGGAAGGAAAACTATCCAGTTTTCATTGCAATATATAAAATCTACCATGTGCAGAAAACAAAGTTATTACATTAGAAATGCTCTGAAAAAAGCTTTGATTAAAAAAACACCTTTTATAAGAGTTATCCAAAATATTGCTGTCCCAAGTCACTGCATTGTGACATAAATGAGCACCATAAATAAACTGAACATGTCAACTCAGCCAAAACTAATTGTTCTGTTAGAAAATAAACATAAATTTACAAACTCTTCACTTGCAAAGATCACTATGGAGAGTATATGTAGTGTAAACTTAGGTAATTCATGCTGAAACTTTTAAAATTTTAAATTTACGGAATAGAGAAAAATGATAACGTGTAATATGCCTAACAAGTTCTGATAATTCCAATACATTTTATATGGTACATATTAGACTACACTACCAACATTCATTTGTAGAGCAATTTTAACTTCATATCTTAGCCATAACCAAATTATGCATCATAAAACAACATTGCATGATTGTAATGAGATTCTGTAGACTAACAAGTAATTTATTCTGCAACTAAAAGGCAATAAGATACCTTTCTATCCATGCATTCTATAAATTGCAAGATAAATCTTTGAATGGTACATAGTGATTGTAAATGAAACCAAAACCAAGCATTTAAAGAAAGCATGTTTTTACTATACTAACAAAGCACAGGTGATATTTGTAGTAGTTCTTGTTCCAATTTGACTATAAGAGATTTACTGTATCATCTGATATATCATCTCTTGAATATAAATGAGTCTCAATGAGAAACAGACAGGTCATTCATTCCATTAGCAAGTGCTTGTTGTTGTTGTTTCTTTTGTTGTTGGACACGATCAGCAACAGCAGCAACCAAAGCTGCTCCCTTACCACTACCATCATGTGATAACATCAAACGGAACTGTACAAATAAATAACACAACATTAAATCATCATGATGTTCTATAGAATAATAACTTCAACTCACAAAAAAATTGTTTATTGAAGCATAAACAAGATTAACATTTTGAGTGACAAATTCTTCACAAGAATGTCTGAATAGAAATGTATTTTCTTCAGGGATACAATACAATATGGTATGTATTTAAGATCAACAAATCATAGTACCTTAATCCCAGGATTAATAAGTTGTGTGATTTTCTCCACCATTAGATCATGGAAGTGAGGGTGGAATCTGTACAGAGAACCATCTACGGCTACAGCAACATCAGAACGATTCATCTTGTTCAACAAACATGCAATACCTGAAATAAGCTTAAAGTCTTGTACGACAATACACAATTTTTACAACAATCAACATAATCATTACAATGCAGTCTAAATAAATAAATTACAGTACACTCATGTAAATAAATCAATGTTTCCAGTAAATGCCACCAACATAAGATTGGTTTATTTAATTATGTACACATAAATATGTATACCTGCAGAAGCCAGGTAAGCAGCTCTGGTAGATATAAGACAACAGACATGTTGCGCTATACGACAATCTTCCTCTGTATGATGGGGAATCATCAAATCCTCAAATACTTGTTTAGTATTCTTGAAATGATCATCAACATCACTGTAATAAATAAACCATACAAACTTCAGCCAATAACAGAATTTATACCACAATACAATTAATTAAACATAAGCACAGATACTAGTTTCAGAATCTCAACATCTTGATAAGACATTTAGTTCTGTTGTTTAATACATAAACAAACAACTTGAAAGACTTGAAAGCATATATTTTCTCAAACATCAGTGTTCAAGTAACACCATCACAACTTTCAAATCAACATTATCAAAAATTAACTCATGCATGAATTTATTATACCTTTCAATTTCAGAGACATATTTGGTGTAGAATCGTCCCATGGTAGATAGCTCATCAGATCCTCTACCTCCAAATAAAAGACCATGTTTGCATAACTTGACAAGTACAAGACGAACAATTTCACCCATGTACATACCAGAAATCATCTTCTCATACCTACAAACAATTTTATCATATCATTAATACATCACATCAAAACACAACATACTTCAATGTTTTTGTAACAGTGCTTTCTGAATAGACTAATACAATGAGGTATTGATACAATGAGGTACTGACACAATGAGGTATTGATACAATGAGGTATTGATACAATGAGGTACTGACGCAATGAGGTATTGATACAATGAGGTATTGATACAATGAGGTACTAATACAATGAGGTACTGACACAATGAGGTATTAATACAATGAGGTACTGATACAATGAGGTATTGATACAATGAGGTACTGACACAATGAGGTACTGACACAAATGAGGTACTGACACAATGAGGTATTAATACAATGAGGTACTAATACAATGAGGTATTGATACAATGAGGTACTAATACAATGAGGTACTGACACAATGAGGTATTAATACAATGAGGTACTGATACAATGAGGTATTGATACAATGAGGTACTGACACAATGAGGTACTGACACAAATGAGGTACTGACACAATGAGGTATTAATACAATGAGGTACTAATACAATGAGGTATTGATACAATGAGGTACTGATGCAATGAGGTACTGATACAATGAGGTACTGATGCAATGAGGTACTGATACAATAAGGTATTGGTACAATGAGGTACTGATGCAATGAGGTACTGATACGATGAGGTACCGTACTGACACAATGAGGTACCGTACTGACACAATGAGGTACTAATTTGATGAGGTACTGACACAATGAGGTACTGACGCAATCAGTTAAACAAGTCACAAAGTGCCCCCTTCATACTCCAGTATAGGTTACATGTCAATATAACATTATTACAATGTACATTACATATTGAAGACTTCCCAATACAGTATTGATACAAAATAAACATTGGAGAAGGAATACTGACATTTATTTACAATGTGTTATTTCACATGTGACATTGTTCCTTTCTATATATCGAGGGCTCAGCGCAACACGGTCGTAATTTGCTCTTATTTCAATATGAGTTACGACACTGTTGCGTTGAACCCTCGATATACAGTATGTTTGATGAAGGACAGTATGAAGGTTAAAACAACTGATGATAGAAAATTGTTCCTCTCAAAATGTATGGAATTCACAAACAACATACACTTGTCGTCCAGGGTTGATGGAGTGTTTGTCCACCTTTCTATCATATTCAGTCTTGATAAAATCAAGTGCCCCATCATCACCATATGCTCCCCATTCAGTGTTGATGATCACTTGCTGTGGTTCTTCCCAGTCACCATCCCATAATTCTACATTCTCCAGACGTTCTATATAGCAAGCATTGGTTCCAGTACCTATAACATGTTCAAGCAATATAGCTTACTTAAATAAACAAAGACAGGAAGATTAAAATTATTACTACATTGTATTTAAGTGATGTTTTTCATTCAATAATGAACATATATCAGCATGTACATTGTATATAATACATTGTTTAGATTTAGATAAATCTGTACATACATTATGATGCACTGATCAATATAACACCACATGTTACATAGTCCCTATGACTCATGAAATTATCATTCTTTAATATCACAAAACCTAACTAATTGTTCTACAAACACATTATGGTATGTCACTGAGATCATTTCTTGGTTTATAAAGTTTATAAAACATTACATGCTGGTTGACAATACAAATCTATATTTTCATTGTCTTACAAATGTACAATGCTGCCAAATGTATTAATTTAACACAAACTAATTAACGAGAATGTTTCAAAAGATCAGGTCAAGGCTTTTATATTAAGAAATAACCTGACTACCAACTCCTTCCAAGATGACATAGATTAATTATAATGTAATGAATACATTGTATGAATACATTAATCAATTGTAACTATTTGTGGAATAGAATTATATCACATTCAATATGTATTAAGTACAAAATGACAGGATACAAGCAGTACAAGGATATACCATTATGACAAGTCACATACTAATAACTAAAAACAACACTATTTTGTTACATACCAGTAACTATTAATTGTTCTTTGTTTCATCTACATGAATTCACAACTTTCCTGCACATAAATACACTAAGAATACTTATAAAATAAGGAAGTTTAAATTAATGATTATTTCTAATTGTTAAATAAAATGTTGTAAGATGCATGTATTATCCAAGCCATGTGTTGTTAAAGACATATCCTAGAGTAACTTTTCACGCAGAGAATTTTCAAATTTTTTTCAGAGATCATTTTTTAAATACCAGTCTTCATAATATATTTCTATCTTGAATTGACGCAAAGATTTCATACATTAAACAACATAAAACCTTAAATATCATCACAAACTCAATAATTCTATTTTATATCTTTTGTAGCAAAGATGTCTGGACTATTACAGAGTAAATAACTGACATATGTATGATAATAACCAAGAAATTATGAAATTTGTTAACAAACGACCATGCCCGAACCACACAAAATTACAACAAAATTTGAACATTTTAGCTTATAAAAAAATTCTAGCACGGAAAAAGTTTTTATTTTTCCAGTATCATTCATGTTTATGTTTACCGCCATTTTTTGTCCGAATACTACTGTATTATTTAACCCAATGCAAAAACTACAAGTAACGCAAAGAACCCTGCGCGTTTTGTATGCGCAATGGCAACTCTCGGAAATGTCTTTAAATTATGAAGTTTAAGAGATGTAGGCATATAAGTTTAATAAATTATGAACAGAAGTTATCAGTTGATATTGACCATAAAATGTTAGGTTTATATTGACCATGAAACATTATGGGATTATATTAGTAGTAGTAGTAGTAGTTTTTATTCAGGTAAAATGAGTACATGTCACAAGAACAATACAAATTCAAATGTCGACATATAATAAACATGTGAACAGTAAAGTGCATAGAAGATGACACATAATCAAAACCAGGGATGACACAAAAAGAAGGCATTAAAGCCGACTTATTTCCATTGTGGTCCTTAGAATTTGATCATGTGACACCGGAAAGGCAAATTAATTATTCAATAAATTATTGTATATAATTTTAAGTTACATTTTCATAGCACATTGAATAGGTAAAACTAAAATCTATAATACTGAAAGATAAAATAAAATTTAAAAAAAAATTAAAAATGACCAGAATAAAAGTACTAGACTGTTACAGACTGCATGAAATGATTCTTTACAGTTTTTTTAAAATGACTTGGACTTTTTATAGATCTGAAAAGAGGTGGTAACCTGTTCCATAACTGGCAGCCATTAAACGCAAAAGATTTCTTCCCAAAACCCTTAACCCTGGGAATAGAATAACTATTACTATCTCTAAGACGAGTGGAATAAGAGTGTACCTCATTAGTCAATTCAAAATTTTCATTTAAGTAGCTTGGTGCATTATTATAGTGAATCTTATGTACATGACCAAGGATAAGGGAATCAATTCTTAAATGAACCAGTAACCAGCCAACTTCTTCGAAGTGGACCCTCCCAATATGAGTACGAGGACTGAGATTAAGTATGAATCTCAACATTTTATTCTGGGTAGCCTGAAGTCTATTTTTCAGAACATGATTCAAACCTAAAGACCAAGACACACAAGCGTAGTCAAAATGACATTGAATTAATGATGAAACTAAAAGCTGTTTGGTATACCTATTTAAAAATGAACGTTTTCTATATAAAAACTTTTGACCATAAATATAAATAAAATATTGACCATGTACCATGTAACATTATAGGATTATATTGACCATGTAAACATTATAGGATTATATTGAATATGTAACATTATAGGATTATATTGAATATGTAACATTATGGGATTATACTGACCATGTAAACATTATAGGATTATACTGACCATGTAAACATTATAGGATTATATTGAATATGTAACATTATAGGATTATATTGAATATGTAACATTATGGGATTATACTGACCATGTAAACATTATAGGATTATACTGACCATGTAACATTACAGGATTATATTGAATATGTAAACATTATAGGATTATATTGACCATGTAACATTATAGGATTATACTGACCATGTAAACATTATAGGATTATATTGACCATGTAACATTATAGGATTATATTGACCATGTAACATTACAGGATTATATTGAATATGTAACATTATAGGATTATATTGAATATGTAACATTATAGGATTATACTGACCATGTAACATTATAGGATTATACTGACCATGTAAACATTATAGGATTATATTGACCATGTAACATTATAGGATTATATTGAATATGTAAACATTATAGGATTATATTGAATATGTAACATTATAGGATTATATTGACCATGTAACATTATAGGATTATATTGACCATGTAACATTATAGGATTATACTGACCATGTAAACATTATAGGATTATATTGACCATGTAACATTATAGGATTATACTGACCATGTAAACATTATAGGATAATATTGACCATGTAACATTATAGGATTATATTGACCATGTAACATTACAGGATTATATTGAATATGTAACATTACAGGATTATATTGAATATGTAACATTATAGGATTATATTGACCATGTAACATTATAGGATTATATTGACCATGTAAACATTATAGGATTATATTGACCATGTAACATTATAGGATTATATTGAATATGTAACATTATGGGATTATATTGACCATGTAACATTACAGGATTATATTGAATATGTAACATTATAGGATTATATTGACCATGTAAACATTATAGGATTATATTGACCATGTAACATTATAGGATTATATTGAATATGTAACATTATAGGATTATATTGACCATGTAAACATTATAGGATTATATTGACCATGTAAACATTACAGGATTATATTGAATATGTAACATTATAGGATTATACTGACCATGTAACATTATAGGATTATACTGACCATGTAACATTATAGGATTATATTGAATATGTAACATTACAGGATTATATTGACCATGTAACATTACAGGATTATATTGACCATGTAACATTATAGGATTATATTGACCATGTAACATTATAGGATTATATTGACCATGTAACATTATAGGATTATACTGACCATGTAACATTATAGGATTATACTGACCATGTAACATTATAGGATTATATTGACCATGTAAACATTATAGGATTATATTGACCATGTAACATTACAGGATTATACTGACCATGTAACATTATAGGATTATATTGACCATGTAACATTATAGGATTATATTGACCATGTAACATTATAGGATTATACTGACCATGTAAACATTATAGGATTATAATGACCATGTAACATTATAGGATTATATTGACCATGTAACATTACAGGATTATATTGAATATGTAACATTATAGGATTATATTGAATATGTAACATTATAGGATTATACTGACCATGTAACATTATAGGATTATACTGACCATGTAAACATTATAGGATTATATTGACCATGTAACATTATAGGATTATATTGAATATGTAAACATTATAGGATTATATTGAATATGTAACATTATAGGATTATATTGACCATGTAACATTATAGGATTATATTGACCATGTAACATTATAGGATTATACTGACCATGTAAACATTATAGGATTATATTGACCATGTAACATTATAGGATTATACTGACCATGTAAACATTATAGGATAATATTGACCATGTAACATTATAGGATTATATTGACCATGTAACATTACAGGATTATATTGAATATGTAACATTACAGGATTATATTGAATATGTAACATTATAGGATTATATTGACCATGTAACATTATAGGATTATATTGACCATGTAAACATTATAGGATTATATTGACCATGTAACATTATAGGATTATATTGAATATGTAACATTATGGGATTATATTGACCATGTAACATTACAGGATTATATTGAATATGTAACATTATAGGATTATATTGACCATGTAAACATTATAGGATTATATTGACCATGTAACATTATAGGATTATATTGAATATGTAACATTATAGGATTATATTGACCATGTAAACATTATAGGATTATATTGACCATGTAAACATTATAGGATTATATTGACCATGTAAACATTATAGGATTATATTGACCATGTAAACATTATAGGATTATATTGACCATGTAACATTATAGGATTATATTGAATATGTAACATTATAGGATTATACTGACCATGTAACATTATAGGATTATACTGACCATGTAACATTATAGGATTATATTGAATATGTAACATTACAGGATTATATTGACCATGTAACATTACAGGATTATATTGACCATGTAACATTATAGGATTATATTGACCATGTAACATTATAGGATTATATTGACCATGTAACATTATAGGATTATACTGACCATGTAACATTATAGGATTATACTGACCATGTAACATTATAGGATTATATTGACCATGTAAACATTATAGGATTATATTGACCATGTAACATTACAGGATTATACTGACCATGTAACATTATAGGATTATATTGACCATGTAACATTATAGGATTATATTGACCATGTAACATTATAGGATTATATTGACCATGTAACATTATAGGATTATACTGACCATGTAACATTATAGGATTATACTGACCATGTAACATTATAGGATTATACTGACCATGTAACATTATAGGATTATACTGACCATGTAACATTATAGGATTATATTGACCATGTAACATTATAGGATTATATTGACCATGTAACATTATAGGATTATATTGACCATGTAACATTATAGGATTATACTGACCATGTAACATTATAGGATTATATTGACCATGTAACATTATAGGATTATACTGACCATGTAACATTATAGGATTATACTGACCATGTAACATTATAGGATTATATTGACCATGTAACATTATAGGATTATATTGAATATGTAACATTATAGGATTATATTGACCATGTAACATTATAGGATTATACTGACCATGTAACATTATAGGATTATATTGACCATGTAACATTATAGGATTATACTGACCATGTAACATTATAGGATTATACTGACCATGTAACATTACAGGATTATATTGACCATGTAACATTATAGGATTATATTGACCATGTAACATTATAGGATTATATTGACCATGTAACATTATAGGATTATATTGACCATGTAAACATTATAGGATTATACTGACCATGTAACATTATAGGATTATATTGACCATGTAAACATTATAGGATTATATTGACCATGTAACATTATAGGATTATATTGACCATGTAACATTATAGGATTATATTGACCATGTAAACATTATAGGATTATATTGACCATGTAACATTATAGGATTATATTGACCATGTAACAGCAGTCAAGTTAGCAACACATACCAATTTCAGTTCAGTCTTACCAGATATGAGTAAATAGAAAAATAATATATATCATTTCACAGGGTTCATACAGGCAAGTACTGATAAAATTCAAGGACTTTTCAAGGACATAACATGCCAATTTTCAAGGACTAAATGTTGAAAAGATACTACTTATTTAAGTCAGTATTGGCCCTTTTTATTTCCGCAATTCATCTAAATGTCATTATTAACTTCACTAAAGTCAATATGGTTTCAATAGTAACAGTAACAAAATATCACTACCAGTCAAAATACAAGTGTACATCTTGTAATTTGTCTATTTCTATGAGTTTTTCAGCAGGACGAGCCTTCCTTCTAGCTTGCTTTCCAAATTCTTAATTATTTTCACAATTGTTTGAAGTGTCCATATATAATTTCAGACTTCAAAACATCATTTTTATTTATGTTTACAACTGCAGGGAGAAAGGGGCTTAACAGTATAATTTATTTTTTTAATCAATGTCAGTGGGTGGGGAAATCGTCAATTCCACTGTAGACACTGTGGACATGTTTTCTGTTTTACCTATGGAAGTATCTATACCCTTTATAAAGTACCGGTAGTTAGAAAAGGTACCACTCATAGTTTAATTTTTCTTGTGCGATTCCCCTTTTAAATGAGATCGAAAGGTCACTTCCCACATTTCCCATCCTAATGAATGATTCCTAACTCAAAACTTCAATATTTTACTGAGACACGCTCGTTGAAACGTGCAGACGAATTGTCACCAGACGGAATCTAATTAAACTGGTTCCTGTGGACTCTATGTTGACTGCAAAATGGAATGGGAACCAATGCCAAGGGAGATTATGCTAGCAATACTGTACGAATTTTCATCCTACACATTTTCGTACTCATACAATTATTTTCGTAATAATCAGAAGTGTTGTAGTGATATTGCATTTCATTATTTCAATACAAGATATATATATCGCTCACCAGAAAAAGAGATTAATTGCAATTCAACTGACCCCAGTAGCAGCCAATTTTGACCCCAGGGTCATATATTGAACAAACTTGGTAGAGGCCTACTAGATAATAATACAAACCAAATAGTTTTGCTCTAGAGAATGTAGTTTCTGATGAGAAGATATGTAAGCCTATATACAATCAAGTTAACCCCCGGGACCAAGTCAATTTTTACCCCAGGGCCTTAATTTGAACAAACTTGGTAGAGGTCGACTAGAAAATGCTACACATCAAATATCTAAGCTCTAGGCCTTGTGGTTTCAGACAAGAAGATTTCTTTTAATTTTCCTATATAAGCCTATATAAATCAAGTGACACCCGGGGCAGGGCCAATTTTGACCCTAGAGCAATAATTTGAATTGACTTAGTAGAGGTCCACTAGACAATGCTACACACCAAATATCTAAGCTCTAGGCCTTGTAGTTTCTGACAAGAAGATTTTTAAAATTTCTCTATTTATATGTAAAATCAAATAACCCCCGCGCCATGATTTGAACAAACTTGGTAGAGGTCTACTAGACAATGCTACACACCAAATATTTAAGCTCTAGGCCCTGTGGTTTTGGACAAGAAGATTATTAAAGTTTTTCCTATTGGTTGCCATGGCAACCATATTGGTTGCCATGGCAACCAGAGGTTTTAATGAAATTTATTATTTTTAACAACTTTGGTAGAGTTTCATCCCTGTAAAGTTTCGTTGAAATTGGCCCACTGCTTAAG
Source organism: Lutraria lutraria (assembly GCA_964023205.1). Taxonomy (NCBI): domain Eukaryota; kingdom Metazoa; phylum Mollusca; class Bivalvia; order Venerida; family Mactridae; genus Lutraria; species Lutraria lutraria. The sequence goes on from OZ026841.1 coordinate 9,533,116, forward strand.
AAGGAGATGTTGTTAAAAGGAATTGTTGACGCAATGACGGATGGATGCACACACAGACGCACGGACGATGGACAACACACGATCACAATAGCTCACCTTGAGCACTTCGTGCTCTGGTGAGCTAAAAAATAATCAGTTTAAACCATTCTTAATCAGCCTTTGTCAACGTTTGGCAGCAAAAATATTGAAATTCAAGTACTTTTCAAGGCTACAGGTCGATTTTCCAGTACTTTTCAAGCCTGTGCGAACCCTGTTTCAAATAGATCTCAGTTGCAAAATTACACAAATTAATCTTTGTTTCCATTATGGGACATTTTGTTTAGACAGATAAAAATGGAACTCAGCCCAGTTATTAGCTTACACTTATGTAAACAATAATATAGAATAAAGGTGACCTTTTCCATGGTCATATATAGCATTTAATATTTATACATGTAATGTATTTGGCAATATGCCAGGCATGTGCTGACCTAGTCCTAATTACTACTGTTTGTGTTTAATACAACAGGAACAATGCTGCTCAGACAGATGACAATGTGAATACAATGTAATTGTAAAAATAATAATTTGGAATAAACAGACTATTAATTGTTAATAAAACAATGAAGATATAGATATTGGAGGGATAGAAAACATTTAAGTTGATTAAGATCAAACTAGAATCATGGCAAACTAGCATATTGATAAACCATATTCTGTCACATAAATTTATCATTGAAATAATCTTGGCCCTAACATATATTTCACATAAAAACAAGAGGGCCCTATATCGCTCACCAGCAAAAAAGACCCTGAGAGAAAAACATCATGAGCCAATGTAAAATCAAGTGACCCGGGGCGGGGCCAATTTTTACCACAGGGCCAAAATAATATCAAAGCTTTAGGCCTTGAGGTTTCTGACCAGACGTTTTTTGTAATTTTTCTATGTAAGCATATATAAAATTGAGTAAACACCTGGCTGTAGCCAATTTTGACCCCACCCATAATTTGTTACATTGTACAAACATGGTAGAGGACCACTAGTAAATGCTACAAACAAAATATCTAAGCTCTAATAGGCCATGCAGTTTCAGACAAGAAGATTTTTAAAATCCCTAGGGTCATAAACTTGGTAGAGGTCTACTGGACAATACTACATAATATATAAGCTCTAGGCCTAAAAAAATGTTGTTTCAGACAAGAAGATTTTTAAATTTTCCTAAATAACTGTCAAGTGACCCCTGGGGCAGAGCCAATTTTGACCCCAGGGCCATAATCTGAACAAACTTGGTAGAGGTCCACTAGACAATGCAACACACCAAATATCTAAGCTCTAGGCTCTGTGGTTATGGATAAGAAGAATTTTTTTAAAATCCTATTTTATGAAGTTAAATTTTTAACAACTTTGGTAGAGCTTCATGCAAGGAACATCCCTGTAAAGTTTCTTTGATATTGGCCAAGAAGGAGATGTTGTTTAAAGCAATTGTTTACGCACGCACGCATGGACGACGGACAACACGCGATCAACAGCTTACCATGAGCACTTTGTGCTCTGGTGAGCTAAAAACATATATTATAAAGACTATTTTTACAACCTAATGATCTTACAATCTTTCTATCATGTTTTATTGGAGACGGTCCAAAAACATTGTATACTGATCAATTTAACATTATTGACTAGCTTGGACTCTACTCAAAACCTGTCAGGAATTAAACAGATTTAAAGTTTATAAAAACCAGATACCTGTGTAATTGAACTTGGTCGATAAATAGCTAGGAAAAAACAACATTTCATTAGGTCACTCCTTTTTTATTTTTGGCAGTACTTTCACGTAACATTTATGGTGGCAGCTAAGTATCTATGAAAATTTGACAAAATTGTTCATTTTCTTCATAATTATGTGGATAAGTTGACAGCTTCATGTGGAAGGATAAGTTAGTACTGGTTAGAATACATAAACATAAATCAAGTTCTTTTTTGTTTTGTTTGTTTTTGTTTATATCGAGTTTTACGCCCCTTTTCAACAGTCAGAGTCATATGAGGCAGACAGTTCACCTAAGCATCATTCCTAAGAAGAACCAGTACTAGAATCCCATCCTCCGTAAGCAACTGCCTACTTACTAACATAAAGAGACATGGTCAGTAGCTGGGCTCGAACCCGCTACCCTCTATCAGTGAGAGGTTACAGTGATTTGAAGTCAGCGACCTTAACCACTCAAGGCAGGTCATAAAATCAAGTTCACTCAGTGATTAAATTAAGTTCTAATTTCCTTTATTTGGTAAAATAAATATGGTCAGTTAGTACAAGTTAAACAGTGGCCTTATCTAATCAAAATAAACAAGAATCATTAAACAGTGGCCTTACCTAATCAAAATAAACAAGACTGATTAAACAGTGGCCTTACTGCTCAGTTAGGATAATGTGATAATGATGTTTCATTGAACCTATAAACTGGCTCTTTCCAAGAGAGGTCATTGTTATCAAAGGATGACCAAATTAAGGATTATCCTCTTTAAATAACTTTAACTGCAATCAGTGTTTGGAAATAGTGAAAGCAACCTCAAAGTTTTTTTTTGCAACAAGCATTTGATCATTGTATCTCTTTAGGTCTACATTCTATAGATTTTTGCAATGCCCAAATTAATGAACACATGCAATTAACATTGAATCTTGATAGTACAATGCATACTACAATTCACTTTGATATATATGATGTCTCTATTAAATAATGCTGTTTTTTTTTCCATCGATATTTCAGTTCAATAATCGGCGGCAGGTTCTACTTATCAGTTTTTAATGTTTATGGACTGAATTCTATCCAGTACTGACTTATCCTTCCCAAAGAAGCTGGCTTTTTCTCAAAAATGGAGAAAAAATGGACATTTTTGTCAAATTTTGATAGAAGAGTATGCCTGTCATAACTGGGATTCGAACCTTGAAAGTTGGGTTACATGTCAAGCTCACAAACACAAGTCACTCTGATATACATACTGTCTCTATTTAACACTACAAGTCAGTCAGTCAGATATATACATACTGTCTCTATTTAACACTACAAGTCAGTCACTCAGATATATACATACTGTCTCTATTTAACACTACAAGTCAGTCAGTCAGATATATACATACTGTCTCTATTTAACACTACAAGTCAGTCAGATATATACATACTGTCTCTATTTAACACTACAAGTCAGTCACTCAGATATATACATACTGTCTCTATTTAACACTACAAGTCAGTCAGATATATACATACTGTCTCTATTTAACACTACAAGTCAGTCAGTCAGATATATACATACTGTCTCTATTTAACACTACAAGTCAGTCAGTCAGATATATACATACTGTCTCTATTTAACACTACAAGTCAGTCAGTCAGATATATACATACTGTCTCTATTTAACACTACAAGTCAGTCAGTCAGATATATACATACTGTCTCTATTTAACACTACAAGTCAGTCACTCAGATATATACATACTGTCTCTATTTAACACTACAAGTCAGTCAGTCAGATATATACATACTGTCTCTATTTAACACTACAAGTCAGTCAGTCAGATATATACATACTGTCTCTATTTAACACTACAAGTCAGTCAGATATACATACTGTCTCTATTTAACACTACAAGTCAGTCAGTCAGATATATACATACTGTCTCTATTTAACACTACAAGTCAGTCAGTCAGATATATACATACTGTCTCTATTTAACACTACAAGTCAGTCAGTCAGATATATACATACTGTCTCTATTTAACACTACAAGTCAGTCAGTCAGATATATACATACTGTCTCTATTTAACACTACAAGTCAGTCAGATATATACATACTGTCTCTATTTAACACTACAAGTCAGTCAGATATATACATACTGTCTCTATTTAACACTACAAGTCAGTCACTCAGATATATACATACTGTCTCTATTTAACACTACAAGTCAGTCAGATATATACATACTGTCTCTATTTAACACTACAAGTCAGTCAGTCAGATATATACATACTGTCTCTATTTAACACTACAAGTCAGTCAGTCAGATATATACATACTGTCTCTATTTAACACTACAAGTCAGTCAGATATATACATACTGTCTCTATTTAACACTACAAGTCAGTCAGTCAGATATATACATACTGTCTCTATTTAACACTACAAGTCAGTCAGTCAGATATATACATACTGTCTCTATTTAACACTACAAGTCAGTCAGTCAGATATATACATACTGTCTCTATTTAACACTACAAGTCAGTCAGATATATACATACTGTCTCTATTTAACACTACAAGTCAGTCACTCAGATATATACATACTGTCTCTATTTAACACTACAAGTCAGTCACTCAGATATATACATACTGTCTCTATTTAACACTACAAGTCAGTCAGATATATACATACTGTCTCTATTTAACACTACAAGTCACTCTGATATACATACTGTCTCTATTTAACATTACAAGTCAGTCACTCAGATATATACATACTGTCTCTATTTAACACTACAAGTCAGTCAGATATATACATACTGTCTCTATTTAACACTACAAGTCAGTCACTCAGATATATACATACTGTCTCTATTTAACACTACAAGTCACTCAGATATATACATACTGTCTCTATTTAGCACTACAAGTCAGTCACTCAGATATATACATACTGTCTATATTTAACACTACAAGTCAGTCACTCAGATATATACATACTGTCTCTATTTAACACTACAAGTCACTCAGATATATACATACTGTCTCTATTTTATACTACAAGTCACTCAGATATATACATACTGTCTCTATTTAACACTACAAGTCACTCTGATATATACATACAGTCTCTATTTGACACTACAAGTCACTCAGATATATTCATACTGTCTCTAGTCAGCCACTCTGATATATACATACTGTCTCTATTTAACACTACAAGTCAGTCACTCAGATATATACATACTGTCTCTATTTTATACTACAAGTCACTCAGATATATACATACTGTCTCTATTTTATACTACAAGTCACTCAGATATATACATACTGTCTCTATTTTATACTACAAGTCACTCAGATATATACATACTGTCTCTATTTAACACTACAAGTCAGTCACTCTGATATATACATACTGTCTCTATTTAACACTACAAGTCAGTCACTCAGATATATACATACTGTCTCTATTTTATACTACAAGTCACTCAGATATATACATACTGTCTCTATTTTATACTACAAGTCACTCAGATATATACATACTGTCTCTATTTTATACTACAAGTCACTCAGATATATACATACTGTCTCTATTTTATACTACAAGTCACTCAGATATATACATACTGTCTCTATTTAACACTACAAGTCAGTCACTCTGATATATACATACTGTCTCAACTTACTGTAAAATCAGAAATTTTCGTGAAAGATTAATTTTTGCTATTTTCACAAGTAGAAGATTTTCGCGAAAAATAAATGTACGCTAAACATTTACCCTACAAAGCTAACAGCACCGGTTATATTCACCAAATTTAAAGTAACATCCCCTGGCCGCCATATTGGATATGTTTTGCTCAAATCATAAACAGGACAAGGCTAGTTCAACGACGAATTGATTGCAAACAACAACAAGACCTGTCTGAAGACAGCGCGCTTGACTTTTATATGTCAGTGTAATAAAATGCTTGATAGAGGAGAAAATCTAAGTGAAAAAGGGGCATAACTCTATAAATACTATTATCAAAGTTATGCTGCTTGTCCTACAGATGTCCTCATAAGGAAATATTCAAGGTTTGAGTTGAATATCTTTGAAAGTCTTCAAGATATTGTACTATTTTACATAATTTAACAAAAATCTAAGTTGAAAAGGGGCATAACTCGGAAAATACTGTTGACAGAGTTATGCTGCTTGTCCCACAGATGTGCCTTCTCCCCATAACAAAGTATTCAATGTTCAAATTAACGTATCTGGCTTGGTTAAAATAGCTATAAAAAACGTAAAATGATATTTTACGTTATTTACAAAGATTAAATATCATACTTTAATACCAAGCAACAAAAAATTCTAACCGAACGCTCAAAAATGGTGTTTTATTGCGATAAATACTGCACCCCTTCATTGACTTTTCCTTATCAGCGTTAAACATCTCTAATGTAATGTGCATTGTATTGGTACGATATGATACTATTAATTCATTAATGACAAAAATTTGTTATAAAATAAAGTAATAAAATGACTCTTACTAGACATCAAACCTGGTTTCAATTATTGAACCGTAAACATAAGCGATTTTGATTGGCTATCCAAATTGAATGGGGTGCATCAAATTCGTTGATTTCATGAGACGATAATGATCCAACACCTTAATTGTTAATTGCTCAGCTTAAAAAAATACAGTAGGTGTCATTTTTTAATTAACATTGCCGTCTTATTTCATGATGGATTTCAAAGCGGTTTTAGGTATTTTGTAGCGGAAATGTTAATCTAGGGAACCGTGCCTCAGAATTTTGATACTTGTTTTCATTTTTTATCTATGGTGTATTACGTAATAAACAGCGGGGTTTTCGGTACGGAATTTCTTTAAAGTTAGTATCTAACAAACTGATGACATTATAAAACAAGAGGTCCAAGATGGCCCTATATCGCTCACATGACAATCACAGTTCACTCATTAAAACTTTGGTTTGAACCGTTGACCTAGTTTTTGACCCCAGATGACCCATGTTAGAACTTGTCCTACATATAAATAAGACAAATATTCTTTCAAGGTTTGGTGAAGATACAATTAAAATTTGACATCTACAGTGTTAATAAGGTTTTCCTAAGATTTGACCTCGTGACCTAGTTTTTGACCCTAGGTGACCCAAATTTGTACTTGTCCTTAATATCATTAAGACGAACAATCTGACAAAGTTTTGCCAAGATCCAATTAAAGCAATGACATTTAGAGCTTATACAAGATTTTTACCTAAGATTTGACCGTGTGATCCAGTTTTTTACCCCGGCTGACCCATGTTCAACCTTGACCCACATATCATCGAGGCAAACATTCTGACAAGGTTTGGTGAAGATCCAATCAAAACTGTGATATCTACAGTGTTAACAAAGTTTTCATAAGGTTTGACCTGGTCATCTAGTTATTGACCCCAGATGACCCATATTTGTACTTGACCGTTATATCATTGAAACAAACGATTTGACAAAGTTTGGTGAAGATCCAAATATAACTGTGAAATCTACAGTGTTAACATGGTTTTTCATAAGATTTGGCCTAGCGACTTAGTTTTTGACCCAAGATGACCCATGTTCGAACTCGTCCAAGATATTATGAAGACAAACATTCTGACAAGGTTTCATGATGATCCAATCAAAACAGTGACTTCTAGAGTATACACAAGGTTTTCCAGCAATTTGCCCTAGTGACCTAGTTTCTGACCGGAAATGACCCATTATCAAACTTGACCTACATATTATTAAAATAAACATTCTGACAAAGTTTCATGAAGATCCAATCAAAACAGTGATTTCTAAAGTGTTCACAAGGTTTTCCCTTATTTGGCCCTGGTGACCTAGTTTTGACCCCAAATAGCCAAATATCGAACTCGTCCGAGATTTTGTCGATATTAATGTTCTGACCCAGATTTGCTAAAAATGTGGACCCTAGTGTGTTCACAGCATAAAGTTTGACGCACGACGCCGGACGAAGACTGATCCTAAAAGCTCACCCTGTCACTTTCTGACATGTGAGCTAAAAATAAATCAATTGCAAAACCCTGATGATATGCACTGCAGCACTTGATGATAATCATTCTGTGAAAGTTTGGTGAAAATTGCATGGGAAATGTAGGAGAAGTTTCGCACAGAAGCATTTAAATGTAAAATTCAACAAAGGGTGCAACTCCCTCAAAAATCATTCGTGTAATCCGGAAGATATGCACTTCAGCACTTGACAATGATCTTTCTGTAATAGTTGGTGAAAATTGCATGGGAAATGTAGGAGAAGTTTCGCACAGAAGCATTTAAACGTAAACAAAGGGCAATAACTCCCTAAAAAATAATTCAATCGCAAAACCCTGACGATATGCACTGCAGCACTTGATGATAAACATTCTCTGAAAGTTTGATGAAAATTGTATGGGAAATGTATGAGGAGTTGCGCACAGAAGAAAGTGTGACAAACGCACGGAAGCACACACACACGGACGCATAGATGCACAGAAGGCTACCATTTTATTATCCCTATGCTTTTGGCGTGTGGATAATAATGGCTCTATTTAACAATTGCAGCCCTTGTATTCACAGCTGATACCCAACTTCTTTGCTTTTGGTTAATATCTAGATTTACCTTCCTATGTAAATGAAGGATCACAGAATAATGGAGATTGAAAATTTATTAAAATTCGCTAAAAGGCAGCACTGAGTATCCTTATAAATATTTTGCAGACAGCATCTTATACATAATTTTTATCATGATAAAATGTCCCCAAAATGTATTTAATCCTAATACCACAAACTGATCTGGAATGTAATACATGACACAACTTACCTAAAATAAGACCTATAGCACATGAATTATCACTGTGAGCACAGGACATCAATGCTCCCACTGTATCATTGATCACAGCTAAACAATTCACTGTGATGTCCTGAAACATACAATATACACAACATAGAGACTGAGTTCAAAACCAAATACTGATAAACCAAACATGCTGAGTATCATAAATTATAGTCAAGTTGACATAACACAAAATCTTAGTAAAACTTCATATTAAATGGTTTTAGCATCTATATCACCAGGACTAGACTTATCTCAAGTTGATCTTGAAGTCCCATCACTATTATCTTGAGGACAAGTTGAATATTGTTCACACCGGCATGATGGCGAACACCCTGGTTTCAACATGTCATTAAAATAGCACAGAGGCAGAGCAATATACGCCGGAAGGTATATTTGATACTGTAAAACATTATTTTGGGGTATATTTTGTGCATAAGGTGGATCGCGGGTTTCCTCCAGACAAATGGTCAATTTTTTAGACGTCAACGTACAATAAAGAATTTTTGCATGAACAACTGTTAAGGTATTGGCTAACGCAGAAATGATATATTCAAATGATATTTCCATGGAAACCGCTCAAAAGCGCCACCTAGCGGAGCGATATGTTTTTCGTTGATTTTCGCCTTATTTCCTGTACTGCTCCGATAATATTGTGTATTAAGTTATGCAATTTATATAACTGCAATGCTGGATCATTTACAAATCCGAAAAAGTCAATAATTTTACATTTTGCTGCCATTGTATATTAAAAGACGTCGAGCGAACTCTGTAGGGGTAGCAATTTACAATGCCAAAAAATGAGACATTTTTCTCTCAGTCACGTCAGTAGTGAAAAAACGGCCCGATGAATTTCTTTTTAAAACGCAGAATAGATTCTTTGTACAATTTAGAAAACTTTAAAACAATAAAAACATATGGTCACCGACTTCGTTTTCGCGCCAATGAAACTTATCTAAACTTGGAAAAAGCCTAAAAACGTCAACGTTTTTATACAAGATCGACGTGACGTTGCGACTTTTTAGTTGTTACTGACATATTTTGGCTTAACGTCATGTCGATCTTGTATTTTATGGCAACGTTTTTAGCTTTTTTCCGTGTTTAAATAAGTTTCAATGGCGCGGAAACGAAGTCGGTGACCATATGTTTTTATTGTTTTAAAGTCTTTCAAATTATTTTTAGAATTTCTACTGAGTTTTAAAAAAAAATTAATCAGGCCATTTTTTCAGTGTTGACGCGACTGAGAGAAAAATGTCTCAATTTTTGACATTGTAAATTGCCACCCCTACAAAGTTCGCTCAACGTCTTTTAATATTCAATGACAGCAAAATGTAACATTATTGACTTTTTCGGATTTGTAAATGATCCAGCATTGCAGTCATGTAAATTGCATAACTTAATGTACAATATTATTGGAGCAGTACAGGAAATAAGGCGAAAATCAACGAAAAATATAGCACTCCGCTAGATTGCGCTTTTTGACCGGTTTCCATGGAAATATCATTTGAATATATCATTTCTGCTTTAGCCAGTACCTTAAAGGTTGTTCATGCAAAATTTCTTTATTGTACATTGACGTCTAAAAAAATGACCATTTTTCTGGAGGAAACCCGCGATCCACCATAAATATGCATTTTTTTCATTTAACCACGGAATTTCATGAGCGCGATTACAGACTTAAAGAGATACAGAGTGGACATGAAATCAGCGAAATTTGACCCCTAAGTGTGACCTTGACCTTGAGCTTCCGAAACATGAACTCTGCACGTCGTCTTGATGAGGTGAACATTTGAGCCAAGTTTCTTCAAAATCCTTCGCAAGCTTAAAGAGTTATAGAGAGGACACGAAATCAGACAAATTTGACCCCTAAGTGTGAGCTTGACCTTGAGCCTTCCAAAACATGCACTCTGCACGTCATCTCGATGAGGTGAACATTTGAGTCAAATTTCTTCAAAATCCTTTGCAGGCTTAAAAAGAAACAGAGTGGACAGGAAATTGCTAACGGACGGACGGACAGACGAGAGCTATGATTTGTATGTTGCAAGTTTGCAGTCAATTTTTAAGGTTTAAAGGGGCATGCCCAGGAACTGTTGTGTCTTTTTTTTCGTACACCAAAAATGCGTTTGTCACTTGTTAAACCAATTATTACCGAAAAGAAGAATGTGCGTTCAAAAATGACCAAATAACGCGTGCGTCGATATTTTTATGTCGGTAAGAATAAAAGGCTGTCAGCCTTTTATTGATGACAACGATATCTCCGACACGTCTGGGAGTTTAACTGACATGTGCGCTGCGTTTCAAGTGAACATAACATGAGCAATACATACCATTTCAGTTTGTTGACATTTTTTCCGCGATGTTTTCGGTTTTGACAGAATGCCGAAAGGGTCGAGTTGCGACAATGACAAATAATTTCTGAGGCCGAAATCGGCAGGTTTGGTAAATCTTGAAATGTGTATTTTGAGTAAACTAGCGGGACATTTTGTAAATATTTTACAGGGGCTTTCATTAATTAATTCAGGCATTAAAATGATTCCAATTTGTTTGCTATTCAAGACGCTTCAGTTCCAGGGCATGCCCCTTTAACAAGAGTGCCATGTCATAAAATATGCCTGTTAAAAGGTTTGGGATACTATGAGTGGCCAACTATATTTTTTTTTAAATAAGCAACATTTGTCAAAAATTCTGATAGTGAACGAACATAATCAATAAGTTTGCTGAAGATTGGTTAATGACTGGTTGACTTAGAGGGCTGACACCACATTTTTAGTCAATTTTCAGTGTATCAAGGGGCATATCTCAGAAGTGTCTATGGCGATTGGGCTGGGTATCTAACATGGCCAAGATCTAATGCTGATAAACATTTTCACAAAGTGTGGTGAAAATCGGTTGATAATTGGTCAACTAAGAAAGCGGACACTGAATTTTTAGTCAATTTTCAGTGTATCAAGGGGCATATCTCAGAAGTGTCTATGGCGATTGGGCTGGGTATCTAACATGGCCAAGATCTAATGCTGATAAACATTTTCACAAAGTTTGGTGAAGATTGGTTGATAATTGGTCAACTAAGAAAGCGGACACTGAATTTTTAGTCAATTTTCAATGTATCAAGGGGCATAACTCAGAAGTGCCTAGTGCGATAGGGCTGATTATCGAACTTGACTGAGTTCTCATGCCTATAAACATTTTCACCAAGTTTGATGAAGATTGGTCGATGATTGGCTGACTTAGAGGGCGAACACAGCATTTTTAGTCAATTTTCAATGTATCAAGGGGCATAACTCAGAAGTACTAGGGGCGATTGGGCTGGATATTGAACTTGACCGAGATCTCATGACAATAAATATTTCCATAAAGTTTGGTGAGGATCCTGTTTGAATTAGAGAGCAGACACCATTGTTGACGCCGCCCGTCTCCCGTGTATAGCCTTTATTACAATATATGTATTTTTGTATGATTACGTTTAGCTTAAACAGGAGGGCCATGATGGCCCTATATCACTCACCAGATAAAAAGACTCTTAGAGAAAATTATCACAAGCCTTTGTAAAATTAAGTGACCCGGGGGCAGGGCCAATTTTGCCCCTATCGCAATTATTTTAACAAACTCGGTAGATGTCCACCAGACAATGCTACGTACAAAATATGTAAGCTTTAGGCCTTGAGGTTTTGGACAAGAATTTTTTTTTTCCCAATATAAGCCTATATAAATCATGTGAACCCCGGGGCGGGGCTAATTTTCACCCTGGGGCCATACTTTTAACAGACTTGGTAGAGGTCCATTAGACAATGCTACTACATACCAGATATCTTAGCTCTAGGTGTTGTGGTTTCGGACAAAAAGATTTTTTCAAATTTTCCTAAATAGATTAGAGTAAACCCAAGGGCAGGGCCAATTTTGACTCCAGGGCAATAATTTGAACAAACTTGTTAGGGGTCCACTAGATAATGCTACATACAAAATATCTAGGCTCTAGGCATTGTGGTTTCGGCCAAGAAGATTTTTTTAATTTTCCTATATAAGCCTATATGAATCAAGTGACCCCTGGACGTGGCCAATTTTGACCCAATTTGAACAAACTTAGTAGAGGGCCACTAGAAAATGCTACACACCAAATATCTAAACTCTAGGCATTGTAGTTTCTGACAAGAAGATTTTTAAAATTTCCCTATATAAGTCTATATAAAATCAAGTGACCCCTGGGGCGGGCCAATTTTGAGGCACTGTGGTTTTGGACAAGAAGATTTTTAAAGTTTTTCCTATTGGTTGCCATGGCAACCAGTCCCATGGCAACCAGTCTCTAATGAAATTAAATTCTTTGGTAGAGCTTCATGTAAGGAAGTAAAGTTTCGTTGAAATTTGCCAACTGGTTAAGAAGGAGATGTTGTTTAAAGCAATGGTTGAAGCACGCACGCCCACACACACACGGACGACGGACATCACGCGATCACAATAGCTCACCATGAGCACTTTGTGCTCTGGTGAGCTAATAAACAATGTGCATACATAGAGAAGAAAGTAAATATATACATCTATTCATAATAATTAATATCAACAATTAATGTCCCAACTTAAGACAGTTATTGATACATATTTTCGGGTGTGTACGCTTTCCGTTCATAATGTAAGATGAATGTGTTTGTTGCAATGCGATCACACTTTTGGAATTATTTATTTTTATCAAGTTAAGATCATTTTACTAAGATTGGAATCCAACACTGTCATAGGTGGCAAGTAATCGTACTTGATTTTCAAGTTAAAACTTCAAGTCCTAGTATTCGGATACTCACTGCAGCCGAAGTTATATGTGATGCGTATTTGTTTACCTTACCTAACATAATTTTAATTAAGTCAAATTCCAGGTATGCTATGATTATCATGCTACACTTGGGCTATCCGTTTGTCACACGATTGTAAATCTCCCAGATCCTTTAAATAGTACAAATAGCAAAATATCATGATAGGTGTGAAAGCGTCCATTGTTCGCCTATCAGCTCCAACATTGAGATAAACAACTCAAACTACATGCTAATTAGAATCACGGGGACAAAAATTTAGTTTGACATAAACGAAATTTGGAGATTAAGGAGTTAAGCGGATTAATTTCCTATAGAGAAAGAGCAAAAAATCGGGACCCAAAGAAACAGTTTGACATAACCGAAATTTTGATGTAAGCGAGTTTGACATAACGAGATTCAACTGTATTTCTATTGAATATCATGCTCTATGTTCCAGAGAACATAGTTAATGTATGTTTAATGTTCTACCCTGGTACAGCAAAATGCAAGCAAATTGGGAAGGCAATATATATTTTGTAAATGTTAACATGGAAAAACATTTTCTTTCTCTGCATTAAATAGCATCCACATAGATCATAAAGGATAACTGATGATAGCAAGTTTTGGTTGTACTAAACAAATGATACAGTAATCATTTGTGGTCACACATATTTTGAAGGTAAAAATCAGCGGTTATCCAGTGAAAATATATTTATGTATAAAACACAAATAAATTTTAGGCAAAGAAATTATGAGAAAATGAAAACAATCTGCACAATTTTGTTTCTTTATTTTGTTACGTCAGTATTTAGAAAACATGATACTGTGGTTTCATTTATTTTCGTTGGGCTCAATTTTCATGGATTTTACTAACAAGAGGGCCAAGATGGCCCTTTAAACAAAGGCACTATAATTAATGACCAGATAATATAGTTTCCATCTCGTATAACCCATTTTTATGTAGATTTTGAGATTAAAACCAACAATGAAGGTATAATACTGTTAAACAAGCTATAATGTAGCAAATATTCTAATCCAAGGGGCCATAACGCTTGAAGTTGTGGTCCTATTCCACCCATAACTGAACTTGTCCAAGACCATAAGTTTATACACATTCATTGTAAATATGATTAGAATCAATGAATAAATGAACGCCCTAGAGTGTAAACAAGCTAAAATATAGCAAATTTTCTAAGTCAAGGGCCCATAACTCTTGAAGTTCTGGTCCGATTCCGCCCATAATCGAACTTGTCCAAGATCTTTTTGTTATACACATTTACTGAAAATATGATTAGGATTGGTGAATAAATAAAGCTGCTAGAGTGTAAACAAGCTAAACATAGCAAATTTTCTAAGTCAAGGGCCCATAACATCTAGAAGTTATTGTCCGATTTTGCCCATAATCGAACTTAGCCGAGACATTGTGGCCATATACATTGTGAGCAAGTTTGATCACGATTGTGGATTGTGGACTGTGGATGCTTGAGTGTAAACAAACTATGACAGATATTAAACTTGAATATACAAGTAGATTTTGACACTTGGCATAAAATTTGCAAATTGACGGACGCTTAAACTTTCAAGGGGCCATTCATGTTAGGAGCTTTCCATTGACCCCAGACTTCCAGATACCTTCGTAGTACATGTATAAATATGTAAATTATTTCATTACAGTACGGTTTGGGCGATTTGCCCGAAATTCGTAAATCGCCGCGGATTTAAAATCGGGCTAAGCCACAGGGAGATCGCTTGCCAGCTGATAGGCAATGTCGCCTTTTTACTCTCAACTTACTTATTTCTTATCAATAACAGTGTTATTCACACATTATTTAATTGCGATTTTGTGAACAATTGTTACCTGGTAAGTGTGAAAAATTAGCGTAGACATAAATTATAATCAATGAGTGTTGAGAACTTAATAATAGATGATGAGCTTGAGTTTATCTGTCAGCTTTCTTATAATATTATTGCGTGAAATAATATTACATGTAAACAGTGGACTGGTTTTATTGATTAGACCACCAAGCTACATAGGTAAAATGAGAAAAAGCGACTCAGTCTAAATAATGATTCTTGCCCTGAACTAGGCATATATAAAACACTTAAGATATATGATTCTCACCCTGTACGCTGCATGTGTAAAACATCGCTACACAGCTTAGCAATTTGCAGGTTTTTCTATATATTTACTTCAAGAATGCGATTTCCCACTTTACCAAATTTAATCAGATGCCTGGATTTCTGTCGGTCTTGTGCCGATGGATTTAGTGAGTGTCAAATCCTGAATTATCTTACCATGTGACTGTTTTCAGAAAATGAACAGACAACATTCAGAATAAATATCATTTTAGCTACATGAGAGTCAGCTTCAGACGTAGCCATCAAAGATTACTGTCTGATAAAAAGTCATAAAAACGCGGTGAATAGCGACATTGCGGTAATTCGTGTTTTTTTCCAAGATCGATGTCACGAAGAAGATCGCTGCTACGGGTGATAAATTGCCGATTACGAACGCGGGGGGAACACGATTTTCGAACAAATCACCCGAACCGTATCAATTATGAATAAACATAAACTGCATGAGAACTGAATCTTTTCTATTGAATATGGTAGATGTAATGAAACCATTCTACATCATCGAAGATTGATTGTTATTTGTCAGTTCCGGTATAAACCGAACATTGTCTTGTAAGTAGCCCAATTTCGGATAACACGATTTTCCGGATGGTTGACTGACATCTCGGCATTTATGTTCGTGGGGATTTGATTTCATGGAAGAGCCAACCTACATAATCCACGAAAATTAAACCCCCAACGAAAAATAATGATTCCACAGTAATGATTTTGTAGTATAGCACCGTTTAATTTCTCAACCTGCCGACATAATTATACCCAAACTTCTAAACACTTCGATATTGTCGTAATTAGCGGCACAGTGGTCTGGCTCGATAACATCCTGTTTAAAATGCCGTTCGCTGTGATTGTCTTCGGTAAACAATTACCGGTAATTTCAGTTAGTCAGTTTTTTTATCATTTTTAGCCACGGAAAATTCAGATTGAGTTCTACGTTTATTTATCAAGATGCACATGATTTTTGTACTCAATTCTTTTACATGAGCGGATTGGTAAATAAACATTTTATGAATCATTTACTGAATAAACTTACCCCTCTCCTCTCAATAGCTTCGTGTAACAGTTTGACTATGTCATTACCCTCAACACCCTCACATTTGAAACCCTTGGTCCAGTTACTTAAGATAGCTCGATCAAGTCCAATTTGCTTACAGGGGAAGGAGAAAGTAAATCCAAGTGGTAAAGTTTTACCAATCAGATCATGACCTTTCATAAACTTGAATATACACTCAGCTATATGGTCAAATAACTGAAATAGAAAATTAATTACATCATTATGTTATTAATACATGCATGTAATAATTCAAAATCACATGTAAAATGTATGTCAACACAAAATGTCACAGCACTGAAGTAAATATCAAACATATTTAACAGTTCACATTAAAATCTGTATGATCATAAATTTGGTGGATCAGTTTACATACTTGTAACAATACAGCTGAAGGACTACTGAAGAAACAAGAGGGCCAAGATGGCCCTATATCGCTCACATGACAATCATTGTTTACTCATTAAAACATTGTATTGAACCAGTGTCATGAGGTCTGCTGATATCAAGGTTTTCCTATGATTTGACCTGGTGACCTAGTGTCTGACCCCAGATGATCCATGTTTGAACTTAATCTACATATCATTAAGACAAACATTCTAACGAAATTTGGTGAAGATCCAATGAAAACTGTGACATCTACAATGTTAACAAAGTTTTCCTAAGATTTGACCTAGTTTTTGACCCCAGGTGACCCATATTTAAACATGTCCTTAATATCATTAAGACGAACAATCTGTCAAGGTTTGGTGAAGATCCAATCAAAACTGTGACATCTACAATGTTAAAAAAGTTTTCCTAAGATTTGACCTAGTTTTTGACCCCAGGTGACCCATATTTAAACATTTCCTTAATATCATTAAGACGAACAATCTGACAAGGTTTGGTGAAGATCCAATCAAAACTGTGACATCTACAGTGTTAACAAGGTTTTCCTAAGATTTTAACTGGTGACCTAGTCATTGACCCCAGATGACCCATACTCGCACTTGACCTACATACCATTAAAACAAACAATTTGCGATCTAATTATAACTGTGAAGTCTAGAGTGTTAACATGGTTTTTCATAAGATTTGACCTAGTGACCTAGTCATTTCTCCCAGTGCTCATTTGAGCTAAACAAGAGGGCCAAGATTGCTCACCTGAGAACAAAGACACTATAATTAAAGACCAGGTAATATAGTTTTCATCCGGTATAACCTGTTTCTACATAGATTTTGATCAAAACCAACTCTAATTTTCATGAATACTGGATGCAGGTCAATGTACATTCTGTGCAAACATGATTATGATTATTGAAGAAATGAAGGATCTATAATACTGTAGAAGCTAAAATGTAGCAATTTTTCTAAGTCGAGGGCCCATAACTCTACAAGTACTAGTTCAATACCACCCATTATCAAACTCATTAAAGACCTTTAGGTTATACACATTCATTGTAAATATATTTAGGATTGGTGAAGAATTGAAGGCGCTAGACTGTTAACAAGCTGAAATATAGCAAATTTTCTATGCCAAGGGCCCATAACTCTTGAAGTCACAATCCGATTTCACCCATAACTGTGCTTGTCCAAGACCTTAAGATCATACACATTCATTGTAAATATGATTAGGATCAGTGAATAAATGAACGCGCTAGAGTGTAAACAAGCTAAAATATAGCAAATTTTCTATGCCAAGGGCCCATAACTCTTGAAGTCACAATCCGATTTCACCCATAACTGTGCTTGTCCAAGACCTTAAGATCATACACATTCATTGTAAATATGATTAGGATCAGTGAATAAATGAACGCGCTAGAGTGTAAACAAGCTAAAATATAGCAAATTTTCTATGCCAAGGGCCCATAACTTTTGAGGTCACAATCCGATTTCACCCATAACTGTGCTTGTCCAAGACCTTAAGATCATACACATTCATTGTAAATATATTTAGGATTGGTGAAGAATTAAAGGCGCTATACTGTAAACAAGCTGAAATATAGCAACTTTTCTATGCCAAGGGCCCATAACTCTTGAGGTCACAATCCGATTTCACCCATAACTGTGCTTATCCAAGACCTTAAGATCATACACATTCATTGTAAATATGATTAGGATCAGTGAATAAATGAACGCGCTAGAGTGTAAACAAGCTAAAATATAGCAAATTTTCTAAGTCAAGGGCCCATAACTCTTGAAGTTCTGGTCCAATTCCGCCCAGAATTGAACTTGTCCAAGATCTTAAGATCATACATATTAACTCAAAATATGATTAGGATTGGTGAATAAATGAAGGCGCTAGAGGGTAAACAAGCTAAATATAGCAAATTTTCTAAGTCAAGGGCCCATAACATCTAGAAGTTATTGTCCAATTTTGCCCATAATTGAACTTAGCCGAGACATTGTGGCCATATACATTGTGACCAAGTTTGATCAAGATTGGTTAAGAGCTAACTAAAGAACTAACATTATATAAATAGAACCAGCTGTTAGTAAAGAATGATTGTTCATTGTATAATTGTTTAAAAAACTGGACACTTCACACTATTTTGTTGAACTGATTTTACCTGTTCGCCTGACCCCAACATGATGTTTTGAGGTATCAAGTATATTTTACTTTCCATCTTCACTTCTTGACCATTAAGTGAGATTAGAAGTACACGGAAATTTGTGCCTCCCAAATCAAGGGCAAGAAAATCTCCATTTTCTGTAAAATCAAGCAAAGAAATAAAATAACATGCTATTATGAAGATGCAGTAGTTCAGATAGCATGCGTATCTGCATAAAATACGCATATTAAATAATAAAACAAGAGGGCCATGATGGCCCTATATCGCTCACCAGATAAAGACTCTTAGAGAAAATTATCACGAGCCTTTGTAAAATTAAGTGACGCTGGGGCGGGGCCAATTTTGCCCCTACAATAGTAGCGGAATACTCTGACATCATCCTATACTTAGTATAATTATGTCCGAGATGTTGCTCTTAATTGGTTCCCTATTATTTTGACTGTTTATTGTTTTAGCAGTGCGTGCAGGGAGTAAGTTTGCCTATATTATGGCGTTATCGGGTCGACACGCATTTTTCAAAGTTTTTATTCAACCAGCCTGTCTTGCTTTGCCACTTGTATTGGTAATACAATGAACGTTAAAGCAGACTACAATGCATAGGCATGCACACTTTTTTAACAATAGTCCAGATAGCATGCGAATCTGCGCAAAATCTACCCTTCCCCGTGGGTCAAACATTTCTAAAAATTGTCCGGTGGTCAAAAAATATGTTGACCCTATGAAATCCTGCACGTTCCTACGTATGCAATGTCTACAAAACATGCTAAAAGTATGTTCGTTTGCAAAATATTTATTTGATTGTCTTGATTTTGCAGTTTTACTCATCCATTTCAATTTCAATGAGTGAAATACTCATGGCCCTAAAATCATCTAGAGCACTGCATTAAACCACATAAGATACTCTAATTTAAAAGTACATGCATGTATATATGCTGTATCGGGCCTGTTTATTTTCTAAGTAATATAAAGTAGTTGAAGTCCAAAATGAAAGTAACTTTTAAACTCCAGTAAGAGGCAGAAGCAAATTTCAGTGACTATAAAAGTGGTGGTAAAATGCTATTCAAATATTAACCTTTATTATCCATGAAAATATAACACACTGTGTAATAAACAAACCTTAGTATTAAATAGAAAGTTATTGCTTTCTGTACAGTATACAACAAAAATAAAAAATAAAATGAAAAAATTTATTTTATTTTTATTTTTTTGTCGACTCCAACTGTGTATCACTTTTATTTTTATTCCCTCCTCCGACTGCTCATTTCTGAAAAAAATCTCGTAAAACTAATTAAAAAAAACTCTGGCCTAATTTAAACAAGAGGGCCATGATGGCCCTATAATGCTCACCAGATAAAATGAGTCTTAGAGAAAATCATCATGAGCCTTTGTCAAATTAAGTGACCCAGGGCTGGGCCAATTTTGCCCCTACAGCAATAATTTGAATAAACTTGGTAGATGTCCACCAGACAATGCTACATACATGTAACATTAATGAAATTAAATTTTTTTAACAACTTTGGTAGAGCTTCATGCAAGGAACATCCATGTAAAGTTTCGTTGAAATTGGCTAACTGGTTAAGAAGGAGATGTTGTTTAAAGCAATTGTCGACGCACGCACACACACACACGGACGACGGACACGCACACACTTGTTTTACTATCTAACCGAGGTTTTCCATTATAAACTGTACCTCAGTTTGTATGCCATTTACATAGAAATCTAACCGAGGTATACCTCAGTATGTAACTCAGGTCACCTAAGTTCCCTAAATCTCCCTTTTGGGGGGGGGGGGGGGGGGGGGGATTGACTGGCAATGACTTATACACAACTAATTGAGATCTAACCCTAAAACCTTGTAAATGTTACCCTTAGAATTGTCACAAATTTTCACAATGAAAAATTTACCTCGTCAGGATACATGTAGCTACACAAACCCACACACACACACACACACAGACACACATACGACAGACGAAGGACATCACGCGATCACAATAGCTCACCATAAGCACTTGGTGAGCACTTTGTGCTCTGGTGAGCTAAAAATGTACTTCCTCAGTCAACTATTTCAAATGAAGTCTATTCTAACAACTCAAATAAACAGGAAGAGAATACACAAATTATATATAGAATTCAGACAGGTTATAACTTTGTGTGTTTAAAATTGATTCATAATGAAGCATGTTCTTGTTTATATACATATAATAACACATCTATTTTAATCTGCCTTTATAACGCATAAGCATTATGCAAAATTAAACATTTGTGTTCAAATAGTTTATAATCATTGTACATTTAAGAATGAAATATGATAAGAAAGATTTACCTGTGCCATCAGGCACTGACTTCACATATGTCTGGAACATTTTCACCCTGGCAGTAGCATTTGTGTCCTTACCAAGTCCTTTCTTGAAGTTATCCAGCATGGAATCCATAATTTTAAGGTAATCATCATTACTAAGAATAAATGGTCGTACAATGTTTTCAATCTGAAATAACAAAAAATATCAATACAAATCAAAGCTCTGAAGGTTCTGCTGTTGTTCAGAACTACAAAGTAGTCAAAAGTTGAATTTCTTTGTAGGGTGCAGTATTTGGCTGAGTTTTGGAAACCGAACGATAGCTCGCGCATTAATTTTGATGCAGACCAAAATACTACGCTGCATTACCTGTCCCTTCGTTAACATAACTTATGCAGAATGCAATATCTCATACATGAAGACATGCTCGAAGAAAGTTACTCGTTATAAGCATTAAATTAATCTATTATAATTTCCTGATGAACCACTGTTTTAAATATCTGGTTGACTCACATTTATCACGAATCATCCATATTTGTTTACAATAGAAGCTAGGAACCAGACTAAATCAGCATATACAGCACCTGAATTATGACGTCATCCTTCCTTGAAATGGGTGTACTGATAGTAAATATTGTAGTAATCCAAATAAAGGATTATTTAGAATTTTTCTAGACGAATTATACTTATGAGTATTAGTTTATTATAACTGTTTGCAAGTATATAGTGTAGTGTCTATTACTAGTTTGGCTAATCCTGGCCATTTGATTGGCTAATGGTGATGACTGAATCTATCAATAGTTGACAGGTAAGTAAATCATGAAGGCATAGCCGAGATAAGTTGTTGTGTGGCTATTTGAAGTTCAATGTGCTTGTATGATAGTGCTCAGATTTATGGTGAATTCGTTAACATTTAGGGTTGATTCTATTTTATTGATGTAGGGTATGATACAACCATGTGCTTGTGAACTACATACATGAATGTATTCATTTGTCAAATACTCATGATTGTCATAATAATGTGTATTACTCATATCATGTAAATAGTTTATACTCTCCATAATGAAGGATTGAATAAAATATACAGACAATTTCCTTTATGAAACAAGAGGGCCAAGATGGCCCTATATCGCTCACATGACAATCACTGTTCACTCATTAAAACATTGTTTTGAACCGGTGACCTAGTTTTTGACCCCAGACGACCTATGTTCGAATTTGTCTTACATATCATTAAGACAAACAGTCTGACTAGGTTTGGTGAAGATTCGATCAAAATTTGACATCTACAGTGTTAATAAGGTTTTCCTAAGATTTGACCTTGTGACCTGGTTTTTGACCCTAGGTGACCCATATTTGAACTTGTCCTTAATATCATTAAGACAAACAATCTGACAAGGTTTGGCCAAGATCCAATCAAAACCATGACATAAAGAGCTTTTACAAGATTTTTACCTAAGATTTGACCTTGTGACCCAGTTTTTAAACCCGGCTGACCCATGTTCATCCTTGACCCACATATCATTGAGGCAAACATTTTGACAAGGTTTGGTGAAGATCCAATTAAAACTGTGACATCTACAGTGTTAACAAAGTTTTCCTAAGATTTGACCTGGTGACCTAGTTATTGACCCCAGATGACCCATATTTAAACTTGATCGTTATATCATTAAAACAAACGATTTGACAAAGTTTGGTGAAGATCCAATTATAACTGTGAAATCTACAGTGTTAACATGGTTTTTCATAAGATTTGACCTAGGGACCTAGTTTTTGACCCAAGATGACCCATGTTCGAACTCGTCCAAGATATTATGAAGACAAACATTCTGACAAGGTTTCATGATCATCCAATCAAAACAGTGACTTCTAGAGTGTTCACAAGGTTTTCCAGCAATTTGCCCTAGTGACCTAATTTTACTACAGAAATTACCCATTTTCAAACTTAACCTACATATTATTAAAATAAACATTCTGACAAAGTTTCATGAAGATAAATTCAAAACAGTGATTTCTAAAGTGTTCACAAGGTTTTCCCTTATTTGGCCCTGGTGACCTAGTTTTTTACCGCAAATGGCCCAATATCAAACTCGTCCGAGATTTTGTTGATATTAACGTTCTGACCCAGTTTTGCTAAAATTGAGCCAAAAATGTGGCCCCTAGTGTGGTCACAACAAAAAGTTTGACGACGCACGACGCACACCGCACGACGCCGAACGCCGGACGGAGAGTGATCCTAATAGCTCACTTTGTCACTTTGTGACATGTGAGCTAAAAAGCAACTTCATACAAACAAGAGGGCCGTGATGGCCCTATAAATGCTCACCAGGAGAAAAGGTCATTTGGAGATTAACATTGTTGAAGTTTTCTATACGAGTCTAAGTAAGATCAAGTGACCCATCTGGGCCGTTTTTTTATCCCATGGCCATTATATGAACAGATTTAAAAGAGGTCCATTAGACAAAGCTAGATACCAAATATCTTAGCTCTAGGCCCTGTGGTTTCGGAGAAGAAGATTTTTTAAATTTTCCTATATAAGTCTATATAAATCAAGTGACCCCGGGGCGGGGCCAATTTTGACCCTAGGGCAATAATTTGAACAAACTTGGTAGAGGTCCACTAGACAATACTACATACCAAATATCTCAGCTCTAGGCCTTGTGGTTTCGGAGAAGAAGATTTTTTAAATTTTCCTATATAAAATAGAATAAACCCCAGGGCAGGGCTAATTTTGACCCCGGGGCCATAATTTGAACTAACTTGGTAGAGGTCCACTAAACAATGCCACATACAAAATATCTAAGCTCTAGGCCTTGCGGTTTCGGAGAAGAAGATTTTTTAAATTTTCCTATATAAGTCTATATAAATCAAGTGACCCCCGGGGCGGGGCCAATTTTGACCCTAGGGCAATAATTTGAACAAACTTGGTAGAAGTCCACTAGACTATGCTATACACCAAATATCAAAGCTCTAGGCATTGTAGTTTTTGACAAGAAGATTTTTTAAATTTCCTATATAAGTCTAAGTAAAATCAATTTACCCCCGGGGCTGAGCCAATTTTGACCCCAGGGGAATAATTTGAACAAACTTTGTAGAGTTCCATTAGAAAATGCTACATAGTGTTCACAAGGTTTTCCCTTATTTGGCTCTGGTGACCTAGTTTTTTTACCCCAAATGGCCCAATATCGAACTCATCCGAGATTTTGTCGATATTAATATTCTGACCCAGTTTTGCGAAAATTAAGCTAAAAATGTGGCCCCTAGTGTGTTCACAAGGTAAAGTTTGACGACGCACGACGCCGGACGAAGACTGATCACAAAAGCTCACCCTGTCACTTTGTGACATGTGAGCTAAAGAGTATGTGGGCATTTTTGGACAGGATGACTAAATACAAAGAAACAGTCACTTTGTACAATGATCCATGGTTTAAAGGGGCATGCCCAGGAACAGCTGTGTCTTTTTTTTCGTACACCAAAAATGCGTTTGTCACTTGTAAAACCAATTATTACCGAAAAGTCAAAGAAGAATGTCCGCTCAAAAATGACCCTATAACACGCGCGTCGGTATTTGTATGTCAGTTTGAATAAAAGGCTTACAGCCTTTTATTGACGACAACGATATTTCCGATACGTCTGAGAGTTTAACAGAGCATGTGCGCTGCCTTTCAAGTGAACATAACATAAGAAATACTTACCATTTCAGTTTGTTGACATTTTTTCGCGATATTTTTGGTTTTGACAGATACAGAAAGGGTCGAGTTGTGAAAATGACGAATTATTTCTGAGGCCGAAATCGGCAGGTTTTGTAATCTTGAAATGTGTATTTTGAGTAAACTAGCGGGATGTTTTGTAAATATTTTACAGGGCTTTCATTAATTGATATAGGCATTAAAATGATACCAATTTGATTGTTATTTGAGACGCTTCAGTTCCAGGGCATGCCCCTTTAATGTATGTACCTATATTCAAAAATAACACTCCTGTTTGTAAACATCCAGACAGATAAGAAAAGTAAATACAGGTCTACTAAAAGTAAGCATGATACAGTACAAGTACACTCAGGTGACTAAAACAGGTTTATAAATTAATGATGAAATATTGCATCTTTCAAACAGGATACTGACATTGACTGTATTCAACAATTGTTACATCCTTTAATTTAATTACCGGACAATCATGTATGCCTGTAAAAAATGTATGAATTAATCAACCACTTTTTCCAATCTCTGTTTATCTTTTCACACAACATGATAATTATAAAGTATAAAGTGGGTAATATCATTTTGAATTCTACTTGCACTATTGATTTAAACATCCATGTTTTGTTTAATTTCATCTTTCATAAAAGGTTCCCTAAATCAGTAGGCTCCATATGGAGATAGTAATTTTGGACATCATAGGCATAATACTTGAAGATCAGGTTTCAGTGAAATGATCAGTAAGACATATTAAGTATTATATAACTAGTCCCATAGTTCACATTGTCAGAGTTATTGTACGTTTAAATTTGTACTGATGTCCATGGGAGAAGCCTATTTTTCTAAGATTAAAGAAAAAGAAAGATCCATTTAAATGATAAGTCACAGTTAAATCATGCAAAAACACTTAATTAATCTAATTTGATAAAAGTCACCATGCAATATATTTTTTTAATGTTTCAACAAGGGAAACAACCGTTACAACTTTTAAAAGATCAAGTCGTAAAAAATAAAGTAACTAGGGTAACTTTCAAAGAAATGGCAATACTTGGGCAATACTATTCTTATAATATGAACATTTTTAATGGTATTAAGAAAATACATGGGAAACTATGGTATTACATGTATGGATATAATACCTTAATTAAGAACTCTTGAACATCATCAAGCAACAAAATCAACACTAGAAGCCCAAGGGCAACATGTCGAGCCCCTGTTTAGCCAGCTTGTGATCTTGACCTTTGAACTACAAGTATGGGTGATATTCATGACACATCATTTCATTGAAGTAAACTTTTATACCAATTTATTTAAAAATCCTTGAATGCAAACAGAAGTTACAGCCCGGACAAGGAAAATATATTTGACTGAATATGTAATCTTGACCTTTGACCTATAAAAATCCGGGTGTTGCCCAATACACATGGTCGCATTGTATTATGTCAAGTCATTTTTAAATAACTCAATGCATAAGGGAGACACAGCCCTGACAAGGTGTATAATGCTTATTTTTTATGTTTGACCTCTAAGTGTGATCTTGACCTTTGAGCTAGAGACCTTGATCTTACGCACTGCACACCGCCTCATGTTGTTTTACAATTATGCCAAGTTATCTTAAAAAGTTTCGATGCATAAGGGAGATACAGCCCAGACAAGGTCTGTAATACTCGTTTTTTGACGTTTGACCTCTAAGTGTGACCTTGACCTTTGAGCTAGAGACCTGGATTTGCACACTACACACCACCTCATGGTGTTTAACAGTTATGCCAAGTTATCTTAAAAACTTTTAATGCATTAGGGAGATACAGCCCGGACAAGGTCTATAATGCTCATTTTTTATGTTTGACCTAAGTGTGACCTTGACCTTTGAGTTAGAGATCTGGATTTTGCGCACTGCACACCGCCTCATGGTGTTTAACAATTATGCCAAGTTATCTTAAAAAGTTTCTATGAATAAGGGAGATACAGCCCGGACAAGGTCTATGATTTTTTTTTCACGTTTGACCTCTAAGTGTGACCTTGACCTTTGAGCTAGAGACCTGGATTTTGCGCACTGCACACCGCCTCATGGTGTTTAACAATTATGCCAAGTTATTTTAAAAAGTGTCAATGCATAAGGGAGATACAGCCCGGACAAGGATCCGGACGGACACACTCACTCACTCACTCACTCACTCACTCACTCACTCACTCACTCACTCACTCACTCACTAACTAACTAACTAACTAACTAACTAACGTACAGACACGCAACCGCCATTGTGGCGACTATGTCGAGCTCACCGCAGGCGGGCTCGACAAAAATGGTAAAATTGATAAATCTCATGGAAACTTGACAATAGATCATAGTATACATCAATTGATAGATATAGAGCCAGACATGTATGTTATTTGGTCAAACACACCGTCGAGTACCCTAAATTGTGATACCGGTACCTTCGTTTTCGTTATACCGGAAATATTTACATAAAGCTTGCGCTATATTTTGTTGAATGACGTCATACCCCGGAGGCCAAATACAGAGATGACAAACCACAGTCGGCAATAAAAGAATGCTTCGAATAGCTCTTGGAAACATAAGAAAATAGTTTCCCTTCGTATACTATGACAAGAGGCCCAAGATGGCCCTATATCGCTCACATGACAATCATTGTTTACTCATTGAAACATTGTTTTGAACCTGTGTCACGAGGTCTGCTGATATCAAGGTTTTCCTGTGATTTGACCTGGTGACCTAGTGTCTGCTCCCAGATGATCCATGTTCGAACTTGATCTACATATCATTAAGACAAACATTCTGACAAGGTTTGGTAAAGATCCAATTAAAACTGTGACATCTAGAGCGTTAACAATGTTTTTACCTAAGATTTGCCCTGGTGACCTAGTTTTTGACCCCAGATGACCCATTATCAAACTTGTCCAAGATATCATTAAAATAAACGTTCTGACAAAGTTTCATGAAGATTCAAAATAGTGATTTCTAGAGTGTTCTTCAATTTCCCTAGTGACCTAGTTTTTGACCCCAAATGACCCATTATCGAACTCGTCCTAGATTTTGTCAAAATTAACATTCTGACCCAGTTTTCAGAAAATTTAAAATGTGGCCCCTAGTGTGTTCACAAGGTAAAAGTTGACGCCACTTGACATGGGACAAAGACTGATCACAAAAGCTCACCCTGAGCACTTGCACTCATGTGAGCTACACATTTAATTTCCTGGTTATCAACAAACATTTATTTCATAATATTGCTAGGTTAATGATTATTCATAACAGTAAAAAGATCAACCAGATATTTCAAAATAATCCTTTAAATACTGAACAATCTCATGTTGAGAAGTACAAACTCAGTACAAAGTTGTGTCAGACAACCAATCCCACATGATCATTCATTATTAGCTCAGTTTTGTTATTCAGAACAATTTTAGGCAGATAGTATCTGGCAAGTATACATTAAAGCCACAATATGTCTTAAAATTGGTATTTAATTTTCAGTGCACAAAAAACCTCGCAAGATATTAAAATGTTCTGTACCCAAAATGGTACAGAAGGTCTCAGTTGGCTGTTCCTTCCTTGAGAAACTAACGGAAAACAATATTTAGTATTTTGTATAGAGGACAAAATACGATGTATAGTTTACATTTAACCTTTGCTGAACATTTCCTTTAACTTCATAAACCTTTCATAAATGATCGAAACTGCCCACATATCAGTGACGTCACACAAGTCAAAAATAAACTTCTGTACATTTTGCAATGTTATGTGTATTATGTCATGTACTCATATATGTGTGCAATCTATCCATTGGTTATCGGGAAAACTAACGGAAAATTTACGACAATCTCCGTACCACTGACAAAGTGTCATTCAGTTAACAATTAAGCTTGAAATGTAAAATTTTCATTAAAGATTATTTGGTAACGATAGAAGTATACTCGTGTTTTATTAAGTCATACTGTTTTATATGGACCAGTTTACAATTCTGTACCACAGATTTGCGATTATCAAAGGATGACAATACTGTTTCCAAAGCTTATTGAGGCTTTAAATAACAAAATTAAAGATAACCAGGCTGGAACCATGTGGATATTTTCTCATAAAAACATGTTACCATAAGTAGAGTATGTAAATTTCACATAAAAACAACATACAGCTACATACTGGATGTCAGTATACTGTAGGTTTTTACAAGACGCACAAACACATACCTGTTTTCTTTTTTCCTCTATACTGAGCCTGACATTAGCACTAAGTGATCGTTTCAATTTAGGCCGACGTTTTCTAGCTGCATCTACCATATCAACATTTTCACTTTTAGTCCTTTGAATAGGGGCATGTACTTTCACTGAGCCAGACATATTTTCTCAAAGTTGAATTTGTCAGAGTAATTGTGATATCATAAGAGAGATAATATGCTTACTTGAAAAGAATAGTTTAACACAAATGATCACAGAACAAGATGCTGTAACAATTTAACTTAGATACAATTTACAAACAGTGTATAGTCCTTCAGTTAAAAAAAAAGTTCAATCTGATAATGTGTTGTCCTCTCTACACTATACGCAGTCATATACCATGTAAACACAACGTATTTCAATTCAGTCAAGTGGAAAAATTAATGTATGGTAAAATTATCCTGGAAATAACCTTGAATCATATAAATACTAACCAGATAAGAATACTACAAGAATCCCGAAAATTTCTTATAAAGTCACACACAACACAGGTAAAAAACACACAATCACGAGCTGTACTTGAGATCAGTTATATTGTGAACTATTTTTCATGGTGTGTTAACACAGCTAGCTATTTGTACCATCCAAACTCTGACACAGTGAAAATACGTTTATAGCAAGCTTGGTGAGTAGTACACCAGATATAATTGAGACAATTGTTGCAAAAACTGCATTCATTCATCAAAATTTATCTGCTAAAGTTAACACATAGCAGTCCTATTTAAATTTTGTTTTTAATATTTGATAAACTTTACTAGCAGGGTCTACACTCAGTATTATCAATATACATGTAATACTGTTGACCTTTGTACTAAATCAAGTTAAAACCAATACAACCCTACACAAACTTTTTGTACATACACATTCCTATTAGTATGTATACACAAAGAAGATATTTGGTAAACCTATTTACCCTACAAAAACTAGTATGGTTGCCGATATACACTCCAATAACTCCTTGACTGGTTCAATGAATGTCAAGGTTAGAATCTACCAATACAAAATCAATGGAGAGCCAGTCTGAGAGCATAAAAATGAGTGGGTATATTGGAGTATTGATTCTGAGAACTGAGTGTTCTCTAGATGATGCAATATGATCTGTTACTGCTTGTTATACCATCTGTGTAGAAACATTTCAAAGTCAAGCAGAAATAATACAAGATAAAAATATTCATTTATATAGTCGGCTCATAATATAACAATAAACATTAGCTATGTATGTACTGTTCAGTTAGGACAATTGTACAGTGACGCAGTGGTCGAGTCCACTTTCACGGTGTAAAACCATTGTCAAATTATCATTAGAACTATATCATTTACAGTACCATCAAGGTAATTATTGTAAACTCTAAGGTGGTGAACTGGTGCTTCTATGGTCCAGTGGTTAGGATCTCATATAATCTCAAGTTTGAATCGAAGCTGTCCAGCCAGATTATTAAAGGTTAGTGGTTCTACCTAGATGAATCAAAGCGCTGATAGTGCTGGAAGAACAGGGTTTGATCCTGAGGTTAGACAATTGTATTATGAGCCACACAGTGAATGGAGAGCCACGACTGTGGTCCAGTGGTTAGTGCACTGGATTTGTAACCTGGCAATCCAGGTTTGATTCCCAGTCACTGCAGGTCATACCTTTCAATGAATACATATTTATCAATTCTTAACTAATATGTATTACATATACCTTGTTACTATTGAGTAACATAGTAGTGTAATTTTCATATGAACCTATATACACAGTAAAACTCTGATTATCCGAAGTCGTCGAGACCGAAAAATTACTTCGGATAATCCAGGGTTTCGGATAATCCAGGGTAAGGGAAATCTAGACAATCGTATGAAAATAAAGGGAGATCACTCCCATATATATGGCGTACACGTATAGATATAATAACAACATCAAAGTACTGAAAGTAGTACTGTCGGACTTGATTTTTACCATACGAGGCAAAAGAGAGAAATGTGTACCCACGTCGTTCGAGCCCATACAAATATTTTTAACATTTAAAATTACGGACCGATTTTTCATTCATATTGTAATGCAGGTCATATGCATGTAGGTAAATGACATACGCTAGGGCTTTACTATAGCCCCTTTGCTAAAATTTTAAAATGAAAAAAGCCTGATATTGGAAAGTTTAATGATTAGCACATTAATTGAAGACAATTTAATTGCATTAAAAACTCTTTATTGTACACAAACTAGTGACCAACACTTCAGTAACAGTAAATACAAACATTGATTCTTCTGGTTTTAACACAACAGAACATCGTCGCATTGAACACATTCAGGGACACACAAATCGAAAGGTCCTGACACAGTAGAGTAAGACCTATATGACCTATAGTTAACCCGATGTTGCATTAAATTCAGACGTGATTATGTAATTCTAAATAACCTGGCATAAAAGGAACTCTTAAACTGTAATTTTTAAAAGCATGTATCCAGTAATTTACGTTCGTATTTAGCGACTCGAATTATTATTCGTAAGCCGCAGTTTAAACATTCAACCTTCGATGTTTACCTGACATGAACTCATTCCATAAATCAAACTCCCCACATCGGTTACGCTTTGCTACTAGCCACTGCGGGGAGTGAGTCTATAAATAGCGATTCCGTCATCAAACTAACACTAGTTGGTGTGAATATCACGGAAATACCATTAGATGAGAATTTGCTTTGTAATATTAAGGAATGTTAGAAAGGCACAAAACACATACATCGATGGTAGATTGTTGCAAATGCATGAATATGTCCGTAGAGATGTTTCTGAACTATTGAACGAAAACTGAAAGTAGAACTACTT
The DNA here is from genome assembly GCA_964023205.1 of Lutraria lutraria. Taxonomy (NCBI): domain Eukaryota; kingdom Metazoa; phylum Mollusca; class Bivalvia; order Venerida; family Mactridae; genus Lutraria; species Lutraria lutraria. Next base: position 9,565,228 of record OZ026841.1, read on the forward strand.
TTACGGCAAGATATTTTATTGGACAGTGAATACGCGGTTTTAATTCTACGCATTTGGATATCTCATGTATCTACCAACAAGCACTTATTTAGATACATGACTCTTTCCATGTAGTTACAATAAAATGATTTGAAATATATTTAGATCTGACGCACTTAATTGGGGAAAGATTCCAGATACTTCTTTATAATCACACCATTTAGTTGCGTACTATTTCCTTTATGCGGCATTCTTTTAACCAAGCTGTTATGGAGTCCAGCGACAAAATTTTGATCAACGATTACAAAGGACTTGATTTTTATCAAAATCAAGTCCAAAAACAACAACCAAACGGTAGAACCTGTCATGTAACAAAGCACATTAATCCATCGATAAAATGAAATCATGAAATGAAATATACACAGGATACAGAATATGCAGACTGTTTAAATAAATTGCAAAAACAGGAATAACATAACAAGATGGCCACGAAGGCCCTTTATCGCTCACCTGAGAACAAAGGCCAATAATTAATGACCAGGTAATATAGTTTCCATCTCGTAAAACTCATTTTTACATATATTTTGAGATCAAAACCAACAATGAAGGTATAATACTGTTAAACAAGCTAAAACATAGCAAATTTTCCGCCAATAATCGAATTTGTCCAAGATCTTTTGGTTATACACATTTACTGAAAAAATGATTAGGATTGGTGAATAAATGAATGCGCTAGAGTGTAAACAAACTCAAATATAGCAAATTTTCTAAGTCAAGGGCCCATAACTCTTGAAGTTCTGGTTCGATTTTGCCTATAATCGAACTTCTCTGAGATCTTTTGGTTATACACATTTACTGAAAATATGATTAGGATTGGTGAATAAATGAAGGCGCTAGAGTTTAAACAAGCTAAATATAGCAAATTTTGTAATTCAAGGGCCCATAACTCTAGAAGTTATTGGCAGATTTTGCCTATAATCGAACTTAACCGAGACATTGTGGCCATATACATTGTGAGCAAGTTTAATCAAAATTCGTTAAGAGCTGCGGATGCTAGAGTGTAAACAAACTAATTGTGGACGTACGACGGACATTCAACGATCCTAAAAAGCTAAAAAGAAATTATTTTAACTAAGTGAGTCCTTTCATACGTAGTGATTTTTTCTCCTATATAGTAAAACCTTTCTAATTCCAACTTGTTCGGACTGACATTATTCCAGATTAGAAAGATTCTCGATAAGGGAGGTTCAGCTGCATAAATGGAATGAGAAATGGGACCCTTTTACAACTGGAAAAATGGACCTTTCACGATCTTGAAACTGGATTAAATGAACCATTTCACAAATGAACAAAATTTTCACAATTTGTACAAAAATCATATTCATCTTTTTTAAATAAAGCGTCAGGACGACAGACTTCTAATTCACACCCGACTAACATTGATCAAGTTAACAAAATGGTGATAAAATCTTGTGAAATATAAATACTTTTTGAGACCTGCATAGATAACATACTTCTTAATCTTTTTTTTCTAATTCTGTTTACAAGTTTTAAAGAGCACCAACAATAACAAAATTGTATGCATAATACAGGGAATTACCGGTAACTGTTGATTTCACTGAAATCAATATAAATATATTACAAAGGAATGGATCATACTATTTCCATGTTTTTAATTAAGTAGAATTGTCTGATTGGACAAACTAAAGAACAATATAATAGAGTGTCAAAGATTTTATCTTACTGTGTAATACAATATAATATTATGACAACAGAAAAATAATTATTTTTTTCTGAAACAATTGTTTTGGCCTTCAGCAAAATTTGCTTTAATTACCTGAAGATGTAATATTGAATATTCATAACTTTGCAAGTAAAATGTATATATTTTCCATACAACCAACTTAAGTTTTACAATTTTGTAATTGTTGATACCTAAGAACCATTGACAAAATGATAACAATACTCAAGCATATGTTTTACATAGTTTCCTAAGACATTTTGCAAAATCAACCATCTTTCTTGTTTGGAATGAAATAAGGTGAAGCTTAACGTATCTGGCTTGGTTATAATCGCTAAAATAACATAAAATGATATTTTACATTTTTTACAAAGATTAAATATCATACTTTAATACCAAGCAACAAAAAATTCTAACCGACCGCTCAAAAATGGGGTTTATTAGCGATAAATACTGCACCCCTTTGTCGACTTTTCCTTATCTGTATTAAACATCTCTAATGTAATGTGCATTGTATCGGTATGATATGATACTATTAATGACAAAAAATTTGTTGAAAAATCTCTTACTAGACATCAAACCTAGGCATGGTTTCAATGATTGAACCGTAAACATAAGCGAATTTGATTGGCTATCAAAGTTAATCGGTGCGTCAAATTTGTTGATTTCATGAGACGATAATGATCCGACACTTCAATTGTTAATTGCTCAGCTTAAAAAAACACAGTAGGTGTCATTTTCGAATTAATATTGCCGTCTTATTTGATTACAGATTTCAAAGCGGTTTTCGGTATTTTGTAGCGGAAATGTTAATCTAAGGAACCCTGCCTCAGAACTTTGATACTTGTTTTCATTTTTTATCTATGGAGTATTACGTAATTAACAGCAGGGTTCTGGGTACGAAATTTCTTTAAAGACAATTATCTAACGAACGGAGGACTTTATAAAGAAGAGGGCCACGATGGCCCTTTATCGCTCACCTGAGAACAAAGGCCAATAATTAATGACCAGGTAATATAGTTTCCATCTCGTAAAACTCATTTTTACATAGGTTTTGAGATCAAAGCCAACAATGAAGGTATAATACTGTTAAACAAGCTAAAACATAGCAAATTTTCTAAGTCAAGGGCCCATAACTCTTGAAGTTCTGGTCTGATTCCGCCCATAATCGAACTTGTCCAAGATCTTTTAATGATACACATTTACTGAAAATATGATTAGGATTGGTGAATAAATGAAGGCGCTAGAGTGTAAACAAGCTAAATATAGCAAATTTTGTAATTCAAGGGCCCATAACTCTAGAAGTTATTATCAAGAGCTGCGGTTGCTAGAGTGTAAACAAACTAATTGTAGACGGCGTCTGACGCCGGACATTCAATGATCCTAAAAGCTCACCTGATGAAACTGAGGCATGGTTCCCTGCTTTATACATTTATAGTCATTTTAAGGCTACTTGTTGTATAAATTCTAGGGCTGGGAATTTTATTCGAATATTCGGAACTTCGGCGAATATTCGAACATGTAAAACGAATTCGAATATTCAAAAAAAAATGGAATTTCAACTTTTCGAGCCAGTTTGAGTAGCAAAAACTGTTTTAAAAATCTGTCTATAAAAGGTGTATAAATTTCATAAAAGTTGGTCCAAAATTGGTAAGTACGCGCAAAATGTCACAAACCAACTGTTTGTGGTCCAAACACGTGGTTGACAAGAATAAAACACTTAATGCACTGGTCTTTTGCATTAAATGATGTGCTTGCACATATTTAATTTAAAGTTAGCCATTTCAATTAAAAATATGAATGACTGTTAATTATAAATTATGCTATGAGACTTCAAACGTCAGTCCGTCTGCCATTTTTTTTTCACTTAAGTATCATTTCGGTTTAATCAAAGGCGGCGAGTTGTTTTAAAAGTCAATATCAAAGATATTAAGAACGCTGACATTCTTTGGCCCAATTTCGGAGCCCTTTCGTTTCAGTAAATAACCCGTGTAAGTTGTAACATTGCGCCCAATACGCGTCATCATCAAATTGACAGGTATTTGTTTAACGACATATTTTGCTCGTTTTAACTCAATGAAAATTAAAAACTCAACTTGGAAACAATTAATTCTTGCAAATGTAGTCGTAATTTCTGTTGATAAATAAACATGTTACCCGCAACTCATTATAGTTACCTCCCTTACTTACTTGTATAAACAACTAACGGAACACAAACACGTGTACGCTTTTTATTTCAAGTGTAATGTCGACAGAAATATTCATAACATCTAGAATTAGTAAAAAATAAATACAATTACAATGTAATTAGTTTTCAATAAAAATTTAAGTTCATAGTTAACCTCTTTACTGAAACATGCATAGTATTCGGACACAACCCATTTCAGACACGATGTATGAGGAACAGACATGTTTAACGGATTAGAACAAACTAGCTATGAAAACGAATATTCGAATACATCCGAATATAAAAAACGAATATTCGAATATCATAAACCATATTCGTTCCCAGCCCTAATAAATTCTTATATAGAGTGTAGTTATCGTTGTTCAAAATTTGTAAATTACGTGCGATATTGGTTTATAGAAGACCAATCAAATGTAATATTTGTTTCAAATTACTTGCAATGCACTTAATACAGTGGATTTATTTTAGTATATAATTCAGTGTTGCATCTAGGCCGTGCGATTGCGCGATTCACGCATATTTTTGGCAGATCGCTTATTTTCATTGAGACAATGCATGCCAGGTCGCGCATCTGACTGCCGTTTCTGCTGGCGATCATTTGTATACGTGTCCGCCATGTTTGTTTTTGTCTAATACCGGAATTGGACCGTACAGCGGGCGTTTATTCATGATTATGTTAATTAGTTCTATTCGGCGATGTTTCGACTTTATCCTCACACATCGATAAGTAAAGTGAAAGTAGACATTTTCAGGAAATGTAAGGTCATCTGGTCGATCTATCTGTCATTTACGTGCAAAACAGACCAAATCAACAGTGTACCATAAACGAGCCCTGTAATTGTGAAAATTAAGGGTAAGACTGTACAATCCATGCCTCGGTACGAAGTCAATTGTTCATTTGTGTGTTCTTTAGTTTTAGAGCAAATTACACTTTTAAGTGATTGTATCGTTTAGTAACTAAAACTCTAAGTCCCCCACATTTTTTTCAAATCCCCCACATTTTTCAGGTGAGTGGGGGAAAATCGCCCATGATTTTGAATCCTAGATGCAACACTGATAATTATGGTTTAGTTTTTAAATCTATAAATTGGTGAAACTTGACCTGACATCCAAGCCAGATACCTTAACATTCTGACAAGAAATGCGGCAATGCCACGAAACCAGGTTTTCCAAGGCTTTAATACCACAGTACTCAAGAATTCTTCACTAAGGCTTCATCTGTGGTTCAGTTTCCAGTGCGACTAATAAGTTAACAGTGACCCATACCCCACTGGCATAGAATGTAATCCCAAGCTTGGTTTCTATGTAAGCTACCTACAGTACGGTTCGAGTGATTTGTTCGAAAATCGCGAATCCTCGCGGAATTAAAATCGCGCTAAGCCACAGGTAGATCGCTTCAAGGCGGCGATTTGAATTTTGACCGTTGCTTTCAGAGCGAAGATGATCGACGGTGACCGTCACCACTGAAGGGCAATAATTCGCGGTGGATTATGGCGACGATCGCTTAACCCGGTGATGCGCGATGTCGCCTCTTTAGTTTACTCAAAACTTAAAATTTCTTGTCAGTAACAGTGTTATTCACACATTATTTAATTGTGCTTTTGTGAACAAATTGTTACCTAATATGTGTGAAAAATTAGCGTTGACATAAATTATAATCAACAAGTGTTGAGAACTTAATAGTAGTTGGTGAGCTTTAATTAATCTGTCAGCTTTCGTACATTATTGCGCGAAATAATATTACATGTAAACAATGGACTGGTAAAATGAGAGACTGCAACCCGGTCTAAATTTTCGCCCTGGTACTCGATATATAATACACTAAAATAGACATATGAATCTCGCCCTGTACGTAACACTGCATAATTATGTAAAACATGGCAACACAGTTCACAAATTCGCTTAGCATATTCGCCGGTTTTTCGTCATATTTACTTCAAGAATGGGATTTCCTAATTAGCATAATTTAATCAGATGCCTGGAGTTCTGTCGGTATCGTGCCGATGGCTTTAGTAAGTGTTCAATCCTGAATTATAATTTACCATGTGACTATTTTCGGAAAATGAACGGTCAACAGAAAGCGAAAGTAGAAGAAAGATTCACAATAAATATCATTTTAGCTACTTGAGAGTCGGCTTTAATCACCGTGATCCTTAGCGATCAAAGATTACCGTCTGATAAGAAGTCATAAAACGCGGTGATTAGCGACATTGCGGTGATTCGCGCTTTTTTCAAGATCGATGCCGTGAAGAAAATCGCCGCTACGGGTGATAAATTGCCGATTACGAACGCAGGGGAAACGTGATTTTCGGACAAATCACCCGAACCGTACTGTACACACAAAATTTCATCTCAATATCTTAATCCTTAAAGTTATTCACCAGAAACTGATTTTCTATTTTCAGTTACAGTGACCATGACCAAACTGACCCCAAATACAATTCCAAGCTAAGCTTTCATGCAAGGTTGTTAAATAACCAGTTTAGTAAAGATTAGTCATTCCAAACTTAAGTAATTGACCAGAAACAGATTTCTATATTCAGTAACAGTGACCTAGACCCTACTGGCCCTTGATTCAATACAAAAGCATGGACTTGATGTATGCTACCTACACACAAAATTTCATTGCAATATCTCAATCCTTACTTAAGTTATTGACCAGAAATTAATTTTCTATTTCTAGTGACCTTGACCTTGACCCAAATGAGCCCAAATATGATCCTAAGCAAAGCTTTCATGCATTTTAGGATTCTAAATACCCAGTTTAGTCAAGATAAGTCATTCCGAACTTAAGTTATTGACCGGAAACTGATTTTCTATTTCTAGTTACAACGACCTTGACCTGACTGACCCCAAATACAATTCCCAGCTAGGTTTTTATGCAAGAATGCTAAATACCAAGTTTAGTCTAATTGGTCATTCCAAACATAAGTTATTGACCGGACACTGATTTTCTATTTTTAGTAAGTGACCTTGACCCTACAGATCCAAAATACAAACACAAGCTAGGTTTGTACAAGCTAGGTTTTCATTTAAGGACCCTACATACCTAGTTTGGTCAAGATTGGTCAATCCAAACTTAAGTTATTGACCAGACACCACCTGTTTAACGAACGCCTGCCAGCCCGGCCACCATATTCGGCATTCTAATAACCAGGTTTCACTTTGTGAAAACCTGGTTAAATATTAGTGAGGTTAAAATATGCTACATATTGAACCAAACATCAGGTAAATTTTAACACTGACCAAGCCTCTATCAGAAATACAACTGAGGCTTTTAATTATTCACAATTTAAACAAGAGGGCTATGATGGCCCCATATCGCTCACCAGATAAAAAGACTCTAAGAGAAAATTATCATGAGCCTTTGTAAAATTAAGTGACCCTGGGGCGGGGCCAATTTTGCCCCTATGGCAATAATTTAAACAAACTTGGTAAATGTCCACCAGACAATGCTACATACAAAATATCTAAGCTCAAGGCCTTGAGGTTTTGGACAAGAAGATTTTCTTGTTTTCATATATAAGCCCATATAAATCATGTGAACTCCGGGGCAGGGCTAATTTTCACCCTGGGCCATAATTTTAACAGACTTGGTAGAGGTCTGCTAGACAATGCTACATACCAAATATCTTAGCTCTAGGTCTTGTGTTTCAGACAAGAAGATTTTTAAATTTTCCTAAATAAATTAGAGTAAACCCCAGGGCAGGGCCAATTTTGACCCCAGGGAAATAATTTGAACAAACTTGTTAGAGGTCCACTAGAAAATGCTACATACAAAATATCTAGGCTCTAGGCATTGTGGTTTCTGACAAGAAGATTTTTAAAATTTCCCTATATAAGCCTATGTAAAATCAAGTGACCCCTGGGGCGGGGCCAATTTTGAACCCACAGGACAATGCTTCACACCAAATATCTAAGCTCGTTTTGTACAAGAAGATTTTTAAAGTTTTTCCTATTGGTTGCCATGGCAACCGGTCTCTAATGAAATTAAATTCTTTGGTAGAGCTTCATGTAAGGAAGTAAAGTTTCGTTGAAATTGGCCAACTGGTTAAGAAGGAGATGTTGTTTAAAGCAATGGTTGAAGCACGCACGCCCACACACGCACGGACCACTGACATCACGCGATCACAATAGCTCACCATGAGCACTTTGTGCTCTGGTGAGCTAAAAACTTTCAGGCAAGATTGTCACATGACTATTCTAAACAATGAATTAAAGAAAATATGTAGTAGCAAGCATGATTGAGAACAAAAAACTACATTTGTACATAACATCCACTTTTTTCAGCTTGGTTAACTCACAGTGCAACCAAAAATAAATGTTTATAAACTTGACATTGGTATCACCTTCAGCAACCTTCAAGTATTTTTACATGCATGTTGTATCACAAGACCATTTAACTGAGGAACAATGTAACTTAATTAATACACAGCACAATGAGAACTATGAAATCTAGACATTAATATTTTGCAATCTAGGAGTGGTATGTAAAAAATATTTTGTAAGAAATTTCTACAGGAAACGACACATTGCAATACTGTATTAATTATAAATACATTAGCTTAATTTTTTCTTTGAGTATGAAGTTTAATCTTAAACCCTCTTGTGTACCAAAGTTGACATTAAAACACACATAACAAGAGAGAATGGATGATGCAATATTTTACTTTATCTTCTATGCTGACTGTGTACATTATTGACTTTGTATAAACAGAATGCAATCCTCTCATAATCAACCAATCAGATCACTGCTGACGTGACACACCTCACATAACCACACAACATACAATCCATTATCATAAGCTTCATCAATTATTCAAGTATAAGTTGAAATATCAATACCTATGTCTACTTGTGACATAATATAATATTACTTATCATCAAGAAATTAGGTTAATGTTCATCATATAATCCAAATAAAGAAAGCAAATATGGCAGAATAACTGATTGTAAGTTCTGTTAAGTTAAGAATTACCAATATTTGTATAAAAATCGTGTAGTCTCTGATAACAATGGAAATGCAATTAATAATCCAGAAATATCTACAGTCTAGACATATACCTACTGGATATCATACTAATGTTGCAGTAGATGACATATGAAGGTGAAACACCATACTGGTATACTAGACTATGACAATAACTACACTAACAACTACACTACACTGAACACATGTACTATTAATTTCCATTCAATCAGTCAAAATTTGTATGTAAAATCTGCACTGTAATAAGTACTGTAACAAATAAACCTTATAGTATGGATTTTAATAGAGCTGGGGCGAGTATCCGAGTACTCGGGTAATCACGAATCAAATTGAAAAATCTGGTATGAATAATCATCATTACTGAGATTCATGGATCGCGATCTTGTTTGTTTATAAAAAGAATATTCTTTGTTCTTAAAAATCTCTTTTCTTAGTATATATATATTGCCTCATCAGGTCTAGTAGGACCTTTAAAGAATGGGTCACGAGCTTAAACCAGAAAATAATGCTGGTACATTGTAAATCTATTCATTGAAAGGTAGAATTAAATTTAAGCCAACCAGTTTATATTGATTATTTCATTATTTTAAAAAGAAAATTACATTTTGTAAATTTAGCGGTCACCGGAACGTTTTAGATGGGTAACTTCTTGATAACAAAAGATTTGTGATTCGATTTGGGATCGTAAGTGCTGAATCGTGGATCGGATCGCTTCTTGCCCAACAATCCACAGCCTTAGTATGGATAGTTAAGTGATGGAAGGTGATATCAGACAAGTTTTGTAATCACTTGTGATATGGTAATGTACTGTCTCCTTAATTCCTTTAACCACTGGCTCAAAAACTCAACAAGGGTACCAATCTCTAATAAGACACAATATGCTCACCAAAGTATGAAAACATACAGAGTCCACCTCTGTTGTAATGCCAAGCTAACAATTAAGTTTATATATAAAAGAGTCAGATAAAATGATGAACAGAATGATGAAACCATAGACAGTACTCACAAGTTTATCTTCGGGATTTTGTGGTACCATCTGTACCAATGCCTTAAGAATCTGCTGCATTCCCATCTTTAGGTTCGAATCCTTCAGGCTGTTCTTCACAGACTGCAGCTCCGGTGAATTCATGTCCAAAATTTCTTCATCAATTTCAACACCACAGCCAGCCATATTTATAAGTATTTTAATATGCTAACACTTTAAATGCCAAACTTAATTTGTCAAAATAATCAAGTTATTATAAATGTAACTATCTATAATTATGTTTTAGATCTCCTGATTAAATCTCAGAACTAATTTTCTGATAAAACACCTCTATGATACTCTGGTTAACAGAGTATTAAATAGATCTAATAACTATTGGATTAAAACCTAACTAAACAACCACTGGCCCACTCTACTTTATAAACGCTAGGTTAATACACTAAAGGCACAGGAGGGGAGGAGTTAACAGGTTGTCAGTTCAATGATTGGTGGAGTTTTTAACTAAGAGATTTTCAACAGCAAGTCGAATTTACATGCACTTATTTTATGTTTTTTGCAACAACAAATAGAAAATTTAATAGTCATATAAGATTTTGCCGATTCTAAAAACCTTAGGATCATTCAAAACAAATGCATTAAGTTTAACTTTTTGAGAAATGTTGTAAATTTGATCCAATTATCAAACATCATTGATAAAAATATTTTCAGTACATACACCAGTGGCATTTAGAAAATTGATATTTAAACTTAATCCCATTCTTTTATCATAGCATTGAATTTTATAGTACTTTTTCACTTTAGTATAACTACACCAAGTAAATTTTTGTTTTATTATGCATGGCAACTTGTTTCATGTTTTTTACTAAGTCATCAACTCTGGTGAAATTTATAGCATTATATTGTTCCACAGTAACATATCTTTTAGTTGCATACTTTTAGATCTCATAACGCATACTGTTCTGTGATAAGTACATATTAAGTGATATTGCATCTTAACATGCGGTGCTATTTTATAAGTTTCTGTGATATTATTTATTATTATGTAAAAACTTTTTATTATTTGCATTTTGTCATCCTATGTCTGTTAGCACTATATATCTAAGGACCACAACGGAAATAAGGGTATTGATTTACCCTTTTTTGTGTTATCCTTACTATATAATGTTGATTGACATCACCAGGCTTCTTTAATTCATACCTGTCTTTCATTGTTTGTATGTTTTAATATACTTGTCATGTTTGTCTTAACATTTTATAGTGAAATAAATCTATCTATCTATATCAACCTTAATAGCCACAAAAAGCTTTGGCTTTGGGAACGGTGTATTGTCATCCTTTCATAATTATAATAGCAAATCTGTGGTACGGAATTGTAAAATGGTCCTTATGAAACAGAATGACATATTAAAACATGAGTATACTTCTACTGATACCAAATAAAAATTAAAAAGGTAGCTAAAATCTGCCTTTTGAAATATTATTTACAATTTTTGGTCACTATTGGTATAGAACCTTAATTTCGTACATACAGTCAGCAAATAACACTCGTGTATAGGTGCATCTGTGTAAAAGATGTAGGTAGAAAATCAGCAGAAATTCAGGGAAAAAATATACCAATGTGTCAAATATTTATTTTTGCAAAGAAATTGAATTGAAAAACCAATGGCATTTTGTTATTTCCGTATTACGTAACTATTAAGAAATATGAAAATGACTTTTGCCGTACATAACAGCACTTAATTCCTCAACCTGTCAACTTGTTCTCAAAATTCTAAACACCATGAGGTTCTTGTAAATAGCGGCATGATCGGCAAACATTCATTCTTGAATTTTTCACTACCAAATCTGGGAAAAGTGTGGAACCGAAAGGGTTTTTAGACAAAGGCATTCATTTTGTGACAATATTGTACAGTTTAAGTTAGGGAAAAAATTGGATAGATCTACACCCAAATATGCACTCTAACTTAGGAAAATACCAGTTATAGAAATGGAAACATGAGGTTAACTTTTCATTTTTGTAATCAACAAGATTATGTGGAACAGGGTGTAATATTATTATCTAACAAGGAAAGGGAGACGATCAGAAGTCACATATTAAGAAAACCTTCAAGAAATGCTTCAGAGTAACCTCCCTTTTAATATTCATAGTGTACAGTGTGCCTTTGGAGCACTTTTATCAGCCTTGACCCAATCAAATTTGGTCAGTGCTTTTTTCTGTGACACAGGCTTTTTCACCAAATCATTTAAAGCTATGCATAGTCGGTGTCCGTGATACAGCTTTCAGTTATTTCTAATCGATAGGTAGATGCTTGTTTACATTCATCATTGCATACACATCAGCATGATTGTTTAAACTATTATGAAGTATCATCAGTATTTCAACCATTTATAATGTAGTCACCAGTATCTAAGTAAGTCACCAGTACTGTTGCGCTACTCTGTGTAGTCTTGTACCTTCTGTACCTGTTGTCAGGATAAATCTGATGACTACCTTTGGACTCCAACGGGTTATATTTAAACTAAATATAATTATTATAATCAATAATAAAAGAAAACAAACTGTAAAATAGGATGTCAATCAATAATTTATTTGCTTGCCCTTTACTGGGAAATTATCAATTTAGCTTTACAAGTTTACCAAATAAAATCACATATAACAATCAGGACCAACCAGCAATACTTATAAATTAAGTTCAACCATAACATGTTCACACAAAGTATTAATCAAAGACAATAACAGACGACAACGATGAATAAGCGTGTCATAGAATTATCAAATATTAATCATAGTAAGGAATGTGCTCCGCTAAAACAAATGCGAGTAACACACGCACAAAGTAAAATGATAGAACTTAAGTTTTAAAACAATAAGAATTATGTTACTATTGATCCTAAAGTCTTAATAAAACATAAAAACGAAATAGTATTCGCACCTGAATAATTAATCTCTGAGATTAAAAGAAAGATTCTTTAAAAAGTCTTAAACAGACGGAAAGCAAAAAATCGAAGTGTTGGAGTCCCCGAAGTGCGTTGCACACGGTATTTATACCCCTGGGCAGAGCACACTGTGTAATTCACACATTATGCACACATTGTGAATGCCACAATGTACCCAGTGTCACAACACAAAGCACACACAGTGGAATGCACGAAAAATTTGGTGACAGCAGGTGCTCTTACTAAGGATAATAAATCGTACGTTAAAAGCTTTCATCAATAGTTAAAAACATTAAGCTATCAATAAAAATATAATAATAACCTCATATGAACATTTTCTTCCCCTAAACATGACTATATTATGCAGCAACAAAGTTTCAGTAAAAAGCGCTAGCCTGACGACAATCCGTTCTAGAACGGTGGCTGCGTAGCAACTACCACATAGTGCACACAAAATGGCTGCTCGTAACTAAGGAAATTTTAAAATTGAAGAAAAACATGGATAGTGGCATACAATTAATATCACTAAAGGAAATATTAGATGAAATAAGTTCTACAATAGACAGATTTAACGTGCATAACAATGACAGGCTCCAGATAAGTACCACATGAATAATATACATCGTTGAAAATTGCTCAAGTTGCGAAAACTGAAGACATCAAGATAGGATAAAAGAACAAAGTAAATTAATGATACTCGCTGGCGTGACACACGTAATCAATCCGTTGGGCTGTATGATTAAAAGGGCTCAACGGTATGATTCATGTGGAACTGTCAGAATAATGCTGCATAGCGCCCCAAAACGGGAGTAAACTTATAAATCAAAGAACTGGCAGAAGTCTGAACAAGAAGAATAATGTAAGTAAATTTCATGTAAATATGTGACACCCAGGGTGTTACAGTACTACAACCATTATGTAAGTTATCACCAGTACTACAACCATTATGAAGTAGTCACCAGTACTACAACCATTATGTAAGTAGTCACTAGTACTACAACCATTATGAAGTAGTCACCGGTACTACAACCATTATGAAGTAGTCACCAGTACTACAACCATTATGAAGTAGTCGCCAGTACTACAACCAGTATGTAGGTAGTCACCAGTACTACAACCAGTATGTAGGTAGTCACCAGTACTACAACCATTATTAAAGTAGTCAACAGTACTACAACCATTATGTAAGTTATCACTAGTACTACAACCATTATGAAGTAGTCAACAGTACTACAACCATTATAAAGTAGTCACCAGTACTACAACCATTATGTAAGTTATCACCAGTACAACAACCATTATGTAAGTAGTCACCAGTACTACAACCATTATGTAAGTTATCACCAGTACTACAACCATTATAAAGTAGTCACCAGTACTACAACCATTATGTAGGTAGTCACTAGTACTACAACCATTATGAAGTAGTCAACAGTACTACAACCATTATGTAAGTTATCACCAGTACTACAACCATTATGTAAGTAGTCAACAGTACTACAACCATTATGTAAGTTATCACCAGTACTACAACCATTATGTAAGTAGTCACTAGTAATACAACCAGTATGAAGTAGTCACTAGTACTACAACCAGTATGTAAGTAGTCACCAGTACTACAACCAGTATGTAATTAGTCACTAGTACTACAACCATTATGTAAGTAGTCAACAGTACTACAACCATTATGTAAGTTATCACCAGTACTACAACCATTATGTAAGTAGTCACCAGTACTACAACCATTATGTAAGTTGTCACCAGTACTACAACCATTATGTAAGTTGTCACCAGTACTACAACTATTATGTAAGTTATCACCAGTACTACAACCATTATGTAAGTAGTCACCAGTACTACAACCATTATGTAAGTTGTCACCAGTACTACAACCATTATGAAGTAGTCAACAGTATTACAACCATTATGAAGTAGTCACCAGTACTACAACCATTATGTAAGTTATCACCAGTACTACAACCATTATGTAAGTAGTCACCAGTACTACAACCATTATGTAAGTTATCACCAGTACTACAACCATTATGAAGTAGTCACCAGTACTACAACCATTATGAAGTAGTCACCAGTACTACAACCATTATGAAGTAGTCACTAGTACTACAACCATTATGTAAGTTATCACCAGTACTACAACCATTATGAAGAAGTCACCAGTACTACAACCATTATGAAGTAGTCACTAGAACTACAACCATTATGTAAGTTATCACCAGTACTACAACCATTATGAAGTAGTCACCAGTACTACAACCATTATAAAGTAGTCAACAGTACTACAACCATTATGTAAGTTATCACCAGCACTACAACCATTATGAAGTAGTCACCAGTACTACAACCATTATAAAGTTATCACCAGTACTACAACCATTATGAAGTAGTCACCAGTACTACAACCAGTATGTAAGTAGTCACCAGTACTACAACCATTATGAAGTAGTCACCAGTACTACAACCATTATGTAAGTAGTCACTAGTAATACAACCAGTATGTAAGTAGTCGATAGTACTACAACAATTTTGTAAGTTATCACCAGTACTACAACCATTATGAAGTAGTCACTAGTAATACAACCAGTATGTAAGTAGCAACCAGTACTACAACCATTATGCAAATTATCACCAGTACTACAACCAGTATGTAAGTAGTCACTAGTACTACAACCATTATGAAGTAGTCACCAGTACTACAACCATTATAAAGTAGTCAACAGTACTACAACCATTATGTAAGTTATCACCAGTACTACAACCATTATGAAGTAGTTACCAGTACTACAACCATTATAAAGTAGTCAACAGTACTACAACCATTATGTAAGTTATCACCAGTACTACAACCAGTATGTAAGTAGTCACCAGTACTACAACCATTATGAAGTTATCACCAGTACTACAACCATTATGAAGTAGTCACTAGTAATACAACCAGTATGTAAGTAGCCACCAGTACTACAACCATTATGTAAATTATCACCAGTACTACAACCAGTATGTAAGTAGTCACTAGTACTACAACCATTATGAAGTAGCCACCAGTACTACAACCATTATAAAGTAGTCAACAGTACTACAACCATTATGTAAGTTATCACCAGTACTACAACCATTATGAAGTAGTTACCAGTACTACAACCATTATAAAGTAGTCAACAGTACTACAACCATTATGTAAGTTATCACCAGTACTACAACCATTATGTAAGTAGTCACTAGTAATACAACCAGTATGAAGTAGTCACTAGTAATACAACCAGTATGTAAGTAGTCACTAGTACTACAACCAGTATGTAAGTAGTCACTAGTACTACAACCATTATGTAAGTAGCCACCAGTACTACAACCATTATGTAAATTATCACCAGTACTACAACCAGTATGTAAGTAGTCACTAGGACTACAACCATTATGAAGTAGTCACCAGTACTACAACCATTATAAAGTAGTCAACAGTACTACAACCATTATGTAAGTTATCACCAGTACTACAACAATTATGAAGTAGTTACTAGTACTACAACCATTATGAAGTAGTCACCAGTACTACAACCATTATGAAGTAGTCACCAGTACTACAACCATTATGTAAGTTATCACCAGTACTACAACCATTATGAAGTAGTCACCAGTACTACAACCATTATAAAGTAGTCACCAGTACTACAACCATTATGTAAGTAGTCACCAGTACTACAACCATTATGCAAGTAGTCACCAGTACTACAACCATTATGTAAGTTATCACCAGTACTACAACCATTATGTAAGTAGTCACCAGTACTACAACCATTATGTAAGTTGTCACCAGTACTACAACCATTATGAAGTAGTCAACAGTATTACAACCATTATCTAAGTTATCACCAGTACTACAACCATTATGTAAGTAGTCACCAGTACTACAACCATTATGTAAGTCATCACCAGTACTACAACCATTATGAAGTAGTCACCAGTACTACAACCATTATGAAGAAGTCACCAGTACTACAACCATTATGAAGTAGTCACTAGTACTACAACCATTATGTAAGTTATCACCAGAACTACAACCATTATGAAGTAGTCACCAGTACTACAACCATTATAAAGTAGTCAACAGTACTACAACCATTATGTAAGTTATCACCAGTACTACAACCATTATGAAGTAGTCACTAGTAATACAACCATTATAAAGTTATCACCAGTACTACAACCATTATGAAGTAGTCACCAGTACTACAACCAGTATGTAAGTAGTCACCAGTACTACAACCATTATGAAGTAGTCACCAGTACTACAACCATTATGTAAGTAGTCACTAGTAATACAACCAGTATGTAAGTAGTCACTAGTACTACAACAATTATGTAAGTTATCACCAGTACTACAACCATTATGAAGTAGTCACTAGTAATACAACCAGTATGTAAGTAGCCACCAGTACTACAACCATTATGTAAATTATCACCAGTACTACAACCAGTATGTAAGTAGTCACTAGTACTACAACCATTATGAAGTAGCCACCAGTACTACAACCATTATAAAGTAGTCAACAGTACTACAACCATTATGTAAGTTATCACCAGTACTACAACCATTATGAAGTAGTTACCAGTACTACAACCATTATAAAGTAGTCAACAGTACTACAACCATTATGTAAGTTATCACCAGTACTACAACCATTATGTAAGTAGTCACTAGCAATACAACCAGTATGAAGTAGTCACTAGTACTACAACCAGTATGTAAGTAGTCACTAGTACTACAACCAGTATGTAAGTAGTCACTAGTACTACAACCATTATGTAAGTAGCAACCAGTACTACAACCATTATGTAACTTATCACCAGTACTACAACCAGTATGTAAGTAGTCACTAGGACTACAACCATTATGAAGTAGTCACCAGTACTACAACCATTATAAAGTAGTCAACAGTACTACAACCATTATGTAAGTTATCACCAGTACTACAACCATTATGTAAGTAGCAACCAGTACTACAACCAGTATGTAAGTAGTCACTAGGACTACAACCATTATGAAGTAGTCACCAGTACTACAACCATTATAAAGTAGTCAACAGTACTACAACCATTATGTAAGTTATCACCAGTACTACAACCATTATGAAGTAGTTACCAGTACTACAACCATTATAAAGTAGTCAACAGTACTACAACCATTATGTAAGTTATCACCAGTACTACAACCATTATGTAAGTAGTCACTAGTAATACAACCAGTATGAAGTAGCCACTAGTACTACAACCAGTATGTAAGTAGTCACTAGTACTACAACCATTATGAAGTAGTCACCAGTACTACAAACATAATAAAGTAGTCACCAGTACTACAACCATTATGTAAGTAGTCAACAGTACTACAACCATTATGTAAGTAGTCACCAGTACTACAACCATTATAAAGTATACAACAGTATTACAACCATTATGTAAGTAGTCACCAGTACTACAACCATTATGTAAGTTATCACCAGTACTACAACCATTATGAAGTAGTCACCAGTACTACAACCATTATAAAGTAGTCACCAGTACTACAACCAGTATGTAAGAAATCACCAGTACTACAACCATTATGTAAGTTATCACCAGTACTACAACCATTATGAAGTAGTCACCGGTACTACAACCATTATGTAAGTTATCACTAGTACTACAACCATTATGAAGTAGTCACTAGTAACACAACCAGTATGTTAGTAGTCACTAGTACTACAACCATTATGTAAGTTATCACCAGTACTACAACCATTATGAAGTAGTCACCAGTACTACAACCATTATGTAAGTAGTCACCAGTACTACAACCATTATGAAGTAGTCACCAGTACTACAACCATTATGAAGTAGTCACCAGTACTACAACCATTATGTAAGTAGTCACCAGTATTACAACCATTATAAAGTAGTCAACAGTATTACAACCATTATGTAAGTAGTCACTAGTACTACAACCATTATGAAGTAGTCACCAGTACTACAACCATTATGTAAGTAGTCACCAGTACTACAACCATTATGAAGTAGTCACTAGTACTACAACCATTATGAAGTAGTCACCAGTACTACAACCATTATGAAGTAGTCACTAGTAACTACAACCATTATTAAGTACCTCAAACATAATAAAAGACATTTTATACTTCCTTTGAACAGAAACTCTTGCTAATTTTCCAACATCAGAAAAGAATGCATGCCAAAAGTTGACCAAATGTGATGCAATTGTGCAGTCCAGGGCTCTCATTTCAAGAGTTCTAGGGCTGTAATTTGAACCCATTCTCCTTCTCAGTGAATATATATTTTTCTGCATTTTCTGAAATAATCCCCTCCCGAAGAAGTTTTTTGTGTATAGATTGAAACAACTCACATCCCGGAAGTACATGTGAAAAAATGGACAGAGGCACTACAAGGCAGAGCTATATATGCCTGAAGGTATATTAAATCTTGATACTGTAAAACCATTATTTTGGGGTACTTTTCCTGCATGAATATGCTATTTTTCATTTAACCACGAAATTTCATGCGCACAAATACAGGCTTAAAGAGTGGACACAAAATAAGTCATATTTGACCCGTAAGTGTGACCTTGACCTTGAACCTTCCGAAACATGCACTCTGCACGTCGTCTCGATGGGGTGAACATTTGAGTCAAGTTTCTTCAAAATCCTTCGCAGACTTAAAGAGATACAGAGCGGACACGAAATTGCTAACGGACGGACGTTCTTATGAGAGCCAAAGGCTACCAGTGTGTGAAGGCCCCCCACAGACCCTCTACTGCCCAGGAATTCTTTTTACACTCTGAAACACTGTCAAATTATTATGTTTATAACATGTTTTATAACAACAAAATAAATTTCCCTATATAAGTCTATATAAAATCAAGTGACCCCTGGGGCGGGCCAATTTTGACCCTAGAACAATAATTTCAACAAACTTGGTAGAGGTCCACTAGGGAATGCTATACACCAAATATCTAAGCTCTAGGCATTGTAGATTGTAGTTTCTGACAAGAAGATTTTTAAAATTTCCCTATATAAGTCTATATAAAATCAAGTGACCCCTGGGGCGGGGCCAATTTTGACCCTAGGGCAATAATTTGAACAGGCTTGGTAGAGGTCCACTAGACAATGCTACACACCAAATATCTAAGCTCTAGGCCCTGTGGTTTTGGACAAGAAGATTTTTAAAGTTTTTCCTATTGGTTGCCATGGCAACCAGAGTTTTTAATGAAATTACTTTTTTTTAACAACTTTGGTAGAGCTTCATGCAAGGAACATCCATCTTAAGTTTTGTTGAAATTGGCCAACTGGTTGAGAAGGAGATGTTGTTTAAAGCAATGGTTGACGCATGTGTACACGCAGGCACACAGGGACGACGGACATCACGCGATCACAAAATATATGAAAAAGTTATACTTTTTATGTTAATTTTTTCAATTGAAAATGTTTATAAGATGGTCAAGTATAAATATCATACAAAATTGGCGATCCATGCATATCATGTTTTTGATCATACAGTAAAACTTCGTTATTACGAGCATCAATATTACGAGCACAAGACTTATCTCGAGGAAATCATGAAGTCCCGACACTTTTTGTTCTTACTTGTGTATTAATTTCCATGTTTATTACGAGCATCGTTATCTCGATATCTCGAGCACACATCACGGTCCCTTGACTATATTTTAAGCGTTAATTATCATAATTATCTCGAGGAGTGTCATGTTGGATATCGTTCACACCTGCATGTAGACCAGCGAACACGGTTTCTTCGTTTAAATTGGTCGACAAAAGGACAAATCTTAATCGAGTACTTTGTTTTTCACACCTCGTTAAAATTGGACAATGTACTCGTGACTTAAAATGACAATGAAGCTTGATTTGTTTGCTGCAAGTTTGCAGTCCAGTTTCTAATATCAAAGTTTAAGAAGTTAATTTATTGTGAGAATTTAATCATGAGATCTTAATTTTGAGCACTTAATTAGAAGATTGAAAAGCAGATACTAAACAACAAGACAACGCAGATAAATCTTTAATTCACTTAGGCCACTTCTTTTTTATTTCTTGGTTTACAAAAGCGGCGGTCGTAATTTTTCCAAAAGTGAAAAAAAATAAAATTGCAATTTGGCATTTTTATTTTTGCCGATGGTACGAAAATTTTTGAGTACGAATCTGACTGCGTATTTTAAGTATTGTAGCGGGTGATTTACATGTCGGATGGGCTGATGGACGTCTTTATGGTGGCTGAGGTAACAGAGGACGTGAATTGCATCAATCCAAGTGAAAATCTGGAGGTTGGGTTAAATATACACTCTTAAATTTGCATTGTCATGTATTTTCGCGATACGCGCAATAGACGAAGACAGGTTGGTCGAGTCCAGATTGTTTGTGATGCAGTTTATAAAGACATTTAAGAAAGTTTTACCATGATTGGTTGGATTTTTATAATTTATGAAGCAATAAGAATCATTTCAACTTGTTACACTGTTGAAAAGTTAACATGGTGCCTGGATGCTAGAAATACGGCTCGGAATGTATAGGAATTTGTTTTGAGTGACTCAATAACTGTTCACCCAGAACAGAACAAATCATTTATTTTTCCCAGATATGTTACATACATATTGCATGGGTACATGTTTTGAACTATCAATTAAGGTTCCTGGTATAAGACCCAATACATACACATATCATTGCTTATCATACAATGTTCGCCTCACACCTGCATTACAATGCAGATACACCCAGCAGGCTTTGAGCAGGAGGAGTGCCAAGGATGAACATCCAATGCATGGCCCGATATAACTCACATACATGTACAGCTTAAATAAGTAATCATGATACCTTGGTTCTTTTATATTGAACTAGTAGAGGGAACCATGGTGGAATAGATTTATCATATAGCATTTTTAACAACATATTTACAAGTGTGTATTCGATTCTTTCATAATCATACTGTTTTATGGGGCACATGCTTTTGTGACTAATTCTTATAAGTTTCTCATTACATTCTTGTAGATTGTTACTTGTCAGGAGTGCTGGAAGAGGCGGGTTGTTTATCATCATATTTGTCCACCAACAGAAATTGTTATTGTATTTTATTGTTTTACTCGTATTCTTAATTTTTATCAAAGTGTGGCTACACGTACAAGTTTACCTGATCAAACTTTGTTTGTTGTATCACTGTTGTAAGCAGTCAAATTCTGTTTCTTTATTTGTGGTAGCAAAGTGCTACTTTCTGGTCATTCCTACCAAAATTAGGTAGTACTACCATATATAGTTTGGTATATTTGCTACCGCTGCCGAGTGCATAATGCGAGTTTTGTGCGTTACCAAAGCAGTTTTTTATTTTTTTCGACCTGCCGATGGACATTTTTCCAAAACATTCTTGTAAACCAAGAAATAAAAAAGTAGTGGCCTTACTGATATCAATAAAGAGAAAAAAATTGCGCAAAACACATTTTGAGTAATCCAGTGAAAGGTTCATTTTCTTTTAATTTTAGACGTACATGACATTGGCATAAGTAACTTTCACGTTGTGTCACTATTACGTTTCACCCTATGTCAGTAACACGATTTTCGGACATGGTATTGCTTAGTTGAAAACGCTCGACCATATTTATGGATAAAGAACTTTATTCAAACAATCAATGCATATTTTATAGATTCAACGAACATATTTTTTTCAACTTATACATCATGGTGTAAATTTTATGTAAGCATTTCAGATTATTACTGCAAATACGCCCATTAACGCGCATGATACATAGTCTATTTTCATTCAATGAACAAAACCCGTTTATTACGAGCACCAGGTTTATCTCGAGCAAAGTCTGGTCCGATGACTCCTCGAGATAACGAGGTTTTACTGTATATGTTTTTCATCAAAATTTGCAGATATTAAAATCTGAAGCATTAAATTATAAATAGTAATGATATTATCACGAATGAATTGATGCCAATACATTATTTTCCTAAATATATTGAGAAATGCCAATTTGAAATTAAAATTATAAGATGTGACCATGCATATCACGGCAATTTCATGTCACTAAAATATGCGATCGCGATAATTCAAAAAAAAAAAATTGTTTCCAAAACAAGTTATATGTATGTGTGAGTTACTTAAATGAGATGGCTCTCCACTTTATCTAATGAGAATTGATGAAATACTAGAGAAGATATCAAAGAAAGTGTTACCTGAATCGAGTGTTTGTTTACCTTTATGGACCCACAGGTATCATGAAAAGTAAGGAACACCCTTGTGAAGTTTTGTTGAAAATGGCCCTGTGGTTTAGGAGGAGATGTTGTTTAAAGAAATTGTTGATAACGGACGGAAGACTGACGACGACGGACACAGACCGATCCTCAAAGCCCACCATGGCACTCTGTGCCAGGTGAGCTAAAAACAACAACAAAACCCTAAAATAACAAAATCCAATGGAATAAATTAATACAAATAATAAATTAAATGAGAACATAAAAATCACCTTGTGTTGCATCATAATCCCACTATCCATCAAGCCAAGGGCTGTACATTTAGAAATATAATAAACAACAGTACATCACTTATTGTTTATACAAAGATGATAGTTGATACTTAAAGGGGGTCAGTTGCTTTCCTTTCTCAAATTATGCATGTGAAGAAAAGAACTGACGGAAAAGTTGATTTGGACAATATCTAGCACATGCTGAAGTATTTTGGCAAAGATTGCTATTAATTATGGAAGGAAACCTTTATTACTCGTTGTTGTATTGAAACCGAAAGGGTATCCTCAGTCTATTTTTAGAAATGTGTACTTCCTATTTTGACTTGTATTTCTAATTATGTAAACAACGAAACATGTCAGACAGGCCGTGCACAGTAAGAAAAACGTGTTTTAATTAATCTTCTTTATCAATACGAGGTTTTAGTTAAGGTGGGTCACGGGTTTCCTCCCGAAAAATTGCCACCACTACAGAGTTCGATAAAAACCTTTTAAGATTTAATAACGGCAAAATTAAGCTATAATAACTTTCGGATTTGTAAATGATTCAGCATTGTGCACAGTAAATTTCATAGCTTAATATACAAAATTATCGGAGCAGTACAAGAAATAACACGAAAATAAAAACAAAACATATACAACATATCGCTCCACTAGGTGGCCGTTTTTTGAGCGGTTTCAATGGAAATATCATTTGAATACATCATTTTTGCTTTAGTCAATACATTGAAAGATGTTCCTGCAAAAAGATTTTCTTGTGCGTTGACTTCTAGAAACTGAACACTTTTCGGAAGGAAACCCGCGACCCACCTTAAGTATTAAAATATATTGCCTTATTTATGTTTATTCAACACCACCATAACATGTAGTTTTCGTGCATTTACCTAGTGTTGAAAGCGAGGTTTAATTTTTGGCAGGGGTCTTAAAATAGTTCTATCTAGGGTGCGCACCCTAGTTAGGAAATACCTATTCAATAATGAAAAAAAGTGTCTTAAAATGGATATTTTTCGGTTCTCCAAGTGAAATCCATATACTTCGAATTCAAAATAACGTATACAATCACTTTTTTAAAGTTCTTTCTACTCAAATATTCCAACGTAAAACCTTTAACGTATCGGGCTTGGTTAAAATCGCTAAAATAACGTAAAATGATATTTTACGTTGTAAAATGATATTTTACGTTATTTACAAAGATTAAATATCATACTTTTGATACCAAGCAACAAACAATTCTAACCGAAAACTAAAAAATGGTGTTTTATTGCGATAAATATTGCACCCCTTTATCAACTTTTCCTTATCAGCGTTAAAACATCTCTGCATTGTATTGGTACGATATGATACTTTTAATTCATTAATGACAAAAATTTGTTATAAAATCTCTTACTAGACATCAAACCTGGGCGTGGTTTCAATTATTGAATTGTAAACATAAGCGGTTTTGATTGGCAATCAAAATTGAATGGGTTGCATCAAATTCATTGATTTCATGAGGCGATAATGATCCGACACTTAAATTGTTAATTGCTCAGCTTAAAAAAACACAGTAGGTGTCATTTTCGAATTAACATTGCCGTCTTATTTGATGACGGATTTCAAAGCGGTTATCAGTATTTTGTAGCGGAAATGTTAATCTAGGGAAACGTGCCTCAGAATTTTGATACTTGTTTTCATTTTTTATCGATGAAGTATTACGTAATAAACAGCGGGGTTCTGGGTACGGAATTTCTTTAAAGTCAAGTATCTAACGAAATGAGGACTGTTCACTCATTAAAACTTTGTTTTGAACCGGTGACCTAGTTTTTGACCCCAGATGACCCATGTTAGAACTTGTCCTACATGTAATTAAGACAAACATTCTGACAAAATTTGGTGAAGATCCAATCAAAACCATGAAAACTTAGAGCATAGACAAGGTTTTCCTAAGATTTGACCTTGTGACCTAGTTTTTGACCCCAGATGACCTATGTTCGTATCATTAAGACAAACATTCTGACAAGGTTTGGTGAAGATACAATCAAAATATGACAACTACAGTGTTAATAAGGTTTTCCTAAGATTTGACCTCGTGACCTAGTTTTTTTACCCTAGGTGACCCAAATTTGACAAGGTTTGGCCAAGATCCAATTAAAACCATGATATTTAGAGCTTTTACAAGATTTTTACCTAAGATTTGACCTTGTGACCCAGTTTTTGAACCCGGCTGACCCATGTTCAACCTTGACCCACATATCATTGAGGCAAACATTCTGACAAAGTTTGGTGAAGATCCAATCAAAACTGTGATATCTAGTGTTAACAGAGTTTTCCTAAGATTTGAACTGGTGACCTAGTTATTGACCCCAGATACCCCATATTTGTACTTGACCGTTATATCATTAAAACAAACGATTTGACAAAGTTTGGTGAAGATCCAACTGTGAAATCTTCAGTGTTAACTTGGTTTTTCATAAGATTTGGCCTAGCGACCTAGTTTTTGACCCGAGATGACACATGTTCGAACTCGTCCAAGATATTATGAAGACAAACATTCTGACAAGGTTTCATGATGATCCAATCAAAACAAGACTTCTAGAGAGTTCACAAGGTTTTCCATCAATTTGCCCTAGTGACCTAGTTTTTGACCCCAGATGACCCATTATCAAACTTGACCTACATATCATTAAAATAAACATTCTGACAAAGTTTCATGAAGATCCAATCAAAACAGTGATTTCTAAAGTGTTCACAAGGTTTTCCCTTATTTGGCCCTGGTGACCTAGTTTTTTACCTCAAATGGCCCAATATCGAACTCGTCTGAGATTTTGTCGATATTAACGTTCTGACCCAGTTTTGCTAAAATTGAGCTAAAAATGTGGCCCCTAGTGTGTTCACAACATAAAGTTTGACGACGCACGACACATGACGCCCGACGAAGACTGATCCTAAAAGCTCACCCTGTCACTTTGTGACATGTGAGCTAAAAATGAAATAAATACTCTGTATTGTTACTATGATTTTATTTCATTATTGTATTTATCTTCCATCGGATGCACTTGACGAATATCGGTGAATATACGCCAACAGTACACATATTTAAAATTTCAAAATAATCATCAGAATTTGATAGGAAACTGGTTGGGTTTCAGTTGTGAAGTGGTCTGATTTTGGTTGGAAACTGGTCGGATTTTTGGTTGGAAACTGGTCGGATTTGGTCAGAAGTATCCTGGCTTCTTATGTTTTCGACGGTGCAAGCATATTTCGCCCGGTAAATAAACATACGCTTACTGCATGCAAAATTTGACATGGAAGTAATATTATCATTTAGATTTCTACATAAAATACAAATTTATTTCTAAGCAAAAAATAAAGTATTAACCTTTTAGAGCCGTTTAATGGAGGCAGCAATTTTTGTTTCCCCACTCAGTGATGTTACATGTTTTCGATGGTTTTCATTGGTCGATATAAATAGAGGTACAGGGTGGTTAAAAAGTCAATAAACAAGCGAAGTTCAGTCAGTGAGTTCAACGATTAAAATGCTGTTTTCACAATAGTTCCTGTCAACTTTTAATAGCAACTAAGGTTTCTGTACAGAAAGCAAAAGTTTTTATCACTGTACACTAAGAAAATGCTAATCATGTCCTTGATCCAATGTCACTTGGATTATGCCTGCTCTGTATGGTATTATGGCATTTCTCAGAATCTGAAAAACAGGCTCTAGGTTACACAGAACAAGATCATTAGATTTGTACTTCGGCTAGATCAAAGAAGACATATTAATACAGAGTGTTTTTTACAGTTAGGCTTGTTACCCGTTGCCAAAAGAGTGGATCAAATCACTCCTAATCTTTTTTTAAATTTTTAAAACGTTTACTGGTTGGCGACCTATGACCGGACACTTTTCACATATTTTTTACAATATCTTAAAAACTGTTTACATTTGCCGCTAGATATTTTACCTGCAGGAAGCTAGGTTCAAGTCCAATATGACGACATGCTGTTATTTTACTTTCTAAATATAGAACACACATTTTGAGGCCCCGACGTGGGGCCATTAGATTGTGTCATTAAACTTTGCTTAAAACAGTACCATGTTTCCGGACACTTAATCGGCAGTAATAACACATCTGTTTTATTGAATTATTGAATATTTTTACTGTCAATCATTAGTTTATGAAATATTTTACTCGTATATGTATTATTCTCTATGTAAAAATTATCACCCCTGCATACAAGAATGTATAAAAATAAACATGTACTGTACCATATCATCAAAATGTGCGGTTACGGACTGTGGATAAAAATTCAATGTTTATCATAATATGATGGTTAATTATTATACCCTCGAGTAACCAGTTTCCGTGAGGTTAAGGAAGCATTGAGCGCGCTCAAGAACAATATTGTTTCCCACAAAATTTAAAAACAACGTATCAATAACACAACTTAATATGTATAATCTCGCATATATTTTAAACATATTCTTCACTTGCTAACTCATGGACGCAGTCATTTTCATACACACACAAAAGCAGACTTACATTAGGTATGGTAGAACAGTTTTCGTGAGGTTTAGCGAAATGGCTGAATTAAACGAAATCGGCGATATTGCAAAAAAGAGATACTATTTAACATGTAGTTTTATGTATCTAAAGGTTTATTTTAGATCTGTTTTTAAAATTATAAACTTTATATTATCTTTTCTTTCGGCATAGTGCATCAACAGTTATAGCTATCTCATAGACCTTCGTTGGCGAATACTGCCTATGTCTGCGTTTTGCTGGATGTGGGCTAGTTCCATATATATCTAAATCTGTATGCCAGATTAATTCACGTTTAATGTGGCTCGCACATTCTTTTGATGTGTATGGGTGGAAATATCATTTTTAATTGATAATTTATTTAATTTAGGACAATATACTACATGATGACTTTTTAACAAGTGACAAAATCTTAAATTTTTGCGTCTCCGACCATACAAGGAGGTAACCTTTCCTTCCATTTCGTAATTTAAATATCAGCCACGGAACCAGTCATCCAAGGTCATGACGTAACTATAAATGGTGTAAACAATCGGCTGCTAAACATATTTTAGGATAAAGATCGTTATATTTTGAAAAATTAATGTAAGATGTAGGTTTACTAATTGAATTATCTTTTTTACATGCTTTTATCATAGTATATGAAGGGAAACTATTTTCTTATGTTTCCAAGAGCTATTCGAAGCATTTTTTTATTGCCGACTGCGGTTTGTCATCTCTGCAGTTGGTTTCCAGGGTATGACGTCATTCAACAAATTATAGCGCGAGCTTTATGTAAATATTTCCGGCATAACGAAAACGAAGGTTACTTGACGGTATGGTATGTTTTAATAAAGTTTTTTTAAGCAGTTATCTCTTCTTTGGAAATTTTCGTCTGCTTCATATGTTCTTATATTTGACCCTTTTGAATTTAATCCGAACCTCACAGAAATATTTGCGCATGCGCAATGCACTGTATTGGACTTCCCCCCGCAAACGCACTTGTAAACAACCAGCGGATAATGTAAATGCCATATTTCTATCAAATATTCTTGCATTTGCAGTTGTTAATCTTGGTTGTTGCAAAATAAAGCGCTTGAGTGGTCGACAACGAATGATCTAAGTAAACACCGAAATAAAGCGTTTAAGCGGGTGTCCGGATTTGATGGTCATCCGGAATTGTAGGTCGCCAACCAGTATATTTTGTATTGTACCATACCATGTGTTTTATATGCTGAAATAAATCTATCTATCTAACCATGATGCGCTTTTGGCAAATTTTCGGTATCTTTTTCTATAAAAAACTCAACAAACTATTGTTTAACTTTGGTTTACTGTTCATTGTCACCCTTTCTACTGATAAATCGCTGGCTTTATCATTGTTTTACAAGTATGCATTACTCAGGTCATCAGCAAAATATGACCTGTCCTTACTCCTTACTAGGGACTTGGCCTGAATTATAACTGGATACTTAGAGAATTAGCGTAGTGAGGAAACACAATTTTGTGGTCTGACACCATAAGAAAGTATTAGTGGGAGAAAAACTTTTTAGAACACTCTGTACAAAAATATGTACAGACCATGTGACTACAGGAAAAAGTTATCCTGGCTTCTTATGTTTTCGACGGTGCAAGCATATGTCGCCCGGTAAATAAACGGACGTTTATTGCATGCACAATTTGACATGGAAGTAATTACTAACATTTAGATTTCTACATAAAATACCGATTTCTAAGCAAAACAATAGAGTATTGACCTTTTTAGAGCCGTTTCATGAAGGCAGCCATTTTTGTTTTCCCACTCAGTGACGTTACATGTTTTCGATGGTTTTCATTGGTCGATATAAATAGCGATACGGGGTGGTTAAAAAGTCAATAAACACATTTTTTCTCAAAGTCGAAGTTCAGTCAGTGAGTTCAACGAATATTGGAAATTAAAACGCTGTTTTCACTAAAATACCTGACTGTCCACTTTTAACAGCAAATATGATGCACTTTCGGCAAGTTTTCGGTATTTCTTTCCATAAAAACTCAACAAACTATTCTTAAACATTGGTTTACTGTTCATTGTCACCCTTTCTACTGATAAATCTTGCTTTATCACTGTTTTACAAGTATGCTTTACTCAGATCATCAGCAAAATATGACCTGTCCTTACTATTTACCTGGGACTTGGTCTGAATTATTACTGGATTCTTAGAGAATTAGCGTAGTGAGGAAACACAATTTTGTGGTCTGACACCGTAAGAAAGTATTAGTGTGAGAAAAACTTTTGAGAACACCCTGTACAAAAATTTGTCCAGACCACGTGACTACCGGAAAAGGTTATGTCTACTGCAGACTTGCACATGTTTGTTTGAAGATTATTTGATGAAAAAAGTTTTTTCTTGGGTATTCTGTCGACACAAATTTTGGGAATAGCAATTCACCATGAAATATCAGTAAGTGACTTTGATATTGCTAGTTTACCAGTCGTAATTCCATTTTTTAACCGCCTGATATTTTTGTGACAACTAGCATCATTTGTTTACATTCAGAGGGGGCGGGGCTTAAATAAATCTAGCGTGATAATGACGCAATCTTGAGAAAATGAAAACCGTCGAAAACATAAGAACGTCGAAATCATAAGACGGCACGATATGTCTACTGCAGACGTATACGTATTTGTTTGGAGATTTTTCTTGGATATTTTGTCTACACAAACTTTGGGAATGGCAATTCACCATGAAATATTAGTAAGTGACTTTGATATTGCTAGTTTACCAGTCGTAATTCCATTTTTTAACCGCCTGATATATCTGTGCGGCAACTAGCATCATTTGTTTACATGTGGAGGGGGCGGGGCTTAAAAAAATCTCGTGTGATCATGACGCAATCTTGAGAAAATGAAAACAGACGAAAACATAAGACGACACAATAGTTGAATATTGGTTGAAATATGGTCAGATCCCGATGTGAGCTATATGTCAGATTTTTACGTCTAATCAGTTTGCAAATCCAACCAAAATCCAACGTTCATCCGATGTCGGGATCCTATGTATAAAAATGATGACTAGCTGACGTAAATTGTTTACTGGGGACTATCATGATATCATTACAGCAATAAGATTTTGGGAGACAATACACATCCCTAAAATTTGGAAGGGCTATACATCCTCTCATGGACTGTGCGAGACGGGGCCTAATCGAAAGTGTCTCACTGTCACAAACAGCCAGTCTAATTAGTTGGACTAGCTATGTCCGGTTATAAAAAGAAAGTAGGGAGTATGCTTCGATGAATCATCAAATGGAAAATTGCATCAATCTGATTGTCCGATTTAAGATATTTTTAAACTAGAAAACTTATATCTATTACACACTGGTTTGTATAGAATATAAAACGTTTATTTTACAATGTCTACCCTAACTTATAACAAAGATCGAAGCCTACATGAAGCGACCTTCACCTTACTTTTCATGAGAATTAGACATCACATTCGTTAAAATTTTCTATTATTAAAAAGATCAATTGAGTAAACATCTTACTGCTTCTCTGTCGACTGGTTTAGGGAAAAGATTTTTTCGCTTCCTGGGTGGTGAAACAATTCTTATTTCTGGGGCCACGTGAAACATATTAAATCCTTTAAGTCACTATATTTTCATTTTGAGGAAGGTCAATTTACAGCTGTCTGCTAAGAATAGGCTGGTTTGCGAATACTACCATTTGAAATCAATAATATCGATGGTTACGAAAAACGCCTGAAATGCCGAAACGCTTGGAAGTTACCGAACGCTCCAAAGTTGCCGAAAAACGCATTATAAAAGATTAATTCTATATTTTTATATGTAATATAGAGTAAAGTGATAGTGAGTTTTTGGCTGCAAATTACACACTGATATTCATTCCATAACAGAAAAAAAGTATACACAATATCTGATAATCTGTGAAAATTTCAACAAATAAAATTCAGAAATAAGTATTTTCAAGGACTTATAAATACGGTATACACAAGGGGCACAACGTACAGTAACTGTTAAGTACTGTAATCGAGAGAAATTGCTGTTTACTTCCAACATGGCGGATTTATGTGTAATTTTGGAAGAATTTGACAACGTTTTAGCTGGTAAGTAAATTTATTTACAGTTTCACACTTTAGAGCAATCATTTCTCTATCCAATGTTAAAAGCTCGACTGTGAATATTTTGTAGTTTCATAGAACACTCAACGGTTTTGTTGACAATTGGAGTGATGCTGAAAAATCCAACCCTTATTTTGATGATTTCTGGCTTTATTTTTCACATGCAATGGAACTGTAGCTATATCGGCATGCTTAAAAGGCAGTTTGTTTTTATTGGTCATAAGTCTGACCAATGTCAAATTGGATACGGCAGTAAATTTCAACTGTAAACACCACGATAACTGTTTATGTTCACTGTAAGCACCAAATCAACTGTTACATATATTTTATTACAATATATTTCAGCAACGTCAATTTATGTTTACGCTAGTTCTATCATTAAAGTAACATCGTCACACGAATATATGCTATTTGTATACTGTTTTAAGCAGAGCTAGGTGTTCAGTCTGGTCATAAGTTTCTTTATGTACTCACGCTGGCAAAAGTATGCTTTCTTTGCATTTTTGAGTGTGGAATAATGGCCTTTTCTAACGATATTTAAAATACAGTGAAATATCGGTATTTTTTAACATTCATCTATACTTAGTCTCGACCTGACTTATATAGTTATTATCAAAGTGTTT
This sequence comes from Lutraria lutraria, assembly GCA_964023205.1. Lineage (NCBI taxonomy): Eukaryota > Metazoa > Mollusca > Bivalvia > Venerida > Mactridae > Lutraria > Lutraria lutraria. The sequence goes on from OZ026841.1 coordinate 9,597,810, forward strand.
TGGGATCATGTAAACATTACAGTACTAGAAACCTAAATACAAACTTTAGTTTTTCAGATTTACAAAATAGATATATACTGAATATACATTGTATATGATAAAAAGTCGATCAAGTGCCGAAAATCGAAAAATATAAGGTTTCTCTGTCCCATTACATGTACAAAATAATATAAATACAGTCGAAATACACCGTTGTTCAAACCTTTGTTTTTTCCGTAAGTATCCCATAAAAGAGGGAATTGTTAATGAGGCTATATATCTTATCAATACTGCTACAGGTCATTTCTGTAAGATCATGTTCTTTGTTTAGATTTATAATTAGATCTGTTAATTATAAAATATTATCTCGAACGAGTTTACTTTTTACTAGCCCAATCCATAAGCTTGTGAGAGTACGTGCGTGCGCGTGTGAGGGAGGACCTTAAGGGGGTCAGCACAATTATCTTTAGTATCGTTGGTTTCCCTTGTCAATTTTCTTCCCAAAGTTGTAGCCGACTTTTTCATAAATTATTATTACACTCTTTTTTTTTCAGAAAATGTCGTCGTCAGAACAGACTACAAGTATACAATGTCCTACACACGAATGTGCAATATTTCGAAGGACGTTTGTCACAAATTGTTCTTTGAATCGTCATCCAAAACTTCATTCAGAAGCTAGTTACGACTGCTGACGGTGTGATAAAGTGTTTCCTTCAGACAAGGCACTCGCCCATCATGCAACACCAACAAACGTATGCTCAACAGAAGCACGTGTGCTGACAGTGTGGTAAAGACGACAAATCTAAGCAGTGGGTGTTCTTATTTGTTGCATGATCACACTGCAGTAACAATGTTGTATTAATTGCTGTATTTAAAGTTGACTATTTTTTCTATCTCAACTAGTTATGATTATATTCATTATTCAGGGAATGATGTTTGTTATTTCATATGATAATGAAACCTTTTTTATTTTTTGATCGATTAACAAATAATTTGAAACAAGAGTTCCGCGGTCGGAGACATATGCCCCCCAAACAGGGCCTTGACACAGAGTTATCGCTCAAACGTTTTTCAAACTCCATGACACAGTGACCTTGATCTTTGACCTAGTGACCCCGATTTCAATAGGGGTCATCTACTGTCCAAGGCCAATGCACCAGCCAAGTATCAGGCCCATCGGTCAATCCGTTGACGAGTTATCGATCGGAAACGGTTTTCACACTCAATGTCACAGTGACCTTGACCTTTGACCTAGTGACCCCAGTTTCAATAGGGGTCATCTACTGTCCAAGGCCAATGCACCAGCCAAGTATCAGGCCCATCGGTCAATCCGTTGACGAGTTATCGATCGAAACGGTTTCACACTCAATGTCAGAGTGACCTTTGACCTAGTGACCCCAATTTCAATAGGGGTCATCTACTGTCCAAGGCGAATTTACCTGCGAAGTATCAGGCCCATCGGTCAATCCGTTGACGAGTTATCGATCGGAAACTAACTGGTCTACCGACAGACAGACAGACCGACAGGCTAGCAAAACAATATACCCCCTCTTCTTCGAAGGGGGGCATAATAAAAAGTTAACAATAAACTTTGTTGTTTGTTTGTTTATTTTCTCTGCACACAATTGTAATAATGATCTGGAAAAAAAAGAATAATATCATCTTCACTTCTTGTAACAATATTATTCGCTAGAATTTAACAGCATGTACCACGTAATTAATTATTACTCGACATCTTTTCGATTGACGGTAGTGACGAAAATAAGCGTGGGTCCCGGCTTTCCTTGTAAAAGCTGTCAAAACGTTTAAAGTTGGGGAACAATGTGTACACTACGGTAGCGCTATGCACTGACCTGTGTTATTCTGCTCGGGGCATTATGGGTATTTGCAGGAACTACTTACAAAATGGAAATTATAAACAATAACATAGCGTGACGTCACCGTATGGTACACATTGGAGCCAAGCGTACTTCAACATTGCGTTTCATTGAATAATGAGTGTTATTGACGAAAGCATAAGAATAGAAATGGTACTGCGTATTCATTTTACATAACTAAACAAATTTGTTAATAACATACAACCGATATGGTTGTTTTGACATGTTTAATCCTTCCGCGGAACTATACCTTTAGCGTATGTATAACTATCTAAATGTAGATAGTAATCAGTTTTATGTATAGAGGTTAGCCCTACTAATTCGGCTTTCCGGTTGGCCGATTTTCGTGAACGAATTCGGAAGGGCCATCCTCTCAGCCTTACAAACATCTGCATATTTATGTGCGGAATTTAAAATTACTTCATATTTCTTCAATTACGTGTATAACTTACTTAATTCAATACAAATAACAATAATCTGCATGAATGTGCTTTAAAAAATCTGTGTTAAATGTCAAATTCGAAATATTAGACTTAAATTTTACGTCGCGTGAAAAAAACGGTACGAATGGACTTTAGCCTCATCCAGTTCCCCTCCGTACACAAATACCGTCGGACAGTTAATTCTATATTGATCTTTATAATGAGTACCTAGAATTAACTAAAGTGGACTGGAAATTAACTTGCCAACGTTTCGTTGACATGCCAGCTTATTTAAACGTGTACTTAAAATTATTTTGAGAGTAGGCAATGTTTACCATGACACCGGCATTTTACCGCCATTACGCTAGTTTCGTTTTCAGTTGGGAAATAGTGGGGAGAAACAAATCATTAATGCACCTTTCAGAAAAGGTATGTTGGAATAATTTATACTCATATGAGTATAGAAACATGTTTTCTACCCACGGAATGGTTCACTTTGGTCACATATATTGTAGTTATCGGGCCCAACGAGTTTTAATTGGGGATTTTCCGCACACAAATATGCAGATCTTTGGACGGAGCCAAGTCGAAAAATGTCTCGCCGTCACAAAGCAGTCTAATTAGTTGGACTAGTATAGAGGTTAGACAAACGTAGTGACGTCACGCTATGTATAGAACGGTTGGGGAACACAATTAACGAAAGCAAGGTTTCCGTAAAGCACGTGCAGATTAGAAGGAAAGCCGGGACCCACGCTTATTTTCGTCTCTGCCGTAAATCGAAAAGATGGCGAGTTCACTATCTTGGAGTATTTTATACACGCAATAAGGGAAAAAATGAAGATTTTTCTTTCGACAGATTTGCGTTGTTTGATGTGTGAAATTGAAAAATAACGTCTGTAAACGTATAAAAATCACGGAATCGAGTACCCATGCTTTCGTCAACCTTGTATACGTAATTGGAACGGACAGAATGAACTCCTCTTGGCATATTAGCGATGCCACCGATTTTTCCTTTTTTGTGTGGCTTTCGTATATCGAAGTCATGGCTCCTGAAAAAAAAAGAATGAAAATGACACATGATATCAGTAAAATGAATAATAATACGAAATTGTTGGTGTTTCTGTTGATAAAAATTGCGAACATAACATTTCTTTTTTTATTATTTTATAAAAAGAGTAGATCTAATTTGTCAATATTAGATATTGCAACCAATTTACCTAATAGCAATGCTTTCAGCGCATGTTTTTTTAAAAATAATATTGACTTATTACTATAACATGAAGTTTCAAACGAAAAATCGTTTTGATAGAATGTATTTAGTATGATTAAAATAGAACTAGTATTTATAAATGAAAATTGACGTTGTTGAAATATTGTATTAAAAATATGTAACAGTTGATTTGGTGCTTACAGTGAACATAAACAGTTATCGTGGTGTTTACAGTTGAAATTTACAGCCGTATCCAATTAGACATTGGTCAGAGTTATGACCAATAAAAACAAACTGCCTTTTTAAGCATGCCGATAGCTACAGTTCCATTGCATGTGAAAATAAAGCCACAAATCATCAAAATAAGGGTTGGATTTTTCAGCATCACTCCAATTGTCAACAAAACCTTTGAGTGTTCTAAGAAACTACAAAATATTCACAGTCGAGCTTTTTTGGATAGAGAAATGATTGCGCAACAGCATGCGCATATTTCTAAAATGTGAAACTGTAAATAAATTTACTTACCAGTTACCAGCTATATCGCATAAAATTTACCGAAACCCTGATATGGAGAAAATAAGTCGAATTTGTGTGCTACGTGACCAAGCGCTGAATAGGGCGGTGCAAGTTTCATCAGTTTTATTACGTCATCCTTAACCGTGCAATAAAGTAGGCGGAGTTTAAACTACGAGATTGCGTCATTCGAACCAGGTCGTATAGCATAAGAATTTCCCATGGTTTTCGCTATTTTTGTTGAATTTAATGCCCGTTTACAACAGAATTTCAGTCAAATACAAACGGGCAGTCCATCTTGTCATCGTTCCTTGGTAGTAGTACCAGGTTCCATGGTTGTAATAATTACTCATAAATACATGTAGATACATGAATCTTACATCATCATAATCAACCTGAATGTGCATTTTATAAATCAATCAGCACCTTATAATTTTATGTATTCAACAATAATACGCTGAGAATGGAATGGATTTGATGCTCAGAAGTCGATTGTAAGTTGTATAACATCTGGGCCGGTGCTAGACACCACACTTAATTGCAAGGTGTTCCGATATCTAAGCCGGACTGGAATTAAACATGTGCAAGAATCCAAGAAGTTTGGCAAGAAACAGAACGGTCGAAAACTGTAAATAACGCTGCATAGGCCTAATGGACCAAATTGAAAGAATGGTCAAATAGTACGAAACATTAAATCATGCATTTCTGGGTATTGACAGGTAGTTGTATTTAGACAACTACCTGCATGGTATTGATAGTTTATATAATAACAGGTAGTTGTAGTTAATACAACTACCTGATAATAACTAAGACAATACCAGTTCCTCAAGAATAAAACAATCATAGATCTAGAATTCGTCGTAAGCTAAGTGAAAATCCATTGTTACAGGTAAATGTTGGCTCTTGTTAACGCATATAAAGCACACTGAATGCTTTCTTTTTCAATTTCCCTCTGAACGTACTTTGTGGGCGGCGTCAAATTACATCTATTGTGATGATTGACAGTTTTCGTCGAGACAAAACATGCATACGTGATAGTCCAACTAATTAGACTGCTTTGTGACGGCGAGACAGTTTTCGACTTGGCTCCGTCCCGCACAGTCTAATAAAGATCTGCATATTTGTGTGCGGAAAATCCCCAATTAAAACCCGTTGGGCACGATAACTACAATATCTGTGACCAAAGTGAACCATTCCATGGGTAGAAAACATGTTTCTATACTCATATGAGTATAAATTATTCCAACATACCTTTTCTGAAAAGTGCATTAATGATTTGTTTCTCCCCACTATTTCCCAACTGAAAACGAAACTGGCGTAATGGCGGTAAAATGCCGGTGTCATGGGAAACATTGCCTACTCTCAAAATAATTTTAAGTACACGTTTAAATAAGCTGGCATATCAGTGAAACGTTGGCAAGCTAATTTTCAATCAACTTTAGTTAATTCTAGGTACTCATTATAAAGATCAATATAGAATTAACTGTCCACATTTACTTAAACAACCACATACTGAAGTATATAAAACCTTGTTGCAGTTGTCTCCCTTGAGTAATGACCAGGCTAGACACATGCATAATTTAGATAAGGCATAATAAGAGCAAGCACATCAACATGGGCAGTACAATATTACTTATTATTAGGAAAAAAGTTACTACTTGCATATAAAAAGATGAATGATAGAATGGATGTATGGACATCACAATATGTATATACACATAAAAACTGTGTAGATGGTTGCTGATCTTGACCAGTGGTCTAAGATATGCCTTAAGATGGAAAAGGGTAAAAAACTGAAGAGGAAAAAGAACACAAAAGTGCGACTGATAAGAAATATTTAAAAAAATCTATTATCCCCCAAAATCAGATTTTGGAAGAACTGATCAGCAACTATCTCACAGAGCATGGAAATATAGTATTACAAATATATAAATCCACTGTGTTCATATACATAGTAATGAAAAATAATCAAGACTGACATACATACAAAGCAGTGTAAGCAAACATAACTACTTGAGTGAAAGCAAATAACTATGAGGGGTAACATGACAAAAAAACCCATATGGTATAAGGAACAAAGATAAACATTTCTGACTAGCACAACAGGAACATCTGCTACTCTCTCAGTCCCATGAGCTGATCAAGCTCCGAAACTGGCTCAGCTCCGTGAATTCTCTGAAGTGCTGGGGGGGGGGGGGGGGGGCGGCGAGTTCCAGAGTCTGGGAGCCGCAGAGCGGAAAGAGTTCAGACCGTATCTTGTGCTTCTTACCTGAGGAACTTTTACTTTATTACTATATCTAAAAGAATAAGAACATTTCTTTAATTCTACCAAATCATGTAAGTATAGGTTGGTGACTGTTTATTGATTATTTTAAAAGTTTCAATTGCCATACATCTTAATCTCCTAATCTTAAGAGTTGGTAGGTGAGATTTCTTAATTTAGATGTATTTCATAATCTGATGTATAGTCATTATAAATGAATCTTAGAGCTCTTTTTTGAATGTTTTCAATCTTTTTTGTATTTGCTACTCCACAAAAGTGCCATGTTAGAGGACAAAAATTGAAATTGGATAGGATAAAAGAGTAGTAGATATTAAGTTTACCTAATTTGCAGAGGTTTTTGCCAATGCGTGTTTTAATACATTTAGTTGTCTAGAAGCTTTTTTGCATAAATTTGTTAAATGAGAGTCAAAATTTAGTTTAAAATCTATGGTGACCCCAGTAGTTTAACATCATCTTCACAATTTATTATGTTACCCGATAGATTAAAAGAGAGATTGCATTTTTTAGATTTGTTGCCAATGGCTACTGCCTAGAACTTATCAGGGTTTGCCTGCATTTTATTGTCAGAGAACCATTTTATCAGGGATAAGCTATCTTGTTCTAAGGCAGATTTCAGTGAGTTAATATCATAACCTGTACTTGATAAGGTGTTATCATCAGCATAGTTGTATAATTTGCTTCTGTTAACAAAATGAAAAATGTCATTTAGGAAGATATTAAATAAGACCGGACCTAGTATTGAGCCTTGGGGAACACCTTTGTATATTTCTTGGAAGTCACTTTTGAAAGGCCCTATTTTAATGCATTGTTTCCTATTATCTAGATAACTTGTTATTAAATTCACAGATTTATTAGAAATACTATAGCTTTTTATTTTTAGAGTAAGTAGATCATGAGGTAGGCAATCGAAGGCTTTAGATAGGTCCATTAATACAGCTGCAATATATTTATTTTCACCCAGAGCCTGTTAATTTCCAATCTTCAATTAACCATAAAAGAGCTGTTTGGCATCCATAGCCTGATCTAAATGCTGACATATATGTATTAAAATGATGGTAAAAAAACTGGGTTAATTGTGTATTTATTGCTCTTTCGAATATTTTGGTAATGGTTGGTAGTATGCTGACTGGGCGATAATTTCCTTTCTCAGGTGTGCTCTTTGTATGTAATTGAGTAACCTGTGCGATTTTGAGATTTTCTGGGAAATAGATGTTTCAAATGATTTGTTTACTATAACTGTAATAGGTTCTGAAATGGAAGGTTTAGCTAGTTTGAATAATTTGGGCGAGATGCCGTCGAAACTGGTAGCTTTTTTAATGTTCAATTTGTCTATCTGTTTTTCTATGAATGATGATTCAACAGGATGGAAATTTAGTTAAATTGTGATAATGCTACGATGGTTTTCATCTACATGTACTGGTATTGAGTCATTTCCAATGTTTTGTGCTACATTAACAAATTAATTATTGAAAGTATCACAGACCTGTAATTTTATTTCCCTTATTTATTAGGCAGTGTTTAATTGTAGGCCAAAAATCAGCTGATTTGCAGCCACCAACACAACGATCTATGAAATATTTATTCATCGACTTTCTTCTAATGCTGGCTGCTACATTTCTCTGCTTTTTATAATTTCCCCAATTTTTTGAGGTTTTACTTTGTTTATATTTATTTAGTAGCATTATCTTTTTATAGATTGCATGTTTAAGACTTTTGTTCATAAATGATGCAGGGTGTGATAAGGCACGCTTCTTTTTTATATAGGGGCATGTTTATTGGCAGTATCAATAAAGATATTATTGAAATCATTGTACATTTTGTTTATATCATTATGATTTGTGTCTAAGTTTATAAGATTTGAATTTATGTCATAGTTAAAACTGTCTACATTAAAATGCTTGAAACTTCTGTAAGAGCAAAATGTACTTTTAGCTTTTTGAGACTCTTGTTTAAATTGCACACCTATAAAATTATGGCAGTCACTCAAGCCGCAGTCTAAATTGCATGTATTTCCTAGTAGAGATTTCTTATTCGTCAGTATAACATCTATTAGTGTTGGGTTTACCTTATTTGAGTAGCAAGTTGGTTCTGAGATAATATTTTCTAGATCAAAGATACCACACAAATTTGTTAGAGTCTGGCATTTGTCCACGACTGGCATATTGTAGTTAAGGTCACCAATTACCATGATATTATCATATTTACCACTGGCTTAATCCATAGTTTAGTCAAAGTCGTTATGAAATGTTGTGTTTAATGTTGATGGAGGCTTGTCACTAAGATTAACCATTTACATTTATTGAAATTTACCTCTATACCAATAGATTCTATTTCTCGAAATTCTAAGCTTTGTTTTCTCTCTCCATCAATGTCTGATCTCAGATAAGCAATGATACCACCACCATGTGCATTTCTATCAGCTCTACACATGTGATACTTGTCTACTGAAAACTGAGAATCAGGAAGAGTCATCAATTTTTGTTTTAATGAGAAAAAGGAGATCAACAGAGTTTGTTGTATACTATAGAATTTATTTCAAAGGCTGTTTATATTTAGATAACCACAGATAAAACGCCTAGGATTCTGTTTTCTCAGGTTTTTAAGTGGTTCGAAATGATCAATGTCTATGTCACAATTAGCTGAGTTGAAAGAATCATCTATAGAATGGAAGGATTGTTCAACGTAACTATCAGTAAAGTGAAAGTTGTTGCATCTATCACATAACCATGGATCATCACTGAGTGAGAGTTCGTTATACTCGGTTGATGCAACATTAGCACACCTAGCTAATATGCCATCAGTGGTAGCAAGTTTCACAGAAGATAGCTCTGTGGTTCTTTGCCACTGGTTTATAGCATCCTCCACATGGACCTGGATGTGTCGCTATGTCGCCACATAACATGATGATATATAATTTAAGACAGTTTTTTAAAGAGATTGGTCGTGTTTTAACTCTCCTTGAATGACGATGGTAATACAGTATATATAAAATGTTGATACCAAAATCATTGTTATTGACGTATCTGGTTGGATAAAGTGACTGCGACCTATTCCCGGCTGGTTCGGGTTTGTACAAATACTGGTTCAGCAGGTTTGGTTCGATTATGTTACCATCCACATGAAAAAGTGTAGTTCTATTATCTAGATAGAAGGAAAAAGGTTCGTACTTGGGCAGACTCCAGTTCCATTTACCTGGTATTGTTGGTACTCATAGTGACCACATACAAGCTTTGTCTAATTAAGAATTTCTTATAAATTTATGGAACAATAGTGTTGTAGATTAAAACAATTTATTGTTATAGGAATACCGCACAATATTATAAACTCATTCATCGATGTATATGTTGTAAATAAATGAACATTTATGAAAATCAGCCCCTCAAGCAATTTGCTTGATAGATAAATTTAGCTACTTTATTTAGTATACTACTTTGTGAACTGTTTAAAAGGAGTTTTAACTTACTTAAATTTGGCCAATGACAGTAGTATTTTGGTAAATATAGGTTAATCTTAATTGTCTATAAAACGGACATACTAACAGGAATTTCTATCAATTTGTCTGTGTCTCCCTTCTTCGATCAGTAAATTATGTGCAGAACATCGAAATCTGGATAGTGCAATTCTATGACAATCATTCTTAATACAACTCAAATACTTTTCAAACTCAAAACAATTCTTAAATATACAATATGTTTCTAATTTACGTAATTCTCTAAGCTCAGAAAACCAATGCTGTAAATATTGATCATAAATACTTCTAATTACACTCTGAATCTGCATATTAGATACATAATTATTATCCCACAAATAAGAAAATCCTAAGTCATCTAGTAGTTGTTTAATGCTTTTAGCCCATTTGTTAATGTACTCTCCGAATTCATCACGTTGATTAAAAAGTTTATAGACCAATGAGTCAGGAGTTTTCATAATTCTAAACCAGTACTTAATCAATCTAGTTCTACGAATAATAAACATTGGAACTCGCCCGAGTTCCCCATAAATAGTGGCATTAGCAGTCTGTAGTCGGCCATTCAGAATGTATTTGAGAAATTTAAGATGTATTCTTTCTATATCAGGAGCCTTATGAAAACCCCATATTTCGCAACCATAATTGATGAAACCATAGAGTCAAATAGCTTTATCTTATCAACAATTTCAAGAGCTAAAGTATCAAACAATGAATTAAGTGAAAAAAGAGCTTTCATAGCTTGCTTTGATAATGACTTCTGTGCTTGGTAATAGCTACCGTTGGATGATAGTGTTACCCCAAGATACGTAAATTTAGTGACTAGGTCAAGCTTATGATGATCATAATAAAAATCTATGTTTTCTGGCCTATTACCCTTTTTACAAACCATAACAACAGTTTTATCAGTGTTTACTTTTATACCCCATTTGCTACAGTAAGCATGTAAGTTATCTAATACTATTTGCAACCCTTCTTTAGTATAAGACATCAGCACAGTATCATCAGCAAATAGAAGTAAAAACAACCATAATTCGTCTATATTAAATGAGTCAATAGTTCCATCATATAAAGCATCATACATATCATTTATAAAAAATAAAAATAATAATGGTGACAACGGCTCGCCTTGTTTAACTCCATTTAAACTATCAAATTGTTTTGTTAATTTTCCATTCACTCGTACACATGTTTTAACACTTTCATAAATTGTCTGCAACATATTAACAAATTTGGTAGATACTCCACTCTGTAATAATTTGTACCAAATACCATTTCTATAGACAACATCGAAAGCTTTACGAAAATCAACAAATGCACAATATAGTTTTTTATTTTCTTGTGAAATTACTTTATCAATAATCGAAGTTAAAACAAAAATACAATCACTGGTGCTTTTATCTTTACGAAAACCAAACTGAAAGTCATTTAGTAAATGATTATCTTCGGCCCATTTTCTAAGTCTTATATCTAGTAATGTTGAGAAAATTTTTGCAAAAATGCTACTTAGAGTAATACCTCTATAATTATTTACATTATTTACATCACCTTTCTTTGGCACGGGAACAATAATACCCTTAGTCCAGCTTTCTGGATATTTACAATATGAAAACATGTAATTAAATAATTTACATAGTAATGGTGCAATAACATTTTTACATTCAAGAAACATTTCGGGAATTAAACAATCAATACCGCCGGATTTACCTCTTTTCAAAACTGATATTGACTTCAAAATTTCATCAATAGTAAAAACAGAATCGAGTTGAGCATCATTAATGCTTATATCACTATTTAAAACTTGTTCAACATCATCATTTGAAAATTCGTCACCTTCTGAAAACACAGCTTTAAAATGATCGAAAAATTCATCCGCACTAATACCGCTGTCTTTGTGTTTATTTGATTTTAATTTTCTTATTTCTTTCCAAAATTTTTGTGGCTGCTAAGAAGCCAGATTATGCAAATTTTCCTTTTGTTTGGCATTATAAGAACTACGCGCCTTACGCTTCGCACATCGATACCTACGTCTTTTTTCAACAAGTAAAACGCGATTACAGTCCGATTTACATTTTTCATATATTCTATTCATAAATCATGTAATTCACGTCTAGCCGCTTCGCATTCTTTTGTATACCATGGACTTTTAAATTTACGGCTTTTTTTCGATTGTGTAAACTTAAATGATCTCCCAAAAATATTATAAGCTTTATCGTAAATAACTGAAGAAAATTGATCTATACCCGTATTAATATCCAGATCATTCGAAATTATTCTGTCAACAATATCCTCTAGATTAAATATCTCATTTTCAATCGAAATTTTATATTCAGAATTTTTCTCAGCATTCCAAATAATTTTGTCAACACTTTGTTCCTTTTCATTGGGAACACTCTGTTTTTTATTAATAGACAGATTGATTTGTATAGGCAAATGGCTCGAACATGTATATAAATCATGTACAATAAAATCACTAATAACATGAAAGAAATCGTAAGACATTAGTACATAATCAATCAAGCTTTTACCTGTACTTGACAAAAACGTATAACTACCAATACCCGCATCATCTCCAATACGACCATTAACAATCTTTAAGTCACTACTTAAACAAATATCAAGCAACTTATTACCAGAAACATTAACAGATTTGTCCATTGAAAATCTATGAGGAATATTGGATGTAAAATCATTGTTATCATTTTTATCTATTGCTGAAATATATTCATCAAAATGTTCATTATCATGCAAAAAATCAGACCGTTCGCCGCATCTAGCGTTCAGGTCACCAATCACTGAAACTTTTCCGTATGTAAGATATTTTCGAATATTTTGTTCAAGTAACTAAAAAAAACCAACTTCATGTTACATATAATACACAGAATTACTCGGTGGAATGTACACAAAACATATATACAGATCGTCCTCAAAACAAAAAAAGGTTTTTGAGAATTTTACCCATATAAAACCATTATTATCAATTTCTGTTACAGAAATTCCTGTTTTTAAATGATCTTTATACATTAGACAGATTCCACCATGTCCTCGTTTTGATTTCAGACTTTCAGCTCTCGGTACATACAATGATTCATACCCTGTAAATGATAATATTTCTTTACTCTTTTGCCATGTCTCGCTTAAAAATATTATGTCAAAATTTTGTATTAAATTCAAAAAGTCTTCATCATCTTTACAAGTATTTAACCCACTATAACATTCCATGATATAATACTGAGATTATCACACTTTTCTCTCTCCCTCTATTTGGAATTGTAAAGTTCATTGTTAATGTAGAGTTTGTCTCTAACTAGCACAGCCCGTTTTCCCTGGTTCCTGGCTTCCATCATCACTGGTATAAGCTGTTTCCGACGATCCTTCACTTCCGGTGGATATTGGTCTGACACATTGTATTTGGTATTCTTCAATGCGATACGCTTGAGAGAATTTTTAATTATTGATTTTGATTCGGAATCGAATTTAGCTACTATTGGCCTAATTTTGCCAGTTACCAATTTACCAACCCTATGTGCGCGTATGATGTTAATTTTGGATCGGGAATCCTTGATGCGTAAAATTCTTTCACAAAATGTAAACACCTTCTGAACACAATTTTCTTGCTCACTTCCATCCATGAATTGATCAGAAGCGGGGACTTCCGCTCTACCAGAACTCATAGCTCCTATTGGCTATTCGGGACTGCTGGATAAATGATCCATTGATAAGGTATCAGGTTCTTCCGTGACGTCTGTTGCTGACGACGAGCTCGGTAATGCAGGATTGAATACACCCCCTTCGGTTATTCCAAAAAACAACAGATTATCTCTCATGGAACGACATTTTAGATCAATGATGTTTTCTGTACATGTTTCATTGGCTAATTTCAAATCTGCACTTTCCGTAGACAAGCGTTTAACATCATTCTGCAACCTTGAGATATCCTGCTTGTTTGCACTGGAACAAGACGATACATTCTCATACTGTTCACTAACAAAATTGTGACTGCGTTCGATATCATTCATTTTTTTGTCTAAACTATTTAAACTGTCCGTTATTTTCTCAACTGTAACTTGGATTTTATTCAACTGACTTAATTTTGTATCCATACTATCTAACGCTGAATAATTCCCTGTAGCATATCTGTATTTAAATTGTTCATACATTGAGCACTTGCAGCTTGTTGTTATTGAGGTAATACCGGAGATGTCTGATTCATCATATACGGCGACGGTGGATGATACATAGGTGGAAACATGAAGGGCTCACCAATTTGACCAATCGGTGTTGGAGTTGCTACCTGCTGGAAACCGGGAGACTGAATATTTTGCTGAGTGCTTGAGTTTGCCGCCATCTTTCTTTTAGGTTCTTTGCTGGTGTTTGTCGGCGAAATGATATCTTTTTTTCTTTTTCTTGTCATCAGAGATGAAAAAGTATGGTTATACTACAAGTGCAAAACTAGTTCCACAATAGGTTATTCATTAATAGCAACAATACAGTACACTTTTGTTCTATTTAAAACAAGGAACAAATACGCCCCAGCATGTCCAATACAACTTCCACTCATGCGTGACCGCTCTTTGAGTAGCGTGATGTTATGTATTTTGATAGCCAATCAGTTTATGTCAACGTGTCCGTAATGTTTCTATAAATAGCACAAATAATTTCACCATTTCAATAAACCTATCAAAGTCTTACTTAGCAGTTTGTCCTCCCAATATATTCCTTAGAACTATGTAATCCTTTAACACTTTTACACATGTGCACAAAATTTTAGTTCATGAATTTGTACAAAACGTTAGTATTTTATTTTTTTTATCACTCCACAAAAATACAGCTTTTCCTATGTCCAGGTGCGTATACATCTATAAGGATCTATAAGGATACTTTTCTCATTTGTAATTAATTTATAATCGCCTTTATGTCTATATTTTATTGCAATTGCGAAAAAATATAATCTCAAAATAACGGGATAATTGCTTTGTTAGATGCGATTTGAAGGTGTTATAATGTTATGATGTCGCATCATCCTTGATTTTTATTGTGTAATTACTAATTAGCATTATGACAATGCATTGATTCAAAATCAAACAGCTTATTATAATTTCATTAAGCTTTCATTTGTTTCGACAAAGATATTGTCATGGACTTTCTCGACCGGGCCATGAAAACAATCTTTTTTTACTCTTGGTTATATGATGATTGGTTATGAGCCTTTCTTATCATGATGCAAAAAGTGGCTAATTTAACGTCTTCACATCCGTTATATGTGTACCGGACTATGAAAAAGCATTGATTATAATCTTGTTAATTGTCACATCAGGGTGTAATTGACTGTAGTAGGGTATTGATGAATATTATAATTGGCACCTTTAATGGCACAT
This sequence comes from Lutraria lutraria, assembly GCA_964023205.1. Lineage (NCBI taxonomy): Eukaryota > Metazoa > Mollusca > Bivalvia > Venerida > Mactridae > Lutraria > Lutraria lutraria. The sequence continues at coordinate 9,612,939 of OZ026841.1, forward strand.
CTGCGACGAGCTGTTGTTACAGTATTAAATTTTGTACAATAACTTGTTTATGTTACTGTTTAATAAAACCATTTTACAGGTATAGCGAATCCAATATACACTGACCTCCGAGATTTTCAAACTCAACTAAAGTACATGCACTTAAATTACTGTGATCAAGAATTTTTTCTGGAGAGGCAAAAATCATGAGAACGATAGTAATTAAATATTAGACAAGTTCTAATTCTGTCTGACTAAAAAGCCAGTAAAATAACATATAATATAGATCGACTATTCTATTAGCAGAACCAGGGATGCTATATTACATAATTAGTATAATATCCCTGGCAGAATCTTTAAAATTAGCAAAGCATTATAAAAAATCCGGAATGGACCGACCTATGGAAAAACAGTATATATCTATACATAAAGAGTATATAATATTTTATGGATTAACAGTTATTTGATTATGAAATAGAAAAGTCAAAATACAATTGTGTTTCGGCTTTGTGTATTTTATTGTCTTTGAAACGAGCTATGGATGGTGAATAAAATGTTGGTCTAACTGTTAATACTTTACATGTGATTGTTTTTAACCATTTTAATAATTTTTCGTGAACTATATCAATACATTTGTCGTTATAAAAGCGTTAAATTTCTTTATCGTACACCGCCATATATATGTATATAGCCATTATAAATGTTACGTGATTTCTGATTGGTTAATATTGTTTATAGTCGGTTTTATAGTGACATGGCGGTTTATTTATGATAAAGAAATTTCTATTCAAAAGTTTAAATCCCGATTTCCCGAATATTTGCGTCTTCTGTAAGAATTTGTGTATCTGTATTAATGTATTTAATTGTTCTTTTTAGGACATACTAGTCAATTTCGCATACGATCGACTGACAATCTTGCATTAGTATGTGAAATTAGTCCATTTTGGTGTGGCCGCATTTTTTCCGAACAGACGAAATCGGGTCAAATTCTAGCGTTTCTTGTTCCATTTCTCAGTAACGGATTAGTCTAAGGAATTTAGTTTTGGTCTTATTTTGTGCAAATATATATACCTGAAACCGCTGCAAACTTTGATTTGAAGAATTCGTCCGTATTGCTTTATAATTTTGTGTTTTGTGAAAGTTGTGCTCATTCACCGAAACGAAGAGATATACGCCTTCTTATAGTATATATACCAGTTGAATGCTATGAATGGGGTCGAATTTTAGGACAATTTTATTTTTCATTTAAGGTTAATATGGGTTAAGTTATTTTGTTTATGTAGAATTTATTGCAATTTTACCATCACAGGTCCGTTACTTCTGCCTGTGCCCGCAATGTGTACACTATGGTAGCGCTCATCGTCGGATACCCACAGTCGTTGCCTCCGCTCCGCTACGTACATCTCATGTACGTAGCGGAGCGGAGGCAACGACCGTGGGTATCCGACGATGGGTAGCGCTATGCTAATATATACTTCTAAAGACAAACGCAGTGACGTCACGCTATGCACCCGTGATACAGTCAATAAACTGGTACCTTCTCTTGAACAGATGCTTCCCGGCTTCAAATAATCGATTGCCTACTATCACTAGAATTATTGAGGGTAATTTTGTTGAAAATATCCAGTTTCAGTTTTGTACACATTTGACAGTAAACTAAATCTGGTTTCGATTAAAAGTAGATGGCAAACAAACGGGCAGTTTGAAGAAGCATTTTAAATTAAGTCCATGGCGACAAAAAAGATCTTTACTATGTTCTTACTACATGTATATCAACAGGGGCGCACGCTTATAAAGAAAAATAATAAAAAAGAATGAAGTTATCATCTCTTTTGATATTCCCTGATTAGAATAATATTGTCTTACAGTGGAAATCATGGTCACACCGCGCTAAGTCATGTCAATCAAGTCATGTAACACTTGATCATAACAGGACAATGTAAAATGTGGGCAAAAATATAACTAGGAAATGGAGATTTCAGACGGCAAAATGGACATTTGAGATGGCAAAATAGTGATTTTTAAAATGAATTTTTGCGATCTAGCGAAATGGAGAATCGTGATGGCAAAATGGAGATTTGAAAAGGCGAAATGGAGATTCCCATAGACAAAAAAGAGATTTATTCAGCATTTCAGGAGAATTTTACTCCTAAACATAAGCTGGCATAAAAATGAATATTGATAAAACATTATTATTAACATTATCACACAGTTAGTACAGTATGAAGTTGATAGTAAACTCTTACCTCCACTTCCTGTTCACGGTAAAAACACATCTGACTCTTAAAACTTCGTAATTATATGTAATAATAGAGTTAGTATCTCCTGCATTAATTATGAGTTAACTCTTTAAATAGCGGTGTGGTTGAGTGTGCTAGAGGTCCTGGGTTGAAAGAATTCTTAAAATGCCCTGAATTCAGTCAAACGGGCTGTTTATAATTCTGTTTTGATAATAATTCATTTTTGTTGAAGTTGTTTTCAATAAAGGGCGCTTTTGTTTGCAACAAACCAGGTTTGGTTTCTAACTGGTTTGTCAAACTGTCCGTTGGTTCAGTAAAACTGGTTTGAAACGAAAAAAAGTTTTGCCATTTGTTTAAAAGAAATCTCGAACCGGATTGTCAAACCTTCCAAACTACCCCCAGAGGCGGTTTGGTCGGTTTGATGCGTCCGAAATTACATGCAGTTGAGCGCGCGGAAATGGCCGACCGTGTTGACCTTTACCGAAACTCTCAATACACAATTTCTTATCTGATCTGATAAGCTACGGTCAGAATTCCACCTTACGATTATCAATGGACATTTTTTAAATCTAACGTTTTTCTTTTTATCTTTTTACTGCAAAGAGAGCAATTTCAACCATATACCCGGCCTATTCAATATATCAACCACATTTCCAAATATGACATCCTAATCAGGGAATAACAAAAGAGATAATAACTTCATTTTTTCTTTGCAAGCATGTGTTCCTGTTAATGTATCGAGAACAAAGTAAAGCTCTTTTCTGTCGCCATAGAGATTAAAATGCTTCTTCAAACTGCCCATTTATTCGCCCCTCAGTTTAAATCGAAACCAGTTTTGGTTTATTGTCCAACGTGTAACCAAAAACTGTAACCTAAAACCTAAACTGAAACCGGATATTTTCAACAAAAGCGCTCAAAGATGTATTATGCAAACCCATCTCGCAAATACGTATTTCATTTCGCGAGATCGAGTGCGATCCGTTCTTTATATCTATCCAGTAGGCGGAGTTACGGTTAATTGGTTTCCTCGCTCTGCTAGTGTCTTTAAGCGATACACATGCGTATAGTAGCGATGCGCACTATTTATTGTCTTTGTGAATGAACCTTTTGTGCGGATGAATACTGAACTATTCAACTCAATAGTTTTACTGTTTGAAATGCCAAAACAATGTAATAATTCAAAATAAACATAACCCTGCAATATATCCAACGTGTATCATACCTGCAATCGGTAGAGTTATACAACCAATGGTACTATTTTCAACGCTAATGTATAACAATGACAATATTTATTTGACATAGTGGCCACCGGCCCAAAATCAACATAAATTATTTGACACATATGTACATGTATACATTACAAATATAAGATACAAACATAAATGCAACATAATTTACATGCATACACGCATATATATTATATCAATGGGAAAAACAAGAAATGAATTTAACATATTTGGAACACAAATACACACACTTACATTTATATATACTAATTTACATCAATGTGATACAAAACAATTCAGTTATACAAGTATTACCTAAATGTTCAATGTCAATTTGTAGATGATAATATACGTTTCCTTTCAATAAACCCATAGTAAACATACATAGCAAGGTTTTTTATAATATTTTCATTTCTGTTGCTCATTAATATGTTGAATGATTGCATACACACATGTAATATTTTGGTGCAATATATTTAGATCTTAATTGTGACAAACTTGGACACACTAATACAAAATGTATTTCATTTTCCACCCCGGAACCACATAGCTTACATATACGTTCATGTCTTGGAATATTTTCGTAACGTCCTCTTTCAATTTCAAGATCATGCGATGAAGTACGTAAACGAGCTAAAGCACTTCGAAATTTACGCACATTTAAAACATCTAGGTATGTTTCATGAACAATAGAACTTTTGTACATTTGGTATAAATACAGTTTAGCACAATCATGAATATTTGTGGTCCATTCTTGTAAATACTGGTCAGTCAGTCTAATAACAAACTGTTTGACAAATACATTTTCATTTAGCACATGCTGGTTTTCCCACACATAGTCCATACCATTTGATAACAACAAGTGTTTTACGCTGGTGACCCAATTTCTTTTACCATGTTCTGACAGATAATATAACATATTGTAACATTTCTTTACTAGTCTATCATCAGATAATTTGATTATTCTGCACCAGTATTTGATAACACGTTTTGCAGACAAAATGTACATGGGATGTCGACCACAGTCTCCTAAAACAGCAGCATTTGTGGTACGCTTATTTACACACATGTAACGTTTACAGGCATAGTTATGGATTATTTCAATAGAAGTATGTCGTTGAACACCCCATATTTCAGCACAATATAATAGAACAGGCACTATTTTTGTGTCAAAGGTGTTAAAAAAGGTACTACGTGGTAATTGGCCATATCTATACATTTTTGATAAAATGGATACAAGAACACGTTTAGCCTTACAAGCTTGATCACTCGCCATTCTGAAGAAAGATAACTGGTTTGTAAAAGTTGTCCCAACGTATGAAAAGTTATTTACTATCTCTAGCACATGTCCATTGTATGTCCATCTTTCATGCCTTGATAATCATCCACCTGATTTAAAAACCATCACTTTGGTTTTGTCAATGTTAACCTTGACTAGCATATTGTCACAGAAAGTTTGTAAAAGATTAAGGTGTCGTTGGAGACCGATTATCGTATCAGCAGCCAACGCTAAGTCATCCGCAAACAGAAGACACAATACTTGCGTAATATCCGGAAACAGCTGTATCCCACGAGAGCCTGACTGTTCATACATTTTTACGAGTTCATTTATGAAAATTACAAATAGTATAGGTGACGCCATGCATCCTTGTTTAAGACCAATCGGACAATTGAACGAGTCTGTTAAACCATCGGAAGTTCTTACACATGCTTGAACTGATTCATATATTGCAGTCATAGATTTGAGTAAATTACCTCTGAAACCATTTTCTATGCAAATCATCCATAATTTATCTCTATGTATCATGTCAAAGCATTTCATAAAGTCTATATATGCAACATATAGTTTACCACGCGGTCTAGACAATTGCTTATTAATAATAATTAATAATAATATTAATAAGTATAAAGACATTGTCAGTACAATGTAGTGGAATAACCCTGTCTAAAACCTGACTGTTCCTCACGAATTTTATTGTAAACGTTTACGTAGAAAGTAATACGTCTGGTCAAAATACTTGTGTACAATTTACCGCAAATATCCAGCAATGAAATACCGCGATAGTTTCCAGGTACATTGATATCACCCTTTTTGTGAAGAGTTATTATTACTGCCTTGCACCATGATTTTGGGAATTCTCCTGATTTGTACAGTCGATTGAACATTTTGTTTATGATATGAATGAATATATCAATTCCATGTATAAAGAATTCAGGAATGATGTTATCTTCTCCTCCTGCTTTACCGCGTTTCAAAGACTTGACAGATTTCAATATTTCTTCATCAGTTATCTCTGAGTTGAATATACTGTCTTCAAGCTCATATCAAGTTCTGTTTCTTGTATATTATCTAAAATATCGTATGCATCACTATTGTCTATGTCAGAGCAAAACAGCTGCTCAAAGTGGGCTTGCCATTGATCGGGAGTTATTGTATTGTTCACCGTTCGCCTTGAACCACACATCGTATTTAAAGTTTTCCAGAATGACCTGGGATTTGTCGACTTACTAATTAAATCCTGTAGCTTTTCACTATTGTATGCATTTCGTTTAGAGTCACACAATTCTTTGAACTCATGTTTAGCATTTACGTATCTGTTCAAATTTTCTTCAGATCTATTTCTACGGAAATTTCTTAATAGTACGTTTTTATTATATTTGGACGACCGACATTCAACGTTAAACCATTTAGACTGAATATTCGTGGAAATACGGCTTTGTCTTTTGCAACATTCGGCACTTTGATAGAGGACATCGTTAAACTTGTCAACGAATTTATCTATGCTACAACTTGAATCTAAAATCATATTTGTCATATCATTTACACACTCTTGGGAAAGTATATTCAGCAAGTTTCTTCTATAACTATCTAAGTTTGTGTCGTCAAATACATTACGCATTCGTCTTACTGGGTCTCTGTTAATATTCCTGTTTAAGGCACGATTGCATATTAGTTTGCATGTAATAGGCATGTGTGAAGATTCCGATCTATCTTCAACTTTAAAGTGGCAAAGACGATTCCAAATACTATCAGTAACAATTAGGTAATCAATGACACTGCATCCGGTTGCACTTATGTAAGTAAAATGGCCAAGTGATTTATCGTCATATACACGACCATTTGCTATACGCAGTATATAAGACTTGCATAGTTCTAGCAAGTCTTTGCCAAATGAATTAAGCTTCTTGTCACATGAGACTCTGGGTCCTATATTTTCATCAGTACAGAACAGTTCAAGATATGGTTCAATGTCAAATTAATTGCATTTACTATCTATGTAGTCAGCGTTATTTGATGTTCTTGCATTTAGATCACCCAATATAAGCAGGTCAACCGTGTCATTTACTTTTAATTCAATAATTAACTCTTCCAATAATTGTATACCTTTCAAGTCACGGTCTGTATAAAATGGGGATAACCCTGGTGGTAGGTATGTAAGTACCAAAATAGTATTTTTTTCGGACAAAACGCCACTTTTAACTTCAAGTATTACCGCAAAATCGCAGGCAGGATTTAGTCTTTGTACAAAACCGTCAAACTCCCTTCTTACAAAAACCGCTATACCACCCACAGGTCTTCCATGGACACTTCGTTTTAAACCATCTAAAAAGTAGCATGTATAGTTCGGAAATTTGTCTAAGAAAAGACTAGTGTTTAAAGTCAATGTTTCAAGTAAGCTAAATATGTCAAAGTTATTCAAATAGTTGATAACATCTTGATCATCGAATTTAGACTGATTACCTTCAATATACCAAGAAACAAAATTTAAATTGTCATTGTTGTTTGAGCCTCGGCCGTATCCCTAATCAACTGTTGTTTCAGTGTTGGACCAGGGAATGGTGTCATTGTTTGTTTCCGCGTCCATTAATATTTCATTTTGACATTCGTTAATGCTTTCTAAGGTATGACTTGGAGTTACCCGTCGTACTGCTCTCCTAAATGTACGTGGTGTATCTTGCCTAGCTGAAGCGTGGTGTTGTTGGTCGTTGTGTCCAGCTTGCCTTGGTGAAGCCTGGTCCTGTTGGTCGTTGTCACGTTCATACATTTTGCCATTGTAGAAATAACCAGTAACACCCTTAGTTTTAGCATGTTTCAATTGATTTCTTTGAGATTTAGTAAGATCATTACTGACCCGTATCCCAAGTCTACGTAAAGCATCACGTCCTTGGTACAGTTTATATTTGTCATCATCATATCTGAGTGTCACTATCACCATCCTGTTGTAGTCAGGATTAAATTCAGCTACTATTTGCACATATTTTATATCATCGAGGGTGAAGTCAACATCCGGACATGCAATATTCAAGACACTGTTCAGAAGTTTGCGCTTCAACTGGTTTGGTGTTTCATTTTGACTATCATTTACTCCAAAAAAGCGCACCCTATTTTTGATTGCGTCGCGTTCGATATATTCGATTCTTTCCTGAATATCGCCAAGAACGCCGATTTTTGTTTCGAAGTCTTCGTGTAGACTATCTACGTCCAGTTGCACATTTTCTTGCATTGTTTGTACTGTCTTGATTTCATCTTGCTGAGTGTCTATTTTATTGTTAAATTCATCTTGTTCTTTCCTTACATCGTCTAATAGGTTTCTTGTTTCTGAACACTCTTTCCTTATTTGGCTTATTTCAGTTCTCATACTTGTTACATCTTCTCTTACTGCTTTCATCTCGTCTAACAAACGCTGTCCTGACATATTTGTTTGTTTTTCAAGAGATTTAAATGCTGCTAGTAGCTCCGTCATATTTGTACCTTTGGGTTCATTTCCTTTTGTTGATGTTCCTGGTCCTGGGTTTAACTCTACATCTCCATATAGCAGCAGTGGTCGAAACTGGAGAGCATGCGTTGTCTCTGATAGGCATCCATCAAGTTGTATAGTTTGAAGTTGCTTCTGAATTTCAGATTTGATACCGACCAATGTGCTATCACAATATTGGTAATTCGTATTAGCTGATGCTAGAATTTCAACTGAATACAATAGTCTTTCAGTAATATACAGCAAAAAAAGTATAAGTGTCATTGAAGCAAATATTCGCATGTGAATATCCGTCCCGTTGGTGTTAGGTTCATAACGTGTTTTATTTAACTTCCTTTTAGTTTCTATGCGTTTGCGTGAACAGTAATAGTGTCCAATACGAGCCCTGTACAACATTATATCAATACCCATTTTGGTAAGTCACTAATGAGCTTCCGTAGATTTTGTTCAGTATAGCATGGTCCACTCAGATGTACAGTTATTTATCTCACACACTGTAAATACAGCGGATTAGGACCATTATTAGCCTGGTGAATTGTTGTTATAAATGAGTTTACTCAAGATGTCAATGACTTGGCAAGGTGATATTTATTCAAATTGTTCAATAATATATGAAATATTCATAACCTTCCTGCATATTCCAGCTATATCCTCCAATTTTGATGAAAATATTTTTTTCCAAGTTATTGTCCACACATTCACAATCACAGTCATATAAATTATTTAAAGGTAACTTGTGTATAATCCATGTATTTAAGCATTCTTTGCAATGCGAATAATAACACAACCGTCTTGTATCACACCTCTCAATCATATCATGGATAAGAGGTGTCACGTTTTTGTTAACACAAACTGGGTTTATCATTATAGAAGCTCTCGCTTCGCTATCGCTTCTAAAAAGTATTTATTTTCTCAAACAACTTGATTTGACCTGTATGTTTTCATTAAATGATAAAAAAATGTCAAAATATTTAGAATGTATGTAATTACCGTAATTGCTACAAATCTTTGGAAATGTTTATTGTATATTTAACAGCTTGTCCCCAAACGGTTAGGTTACGAACATGTTCAGAACATTAATTGAAGACAATTTAATTGCAATAAAACTCTTTATTGTACACAAACTAGTGAACAACACATCAGTAACAGTAAATACCAACATCGATTCTTCTGATTTTAACACTTAATTAATTCAGAACATCTTCGCATTGAACACAATCAGTGTCACTCAAATTAAAAAGGCCCTGACACAATAGAGTAAGACCTATATGACATATAGTTCCCTTACGCGTACATTACGTCACGTAAAGTACCAACTTTACTTGAATAACAAACTAACAACAAATCCCTTTTCAAATTGTTATTTGATATTCGTAATGCACGAAGCACTAGCGAGGCGCAATATCTGAATTACAAAGAACGGGCTCTTCAATTGTTAATGCACATTAAAATTACAATAATGATTTACTGGAAATATATATATATATATAAAACACCAAAACAACATTATCATTTCAAAAGCTGTAGAAAAATTACATGAGCCAGAATGCATTAAACTATGCTATAATAATTAGTCATAAGATGTAACTATATCTTCCTGTGTTTCCCTTCAATGAATCTAACGCATCCATCCTTTGCATTATCGCTGAACCAACGCCCATGTCTCTTAAAGCAGTATGTCTTTAACACCATTCTATCGCAGCCACATTGCTCACTACTAGTTAATGTATTTCCTGATGCCAGAAACATGTGGCTTTAATGCTGATTTAAACTTAATCCCATAGAAAGCAGAAATATCTTAACTGGAGCTATTATCACTTTGAATTAATGAACACATATAATAATTATAATGCTACTGATTAATGTTTCACCGGCAAAATATCGCCTCTCCCAAAGTCATTACAAAAAGCCCAATTATTCCAACAATCGAAAGTGTTTTCCTTCTTTTTACAAGTTGTTTCAGATCCGGTTTTCTGTAATAATCCTTGAAGAAGGTCCACTTTGCTCATTAAAACCTCAGGCATTACTTCATTTTCGTTTTTTGAGCCTGTAAAAGTAAATGTTAACAGAAGACAATACTCGAATTTCAACGTTGATTTGATATGCTATTTTAACGTAAGTTGAAACCGATCGTCTTTCAAAAACGATGAAATCACATATTAGTTAAATATACAGATATACGGATGAAATCGTCTAGTCATATACCGTGAAATCACATTTATATCAAATATACAGTGATATCCCATCTAAATCATAACTAAAGATATATGAGTCGTCTGGTAATATACACTGAAATCACATTTGAATCAAATGTATAGATTTACAGACGAAGTTGTCTTGTCGTATACGGTAAAACACATTTAAATTAAATATATACAGATATTCAGACGAAGTCGTCTGGTAATATACGCTGGAATCATATTTGAATCAAATATACAGATATACTGACAAAGTTGTCTTGTTATATACGGTGAAATCACATTTAAATCAGCTATACAGACGAAGTTGTCTGGTAATATACAGTTGAATCACATTTAAATCTAATATACAAATAGTCAAATACAGTGAAATTACATTCAAGTCAAATATACATATAAATGAACGAAGTTGTCTGGTAATATACATTTGTACGATGAAGTCACATTGGAATCAAATACATGTATACAGATACACAAGTCTACAAAGTCGTCTGGTAGTATATGATGAAATCACATTTAAATCAAATTTACCAATATACAGTCGAAGTCGTCTGGTAATGCACGGCGAAATCACATTTAAATCAACTGTACAGATATACAGATGAAGTGGTGTAGTTACATACGGTGAAATCATATTTAAATCAAAACTACAGATATACAAACGAAACGTCTGGTAATATACGATGAATCACATTTAACTCAAATATACAAATATACAGACGAAGTCGTCTGATAATATGCGATGAAATCACGTTGAAATCAAATATACAAATATACAGACGAAGTCGTATGATAATATACGAAAATCACTTTTAAATCAAATATACAAATATACAGACGAAGCCGTCCGGTAATATACGCTGAAATCATATTTAATTCAAATATACAAATATACAGACGAAGTCGTCTGGTAATATACGATGAAATTACATTTAAATCAAAGATACAGATATACAGACGAAGTCGTCTAATCTTATTCGGTAAAATTACCGTGCATACACTATTATAGTTATATATACTCAATATTTGTCTTTTGACGGCCGGTGATACCACCATTCATGAATTATTTCTATATACAGACGCAGTCGTCTTATAACATAACAGCCAGGGAAACCATCCATCATGTACATTTTAGACGCAGTCGTCTTTACTCAGTGTCGGTGAAGTCACCGTTAAATAATTGTGTTCTGACCCAGTCGTCTATTAATGGTGTATGAAAACACAATTTACAAATTCTTACAGACAGATTCATTTCCCAAATACCAATCCTCAATTTTCAACAGACATATTCATCTTACAAATTCCAATCCACAAGTTCCGACAGACATATTCATCTCGCAAATACAAATCCACTAATTCCTACAGGCATATTCATCTCGCAAATACAAATCCACTAATTCCTACAGACATACAAATGTATTCATCTCGCAAATACAAATCCACTAATTCCTACAGGCATATTCATCTCGCAAATACAAATCCACTAATTCCTACAGACATGTTCATCTCGCTATTACCAATCCACTAATTCCTACAGACATATTCATCCCGCAAATACAAATCCACTAATTCCTACAGACATGTTCATCTCGCTAATACCAATCCACTAATTCCTACAGACATATTCATCTCGCAAATACCAATCCACTAATTCCTACAGACATATTCATCTCGCAAATACCAATCCACAATATTGAAATTATTTATATAATATATCTGTTCACACAGTTTTCCATAATCTTAAAATATGAAGTGCGAGGATACAATATACAAATATATCAGATTTCTATGATATAACACCTTACAATGATCAATGTAAACACAAATACATTCTCGACATCATTACTGATCAGGGGATGTAACATTGTATTTAGCAAGATTTATACTCTAAAATATCGACATGCATGTATAATATCAACATTTGAAAAGAAATCTATTGCCAATTTTGCCTCGACTGCTTTTACATTTTAATGTAATATTCTTTCTTTATTGACAAGTCAAACCACGACAGAATATTGAAATTCCCGTTTAGACATGTCAATGGCCAAAATATTGACGACCTCCTAAGGGCAAAACAGATACCCAATCTTCGATTTTTCTAACTACTTTATTTGTCCTGGAATTTGGGGGAATAAATAAACCTACATGACCCCTCATGGCTCCGAATGTCTATTCCCTGACAAGATTCGTTCCAAATCCCGAATAGAAAACCGGAAGCTTATTTGCATTATGTGATGAAGGGAACCAGTCAACTTCTTAACGAGTGATCAACACAATAATTCAAACGAAATACTCCAAGCGTCGATATCTACTATTCATTACAAAGAACCTCTCTTTCATTTTAAGTGTGGAGTAACTATTCCATTTCTCATGAAATGAATTATTTAGACAAACAGACATAAGCTGAAATTATCGAAAGCAAAATTCTGCAATTTGTTGTTCATTGAACCCTTTTATACAATAAAGGTGACAGAAAACCACTTTACTTTATGATGCGCTAACATATATGTAATTGACTGTAACTCCCTCCGTGTAGAAGACATAATTTTTTATTGTATACATACGAATCCCAATGCGGAATATTAAAATGTCTATATTTAATACACCTGTCATGATCTGTGACACTTGACATTGACCTTACTATACTAGCTACTCTAACTATTATCCTTCTATTAACTAAATGAGAACTATACTAGTATCTCTCAAACGGTTCTAAGTGCTATATCTATCTCCTAGTAGGATTATATATGCTTCTTGCACAATTTCTATGACATGTCATAGAAAATATAATTCCTGAACTGGTTCCCACATAGACTTGGGTGCGTTAGGAATAAAACCACATAAAAGCAAATAGGACTATATATAAAATACCCAGATCTATCGTTGATTCTACAGTCTCGGCACGACCGTATCCGTCATAAAGAAACATAAAACAGACTTTCCTACGGCTTGCTATTCTGAAAATAAAATGCCTTGTTATTTCAATGAATATACAATGTATAACATGCATGCACTTGTAATACCAAACAGTAAAACAAAAAATGTGTCTGATTAAAGTTTCGCTCAACCAGTTTTTTAAGTCCATGAAAACCCAATATATTCTTTATGTGGCCTATAAATTTCGCCAAAATGATAAACTGACGTAAGATGTTATTACTCTTGTATCGAACAGACAATGCTCTTTTCATACCTTCAAACTTAACAGATCGTTTCCATACATGCACATTCACAATTCTAGAATCTAACATAACAAATATGTCTTTGTCCTTGTACATTATTATTCATAATAACCATGAGTGAATTTATCGTAATCATACAAATACTCATCTTTTAACAATGTTTCCCTTTCATCACTCAGGATTTCTTCTCGATTGTACACCAACTGTAACGACTGACTTTTGCACAGTAGGAGAGTTCCCTTGTCATGATACTTCTCACAAATTCCTAACTTCTTTTCTTAGTTGTCTTATTTCATGTATGTTTTCATTAAATGATAAAAAAAAGTCAAAATATTTAAAATGTATGTAATTACCGTAATTGCTACAAATCTTTGGAAATGTTTATTGTATATTTAACAGCTTGTCCCCAAACGGTTAGGTTACGAACATGTTCAGAACATTAATTGAAGACAATTTAATTGCAATAACACTCTTAATTGTACACAAACTAGTGAACAACACATCAGTAACAGTAAATACCAACATCGATTCTTCTGATTTTAACACTTAATTAATTCAGAACATCGTCGCATTGTACACAATCAGTGTCACTCAAATTAAAAAGGCCCTGACACAATAGAGTAAGACCTATATGACATATAGTTAACTCGATGTTGCACGAGATTCAGACGTGATCATGTAATTCTAAATAATCTTGCATTAAAAGAACTCTTAAACTGTCAATTTTAAAAGCATATAACGTTCGTATTTAGCGACTCGAATTATTATTCGTAAGCAGCAGTTTAAACATTCGACCTCCGCAGTTTACCCCAATGTGTACACTACGGTAGCGCTATGCACTGACCTGTGTTCTTCTGCTCGGGGGCATTATGGGTATTTGCAGGAACTACTTACAAAATGGAAGTTATAAACAATAACATAACCAGTCTCCTAGCAGAGTTATCATTTGTTATCTCTGCAACAGGCTCATGACAAGAATCTTGTCAAAACGGGAAATAATATATTTTACGCACAATATATTTATCTTTTATGAATAAAAACATTACAATAAAGCACAAGTTAAATGTTTGTACGGCGCAGGGTCTTTCAATTGAATGGTCTGGACTCGTGCTCTTCAGGCGCTTATCTCTGTATAAACATCAAGTTGTGCTGTCGATACATATCGGAGAGTTTTTTTCACGTGTGTATAGAGAACACACACATTTTCTATTTCCATTTAGTCAAAAACAAGAAATCGAAAATTTAAAATAAAATCATGAATTAACGGAGTATTGATCTTTCTAAAATGTGTTGCAAGCATTTCAACGATAGATGATTATTAAAGACGGAATCACTTACTAAAAAAAGTAAAATTGGTCAAATTCAAAATGGCGACTTCGTCAAAAAAGGGTCAAATTCATGTATCATTATTTCTTAGCATCGGAATCAATATGAAAAAGTAACTGCATGATTTACTTCAACAACCTTTAAAAGACATGAAATTAATTCCGACATCATCACTCTATAACTTAAAAGGGTTATATTTACTTACGAAAAATACACGCTTTGCGACAACAATCTAGATCTGGGCTTAAAACGAGTTTTCGTCCTTTTATGTACCGTCGGATTTCAACATAAATAAATGGATTTTGTCCTAAGAAATTGGTCAAATTAGAAGGAGATACTTACGATCTAACTTTTCGTGGAGCTCTACACCAATAAAATGGTTCGTAATTTGTGAATATTTGGGTATCTATTTCAATGCGATCTTCACCGTTTCACAATGACGGCCGTCTTGCGCGCGACCACGTGATCGCTACACAACGCTTTAATTTACGGAGTCCAGACCCTTCTATTTGAGTGACCCTGTACGGCGCAAAATCGCATCCGGCAATTCAATACTAGAATGTGGCCTATGTAACATTTTTGAAGTTTCAGATCAAACGAATTTGTTATTTTGACTTAACTGATCCCGAAACTAAAGTGATCATCTACTCCATCAAAAATACAAGCCGTTGATGTTTCATAAATCTCATGAATCTGGTCATATGGTTCTACAGTTCACGAGGTACTCTATATGTAGTCCCTGTTTCCACCCTAAAATTAAAATCAGGGGAAACTATCACCTCGATGTATCAGACGTTGCAATATCTGCTGGAATGCATTTAAAATATTTAAATAAAGTCTCCAAAAATAATATACTCCGTTGTCTGAGGGTACGTGTCGTAAAAACCTGGTATAACGGTCCCAAACATAGATTTTCAACTGTAAAGTGACCATCTATATCGAACCATAAAGTGACCGTCTATGTCGAACCAATTAAGTCATCATTTCTCACCTGATCGGACATTTTTTGTATTGAGCTCCGAAATCGATATTTAATTAATGACAATTCCGTAAACAAGTCAGTGTCCACGCTCGCGATTATAAAATTAGTCTGTGTGAATATGTTTATAATGTTTTGTTTATTTGCGACATGTTGCTAAAATAAATACATTGAAACGTATAAATACCGTGTTCCGTATCTTATAACACGATTGTTGGAAATAAATTAATTTGATTTATATTAACGGAACTATTTTTTGTCCGTTTACGCAGAACGTATCGGCTAATGTAAACAAAATGGATTTTCTTCCAATGAAACTAACTGGCCTTATTCTGGCGACACAGCAAACAAAACAAACTTATTCTGGTATTTTGACAGGCGTTCATGTCGCCATTATGAATCATTCAAATCATGTGAACAAATTCACATGAATTGGGCCTACTTTCCGAGCCTGTCACAGAGGTGAATGTATGAACCGGTGTGTAAGAGAGTGTAACATAACGTGACGTCACCGTATGGTACACATTGGAGCCAAGCGTACTTCAACATTGTGTTTCATTGAATAATTAGTGTTATTGGCGAAAGCACAATAATAGAAATGGTATAATGTACTTATTTTACACAAATAGATTTATTTTGTTAATAATATACAATCAATATGGTTGTTTTGACATTTAAAATCCTTCCGCGCAACTATACTTTAGCGTATGTATAACTATCTAAATGTAGATAGTAATCAGTTCTATGTACAGAGGTTAGACAAACGTAGTGACGTCACGCTATGTATAGAACGCAGTTTACCCGACATACATCGATGATAGATTGAGCTAGTTCGATAAACAACTATAGCACAACCTTAGTAGCTCTCCGAAAGTTAATCTGCGCATGTCCTTAATCGAACTGAGTCTAGTCGTACTGTGGTAAAACAAAACAGAAGCGAGTCTTTTCGACCCAGACACTTTTCGACCCCAAGCCAAATATCAAGACTTTTTGATCACATGATGTAAAACACTATGTATTCGTGTTCATTCAAATGAATATTGTTTGAATAATATTCCAGTGACTAATGGCAATGTTTACGTTGAATCGCGAAATCATATGATAAATACTTCCTACCTAGGTAACATTCAATTATGTTGGTCAAAACATGCTTACATAACCCTAAATCTAACGATCTTTTGCACTTTTACAGCATCATGATATTAATTAAAGAAATACGATGTATTCAAATGAAATACGTCATTAATAACCGCCATCTTGGAACGAGATAAACTAGCGTATTATCGTTGGTTGAAAGAGAGTAGCTAGACTAACCAGAATAGAGCACGACTAGGGTTGGTTCGATCTATGTTTAGTTGAACTATTGTAACTGTAGTTATTAATCGAACTCGCTCAATATTGTTGCAAATGCATGCATACGTCCGTAGAGATGTTTCTGAACCATCGAATGAAAACCGAAAGTAGAACTACTTTTACGGAAACATGATATGCAAAACAGCCACTTAGGCACGATATTTTATTGGACAGTTTATAGGCGGTTACAATTCTACGCATTTGAATATATCATGTATTTACTGACAAGCACTTATATTTAGATACATGACTTTCCATGTAGTTACAATAAAATGATTTGAAATATATTTAGATCTGATACACTTAATTGAGGAAATATTCCAGATACATTTATATAATTCACACTATTTAGTTGCGTACTATTTCCTTTATGAGGCAATCCTTTAACCAAGCTGTTATGGAGTTCAGCGACATTAGCTTGCTCACCGATTACTAAGGGAAAAATGAAAAAATGCGTCTACTTTAACTCATTGTAAATCACGTTTTACTCCATCAATTTTAAATATCTTTACACTTATAAAAACAACTA
The DNA here is from genome assembly GCA_964023205.1 of Lutraria lutraria. NCBI lineage: Eukaryota > Metazoa > Mollusca > Bivalvia > Venerida > Mactridae > Lutraria > Lutraria lutraria. The sequence goes on from OZ026841.1 coordinate 9,630,705, forward strand.
GATTACAATACATGTTATTTAATAATAAAAAAATAATAATAAGAAGGGGGGGGGGGGGGGGTGTGCATGTTTTCCGAACAAAATTTTATGGGCGAAAACAAATATATATCAACTCGCGGTTATACTAACTCAATTATAATTTTGTTTACAGTTTCGAAAACTAGAGAGCTTAAGGTTTCCAACAGTATTAATCTTAAAAAGATATATTGTGAAATAAAAAAAGTTAAGATAGGGGCCATGCTTTCCGAACACAAAATTCTGTGATAAAAAATTGAGTTTTTACCTATTTTTAACCAGGAATAAATGCATAAAACAATACGGATTTCTACATCTATAATTACATATTCTAAAACTACAGAACGTTAGCTTTAATATGATATCAAAATTATTAATACCCAACAAGAAACAAAAAAGTTAATAGGGGAGCATGTACTAAAATCTAGAGGGGCGCCTAGTCTGGAGTTACCTTCCCCTAACACTAAGTTATCGGGTCAGGCACCGTAAACTGGTTCCCGTTGACTCACCGTCGCCCTAAAATCCAAAGAGTTTAAAACTGTAAAAGCGTAAAGAGTTTCGGGAAAGTAGTCAGTCAGTTCCCTTTCGGTGAAAATGAACAACTTCGATGAATGACAAAATAAAGGAAGAGTGCACACGCTTGTAACAAATACAATGTAGTACAAATCAAAGCACAGAAGGTAGTGTGGGAAGCGATAGTTAGGTAATTTAGATAATTTGGTTGATATATTGAATAGGCCGGGTATATGGTTGAAATTGCTCTCTTTGCAGTAAAAAGATAAAAAAAAAACAACGTTAGATTAAAAAAATGTCCATTGATAATCATAAGGTAGAATTCTGACCGTAGCTTATCAGATCAGTATTGAGAGTTTAGGTAAAGGTCAACACGGTCGGCCATTTCCCCGCGCTCAACTGCATGTAATTTCGGACGCATCAAACCGACCAAACCGCCTCTGGGGGTAGTTTGGAAGGTTTGACAATCCGGTTCGAGATTTTTTTTAAACAAATGGCAAAACTATTTTTCGTTTCAAACCAGTTTTACTGAACAAACGGACAGTTTGACAAACCAGTTAGAAACCAAACCTGGTTTGTTGCAAACAAAAGCGCCCTTTATTGAAAACAACTTCAACAAAAATGAATTATTATCAAAACAGAATTATAAACAGCCCGTTTGACTGAATTCGGGGCATTTTAAGAATTCTTTCAACCCAGGACCTCTAGCACACTCAACCACACCGCTATTTAAAGAGTTAACTCATAATTAATGCAGGAGATACTAACTCTATTATTACATATAATTACGAAGTTTTAAGAGTCAGATGTGTTTTTACCGTGAACAGGAAGTGGAGGTAAGAGTTTACTATCAACTTCAACAGAATTGGGATCATAACAAGTGGATCTCTACCAAAACGTCTTCATATTTATTTATTTATTATCATTCATATTTTAACTATTTCTAAAACATGGTACATAGGAATTAAATATATTACACAAAATGAGCGTATAAAGTTACAGTGTTCAAACAAAAATACATTACTGAATATACAAATTGAGATTGTAAAATTATTAAAGTTAAATAATATCAGTAAAGAATTGAAACCATGTCACAAACGTTAAAATACAAGGATAACACAAAAAAGGAAGTAAATCCTTATTTCCATTGTGGTCCTTTATAAAATTAATGTAAATTTATAACCAAGGAAACAACAACAACTTATATTAATATGAAAAAAAAGAAAAGAAAAAGGAATACAAATTTATCTTAGAGATACTTATTATCACAGAATTTACATCATTAGTTCAGCCATTCTCCTATAATTGACCCACTTTCTTAAATAGTATGTCGCCAACATAAATATTAAAAAATCTCCACGTATATGGTTTCCAGTGACTAATTCTCACGTAATTTCGGAAGCTCTATCATTTATTTGTTAAATCCAAACATTTTTTAGGATACTTGTAACGCATTATAAGACAACACCATGGTGACATATGTTGCCTAAATGGTCAAAACCAGCTGTCGCCAACCACTTTTTGATCAAATAAACACATATATAATATTTCATCATTGGGTATAGGTATTATGTATTATTCTCCCAGAAAATGTTCGCTAGGAAATCACGTATTTGTTTGTTAGTATTTATCTATTAGTAGAACACTGTTCTGTCCCTCATACCTGTCTCCAAATATGCCTATGTTTCCGTAACAGATTTCTGTTTGGAACGCAGGTATGTACATTCTTTTTCAAAAGGTTAGTTTTAAAGAGATTTGTGTTGTAACAACATTATATTTAAGCAAATCAACAGAAATAATAGTTTATGGAACTCAATTGATGGAATAAAAATGCAATAAAGTCAAAATACGAAATGTCGTGTTTAAGAATCTATGCTTCCGTAACACTAATATTTCCAAAGTGAGAGTTTCTTTAGCCAAAGAAAGAACCTAAACCAAAGCAGTATGTGGTATATAATACATTAGAATGTAAATTTTCATTGTAATTTAGAATTACTTAGTTTTTAAGGGTGAAACAACTGAATGTCACTATGCTTCCGTAACGTCTATGTTCCATAACGACACCTAGCACCATGATGCAAACCTCTAAAAGAGAACACATGAAATAAGTTAGTTTTTATTTTGATCTGATTCCTTGTGTTTTCAGAAAATTGCACCTGTTTACATTTCACCGAATCTGCATATTTTCAGTATTTCGGTTAAAACAGGACTTTAAACAACTCATACTTTAATTTTCAGTACAAATTAACAAATGTACTTAGATGTGAAATATGCGCACACTATTGTTGATATAGTTTTAAATGACTGATGAAGTCATTGCATAGGTTTAATCAGCCTAGTGCGGTGCAAACACAGTTTTCTTCCCCATACAGAAAGACTGTTACGGATCATAGAAAAAATTACAGGCAAGCCCATTGTTAATATAATGTGTGTTTATTGTTAAATGTGGTACCGATTGTATTCGGCATTGATACTTATCGCGAATATTTGCCAAAATGTTTCTATTTAAAGCATAGTCCTTTAATTTAGATTACTTTTTTGTGTAGAAATTGTTACGGAAGCATAGACTCGGTAGGTTTCACCGGTCATGTATGGTGATTATTGGTATTTATTTATATATTGATTTTATCATGATTAATAGGAAAACCGCGTAGGCAGAGAAACTTTTAAAAACAAACATTTGCTGAATAATTCTAATAGCAAATAAGTAGCAGCTGCTTAAACCCGTTACGGAACATATAGATTTTCTCAAAACAATTTGTGTCCACCTTAAATACGAATTAGAAGCAAATAAACAGAGACATGTGAAATGATAGACCATAAAATCTTAATTCAAAGATGAGTTTTCCTTTTCTATACGAAGGACCTGATATACCATTTATTTAACCATAAGTTGTCGTTCCGCCATTAAACAACATGTTAAACTAAACCAAGCATGTTTGTCCATTTACTGAAGTTATAGGTATGGCACTGTTAATTGCAAAAATACAGTTGTTGGAGACAACGACGACCAAATAAAGAAGGATAGATCTACATCAAACTAAAAGTGAATGAGAAAATTGGAATGGGAGTAATATGTGCCAACTAATGAGATTGCAGGATGTAAAAATGACTTTTCAAAGCATCACCAGAATGTGAAGCAGGTGCAAGCTGCCAAATATCAAACAATTCACCAAAATAGGTTATCTTAGACAAAAGAATGAATTAATATGAAAGTTAAAGTGCCCTTTGTCAAAACCCAATGAATCTGGAGTTAGATGATATTCTAAGGCAAGTTCATTTTATTTATTTTAAGTCCATGAAATCCACCAAATATGATTCTGACATGTGATTTCTTCCCCGAAAATTATTCGCTCATTAACATTATCACCAGAACTTTCTCCTGAAAGTAAAAGAAAACTAGCTAAGAAGGGGTGGGGGGGGGGGGTTAAAGTGTAGCAGTTGTCTTGATGCCTTCATCAAGGAATTTGAAACAGGTTAATCATTGCATGAAAAGTTGTCTCGATTGTCTGGCATGCGAAATTATCAAGAAACATATATTTTGCGGATGAAGATACCCGATGGAGATAAAGGAAAGTGGTGGTAGAGAAAGTTCTTAATTATGAGGTCACCTAAACAGTAGTTGCCAAATATAAAAAATCAGCCGTTGTAGGCAACCATCAAACAGAAGTGCGCAAACTCAGAGAACATTTACCAGGAACAGATTAGTGGACTTTGATACATGGTTGTACATTATTGAATTCTAGATTGTGTTGCATATGTGCATTAATTGGATGAATAGATATGTTGAAATGTTCTGGCATCATCTTTGTTACATTGAAATGATGGACAAAACATGTTCTTCTGTTCTCTTGTTTCGTTAGCATGTTAAAGAAGTTCATTTTATTAATGAGTGTTTCATTTAAGTTTACCCTCAAAGTAATCAGGGAAATGATCTATGCTCCGTAACAAACCAGCCATTGACTTATTAAATATATATCATAAATGCGATGTTTCATATAGGAACGTAATTACCTTTATTTGAAGACTCTTATCTCACTACTTTCAGCTTGAGAAGAATTGCTTTAATTGTCGAAAATGTTTCGGTTAAAATCATAAAGGTGTATAATAGCTTTTACAAACTTAAAGAAAACATGAAACAATATATATTTTCATGCATACATTCACTTAAAACAAATGGTCCTAATCATCCATATGAATCGTTATTTGGTCTACTATTCATCCTGTTATGTAAAAAGACGCCAAAGTCAATAAAACATAATGTTACATCTATGAAAAATATTTAAAAAGTTCAATACAATCATGATATATGCTCCGTAACTGCAATAAAATAGGAGCATTTTTAAATGCCGGTACCCCATTTGTGGTACACATGGTGTGAGTAATATTCTAAAACATAGTTGCAGATGAATAGAACATAATTTTAACAACTTAATTACTGTCCCATAATTGAAGTTCAAATTTTGCCATTTTGCATTTTGAATCTGAGTCAATTTTTGAAGAATGGCTGATCTATGAATTATTGATATTTAAAATGTTTATAAAAACAACCTCAAACACTAGCAAGCAGATGGGCTTTGACAGTGTACTTAAACTGAGGGAGGCTCTAAACTTCTCTTATATGCTGTGGCATTTCATTCCAGAGGGAGCAACCTTGATAAGCAAATGAACGTTTACCAAAACCCGTAACCTTGGGTAGACAGAATCTTCCAGTGTCTGTAAATGAATCACTGGAAGCATCAACTGACACTCTGAACCTAGTGGAATAGTTATGAACTGAACTAAGTGGAATGAAATGCTCATTTAGGTAACCTGGTGCTCTACCACTGTAGATTTTGAACACATGACACAACATGATTTGATCAACCCTTTTTGAGACAGGTAACCAGTTCAGCTTGACAAAATGACTTTGATCAATATGAGCATTGCTTCAAGATCTAACACAAATATAATCATTTTGTTTGGGGTGACCTGTTGCTTGTTCCTAAGTTCCTCAGTCAAGCTGTTAACTTGAACCAAACTTAACAACCATAGTCAAAATGACACTGAATAAGGGATGTTGCTAGTAACTTTTTAGAATGTGGATAAAGGAACTTACTCTTCCTATACAAGAGCTTCAACCTAGTATTACCTTTCTTGATAGTTGACCTAGCCATTGAATCAAAGATTAGACTTTGATCTAGAGTGGCTCCAAGATACTTAACAGAATCCTTAGCTACGATATGTTGACCATTACATATAACATTGAGATTGGGTTGACACTTTAACCTTGGTTTGGAGCCAAACAACACAGACTCTGTCTTCCCAAAATGCAAAGATAACCTATTACAAATTAACCATTCGCTGAGAATATTCATTTCTGAGCTCAATACTGATTCAATTTCAGACCTATCTTTACCAGAGACCAAAATACCTGAATCATCTGCATACAGTAACAACTAATTATTCTTCACTGCATCAGACATGTCACTGACATAGATAAGAAACAACAATGGGCCTAGAATAGAGCCCTGGGGAACACCACATGATATTGTTGCTCGAGAAGAGTGACTACAACCGACATCCACCAATTGATGTCGATCGGACAAATAGACATTTGCGATTTAAGACGGTGACGGTGTTGAACTTCGGATTAAAATAAAGGGGCCGTCTCACATTTATAATGAAAATGAATCACATTGGAGTACATGCATGTTATCTTAATATCAAGCCATATTTACAGAATTAAACCGATTTGCTTTTCTCCGGCACACGATCCGGCGAATATTTACTACACGTGGTAACAGTTTCCCGACGATGTCTTCATATTGTTCCTACTGATTTATAACACTTGAGCTCAACATAAAGACGATACTGTCGAATATATCTGTTTTATTTTCGGTACCTTCCAGGGGCGTAGCTTGACCAATAATGGTGTGTACGCAAAATTTTTGAATGCTCGTGTGGGTTATTATATACCTCGGATCAAGTGCGTTTTAGATATTTCGCTTGAAAATCTATGCCTGTTTCAAGTTCGTAAAATCTTCCATGACTTTTTTGCCCCCACACACGGCAATACCTTTCGACTGAGGATATTTTTTAACACTGGCAAATAATTCGCATGTACATACTATTCATTAGACCAATAAATCTAACTGCATACGAAGTCGCATGTCAGTTATTTCCACAGATATCAAATGCGAACAGCAAAACAGTAGATCTACATGTACCTTCAATATTTACGCAAAAACACATGACGAAATGTATTTAGTTCTAATCGAATGTCAGTGTAATTTTACGATTCCTTTTTCGGCTGATTACATCTAGAACATGTTCAGAGTCCAGCTGTTTTTTCAGTGTAAACATTTAGTCCTAAGCTTGACAATCTACTTGTTGTCATAGTGTTTCTGGTGTAGCATATCAATAAACCATCGCTCAGCTGTAGCTGTAGATACTAGCGAATACACAGAGCACCATGTGTACGGACGGGTACAAATCTCGGTTTGTAGCCTTCAATTTTCTAGACGAAGTTTAGTCATGGGTATGATGTTAAGTTTCCCTATTTTGTCTCCAAGTAGGAAAAGGTAGATCAGTTTCTTTAATGTAGCACATTAAACCAAACCGCTGAGCATCATTCAGATGTCCTACAATATATATATGATGCGTATATTTAGGTATGTTGCTATCATTGTCAGGGTAAATTACACTACAACTATAAATAGTCTAGATTCGTGATCATTTTGAATTAATTTACTTGTATTTTGTTCATTAACAAATTTTGATTTTAACAATATGACAAATACAGACGTAAGTAGTTTTGTTCACGAATGTGCATTTCTGTTTACGATTACATTCTCATAGAATCAGCTTAGAGCTTTTGAGTATGTACAAATTTAGGAGTCACTTGAAAATGCAAAGTCGCCCGATGCCAGTGACGGGAAAGAGCCACGTTGACGACAGGTACCTGGTAGATGCAGGCGACAGCAGAAACGCCCTCTGGCAGAATAGATTCGGAACAACCAAGAGTCGTATAACAGATTCATTACAAAAAGTACCGAAATTGATGCGTATACTCGGGTTATTTCTAGTTCTTATGAAAATGAATAAAATTGTAAATTAAACATTTTTTTGAGTTGACATGCAAACACAATAATTAGTAACACTTGCCCTATACAAGAGTATGTATCAATAATTTTGAGATGACCCCCGAATTAAATCCCAAATCCGATGTCCACCACCGTCACCGTCTTAAACCGCAAATGTCTAATATGAAGTAAACCACTGAACAGTAATTAACCTTTGAGAGACATAGTGCCTTCAACTTCATCAACAGAATGCTATGATCCACAGTATCAAAGGCTTTCTGTAAGTCCAACAAAACCATACCAACAATATTACCTTTTTCCATTTGGAACCTAGTATAATCTGAAAGATGAACGAGACATATGCATTCCACTGGGCCAAAACTGACTCTTCCCTTTGAGGAAAATATTAGTCCAAACAATATATACATTTGGGTTTGTAATATTGTGGCCTAGAGTTGGTTGAGATTTTTGGTATCATAAGTTATCTAATGATATCAAGGACTTATATACATATAAGTCCTTGATGATATCTACCAAATATTATCAATAACATTTTAACTTTCGCTTCTGACAGTACTCTCAGTGTTTTGATTAATAATATCAGCTTCTCCCTAATCGATTACGCAACCCCATAGTCTTAAGAGCGCCGTCAATGACCAGTATAATAATATGTGATATAGTTAGACATTCCTCCACTGCTATATCACACTGTTAATGCGGTCCATTGAAACACCCCAATACACCCCAATAACTCTTAAATCACCCAAATACAACTCAATAATAATAAAATTAAACTTTTATAGAATGAAATAATGTATCTAAAATCAAACGTAATCCTATTTTATGCAAGAAAAATATGAATTAAGATTTATAAGTTTGATATTTGTGGCTTAATTATTGTATGCCCCATATTCGTGAATATGAACAAAAGTTCACCTATATTAACCATATTTTCCTTATTTTTGAGAATTTTCCATTTTTTTCTAAACTAGTGATCAAGATTTAAGAACATAAAATGATACTGTTTACAAAAATGTTGATTTTTGTTCAGTTATCATATACACCCCAATAACTCTTAAAACGCCCCAATACACCACAATAACTTAAAAACACCAGTGACCACCAAACTCAATACACCCCAATAACTCTTAACCCAGTACACACAAAATACCTATTTCAATGTTTTATTTTCAACCAAATAATCATTCTAAACGTTCACATCCTTCGTCTATTTGTTTACATTCATTTTGTATTCATGAGTATTTGATATAAAAATTAATTGATGGTTGATACTGAATTTCTGTATGCACGCATTCATATAACATCTCAAACTTAACAATTTTAATTCACATCTTATCTTGCGTAAAATATTATTAGAATCTGCATTTGTTTTTATATATACAAAATGTATATTGTTTCATCATATATAAAGTTGAATTTTATTATTATTGAGTTGTATTTGGGTGATTTAAGAGTTATTGGGGTGTATTGGGGTGTTTCAGAGTTATTGGGGTGTATTGGGGTGTTTCAATGGACCCCTGTTAATGCATTGCGCATTTTTTGTAATCGAACTCAACCAAAATATCCCACGATGCAGCAAAAACATGTCAGCGCCCAATGTAAAGAACTTGAAAAATACATTGAACAGGTTTTACACATTTTTTGAGTGATTAATAGTGTCGGCTTTCATCATGGTTGAGCTTAGTGATCTAATAATCGAAACAAGGTACGAAAGTTCTATAGTCTACATCGATACTTCAAATGCTCAGTATGAAGTGTTCACTGATTTCATTGAGAACTTGCATAGGGCTACCGTATGTCCTACTCCTAGTATCCTGGTTATACGTATACTTAACCACGAGTCTTACTCTTTACTTAGCTTAAAATTCATGACAATACTAGTATGCAATCATGAAACCATTTAATTCTCATAAGTCTTTTTTTGTTTTAAACATAAAAATATACACCGTCGAGTAACCCTAAATCGTGATACCTTCGATTTCGTTATACCGAAAATATTTATAAAAAGCTTGCGCTATACTTTGTTGCATGATGTCATACCCTGGAAGCCAACTGCAGAGACGACAAACCCACACTGTATACCCCGAAGAGCCGAACACAGTTGCCCAGTCGAACACATTTGCCGATAAGTTTTACAGTTTCGAACAGAAAATAAGTATCGGCTTAATTTATAGTTATCTTGACGGATCCGAACAAAACCAATCATGTACCTTTATTCGCTATTGAAAAAGGAATAAATACTCAAAATTGTGAGGAAATCCGTGCATTTTTCAGTGAGAAATCGCTAGAAATGTCTGCTATTTTTTTAAAGAAAACGCGTGATTTGATGAATCCAGATCCATAAATGCATTTTTACACAAAAGTGAACCTTTTTAAAGATACCATTACTTACTCCAATCTATTTTCTCTCAATATGCGAAATCCCAGCTTTCCATTCCCATTTTCCGCAGAGAAAATGATGCATAATGATAAAGTCTGCCTGTCCTCGTATTTTTGAGAACGTCAAGCACAGTTTATTGTAAAAGTTGCGAACCTCGAATACAGTTAGAACGGTGAATACGGTGTGAAACCACTGTCAGCAATAACAAAATGCTTCGAATAGCTCTTGAAAACATAAGAAAATAGTTTCCCTTCGTATACTATGATAAAAGCATGTAAAAAAGATAATCTAATTAGTAAACCTACATCTTACATTAATTTTTCAAAATATAACGATCTTTTTCCTAAAATCTGTTTAGCAGCCGATTGTTTAAAGTTACGTCATGACCTTGGATGACTGTTTCCGTGGCTGATATTTAAATAACGAAATGGAAAGAAAGGTTACCTACATATGGTTGGAGACACCTAAATTTAATGTTTTGTCACTTGTTAAAACAGTCACCATGTAGTATATTGCCCGAAATCAGGGCCTTTTTTCCTAAAATTGGGAAGGGGCCTTAGCCCTTCATTTTGGGACATTCGATCAAGCACGATATTTGGCCAAATTTTGAGAAGGTTATACAACCAATTAAGTTAGAATAGCATTGTATTTTTGGAAATTTCTTGTCTCAAATTGGGAAAAAAACAGCCTTTTTGCAATTGGGAAGTCACCGAATTTCAGCCTCTGTTATAGAAGGAAAAAAGGCCCTGGAAATACAATAAATTATCAATAAAAAATAAATATATTTCCCCCATACACATCAAAAGAATGTGCGAGCCACATTATTTAAACCGAAATCTGGCATATAAATTTAGAAATATATGGTATTAAATCTAGATCTAGCCCGCATCCAGCAAAATGCAGACAGGCAATATTGGCCAACAATTCTAACGAAGGTCTAAGAGATAGGCTATAACTGTTAATGCCGAAATAAAAGATACAATAAACTATAAAATTAAAAAAACGGATCTAAAATAAACCTTTAAAGGGGCATGCCCTGGAATTGAAGTGTCTCGAATAGCAATTAAATTGGTATCATTTTAATTCCTAAATCAATTAATGAAAGCCAGTTAGCCATGCAAAATATCTACGAAATATCCCGATAGTTGACTCAATATACACATTTCAAAATTTACCAAACCTGCCGATTTCGGCCTCATAAAATATTTGTCATTTTCACAACCCGACTTCGGGATCTGTCAAAACCGAAAACAACGCGGACAAATGTCAGCAAACTGTGAAAATACAAGTATAGCGCATGTTAGGTTATTTATGCTGCATAAAGTTTATCGATCGATCAATTATAGGTAAATATCTTTGTTTTGCTGCTTTGAAAGGCAGCATGCACGCTCAGTTAAATTCTCAGACGAATCGGAAATATCGTTGTCGTCAATAAAAGGCTTACAGCCTTTTATTTAGATTGACATACATATACCGATGCGCGCATTATATAGAGTCATTTTGGAACGCACATTCTTCTTTGACTTTTCGGTAATAATTGGTTTTACACGTGATAGACGCATTTATGGTGTTTGAAACCCAATTCACAGCAGTTCCTGGGCATGCCCCTTTAAATATATAAAACTGCATGTTAAATGATATATCTTGTTCAATATGGCCAATTTTGTTTAATTCAGCCATTTCGCTAAACCTCACGAAAACTGTTCTACCATACTTAATGGAAGTCTCATTTTGTACAGGTATGAAAATGGATGCGTCCATCAGTTAGCAAGTGAAGAATATTTTTAAAACATATGCAAGATTATACGTGTTAAGTTGTATTATTGATACGTTGTTTTTAAATTTTGTTGGAAACAATATTGTTCTTGAGTGCCCTCGATGTTTCCTTAACCTCACGGAAACTGGTTACTCGAGGGTATATATAGTTGTTTCTGGTAATACTGTGGTATCGCTAATATCACGGTATTTACAAATCTTGTAAACGAGGCTTAATGACGCCACCTAGCGTCCGTTCCCATGCGAAATCTTGTAGGACAGATGCAGTAAACTTCATTTAACAACAAACTGCATTGATGACAGCATTAAAGATGCATTAATGATTTATTTCTCCCCACTATTTCCCAACTGAAAACAAAACCGGTGTAATGGCGGTTAAATGCCGGTGTCATGGTAAACATCGCTATTCTCGAAATTCGCTTTGCAAATAATTTAAGTACAAGTTTAAATAAGCTGGCATGTCAAAGAAACGTTGGAAAGTTAAACCTAAATCAACTTTTGTTAATTCTAGGTACTCATTATAAAGATCGATTTAGAATTAAACTGTCCGACGGTAGTTGTATCACTCTCTTACACACCGGCTCATACATTCACCTCTGTGACAGGCTCAGAAAGTAGGCCCGATTCATGTGATTTTGTTCACATGATTTGAATGATCCAAAATGGCGACATGAACGCCTGTCAAAATACCAGAAATAGTTTGTTTTGTTTGCTGTGTCGCCAGAATAAGGCCAGTAAGTTTCAATAGAAGAAAATCCATTTTGTTTATATCAGCCCATACGTTCTGCGTAAACGGACAAAAAATAGTTCCGTTAATATAAATCAAATTTATTTATTTCCAACCAATTTAAGATACTTTAAAAACCAGTTATGCTTTATTGTAATGTTTTTGTTCATAAAAGATAAATCTATTGTGCGTAAAATATATTATTTCCCGTTTTGACAAGATTCTTGTCATGAGCCTGTTGCAGAGCTGTATGTGAGAGAAAACGAACGACAACTCTGCTAGGAGATTGTAGTTGTATATGGAGTGGAACTGGATGTGGCTAAAGTCCCGTTGTACCGTTTTTTTTCACGCAACGTGAAATTTAAATTTGATATTTCAAATTTGACATTTAACACAGATTTTTTTAAAGCACATTCACACAGATTATTGTTATTTCTATCGAATTAAGTAAGTTATACAAGTAATTAAAGAATTTTGACGTTATTTTAAAAATTTTATGCACATTATTGTTATTTCTATTGATTTAAGTAAGTTTTACAAGTTACTGAAGAATTTTGACGTAATTTGAATATATGCAGATCTTTGTAAGGCTGAGAGGATGGCTCTTCTGAATTCGTTCACGAAATCGGCCAACCAAAAAGCTGAATTAGTAAGGCTAGCTAGCTTAATCCATCTAATTAGATTATGAAATATGAATATAAAGAAGTAAAGCGAAAGATGTAGATATATATAATGAAAAAATCAGGGGGGAAAAGTTGCCTAAGGAAAACCTTATTTAAACTGCAGATGTCAAATTTTTAATGGATTTCTTCACCAAACCTTTTCAGAATGTTTGTCATAATGATATGTAAGACATGTTCTAACATGGGTCATCTGGGGTCAAAAACTAAGTCACCGGGTCAAATCTTAGGAAAACTTTGATAACACTCTAGATGTCAGGGTTTTGAATGGATCTTCACCGAACCTTGTCAGAATGTTTGTCTTGATGATATGTTGGATGTGTTCGAACATTGGTCATCTGGGGTCAGACACTAGGTCACTAGGTCAAATCACAGGAAAACCTTGACATCAAGAGACCTCATGACACAGGTTCAAAACAATGTTTTAATCAGTGAACAATGAGTGTCATGTGAGCAATATAGGGCCATCTTGTTGTTCTCAATATTTTCTTTGATGAAAGCATTGCTTTATGTTGTAAGCGTCTGCATGACCTCGGACATTTTGCCGATGGCGTGAATTCATTCAATAGTCAGTTGTAGAAGTAAAAAAACAACTGCCTGCAGAAGTTTAGGGGAAGGGGCTCGGGGCCCTCAGGTTGGGGAATTTCGCAATATTTTTTGGAAAAAGGGGAATTTCAGGGGATTTTTAAAACTGCCTTATAACCCTGTAATAAACATTTAAAGCTTAAAATAGCTGTATTTTTATATAATGTACATTAATATACTAACTTAATATCAACCATATAAGCCAAACATAAACATGAGATGAGTCAGATTCATATTTTTTTCTGGAGGGGAATTTTTATCTAAAATAGGGGAAAAAAGTATATTATTTTAGGAGGGGAATTGGGCCGAATTTCGACCCCAAAAAACGTCAAATGAGGGCCCTGGTGTGTCTAGTTCTTGAATTGGTTAGTGAATGAAATAAAATCTAAAACATAATAAGATGTGTTACTTTTGAATATGATTGACTTTTTGTGCTTGTTAATGTTAAACTATGTGTATGGGGTGTGTGTACATTGTACAGTTTAGAAAATATTTTTTTCTTTTCACTGTTACTTGTCAGATGTATATGAGCCAGAATAGTTAAAATATATGAAAATAATAAGTATAACACACATAAATGTTCCCAATACACACTTAAACAAGGTCTATAATCACATGGTATAATGTTTTGATACAACATGGTCTAGAACAATGGCGGCGCCCACGAGTTCCAAGGTAAGTCGTATTTTCCATTGAAAGTTTAAATGTTTCAAGTTTTTCCCTGCAGAGAAATTGGAAAAAAAATAATGAAAAAATATGTAACATGGGCTACATGAAAAACTCGAAACATTTAAACTTTTGATGAAAAACACGACTTACCTTCGAACTTGTGGTAATCAATCATTATCAAAACAATATAGCACATGATTATAGGCCGTGTTAAAATTGTTTCTTTAAAGATGATAAAACCAAAAGATTTTGACCCTTCCCCCATTGTGCAAACATTTTAGCTCACCTGATTCATCAGGTGAGCTTTTAGGATCGTTGAATGTCCGACGTCCGTCGTACGTCCACAATTAGTTTGTTTACACTCTAGCAACCGCAGCTCTTAACGAATCGTGATTAAACTCACAATGTATATGGCCACAATGTCTCGGCTAAGTTCGATTATGGGCAAAATCGGACAATAACTTCTAGAGTTATGGGCCCTTGAATTACAAAATTGCTATATTTAGCTTGTTTACACTCTAGCGCCTTCATTTATTCACCAATCCTAATCATATTTTCAGTACATGTGTATAACCAAAAGATCTTGGACAAGTTCGATTATGGCCGGAATCGGACCAGAACTTCAAGAGTTATGGGCCCTTGACTTAGAAAATTTGCTATATTTTAGCTTGTTTACACTCTAGCGCCTTCATTTATTCACCGATCCTAATCATATTGGACAAGTTTAGTTATGGGTGGAATCGGACCACAACTTCAAGAGTTATGGGCCCTTGAATTAGAAAATTTGCTACGTTTTAGCTTGTTTAACAGTGTACCTTCATTGTTGGTTTTGATCTCAAAATCTACGTAAAAATGAGTTTTACGAGATGGAAACTATATTACCTGGTCATTAATTATTGGCCTTTGTTCTCAGTTGAGCGATAAAGGGCCATCGTGGCCCTCTTGTTCAAATTATCAGGTGGCCGAAAAATATTCTTAGTAATATATTATAAGAGATTATAATTATTTATGTATTATGTGAATACCATAATCATATAAAGGGCTATCCAAAAGTTTGTGGACAACCTCAATAATTTCTAAATTTGAAGTTTAAATATTCCAATGTATTTGCAATAAATAAACTATATTATCAATCCAAATAAAAGCGTGTGTATTATCGTAACCATGGCAACACAAGTGTCCATTTAGTGTGGCAGCTCAAAAGACTTACTGTTTTCTGTTGCTAAGAACTAATAACAAATATTTACAATATCAAAAATGCGCTAAAACGTTACCACGTTTATTTGACATAACTGTCCATTCATGAAGTCATTTCAAATCAATGTTTGGGTGTGTCAGTAGTTAATCCTAATGCAATACTACGACTAAATGACGCCTGAAGACTAGATGTAACAAGTGATCATACAATTCTGTTTCAATCTGGTAAAACACCAACGCAGACTAAGGGAATAATGTCAGAAGCTTCTGGAAAGTCTTAGGTGGCTTGCTCATTGGTGTACAAGTGGCATAAAAGGTTTAGTGAAGGACGCGAGACAGTTAGGGATAACGGACCAGTCATCACCAAAAGCCGGAAAAGTGACGTTGAGCTCATTTGGGACGTTGTGAACAGGGACCGCTTGTGTGGAAGCGACCTGATGGAGGGATGATATTTCACCAGAATAATGCACCAGCTCATGCATCCATTGAGGGGATAACAACAGTACAGATTCAGATAGAAGCTGAGATTCTTCAACATCCCCCATCTTCACCAGATCTTGCTTCGAGTGATTTCGCCTTGTTTCCAAGGTTGAAATATGAGTTCAAGGGTTGGCATTTCTACAGTTTGGACGAGTAATGTAAAACATCTCAGACATGCTTGTACTCCATTGAGAAAGATTGGTTTGAAGGTGTTTTCATTCAGTGAGTAAAGCGCAAACGCAAATTTGTCGCCTCAGGTGGTCAGTACTTTGAAAAAGAGTGACACGTTTTAACGTTAATGATGTAACGTTACTGTGAACTGCCTTAGGTCAGCAGACATCATGTTCTTTGTTTGTTTATAGCATGGCTACTTTTCATTTTGTCTGTTTGAAATTGTCCAGTTCATATTTAAAGAAAATTTACATGTATTAAATATCAGAAAGATCTGCTGCGAAATATTAATTTTATAAACATTATCCATAACTTTTGGATAACCCCTGGTACACATGTGAAGTATCAACATTAAAGTTAGACATTGATTTTATTTGTTTTTGTTATATCTGTTAGTTTGGTTCTTGTCAGTTTCACAACAGTGCCAAACAGCTCATTTGGCTCAAGTATTAAGAATTTGGCCCCAACTGTTTTCATTTGGCCCATACCTTGGGGCAAGCAAAAACTTAGTCAGTGTAAGCCCTGTGTATCAGGATTGGTTGTCTGGTCATATCAAGTTTCACCAATTTATAGACCATCATTATATACTGAAATAAACCCACTGTATGGAGTCCATTGCAAGTGATATGAAACAAATACTAGTATAACATTACATTTCTAAAAACCAATATTGCACGTAATTTATAAATTTTTGAACAGCGATAACTACTCTAGCTATTACAACAAATAGCCTTAAAATAACTATAAATGTATAATAATGCAGGGAACCGTGCCTCAGATTTTTGGTAACGTCCTCCGTTCTTTAGATATTTAACTTTACAGAAATTCCATACCCTGAACCCCACTGTTTACTATGTAATACGCCATGGATCAAAAGGCACGGTTCCCTAGATAAACATTTCCGCTACAAAATACAGAAAACCGCTTTGAAATCCATCATCAAATAAGGCGGCAATGTTAATTCGAAAATGACACCTACTGTGTTTGTTTTAAGCGAGCAATAAGCAATAAAAGTGTCAGATCATTATCGTCTCATGAAATCAACAAATTTCGTTTATTTGATGCATCCCATTCAATTTTGATAGCCAATCAAAATTGCAAATGTTTACGGTTCAATAATTGAAACCACGCCCAGGTTTGATGTCTAGTAAGAGATTTTATAACAAAATTATTGTCATTAACGAATTTATAGTATCATATTGTACCAATACAATGCACAACACATTAGAGATGGTTAATGCTGATAAAGTTAAGTCGATAAAGGGTACAATGTTCATCACAATAAAACACTATATTTGCATGTTTGGTTAGAATTTTTTGTTGCTTGGTATTAAAGTATGGTATTTAATCTTTGTAAATAATTTGAAGTATTATTATACGTTTTTTAGTGTATTATACCAGTCCCGATATGTTAAGCAATCTACTGGTGCCATTGCATGAAAAACTTTAGTAGGTGTACAAAGTACATTAGATAACTTTTGGTTAATGCTTTTATTCCAGATTTCCACCCGGGTATAAGTTTGCCCTCATGGTTCTGTACTTTCCCATCGGAGTGTTTTTGATTGTGTGTCGGGTATTAATAGCTCTCCATGCTTACATGATAGTTTGTCTCCTACCTCGTGCAGCTGCCAGAAGGTAACATATTTGTGACGATATGTTTTTTAACTTATTTTGAGGCCAGAAGTTTGGATATACCTTTTTAGCTCACCAGAGCACAAAGTGCTCATGGTGAGCTATTGTGATCATGTGATGTCCGTCGTCCGTGTGTGTGTGTGTGTACGTGCGTGCGTGCGTCAACAATTGCTTTAAACAACATCTCCTTCTTAACCAGTTGGGCCAATTTCAACGAAACTTCAATGCCTGGAGTTTAGATATTTGGTGTGTAGAATTGTCTAGTGGACCTCTACCAAGTTTGTTCAAATTATTGCCTTAGGGTAAAAATTGGCCCTGCCCCAGGGGTCACTTGATTCATATAGGCTTATATAGGAAAATTTAAAAAATCTTCTTCTTCGAAACCACAAGACCTAGAGCTAAGGTATTTGGTATGTAGCATTGTCTAGGGGACCTCTACCAAGTCTGTTAAAAGTATGGCCCCAGGGTGAAAATTAGCCCCGACCCGGGGTTCACATGATTTATATAGGCTTATATAGGAAAACAAAAAAATCTTCTTGTCCAAAACATCAAGGCCTAGAGCTTACATATTTTGCATGTTGCATTGTCTGGTGGACATCTACCAAGTTTGTTTAAATTATTGCGGTAGGGGCAAAATTGGCCCTGCTCCCGGGTCACTTAATTTTACAAAGGCTCATGATAATTTTCTCTAAGAGTCTTTTTATCTGGTGAGCGATAAAGGGCCATCATGGCCCTCTTGTTTAACTATCTATGATGTAGTTAGAAGTAGCTAGTCCTTCTGTATTCCTCAGTGTATATTCTGAAAATATGGGTACAATATCACCATCAGACCAGCTCGTTTTATCTGATGGAGGTATTGTACCCATATTTTCAGAATAAACCAGCTGGTTTTATTTAGAGGTAGATGCAGCTTAAGTTCCAGTCAATACTCTTGTTGGTGGCAGGCACAGATGCACTGAAAGGAAATGGATGGGGGTCGGAAGCGTGTTTTTAAATCACAGATTAATACCATATTGACATTGCATTTTCAAGATATATTCATGGCATAATGTAATTTTAAGTATTTGAGATTAAGGATGCATAAATAATTTTGATGTAACATTGGCAATGGAGTATTTTGAACAATTGCGGAAAGCTGTGAATAATTGTTAAATTGGTGTAATTATCATGTGAAAAGCTATGGATGTTGTTCAACTGTTGCTCAAAATAAGATTTTGTTATAAATGATACCTTGTTGTTTCATTTGCATTGACTTTTTTAGCAATTTTATTTACAAATTTTCTGTTTAAAAAATGATACTGGAAACACTTATTGCACACAATTTTCTGTTGTTTGCACCATTTATGAAATGTGTTGATGCCCAACAATTGTGGTTGTGATCATTGAAAAAATGAGATTTTTATGCCCACGGCATCTAGTATTCACACTGTCAGTCCCTCTGTCCGGTTAACCTATTTCGGCAAGTTGGGAGTTTTGTGAAAACTACTGAATGTATTGACTTTAAACAATCCCCATTACTCTGTATTGAATTTTTACAGAAGTATGCCCCTAAATTTTCTGTACAAGTTTATTTTATGCCAGACCTTAGAATGATGCGGGAGGCATAAAAAATTATAGTGATCGTCCTTTCTGTCTGTACGAGGTAGATTTTACCGATTCGCACCAACACCGCTTACTAGAACACTTAAATACTTATACTGTTGTTACCTATCACCATTCTCATTCCACTCATATTAACCATATCTCATTTTGACCTTGACTTAATTTGGACTAAGAATGTTTCTGTATGAGGTTAAGTAGATTTTACCATTTCGTCTAGCACCAACATCGCTTACTACAGTAAAGTTCCACTATTAAGACGACCGGGCGTTCTGACAAAAAGTAGCCTTAATAGCGAGTTGGTCTTAATAGCGAGTCAGTCTATATATGTATACAGAGTATTGCGTAAATCTACCAAATACATGTAGAAAATTAGTGTTTGTTCTTGTTGTTGCATTTTCTGTTACTTTGGCATATACAATTATATACAGAATACAAATAGTATAAAACAACTTTATAAATTTATTTATTTTATTTAATCATTGAAATTTTTTTAAAATGTCACAGGGCACATTTCACACATTATTTAATTGCGCTTTTGAACAATTGTTACCTGATAAGTGCGAAAAATTAGCGTTGACATAAATTATAATCAACGAGTGTTGAGAACTTAATAGTAGTTGATAATCTGTCAGCTTTCGTATATTATTGCGCGAAATAGTATTACAGTGGACTGGTTTTATTTATTAGAGCACCGAGCTACATAGGTAAAATGAGAAACTGCGACACAGTCTAAATAATGAATATCGCCCTGTTCGCTGCATATGTAAAACATCGCTACACAGTTTACAAATTCGCTAAGCATATTCGCTGTTTTTTCTACATATTTAATTCAAGAATGGGATTTCCTTCTTAACAAAATTTAATTAGATGCCTGGATTTCTGTCGGTCTTGTGACGACGGCTTTAGTAAGTGTTCAATCCTGAATTATCTTACCATGATAATGTTTTCGGAAAATAAACTGTGTCTGTTTTCGGAAAATGAACGGTCAACAGAAAGCGAAAGTAGAAGAAACATTCACAATAAATATCATTTTAACTACTTGAGAGTCTGCTTTAGACGTACGCGAATCACTGTGTTCCTTAGCAATCAAAGATTACCGTCTGATAAGAAGTCATAAAACGCAGTGAATAGCGACATTGTGGTGATTCGCGTTTTTTTCAAGGTCGATGCCACAAAGAAAATCGCCACTACGGGTGATAAATTGCCGATTACGAACGCGGGGGAACGCGATTTTCGGACAAATCACCTGAACTGTACTGTAAGTCCTCACACTCAGTGTCATAGGGTCATCACTGTAAGCGGGGTTTTGTTTTCTTAAAGTGTCGTTTAACAGGTCTCCCATTCTGCTGACAATTCTTCGTGGATGGGGAGGTCTGAATCTACTGACAGGTATTCTTCCAATGGCAATGGTTGTGCCATTCTGATGTTAGCAGTTTTCATTAGTTCCACAAGTTCTGCCAGTGGTACATTGTCGTCTTCGAATTCTTCCTCTGCAACTGATGGGTTAATTCCTGCCTTCATGAAACATTTAAGAACAGTCTCATGTTTTATGTCATTCACTTAAGAAGCGGATAGCATCCAGAATATTCACACTATTAGATACACTTCCAGCATCATTACATTCATCCAACTTAGCAAGCACTGATCTTATGAGTCTTTTCTTATAGTGAACCTTCATGTTCTGAATTATCCCTTGATCTAGAGGTTGGAGAACTGATGTTGTGTTCTTTGGCAGAAATTGTACCTTTATGTTGCTCAGCTGTAGTTTGTCGGGGTGGGAAGTAGCATTGTCAAGGAATAAGATGACATGCCTATTCTGTTGGCGCATTCTCTTGTTGAAAAGTTTAATCCACTCTGTAAAGATGTCAGAGGTCATCAAGGCCTTTTTGTTCCATTTCCAAGTCACAAGGAGATTGTTTAACTGAATGTTTCTGAGGCAACGAGGTATCCTGGACTTCCCGATTACAAGGTTTTTTTTTAAAAGCACCAGTCATACTAACACACAGAATTAAGGTTAACCTATCCTTAGACTGTTTACTTCCCTTAAAGTCCTCTCCATGCACACAGAGTGTTTTATCAGGGAGTGCTCTGTAATAGAGCCCAGTTTCATCCATGTTGTATATGTCACACATATCATAATCACGAGTGATACCTGGCAACTTCTCGAGCCACTGTTGAACTATTTCATGAGAAACACTTCCACTTTTACCACAAACAGTCTGAAACAAATGTTATGTCTATCTCTAAAGCGGTTTAACCAGCCCTTTGACGCCTTAAACTCAGTCTCAGGAATGTTAAGGTCTGCAGCAAAAGCCAATGCCTTCTCTTGAAGCATAGGCCCACTTACACGCACACCTTGCTGAATCACCTTCTCAAACCAGCTAATTTCTTCAACAGGTGAGCGCTTATCGTTTTCTATCATTTGAACAATTGTCATCATAACTCTCCATAATCTCAGCCTTTCGCTTCAATATCGTCTGGACCTGGAATAAAGAAATAAGAATTTGTTTATTTTTCTATCATAAAACATATCATATCAACATATCAACAGATCATCTGCGCTGCACACATTTTAACATTAAATTCATTGATCTATATGATAATCATTAAAATATTTTATCAGATGACACGCTAGTCTTATATTACTTTCTGAATGCATTATTATTTTTGTTCAACAGAAATTAAAATTTAATTAAATCTTACAAAAATTATCAAAAACAGTATTCATGCAGTGTTTTTATACTGAGTTTTTCCAATACCGAATTGTTCAGCCAGCTGGCGCTGACCTTTCATTGATTAACTTAACTTTATCTTTTAAGTTTAACTCATTTGGTTTATAGCTTGTGCTCAGGGTGAGCTTTTGTGATCAGTCTTCGTCTGGCGTCGTGCGTCATCAAACTTTACCTTGTGAACAAACTAGGGGCCACATTTTTAGCTCAATTTTTGCAAAACTGGGTCAGAATGTTAATATTGACAAAATCTCGGACGAGTTCGATAATGGGCCATTTGGGGTCAATAATTAGGTCACCAGGGCCAAATAAGGGAAAACCTTGTGAATACTCTAGAAGTCACTGTTTTGATTGGATCATCATAAAACCTTGTCAGAATGTTTGTCTTCATAATATCTTGAACGAGTTTGAACATGGGTCATTTGGTGTTAAAAACTAGGTCGCTAGGTCAAATCTTATGAAAAACCATGTTAGCACTAGATTTCACAGTTATAATTGAATCTTCGCCAAACTTTGTCAAATTGTTTGTTTTAAGTACAAATATGGGTCAACTGGGGTCAATAACTAGGTCACCAGGTCAAATCTTAGGAAAACTTTGTTAACACTGTAGATGTCACAGTTTTGATTGGATCTTCACCAAACCTTGTCAGAATGTTTGCCTCAATGTTATGTGGGTCAAGGTTGAACATGGGTCAGCCGGGGTCAAAAACTAGGTCACCAGGTCAAATCTTAGGTAAAAACCTTTTTAAAGCTCTAGATGTCATGATTTTAATTGGATCTTCACCAAACCTTGTCAGATAGTTCGTCTTAATGATATTAAGAACAAGTTCAAATATGGGTCACCTAGGGTCAAAAACTAGGTCACGAGGTCAAATCTTAGGAAAACCTTATTAACACTGTAGATGTCAAATTTTGATTGGATCTTCACCAAACCTTGTCAAAATGTTTGTCCTAATGATATGTAAGACAAATTCGAACATGGGTCATCTGGGGTAAAAAACTAGGTCACGAGGTCAAATCTTAAGAAAACCTTGTCTATGCTGTAGTTGTCATGGTTTTAATTGGATCTTCACCAAACCTGGTCAGAATGTTTGTCTTATTTATATGTAGGACAAGTTCGAACATGGGTCATCTGGGGTCAAAAACTAGGTCACAGGTTCATAACAATGTTTTAATGAGTACACAATGATTGTCATGTGAGCGATATAGGGCCATCTTGGCCCTCTTGTTCCATTTTACTTAGATCTACAGAAATGTACTTTCAGTTTCAATTGATTACAATATTATGTTAACGCAATGAATGCTATGCAAAGATGCAATGAATACAAAACTTTGTACATAATGCATGTAATAAATGAAGAAGAATGAAACAAACATAACTGTGACAAATATCATAATTTTAATTTGTACGTACCCATCCGATAATTAGGTGTGAATACTCATTGGTCGACCGTCGCCCTTAATGTCAATTACATAGATCAAACAAGTGTTTAATCCTTTAATAGGCTTCGATTATCAATTGTCACATTGTTTATCAAACAGTTATTCACAAGTTTGCTCCCTTGTTAACGCAAAGTGGTCGGATGTCGTTATATGTCGTTAGACTATGTCATTCCAAAATATAATACACTGACGTTTTGACACACGCGAAAAAGTAGATGGTCGGTTTATTGGACCCTAAAACAACACAATATGACACTTAGGTTCGCAATAAGTGGTCATATTACGTAATAGCGGACTGGTTGTAATTACGGACCACGATTATATGGAACTATATGAAAAAATTTGGTTCTTTCAAAAAGCGGTCGTAATATCGGACCGGTCGTTATGTGGAACTTGACTGTAGTACACTGGAATACTTATACAGTTGTTGCTTATGACCCTTCTCAATTCAAACATATCAACCAACTTCACTTGGACCTTGGCCATGACCTAATTTGGATGTGGAATTATTCAAACAGACTATTTCTTGACAAGCATGCCACTAACCTTAATTCAGTTTTGTTTAGTTGTATTCTCATTAAGAGAACATGACTATTTTGTGTTAAATTTTGAAAATTAAGTACTGGTAACCTATGTTTGTTTTATTTGATCAAAATGTTTGTGGTCAACATCAATTTAGGGTATAGCTCGACCATGAGTTTTGAGCCGTGACGGAAGAATACACTAAATCAACTGGGGGTTGTGGATATTCTGAACATATGTTATTGAATATACAAGTAATTTAGCACAACGTTTTAGTAACTGTCGCTGGCGTAGTGGGTAGAACGAACGTATTCACTATGAGCCAACTGGCATGAGTTCAATTCCAGATTGCACCATACTTTTTTTCGGGTATATTATATATTTTTGATAAGTATGTTTAAACATTATTGTAAAACTTCAAGTACATAATTATGAACATGTTTTATATCACTGTTTATTTTATTTTTATTGTTTCTCTTGTTTTTTCATTGATTTTCTTTCTTTTTTATCTTTTTTGTTTTATTTAAATAAATAAAATGTAATTTCATATTGCACAATACAGTTCATTTCACAAATCTCCTACTTCACTCGCTGTGTCTGTCGATGACCCTTCAGCTGTATCTGTCTCTGAGTCAGATATGGAGTCTGAATCCAAGTCGAGCTCAATGATGATAGGTTCAGGAAGCTCGTCAACAGCAATATCTTTGTTCGATAGTTCGTACATGTTCAGTACACCGGAACCAGTCTGTGGCTGAAACTGCTTGTAACCCCTCTGTGATAACAAATCAATAATCAAACATATTTTTTTACAATATCAAGCTTTTTGACTTAAAAAATTCAGAATAATTTATGATGATACGATTTATATAAAACATTTTGATCATAGATACTTTACCAGAAAAAATACACTCAAGAAAAACATGCATAAAAAGAGGGCTGGTGACTGGAATTTAACTTGGAACTAATTTAATACGACAGCATGAGCTAATGCGCTCTACCTATTGCGCCAGCATTACAGACATTTATTGAGCAGGTTGAATTTGCTTTCCAGTCAACTCGTACCGTAGTCAACACGTACCGTAGTCAACTCGTACATGAATTTGGTCAACTCGTACATTAGTCAACTCGTACCTTAGTTAGCACGTACTGTAGTTATATATTTTGTTCTTGTATCGGCATCAATTTTGATGAACGTAATTTTTATAACCTGTTTATAACATATTTTGGAACAAAGACTCATATTAGACTTACTTAGTTCAGTCATTTGACTGTAAATAATTGATTGTGTTTGGTCAACTCGTACCTTAGTCATGTATGTGAATATGTTGTTTTTGCAGGTTTTATGCTTTTACCTCACGATAAAATCTGTGTTTTTCATGTATACTAATTATTAGTTTTTAGCTCACATGTCACAAAGTGACAAAGTGAGCTACTAGGATCACTCTCCGTCCAGCGTCGTGCGTCGTCAAACTTTTTGTTGTGACCACACTAGGGGCCACATTTTTGGCTCAATTTTAGCAAAACTGGGTCAGAACGTTAATATCAACAAAATCTCGGACGAGTTCGATATTGGGCCATTTGGGGTCAAAAACTAGGTCACCAGGGCCAAATAAGGTAAAACCTTGTGAACACTTTAGAAATCACTGTTTTGAATTTATCTTCATGAAACTTTGTCAGAATGTTTATTTTAATAATATGTAGGTCAAGTATGAAAATGGGTAATTTCTGTAGTAAAATTAGGTCACTAGGGCAAATTGCTGGAAAACCTTGTGAACACTCTAGAAGTCACTGTTTTGATTGGATGATCATGAAACCTTGTCAGAATGTTTGTCTTCATAATATCTTGGACGAGTTCGAACATGGGTCATCTTGGGTCAAAAACTAGGTCGCTAGGTCAAATCTTATGAAAAACCATGTTAATACTGTAGATTTCACAGTTATTATTGGATCTTCACCAAACTTTGTCAAATCGTTTGTTTTAATGATATAACGGTCAAGTATAAATATGGGTCATCTGGGGTCAATAACTAGGTCACCAGGTCAAATCTTAGGAAAACTTTGTTAACACTGTAGATGTCACAGTTTTAATTGGATCTTCACCAAACCTTGTCAAAATGTTTGCCTCAATGATATGTTGGTCAAGGATGAACATGGGTCAGCCAGGTTCAAAAACTGGGTCACAAGGTCAAATCTTAGGTAAAAATCTTGTAAAAGCTCTAAATGTCATGGTTTTGATTGGATCTTGGCCAAACCTTGTCAGATTGTTTGTCTTAATGATATTAAGGACAAGTTCAAATATGGGTCACCTAGGGTCAAAAACCAGGTCACAAGGTCAAATCTTAGGAAAACCTTATTATATTAACACTGTAGATGTCAAATTTTGATCGTATCTTCACCAAACCTAGTCAGACTGTTTGTCTTAATGATATGTAAGACAAATTCGAACATAGGTCATCTGGGGTCAAAAACTAGGTCACCGGTTCAAAACAATGTTTTAATGAGTGAACAGTGATTGTCATGTGAGCGATATAGGGCCATCTTGGCCCTCTTGTTATCAAAGACATGACTATGTATTTCATGTATATTAATAAAAGAAAGAACGCTAATGCGTATCTTATTTTAATATAGGATAGTGTCATATATTAGATTTTAAACACACATAAAACATCAAATATCACAGGATAGTAATATTAAATCAAGTACAAGAAAAATCGAGACCTAAGATTCAAAATAGAGAACACAAGCAGCTAGCTCATATAAGTCATAGAGGTTGGTGATTTTTAATGTCTATTTCTAAGCACCATGAGCAAACACTATATTTCATTTAAGTAAAGAGATAAATTCATTTCTGATGAGCACTTATTTGTTGTAGTTGATAGTATCAGAACATAAATAAATTACATATATATTGTTATTTTCCCAGACTAAATATCAATAAAATAGATCTATATGAGTTTTGGACAAGAGAGTCCTTCTATGAATGTATACTGGAAGTTTTAACATGCAAAATGGTCAACTTAATTGTTAAACCAAATATTTCAAACAAAAGGACATTTCTAGATTATTTCATACCATAAAATAATGTGAGTACAATCTTTACATACTGATCTCAATAAATAATAAAATGATTACAATAGCTCAGTTATTGATATATCCCGTCTAAGCACCATGAGCAAACACTATATATATTTCATAGAGTTCAATCTCTTACAACTGCAGGACCGTGGATTGCACTATACTAAACTTTTCTAAACAATATTTGGACAATAATGAAAATATGAAATATTTATTGGATGGACTAAATTATCACTGGTTAACAATCAAATTAAAGGAGGGGACTTACTTATCATTGGTTAATAATCAAATTATAATTGATTTATTGCCTTTCACCTTTGCTTATAATCCAATTATCTGACATGTGACAAACACTAAATTAAAGAATCAAAGGGATTAGCAAATGCCGCATCATTTAAAAGTGCTACTCAATATGCATCTCGATAATGAGTTGCGGTTTAACACTTTAACACAAACATTCTTTACATTAAAGTTTCATAATAATAACTCCAACAGATTGTCCGAATATTACTTATTTAAGCACGACTTCTGTAATGAAACATATCTGAATAGTAACATTGACTCGAAATATCCAACTATTCTAACAAAATTTCGCTTATACTCTAACAATCTCAATATAGAAACTGGTAGATATAATAATGTACAAAGACAAAACCGACTTTGTCAACAATGTAACATGAAAAAAAATAGAAACCCAGTACCTCCTTTTATTACTCTGCCATAAATATAGACATTAAATATCTCAATATTTAAAACCATATTTTTGCACTTGGCCTAATATTACAAAATTTGAAACTCTCATGTCTTCAAACTCTCAAAAAGTGCTAAACAACATTGCAAAATTTGTATTTTTTGCTTTTAAAGGGGCATGCCCAGGAACTGCTGTGTCTTTTTTTTCGTACACCAAAAATGCGTTTATCATTTGTAAAAACAATTATTACCGAAAAGTCAAAGAAGAGTGTGCCTTCAAAAATGGCCCTATAACGCACGCGTGGGTATTTGTATGTCGGTTTAAATAAAAGGCTTACAAGCCTTTTATTGACGACAACGATATTTCCGATTCGTCTGAGAATTTACTTTAGCGTGCACGCTGCCTTTCAAGCAGCAAAACAATGATATTTACCTATAATTGATCGATAGATAAGCTTTATGTCGCAAACAATGAACATGACATGAGCAATACTTACCATTTCACAGTTTGTTGACATTTTTTTCCGCTTTTGACAGATCCCGAAAGGGTCGAGTTATGAAAATGACGAATATTTTCTAAGGCGTAATCGGCAGGTTTGGTAAATCTTGAAATGTGTATTTTGAGTCAAATAGCGGGACATTTCGTAAATATTTTACAGGACTTTCATTAATTGATTTAGGCTTTCAAATGATACCAATTTGATTTATATTCGAGACGCTTCAGTTCCAGGGCATGCCCCTTTAAAGAAAATTATTAAAAACAGCAATCTCAAAACTCATTTATTTTAATCTGTTATCTATTGTGTAATCTAGTTCAGAAACAAATTATAGTTTTAGTTTATTTCAAGATAATAGGCCTTTGGCCTAGAAATCTACATTAATTATATAATAACTTGACATACATTTTACATGTACGTATTAGTACATAACACACACTACACAAATTACTTTGATTAACATTGAACAAGTATCTTTATACTGTGTATAATACATTTAAATTTTGACAATATGTATATACATTTATGACATATAAACGTTCGTTCAAGAACAAAATAGAAATGTAAGTATGTGAGTACACATTACGACATGTATAAAATATAGATTGCTTAATTGTGTTCCGGGTGGTCATGTTATTTTCAGTCAGTAAACTAATGCAATGAACAATGTGTTATAGAATGAACAGTCATGTATATATTATTTGATGGATGAAACAAAAGTAGAAAAATAAATAATTAGAAAAAATAAAAAGGGTTGAAAATGAGAGAAAAGCTGTAGGTAATAGGTATACATATTTTCCAAATACGCACACATATTGATAAGCGAGTGGAGAAAAGTTAGAGTAGTATAAACTGTCTCTTCTTTCAAAACTTTTTAGTATGTATGTCGATAAATTTTTAACAGTATTTTTATTACCTGATTCATCAGGTGAGCTTTTAGGATCGATGAATGTCCGTCGTCCGACCACAATTAGTTTGTTTACACTCTAGCATCCACAGCTCTAAACAAATCGTGATCAAACTTGCTCACAATGTCTCGGCTAAGTTCGATTATGGGCAAAATCGGACAATAACTTCTAGAGTTATGGGCTCTTGACTTAGAAAATTTGCTATATTTAGCTTGTTTGCACTCTAGCGCCTTCATTTATTCACCAATCCTAATAATATTTTCAGTAAATGTGTATAACCAAAAGATCTTGGACAAGATCGATTATGGGCAGAATCGGACCAGAACTTCAAGAGTTATGGGCCCTTGACTTTGAAAATTTGCTATATTTTAGCTTGTTTACACTGTAGCGCATTCATTTATTCACCGATCCTAATCATATTTACAATGAATGTGTATGACCTTACGGTCTTGGACAAGTTCAGTTATGGGTAGAATCAAATCACAACTTCAAGAGTTATGGGCACTTGGATTAGAAAATTTGCTACGTTTTAGCTTGTTTAACAGTCTTATACCTTCATTGTTGGTTTTGATCTCAAAATCTACATAAAATTGGGTTATACGAGATGGAAACTATATTATCTGGTCATTAATTATAGTGACTTTGTTCTCAGGTGAGCGATCAAGGGCCATCTTGGCCCTCTTGTTCAATGAAGAGATCAATTCAATAAATTTTGGGATACTTGGTTTTTTCCAAAAATATTGTTGAATAAGAACTACATGTATTATATACATGACTTGTATATATTCACCACTTGCCACTTACTTTGTTAGATTTGTTTGTTTGGCTATATTTACTATGTATTTATTTCATGCCAGTAAACTATATAAGGGAGATAAGTGATTTCGAGGTCATTCTTCATCTATAAAGTAATCCTATAACAAATACAAAAACATTTTTCTAAAGGATGAGTTGACTAATGTACAAGTTAACTTGGTCATGTACGAATTGATCACGTAAACGGTACGAGTTGACCAAATTCATGTACGAGTTGACTACGGTACATGTTGACAACAGTACGAGTTGACCAGATACTGTTAAATTTATCTTATCAATATGTTTTAGTTAGATTTGTTCCGAATATCCACATCTCCTATTTCACTTAGTGGACTATCTGAATAATTTCGTCACGGCTCAAAACTCATGGTCGAGCTATATCAACAAAATGTTTATGGTCAACACAAATTTAGGGTATCAACAAAATGTTTATGGTCAACACCAATTTAGGGTATCAACAAAATGTTTATGGTCAACACCAATTTAGGGTATCAACAAAATGTTTATGGTCAACACCAGTATATGTTATTAACAAATGTTTATGGTCAACAAAATTATATGCCAAATCATTAACAAATGTTTATGGCCAACAAAAGTAAATACCAATTCATTAACAAATGTTAGTGGTCAACTTCAATATTTTCCTAACAAATTAGCTTCTTTTCCTTAATATTGTGTAAATTATAATTGCAGGCAGTTTGTACGTGGTATGTTAGGTGTATTGGGTATTCATATCTGGGTAGATGAAGATACGAGCACACAGATAGAGTCTCCTAAATTACTTGTTTCGAATTATACATCAGTTCTAGATCATGTTGTTATAGATGTTGTCATTAATCATTTTGTGGTAGGTAATGTTTATTTGTTTCCTCTCATACATCTTACATGGTCATTTTTAGCTCACAAGAGCACAATGTGCTGAAGGTAAGCTTTTGTGATCGCCCTGTGTCAGTCATTCATCGTAATGTGGTGTCCATGTTTTCTTAAACAATATCTCTTCCTAAATTACTGGGCTAATTTGCAACCGAACTTTGCAGGAATGATCACAAGATTACAGCCAAATTTTCAAAACTGGCCATTTAATTACGCCTATGAATAATCCATTACGCCCAGGAAAAAAACTTGGCTCTAATTTCTCCCGACATTTAGCGGCATTAGCCTGTATAGGTATAAATCACGATGGGTGAAAATAACGATACACATTCAAGATGGCAGCACCCAGGTGTGCAGAATGTATAATAACCAAACTAGTCCTGATTATCCAGCTGCCTGAGGCAGTCATGTGTCAAATATGACCAGATTGTTTATCACAAAATGTACACAGTGTTGGGTACAGCGTCACCAACTTCACAGCTCTGTAACAATGAGATTGCAGTGAGGCATAGCATGTTCCAGGTCTGCAACTTGTTTATCAAGGCAGTTAGCGACAGTTTAAGGTATACATACTGGTATACATACTGGTATACGGATTAAATTTTGATTTATTCGCCAGGAACACCTAACGATTTTCTTTCAGTTTACCTATTGATATTCAAGGATAAAGTTGAAACATTGCAGAATAAACTAATTATCATAATGATGAATAAACTCCCGCTATACAGTCCAATTTTCCAGTATCAAAGTCGTACGGATCGAGACGTATCTTACGGAAAAGTAGTAATAGCATAAATAATGTGCTATTACTGCCTGGTTCGTTGGAATTTGCATTTTTACTGCCTGTTGTTAAAATCAGGGAGTAAGTTACTGTTTACTAAATCCTAGTTACTACAAGATTTTAAAATCTGTCAGTTAATCACTTCCTGGCAAAAATTCTTATCTACAGCTCTGAATGATCCTTGGATGGTATTCAAAGGTGTTCAAAAAATTAAGTTCTATTCAAAACTCTGGTTGGCATGGTAACAAATAGGAAACAAAGTACTAAAAGTACTGACGGAAGCAGATTTTCCATACCTCTTGTTGTAGGAATTATTAATTACAAAGATAAATATAATATACAATTTTTATACGCCCGTTTGAAAAACATTCATGGCGGACAGGCAGGCAGGCTTATGGCGTCCACAGCAGTGTCCACTCTCCAATTCAAAAAGTTTTATTCGGATCCTCACCAAACTTGATGGAAACGTTTAGGACCATGAGATCTCGGTCAAGTTCTATAACCAGCCCAATCGGCCCAATCGGCCCAGGCTCTTATGAGTTGATACATTGAAAATTGACTAATAATGCAGTGTCCGCTCTCTAAGTCGACCAATTATCACCAATCTTCAGTAAACTTATTGAAAATGTTTATCCCCATTAGATCTCGGTCAAGTTCGATAACCAGCCCTATCGCACCAGGCACTTTTGAGTTATGCCCCTTGATACTTTGAAAATTGACTAAAAATTCAGTGTCTGCTCTCTAAGTCGACCAATTATCAACCAATCTTCATCAACCGTGGTGAAAATGTTTATCCGCATGAGATCTCAGTAATTTTCCACTCATAGTATCTCAAACCTTTTGACGGGCATATTTTGTAACCTGGCACTCTAGTTTTTATATAAAATTATTTATGTTTATTAGACAGGCCGATTTTATCCTCAACTTTTAAATAGTTCCGTAATTCAAATCAACGCACTGAGGGCACTGTCAGAAGCTAAGTCTAAATGTCTTAGATAATGCCATCCTCAACAAGAAATGTCTTTAAATAAAGACAAACAGTGTAGATAATATTTAGTCATATTTACAATAATGTTTGTCAAGAACGTGTGTATAACTTTATTTCAAACACCAAATTTACAGTTTCATACATTTTTACTGATTTTACAAACAGAAAATGCACATTAAACATTTGCACACCACTGTTGTACATTTGTAGTTAGTATGGCCTTAATTTTTCCACTCTTGTGTGTGTATTTCCATAAGTCTGAGTCTTTACCTGGCTTTATATTCATAACAGTACTAGTATGCAGTCATGATACCATTTAATTTTCATGAATGAAGTGCTAGATAAAAAGGCAGAAAATACTGACACTGTCCTAAACTTTCAACCAATATGAAGTATTTTCGCGCCAAGACATTAGGTCAAAAGTGAGAACAGGCAGCTAAAATACTGAAAAACTTAAAAGCCTGTGTTATCATTATTATGAATTAGAATTTGAAGGTCAAGTATATATCAGGTCTTATTTCATACGAACGATTAATCGATTAACCGTATGTTAATTGTTCGAAGTGCTTATAACATGAATTGTCATAAGTTTCTGCGACACCGACGTATCACACGAAATGCGATAATGTATATATTCATCAATATATATTTACCACTGAAATGTGATGCGTGTATGTACTATCAATTTTCAGTTTATATATATCAATGATCAATTACAAATAACATTATGGCAACTAATAGTAATTTTGTTTACAAAAAAGTAGATTACGGCATACTTGTTTCATACTCAATTTGGTCAGGTTATAATTGGAACATTGGGTGGAGCGTACAACAACAATCATTTGATTGGTTGATTGGTGTAATGATGAATTTAATTGTGATTCCACTCGATGTATTTAAGTATTTCACACTTGCAATTGAGTATCAAATGTCAACATGTTCTCATAATTATCAGCGGCTATGTTTGATGCAAAGATGCAAAATTAAATCATACCAGTGTTTTAACTCAGAGATAATTAATAAAGAACAAGGTTGTCAGTTTATATCAACAAAGATGCAAAAGACGAAAAAAGTGATATTGTTCGACGATTTTATTAGCATGTCTTAGTAAAACGTAACACACAACATACGTGTATACATAGTATAACATACATGCATTACTGCAAAGGTTACATTTTACGTTTTTTATTCATCCAGACAGACGATTTTTTTCTGCGATAGTATAACATATCATACTTATTGTATATAAGTTGCGATACAATTATCAAATTGTGAGGAAGTCCCAGGCCAAGCAAGTTTACTCGTATATCCAAAAATCGCTTCTCAATTAGTTAATTACACAATCAACAATATACGTGTATACCAGGAGAAATGTATATATTTGCCACACAACACTCATTTCTGTGTCCAGTGTGAAATGGTGGGGACATCCGTGTCCTACGGACACATTTCTAGTTTCAAAATGATTTCTATGGTTTGGCAGTATTATACTTTCAAATCAAAGATCAAGATGAAACTTGTGAAAATCTTTTCTCAGGTGAGCGATTATAAGGCCATCATGGCTCTCTTGTTTAGAAATATACATGATACACCAAAGTGACGAACATATAAAATAATAAACAAAACAACAGTAAACAGTAATATGAATATTTGCTCATCTGATGTTTGTCATCATTTGATCATTGTTTATTATCTTACCTGTACCTGGCAGTATATCATTATCTATACTTGTATCTTTTACCAGTAATATCAGTTACCAGTGATACAAATAACCTGTTACATCATTTATCACTCATAAAATTTACAGGCAATATAAGTTACCAGTCATATGGTAGTCATGTCATAGTCATGTCCTTACCAGTTATATTATTAACCTACTTGTTGATTTCTGAATAATGATCTTAAAAGTTATCTAAAAGTTTATGGCGTGCCTGCTTTAGTTTATGAGATGCTATCTAAATACTATATTTTAGCCTTACCATGGACATGTTCCAAAAGTATTACAGTGGGTGCTGGGATATAGAGATCTAACAGCTGATAACAAGCAGCACTTTCTGAACAATGTTAAAAGATTTGTTCAAGGTATGTAGCTCATATTATATACTTTCTTTATAATACTGATACACACTTCTAAACCGCCAAAGTGCTCATGGTGAGCGCCTTGCGTCCGTTAAGCGTTGTGAAGTGGCATCCATATTTATATGTTGATTTGGCTGTGTTGGAGCGGCGGAGGACCTGTACTCTTGTTGACTTGACATCTGATGATCTCCCTGACTGGTTTTGTTCAGCAGTTGTGAACTCTTTAGAGGACTTGACCATTACATGGGCAAGTATTTGTTTGCATTTGTACAGTCAACTGCTTTATGCTCTATATATACTCAGTGGTTCCGGTATTGTGTTAGTTTGAAGCAACGCTGGCTTCTGATTGGCTGAAGGGATACTATGGTGCCAGTGAATGTCTGTTTTTAGATTGTTGGTGCCAGTGCGGTGCCGGTGTTCTATTTTTAGATTTTGGTGTGTGGTGCCGGTGCGGTGCCGGTCTTTTATTTTTAGAATTTGTTGCAGGTGCCGGTTTAATGCCATTGCAGATCTATTTTTAGCTCACATGAGCACTTGTGCTCAGGGTGAGCTTTTGTGATCAGTCTTCGTCCGGCGCCGTGCGTCTTCAAACTTTACCTTGTGAACACACTAGGGGCCACATTTTTAGCTCAATTTTAGCAAAACTGGGTCAGAATGTTAATATTGACAAAATCTCGTACGAGATCGTTAATGGGCCATTTGGGGTCAAAAACTAGGTCACCAGGGCCAAATAAGGGAAAACCTTGTGAACACTCTAGAAATCACTGTTTTGATTGGATCTTCATAATGTCATAATGTTTGTCTAAATGATATGTGGGACAAGTTCGAACATGGGTCATCTGGGGTCAGACATTAGGTCACCAGGTCAAATCACAGGAAAAGCTTGATATCAGCAGTCCTCATGACATAGGCACAATACAATGTTTTAATCAGTAAACAATGATTGTGATGTGAGCGATATAGGGCCATCTTGGCCTTCTTGTTTTTATGCCCCCGACATGAAATGGCGTATGGCATATAGTGTTTACCCTGTCCGTTGGTGTGTGTTTGTTTGTGTGTTACGGCATTTTCGTGTCCGGCTCATAACTTTGTCATGCATGATTGGATTTTGAAATAATTTGGCACAAATGTTCAGCATAGCAACATGACGTGTCATACGCAAAAACTGTGTCATGCTCAAATGTCAAGGTCACAGTGGACACTTAAAGCATTATATGTATATGTTCGTGTCCGGCTTATAACTCTGTCATGCATGATTGGATTTTGAAATAAATTGGCACAAATGTTCATCATATCAAGGCGATATGTCATCAGCAAAACTGTGTCGCTTCCTCAAAGGTCAAGGTCACAGTCGACACTTAAAGCATTATATGTATATGTTTGTGTCCGGCTTATAACTCTGTCATGCATGATTGGATTTTGAAATAAACTGGCACAAATGTTCATCATATCAAGATGATGTGTCATGCGCATCAACTGTGTCACTTGCTCAAAGGTCAAGGTCACAGTGGACGTTCAAAGTTTGTGCATTTTATGATGGATATAGTGAAAGTGTGTGTTCGTGTCTGGCTCATATCTTTGTCATGGATGATTGGATTTTGAAATAAACTGGCACACATGTTCATCATATTAAGCCGACGTGCCATGCGCAAAAACTGTGTCGTTTACTCAAATGTCAAGGTCACAGTGGACACTTAAATATTTACGTTCATTATATTGAAATAATGAAAGGACATGTAGTTGTTTGTTTACCACCCTTAGGTGATCTTTACCTCCCACTATGGGCAGCATTACCAAGCAACCTGCTCTATGTTGTATTCACATACTTGACACACAACACTCATTTCTGTGTCCAGTGTGATAATGTGAACACTCTAGAAATCACTGTTTTGATTGGATCTTCAGAATGTTTATTTTAATGATATGTAGGTCAAGTTCGATAATGGGTCATTTCCGGTCAAAAACTAGGTCACCAGGGCAAATAAGGGAAAACCTTGTGTCACTGTTTTGATTCGATCTTCATGAAACCTTGTCAGAATGTTTGTCTTTATAATATCTTGGACGAGTTCAAAGTCACTAGGTCAAATCTTATGAAAAACCATGTTAACAATCTAGATTTCACTGTTATAATTGGATCTTCACCAAACATTGTCAGATTGTTTGTTTTAATGATATGTAAGTAAGTACAAATATGGGTCATCTGGGGTCAATAACTAGGTCACCAGGTAAAATCTTAGGAAAACCTTGTTTACACTGCAGAAGTCACAGTTTTGATTGGATCTTTACCAAAGCTTGTCAGAATGTTTGCCTTAATGATATGTGGGTCAAGTTCGAACATGGGTCAGCTGGGTTAAAAACTAGGTCACCAGGTCAAATCTTAGTTAAAAACCTTGTTATAGCTCTAGATTTCACAGTTATAATTGGATCAACACCAAACATTGTCAAATTGTTTGTTTTAATGATATGTAAGACAAGTTCGAACATGGGTCATCTGGGGTCAAAAACTAGGTCACCAGGTCAAATCTTAAGAAAACCTTGTTTACGCTGTTTTTATTTTGTTTATTAACATAGTACTGTATATGTGACCGAGGGCCGGGCTGAGGCGTCGGCTCCTGGTTATGTGTCGGCGGGGAATTAGCTTATTCTGCCGACAGCCCCGATTGTATCCAACACCTCGGCTGCACAGTGTCTTTGTTGTTGGTACCTCTTGTATATAAGGGTACCAAATGTGTATGTCTTGGAATTATACACAACCAGTCCAATTCAGTATTTTCACTATTTTATTCAGTCATAACAAACATTTATAATATTCAGTTCCAAAAGATATAAGTTTAGAAACCAGATGACATAAATTCAGATGTAATTTCTTTGAAGATTAAGCGAAGACTCACTTAATAACAAATAACAAAATAATCAATGAGAAAAGGGGCTGGACCCTTTATAAATTTTGACCAATAGAATTAAAACATATTGGCTGGAAATACTTAAATGATAACTTATAATAACTTATTGAAGCCATATGGCAGATTGACCTAAGTCTGTTTTGATAAAGCTTAAAACTAATTACCTAATCTAAGTTGATAAAACATATTTATAGAAGTTAGAATTTGAAATATGTAAAATTGATTGGTGTGAAAAACTAATTGATTAACACACAGAACTTAGAACAAACATTACATTTTTGTGTGTTTAGCAATAACATTATAATTATAAAGAAACTTAATAGAAAGTAATTTTTTATATAACAATAGGAAAATTATTCATTGAAATTAAAAACATTTCATGGCATAGTTTCATACCTTGTTACATGTCACCCTTCCTTCTAAAAAGATTGTCCTCAATCTTAGTTATTTAAATAACATAACTAAAGTATAGAAATGTAGTAACTTTAAAATTTTGTATCATCTAATATACAATATTAGTCTATAACTATTGCGCACTAGTTACATACCAATAAAGAAATTATTGATGAAATATTAGATCAAATATAAACAAATTCCAAACACTGAAGTGACATGCTCATATAAAACTGTAACAATTTAATTTAAGCCAACACAAT
Source organism: Lutraria lutraria (assembly GCA_964023205.1). Lineage (NCBI taxonomy): Eukaryota > Metazoa > Mollusca > Bivalvia > Venerida > Mactridae > Lutraria > Lutraria lutraria. The sequence goes on from OZ026841.1 coordinate 9,669,177, forward strand.
ATCTCTTTTTCATCATAACCTTTGACAAATATACTAAAAAAATCGATTTTTCTAATTAACCATAATTAAGTCAACAATAATGTTTTTTTGTTTTTTTTTCATGATATAACAAATACATGTAACTCAATATATTCCTGAAAAAGAAAGTATGATTAGTTACATATCAAACACATAATATTGTGAATCTAAAACACAAAATACAACAAATGTACTTATGTATATAAACATAAACATTTAAACAATAGGTATCTTTGAAAATACATACCGGTACATACAACTACAACTAATGTTTGAAGAGTTAACATTGAAAGCATGGCATAATGTGAAATAACTGTAAGATACAAATTTTCTATCACCTGCAATAGTACATTAGACCAAATGTAAATGCAGTCAAAAACCAATGTATTAACGACTTACGTTGTTTATAAAAACAGGCGCAATAACGAATGGTAGTGCGAAGAAAATTAAATAATCAAACATTAAAATTCACCTGCATAAAATAAATACATTAATAACAAATGTACATGCAGTAATTGCCTTATAGCTATGTATCATCAATCTATCCGATTGAATTCTTCAACAAAAGTTTAACGTTATGGCCTTACAGTAATATATATTTAACTTTGGATAAGAAGCCATTAAAAAAAAAATGTATCTACACAAAATAATTTTTTTTTATAAGTCTGCTATATGCAACTTTTATTATGGCCCTGATCATATCAATTCAATTATTTAACATTAAGGTATCAGCCATGTAGTATTAAATGTAACACATCAAATATGTTCATTGTTCTTGCTATATGCAACTTTGTGATATGGCCCTGATCATATTATTTTAATTATTTAACATAAAAAGATCAGCCATGTATTATTATTTAATATAACACATCATATATGTTTAGTCTTGCTATATGCAACTTTGTTGTATGGCCCTGATCATATTAATTCAATTATTTAACATAAAAAGATCAGCCACATAGTATTGATAAATATAATACATTCAACAAATGTATCTGTTCTTGCTATTTGCAACTTTTTGATATGGCTATGAGTGTGTATGTCTTGGAATTATACACAACCAGTCCAATTCAGTATTTTCACTATTTTATTCAGTCATAACAAACGTTTATAATATTCAGTTCCAAAAGATATAAGTTTAGAAACCAGATGACATAAATTCAGATGTAATTTCTTTGAAGATTAAGCGAAGACTCACTTAATAATAAATAACAAAATAATCAATGAGAAAAGGGGCTGGACCCTTTATAAATTTTGACCAATAGAATTAAAACATATTGGCTGGAAATACTTAAATGATAACTTATAATAACTTATTGAAGCCATATGGCAGATTGACCTAAGTCTGTTTTGATAAAGCTTAAAACTAATTACCTAATCTAAGTTGATAAAACATATTTATAGAAGTTAGAATTTGAAATATGTAAAATTGATTGGTGTGAAAAACTAATTGATTAACACACAGAACTTAGAACAAACATTACATTTTTGTGTGTTTAGCAATAACATTATAATTATAAAGAAACTTAATAGAAAGTAATTTTTTATATAACAATAGGAAAATTATTCATTGAAATTAAAAACATTTCATGGCATAGTTTCATACCTTGTTACATATACGTTGAAATTTTGGCAGTGGTTTAATGTTCGCTATTTTGGCGGTTGATAGGTTTCAGCCAATTCAAAACCCCGCCAATAATTCACACCACAGATATATAACACCGTAAAACAATTAACACATACCCTACAACTGACTAACATTCTGTGAAAGTGTAAAAATGTGCTAGATGTATATGTAAAACAATATATAATGGATAATTGCAAGAAGAACTTCGGTCATAAAATGACTAGTTTAGGTACGAGCCGCATAAATCAAAGCTATGAATAATAAATCACTTCCACCCAAAAATGTCCACGACTAAATGTATGCGTGTCACAAATACATATTTTTTATGATTTTATTTTTAATTGGATGAATTTTTGGCTGAAACTTTCTTCATCGGCTTTTTTCTTTACAAGCTTCTAATTTATCATCATTTTGCCTTAATTCTTGATGCACCAAGTTTTAGGGTATGCCCCTTTAAGCTACAAATAATTTATCAGTGGTTTTAAATATGCAAATATATGCAAATAAGTTATACTTTTGTATAATACATAAAATGGCATATGTAATTGTCAGTATCAACAAGAAAACTGGTAAGTAATATGGACAAACAAGCAAACCAATAATATTTGTTAACAAAAGGTAATATAATTGTACCGGGTGACGGACAATGCATGGTTTAATTTTGGCGGATTTTTAAGAAATCGCCAATTCTTGACCACCGCCAATATTTCACTTTTCAAAAACCGCCAAATTTTAGCCCCGCCAATTTAAAGACGTGTACAGTATTTAGTTAGTGCTGTACTAGTGTAGCATAGGACAGCTAGACTGTTGTATAACTTGCTGATATCGCGATCAGGTTTATTAAATTGTTTTTGAATTTTAAAACCTGTGGATTCAAGTCCATAATCATTATTGATGTAGGGCTCTTCTCTAGCCTCCTGCTTTTTAGCTCACCAGAGCATGAATGTGCTCAGGGTGAGCTTTTGTGATCGCCCTGCGTCCATCGTGTGTCGTTTGTCGTGAAGTGGCGTCCATGTTTACTTAAAACAACATCTCCTCCTACACCGCTATGTCGATTGCAACCAAACTTTGCTGAAATGATCCTTGGGTGGTCCCCTTTCAAAGTTGTTCAAAAAATTAAATTTCATTAAAAACTCTGGTTGCTATGGTAACAAATAGAAAAAACTTAAAAAATCTTCTTGTCCGAAACCACAGGGCCTAGAGCTAAGATATTTAGTATGTAGCATTGTCTAATGGAACTCTACAAAGTTTGTTCAAATTATTTCCCTGGGGTCAAAATTGGCTCCGCCCCGGGGGTAACTTGATTTTACATAGACTTATATAGGAAATTAAAAAAATCTTCTTGTCAAAAACTACATTGCCTAGAGCTTTGATATTTGGTGTGTAGCATAGTCTAGTGGACCTCTACCAAGTTTGTTCCAATTATTGCCCTAGGGTCAAAATTGGCCCCGCCCCGGGGGTCACTTGATTTATATAGACTTATATAGGAAAATAAAAAAAATCTTCTCCTCCGAAATTGCAAGGCCTAGAGCTTAGATATTTTGTATGTGGCATTGTCTAGTGGACCTCTACCAAGTTTGTTCAAATTATGGCCCCGGGGTCAAAATTGGCCCTGCCCTGGGGTTTATTCTATTTTATATAGGAAAATTTGAAAAATCTTCTTCTCCGAAACCACAAGGCCTAAGAGCTAAGATATTTGGTATGTAGCATTTTCTAGTGGACCTTTACCAAGTTTGTTCAAATTATTGTACTAGGGTCAAAATTGGCCCCGCCCCGGGTGTCACTTGATTTATATAGGCTTATATTGGAAAATTTAAAAAATCTCCGAAACCACAAGGCCTAGAGTTAAGATATTTTGTATGTAGTATTGTCTAGCAGACCTCTTCCAAATTTGTTCATATTATGACCTTTTTTCCTGGTGAGCATTTATAGGGCCATCATGGCCCTCTTGTTCCTGATGTCATCCATGAAGTTGTCCAAAAATTCGAATGAATCTTCCAGGCTCAACAAGTTTTTGTTGTCTCCACCAACACGGTTGTTACCGACAATAAGCGTCGGCGTTCAGAGTGATACAGTCACATCCTCAAAAATGAGGAAACATTAGACATATCCAATGCTAGGATGCCTTTATACAAAGAAACCAGAAAGACCTTCATCAAATATGTAAAGTATCAAAGCATGGAAGACTATATCCGATCTTGCAACAACAGTGGCATCATTCCAAAAGGTCTAACCTAAGACTCAATCCTAGAGTCCAAAACGACAACTTACTGGTTACACCCATCGCCAAACACTTCTATCAACCAAATCACAATGTACAACATGTACAATACCAAATAATAGAGATCCTAAAACGTGACCCTGTCACTGAGAAAAGTACCTATCTGAGGCACAAGATTGAAAACTACAGTATCTACCAATTACACACACTCCACCCAGTCGGGATCAATGTATTCAGTTAGCATGGAAATACGCAGCCAATTCATAGTGGCATCCATATTTACTTTAAAGAATTTTACAATGCCTGGAGCTTAGATATGTGTTATGTACTATCGTTGAGTGGACCTTTACCAAGTTTGTTCAAATTATGGCCCTGGGGTCAAAATTGGCTCTGCCCGGGGTTTACTTGCTTTTACAAAGGCTTATGTAGAATTTTTTTTTAAAAATCTTGTCAGAAACTACTAGAATTTAGATATTTGGTGATATCTAGTGGATATCTACCACTGTTTGTTCAGCTCTGGGGTAAAAATTGGCCCGTATCGGGGGTAACTTGATTTTACAGAGGCTCATATATATAGGATTTTTTTAGTGATCAGTCTTCGTCCGGTCGTCAAACTTTTACCTTGTGAACACACTAGGGGCCACATTTTTAGCTCAATTTTAGCAAAACTGGGTCAGAATGTTAATATTGACAAAATCTTGGACGAGTTCGATATTGGGCCATTTGGTGTCAAAAACTAGGTCACCTGGGCCAAATAAGGGAAAACCTTGTGAACACTTTAGAAATTTTGTTTTGATTGGATCTTCATGAAACTTTGTCAGAATGTTTGTCTTTATAATAACTTGGACAAGTTCGAACATGGGTCATCTGGGTTAAAAAACTAGGTCACGAGGTCAAATCTTAAGAAAACCTTGTTTATGCTGTAGCTTTCATGGTTTTGAATGTTTGTCTTATTTACATGTAGGACAAGTTCTATCATGGGTCATCTGGGGTCAAAAACTAGGTCACAGGTTCAAAACAATGTTTTAATGAGTACACAATGATTTTCATGTGAGCAATATAGGGCCATCTTGGCTCGCGTTTTATAACATGGATTTGAGTCTGCAATGAAAAAGATTTATGTTAATTATTCATTAATTCTTGTGTGCGCTTGTTTTGCATATTGTTCATCTATTTGCATGTTGCACTATTTGTATGTTGAGGCCTGACATAGGATAAGGCAAACAGACTTCACGAAAGACAAAAAAAATCTGCCAGTCATTCGGTCTGACAAGCCTGAAAATTCTGTCGGACAGAAAGGACATCTGTCAGACAGAAAAAAATATAGAAATATATTTAAACATATTTTGTTCTTGTCTGTTTTAAGGTAAATTCTTTTGAAAATATAGTGCAAACTCTCCAAAGCAACACCGTTTGGGAGTAGCAAAATTATGTTGTTGTTGAGAGCTTAAATTGATAGTTAAATCATGGCTTGGGAAAAAACCATGCTGTTGTTAAAGGTAGGTTGTTGCTCATGAGAGGTTCACTCTAGAGAGGTTGTACTGTATTTAATTTTAGCCCATAAAACCTTTAAAATTCAGTGTTTTCTGTACATTTATGCCCTTTTATCTCACATGAGCACAAAGTGCTCAGTGTGAGCTTTTGTGATCGTTTTTTTCCATCATCATGGGGCCTCAACTTTTGCCTTGTGAACATATTAGAAGCCACATTTTTAGTTAGATTTTTACAAAACTGGGTCAGAACGTTTGTATTGACAAAATCTTGGATGAGTTCGATAATGGGTTGCTTAGGCTTAAAAATAAGGTCAAATTAAATGAAAACCTTGAGAACACTCTAGAGGTCACTGTTTTGATTGGATCTTCATGAAACTTTGTCAGACCGTTTGTCTTAATGATATCTTGGACAAGATTGATGATGAGTCATCTGGGGTGAATAATTAGGTCACCAGGTCAAATCCTAGGAAAACCTTTGTAACGTTTTTGATTGGATCTCCACCAAACCTTGTCAGAATATTTGTTTTTATGCCCCTGGCATCTATGATGTCGGGGCATATAGTGATTGTCCTGTCCGTCAGTCCTTCCATCCGTACGAGGTTAAGTAGATTTTACTGTTTCGTCTAGCACCAATACCGCTTGCTAGAACACTTTGATACTTATACAGTTGTTGCATATGATCATTCTCAATCCACCCGTATCAACAAATTCCACTTTGACCTTGACTTAATTTGGACTTAGAATGATTCTGTACAGAGGTTAAGTAGATTTTACTGTTTCGTCTAGCACCAATATCGCTTGCTAGAACACTTTGATACTTACACTGTATTTGCGTATGATCAACTCTCAATCCACCCGTATCAACAAATTCCACTTTGACCTTGACCTTGACTTAATTATACCCCCAGATATGAAATATATGGGGGCTATATTGGATTCACGTTTGACGGTCGGTCGGTCCGTGCGTCTGTAGACACAATTTGTCTGGAGAAATTTCTCAGCAACTACTTACAGGATTTCAATGAAACTTCACAGATGTGATCAGTAGTAAGCCTAGTTGTGCATGCTTAAAGCATTTTTCGTTCGGATTAATTTTCACTGAGTTATACCCCTTTGTTGTTTTTATTCAGTATATACAATAGGCAAATTTTGTCTGGACAATTTCTCAGCAATTACTCACAGGATTTCAATGAAACTTCACAGAAGTGATAAGTAGTAAGCCTAGTTGTGCATGCTTAAAGCATTTTTTGTTCGGATTAATTATCACTGAGTTATACCCCTTTGTTGTTTTTATACGGTACTATAGGCAAATTTTGTCTGGACAATTTCTCAATAACTACTCACAGGATTTCAACAAAACTTCACAGAAGTAATAAGTAGTTAGCCTAGTTGTGCATGCTTAAATCATTTTTCATTTGGATTGATTTTCACTGAGTTATATCTCTTTGGGTTTTTAGGATCACTCTCCGTCCGGCGTCCGGTGTCGTGCGTTGTGCGTCGTCAAACTTTTTGTTGTGACCACACTAGGGGCCACATTTTTGGCTCAATTTTAGCAAAACTGGGTCAGAACGTTAATATCAACAAAATCTCGGACGAGTTCGATATTGGGCCATTTGGGGTCAAAAACTAGGTCACCAGGGCCAAATAAGGGAAAACCTTGTGAACACTTTAGAAATCACTGTTTTGAATTTATCTTCATGAAACTTTGTCAGAATGTTTATTTTAATAATATGTAGGTCAAGTTTGATAATGGGTAATTTCTGTATTAAAATTAGGTCACTAGGGCAAATTGCTGGAAAACCTTGTGAACACTCTAGAAGTCACTGTTTTGATTGGATGATCATGAAACCTTGTCAGAATGTTTGTCTTCATAATATCTTGGACGAGTTCGAACATGGGTCATCTTGGGTCAAAAACTAGGTCGCTAGGTCAAATCTTATGAAAAACCATGTTAACACTGTAGATTTCACAGTTATTATTGGATCTTTACCAATTTGTCAAATCGTTTGTTTTAATGATATAATGGTCAAGTATAAATATGGGTCATCTGGGGTCAATAACTAGGTCACCAGGTCAAATCTTAGGAAAACTTTGTTAACACTGTAGATGTCACAGTTTTAATTGGATCTTCACCAAACCTTGTCAAAATGTTTGCCTCAATGATATGTGGGTCAAGGATGAACATGGGTCAGCCGGGTTCAAAAACTGGGTCACAAGGTCAAATCTTAGGTAAAAATCTTGTTAAAGCTCTAAATGTCATGGTTTTGATTGGATCTTGGCCAAACCTTGTCAGATTGTTTGTCTTAATGATATTAAGGACAAGTTCAAATATGGGTCACCTAGGGTCAAAAACCAGGTCAAGTCTTAGGAAAACCTTATTAACACTGTAGATGTCAAATTTTGATCGTATCTTCACCAAACCTAGTCAGACTGTTTGTCTTAATGATATGTGAGACAAATTCAAACATAGGTCGTCTGGGGTCAAAAACTAGGTCACCGGTTCAAAACAATGTTTTAATGAGTGAACAGTGATTGTCATGTGAGCGATATAGGGCCATCTTGGCCCTCTTGTTTATATAATGTATATTTAGAAACTGGTCAGGATATATCGAAGCAACAATTTGCAGGTATTAAAAAAATGAAAATGCATCATATTTCCCTCTGTAAAATGTAACAATAACTGTTTCAAGGCCGCATCTGGGGGTATTCATCACCTTTAGTGATAGTTCTAGTTTGGACTTAGAATGATTCTGTACACAGGTAGATTTTACTGTTTCGTCTAGCACCAATATCGCTTGCTAATGTAACAATAACTGTTTCAAGGCCGCATCTGGGGGTATTCATCACCTTTAGTGATAGTTCTAGTTTGGACTTAGAATGATTCTGTACACAAGTAGATTTTACTGTTTCGTCTAGCACCAATATCGCTTGCTAGAACACTTTGATACTTATACTGTTGTTGCGTACGATCAATTCTCAATCAACCCATTCAACCAACCCAACCCCACTTTGACCTTGACCTTGACTTAATTTGGACTTAGAATGATTTTGTTTTTGGTTAAGTAGATTTTACAGTTTTGTCTAGCACCAACAGCGCTTACTAGAACACTTTGATACTTATACAGTTGTTGCCTATGACCATTCTCAATCCAACCATATCATCCAACCTCACTTTGAATTTGACCTTGACTTAATTTGGACTTAGAATCATTCTGTACTAGATTAAGCAGATTTTACGGAACATTGCTTACTAGAACACTTGAATACTTACATGTATACAGTTGTTGCTTATGACCATTCTCAATCCTCTCATAATTATCAAACACCCACCTTGACCTTGTTCAAATGGGCTATTGCTTCACAAGCATGCCACCTGGGGCATGTGCATTTATTGAATGCAGCGTCTTGTTAAGATTTGTGGGAGAAGTGTGAACATGGGTCATCTTATATAAAAACTAGGTCACTAGGTCAAATCTTAGGAAATCCTTGTTAACATTGTAGATGTCACAGTTTTGATAGGCTCTTCAACAAACCTTGTAAGAATGTTTGTCATAAAGATATGTGGGACGAGTTGGAACATGGCTCATCTTGGTTTAAAAACTAGGTGACCATGTCAAATCTTAGAAAAACTTTGTTAACACTCTAGATGTCACAGTTTTGATTGAATCTTCACCAAATCTTGTTAGAATGTTTGTCTTAATGATATCTTAGACAAGTTTGATCATCCGGGGTCAGAAACTAGGTCACCTGGCCAAATCACGGGAAAATCTTGATAACTACCGACCTCATGACACAGACTGATAACAATGTTTTCATCAGTAAACAACGATTCTCAAGTAAGTGATATAGGGCCATCTTGGTCCTCTTGTTTAAGATATTCAGACATAAAAAGCATGTTAGGTATGCATAAAGATCATGTTATTCAGGCAAAGTTTCTTGTTCTTTTTTTATTCATGAGTCAAACCACTCAATTGGATAGCTTATCAGTACCAAAATATACAACAGTTAGTTTCAGTTTTACAGTGTACTATTATAGGTTTATTGTAAAACTGTAAAAATCTTTACCTACTTATTTTGAACTTCATTTTCAATAAGCATTCATTACTCTATCATATTTAACCAATACATGTATAATATTAGTTGAGAATGAAATTTCCTTTCTAATGATGAGTTTAGACATATACTTCAGTTAAAATTCTTAATATTTTAATGATGATGTAGATGGTCTAAAAGTTTTATAAAATATTACCAAACATGAAAAAACGATTAATTAAATAATTTATTTAATTTCATCAACGTTTCGCTGCATTGGCTTCTTCAGGACAAGAACAAAAAATGAATAATTACGGAAATGACGTTGTGTTCACTTGCAATATGGCGCGATGTCGCTATGATATATTATGAACAGACAAAAATGAAGATTAGGTCACCAGGTCAAATCGTTAGTAAACCTTAATAACACTGTAGAGACAACATTGTTTATCAAATCTTTATAAAAGTTGCTCAAAATATCTGTCTTGATGATTTCTTGGTCAGTGTTATGCTCTGTTAAACGTTGAGAAAGATGTTGCAATAATATGAATAAAGTTGCAGTCTTTCTCAGGTGGGCGAGAATGGGCCATCATGGCCCTCTTGTCTTTATTTATGATTCAAATTTAAAAGTAGTAGTGTTGTAATGCATACGAATCGGGCAATAGATAAACAAGTATAAATGCATATACATCAGGTAAACAAGTATAAATGCATATACATCAGGTAAATAAGTATAAATGCATATACATCAGGTAAATAAGTATAAATGCATATACATCAGGTAAACAAGTTGCCAGACAGAGGAGATAAGATTCTTTATCAGACCAACACACAATCTATCTGACAAGTCTGATGGTCTGAGGCCTTTCGTGAAGTCTTGGCTTAGTTGTTACATTAATCTGTTCAATGCTACCTTAATGCTCTGTATTAAGCAAGTCCAGCTGGCTTCAATATTACTATATTATTCTTTCACTTTGTATGTATACATCTATGTTATGATTGATTTCAAGGTGCCCTATTTTTATATTGTTATAGAGCAAGCTTATCCTGTTCTTCTACAACCAGAAGGAGTTCCAACCAGTAATACTGTAGGGCTTCTAAAATTTAACACACAAGCGTTTGAATTGGAGTTACCTGTTCAACCAGTAAGTGGCTCAGATATGTTTAACTTAATTTAATGTCACTTTAATTGAACATGTTATAATAATTATTGTACTTGAAATATTTGTATAATTGAAAATCTGATTTGCTTATAAAGTAAAACTTGTTTACCTTGTGTCTCACAAGGACATGTTAGAAAGGTACATGTAATACTTTTCATTTCATTTAAATTTGTTGGGCTCAAATTTCGTGATTTTTGCTAAAATGGGTGTTTTGTGGGGATGAAAATTTGTGGACTTTGACATTTTTAGCTTAGCTAATTTCTAAGACAGTCAAGCTATTGTGATCACTGTGTCATCGTCTGTCTGTGCAAAAACTTTAATGTAGGCCATTACTCCAAAAAGTATTAAAGATATTAACACACAAAACTTGCTTATCATAACATGGTGCAGTTATTACACAAGGGGCATTACTCTGAAAGCAACACTTGACCTATATTTCTTGGCATGACATATTAATTAGTCAGAAGAAATTCCTCATTCTATTGGATGATTCAGAGGAAACTCTCTCTTCCATTGGGTGAAATCTACAAGCGTAGAAAAATTAAGACCATGCCAACTTACTTTTTACATTTATTATACGCCCGTTTTATGGGTCGTATTATGGGAACACCCATGGCGGGCGAGTTGGCGGCATCCACAACGGTGTCCACTGTTTAATTCAAACAGTTTTATTCGGATCCTCACCAAACTTGATGGAAATGTTTATGGCCATCGGATCTCGGTCAAGTTTGATAATCAGTCCAATCGGCCTAGGCACTTCTGAGTTATGCCCCTTGACGCTTTGAAAAATGAATTTTGACAGGCGTATTTTGTGACCTGACTCTTGTTTTAATTAATATACAGTAAATATGACTAAATGCGTAATTTATTTAGCTGACCTAATATCAACATTTTAATATGTAACCTAATTAGACTACTAGCTGATAAGTGGTGTTCACACGGTATTATAACGGCAATTTAGGAATTTAATAAAAGTCATACTTTTGGTTTCAACAGTGTTAATAACATCAAAGAAACTTTGCAACTGTCTTTTTAAAGACATTTTCTTGTTTAAATTATGCCCCTTTGAACTTAGATTTTCAGCTCACATGTCACAAAGTGACAGGGTGAGCTTTTAGGATCAGTCTCCGTCCGGGGCCGTGCGTCATCAAACTTTACCTTGTGAACACTCTAGGGGCCACATTTTTAGCTCAATTTTAGCAAAACTGGGTCAGAATGTTAATATGGACAAAATCTCGGACGAGTTCAATATTGGGCCATTTTGGGTGAAAAACTAGGTCACCAGGGCCAAATAAGGGAAAACCTTGTGAACACTTTAGAAATCACTGTTTTGATTGGATCTTCATGAAACTTTGTCAGGATGTTTATTTCAATAATATGTAGGTCAAGTTTAATAATGGGTCATTTCGGGTGAAAAACTAGGTCACTAGGGCAAATTGCTGGAAAACCTTGTGAACACTCTAGAAATCACTGTTTTGATTGGATGATCATGAAACCTTGTCAGAATGTTTGTTTTCATAATATCTTGGACAAGTTCGAACATGGGTCATCTGGGGTCAAATACTAGGTCACAAGGTTTAATCTTAGGAAAACCTTGTCTATGCTGTAGTTTTCATGGTTTTGATTGGATCTTCACCAATTTTTTTCAGAATGTTTGTCTTATTTATATGTAGGATAAGTTCTAACATGGGTCATCTTGGGTAAAAAACTAGGTCACCGGTTCAAAACAATATTTTAATGAGTGGACAGTGATTGTCATGTGAGCGATATAGGGCCATCTTGGCCCTCTTGTTATAAAGTATATACAGTAGGCAAATTTGTGCGGACTATGTCTCATTAACTACCAACAGGAATTCAATGAAACTTCACAGAAGTGATAAGTAGTTTGCCAAGTTGTGCATGTCCACAATAGGTTTTGTCCAAGTCAATTTTAATGAGTTATGGCCCTTTGTTATTTTTTATTAGCTCACCAGAGCACGAATGTGCTCAGGGTGAGCTTTTGTGATCGCCCTGTGTCCATCATGCGTCGTGCGTCGTTACGATTACGTGGCGTCCATGTTTACTTAAAACAACATCTCCTCCTACACCGCTATGCCGCTTTGCAACCAAACTTGGCTGGAATGATCCTTGGGTGGTCCCCTTTCAAAGTTGTTCAAAAAATTAAATTTCATTAAAAATTCTGGTTGCTATGGCAACAAATAGAAAAAACTTAAAAAATCTTCTTGTCTGAAACCACAGGGCCTAGAGCTGAGATATTTGGTATGTAGCATTGTCTAATGGAACTCTACAAAGTTTGTTCAAATTATTCCCCTAGGGTCAAAATTGGCTCCGCCCCGGGGGTAACTTGATTTTACATAGACTTATATAGGAAATTTAAAAAATCTTGTCAAAGACTACAATGCCTAGAGCTTTGATATTTGGTGTGTAGCATAGTCTAGTGGACCTCTACCAAGTTTGTTCCAATTATTGCCCTAGGGTCAAAATTGGCCCCGCCCCGGGGGTCACTTGATTTATATAGACTTATATAGGAAAATTTAAAAAATCTTCTTCTCCGAAACCGCAAGGCCTAGAGCTTAGATATTTTGTATGTGGCATTGTCTAGTGGACCTCTACCAAGTTTGTTCAAATTATGGCACCGGGGTCAAAATTGGCCCTGCCCTGGGGTTTATTCTATTTTATATAGGAAAATTTAAAAAATCTTCTTCTCCGAAACCACAAGGCCTAGAGCTAAGATATTTGGTATGTAGCATTGTCTAGTGGACCTCTACCAAGTTTGTTCAAATTTTTGCCCTAGGGTCAAAATTGGCCCCGCCCCGGGGGTCACTTGATTTATATAGACTTATATAGGAAAATTTTAAAGAATCTTCTTCTCCGAAACCACAAGGCCTAGAGCTAAGATATTTGGTATCTAACTTTGTCTAATGGACCTCTTTTAAATCTGTTCATATAATGGCCATGGGAGGAAAAACGGCCCAGATGGGTCACTTGATATTACTTAGACTCGTATAGAAAACTTCAACAATGTTAATCTCCAAATGACCTTTTCTACTGGTGAGCATTTATAGGGCCAATATGGCCCTCTTGTATAATGTGTATTTAGAAATTGGTCAGGATATTTCTAAGCAACAATTTGCAGGTATTAAAAAAATGAAAATGCGTTATATTTCCCTTTGTAAAATGTAACAGTAACTGTGTCAAGGCGGCATCTGGGGGTATTCATCACCTTTAGTGATAGTTCTAGCTTATGTTTGTCATCACTGAATATTTGTGTTTTAATACTTGCCTTTACAACGATATATCAAAAGATGTAACCATTGTATAATAACTGCATAATTACACTCGTTATTGATTCTACCTAATTGTTCAAGATGATGTTTACTACAACATCCAACGTGTTTTTCACGCCTGTACTAATTACATGCGTGACCGCTTATCAGTAAACAAAGAAAAATGATACTTGTAAGACCGAATATACGACTTGAAAGTACACAAAAGATTTTACACCTCATTCCAAAATATGCACGTCCGGTATTTAGGGGTAAAATATAGCTTTATATCCATCAGCGGATGAAAAATTCAAGAATTTCGGTTTTCAGGGAGTCAGGTTTTTGGGGGTTATACTGTATAATACTTGATATAATTATACTATTGTGGTATATAATACTTGATATAATTATACTATTGTGGTATATAATACTAATTATACTTGATATAATTATACTATTGTGGTATATAATACTTGATATAATTATACTATTGTGGTATATAATACTTGATATAATTATACTATTGTGGTATATAATACTTGATATAATTATACTATTGTGGTATATAATACTTGATATAATTATACTATTGTGGTATATAATACTTGATATAATTATACTATTGTGGTATATAATACTTGATATAATTATACTATTGTGGTATATAATACTTGATATAATTATACTATTGTGGTATATAATACTTGAGATAATTATATAATACTAATTATACTTGATATAATTATACTATTGTGGTATATAATACTTGAGATAATTATACTATTGTGGTATATAATACTAATTATACTTGATATAATTATACTATTGTGGTATATAATACTTGAGATAATTATACTATTGTGGTATATAATACTAATTATACTTGATATAATTATACTATTGTGGTATATAATACTTGAGATAATTATACTATTGTGGTATATAATACTTGATATAATTATACTATTGTGGTATATAATACTTGATATAATTATACTATTGTGGTATATAATACTTGAGATAATTATATAATACTAATTATACTTGAGATAATTATACTATTGTGGTATATAATACTTGAGATAATTATACTATTGTGGTATATAATACTAATTATACTTGATATAATTATACTATTGTGGTATATAATACTTGAGATAATTATACTATTGTGGTATATAATACTTGAGATAATTATATAATACTAATTATACTTGATATAATTATACTATTGTGGTATATAATACTTGATATAATTATACTATTGTGGTATATAATACTAATTATACTTGATATAATTATACTATTGTGGTATATAATACTTGATATAATTATACTATTGTGGTATATAATACTAATTATACTTGATATAATTATACTTTTGTGGTATATAATACTTGATATAATTATACTATTGTGGTATATAATACTTGATATAATTATACTATTGTGGTATATAATACTAATTATACTATTGTGGTATATAATACTTGATATAATTATACTATTGTGGTATATAATACTTGATATAATTATATAATACTAATTATACTTGAGATAATTATACTATTGTTGTATATAATACTTGATATAATTATACTATTGTGGTATATAATACTAATTATACTTGATATAATTATACTATTGTGGTATATAATACTTGATATAATTATACTATTGTGGTATATAATACTTGATATAATTATACTATTGTGGTATATAATACTTGATATAATTATACTATTGTGGTATATAATACTTGATATAATTATACTATTGTGGTATATAATACTTGATATAATTATATAATACTAATTATACTTGATATAATTATACTATTGTGGTATATAATACTTGAGATAATTATACTATTGTGGTATATAATACTAATTATACTTGAGATAATTATACTATTGTGGTATATAATACTTGATATAATTATACTATTGTGGTATATAATACTTGATATAATTATACTATTGTGGTATATAATACTTGATATAATTATACTATTGTGGTATATAATACTTGATATAATTATATAATACTAATTATACTTGATATAATTATACTATTGTGGTATATAATACTTGAGATAATTATACTATTGTGGTATATAATACTAATTATACTTGATATAATTATACTTTTGTGGTATATAATACTTGATATAATTATACTATTGTGGTATATAATACTTGAGATAATTATACTATTGTGGTATATAATACTAATTATACTTGATATAATTATACTATTGTGGTATATAATACTTGAGATAATTATACTATTGTGGTATATAATACTTGATATAATTATACTATTGTGGTATATAATACTTGATATAATTATACTATTGTGGTATATAATACTTGAGATAATTATATAATACTAATTATACTTGAGATAATTATACTATTGTGGTATATAATACTTGAGATAATTATACTATTGTGGTATATAATACTAATTATACTTGATATAATTATACTATTGTGGTATATAATACTTGAGATAATTATACTATTGTGGTATATAATACTTGAGATAATTATATAATACTAATTATACTTGATATAATTATACTATTGTGGTATATAATACTTGAGATAATTATACTATTGTGGTATATAATACTAATTATACTTGATATAATTATACTATTGTGGTATATAATACTTGATATAATTATACTATTGTGGTATATAATACTAATTATACTTGATATAATTATACTTTTGTGGTATATAATACTTGATATAATTATACTATTGTGGTATATAATACTTGATATAATTATACTATTGTGGTATATAATACTAATTATACTATTGTGGTATATAATACTTGATATAATTATACTATTGTGGTATATAATACTTGATATAATTATATAATACTAATTATACTTGAGATAATTATACTATTGTTGTATATAATACTTGATATAATTATACTATTGTGGTATATAATACTAATTATACTTGATATAATTATACTATTGTGGTATATAATACTTGATATAATTATACTATTGTGGTATATAATACTTGATATAATTATACTATTGTGGTATATAATACTTGATATAATTATACTATTGTGGTATATAATACTTGATATAATTATACTATTGTGGTATATAATACTTGATATAATTATATAATACTAATTATACTTGATATAATTATACTATTGTGGTATATAATACTTGAGATAATTATACTATTGTGGTATATAATACTAATTATACTTGATATAATTATACTTTTGTGGTATATAATACTTGATATAATTATACTATTGTGGTATATAATACTTGATATAATTATACTATTGTGGTATATAATACTTGATATAATTATACTATTGTGGTATATAATACTTGATATAATTATATAATACTAATTATACTTGATATAATTATACTATTGTGGTATATAATACTTGATATAATTATACTATTGTGGTATATAATACTTGATATAATTATACTATTGTGGTATATAATACTTGATATAATTATATAATACTAATTATACTTGATATAATTATACTATTGTGGTATATAATACTTGAGATAATTATACTATTGTGGTATATAATACTAATTATACTTGATATAATTATACTTTTGTGGTATATAATACTTGATATAATTATACTATTGTGGTATATAATACTTGATATAATTATACTATTGTGGTATATAATACTTGATATAATTATACTATTGTGGTATATAATACTTGATATAATTATATAATACTAATTATACTTGATATAATTATACTATTGTGGTATATAATACTTGAGATAATTATACTATTGTGGTATATAATACTAATTATACTTGATATAATTATACTTTTGTGGTATATAATACTTGAGATAATTATACTATTGTGGTATATAATACTTGATATAATTATACTATTGTGGTATATAATACTAATTATACTTGATATAATTATACTATTGTGGTATATAATACTAATTATACTATTGTGGTATACAATACTTGATATAATTATACTATTGTGGTATATAATACTTGATATAATTATACTATTGTGGTATATAATACTTGATATAATTATACTATTGTGGTATATAATACTTGATATAATTATACTATTGTGGTATATAATACTTGATATAATTATACTATTGTGGTATATAATACTTGAGATAATTATATAATACTAATTATACTTGATATAATTATACTATTGTGGTATATAATACTTGAGATAATTATACTATTGTGGTATATAATACTAATTATACTTGATATAATTATACTTTTGTGGTATATAATACTTGATATAATTATACTATTGTGGTATATAATACTTGAGATAATTATACTATTGTGGTATATAATACTAATTATACTTGATATAATTATACTATTGTGGTATATAATACTTGAGATAATTATACTATTGTGGTATATAATACTAATTATACTTGATATAATTATACTATTGTGGTATATAATACTTGATATAATTATACTATTGTGGTATATAATACTTGATATAATTATACTATTGTGGTATATAATACTTGATATAATTATACTATTGTGGTATATAATACTAATTATACTTGATATAATTATACTATTGTGGTATATAATACTAATTATACTTGATATAATTATACTATTGTGGTATATAATACTAATTATACTATTCTGGTATATAATACTTGATATAATTATACTATTGTGGTATATAATACTTGATATAATTATATAATACTAATTATACTTGATATAATTATACTATTGTGGTATATAATACTTGATATAATTATACTATTGTGGTATATAATACTAATTATACTTGATATAATTATACTATTGTGGTATATAATACTTGATATAATTATACTATTGTGGTATATAATACTTGATATAATTATACTATTGTGGTATATAATACTTGATATAATTATACTATTGTGGTATATAATACTTGATATAATTATACTATTGTGGTATATAATACTAATTATACTTGATATAATTATACTATTGTGGTATATAATACTTGAGATAATTATACTATTGTGGTATATAATACTTGAGATAATTATATAATACTAATTATACTTGATATAATTATACTATTGTGGTATATAATACTTGAGATAATTATACTATTGTGGTATATAATACTAATTATACTTGATATAATTATACTATTGTGGTATATAATACTTGATATAATTATACTATTGTGGTATATAATACTTGATATAATTATACTATTGTGGTATATAATACTTGAGATAATTATACTATTGTGGTATATAATACTTGATATAATTATATAATACTAATTATACTTGATATAATTATACTATTGTGGTATATAATACTTGAGATAATTATACTATTGTGGTATATAATACTAATTATACTTGATATAATTATACTATTGTGGTATATAATACTTGAGATAATTATACTATTGTGGTATATAATACTAATTATACTTGATATAATTATACTATTGTGGTATATAATACTTGAGATAATTATACTATTGTGGTATATAATACTTGATATAATTATACTATTGTGGTATATAATACTTGATATAATTATACTATTGTGGTATATAATACTTGAGATAATTATATAATACTAATTATACTTGAGATAATTATACTATTGTGGTATATAATACTTGAGATAATTATACTATTGTGGTATATAATACTAATTATACTTGATATAATTATACTATTGTGGTATATAATACTTGAGATAATTATACTATTGTGGTATATAATACTTGAGATAATTATATAATACTAATTATACTTGATATAATTATACTATTGTGGTATATAATACTTGATATAATTATACTATTGTGGTATATAATACTTGATATAATTATACTATTGTGGTATATAATACTTGATATAATTATACTATTGTGGTATATAATACTTGATATAATTATATAATACTAATTATACTTGATATAATTATACTATTGTGGTATATAATACTTGAGATAATTATACTATTGTGGTATATAATACTAATTATACTTGATATAATTATACTTTTGTGGTATATAATACTTGATATAATTATACTATTGTGGTATATAATACTTGATATAATTATACTATTGTGGTATATAATACTTACTTGATATAATTAGTACTATTGTGGTATATAATACTTGATATAATTATACTATTGTGGTATATAATACTTGATATAATTATACTATTGTGTATATAATACTTGATATAATTATACTATTGTGTATATATACTTGATATAATTATATATGTAGCTAATATATACTTGATATAATTATACTATTGTGGTATATAATACTTGAGATAATTATACTATTGTGGTATATAATACTAATTATACTTGATATAATTATACTATTGTGGTATATATTACTTGATATAATTATACTATTGTGGTATATAATACTTGATATACTTATACTATTGTGGTATATAATACTTGAGATAATTATACTATTGTGGTATAATACTAATATACTTGATATAATTATACTATTGTGGTATATAATACTTGAGATAATTATACTATTGTGGTATAATACTAATTATACTTGATATAATTATACTATTGTGGTATATAATACTTGATATAATTATACTATTGTGGTATATAATACTTGATATAATTATACTATTGTGGTATATAATACTTGATATAATTATATAATACTAATTATACTTGATATAATTATACTATTGTGGTATATAATACTTGATATAATTATACTATTGTGGTATATAATACTAATTATACTTGATATAATTATACTATTGTGGTATATAATACTATTATACTTGATATAATTATACTATTGTGGTATATAATACTAATTATACTATTCTGGTATATAATACTTGATATAATTATACTATTGTGGTATATAATACTTGATATAATTATACTAATACTAATTATACTTGATATAATTATACTATTGTGGTATATAATACTTGATATAATTATACTATTGTGGTATATAATACTTGAGATAATTATATAATACTAATTATACTTGATATAATTATACTATTGTGGTATATAATACTTGAGATAATTATACTATTGTGGTATATAATACTAATTATACTTGATATAATTATACTATTGTGGTATATAATACTTGAGATAATTATACTATTGTGGTATATAATACTAATTATACTTGATATAATTATACTATTGTGGTATATAATACTTGAGATAATTATACTATTGTGGTATATAATACTTGAGATAATTATACTATTGTGGTATATAATACTTGATATAATTATACTATTGTGGTATATAATACTTGAGATAATTATACTATTGTGGTATATAATACTAATTATACTTGATATAATTATACTATTGTGGTATATAATACTTGATATAATTATACTATTGTGGTATATAATACTTGATATAATTATACTATTGTGGTATATAATACTTGATATAATTATATAATACTAATTATACTTGATATAATTATACTATTGTGGTATATAATACTTGATATAATTATACTATTGTGGTATATAATACTAATTATACTTGATATAATTATACTATTGTGGTATATAATACTAATTATACTTGATATAATTATACTATTGTGGTATATAATACTAATTATACTATTCTGGTATATAATACTTGATATAATTATACTATTGTGGTATATAATACTTGATATAATTATATAATACTAATTATACTTGATATAATTATACTTTTGTGGTATATAATACTTGATATAATTATACTATTGTGGTATATAATACTTGAGATAATTATATAATACTAATTATACTTGATATAATTATACTATTGTGGTATATAATACTTGAGATAATTATACTATTGTGGTATATAATACTAATTATACTTGATATAATTATACTATTGTGGTATATAATACTTGAGATAATTATACTATTGTGGTATATAATACTAATTATACTTGATATAATTATACTATTGTGGTATATAATACTTGAGATAATTATACTATTGTGGTATATAATACTTGAGATAATTATACTATTGTGGTATATAATACTTGATATAATTATACTATTGTGGTATATAATACTTGAGATATTATATATACTAATTATACTTGATATAATTATACTATTGTGGTATATAATACTTGAGATAATTATACTATTGTGGTATATAATACTAATTATACTTGATATAATTATACTATTGTGGTATATAATACTTGATATAATTATACTATTGTGGTATATAATACTTGAGATAATTATATAATACTAATTATACTTGATATAATTATACTATTGTGGTATATAATACTTGATATAATTATACTATTGTGGTATATAATACTTGATATAATTATACTATTGTGGTATATAATACTTGATATAATTATATAATACTAATTATACTTGATATAATTATACTATTGTGGTATATAATACTTGAGATAATTATACTATTGTGGTATATAATACTAATTACTTGATATAATTATACTATTGTGGTATATAATACTTGATATAATTATACTATTGTGGTATATAATACTTGATATAATTATACTATTGTGGTATATAATACTTGATATAATTATACTATTGTGGTATATAATACTTGATATAATTATACTATTGTGGTATATAATACTTGATATAATTATACTATTGTGGTATATAATACTTGATATAATTATACTATTGTGGTATATAATACTTGAGATAATTATATAATACTAATTATACTTGATATAATTATACTATTGTGGTATATAATACTTGAGATAATTATACTATTGTGGTATATAATACTTGATATAATTATACTATTGTGGTATATAATACTTGATATAATTATACTATTGTGGTATATAATACTTGAGATAATTATATAATACTAATTATACTTGATATAATTATACTATTGTGGTATATAATACTTGAGATAATTATACTATTGTGGTATATAATACTAATTATACTTGATATAATTATACTTTTGTGGTATATAATACTTGAGATAATTATACTATTGTGGTATATAATACTTGAGATAATTATACTATTGTGTATATAATACTTGATATAATTATACTATTGTGGTATATAATACTTGATATAATTATACTATTGTGGTATATAATACTTGAGATAATTATATAATACTAATTATACTTGATATAATTATACTATTGTGGTATATAATACTTGAGATAATTATACTGTGGTATATAATACTTGATATAATTATACTATTGTGGTATATAATACTTGATATAATTATACTATTGTGGTATATAATACTTGAGATAATTATATAATACTAATTATACTTGATATAATTATACTATTGTGGTATATAATACTTGAGATAATTATACTATTGTGGTATATAATACTAATTATACTTGATATAATTATACTTTTGTGGTATATAATACTTGAGATAATTATACTATTGTGGTATATAATACTTGAGATAATTATACTATTGTGGTATATAATACTTGATATAATTATACTATTGTGGTATATAATACTTGAGATAATTATATAATACTAATTATACTTGATATAATTATACTATTGTGGTATATAATACTTGATATAATTATACTATTGTGGTATATAATACTAATTATACTTGATATAATTATACTATTGTGGTATATAATACTAATTATACTTGATATAATTATACTATTGTGGTATATAATACTAATTATACTATTCTGGTATATAATACTTGATATAATTATACTATTGTGGTATATAATACTTGATATAATTATATAATACTAATTATACTTGATATAATTATACTTTTGTGGTATATAATACTTGATATAATTATACTATTGTGGTATATAATACTTGAGATAATTATATAATACTAATTATACTTGATATAATTATACTATTGTGGTATATAATACTTGAGATAATTATACTATTGTGGTATATAATACTAATTATACTTGATATAATTATACTATTGTGGTATATAATACTTGAGATAATTATACTATTGTGGTATATAATACTAATTATACTTGATATAATTATACTATTGTGGTATATAATACTTGAGATAATTATACTATTGTGGTATATAATACTTGATATAATTATACTATTGTGGTATATAATACTTGATATAATTATACTATTGTGGTATATAATACTTGAGATAATTATATAATACTAATTATACTTGAGATAATTATACTATTGTGGTATATAATACTTGAGATAATTATACTATTGTGGTATATAATACTAATTATACTTGATATAATTATACTATTGTGGTATATAATACTTGAGATAATTATACTATTGTGGTATATAATACTTGAGATAATTATATAATACTAATTATACTTGATATAATTATACTATTGTGGTATATAATACTTGATATAATTATACTATTGTGGTATATAATACTTGATATAATTATACTATTGTGGTATATAATACTTGATATAATTATACTATTGTGGTATATAATACTTGATATAATTATATAATACTAATTATACTTGATATAATTATACTATTGTGGTATATAATACTTGAGATAATTATACTATTGTGGTATATAATACTAATTATACTTGATATAATTATACTTTTGTGGTATATAATACTTGATATAATTATACTATTGTGGTATATAATACTTGATATAATTATACTATTGTGGTATATAATACTTGATATAATTATACTATTGTGGTATATAATACTTGAGATAATTATACTATTGTGGTATATAATACTTGATATAATTATACTATTGTGGTATATAATACTTGATATAATTATACTATTGTGGTATATAATACTTGAGATAATTATATAATACTAATTATACTTGATATAATTATACTATTGTGGTATATAATACTTGAGATAATTATACTATTGTGGTATATAATACTTGATATAATTATACTATTGTGGTATATAATACTTGATATAATTATACTATTGTGGTATATAATACTTGAGATAATTATATAATACTAATTATACTTGATATAATTATACTATTGTGGTATATAATACTTGAGATAATTATACTATTGTGGTATATAATACTAATTATACTTGATATAATTATACTTTTGTGGTATATAATACTTGAGATAATTATACTATTGTGGTATATAATACTTGAGATAATTATACTATTGTGGTATATAATACTTGATATAATTATACTATTGTGGTATATAATACTTGATATAATTATACTATTGTGGTATATAATACTTGAGATAATTATATAATACTAATTATACTTGATATAATTATACTATTGTGGTATATAATACTTGAGATAATTATACTATTGTGGTATATAATACTTGATATAATTATACTATTGTGGTATATAATACTTGATATAATTATACTATTGTGGTATATAATACTTGAGATAATTATATAATACTAATTATACTTGATATAATTATACTATTGTGGTATATAATACTTGAGATAATTATACTATTGTGGTATATAATACTAATTATACTTGATATAATTATACTTTTGTGGTATATAATACTTGAGATAATTATACTATTGTGGTATATAATACTTGATATAATTATACTATTGTGGTATATAATACTTGAGATAATTATATAATACTAATTATACTTGAGATAATTATACTATTGTGGTATATAATACTTGAGATAATTATACTATTGTGGTATATAATACTAATTATACTTGATATAATTATACTATTGTGGTATATAATACTTGAGATAATTATACTATTGTGGTATATAATACTTGAGATAATTATATAATACTAATTATACTTGATATAATTATACTATTGTGGTATATAATACTTGATATAATTATACTATTGTGGTATATAATACTTGATATAATTATACTATTGTGGTATATAATACTTGATATAATTATACTATTGTGGTATATAATACTTGATATAATTATATAATACTAATTATACTTGATATAATTATACTATTGTGGTATATAATACTTGAGATAATTATACTATTGTGGTATATAATACTAATTATACTTGATATAATTATACTTTTGTGGTATATAATACTTGATATAATTATACTATTGTGGTATATAATACTTGATATAATTATACTATTGTGGTATATAATACTTGATATAATTATACTATTGTGGTATATAATACTTGATATAATTATACTATTGTGGTATATAATACTTGATATAATTATACTATTGTGGTATATAATACTTGATATAATTATACTATTGTGGTATATAATACTTGATATAATTATATAATACTAATTATACTTGATATAATTATACTATTGTGGTATATAATACTTGAGATAATTATACTATTGTGGTATATAATACTAATTATACTTGATATAATTATACTTTTGTGGTATATAATACTTGATATAATTATACTATTGTGGTATATAATACTTGAGATAATTATACTATTGTGGTATATAATACTAATTATACTTGATATAATTATACTATTGTGGTATATAATACTTGAGATAATTATACTATTGTGGTATATAATACTAATTATACTTGATATAATTATACTATTGTGGTATATAATACTTGATATAATTATACTATTGTGGTATATAATACTTGATATAATTATACTATTGTGGTATATAATACTTGATATAATTATACTAATACTAATTATACTTGATATAATTATACTATTGTGGTATATAATACTTGATATAATTATACTATTGTGGTATATAATACTAATTATACTTGATATAATTATACTATTGTGGTATATAATACTAATTATACTTGATATAATTATACTATTGTGGTATATAATACTAATTATACTATTCTGGTATATAATACTTGATATAATTATACTATTGTGGTATATAATACTTGATATAATTATATAATACTAATTATACTTGATATAATTATACTTTTGTGGTATATAATACTTGATATAATTATACTATTGTGGTATATAATACTTGATATAATTATACTATTGTGGTATATAATACTTGATATAATTATACTATTGTGGTATATAATACTAATTATACTTGATATAATTATACTTTTGTGGTATATAATACTTGATATAATTATACTATTGTGGTATATAATACTTGAGATAATTATACTATTGTGGTATATAATACTAATTATACTTGATATAATTATACTATTGTGGTATATAATACTTGAGATAATTATACTATTGTGGTATATAATACTAATTATACTTGATATAATTATACTATTGTGGTATATAATACTTGATATAATTATACTATTGTGGTATATAATACTTGATATAATTATACTATTGTGGTATATAATACTTGATATAATTATACTATTGTGGTATATAATACTTGATATAATTATACTATTGTGGTATATAATACTAATTATACTTGATATAATTATACTATTGTGGTATATAATACTAATTATACTATTGTGGTATATAATACTTGATATAATTATACTATTGTGGTATATAATACTTGATATAATTATATAATACTAATTATACTTGATATAATTATACTATTGTGGTATATAATACTTGAGATAATTATACTATTGTGGTATATAATACTTGATATAATTATACTATTGTGGTATATAATACTTGATATAATTATACTATTGTGGTATATAATACTAATTATACTTGATATAATTATACTATTGTGGTATATAATACTAATTATACTATTGTGGTATATAATACTTGATATAATTATACTATTGTGGTATATAATACTTGATATAATTATATAATACTAATTATACTTGATATAATTATACTATTGTGGTATATAATACTTGAGATAATTATACTATTGTGGTATATAATACTAATTATACTTGATATAATTATACTTTTGTGGTATATAATACTTGATATAATTATACTATTGTGGTATATAATACTTGATATAATT
Source organism: Lutraria lutraria (assembly GCA_964023205.1). NCBI lineage: Eukaryota > Metazoa > Mollusca > Bivalvia > Venerida > Mactridae > Lutraria > Lutraria lutraria. The sequence continues at coordinate 9,697,066 of OZ026841.1, forward strand.
ATACTATTGTGGTATATAATACTAATTATACTTGATATAATTATACTATTGTGGTATATAATACTTGATATAATTATACTATTGTGGTATATAATACTTGATATAATTATACTATTGTGGTATATAATACTTGATATAATTATATAATACTAATTATACTTGATATAATTATACTATTGTGGTATATAATACTTGAGATAATTATACTATTGTGGTATATAATACTAATTATACTTGATATAATTATACTTTTGTGGTATATAATACTTGAGATAATTATACTATTGTGGTATATAATACTTGATATAATTATACTATTGTGGTATATAATACTAATTATACTTGATATAATTATACTATTGTGGTATATAATACTTGATATAATTATACTATTGTGGTATATAATACTAATTATACTATTGTGGTATATAATACTTGATATAATTATACTATTGTGGTATATAATACTTGATATAATTATATAATACTAATTATACTTGATATAATTATACTATTGTGGTATATAATACTTGATATAATTATACTATTGTGGTATATAATACTTGATATAATTATATAATACTAATTATACTTTATATAATTATACTATTGTGGTATATAATACTTGAGATAATTATACTATTGTGGTATATAATACTTGATATAATTATATAATACTAATTATACTTGATATAATTATACTATTGTGGTATATATACTTGAGATAATTATACTATTGTGGTATATAATACTAATTATACTTGATATAATTATACTATTGTGGTATATAATACTTGATATAATTATACTATTGTGGTATATAATACTTGATATAATTATACTATTGTGGTATATAATACTTGATATAATTATATAATACTAATTATACTTGATATAATTATACTATTGTGGTATATAATACTTGAGATAATTATACTATTGTGGTATATAATACTTGAGATAATTATACTATTGTGGTATATAATACTAATTATACTTGATATAATTATACTATTGTGGTATATAATACTTGATATAATTATACTATTGTGGTATATAATACTTGAGATAATTATACTACTGTGGTATATAATACTTGAGATAATTATACTATTGTGGTATATAATACTTGAGATAATTATACTATTGTGGTATATAATACTTGAGATAATTATACTATTGTGGTATATAATACTTGAGATAATTATACTATTGTGGTATATAATACTTGAGATAATTATACTATTGTGGTATATAATACTTGATATAATTATACTATTGTGGTATACAATACTTGATATAATTATACTATTGTGGTATACAATACTTGATATAATTATACTATTGTGGTATACAATACTTGATATAATTATACTATTGTGGTATATAATACTTGATATAATTATACTATTGTGGTATATAATACTTGAGATAATTATACTATTGTGGTATATAATACTTGATATAATTATACTATTGTGGTATATAATACTTGAGATAATTATACTATTGTGGTATATAATACTTGATATAATTATACTATTGTGGTATATAATACTTGATATAATTATACTATTGTGGTATATAATACTTGAGATAATTATACTATTGTGGTATATAATACTAATTATACTTGAGATAATTATACTATTGTGGTATATAATACTAATTTTACTTGATATAATTATACTATTGTGGTATATAATACTTGACGATATGTGCTTGTTGTATACAATACTTGTCTATATACTCTTCCAGGTACTCAGTATCATTGATATTTACTATAGTGTTGTTAATTTATTTTCATTTACAGGTAACTATACAGATGTCTAGATTGTCATTCCCATGTGCACTTACTACTATTGATGGTCCTAAATGGACAGATGTATTGTGGTGTTTCTTCACACCTGTGACTGTTTTTAAACTAAAGTAAGCGACTGTTATCACCATTAGAATTCAGACATAGTGATTAGTATTAATAATGTATAATTACTATAGGGGTCTTATATAGTCCAGCATATATCAAGCCTACATCAAAATCTTACTTTTGCTTTATCTTTATGAAACTTTAACAGAGCATTTGTTTTTGAAAATCTTTGAAGCCACATTCAGTACCTGGTATGTGAAGTCAAGAGTCAGAAATTATTTGACCTGACTAAAATCTCATATCTTATGAAATTTCTGAGTTAATCATGACCGGGCTATATTGATATTATTAATACACTAGTACAGTGTGTGACATTAATGATAATTTGAGGCTATTAAAAAATGCCCAGGGCTATTAAAAATTCCCAGCCAGTGGCTCGATGGACTATTGTAAATCTGTTGGTAACACAGCATCAGTATGGCCCTTTCCCATAACTAGGTTACTTCCCTTAGTAAATCGACGGTGATGTCCCCTGATAAGGAATAATTCTACTTCTGGGCACTACGCTAATATCGATGATAATGGCGGACAACTGAGAAATTCTCAGTGCGTAAAAGAAATGCGCTTTACTTACTTGCAAAACTGATAAGCTAAAAAGTTATATACGGGTCGTTGCTCAGCATGTTCATGGTATTTATCGTGAATTAATTAGATCCATGGAAGGGTCATTTAAGCTCGATATTAGGAATGTGTATGATGAAGAAAACTCAAAATATCCAAGTATGTTAGTGGCGAGAGTTTGAACTGTTAACGTTTACGAACTGTTGTTGGAGAGATGTTAAAACGTCTGTCTTATAGTATGTGATGATCATGTCTCAGTGACACAGTCTCGCTGGTACCTGAACTCCGAACATTTATACAATTATTTTGCTGACAAGTTGTATACAAAACATCAAGTCCAGTCGTGTATGAAAAGGGCCATATTCAGCGTCTGTCTAAATATGATTTGTGGTTTTATTAAATACTTACACTAATATCCAGTACATATACATCAATAATTATATTATTTTCCGGTTCACCGCTAAAACTACAAGAAATAAATAAGTAAAATAAATATCATCTGTGATGTGTTATTGAAGCTTTCAATGTGCTACTGTTTTCACTCGACCGTGCGAGAGAACGACAAGGTGAAACTCTGATCATGTACAGCTATTTTTGCTGTTTCATTATTTGAAATGTATGAAGGTGTGAAAAAAAAGAAGAAAATAATTGTGCAGGAACAGTCTGTTACTTATTGAATATCATTGACACATTAATGAGGAATGTGTTGATTATCCATTTTGCCACTGTGTTAAAATAATACTTTTTTTGCATCTCGTTTAGACTCATCATTCATAAAAAAATAGAATAAAAAAGCCTTATCAGCCAAAATAGCTATAAAAGCTATAACATAGCTATCATCTTTATCTTTTAGAATATATATCTATCAATTCCATAGCTATCAATAAACCCACGTTCGTATAATATTGTGAAACTACTTGTATTTAATCTAGGACCGTTATACCTGGCATCATCATATATACACACATACAATTAATTATTACAACAGCCTGGCTACCCTTATTATGTAAAAAAATCTTTACGGTTCCAAAAACGACTATGTCTTCAAAATACAAAATATCTATTCATTTACAGTTCAGTTCTGCTGTCCGATAATGCTACCGACCCGAACCGCTCTTTCATAGAACCAAATATTTCCCTTTCGAAATTACTACATGTATATGTCCCCTACTATGTAATATGGCCTGTTTCTGCAGAATAAACACATAACATTGTGTTGTTTTATGGTCCCATAAACCAATTAACAATAAAAGTATCAACTGAAACACTGATTGTTAATGATTAACTTTGACTTCTCACCGGGGTGCATTAATCAGCACTGTGCATGGCATACATACCATAAAGATCGTCTGCGATAAGATTAGTTAATGTTACTGTGGTATGACAATGTATATACTGACCCATAATAATCAATAAAATTAATATACAATATCTTTTATATCACGCAATATGTCATAAATCGACGATTAACACCTCTAATCAAACTTGTATTCGTTATTAAGAATTGTGACAAAAAAACTTATTTATTTAATATTTCATTACTGAAGAAATATTAAATATGAAACTATGTGGACTACTTACATTATGAATTTAAACAATTAGTAGAAATTATGTAGTCAACAATTTTCATCTTTATTTTGCACTTTGGATGTGTACGGACTGTCATGGGTTTGGTATTCACAGAAACCCAAATTAGTAAAATCATGATACAATAAAATATAAATTTTAACATACTTGGACATATACAAAACTATCCTAAAGTCTAGACATCATTGAATATTAATTTACTGAACAAAGAAAATATTGAGCAATAGTTATTAGTTATTTTAAAGTGTTTAAAAGCAGTAAATTTGTAATTTAAAGATGGTTTGTCTAACTAATTGGTCAACACCTTTGGTATAAGATATATAATTGTGCAGCCTCTTTACCTTTATGTAACTCCTACATATAGGTATTAATATATCATTTAATTGTTAAACTTAATCATGCCCTCATTGTATTATTTGTGTTTGCTTATATTCATGTAGATCTGCAGTCAATTTTAAATTATTATGACATAATCTAATGTCGGGGTTTATGTACGTCGATGATTAACTTGCTACTTTTTACACTTCCGAGAGACACAATAAAATTATGTTGAATGTTACAAATTTAAAAACATTAATTTAATTACTGCATTTTGAAAGTCTACATTTAATCTGTCACATTATGTTTTGTTTGCCAAGATATCGCTAGTTGTCTGTGTATGGACCAATTTTCAGTTCAATTCGTTTTAAATAAATAATAACAATTTTCATCGGGTTTTGTGTATCAAATCACATGCATGCAAAACATTAATTAGTGGTTTATAATATAATGTGTGAAAAACTTAATTATTGACTTAATACTATCAGGTTGACGAAACAGTATTGACTTTTCCTGTATGTGTTCTGCTTGGCGAATTAAGATATAGTCCTCGGAAGTAGATAATATTTTTAGCGCATGCGCACTGCCGACAAGAACGACAATCTTCCAAGGGAGACTACCTAGTTATGGGAAAGGGCCATATCCAGTACTGGAAATTACCAAATTAAAGGATGAAATTTTATATCCAACCCAATGTAGGGTTTTTGGATGCTAATGTCAAAGATGCAATACCTATGTCTGTTGACAGTGTTTTTCACAAAAGTTGAATCTGTTTACATTTTTCCAATTGGCCGTTACAAATCACTCGGGCTATAAAATTTAGTAGACCATAGCCCTATTGGCTATCAGAAAGTTAATGTTGCATACTTGTTAGTATGTCAGCATAATTGATCTAAACATATATTTAAACATTGATTAGCTCTGTCTTTTCAACCGTAATACTCAAAGGGGTTTGTCACGAAAAAAAATTCAAAAAATTTTTTTTCCCATGTAACCCATATATACATAGAAGGGAAACAACTTCGAAAATTAGAATTGTCCAACGCGTGTTATAAACTTCCATGTTATTGCAATGCAGTACAAAATATTTAATTCATATATAGTGCAACGTATGGGCAACTCAACACGCTAACAGAAAATGTATACTTTTACTACCTTTAAAGATATTTTAAACTCGCAATTGAAGATTTTTCACTCGAAAAATGGTCAAATTTTACAAAACGACACACTGTCGTAAAATCGCAGCGTGTACAAATCTATAGCGAAACTGATAAATTACAGGTAAAACTTCATGGAATGAGTCATTATTCATAACCAAACATTATGTTTATATCATACTATGGTATAATTTACTAACTGCTAATGATTTCACATCTCCGGATGCACTTTTAATGAAGAATTTACGTTTTTGTTCACTTTGTCGTTTTCTTTATTTTTGCTTCCTTGATAGGTCACATGACAAACGCCTTACTCGTGATGAAAGCTTAATTCTGATAGGATGAGCGATACTGTGTGGTATTTTTTAGGTATGGTTCCCGATAGCGTAGTGAAAAGGATAGAGTGCACAGGTTACAAGTAAATTGTAAACAAATACCACAGAGTATCGCTCATGCAATCAGATTTAAGCTTTCATCACGAGTTAGGCGATTGTCATGTGACCCGTCATGGAAATAAACTTCGAGAATCCAGCTAATTGAACAAAAAAATATGCAAATTCTTCGCTAAAAGAGCTTTCCGAGATGCGAAATCATTGGCAGTTAGTGTATTATAGTGTTTTATTATGAATTAAGGCCCATTCTAAGAAGTTGTGTCAGTAATTTAACATTTCCACTCTGTACATGTATACCGGTATACACGCTGCGATTTTACGACAGTGTGTCGTTTTGTAAAATTTGACCATTTTTCGAGTGAAAAATCTTCAATTGCGAGTTTAAAATATCTTTAAAGGTAGTAAAAGTATACATTTTCTGTTAGCGTGTTGAGTTGCCCATACGTTGCACTATATATGAATTAAATATTTTGTACTGCATTGCAATAACATGGAAGTTTATAACACGCGTTGGACAATTCTAATTGTCGAAGTTGTTTCCCTTCTATATATATATATGGGTTACATGGAAAAAAAAATTTTTTTGAATTTCTTTTTGTGACAAACCCCTTTGGTAATACTTTGAGAATGGAATGGAGATATGAGCTAGGAGACTGTTTCAAATTTAATAATCTCAGGGCCTGGTATCATTTAAGGTAGTATGCGACCTTTCCTTGACGTCATGGGTCAAAAATCGAATTTTCTCCGATTGTTCTGAAATTTTGCACAATTTTGCGTGTAAAACGTCGATTTTACACCTCTGACATTACACGTGGCGTTGCTAGGAAACAGGTCGGAAAGCAGAAAAAAGAAAAACGAACAAAAATCAAAGAACATGCCATACTACCATTGTGCAAAATTTCAGAACAATCGAAGAAAATTCGATTTTTGACCCATGACGTCAAGGAAAGGTCGCATACTACCTTAAGAACTCTATTGTGCTGGTAATATTTAAGAACTCAATATGTGCTGGTATCATTTAAGAACTCAATATGTGCTGGTAATATTTAAGAAACTCAATATGTACTGATTACATTTCAGAACTCACCCTGTAATGAAGAAACTGGAAGATGAGAATGTGGAAGAGTTTACTGAGAGAGTTAGAGAGGTGTTTGCTTCATCACTGAATCTAGAGATGACTGATTATACAGCTGCTGATGTTCAAGAGTATAGAAAGAAATTAAAGACACAAGTTATCCATCCACAACAAAGATGTAATGAAACTTACTGTGTTTAATTTCAATTAAGTATTGTTAGTCAATTGGGAAAATGTGAACCATAATGTAGATCATGTGGTTCTTTTGACTCAGGTTTTTAGCTTGAAGGCTAAGGTCACACCTATACTTGAGTTATCATAATTGCTGTTTGTATTTGTTGTGTATACTTAATTATCATAAATGTATTAACATTAGTGCTGTTAATATATACCACCTATAGTTTTTTTAACATTAGTGCTGTTAATATATACAGTAAAACCTCGATTATCCGAACACCGATTATCCGAATACCCGGTATTATCCGAATAAAATCTACGGTCCCGATTACGTCTCTATATATTTCAACTGCAACGAACCCCGGTTATACGAATCGGATTTTACGAATACCTGGTGTAATCCGAATATATTATTTGGTCCATAAAGTTACGAATGCGCGTATTTTCACACCTATTATTCGAAATCGTCAATTGATAACAATGGCCGATTGAGAATCAAGTGTCGTGTGACAAACAATGTGTAACATCAATTCATACACGAAGCGTGTCAACAGATTAATTATCGTTAAGTTGACCATATTGTTTGTTACGATTTTATACAAATCGCGACGACTATTTCACTATGATCTCGGGTGTAATAAGTTAATGCGTGTACGTACCTGGTGATCTGCATGAAATTATTTGCATTTCAGCGTCTTTCAAAATTTAAAAACTGATTTGAACACAATTAAATAAAACCAACTAGAATATGATGATTTAGTGAAAAAAAATGTTCGAAACATAAAATCATTACGTCTTCGATTCTTTTAATTGTTTGAGAATGTGACAATAACGATGCCTAGTCGATCGTTAGTAAGTGAAGTGAGAATTACATATTATTGTGTCGGATTGTGTCTGCATAATCCATAAATGCGCAGGCATTTATTGAACAAGAATTATTGTTTCATTTGTTAACTCATATACATTCATAAAACGAGGATAAACCAATAATAAGTGTTTGTTATGAATTTTTATTTTATTCTTATTATCGCTCAAGTAACGTCATGTTTGCACACGAGAGTTAACTCCCTTGCAATAAACGGACTGTACGGAATTTATCGTTTCCAACCATTACATCGTATTGAAATGGATTATTCGAAACCATGGATTATCCGAATGATTTTTCAGGTCCCAACGACATTCGAATAATCGGGGTTTTACTGTACCACCTATAGTTTTATTAACATTAGTGCTGTTAATATATACCACCTATAGTTTTATTAACATTAGTGCTGTTAATATATACCACCTATAGTTTTATTAACATTAGTGCTGTTAATATATACCACCTATAGTTTTATTAACATTAGTGCTGTTAATATATACCACCTATAGTTTATTAACATTAGTGCTGTTAATATATACCACCCAAGTTTTATTAACATTAGTGCTGTTAATATATACCACCTATAGTTTTATTAACATTAGTGCTGTTAATATATACCACCTATAGTTTTATTAACATTAGTGCTGTTAATATATACCACCTATAGTTTTATTAACATTAGTGCTGTTAAAGACATATCCAATAGTTGCTATTGCGCATCCTAGTGCGCATCAGTGACGGTTATTTTACTATTAAACATACAGGCAAAATGAAAACGTGTAGAGAGAATTTTTTTAAACTTTGTATGATCAAAGCATATGATAATAGAAATATTTTAAGTGAAAATAAAATGGGGGTCGTGTTGCTCGTTTGTGAGTTATCTGCCCTTGAATGTGACTTATTGGCTTATTTTAGGCCATTTCAAGGGCAGATCACTCAAACATAAATCTTAATGTATCTGGCTTGGATTTCAGGTCAAATCAAGTTTCACCAATTTATAGATTTAAAAACTAAACCATAATTATATACTAAAATAAACCCACTGTATAAAGTGCATTGCACATAATTTTAAACAAATATTACATTTGATTGGTCTCCTATAAACCAATATCGCACGTAATTTACAAATTTTTGAATAACGATAACTACTCTGTATATAGGAATATATTACAACCAGTAGCCTTAAAATGACTATAAATGTATAAAGCAGGGAACCGTGCCTCAGTTTTTAGCTCACATGTCACAAAGTGACAAAGTGAGCTATTAGGATCACTCTCCGTCCGGGGGTGTGCGTCGTGTGTCGTCAAACTTTATGTTGTGACCACACTAGGGGCCACATTTTTGGCTCAATTTTAGCAAAACTGGGTCAGAACGTTAATATCAACAAAATCTCGGACGAGTTCGATATTGGGCCATTTGGGGTCAAAAACTAGGTCACCAGGGCCAAATAAGGGAAAACCTTGTGAACACTTTAGAAATCACTGTTTTGACTGGATCTTCATGAAACTTTGTCAGAATGTTTATTTTAATAATATGTAGGTCAAGTTTGATAATGGGTAATTTCTGTAGTAAAATAAGGTCACTACGGCAAATTGCTGGAAAACCTTGTGAACACTCTAGAAGTCACTGTTTTGATTGGATGATCATGAAACCTTGTCAGAATGTTTGTCTTCATAATATCTTGGACGAGTTCGAACATGGGTCATCTTGGGTCAAAAACTAGGTCGCTAGGTCAAATCTTATGAAAAACCATGTTAACACTGTAGATTTCACAGTTGTTATTGGATCTTCACCAAACTTTGTCAAATCGTTTGTTTTAATGATATAACGGTCAAGTATAAATATGGGTCATCTGGGGTCAATAACTAGGTCACCAGGTCAAATCTTAGGAAAACTTTGTTAACACTGTAGATGTCACAGTTTTAATTGGATCTTCACCAAACCTTGTCAAAATGTTTGTCTCAATGATATGTGGGTGAAGGATGAACATGGGTCAGCCGGGTTAAAAAACTGGGTCACAAGGTCAAATCTTAGGTAAAAATCTTGTAAAAGCTCTAAATGTCATGGTTTTGGATCTTGGCCAAACCTTGTCAGATTGTTTGTCTTAATGATATTAAGGACAAGTTCAAATATGGGTCACCTAGGGTAAAAAACCAGGTCACAAGGTCAAATCTTAGGAAAACCTTATTAACACTGTAGATGTCAAATTTTGATAGTATCTTCACCAAACCTAGTCAGACTGTTTGTCTTAATGATATGTAAGACAAATTCGAACATAGGTCGTCTGGGGTCAAAAACTAGGTCACCGGTTCAAAACAATGTTTTAATGAGTGAGCAGTGATTGTCATGTGAGCGATATAGGGCCATCTTGGCCCTCTTGTTTTATAAAGTACTCTGTTCGTTAGATATTTGACTTTAAAGAAATTCCGTACCCAGAACCTCGCTGTTTATTACGTAATACTCCATAGATAAAAAATGAAAACAAGTATCAAAATTCTGAGGCACAGTTCCCTAGATTAACATTTCCGCTACAAAATACCGAAAACCGCTTTGAAATCCGTCATCAAATAAGACGGCAATGTTAATTCGAAAATGACACCTACTGTGTTTTTTTAAGCTGAGCAATTAACAATTAAAGGGTCTGATCATTATCGTCTCATGAAATCAACGAATTTGACGCACCCCATTCAATTTTGATAGCCAATCAAAATCGCTTATGTTTACGGTTCAATAATTGAAACCACGCCCAGGTTTGATGTCTAGTAAGAGATTTTATAACAAATTTTTGTCATTAATGAATTAATAGTATCATATCATACCAATACAATGCACATTACGTTAGAGATGTTTAACGCTGATAAGGTAAAGTCGATAAAGGGGTGCAATATCTATCGCAATAAAACACCATTTTTGAGTTTTCGGTTAGAATTTTTTGTTGCTTGGTATTAAAGTATGATATTTAATCTTTGTAAATAATGTAAAGTATCATTTTACGTTATTTTAGAGATTTTATCCAAGCCAGATACGTTAAATACCATATTTTTACTTTTGGTTTTATTCTTGGTCAAAATACAAAATTTCATGCAATTCCATTAAAAAAATTATTAGCTTTTTTTCAGTTAAGAGGCTGAAAATTCTTCAAAATTAGGCCAATTTTTAAGAAAGTTGGCATTGCATGGTTAAGGTAAAGAAGAAAAAAATACAAAACCGCTCATTATCAGTTCTTGAAATTTTGGGCGATTGCATAGAAAGAAGGAAAATAAATAAGGCCTTGTTTTCCTACATTGTGAATTATCTGCCCTTGAAATGAACTAAAATAAGCCAAAAAGTCACATTCAACTTCTAGAGTTATGGGCCCTTGAATTACAAAAGTTGCTATATTTAGCTTGTTTACACTCTAGCGCCTTCATTTATTCACCAATCCTGATCATATTTTCAGTAAATGTGTATAACCAAAAGATCTTGGACAAGTTCGATTATGGGCAATATCGGACCAGAACTTCAAGAGTTATGGGCCCTTGACTTAGAAAATTTGCTATATTTGAGTTTGTTTACACTCTAGCACATTCATTTATTCTCCAATCCTAATCATATTTTCAGTAAATGTGTATAACCAAATGATCTTGGACAAGTTCGATTATGGGCAATATCGGACCCGAACTTCAAGAGTTATGGGCCCTTGACTTAGAAAATTTGTTTTATTTTAGCTTGTTTACACTCTAACAACTACATTCATTCACCGATCCTGATAAAATTTTCAGTAAATGTGTATAACCAACAGATCTTGGACTAGTTCGATTATGGACAGAATCGGACCCGAACTTTAAGAGTTATGGGCCCTTGATTTTGAAAATTTGCTATATTTTAGCTTGTTTACACACTAGCGCCTTCATTTATACACTGATCCTTATAATATTTTCAGTAAATGAGTATAACCAAAAGATCTTGAACAATTTCGATTATGGGCGGAATCGGACCACATCTTCAAGAGTTATGGGCCCTTGACTTAGCAAATTTGCTATATTTTAGCTTGTTTACACTCTAGCGCCTTCATTTATTCACCGATCCTAATCATATTTACAATGAATGTGTATGACCTTTTGGTTTTAAACAAGTTAAGTTATGGGTGGAATCAGACCACAACTTCAAGAGTTATGGACCCTTGGATTATAAAATTTGCTACGTTTTAGCTTGCTTAACAGTACCTTCATTGTTGGTTTTGATCTCAAAATCTACGTAAAAATGAGTTTTACGAGATGGAAACTATATTACCTGGTCATTGATTATTGGCCTTTGTTCTCAGGTGAGCGAGAAAGGGCCAATGTGGCCCTCTTGTTTGATGTCTTATTGAAAGTGGCAAATCATTGGACGATGATTAGATCGCGTTGAAGTATGCATATATTCCAAAAAATTAGTTTCAGCAACTTTAAAAAATGACTGTTCATTAAAATTTACCAAGACTTTTAAATACGGAATCCTTTCAATACCACCTTGAAGTTGTAATGTGTGTTTCCTGCTTATTAAGTATAGAAATACATTTGATGACGAGTTATAAAACAAATAACAACAACATTAAGCATGTGTTCCACCTTCGGTGGAAGCTATGTGCCTAAAGATAAACATAGTACTGATGGCAACGAAGATTTCATTAAATGATCATAAAACGTGACCACTAAATAAATTATATAATTGCTGTCAAAAAGTTTGACAAACTTTTCGTTAATCTACGTACATGTATTAAACCATTGCAAACACATTTTATTATACCTTATTGCATCAGAATCTTTCATGTTAACATGTTCAAAGAAATATCAGCATGAAAACAATAATAAGGAATTATGAAACACTTGCTGCTTAATGGTATGCAAAACATGCTGCTTGGTCAAATTGAAAAACGATTATTGCATTTCAATAATCTCTTGGACCACATGAATGCATGAAACGTTTTTACTAAGCTCTTAAATCAAATAAATTGCATTTGCGACACTGACACAAACGATAATGAAGATTTAATAACTTCAAACAGAAATAACACTTGTATAAATTAAATTCATAACTACGTTTCTTAAGTAAAGTATACATGCAGTTTAAGACGAACAGTGACTGTTGTTTCAAATATACATTAATATCAACCCACTTATTGAGAAAACTACTCAATACAACTCGAACAATTGAAGAACTTCTAACTTTGAACATCATGATAACGAAAGTTTATGTATGCAACCTTAGAACTGAATTTGCGTTTTTTTTTCAACCTTTTCAGTAATCATTTTCAGTATATGATTTCGTCACTTTCTCTTTGTCAATTATTTTCACCATATTTCTCGATTTTCCTACACGTTTTGACTGATAAAATTCACGCAGAACTGAGGATGCATTTATACATATTTTTTTATCTGGCTGTCTTGACCATTTGAAATGCTCATTCATGTACTCTGTCAATCTTACTCATAACATTGTATTCTGTATATGATAATATGTAAGTACAAACTGTACATATGATATACTGATATAATATCAAAATTTATTGTATATTATGGCAATTATGGGCGAAAAAAACATATATTCATTTGCCACATGGCATGCACTTCTTTACTGTTTAATTTTTACTTCACTTTATTCAGTCTTGACATAAATATTCAAACCATGTTATGTGCACTTTGTACCTGGGATATCCTAAGTTATCAGAACATGTAACAAGAAAAGTCATGCTTATACCATTGTTTGAAATTGAAAAGTGTAACAATAAAATCTTCGTTATCAATTGATAACGAAGATTTTTCTCATGCTTGATAGCTTTTGCAGGTCAACGGGAGGTAACAGCGCGGCAATGACACTGTAAATATCTTAATAAATCAATAACGGCATGTTTAAGAAAAAAATGTAATGACTTTGTGTATAATCAATAACAAAATATAAGAATATAAACAGCACATCATTATGTCATAATCGATTGATACATTAAAGCCAGTAGAAACCGGTAACCTTGAGTTTGGTACACTTACAAAATGGTTTCAAATATCGTGGTTACACAAAGCTATACCATAACGCCAAATTCGTTAAATTAGTTAGCTAAGTGTGATCACTTAGTTTAGTAGATCATACCGATAACGAAGATTTGATAACGAAGATTTTAATGTACCCCTTTTATAATGGTTGCAGTTGTTTATTCGAAGTTCAAGATCTCTCATACTGAAATGTCCTACTATTAGTGACGTAATCTATTATCCTAGAATGAAAAGTTATGTGAAATGCATGCCATTCTTTTTATATCCCATAGCAACGAAGATTTTGTTATTTACTTTTTTGCATGGGTTATGTGATTTATGATGCTATTATTCAAAATGTGTCATCATTGTCGCTAAAAAATGGATTGATTTCATTCGGCACTTGACTAAAGAATACAAATCTGCGCAAATTCGTGCATAAACATTTTCTTTCTTTTCTATTCGCGTGAATGTTGATAACGAAGATTTTACGGAAATTCAAAAATCCGGCGACATGCTCTTGAGGCGCAATATTTTTGTGCACATTCAGAATATATGTCGTTCTTGCCTCAAGCTATATCGATGAGGCGTACATGTAACAGAAAAAGTATACATACAAATAAGCTGGGTTTCTTGTTTCTTAAGAAAAACTACCTTATTTATATCAAACATTGCAGCCGACGACAATAACGAAGATTTCATTTTTGGTGCTTATATCTTATCCAATTTTAATTTTACAGAACTATAAGGGCTTTTGCCTTTTTACTCAGCTAGGTAGTAACAGTTCACAATATAAAAACGGAAGAAAACTTCACTACGTCATTGTTCTGAGAGTGCATTAGTGCTCTTAATATATACCACCTATAGTTTTATTAACATTAGTGCTGTTAATATATACCACCTATAGTTTATTAACATTAGTGCTCTTAATATATACCACCTATAGTTTTATTAACATTAGTGCTCTTAATATATACCACCTATAGTTTATTAACATTAGTGCTGTTAATATATACCACCTATAGTTTATTAACATTAGTGCTGTTAATACATGCCACCTATAGTTTATTAACATTAGTGCTATTAATACATGCCACCTATAGTTTATTAACATTAGTGCTATCAATACATGCCACCTATAGTTTATTAACATTAGTGCTATTAATACATGCCACCTATAGTTTATTAACATTAGTGCTATTAATACATGCCACCTATAGTTAATTAACATTTTATTCGCGTATTTATGAATTCGCGACATCGTCAGGCAGGATTAAAGTACGATCAAAAACACACTGTCGTTGCTTTGATATTTGTGTGTCACACCTGATCAGTTAGACATTTAAGTTGTGATTCAGTGTTTTATATCTAATAAAGTATAATAACAATAGATTGATAATAGTTTGGGATTGTTGTGGAAGTTAAGTTTTACAAACAGTAAGTAAGTGTGAACCACTGTTACTAGTATGTTCAAACGATGTCCAAAATTGTTCAACAAACGATAGTTTAGTAAAAGTAATATTATAAAAAAAATAGATTGCAAACATTAAAGGTATATGTTTATTGATAATATATATCTTTCATCAGATTAACTAAACTGATTATTCTACGATAAAACATAGTACTGACTTATGTTGCGTATTTTTGGCGTACCCATTTTGGAATATATAAAACTCAGCATTTATTCGCGACATTTATGAATTTGCAAGGTATTCGATTCGCGAATATTAGCGAAAATAAAACTAACGCGAATAAAACCAGTTCTACAGTAATACATATAAAACCTATAGTATACTAACATCAGTGCTGTTAATACATGCCACCTATAGTTTACTAACATTAGTGCTGTTAATGCATGCCACCTATATGTTTAGTTTCACTGGTGCTGTTTATGTGTAAATAATGAAAAATCATGATGCTTGTGTCTCTTTGTAAAATACGTTTGTTTGTATAAGGTTAACTAGATTTAACCTTTGGCAGTTAAGTTCACCATTTTGTGGTTCTTGAACCTTAAGCTAAGCTGTTTATGAACTTCAAAAACCTTTCTTTGTATTACATTTCAGCGAAGTATCAAACACCATCTACATCTCAAAGTTTTCCTGCAGGCAACAATTCACGTAGTTGTTTGGATAGTGTTGATGCTGAGTTACGTAGAATGATTCAACAAGTAAAAGATGTTTTACCTGAAGTTCCTGTCACAGCTGTAAAAAGTGATCTTGGTATGAGGCAAAATATTTTTTCTGAAAAAAAACTTACCCAGAAACTGAGCAAAATTTTAATTACTGTCCAGTTTTTATCCCCCGGCGGCGGGGGATATAGTAATAGTAGCCATCTGTCTGTCCGTCTGTCTGTCTGTATGCACCCAGGTGACGTTATGGGGTTAGGGTTAGTACAACCTAACGTTATGAGGTTCTAGTAAGTACAAACTACCATTGTGGGGAAAATTGTTGCTTGTGAGGTGTATAAAAGTTGCTTGTGGGGTTCAAAAGAAGATCAAAGGCTGCACTTCATGACGTAGGTTTCGGGAGAATGTCCGTCCTTCAGTCCCAAATTTTTGTCAGGAGCATAGCTTGAAAAATATTTAAGGTATTGAATTGAAACTTGAAACATGTAGAGGTGGCTACTAGGAGAAGTGCAGTGACCAAGAACTATAACTCCATATAGTCCATTTTTGTAATTATCTTCCTTCATTTAATTTCAAAATATTTTTTTGTCCAGAGCATAAGTCCAAAACCATACAAGTGATTGACTTGAAACTTAAAACATATTAAGTAGATGGTATCTAGGAGAAGTGCAGTGATCAAGAACAATAACTCTGCCTGGTTCCATATTTGAATTATTTCTCTTTGGCTTTGTTTAAATTTCACTTTATATTCGCGTGATCTTTACTTTTTGCCTACCCTCAATATATTTGCGTGTTTATGAATTTGCATCTGAAGGCTCTTAATTCAAATTCTGCGAAGGCTTTGAATTTTTAGCTCACATGAGCACTTAGTGCTTAAGGTGAGCTTTTGTGATCAGTCTTTGTCCGGCGTCCAGCGGCATGCGGCGTCAACTTTTACCTTGTAAACACACTGTTGGCCACATTTTTAGTTCAATTTTACAAAACTGGGTCAGAATGTTAATATTGACAAAATCTCGGATGAGTTTGATAATGGGTGACTTGGTCACCAGGACAAATTAAGTGAAAACCTTGTGAACACTCTAGAAATAACTGTTTCAATTGGATCATGAAACTTTGTCAGAATGTTTATTTCAGTGATATCTTGAACAAGTTCGATGAAGGGTCATCTGCGGTCAAAAACTATGTCTCCAAGGCAAATTGCTGGAAAATCTTGTGAACACTCTAGAAGTCACTGTTTTGATTGGATCTTCATGAAACCTTGTCAGAATGTTTGTCTTTATAATATCTTGGAAAAGTTCGAACTTGGGTCATCTGAGGTCAAAAACTAGGTCACTAGGTGAAATCTTAGGAAAAACCTTGTTAACACTCTAGATTTCAGTTATAATTGGATCTTCACCAAACATTGTCAAATTGTTATACCCCCAGATATGAAATAAATGGGGGCTATATTGGATTCACGTGATGGTCGGTTGGCCGGTGGGTGGTCCGTGCGTCTGTAGACACAATTTGTCCGGACAATTTGTCAGCAACTACTGACAGGATTTCAATGAAACTTCACAGAAGTGATCAGTAGTAAGCCTAGTTGTGCATGCTGTAACCATTGTTTGGATTAATTTTCACTGAGTTATAGCCCTTTGTTTTTTATAAAGTATATACAGTAGGCAAATTTGTCCGGACTATTTCTCATTAACTACCAACAGGAATTCAATGAAACTTCACAGAAGTGATCAGTAGTAAGCCTAGTTGTGCATGCAAGCTTGTCATGTTTGGTTAAATTTTCACGGAGTTATGGCCCTTTGTTGTTTTTTGTACAGTGTATATACAATATCTCAGCAACTACTCATAGGAATTCAATGAAACTTCACAGAAGTTATAAAAAGTAAGCCAAGTTGTCCATGCAATAACCAGGTTTTGTTTGGATTAATTTTCACTGAGTTATGGCCCTTTGTTTTATACAATAGGTAAATTTTGTCCAAACTATTTCTCAGCAACTACATGCAGGAATTCATTGAAACTTCTTAGTAGTGATAAGTAGTTTGCCAAGTTGTGCATGTCCACCATAGGTTTTGTCCAAGTCAATTTTTATGAGTTATGGCCCTTTGTTATTTTTTATATAATGTGTATTTAGAAATTGGTCAGGATATTTCTAAGCAACAATTTGCAGGTATTAAAAAAATGAAAATGCATTATATTTCCCTTTGTAAAATGTAACAGTAACTGTGTCAAGGCGGCATCTGGGGGTATTCATCACCTTTAGTGATAGTTCTAGTTTGTTTTAATGATATGTAGGTCAAGTACGAATATGGGTCATCTGGGGTCAATACTAGGTCACCTGGTAAAATCTTAGGAAAACCTTGTTAAAACTGTAGATGTCACAGTTTTGATTGGATCTTCACCAAATCTTGGCAGAATGTTTGTCTTAATGATATGTGGGTCAAGGTTGAATATGGGTCAGCCGGGGTCAAAAACTGGGTCACCAGGTCCAATCTTTGGTAAAAATCTTGTAGAAGTTCTAAATTGCATGGTTTTAATTGAATCTTGGCCAAACCTTGTCTGATTGTTTGTCTCAATGATATTAAGGATAGGTTCAAATATGGGTCATCTAGGGTCAAAAACTAGGTCACGAGGTCAAATCTTAGGAAAACCTAATTAATACTGTAGATGTCAAATTTTGATTGTATCTTCACCAAACCTTGTCAGAATGTTTGTCTTAATGATATATAAGACAAATTCGAACATAGGTCATCTGGGGTCAAAAACTAGGTCACAATGTCAAATCTTAGGAAAACCTTGTCTATGCTGTAGTTTTCATGGTTTTGATTGGATCTTCACCAAATTCTGTCAGAATGTTTGTCTTATGTATATGTAGGACAAGTTCTAACATGGGTCATCTGGGGTAAAAAACTAGGTCACCGGTTCAAACCAACAGTGATTGTCATGTGAGCGATATAGGGCCATCTTGGCCATCTTGTTTGTCCATAGCATACCTCCAAACCTATACATGGGATTGACTTGAAACTTGAAATATGAATATATGGTAAATAGGAGAAGTGCAGTGACCAAGAACTATAACTTTTTATAGTCCAGTTTTTTTAATTATCTCCCTTTGTTTAATTTCAAATTGCTTTTCTGTCTGCAGCATAACTCTAGCACTATACATGGGATTGACTTGAAATATAAGCAGATGACATCTAGGAGAAATGCAGTGACCAAGAACAGTAACTTTCTGGTTCCTTTTAAGAAATTTCTCCCTATACATGTATTAAATTTCCTTAATATATTTTTTATGCCCCCAGCATCAATGATATCGGGGCATAAAGTGATTGTCCTGTCCGTTCATCCACTCGAATAAATAGGGGTCTAGGTGGCTATAGGTTTAGTACTCTTTATTATAAGCCAGTTTGAAAAACGGGTCATACTATGGGAACATGCGTGGCGGGCAGGTGGCATCTACAATGTTGTCCGCTCTCTAATTCAAACAGTTTTATTCGGATCCTCACCAAACTTGATGAAAATGTTTATGGCCATGAGATCTCGGCCAAGTTCGATAACCAGCCCAATCGGCCCAGGAACTTATGAGTTGTGCCCCTTGATACATTGAAAATTGACTAATAATGCAGTGTCCGCTCTCTAAGTCGACCAGTTATCAACTGATCTTCACCAAACTTGGTGAAAATGTTTATCGCCATTAGATCTCGGTCAAGTGCGATAACCAGCCCTATTATGCCAGGCACTTATGAGTTATGCTCCTTGATATATTGGAAATTTACTAAAAATTCAGTGTCCACTCTCTAAGTTGAGCAATTATCCTCCGGTCTTCACTAAACTTGGTAATAATGTTCACGCCAGGCACTTTTGAGTTATGCCCCTTGATACATTGAAAATTGACTAAAAATTCAGTGTCTGCTCTCTAAATCGACCAGTTATCCTCCGGTCTTCACTAAACTTGGTAATAATGTTTATTGGCATTAGATCTTGGTCAAGTTCTGTTACCAGCCCCATCACGACAGGCACTTTTGAGTTATGCCCCTTGATACATTGAAAATTGACTAAAAATTCAGTGTCCGCTCTCTTAATAGACCAGTTATCAACCGGTCTTCACTAAATTTGGTGATAATGTTTATCTGCATTTGATCTCGGTCTAGTTCTATAACCAGCTCCATCACGCCAGGCACTTTTGAGTTATGCCCCTTGATACATTGGAAATTGACTAAAAATTCAGTGTCCGCTCTTTAAGTCGACCAATTATCAACCGATCTTCACTAAACTTGGTGAAAATATTTATCTGCATTAGATCTCGGTCAAGTTCGATAACCAGCCCTATTGCACCAGGCACTTCTGAGTTACGCCCCTTGATACATTGAAAATTTACTAATAATGCAGTGTCCACCCTTTAAATCGACCAATCATTAACCGATCTTCATCAGAATTGGTGGAAATGTTTATGGGCATGAGATCCCTATTGCACCAGGTACTAATTTGCTACTCATAGTATCCCAAACCTTTTAACGGGCATATTTTGTGACCTGGCACTCTTGTTTCTATTGCAGTCACTTAAATTGTGATCAAAAAGTGGGTTTATGTGGCTAAAATTCGCTAAAATTGGGTTTATGTGGCTAATTTTTAACATTGAAAAGCCACTTATGTATCCTTTCATTCCTGTCCGTCCATTGGTACGAGGTTAAGTTAATTTTACTGTTTCATCTAGCACCAACACCGCTTACTAGAACACTTTAATACTTATAGTTGTTGCCTAGGATCGTTCTCAATCCACCCATATCAACCAACCCAATTTTGACCTTGACTTAATTTGGACTTAGAATGATTCTGTATGAGGTTAAGTAGATTTTACCGTTTCGTCTAGCACCAACACTGCATACTAGAACACTTTGGTACTTATACAGTTGTTCCTTATGACCATTCTCTATCCACCCATAATTATCAAACACCCACCTTGACCTTGTTCAAATGGGCTATTGTTTGACAAGTATGCCCCCCTAGGCATATGCGTTCATTGAACGCAGCCTCTTGTTCCTTTTTAGCTCACATGTCACAAAGTGACAAAGTGAGCTATTAGGATCACTCTCCGTCCGGCGTCGTGCGTCGTCAAACTTTTTGTTGTGACCACACTAGGGGCCACATTTTTGGCTCAATTTTAGCAAAACTGGGTCAGAATGTTAATATCAACAAAATCTCGGACGAGTTCGATATTGGGCCATTTGGGGTCAAAAACTAGGTCACCAGGGCCAAATAAGGGAAAACCTTGTGAACACTTTAGAAATCACTGTTTTGACTTTATCTTCATGAAACTTTGTCAGAATGTTTATTTTAATAATATGTAGGTCAAGTTTGATAATGGGTCATTTGTGTAGTAAAATTAGGTCACTAGGGCAAATTGCTGGAAAACCTTGTGAACACTCTAGAAGTCACTGTTTTGATTGGATGATCATGAAACCTTGTCAGAATGTTTGTCTTCATAATATCTTGGACGAGTTAGAACATGGGTCATCTTGGGTCAAAAACTAGGTCGCTAGGTCAAATCTTATGAAAAACCATGTTAACACTGTAGATTTAACAGTTATTATTGGATCTTCACCAAACTTTGTCAAATCGTTTGTTTTAATGATATAATGGTCAAGTATAAATATGGGTCATCTGGGGTCAATAACTAGGTCACCAGGTCAAATCTTAGGAAAACTTTGTTAACACTGTAGATGTCACAGTTTTAATTGGATCTTCACCAAACCTTGTCAAAATGTTTGCCTGAATGATATGTGGGTCAAGGATGAACATGGGTCAGCCGGGTTCAAAAACTAGGTCACAAGGTCAAATCTTAGGTAAAAATCTTGTAAAAGCTCTAAATGTCATGGTTTTGATTGGATCTTGGCCAAACCTTGTCAGATTGTTTGTCTTAATGATATTAAGGATCTTAATGATATTAAGGACAAGTCCAAATATGGGTCACCTAGGGTCAAAAACCAGGTCACAAGGTCAAATCTTATGAAAACCTTATTAACACTGTAGATGTCAAATTTTGATCATATCTTCACCAAACCTAGTCAGACTGTTTGTCTTAATGATATGTAAGACAAATTCGAACATAGGTCATCTGGGGTCAAAAACTAGGTCACCGGTTCAAAACAATGTTTTAATGAGTGAACAGTGATTGTCATGTGAGCGATATAGGGCCATCTTGGCCCTCTTGTTTCTTCTTTTGTCCAGAGAGTATCTGCAAAACTTTACACGGGACTGACTTGAAACTTAAAATGTTAATAGATGGAAACTAGGAGTTATGCATTTGTGACCGAGGGTCGGGCGGAGGCATCGACTCATTGAAATGTGTTTGTGGGGAATAAGCGTAGTTAGGCCGACAGCCCTAACTATCTCCAACACCTCAGCAACACAGTGTCGTTGTTGTAAGTACCTCCTGTACGTTAAGTTACCAAATGTGTACGTCTTTGAATCATTAACAACTAGTCCCATTCAGTATTTTCATTACTTCATTTAGTCACAGCAAATGTAAATACAGTAAATCCTCGTTATCTCAAGGAGTCATCGAATCAGACTTATTGCTCGAGATAAACCTGGTGCTCGTAATAAACGGGTTTTTGTTCGTTGAATGTGCAGTAGACGTGCAGAAAAAAGGACGTTCGCTGGTCAACATGCAGGTGTGAACGATATCCAACATGACACTCCTTGAGATAATCATGGTAATTAATGCTTAAAAATAAGTCAAGGGACCGTGATATGTGCTCGAGATATCGAGATAACGATGCTCATAATAAACATGGAAATTTATATATAAGAAAGAAAGAAAAGTACCGGGACTTCAAGATCTCCTCGAGATAAGTCTGGTGCTCGTGATATCGATGCTCATAATAACGAAGTTTTACTGTATTCAATTCCAATAAATGTAGTTGAGAAAACCAGATGACATAAATTTAGATGTAACTTGTTTGAAGACTCTCTGAAGACTTAGTGAAGACTAACTTAATAATAAACAATGAAATAATCGTTGAGAAAAGGGGCTTGACCCTTTATAAAATTTGACCAATAGAATTACAGTATAAAACATTCCGACAGGAAATACTTAATTAATAACTTATAATAACTTATTGAAGCCATATGGCAGGTTAACCTAAGTCTGCTTTGATAAAGCTTAAAACTAATTATCTAATTTTAGGTGCTAAAAACATGTATAGAAGTTAGAATTTGAAATATGTAGAACTGATTGGTGTGAAAATCTAATTGATTGACACACACAACTTAGAACAAACGTTACATTTTTGTGTGTCTATATACTTTTTATTTCCACTTTTCAATGATTTAACATAGTATTATGTGATTTATGATTTTACATAATTATACAAATGTGAAGTAACAAAGTCACATAATGAAATGCATATTTACAGTCATGAGTGATATACATGTAATAATCGCGTAGAAGAATATCACATATAGATGAATGAAACATTATATCACATATAGATGAATGAAACATTATATCACATATAGATGAATGAAACGTTATATCACATATAGATGAATGAAACATTATATCACATATAGATGAATGAAACGTTATATCACATACAGATGAATGAAACGTTATATCACATATAGATGAATGATACATTATATCACATATAGATGAATGAAACATTATTACACATATAGATGAATGAAACATTATATCACATATAGATGAATGAAACATTATATCACATATAGATGAATGAAACATTATATCACATATAGATGAATGAAACATTATATCACATATAGATGAATGAAACATTATATCACATATAGATGAATGAAACATTATATCACATATAGATGAATGAAACATTATATCACATATAGATGAATGAAACATTATATCACATTTAGATGAACATTTAGTTTTTGCTACACTTTTTCTTTTCCCAATGTTTAGTTCCTTTTAACATTCATTGTTCCCTGATTAATTATATTGAAACTTTATATTTCATCTCTAATTAGTAATTAAAACGGGCTTATTCCCCCTCCATCCTTTGTCAGACAAAATCTTCAATTAGTCCCCGCCCCCCTAAATCTCAAATTGCTTTCCACAGGCCTGAAACAAATGGCCATTTATGTACCTGAGACCCACACAATGTACTGAAAGTATAAGAATATACAAAAAAGCTCAAGGTCAATTTTTAGTTGTATTAAAAATGTGCTGTTTCACACAATAACAAGTTGCAAAATCTGCTGCCTTTTATTAAGTGTGCTGGCTTAAATAGAACTTAATTTCATCTATGGTTCATTTTTGTGACCTCTCCATCTTTGAAAATTTGACAAAAATCTTGCCGGGTACTTGTAAAATAAAAAGTAAGTTCTGGTTAGAATTCAGTCCAGGAAAACTTGTCTGGTGAACCATATATAGGGAACATCGCCATGACATCATGTGCACCTGTTATCAGCTTGTAAATATCGCTGGTGGGCAAAAGAATCAATATCCGGTTATCACCACCATTACAGTTCCCGACACATTCTTTTTCATAGATAAAAACATAGTTATGGTTCGGTCTTGAGTAGCTTTTTGCTGCACAATTAGTTGACAGAAGGGTTCTATAGTTGTATGGCGTATGAATTATAACGAAAAAAAAGCTCTGGTATAGGAATAATTAAATGACTTTCTGCCATCTACAGGGAAAACCCAGTCCCAATTAAAATATATATAGTGACGGTTAATAAGAATGAAATAGTTTTCGAACTAATCATAGTTTGTCTTGATGTTCGAAATCATAAATATTTTAAGTGGACAATTAATCTGGACAAGGCTATTGATTGTTCTTTTATTATCTGGTACTCTGACAGGGTAAAGATAGTATGTGCATTTCAAACACATGAAATTCGAAATACTTACTCCTAATGCTCGATATTCAATAAATGTCTTCGCATACCGGACACAATAGAAGTATATTTTTTTTCATTATTAATAAAAACTTAATTTCTATGCATGCCTATTGATTTTATTTTAGCGCTTTCATAATCTACTTAATATATGACTAAAATTTAGGTGGCTGTATATGTCTATGTCCGAATATAGCGCTTTATATGAATTCAAGTAATATTATTAAAGGTGATTTTATTATATGAATATATCATGAATTGCATGCATATTTCATCATGAAATGCATTAATATATTATAAGTGTTTTGACAAAACAATGACTTGCATAAATCGTTGACCACAATGATGGAGCGTTCGACACTTCATGTATATTAACTAGATTTAATCAACTTTATGCGAATCAGGAAACAAAAGATTGGCCATTATATTGTTCAGTATTAAATTTCACTATGAAACGTGTTTATTTAAGGCTATTTAATACGATCAAATACTTCGATGTCATCCTACAACGGATCAATACGTTTATATTGCATCATGTCAACAGTTACTGTTTTTTGCCCACCAGCAAGTGCGCATGGGCGAGAGTGCTTCCTTTTGTTTACAATCACGATGTTCCCTCCTATACTACATGTAGTTACTGAAATATTGTTGCCAAAACAGCTTAAGGTGTCTGGCTTGGTTAAAATTGCTAAAATAACGTAAAATGATATTTTACGTTATTTACAAAGATTAGATATCATACTTTAATACCAAGCAACAAAAAATTCTAACCGAACGCTCAAAAATGGTGCTTTTTTGCGATAAATACTGCACCCCTTTATCGACTTTTCCTTATCAGCGTTAAACATCTCTTACGTAATGTGCATTGTATTGGTATGATATGATACTATTAATTCATTAATGACAAAAGTTTGTTATAAAATCTCTTACTAGACATCAAACCTGGGCGTGGTTTCAATTATTGAACCGTAAACCTAAGTGATTTTGATTGGCTATCAAAATTGAATGGGGTGCGTCAAATTCGTTGATTTCATGAGACGATAACCTCAGAATTTTGATACTTGTTTTCATTTTTTATCTATGGAGTATTACGTAATAAACTGTAAAACAGCGGGGTTCTGGGTACGGAATTTCTTTAAAGTCAAGTATCTAATGAACGGTCAACGTTATAAAAAAACTGAGGCACGGTTCCCTGCTTTACACATTTATAGTCATTTTAAGGCTACTTGTTGTAATATATTCCTATATACAGAGTAGTTATCGTTGTTCAAAAATTTGTAAATTACGTGCGATATTGGTTTATAGAAGACCAATCAAATGTAATATTTGTTTCAAATTACGTGCAATGCACTTTATACAGTGGGTTTATTTTAGTATATAATTATGGTTTAGTTTTTAAATCTATAAATTGGTGAAACTTGATTTGACCTGACATCCAAGCCAGATACATTAAGATTTATGTATGAGTGATCTGCCCTTGAAATGGCCTAAAATAAGCCAATAAGTCACATTCAAGGGCAGAAACAAAATAATCAAGTTGTGGTTTACTTATTTTATTTTGATACATTTATAGAACTTACAAAGGATGTTGATGTCACCATATCTAACATACTTGATGGTCGTGTTGTATATAAATCTGAAGGGACAGAATCTCAACCTGGTCTGTCAACCCAGAAAGTAGTCCCAGATAAGGTTTTGTATTACTAGTATTCATTCTACTGCATTCAATTTTAACTTGAAAGTACATGTTTTTTTAGCTCACATGTCACAAAGTGACAAAGTGAGCTATTAGGATCACTCTCCGTCCGGCGTCGTGCAGTGTGCGTCGTGCGTCGTCAAACTTTATGTTGTGACCACACTAGGGGCCACATTGTTAGCTCAATTTTAGCAAAACTGGGTCAGAACATTAATATCAACAAAATCTCGGACGAGTTCGATATTGGGCCATTTTGGGTAAAAAACTAGGTCGCTAGGTCAAATCTTATGAAAAACCATGTTAACACTGTAGATTTAACAGTTATTATTGGATCTTCACCAAACTTTGTCAAATCGTTTGTTTTAATGATATAACGGTCAAGTATAAATATGGGTCATCTGGGGTCAATAACTAGGTCACTAGGTCAAATCTTAGGAAAACTTTGTTAACACTGTAGATGTCACAGTTTTAATTGGATCTTCACCAAACCTTGTCAGAATGTTTGCCTCAATGATATGTGGATCAAGGTTGAACATGGGTCAGCCGGGGTCAAAAACTGGGTCACCAGGTCAAATCTTAGGTAAAAATCTTGTAAAAGCTCTAAATGTCATGGTTTTAATTGGATCTTGGCCAAACCTTGTCAGATTGTTTGTCTTAATGATATTTAAGGACAATTTCAAATATGGGTCACCTAGGGTCAAAAACCAGGTCACAAGGTCAAATCTTAGGAAAACCTTATTAATACTGTAGATGTCAAATTTTGATCGTATCTTCACCAAACCTAGTCAGAATGTTTGTCTTAATGAAATGTAAGACAATTTCGAACATAGGTCGTCTGGGGTCAAAAACTAGGTCACGAGGTCAAATCTTAGGAAAACCTTGTCTATGCTGTAGTTTTCATGGTTTTGATTGTATCTTCACCAAATTTTGTCAGAATGTTTGTCTTATTTATATGTAGGACAAGTTCTAACATGGGTCATCTTTGGTCAAAAACTAGGTCACCGGTTCAAAACAATGATTTAATGAGTGAACAGTGATTGTCATGTGAGCGATATAGGGCCATCTTGGCCCTCTTGTCTAATTATTATTACTGATTTTGAGGTCAGTACGTCAAAGGTCACAGTGACCTTCTGTTCAAAAACCTTGTCCGACAAGAGAGAACGATTTGGCCTTAGGTCCTCAGGTTTGGTTGGGAGGTTGGTCATCGCATATAAAATACCCCTATTGATTTTAAATTCAATAGGTCAGAGGTCAAGATTTTACTATCCA
The DNA here is from genome assembly GCA_964023205.1 of Lutraria lutraria. NCBI lineage: Eukaryota > Metazoa > Mollusca > Bivalvia > Venerida > Mactridae > Lutraria > Lutraria lutraria. Next base: position 9,725,082 of record OZ026841.1, read on the forward strand.
GTTGGCCGTTAGGGGGCATCTGTGTTTCACAAACACTCTTTGTTAAATTTACTGTCAAGCCTGCCCAGTTAGCTTAGTGGTAAGAGCGTTAGTCTACTGTTCAAGAGGTTGTGAGTTAAAACCAATGGTGAGGCTCATACTGTCTGTGACAAATTTGACTGAAGATATTACATCCTATGTTAAATTGTCCCCCACCTCTGAATTGTGTGGGGTAGCTTGGCTGTATCTTACGGATAGAATGTGGTTAGTACAGATTAAGTCCTAAATGAAGTCCTGGATAACTGCCCACCACGATATAACTGAAATAATGTTGAAAATGTGTTAAATCCGATGAAATGAATAAATTTACTGTGACAGTCAACCATAAGTGAACTATTTAGAATTGTTGTACTATAAGCTTTTCCTTCCTAAATTAAGATGACTTATAACTTGTTCTAGCTGACATTATTTAACCTGTTATCAGGTGAAACTTAAGTAAGACATGACATATTTTGTACTTTGTTCTACCTAAAATGAGAGACAAACTACTTCTAATTCTGTTTGATGTGCGAACAATGAAAAAAAGATTTTCATACATTTGACAGAATGTTTACCTTGAACATTTCAGGATATGACATTATTTAAAGCCAGTTCATTTCCAAGGAGTCCTTCTGATAGACATTTGTCTCTAGAAGAAAGGAAAACTTTAATGTTGGATGCTGCTAAACTCAAATACAAGCAGAAACATGGATTGCTGTAGTGTTATGTATTTATCATATATCCTAGGAGCAGAGTCATTGATTTTGTGTGTAGAATCCTTGTTAGCTCATGAGAGCACAAAGTGCTCATGGTGAGCTATTGTGATCCCGTGATGTCCGTCGTCCGTGCGTGCGTGCGTCAACAATTGCTTTAAACAACATCTCCATCTTAAGCAGTTGGCCAATTTCAATGAAACTTTACAGGGATGTTCCTTGCATGAAGCTCTACCAAAGTTGTTCAAAAAATTAATTTCATTTAAAACTCTGGTTGCCATGGCAACCAATAGGAAAAACTTTAAAAATCTTCTTGTCCAAAACCACAGGGCCTAGAGCTTAAATATTTGGTGTGTAGCATTTTCTAGTGGACCTCTATCAAATTTGTTCAAATTATGGCCCTGGGGTCAAAATTGGCTCTGCCCCCGGGAGTAACTTGATTTTACATAGACTTATATAGGGAAATTTTAAAAATCTTCTTGTCAGAAACTACAATGTCTAGAGCTAAGATATTTGGTTTGTAGCATCGTCTAGTGGACCTCTACCAAGTTTGTTCAAATTATTGCCCTAGGGTCAAAATTGGCCCTGTCCCAAGTCACTTGATTTTACATGGGCTCATGATAATTTTCTCCCAGGGTCTTTTTTCTGGTGAGCGATATAGGGCCATCATGGCACTCTTGTTTTCTTTAAGTGTCTAATGACACTGGACTTGTATATAAAGGTCACTTTAAGTTTTGGTGCTTGCTTGTTTTGCTTCATTTCTTACAGCAATATTAATATAAATCATGTTCACATGTAATTACATTGACTCTTTGTTTTTGATTAAAACATTTGTACTGTATTACATAAAAAAGGCAAAGAAATCTTGTTTTATGATATATGCGTTCCTATACTTTTGAAAAATCATCCAAAATTTTGTGTTATAAATTGTTTATTCAGATTCTTGTGATTTATTTACTAATATTTATAAATCAATGTCATATGAACTACATTTTGTTTGTATTTGAAATGGGGGCAATAGAAAAATTGAGTACGAATATTCGTCATTACTGAGATTCATGGTTTGCGATCTTGTTTGTTAACATAAAGTGTATTCTTTCTTCTTGAAAATCCCCTTTTTTCCTGAAAATATATTGTCTCATCATGGACTACTTTGTTTGCCAAGAGGTCCAACCAGATCTTTAAATAATTGGTCATAGGCTTAAACCACAAAATGATGCTGGTAAACCCATTAATTGGAAGGGTGTACATATTAAACTTAAGCCATAGGACCTATATTGATTTATTTCATTATTCCTAAAAGAAAAGAAAATTAAGCTGTCTTCAGGAATTTTAGCTGGGTTACTTGGTAACAAAAGATTTGTGATTCGATTGTGTTGAATCGTGGATTGGATCGCCACTTACCCCACAATCCACAGCCTTAATTCAAGCTGTGTGTATTTCTAATTATACGACTATACCCCCAGCAGAGCTATTCAAAAAGTGTCTTGTTACGTTTGTAAGAAGACTCTTTCAAAATAACTTAATTTTCACATGAATTTATGGCACGAACACTTTGTGAGATTACTATTTGTCGATACTTTCATTGCATTAAGGCCAAAGAATTATTTTTACACACTTCTCAACAAACTCTTTCAAACATTTATTTGATATTCAAAATTTGTAGTACAATGTATTTATTTATTAGCTCACCTGCCAATAACTTACTTTTTAGCTCACAAGAGCATGAAGTGCTCAAGGTGAGCTATTATGATCATGTGTTGTCCGTCTGTGTGTGTGTCCATCAACAAAAAACAACATCTCTGTAGCAATCATATACTGTAGCATTGTCTAGTGGACCTCTACCAAGTTTGTTCAGATTGTGGCCCTAGGCTCAAAATCATATACTGTAGCATTGTCTAGTGGACCTCTACCAAGTTTGTTCAGATTGTGGCCCTAGGCTCAAAATCATATACTGTAGCATTGTCTAGTGGACCTCTACCAAGTTTGTTCAGATTGTGGCCCTAGGCTCAAAATCATATACTGTAGCATTGTCCAGTGGACCTCTACCAAGTTTGTTCAGATTGTGGCCCTAGGCTCAAAATCATATACTGTAGCATTGTCTAGTGGACCTCTACCAAGTTTGTTCAGATTGTGGCCCTAGGCTCAAAATCATATACTGTAGCATTGTCTAGTGGACCTCTACCAAGTTTGTTCAGATTGTGGCCCTAGGCTCAAAATCATATACTGTAGCATTGTCTAGTGGACCTCTACCAAGTTTGTTCAGATTGTGGCCCTAGCTCAAAATCATATACTGTAGCATTGTCTAGTGGACCTCTACCAAGTTTGTTCAAATTGTGGCCCTAGGCTCAAAATCATATACTGTAGCATTGTCTAGTGGACCTCTACCAAGTTTGTTCAGATTGTGGCCCTAGGCTCAAAATTGGTTCCGCCTCAGGGGTAACTTGATTTTACATAGGCTTGTATAGGAAAAAAATGAAGAATGTTTGCAGCAGTTTATTTATGATAACAGTTATTGCCCTTTGTTAAAAGTTTTGATATTTAATAAATCACATCAATTTTACTTGTTAACAGTTTTGAATTATAAATATTTACTTCTATATTAATGATAAGGGTAGCAACTGGTAAAATGTGTGTTCAAACAGGTTTAAAAGTATGTCTTCCTGTTTGGGATTGGTATGTGTGTGTTAAAACAGAATTAAAAGTACCAGTATGTCTGGGTGTTAAAACAGAATTAAATGTACCAGTATGTCTGGGTGTTAAAACAGAATTAAAAGTACCAGTATGTCTGGGTGTTAAAACAGAATTAAAAGTACCAGTATGTCTGGGTGTTAAAACAGAATTAAAAGTACCGGTATGTCTTGGTGTTAAAACAGGATTAAAAGTACCAGTATGTCTGGGTGTTAAAACAGGATTAAAAGTACCAGTATGTCTGGGTGTTAAAACAGGATTAAAAGTACCAGTATGTCTAGGTGTTAAAACAGAATTAAATGTACCAGTATGTCTGGGTGTTAAAACAGAATTAAAAGTACCGGTATGTCTGGGTGTTAAAACAGAATTAAAAGTACCAGTATGTCTGGGTGTTAAAACAGGATTAAAAGTACCAGTATGTCTGGGTGTTAAAACAGAAATAAAAGTACCAGTATGTCTGGGTGTTAAAACAGGATTAAAAGTACCAGTATGTCTGGGTGTTAAAACAGGATTAAAAGTACCAGTATGTCTGGGTGTTAAAACAGAATTAAATGTACCAGTATGTCTGGGTGTTAAAACAGGATTAAAAGTACCAGTATGTCTGGGTGTTAAAACAGAATTAAATGTACCAGTATGTCTGGGTGTTAAAACAGGATTAAAAGTACCAGTATGTCTGGGTGTTAAAACAGAATTAAATGTACCAGTATGTCTGGGTGTTAAAACAGGATTAAAAGTACCAGTATGTCTGGGTGTTAAAACAGAATTAAATGTACCAGTATGTCTGGGTGTTAAAACAGAATTAAATATACCAGTATGTCTGGGTGTTAAAACAGGATTAAAAGTACCAGTATGTCTGGGTGTTAAAACAGAATTAAATGTACCAGTATGTCTGGGTGTTAAAACAGGATTAAAAGTACCAGTATGTCTGGGTGTTAAAACAGGATTAAAAGTACCAGTATGTCTGGGTGTTAAAACAGGATTAAAAGTACCGGTATGTCTGGGTGTTAAAACAGAAATAAAAGTACCGGTATGTCTGGGTGTTAAAACAGAATTAAAAGTACCAGTATGTCTGGGTGTTAAAACAGGATTAAAAGTACCAGTATGTCTGGGTGTTAAAACAGGATTAAAAGTACCAGTATGTCTGGGTGTTAAAACAGGATTAAAAGTACCGGTATGTCTGGGTGTTAAAACAGAAATAAAAGTACCGGTATGTCTGGGTGTTAAAACAGAATTAAAAGTACCAGTATGTCTGGGTGTTAAAACAGGATTAAAAGTACCAGTATGTCTGGGTGTTAAAACAGGATTAAAAGTACCAGTATGTCTAGGTGTTAAAACAGAATTAAATGTACCAGTATGTCTGGGTGTTAAAACAGGATTAAAAGTACCAGTATGTCTGGGTGTTAAAACAGAATTAAATGTACCAGTATGTCTGGGTGTTAAAACAGGATTAAAAGTACCAGTATGTCTGGGTGTTAAAACAGAATTAAATGTACCAGTATGTCTGGGTGTTAAAACAGAATTAAATATACCAGTATGTCTGGGTGTTAAAACAGGATTAAAAGTACCAGTATGTCTGGGTGTTAAAACAGAATTAAATGTACCAGTATGTCTGGGTGTTAAAACAGGATTAAAAGTACCAGTATGTCTGGGTGTTAAAACAGGATTAAAAGTACCAGTATGTCTGGGTGTTAAAACAGGATTAAAAGTACCGGTATGTCTGGGTGTTAAAACAGAAATAAAAGTACCGGTATGTCTGGGTGTTAAAACAGAATTAAAAGTACCAGTATGTCTGGGTGTTAAAACAGGATTAAAAGTACCAGTATGTCTGGGTGTTAAAACAGGATTAAAAGTACCAGTATGTCTGGGTGTTAAAACAGGATTAAAAGTACCGGTATGTCTGGGTGTTAAAACAGAAATAAAAGTACCGGTATGTCTGGGTGTTAAAACAGAATTAAAAGTACCAGTATGTCTGGGTGTTAAAACAGGATTAAAAGTACCAGTATGTCTGGGTGTTAAAACAGGATTAAAAGTACCAGTATGTCTAGGTGTTAAAACAGAATTAAATGTACCAGTATGTCTGGGTGTTAAAACAGGATTAAAAGTACCAGTATGTCTGGGTGTTAAAACAGGATTAAAAGTACCAGTATGTCTGGGTGTTAAAACAGGATTAAAAGTACCAGTATGTCTGGGTGTTAAAACAGAATTAAATGTACCAGTATGTCTGGGTGTTAAAACAGGATTAAAAGTACCAGTATGTCTGGGTGTTAAAACAGGATTAAAAGTACCAGTATGTCTAGGTGTTAAAACAGGATTAAATGTACCAGTATGTCTGGGTGTTAAAACAGGATTAAAAGTACCGGTATGTCTGGGTGTTAAAACAGGATTAAAAGTACCAGTATGTCTGGGTGTTAAAACAGGATTAAAAGTACCAGTATGTCTGGGTGTTAAAACAGGATTAAAAGTACCAGTATGTCTGGGTGTTAAAACAGGATTAAAAGTACCGGTATGTCTGGGTGTTAAAACAGAAATAAAAGTACCGGTATGTCTGGGTGTTAAAACAGGATTAAAAGTACCAGTATGTCTGGGTGTTAAAACAGGATTAAAAGTACCAGTATGTCTGGGTGTTAAAACAGAATTAAATGTACCAGTATGTCTGGGTGTTAAAACAGGATTAAAAGTACCAGTATGTCTGGGTGTTAAAACAGGATTAAAAGTACCAGTATGTCTAGGTGTTAAAACAGGATTAAATGTACCAGTATGTCTGGGTGTTAAAACAGGATTAAAAGTACCGGTATGTCTGGGTGTTAAAACAGGATTAAAAGTACCAGTATGTCTGGGTGTTAAAACAGGATTAAAAGTACCAGTATGTCTGGGTGTTAAAACAGGATTAAAAGTACCAGTATGTCTGGGTGTTAAAACAGGATTAAAAGTACCAGTATGTCTGGGTGTTAAAACAGGATTAAAAGTACCAGTATGTCTGGGTGTTAAAACAGGATTAAAAGTACCAGTATGTCTGGGTGTTAAAACAGGATTAAAAGTACCAGTATGTCTGGGTGTTAAAACAGAATTAAAAGTACCGGTATGTCTGGGTGTTAAAACAGAAATAAAAGTACCGGTATGTCTGGGTGTTAAAACAGGATTAAAAGTACCGGTATGTTTCGGATTGGTATGTGTGTGTTAAAACAGGATTAAAAGTACCGGTATGTTTGGGATTGGTATGTGTGTGTTAAAACAGAATTAAATGTAGCAGTATGTCTGGGTGTTAAAACAGGATTAAAAGTACCGGTATGTCTGGGATTGGTATGACTATTGTGTGTGTTAAAACAGGATTAAAAGTACCGGTATGTCTTGGTGTTAAAACAGGATTAAAAGTACCAGTATGTTTGGGTGTTAAAACAGAATTAAATGTACCAGTATGTCTGGGTGTTAAAACAGGATTAAATGTACCAGTATGTCTGGGTGTTAAAACAGGATTAAAAGTACCGGTATGTCTGGGTGTTAAAACAGAATTAAAAGTACCGGTATGTCTTGGTGTTAAAACAGGATTAAAAGTACCGGTATGTTTGGGTGTTAAAACAGAATTAAATGTACCAGTATGTCTGGGTGTTAAAACAGAAATAAAAGTACCGGTATGTCTGGGTGTTAAAACAGAAATAAAAGTACCGGTATGTCTGGGTGTTAAAACAGGATTAAAAGTACCGGTATGTTTCGGATTGGTATGTGTGTGTTAAAACAGGATTAAAAGTACCGGTATGTTTGGGATTGGTATGTGTGTGTTGAAACAGGATTAAAAGTACCCGTATGTCTGGGTGTTAAAACAGGATTAAAAGTACCGGTATGTCTGGGTGTTAAAACAGGATTAAAAGTACCGGTATGTTTCGGATTGGTATGTGTGTTAAAACAGGATTAAAAGTACCGGTATGTCTGGGTGTTAAAACAGAATTAAAAGTACTGGTATGTCTGGGATTGGTATGTGTGTGTTAAAACAGGATTAAATGTAGCAGTATGTTTGGGTGTTAAAACAGGATTAAAAGTACCGGTATGTTTGGGTGTTAAAACAGGATTAAAAGTACCGGTATGTCTGGGATTGGTATGTGTGTGTTAAAACAGGATTAAAAGTACCTGTATGTCTGGGATTGGTATGTGTGTGTTAAAACAGGATTAAAAGTACCTGTATGTCTGGTATTGGTATGTGTGTGTTAAAACAGGATTAAAAGTACCGGTATGTCTGGGATTGGTATGTGTGTGTTATAACAGGATTAAAAGTACCTGTATGTCTTGGATTGGTATGACTATTGTGTGTGTTAAAACAGGATTAAAAGTACCGGTATGTCTTGGTGTTAAAACAGGATTAAAAGTACCGGTATGTTTGGGTGTTAAAACAGAATTAAATGTACCAGTATGTCTGGGTGTTAAAACAGAAATAAAAGTACCGGTATGTCTGGGTGTTAAAACAGGATTAAAAGTACCGGTATGTCTTGGTGTTAAAACAGGATTAAAAGTACCGGTATGTTTGGGTGTTAAAACAGAATTAAATGTACCAGTATGTCTGGGTGTTAAAACAGAAATAAAAGTACCGGTATGTCTGGGTGTTAAAACAGGATTAAAAGTACCGGTATGTCTTGGTGTTAAAACAGGAATAAAAGTACCGGTATGTCTGGGTGTTAAAACAGAATTAAAAGTACCGGTATGTCTTGGTGTTAAAACAGGATTAAAAGTACCGGTATGTTTGGGTGTTAAAACAGAATTAAATGTACCAGTATGTCTGGGTGTTAAAACAGAAATAAAAGTACCGGTATGTCTGGGTGTTAAAACAGGATTAAAAGTACCGGTATGTTTCGGATTGGTATGACTATTGTGTGTGTTAAAACAGGATTAAAAGTACTGGTATGTTTGGGATTGGTATGTGTGTTAAAACAGGATTAAAAGTACCGGTATGTTTGGGATTGGTATGTGTGTGTTAAAACAGGATTAAAAGTACCGGTATGTTTGGGATTGGTATGTGTGTGTTAAAACAGGATTAAAAGTACCTGTATGTCTGGGATTGGTATGTGTGTGTTAAAACAGGATTAAAAGTACCGGTATGTTTGGGATTGGTATGTGTGTGTTAAAACAGGATTAAAAGTACCGGTATGTCTGGGATTGGTATGTGTGTGTTAAAACAGGATTAAAAGTACTGGTATGTCTGGGATTGGTATGTGTGTGTTAAAACAGGATTAAAAGTACCGGTATGTCTGGGATTGGTATGTGTGTGTTAAAACAGGATTAAAAGTACCGGTATGTTTGGGATTGGTATGTGTGTGTTAAAACAGGATTAAAAGTACCTGTATGTTTGGGATTGGTATGTGTGTGTTAAAACAGGATTAAAAGTACCGGTATGTTTGGGATTGGTATGTGTGTGTTAAAACAGGATTAAAAGTACCGGTATGTCTGGGATTGGTATGTGTGTGTTAAAACAGGATTAAAAGTACTGGTATGTTTGGGATTGGTATGTGTGTGTTAAAACAGGATTAAAAGTACTGGTATGTCTGGGATTGGTATGTGTGTGTTAAAACAGGATTAAAAGTACCGGTATGTTTGGGATTGGTATGTGTGTGTTAAAACAGGATTAAAAGTACCTGTATGTTTGGGATTGGTATGTGTGTGTTAAAACAGGATTAAAAGTACCGGTATGTTTGGGATTGGTATGTGTGTGTTAAAACAGGATTAAAAGTACCTGTATGTTTGGGATTGGTATGTGTGTGTTAAAACAGGATTAAAAGTACCGGTATGTTTGGGATTGGTATGTGTGTGTTAAAACAGGATTAAAAGTACCTGTATGTCTGGGATTGGTATGTGTGTGTTAAAACAGGATTAAAAGTACCTGTATGTCTGGGATTGGTATGTGTGTGTTAAAACAGGATTAAAAGTACCGGTATGTCTGGGATTGGTATGTGTGTGTTAAAACAGGATTAAAAGTACCGGTATGTTTGGGATTGGTATGTGTGTGTTAAAGCAGGATTAAAAGTACCTGTATGTTTGGGATTGGTATGTGTGTGTTAAAACAGGATTAAAAGTACCGGTATGTTTGGGATTGGTATGTGTGTGTTAAAACAGGATTAAAAGTACCGGTATGTTTGGGATTGGTATGTGTGTGTTAAAACAGGATTAAAAGTACTGGTATGTTTGGGATTGGTATGTGTGTGTTAAAACAGGATTAAAAGTACCGGTATGTTTGGGATTGGTATGTGTGTGTTAAAACAGGATTAAAAGTACCGGTATGTCTGGGATTGGTATGACTATTGTGTGTGTTAAAACAGGATTAAAAGTACTGGTATGTTTGGGATTGGTATGTGTGTGTTAAAACAGGATTAAAAGTACCCGTATGTTTGGGATTGGTATGTGTGTGTTAAAACAGGATTAAAAGTACCGGTATGTCTGGGATTGGTATGTGTGTGTTAAAACAGGATTAAAAGTACCGGTATGTTTGGGATTGGTATGTGTGTGTTAAAACAGGATTAAAAGTACCGGTATGTCTGGGATTGGTATGTGTGTGTTAAAACAGGATTAAAAGTACCAGTATGTCTGGGATTGGTATGTGTGTGTTATAACAGGATTAAAAGTACCGGTATGTCTGGGATTGGTATGTGTGTGTTAAAACAGGATTAAAAGTACCGGTATGTCTGGGATTGGTATGTGTGTGTTAAAACAGGATTAAAAGTACCGGTATGTTTGGGATTGGTATGTGTGTGTTAAAACAGGATTAAAAGTACCGGTATGTCTGGGATTGGTATGTGTGTGTTAAAACAGGATTAAAAGTACCGGTATGTCTGGGATTGGTATGTGTGTGTTATAACAGGATTAAAAGTACCGGTATGTCTGGGATTGGTATGTGTGTGTTAAAACAGGATTAAAAGTACCGGTATGTCTGGTATTGGTATGTGTGTGTTAAAACAGGATTAAAAGTACCGGTATGTCTGGGATTGGTATGTGTGTGTTAAAACAGGATTAAAAGTACCGGTATGTTTGGGATTGGTATGTGTGTGTTATAACAGGATTAAAAGTACTGGTATGTCTGGGATTGGTATGTGTGTGTTAAAACAGGATTAAAAATACCGGTATGTTTGGGATTGGTATGTGTGTGTTAAAACAGGATTAAAAGTACCGGTATGTCTGGGATTGGTATGTGTGTGTTAAAACAGGATTAAAAGTACTGGTATGTCTGGGATTGGTATGTGTGTGTTAAAACAGGATTAAAAGTACCGGTATGTCTGGGATTGGTATGTGTGTGTTAAAACAGGATTAAAAGTACCGGTATGTTTAGGATTGGTATGTGTGTGTTATAACAGGATTAAAAGTACCGGTATGTCTGGGTGTTAAAACAGGATTAAAAGTACCGGTATGTCTGGGTGTTAAAACAGGATTAAAAGTACCTGTATGTCTGGGTGTTAAAACAGGATTAAAGGTACCGGTATGTCTGGGTGTTAAAACAGGATTAAAAGTACCGGTATGTCTGGGTGTTAAAACAGGATTAAAAGTACCGGTATGTCTGGGTGTTAAAACAGGATTAAAAGTACCGGTATGTTTGGGTGTTAAAACAGGATTAAAAGTACCGGTATGTTTGGGATTGGTATGTGTGTGTTATAACAGGATTAAAAGTACCGGTATGTCTGGGTGTTAAAACAGGATTAAAAGTACCGGTATGTTTGGGATTGGTATGTGTGTGTTATAACAGGATTAAAAGTACCGGTATGTCTGGGTGTTAAAACAGGATTAAAAGTACCGGTATGTCTGGGTGTTAAAACAGGATTAAAAGTACCGGTATGTCTGGGTGTTAAAACAGGATTAAAAGTACCTCTATGTCTGGGATTGATATGTTATAAGATCATCTATTCTAACTGTAGCTTAGTTAACATAAGGATTGGGTCTAGGGACGGATTGTCAGACTTCTGATGCTAATTTGATGCAACATGTGTTCTACAGAATACTGAATGGCTTTTAACATTCAGTTAATGATATTTGAAAGCAAATTCTATCAGATCTTCAACAGGCCAAAATACACATTCAGGAAACCTACCCACAAATTATTTAACATTAAAACAAATTTAGCTTCTCTATTTTACCCATCTTACTGTACACTAACAGGTATACAAAATGTAATTACTGATGACATCACAAAAGACGTATTTTAGTACTGAGGAGTATGATATTTATAGCTCACTGAAAATTTAGGTTTGGGCATTTTGGGGTAAAACTGTGTAAAACAGATTTGTTTGGTGATTTAAAGCAGAATATAAATATTTTCCCATATCAGTTAAATATAGGCAGTGGATTGTTCAAAGATTTGGGAGAGGCACACTTAAGTATCATTTATAATTATATTCTTTACTTCTTAAATATAATGGTTTTTAGCTCACCAGATTACAAAGTGCTCATGGTGAGCTATTGTGATCGTGTGATGTCCGTCGTCGGTGCGTGTGTGTGTGTGTGCGTAACAATTGCTTTAAACAACATCTCCTTCTTAACCAGTTGGCCAATTTCAACGAAACTTTACATGGATGTTCCTTGCATGAAGCTCTACCAAAGTTGTTAAAAAAATTTAATTTCATTAAAAACTCTGGTTGCTCTAGGGTCAAAATTGGCCCCGCCCCAGGGGTCACTTGATTTTACATAGACTTATATAGGGAAATTTGAAAAATCTTCTTGTCAGAAACTACAATGCCTAGAGCTTAGATATTTGGTGTGTAGCATTGTCTAGTGGACCTCTACCAAGTTTGTTCAAATTATTGCCCTAGGGTTAAAATTGGCCCCACTCCAGGGGTCAATATGTAGCATTATCTAGTGGACCTCTAACAAGTTTGTTCAAATTATTGCCCTGGGGTCAAAATTGGCCCTGCCCTGGGGTTTACTCTAATCTATTTAGGAAAATTTAAAAAATCTTCTTGTCCGAAACCACAAGACCTAGAGCTAAGATATTTGGTAAGTAGCATTGTCTAGCGGACCTCTAATAAGTTTGTTAAAATTATGGCCCCAGGGTTCACATGATTTATATAGGTTTATATAGGAAAAAAAACAAACTTCTTGTCCAAAACCTCAAGGCCTAGAGCTTACATATTTTGTATGTAGCATTGTCTGGTGGACATCTTCCAAGTTTGTTCAAATTATTGTCCCCAGGTCACTTAATTTTAATTTTTTAAATTTTCTCTAAGAGTCTTTTTATCTGGTGAGCGATATAGGGCCATCATGTCCCTCTTGTTATTGACGGCGCCGAGAACGGCGCCGAGCACAGCGCCGTCAGTATTGAATACTGTTGAAAAAGCGTCATGTAGTTACGTAATCGATTTGGGAGAAGCTGGTATTATTAAAAAAGTATTTACTTTCTTTTCATCTTTCTCAAACAACTTGATTTGACCTATATGTTTCTATTCAGTGATAAAAAATATCAGAATATTTAAAATGTATGTTTTTTACCGTAACTACAAAGGTTTTGAAATGTTTATTGTATATTTAACAGCTTCTCCCCAAAGGGTTAGGCTACGCTCTTTTTACTGGTTCGTTTCTAAACCTTACAACCCCCAATTCTTCAAAGTCCCGAAAACTGTTTCGAAGACTGTTACGCTTATCTAAAAATCAGATTTTATACAAACAATGGTTAAATTTAAAAATCAACGACATTTGTTTTTTCTGTACTTCGTACAAACCTGTATGTTGGAGAAACTGTAGTTACAATAACCAAACTACGCAAATATGCATGGCCTCGTAAACCATGTAGCATTTGATAAACAACGCATTGGAGTTTTAACGGATTTCGAATTAAAAGCACAATTGAGATGAAAAATACTGATGGTTTAAATCGTTATTAATAAGGCTGTTTGAGCAGTTTTTATTTAATTTTGTCAAGTTACTAATAAGTTAATTTCTAGCCTCATAATAGAAGAAATGTTCGATGTTTTATCTCCATTTCGTTTTATCTCCGTTTCGCGATAAACACGATCCTGATAATGACCGTAATGAACCGGTATATTCGATCAACAAACAAGGTAAGAGATTTTTTAACAATACTGATCATTTTGAAACAAGCGTTTTCAATCTGTATTGATTAAAGGTATTTTCCACGATAATCAGGCGGATTCTCATAATCTGATTTATCAATGAAGTGAAAATGTATTCGGATAGAAAGGTCAGAACTGCAATTTCGGATAAGTTTTCATATCAAACATCCTATTCACGATTTCTTCGACTAAAAAAAGATACTGTATGTAAATATTTTTCATCGGAATGTCTATCTGTCATTCAAAAGTGTATATATATATGTAAATAAATAGAACACAATTTACATTTCAGAAAGACCACCTCTGGAAAGACACAAGAAAGAATGGCCAGTTTCCTGGTTATAATGGGTAGAACCAGTCCAGATCATTCCTGTAGTAGCCCTTCAGTTAGAATACCAGCAAAAAGAGAAATGTAAAAGAAAAGTATCTCCTGGAACCACGCTTCAACAGCCAAAGCCAGCCATGCTGGATTTGCTGGTGAGTAAAAGTATAGTAATATTACAGAAAAAATATTTTGACAATCAGTGACTTGTTCAACTAGCTCATTCGATAGAGTCACAAGCTTATCTACTAATTGTTAGTGGTTCAAGCATTGACAGGACCGACGCTGACAGTTTTTGTCACCCAACTCTGTTTCAATAGTGTTAGTTGCAGGTTACTAACAACATAAACAAGGAGTTGGTTTGTACTGGCTAAAACTTTTATGGGAATGTCATATTTTAATTTCTTTGTTAGTTGTCAATCCTGCAATTGGTAAACTTGACATGTTGTAATGTTTGTGACACACCAAGTGAGTTAGACGTACTGTAAACATTTTTAACTAAGAGTCAGTTCTTTTCTTAAAGAGACAATGCTAATATTATGTTTGTTTTTCTGTTATTTCAGTGTCCTCCGGTGTCAGTGAACTTGCCAGCAAAATAATGACATCACCATTAAGGGAAAGATTCTGAACTGTTGTATGGAATAGAATGATGAGAATGTTGCAATAAAGACAATATGCTTAGCAAGTCAAAATAAAAAAAAATGAAGCTATAAAGTTTTAGCAGTTCTTAGCTGCATGTATAGCATGTCAATGCAGTAAGAAAGCAACCACTAATGTCTGTTTAAGTTTCATAATTTGGTAAATGTCTGTTTAAAATAAGCCTATGTATCTTAAGTTGTTGAAGCTGAAAACAGTAACTGATTATAAACAGTAATATTGTATGATAAAGATTGCTTTGCATATATTAATTATAATGGCATTGTGTTGTTAATTCCAGTTCTGTTTTTTTTTGTCAAAGCACATGCCTTTAATTTTTTAATTGTATTGAGTTATTTCTTTCCATTATTATCTATAAGATATGTCTAAAATCTCTGATCTTTTTAAGTAAAACTTCTTTTGTACATGAGCAGTTTTTAAAATGGAAATTTGAATAACAAGGTATTGATAATTTATTTTTAACAAAACTAAGTGAAATTAATTTACAATAATCAATAGTCAAAATGTATCTTGTTATCATTTTAGACTTTTTAAAAAATGTTTTAACTAACACTGACATGTTAGAACAGGTAATTTAATGTGAAATTAAAGCCCCATTAGCTGTTTGGATGTTGAAATTGAAGTAGATTTTATTTTACCTAGAAATATGTAGTACTAGATATTTAGAAATGTAGCACAGTATTTTTTTTCAATGATATTGCAAAAAATAAGAAAAACGAACTGACAACGTTTTTATGAGATGTGGCTAAAGAAAGGCTTTATGTAAATGTTTTTTAGAACATTATAAACTACATTTCTTACATTTTACTATTATTTTATACATTATTCTGTATTGCTTAATTCAAAAAGCTAATGGGCCTTTAAAAGATCAGTGTGTGACATTAATGACAGCCTATGATTAATAATAGTGGTTAGAATGAATCTGAATCTCTTTACATCTATTCAATCTATTAATTGTTAATAAGTGTTTCGGACTATTACATATAGCTCGGGCTTTCAAACTTTGGGAGACTATAGCCCTCCTGGCTATCATGTCCAAACACACTGAAAAAATGTTAATTCTAAATAAAACCAAATTCTTTATAAACTTGGTTTTCACGAAGTCATCTTTCCATTGTCTTTTGATTCATCAGGTGAGCTTTTAGGATCGGTGAATGTCCGGCGTCCGTCGTCCGTCCACAATTAGTTTGTTTACACTCTAGCAACCGCAACTCTTTACGAATCTTGATTAAACTTGCTCACAATGTATATGGCCACAATGTCTCGGCTAAGTTCAATTATGGGCAAAATCTGATAATAACTTCTAGAGTTATGGGCCCTTGAATTACAAAATTTGCTATATTTAGCTTGTTTACACTGTAGCGCATTCATTTATTCACCAATCCTGATCATATTTTCAGTAAATGTGTATAACCAAAAGATGTTGGACAAGTTCGATTATGGGCATTATTGGACCAGATCTTCAAGAGTTATGGGCCCTTGACTTAGAAAATTTACTATATTTGAGTTTGTTTACACTCTAGCGCATTCATTTATTCACCGATCCTAATCATATTTACAATGAACGTGTATGACCTTATGGTTTTGGACATGTTAAGTTATGGGTGGAATCGGACAACAACTTCAAGAGTTATGGACCCTTGGATTAGAAAATCTGCTACGTTTTAGCTTGTTTAACAGTATTATACCTTTATTGTTGGTTTTGATCTCAATATCTACGTAAAAATGAGTTTTACGAGATGGAAACTTTATTACCTGGTCATTGATTATTGGCCTTGGTTCTCAGGTGAGCGATAAAGGGCCAATGTGGCCCTCTTGTTTATTAATGCCAACTTACAGTAGTTCTTCACGTAAATTATGTTCTCAATTCCTCCTAAGAATTTTTAAACGTTAATTTAGCTTAGTTACGTGACCACCTGTCAAACGCGGTAAACGACCTTTACTTTCTGTCTATATAGTAGTTCCTAAGCAACCGCTGTCTGGTGTGTTGTCCTAAATGTGTGATTGTCTGTATCACCTGAACAAAAGGAATGGTGGCAAACCGGAAAATTTTAAGTTTAGTGGAATAAATAACTGTGTTAAATAAACCTCTATTTCTGTAATTTGTCATCCGTTCTTCTAAACTGTTTTGTTTCAACAGTATCATAACATTTAACAACACATGTTTTTATGTTTTCTAAATAATTTTAAAATCATTAATGTTTATTTTTCAAATATCATATGTACTTTCAAGTACTGCTTTAAAATGCTAAGCTACTGTTACATAAAATGTTTTTAACTGCCTAATTAAATGTACATTATATTACCAGTTTGTCTGTACTGTTTCATGTGTATTTTTGTATTGATCTTATTTAATGCATATTTCATCTTAAAACTTAAGTAAACGTGCCATTATCCCTCCACAAGATGCAAGCAGTAACTACAAATCTGTTTAATATACATTTTGTACTTCATCTTTTTTGTTGCATAAATGTACGTTTTTTACAAAAGAAATAAATTTCTGTGAACTTGTTATAAATACTTGTTATTTCTTTCTCTTATTTATGCCCCCCATTGAAGATGTGGGAGAATATTGCTTTGCACGTGTCGGTTGGTCTGTGTGCCTAGTGTATGTTGGTCAGGAGGTTGACCAAATACTTTTTGTTCAATAACTCAAGATGGCAAAACAGTTTCCTTAAAATTAGTAACTTGTGAACGGTTGGGCGTAAGGTCCTCAACTTTTAAAGCTTTACATCTGTAGATGACCTGTATACATAGTTCCCACATTTACAATATTTACCTCCCTTGGCTGCCATCTTTGAATGCTAATTTGACAAGCATTGGTAGAAGATATTTATATTTTTGTTTTGATAATTTTAGATTTATAGGATATTCATATATGATAACTTTATTTCCTTAAAGCTGACATGCTTATGTTTTTACAACTTCATGATAAAGTTATATTTCATAAATTGAGTTGTTTAATTCACATAAGAAATGTTCCATCAAATATGGCTGCCAAGGGAGTTTATGTTGTAGATGAGGGAACTATGTATTGATTTGAGGTCAAAGGTCAAGTGACCTTTAAGACGAATGACCATTTTGCTGCCATGGGATCATACATGTTTTACAAACATCTGTTTTTTCACACATGCTTTTGTTTGCTGTTAGCTCATCTGTCACATACATGAGTATTCCAGTTACACTTTTAACGACTTCTAACCAAACTTGAAGAAAGTTTGTCATGATAATCATCTATAAAATCTAGGTCAGGTTTGATATTGGGTCATGTGGACATAAGAAATAGTTCATAAGGCCAAAGAAAAGACTTTTGAACAGGTTACAATTTGACACAATCTTTATGAAAATTATTCACAAATTATGTCTGTAGAATAGCATTGTACCATTCCAGTCAGTTTGGTCTGAATATTTATCTTCAACAGGGGAATGTGGTAATTTTTTGGTGAGGAAGTTAGTCGCATGTTTGAATGGTAGAACGACCTTGTGAACATACCAGAGGTCACAGTATGTATTGACCCAACCTTTAGCAAACTATCATACTGTTCATTTATATAAAATCTAGTTCAAATTCATCACTGGCTAATGTAAGGTCAGAAGGCTAAATCAAAGTAAAAGCTTGTTCGCTCTGTGCAGGTCACGTTATAAACCCTATGATTGATCCTTGTGCAAAAAATATTATGCTTGAACCAAACATGTGCGCCGTCTTTGATGCTTTGCATCAAAATTAGTCTTGTATTTTATCTACATATATTTAACTGTGTAAACAGTGGTTATTTTGTCATAAATTACAGTTTGTCCTAATTTCTCGTCCAATGAAATGTCCGCATTTCATTTGAAATTTGAAAAATATATCGCATAAAATGGGCCTAAGACTTGATATGAAGAAAATACGTCACTTATTTTTCTGTATGTACAGAAATTAAGACAAACTGTAAATCAGTTATCGTTCATATTTTGAATTTTATGCGACATATCACTGCGCTCCGCTCCGCGTCGCTTGTGATATATCCCATAAAATTCAAAATATGAACGATAACTAATACATGTTGAATCACAAAAAGTAAATATGCCATTGGAACTGGATTTTGACTTTTTAACTTTAAAACCTTCTGCATCTTTTGGTATTGAGCTTCTTTTCATGATATGTTGTCTTGATGTAGTGATGATTACTACATACTTGTGATATGCAGATTGATACATTTGTCATGGTAAGAAAATCCACTACTTAGTGACTTTGTTTTACCGGTACTTTTACCGAAAATCAGAAAGAATTACAGCGGAATGAAAAAACCTGATAGCAATCATTTCCTGTTCATCCACTACAAAAAATAGTTGGTGAATACCTCAGTGCTTTCAGCGCTTTGATTATACATTGCCATTCAATGATAATTTTTGGTCAAATGTATAATCATCATCATTGGAGAGATATTAACTATCGGTAGAGATATTAATATTAACTTTCAGCAGTCAGATATTTACTATCAATTAAGAGACATTAATAATCAGTAGTGAGATATTAGCTATTTATATAGTAGAAAAATATCTTACTACCAGTAGTGAGGTATTACCTATCAGTAGTGAGATACGAACTACCAGTAGTGAGATACTAATTATCAGTAGTGAGATATTAACTACCAGTAGTGAGATACTAATTATTAGTAGTGAGATATTAACTACCAGTAGTGAGATACTAATTATCAGTAGTGAGATATTAACTACCAGTAGTGAGATACTAATTATTAGTAGTGAGATATTAACTACCAGTAGTGAGATATTAACTACCAGTAGTGAGATACTAATTATTAGTAGTGAGATATTAACTACCAGTAGTGAGATATTAAATATCGGTAGTGAGATATTAACTACCAGTAGTGAGATATTAACTATAGGTTCTACAACTCCAAGTGCTCAGGGTGAGTCTTTGTCCGGCGTCGTGCATCATGGGGTGTCAACTTTTACTTGTGAACACACTATGGGCCACATTTTAAGTTCAATTTTCACAAATTGGGTCAGAATGTTAATATTGACAAAGTCTCGAATGAGTTTGAGAAGGGGTCATTTGGGGGACAAAATTTGGTCACCAGGGCACCAAACCTTGTCAGATTGTTTGTCTTAATAATATTTAGGACAAGGTCGAATATGGGTCACCTGGGGTCAAAAACTAGGAAAACCTTATTAACACTGCAGATGTCAAATTTTGATTGGATCTACACCAAACCTTGTCAGAATGTGAATGTCCGGCGTCCGTCCACAATTAGTTTGTTTACACTCTAGCAACCGCAACTCTTTACGAATCTTGATTAAATTTTCTCACAATGTATATGGCCACAATGTTTCGGCTAAGTTCAATTATGGGCAAAATCTGATTATAACTTCTATGTTATGGGCCCTTGAATTACAAAATTTGCTATATTTAGCTTGTTTACACTCTAGCGCCTTCATTTATTCACCAATCCTGATCATATTTTCAGTAAATGTGTATAACCAAAAGATCTTAAACAAGTTCGATTATGGGCAATATCGGACCCGAACTTCAAGAGTTATGGGCCCTTGACTTAGAAAATTTACTATATTTTAGCTTGTTTACACTCTAGCACCTACATTTATTCACCGATCCTAATAATATTTTCACTAAATGTGTATAACCAAAGGATCTTGGACAAGTTCGATTATGGATGGAATCGGACCCAAACTTCAAGAGTTATGGGCCCTTGATTTTGAAAATTTGCTATATTTTAGCTTGTTTACACACTAGCGCCTTCATTTATACACCGATCCTAATAATATTTTCAGTAAATGAGTATAACCAAAAGATCTCGAACAAGTTCGATTATAGGCGGAATCGGACCACATCTTCAAGAGTTATGGGCCCTTGACTTAGCAAATTTGCTATATTTTAGCTTGTTTACACTCTAGCGCCTTCATTTATTCACCGATCCTAATCATATTTACAATGAATGTGTATGACCTTATGGTTTTGGATATGTTAAGTTATGGGTGGAATCAGACCACAACTTCAAGAGTTATGGACCCTTGGAGTAGAAAATTTGCTACGTTTTAGCTTGTTTAACAGTATTATACCTTCATTGTTGGTTTTGATCTCAAAATCTACGTAAAAATGAGTTTTACGAGATGGAAACTATATTACCTGGTCATTGATTATTGGCCTTGGTTCTCAGGTGAGCGATAAAGGGCCAATGTGGCCCTCTTATTTAGGTAATGTTTCGTATTTAGAACATGAATTTATACAGTAATATGGAAGAAAAAAATATTTCAAAATATTTTGTTTAGATTATAGGAATTTATACATTGTTAATTAACGAAAATCAAGTAACCATGGATTTCTGACACACATCTTTTCAAAACCGGATGGTAAAACTTTTTAAAATTTGCTATAGCCATTATACACAAATAGTAGTTAATTTTGAGAAAATTTTAGGTGTTGCCTCACTTTAGTTTTTAACTTAGTGATATTTATCAATTTGTTACTTTTTGGTAATAGACAAAAATCTTGACTAAATTTTAATGGGCGGGGTTACATTTTTTCTGCAACATAGTAGTTCCAAATATCATATTAAACTTTGGATTGACTAAATATTGGTAGATCAATTTTCATATAAGGTGTCTTCGTTAGATTTTAAGGTACTATTTTACGTTGGGGGTTAAGAAACAAAAATGGTCGTAACACTCTTAACTGATGGTGAAAGTTTTTAAAAAATTACCTGTGAGTGTCTTAATTGATATACAAAAGAATGACAATAATTAAAATGCAATCATCAACAGTCCAAATTATACATATAATACCTTAATGATACGAACATGGGTCATCTTGGGGTCAAAAACTAGGTCACCAGGTCAAATCTTAAGAAAACATTGTTAAAGCATTGTAGGTGTCACAATTTTGATTGGATCTTCACCAAACCTTGTTAAAATGTTTGACTTATTGATACGAACATGGGTCATCTTGGGGTAAAAAACTAGGTCACCAGGTCAAATCTTAAGAAAACATTGTTAAAGCATTGTAGGTGTCACAATTTTGATTGGATCTTCACCAAACCTTGTTAGAATGTTTGTCTTAATGATATGTAGGGTAAGTTTTAATGTGGGTCATTTGGGGTCAAAAACTAGGTCACCAGATCAAATCACTGGAAAACCTTGATATCAGCAGACCTCATAACACCAGTTCAAAATAATGTTTTAATGAGTAAACAATGATTGTCATGTGAACGATATAGGGCCATCTTGGCCCTCTTGTTTACAAAACGTTTGCATTTAGTGATGCCACGTATTTCTGAAGATCAAAGAAACCAAGCTATTGGTATGCTCAGGTCGGGGTCATTGGTAAATAATGTCTCACATCATTTTGACTGCTCTAGACAGACTATTTTATATTCTTGTGAACCGGTACAACATTACTGGGTCTGTCAGAGACTGTAAAAGACCCTGTCGCATACGTGTGACAACATTACGTACTGATCACGTTATCACGTTTGCTCACCTACGTTATAGTTTTTATCTCACATGAGCACTTTGTGCTCAGGGTGAGCTTTTGTGATCAGTCTGTCCGGCGTCGTGCGTTGTGCGGCATCAACTTTTACCTTGTGAACACACATATGTAGGTCAAGTTCGATAATGGGTCATCTCCGGTCAAAAACTAGGTCACCAGGGCAAATTGCTGGAAAACCTTGTGAACCCTCTAGAAGTCACTGTTTTGATTGGAATCCTCATGAACCCTTGTCAGAATGTTTGTCTTTATAATATCTTGGTCGAGTTTGAACATTGTTTATCTTGGGTCAATAACTAGGTCGCTGGTTCAAATCTTATGAAAAACCATGTTAACACTCTAGATTTCACAGTTACAATTGGATCTTCACTAAACTTTGTCAAATTGTTTGTTTTAATGATATGAAGGTCAAGTACAATTATGGGTCATTTGGGGTTAATTACTAGGTCACCAGGTAAAATCTTAAGAAAAACCTTGTAACACTGTAGATGTCACAGTTTTTGTTGGATCTTCACCAAACCTTCTCAGAATGTTTGCCTTAATGGTATGTGTGTCATGTTTGAACATGGGTCACTAGGTCAGATATTTAGGTAAAAACTTTGTTAAAGCTCTAGATGTCACGGTTTTATTTGGATCTTCACCAAACCTTGTCAGAATGTTTGTCTTAATGATATGTAAGACAAGTTCGACATGGGTCATCTGGGGTCAAAAACTAGGTCACGAGGTCAAATCTTGTCTACGCTGTAGTTGTCATTGTTTTGATTGGATCTTCACCAATTAGAGATATATTAGAGATATTAACTATCAGTGGTGAGATACTAGCTAAAAAAGCCTATTAGTTGTGAGATATAAATCTTGTACATAAATCATCTTATAGCATGCAACATCAGTAAAGTTTTCCCAGACCAAAGATCAATAAAGTTGATCATTATTAGAAAATAATGTTATTATAATCAAGACTTATATACATACATGTATATATATAAGTCCTTGTTTTAATGTAAATATATTGTGGATGAAATTCAATGATATCTTTTGTAAAGAAATGTGTGTAGCTGGTGCATTTGTGTTGCTTGATAGCAACAGTGTCGCTGAATTTGAATTGAATCAAATAATATGAATAGAATTCGTGTGATTGATTTGAAAATGACTCCACATTAGAGCCATTTCAGTAAACAATTTAAACAAAAAAGAAACGATGTATTACCAGAATGAATATAATAGTATTCATAACTCCTAGCTCAAGTTCCAAGGTCATGCTCATGAACAAAGGCATGAAGTATACGAGTAAGTCTAGTCGTATGAGTAAATATAGAATGTTACGAATCATTTTATGTTTTTTAATGAAGAAAGTATTCGGAAAGATACGTAAATGTACAGTAAAACATGTAGATAGAGTGTAGAAGATAGAATGTTTGACCAGTTTATTGAAACTTTAATGTAACATGCTGTTCTGTACTGATTATAATCAGAGGCTTTCAATTGAATGGTCTGGACTCGTGCTCTTCATGCGCTTATCTCTGTATAAACATCAAGTAGTGCTGTCGATACTTATCGGAGAGCTTTTTTCACGCGTGTATAGATTACACACACATTTTCAATTTCCATTTTGTCAAAAACAAGAAATCGAAAATTTAAAGTAAAATCATGAATTAACGGAGTATTGATTTTAAGCTCACATTAGGAGCTATTAGGATCACTCTCCGTCCGGCGTCGTGCGTTGTGCGTCGTGCGTCGTCAAACTTTTTGTGGTGACACACTAGAGGCCACATTTTTGGCTCAATTTTAGCAAAACTGGGTCAGAACGTTAATATCAACAAAATCTCGGACGAGTTCGATATTGGGCCATTTGGGGTCAAAAACTAGGTCACCAGGGCCAAATAAGGGAAAACCTTCTGAACACTTTAGAAATCACTGTTTTGAATTTATCTTCATGAAACTTTGTCAGAATGTTTATTTTAATAATATGTAGGTCAAGTTTGAAAATGGGTAATTTCTGTAGTAAAATTAGGTCACTAGGGCAAATTGCTGGAAAACATTGTGAACACTCTAGAAGTCACTGTTTTTGATTGGATGATCATGAAACCTTGTCAGAATGTTTGTCTTCATAATATCTTGGACGAGTTCGAACATGGGTCATCTTGGGTCAAAAACTAGGTCGCTAGGTCAAATCTTATGAAAAACCATGTTAACACTGTAGATTTCACAGTTATTATTGGATCTTCACCAAACTTTGTCAAATCGTTTGCCTCAATGATATGTGGGTCAATGATGAACATGGGTCAGCCGGGTTCAAAAACTGGGTCACAAGGTCAAATCTTAGGTAAAAATCTTGTAAAAGCTCTAAATGTCATGGTTTTGATTGTCAGATTGTTTGTCTTAATGATATTAAGGACAAGTTCAAATATGGGTCACCTAGGGTCAAAACCAGGTCACAAGGTCAAATCTTAGGAAAACCTTATTAACACTGTAGATGTCAAATTTTGATCGTATCTTCACCAAACCTAGTCAGACTGTTTGTCTTAATGATATAGTGTAAGACAAATTCGAACATAGGTCGTCTGGGGTCAAAAACTAGGTCACCGGTTCAAAACAATGTTTTAATGAGTGAACAGTGATTGTCATGTGAGCGATATAGGGCCATCTTGGCCCTCTTGTTCTAGAATATGTTGCAAGCATTTCAGCGATAGATGATTTTTAAAGACGGAATCACTTACTATAAATAGTAAAATCTATTAGAACCGGTCAAACTCAAAATGGCGACTTCGTCAAAAAGGCTCAAATTCATGTACCATTATTTCTTAACATCGGAAACAATATGAAAAAGTAACTGAATGAGTTACTTCAACAACCTTTAAAAGACATATAATTGATCCCAACTGCACCACTTTATAACTTTATAGGGTTATATTTACTTACGAAAAATACACACTTTGCGACAACAATCTAAATCTGGGCTTAAAACGAGTGTTCGTCCATTTATATACCGTCGGATTACAACAAAATAAATGGATTTTATCCTAAGACATTGGTCAAATTAGAAGGGGATACATACGACCTAACTTTTCGTAGAGCTCTACACCAATAAAATGATTAGTAATTTGTGAATATTTGGGTATCTATTTCAATGCGTTCTTCACCGTTTCACAATGACGGCCATCTTGCGCGCGATCACGTGATCGCTACCCAACGCTTTAATTCACGGAGTCCAGACCCTTCTATTTGAGTGACCCTGTTATAATGAAAAAAAAACTAATGAAATCCATTGTGTTTTCTTTAGATACGATATTAACTTTGAACCAAAAACACACAAAGAATGGGACAAGGACCACATCATAATGATGCAGAAGATAATACGGTTATTTAAAAGTAATCAAAACAAAAAAAAACAATGTGGTACAAATCTTATACTCCTAAATACATGTACATGTAACTACTTCTTCACATTTTCAAAAAATACTTCAAATGAAAATAGTTTACTCATAAAAAATAAAACTAGCAAGTTACAGCTCTTATAGTTGATGGCTGCCCAGAAAGTAAGTTGTCATTGAATGAATTGTTATGCTTAGATAGACATTGAATGTTTTATCTGATATACGCAATGTGCATGAGAACTTACGTTCTTGCATCTCATACATCACATTACTGTATAGACATGCTTGATCGTGAATCATTGAATACAGTGATAGTCGAATGAGAGTATGTTTGTATTGAGCCAAAAATACGAAATGCCAACAATACCATGAACAATGTAAGTCTTGTTTTAAGGTGAATCAAGGTCACTATTCCTTTTCCATTCGATAAACTGTTTGGGTGGCATTACCACAATTCTTGTTAATTTATGAAATACTGAAAAAATGCCATAATTGAATCCATAATACATTTAACAAAAGACTTTGAATCGAAAAATGAAAATAATTAAAGTCAATGATTTATAAATGTAATATAGCATCCTTGGTTCACCATTTGAATTGTATGTACAATAGTGAACCGAAAACAACTTACTTACTAAAAAGTACAAATCAAAGCACAGAGTACTGTCAGGAACGAAGTTTACATGTGTTAGATAAAACCAGCCTTAAAAAACTAAAGGCCTAGCTGTCCCTGTCGAGAATTTGATGAACAGTTCATGAAATGTTCATCAGTTTATTCATGACCTACAAATTGGACATGAAGTTCATGAACAATTGTCCATGAACTAATTTATGAACTTTAGGCAGTCTTTATCAAAAGTGTTTTTCATTAGGTTCATGAATTATTGAGATGAACCTTTGATGAAACTTTCATTAACAATTCATGAGACTTCCTGAACGGATCATGAACTTATGATGTTCATGAACAGTTCATTAAGTTTCATGAATTGTTCACGGATTTCAGTTGATGAACAGTTCATGAAACTTAGGTTCATGAACTGTTGATGAGTTATATTGATGAACCTTTGATTAACTTTGATGAACAATTCATGAAACTTCATAAACCGTTCATGAACATCATCGATCAGTTCATGAAGAAATTCTCAACAGGGGTGTCATCTTAATAATGAATTAGAATTTGAGGGTCAAGTATATAGTCTTGACAAAATGTACATCTTTAAGCCAATTAATCACAATTATCAAGGAAACGCTACACTCTAAAAGTCATGACATACAGTGAGAAATTACTAGTTGAAAACCCAAACAAATTCAGTACCTTCAGCACTTTGATTTGTATATATACATTGTCATTATGTAAACTCTCTACACTGAGAGACAATATAGTATTGTGGCACTACTTTTGTGAATGAAACTATTTCCAGTATGTAGTAAATCTTGTCACCTTGACAGATTAATGGATTATGAATGAACTTTAGTGTGGATGAATACTTAATTATTATACTTGTTAGTTTTACAGTTTAAATTGCCAAAATATTTTCCATGCTTTCAAAATCAACATAATATCCTGCAATATATCTCGAACATTTATCAAAACTGCAAAGTCTGCAATGTATACTTATACAACAAGTGGTACTATTTTTCAACGCGGATGAGAGACGTACGTCACTGTTTTGTCGCTACAAAAAGTGGTGTGTACCTATAGCAACTCCGTTCCTAAAAAATGATTATTATTTTTCTTAAGATTTTGTTTGTATGATATATTTAAGTATATTATGCAAAAAAAAATCGAAAGAAGTATACAGTATAAGAGATTTGACCAATCATTCTTTGTCCTGTACCACACACCGTGTATCCGGATAATAGAAACACCCTTGAATAAAATTAACGCAGAGGCATGAATTAAAAAATATTTCATATTTTTTTATATTTTTTTCCCCAATATTTGCATGGGATACTAAAATTTGTTTGTAAGTAAACATCCAGCATTGTTTGTATAATCTTTATTTAAGATGCCATTTAATTATTTGATCTCATTGATTAGAAATCGTCAGATTTGCATTTTAAGTTGTCATTTTCTTGAGAAATGTTGGTTATTTGTGTAACGTGTACCGAGCGCAATACACTTAATACAATAATCACCAACCCTATAACCGGGCTGTAACTCAATATATACAGTAAGATATACTAATTTTCCTTGGGCCTACCTAGGCTAATTGATTGGTAACAAAAACAATATACTATACATACAATATTTACAACGAATGGATGGAACTTCACTATATAACGTAATTCATTACACGGGACCAAACTTATAAAACTAATGGCGTTCAACACGAACCACTATTCAGAACTACATGTATCCTCACATAGACTATCAACTACAGTCTAAATGAGTTAGAGCGTAACAAGAGTTGCGCCACAACTTATATACTACCAAGCTCGTAGCTGACGATAAGTTCCAACTCAGCTGTATCTTTCAACGACGACCCGGTATATCTACCAGCCTATACCTACTGTATAGAACTATATACCCTCAAATAGACTATCAACTATGTATACAGTCTAAATGAGTCAGAGCGCAATAAGAGTTGCGCCACAACTTGTATACTACAAACCAGTAGTTAACAATACAAGTTCCAACTCAGCTGTATCTTTCAACGACGACCCGGTATCTAGACTAGCTAATCTGTAACTCTCTCACGATAGCTATAGGCTATTTTGTCTAGAACAAAATTTGACCTAACCTAGACAAAATTGCAAAAGTAGTGTTTTCACTGTTTTTAGAACCACACATGTATATAGTATCATGTGTAAAAAGTTGCATCTCCAGATGTGATGGGAAAGTTCCAAAATCAAGATGGCCGCCAAGATGGCCGCCAAATTAAAATAAATGATATGCTTTGCAATATGAAAATTCCATATGTGTGTGTAAATTTGTTTCCTTGTATTTTTTAATTGATAACAACTGATGATGCATAAAAGAACATTTATATAAATGTTTTTCATCATTTAAGAACAAAATTGACAAAACAACAACAACAACAAGATACCACATTTCACTTCAGATGAATTGTATTTTGTCATACAATGCATTTTTTGGTACAAGATATGAATAATTTCATCAAATGCAGTAAAAGCATGATTTGGATTTAACCAGACAACATTAAAGATAACGAAATTGATAAACAGACTTAATTCAAATTGTACAAATACATTTAAAACAATATAGATATATATCCATGCTCTTATAGTGTGTGGAGGGTACATACATATTGAAATAATAATTTATCACTAGAACAAGATTTAAGCTTAATTTGGGCTAATCAAATTATCATATTGTAGAAATATTACTACATTTTAAGTTGTTTAGTTGTGTAAGATTTATAACAAACCAGACAAATAAGTAAAACTTCAAAGAAACTGTACATCATTCATAACAAAGACTTCAATACATAACATTTATGATACCAATCGCTAAATATTCAGAAATGCATACACATATTGAACACTGCCTGGTGATAATGATACATAATACAATATATAAAACTGGTAACTTGTGTAACAATTATGAATGATGAATGAACAATGATTACAAAAACAACTTAATTAATCACCATCATTGACCTCATTAGAATTAACGTTGTCCAACTCATCCACTTTATACACATTCGAGCAACTAACTCCTCGACACTCACCACATCCAACAGAACATTCTAAGCCATGCTTTCGACAACTGCATCTTCTTGTGTCACAATTACTTTAACAGTTACAGCGGATAACTTTCAACAAGTCTTCAGGAGCAGGGGGGAGGTTGGTTTTAAATGGCATCATTTTGTCACCAAGCAGTTCCCAACCCCAATCCAACGGATTTAAAGATTCATTTCCAATCCATATCTGGGTTTGAAAATAAACACGGCGAATATGGTATGATGCTGCATCAGATGTAGGAGGCAACATGTGGACCTGTACAGTTGATGTGGCTGCTACGACTTTGCTGGCAAACTTAAAGAATCTCAATGAATCAAGAGGTACATTTCCAGATGAGTCGTACAATTTCATTATGCATCGTTCTCCATACGTTAAAATTTCCTGAATTGAGACAGCTTCCATGAATTGCTTTGCTGTTCGCCTAAAATCAATGTTGATTCTTAGCAATTTAATTGCAGGCGTTTTTCCAACGCCAACCATCCTAGATGTAGTGTCACAACCAGTCAATGCATGTACAAAAGGCAATAGGCTACACATATCTTGACCAAGCACTAGTTTTGTTTTATGAATATCCCACACCCGAGGATTGGAAACCTTGGTTGACTCAGACTTAAATATTATCTTATTGTCATGAAGATTGGCATGGTAGCACAAAAGAACAAGTAGATCTGTATCCTCTCCAATAACAATAACAGTTTTTGATGCCGACAATTTTAAGGCAGTTTTTACAATAAGCATATCTGCATCCTCTTCAGCATAATGTACACAAATATTATTATCAGTTAGGTATTGTCCAAGTTGTTCTATAAAGCGTTGTTTGTTGTCAGGATTTCTAAAGAACACTTCTTTTTTCCCTTTGAATGGTGTTGCAGAATCAAATAATATTTTTGGGCCTATCAATCCCTTAGCACGTCGAATGTGAGCAGTATCCTTTGTTGTTGAACCAGTTAAATAACCATCAAAGACAACTAAAGTGGAATTATATCTACGCTTAAGATACTCATAGGATTGTTTACAAATATCTCCGAATGTACCTTTCTGCCACTGCAGTTTTTGTAGTAATGACCCACCATCAACAACATGAGTTATATTTTCACATTTGTCTAAAGTAGTTTCATCGAGGTAGCAATTGCCAAGTTTCCAGATAGAATCTGCCAGTGCAGACTTTTGAGATTCACGAAGAAATCCATGATTGCCAAACAATGATGATGGTACACTGGACAATTCATATTTGAAAACATCAGGTAATTTATCCGCATACCTAGCAACTGATGTTAATCGTTGGAACAACACATGTGGATCTATTGACAGCAGTTCACCTTTAACTTTACCTGAAGAAGACCCAGCCAATGTCACTACTTGTTTTGATCTCTTAAATGTGTAGTCATCGATTGACTGTCCAACCATGTCAACGGTAATCTTTGTCCCAATGTCACTAGGATTTAAATCAATCATTGATAGGAATGATATAGCTGACACTCTGGGGTAATGTGCTTCTGCTGGGCGATCGTACATTTGCATGAATCCTGACCAAGCTGCTCTTGATGGTACTATCGGCCACAATAGTTTATGAATGAAGTCAAGTGTTTGGATTTCATCATGCTGCTGATCAAGCATCTTGAAAATTACCGGCTCATGTTCCTTTGGTGTGAAAAATCGAATATTAATCCTACCAAGGTCTGCAACTTCTTCCATCGATATGTCTCCTCTAGGTATTTGTGGGTTCACTTTTGACCCAGGTGTAATACAAGCTATAGTTCCCATACCATGGTATGTACCATTACCATCCAACGTTCCAATATTGTGGTCAACATTGTCCGAAATAAACTGTAGGAATTTTCCAGGGAAGTAGCACGGGAGTGTACAATTAACAGTTTTAGCACAATTCATCTCAAACTTCTGAACCTCGTAATAAGACGAACAAAATCCTAACTTATGAAGTGTATCTACCAAAAAAATGAGACCCAAATTGACCATGCATTTGCACTCCAAGTCCAATTTGTAAGGGTGCTACAATACCTCGTGTTCTAGCCGTCTGAATAATAGCCTGTCCTATGGAACCAACTTTAGTCAAACAACCTTTGCCATTGAATAACGTACTAAGCAATACCTGGAGACTGTCTGGTACATATTTTAAATTTTCGTCAGTGGAGCCAATAACATCTGATGAAGGATACATTATTTTTTGTGAACCAATTGCATTAATATCATTCTAAATGAGTTTTGCCGCAGTTTTGATAATGCGCAACTTTTCACTATCTTCTGTTTTCTCACCTTCAGATTTGGCAAATGTGTGTATTATAGAAGCAGTAGTTTCTTTCAGTGTAATTATGCCAACTTTTCCATCAAGGGAACTGAAAGTTAGAGCATCACCAAAATAATTCAAGAGTTTTCGTTTCATATGTTTTCTTGTCTGTTCTGAAGTTGACATTGCATGTTTGATGATAGCGAGCTTCAGCAGCAGGAAGATCAATAGCACCTACCCAATACAGCTCTACCCCATTCATCGTTTCTGACAACACATTTATCTTTAATATCATCTTGTATGTGAATCATTGTGATGGGATGAACATCACGTTTACGTTTTTTTGGGATTTATTTTAGCATCAGCAGCACAAAATAAGCACTTGGTTTTAAAATAGAAAATATCAGAAGATCTCAGAGAGACATTTAAACATGCATTATTATTATTGTCTGTGTAAGATTTAATATTTCTGCTATGTATGTAGTCTCTTCTACACTGTGTATGAATATAATGTCCATGGTCTGTTTTAATATCGGAACCTCTAATAAGACTAATCTCTTATTGACACTGTCACTGCCTTTCTTCCCCAGTTGAACAACTGGTTGATCCAAAAGGGGTTTCTCACAAACAGAGCAGATGTGTTGTTCATCCATCTGAAAAAGAGATAAAAGATATTTTGACCATCTCAGCTAGCGACTATGTGGTATTTCTGTTTTCATATCCTTTTCATGAATAATGTAATGTGTTTTATTTGCTCAATGAAGTGTAACAATCTGATTACTTATTTATGACAACATTTTGTATTAATTGTTCTTTCAAATTCAGATATTTCTACATAAATAACTAATTCACTGAATACTATAGAAAAATATGTACTGACTCACTTTTAGAATATCATGCTCTGTTCAGACCAAAGATTCCCACGCCAGCTACCATCATGAATTCATACTTTTGAGTCAATGTCTGAAAAGTAATATTAGGTATTCTTTTACAATTATATATTCTTTATCTGTTGTAAACATATGTAGTTATGGAAAAAAGTAAAAATTGCAAAATTCTAACACTATAATAATTATATAGGACCAAAAATAAACAGAAAACGGTAAAATATAATATTCATACCATAAATGTATCCTATTTTCCTGCGATGTGTACACATATATTGTCACAATATTCTCTTTATGATAGTTCATGCATCAACGTCCGGAAATGGCTTAATTACCAATTCATTCTGCAAAAAAAAATTAAAAAATGTTAAGAGATACACTATAACAACAGTCAATCTACATTATTTCGTCTGAAATAAACTTTTTCATTTGTTTATTATGTTATTTATTATTGTAATATTGTGAAAGAGCGCATAATATAAAAACAAATTTATGTCACAAAAATATTTAAAATAACGTTATGGCAGAACAGGGCTTCCGTACTTTAAAAAAAAATTGAGCGTGACCTTTCCACTACTTTGTATGTTATAAATTGTTTTGATAGTTTTTCTGCTGTGGTTCATTTAGATGTTTACTTTTTATATATTATGGGCAGCAAATACTATTTTTCAATAAAGTAGCGTTTAGAAAGATCATTTCACTGCATTGACAATTTACGCTGTAAACCAACGTAAGTTAAAAGTTTCCCGACGAATTCAGGATAAGTCATTTATAGCAAGACGTATACTATTGTGAGTTCTAGTGAATGTTGGTCAATGGTTACTTACCTTGCATGAGTAAGTATTGATTTTCAATGAAATAAACCTCATAATGTTCGAAAATTCGACTGATGTCGGCCATTTTGTTGACGATATTTATGACGTCATCTGTCAAAATGCGACGTATGGTGGACAGAATCTGCCATCAAACTGCAAAATGTATATCCGACAAAAAAGCGATCTTTAAATCGGATTTAAACAGCTTTCCCCTCCATATTCAGATTGCAACTTTTTTGTGTGGTGTAAAATAAGTATCATCTATCGTACACTATACAGATATATTATTTTGCAATTTTGTCTACCCTTTAGCTTAGATTAAATAGCCTACTAAGCTTTCTATGAGAACACGAGTAGACAGATTTCGTAGTTGTAATACGGACAAAGCCCCCGTCAATTGAAACAGTGATGTTGCTTTCACGTGAGTATAAACGATACTAAAGTATTTCTCCTGCGACAATGGTTTATATACCACCTGCAGCGCTTCCATTGGCTAATACCGTTCGGTAACCACCGCCAATCTTCGTATTACTTCGTGACATAAACAAACGCTTACCTTATACGTTTAATGAGCGTCTAGTGATTGATGCTTCTCTTACGAGTTTTCTAACATCCGTAAGCTAGAGCATTGTCAACGTACGTTAAATAATCCAATAATCATGTGATTTTTATGATATGCAATTATTAATTTACCTTATTCTTTTTCTACACGCTGTATAACTGTTATGATGTCGTTGATATCGCAGTAGAAGAGTTAACAAAGGGAAGTAACTAAATATGGGATATAATAAAGTTCGTTCCGACCGTCCGCGTCACACTACCCACGCCTCCGGTTACATGCGTCCCGCTTGTATAATATTTAACAACACAGTGTTTAAACAAATCATCTATTTATACAAAAGTTCCACTATCTGTGAAAGGCAACATTATCAAAAACAATTAACCAACAAAAGCATAATAAGTTCCATCCTTCACCATTCATGAAAATTAAAACAAGTATACATTTCAAGCAACATTATTTACATTATGTAAAACTTACATCTTTCACTACCTGTGAAATTTTCAAAGCTCAATAACAACTGTAACTTAAAAACTTTTTTTTTTTTTTTTTTTTGACTGCAAAAATTGCATGCTTCACTTTTTGAAAAGATAAAAAAAACATAATAAAACACTATATAACATAACAAAAAAAACGTCCATAAAAATACAGAAATATGTTATCTTTCACTAACTGTGAAAACGACAAAATAAAACACCAAACAATTGAGTTCCAGCACAACTGTTACTGTTCAATTATTTTACATATTCCATCTTAGTCTCTTTCTTCATCCTTCTGTGCTTCGAACATCAATGTCTGTATTCTGAACTTAACTTCTCTCTTCAACTTCCTGCTCTGGATATGACCCAACTCGTAAGCAATCAAACGCCCAAACAACATATCTTCCTCGCCTACTTTTATATCACACTCTGCTCTATCATCTTTGATTTCCACCTTACTTTGTGCTGTTTTTACTTCTTTTATTTTATGTTCCACATGGTTTACATAACTATCGTTATGTTCACAACTTCCATCAGTGGAAGTACGTACACATTTTTCCATTTCAGTCATGACTGTGACTTTAGGTGCTTCCTGAGTTTCATATCGCATGGTTTTAGGCCCAATAGGTGCTCTTACAGGTTCAGGCATTGTTCTCTTTCTAACAGTGCGCCCTGTGTGAATATCGCCCATTTCATCGTGTTTAGTTTGATCATTACTCGAGTTTCTTTTACAAACGGTATTTACCAGCTCAGACTGACAACTAACTGCTTTTTCAGCGACAGCACAAGTTTCAATACTAACTGAAATATCTGGATCACTGTCCCATTCTGAGTCACTGTCATCACTATCTAGTGTAACTTCTGTTACAACACTAGTAGAAGGTCCAACTGGCTCAGAAGAAGTTGTATTGACTTTAGCGTTCACAACTTTAGCAATATCGTTGCTTTCTTCGTTTTTCGGATGAACTCTTTTTATATGCTGGTAAACATAGCTTTGTTTCTTAAAGGTAATACCACATACCTCACACTTGTATCGTGCGGCAGAGCATGCTAAGACATGACTTGCAAAATCGTCATTCATATCAACGGTTACCTTACACAGAGGACAAATAGCTGGAACTTGCTTCCGTGGGGTCTGTTTTGTCTTTGGCATACTGAAAATACAGTAAACAAAGTCTTGTAAGTATACAGGTTTCTTGATTCTTCTACCAAATCTGTTGGTAGTTACAACCTCTTCACTTACAGGAAAACATTCTTCTGTATCAGAAACGTTATCATAATTTTCTTCATTATGTGTTTCAGTGTAAGTTGTATCTAATTCGTTAGTAAGTAACTGATCTTTGAGCTTTTTAATCCGGTTAACGTGTATGACTTGGTCAGATTTTGATCGGCCACAGTTAACCTTATACAGAACATCAGATATTCTTTTTATAATTAAAAATGGCCCACGCCAAAATGAAGTGAATTTTGAGGTACACCCTACCTTTTTAACAGGAAAATATACAAGTACCTTGTCTCCGGATTCAAAACTTTCGTAGGATAGTTTCGCATCATGATATCTTTTCTGTCTCATGATAGACTTACCTGTATATTCTCGAACAAGGTTATGAGCTGCTTCTAACCGTTCTTGTAACTCCCATACCCATTGTGAGTGAGGTTTGTGTTTGACCATATTCGGGGTCTCGAAAGCAATGTCTAAGGGAGTACATGTCTCTCTACCTAACATAAGCAAATTAGGGCTCATACCTGTTGTTTCATGCTCTGTGGCTCTATAGGCCATCATTACATAAGATAGGTGTTTATCCCAGTCTTGCTGATTTTCACTAACATACATACTTAACATGGTAGCTAACGTTTTATTAAATCGTTCTACCATTCCGTCGGACTGGGGGTGGTATGGTGTTGTCCGCGTCTTTTGTATATGTAACAAATTGCATAATTCTGAGAACAACTTACTTTCAAACTGTGCTCCTTGATCCGAATGTATGTATTGAGGTACACCGAATCTAGAGACAAGCTCTTCTGCCAATATTTTGGCCACAGTTCTAGCCTCTATATTCGCCATGGGAAAGCTTTCTGTCCACTTTGTAAAATAATCAGCGACAACTAGTATATATTTATTCCCTCTGTCTGTCTGTGGTAATTCTCCAAGAATATCTATAGCTATGCGTTCGAAGGGATATCCCGATCTAACTATTTGCATTGGTGCCTTCTTTGTCTGTACCGGTCCCTTTCTTTTTAGACAAGACTCACATCCTGCAACGTAAGTTCTGACATCATGTTGCAACCCTGGCCAATAATATCTTTGTCTAACTTTACTCAGTGTTTTCGTCATGCCAAGATGTCCTGAAGCTGGGATGTCGTGTGAATATTCCATGACGCGTCTTCTTAAGCGCATTGGCACAATAATTTGCCATATGACAATATTAGTTTTTATCTCATCCCATTTCCTGACTAACAACCCATCTTGGAGCTGTAGTCTTGTCCACTGATTCCATAGTGATTTTAAATAACTACTTTCACAATCGATATTCTGGAACTTTGGTCTGTCCCCTTGTTCGATCCACAGTTTAACAAGGGAAATATCGTTATCTTGCTCTTGAGCTTCCTTTATAGATATTTCTTCAGGTACATCCGCCGGCAAGTTTTGTATTTTGCTGGTCCCTAATTGTAACACTTGGTTGGTACCAGAATATTCATCATTGCCACATTGTTTACATGGAATTCTACTGAGACTGTCAGCATTTTGGTGCAACTTTCCTGGTCTGTGTTCAACTTCAAAGTTATATGCAGACAAAATTTCAAGCCATCGGGCTACCTGCCCTTCAGGATTCTTAAACTGCATTAACCAACGTAATGAGCCGTGATCTGTTCTGATGGTAAACTTCTTGCCATATAGATAATGACGGAAGTATTTCACAAAGTTGACAAGGGCTAACAGCTCCTTCCTTGTCACACAATATTTACGTTCTGACTTTGTCAATGTTCGACTGGCGTACGCTATGACGTGTTCTTTGCCCTCAATTTTCTGAGATAGAACCGCACCTATTGCTTGATCACTAGCATCCGTATCTAATATGAAAGGAATACTGAAGTTTGGATGGGATAGGACTGGAGCCTGTGTCAATAGCTGTTTCAGCTTTGTGAAAGCAGTAGAACAGTGTTCAGTCCATTGAAATTTCTTTCCTTTTTCGGTTAATTGGTGTAATGGCTTGGCAATTTGGGAGAAGTTGTAAATGAATTTGCGGTAGTAGCTGCACAAGCCCAAAAATGAACGAACATCCTTTACGGTTGTTGGTAACGGCCAATCCTTTACACACTGAATTTTCTTGGGATCTGTCTTTATTCCGTCGGAAGAAACAATATGACCTAAGAATTCTACTTCTTGTTTAAACAGGTGACATTTCCTGGCTTTTAATTTCAGGCCTGCGTCATCCAATCGGTCAAAAACGAGGGTTAGATTTGTTAGCATTTCATCAAACGTTTTTCCAATTACAATAATGTCATCTAAATATATCAAGCATATCTGCCAATGTAATCCAGATATGACTGTCTCCATCAGTCGTTCAAACGTAGCTGGGGCGTTACACAAGCCGAATGGCATAACTTCGAATTGGAATAATCCTTGCCTAGTAGCAAATGCAGTTTTAGCTCGGTCTGACTGTTCTACCTCAACTTGCCAATAGCCCGAACTTAAATCTAGAGAAGAAAACCATTTAGCTCCGGATAATTGATCGAGAGATTCATCTATCCTAGGCAAAGGATATGCATCTTTCTCTGTGATGCTATTTAGCTTCCTATAGTCCACACAGAACCGATATGATCCGTCTTTCTTTTTCACCATGACCACTGGACTAGCCCATGGACTTGTAGATTGTTGTATGATCCCCTTGTCAAGCATATCGTTTATCTGGTCATTCACCTCTTTTGTCATGCTTTCTGGTATGCGACGTAAAGGTTGTTTAATTGGCTTGGCGTCTCCGGTATGTATTTGATGTCTAATGATACCAGTTCGGCCAATATCACCATCACTAGTAGAAAATATATTGGAATATTTCCTAAGAAGTTTTGAAATTTCTTTTGATTCATCTTGATCCATACCATTGATCGTT
This sequence comes from Lutraria lutraria, assembly GCA_964023205.1. Taxonomy (NCBI): domain Eukaryota; kingdom Metazoa; phylum Mollusca; class Bivalvia; order Venerida; family Mactridae; genus Lutraria; species Lutraria lutraria. Next base: position 9,763,197 of record OZ026841.1, read on the forward strand.
CGATCATATAACTCTTGTAGATGGGATGGAACTATCCCGGATTTCACTGGGCGAGGTTTTGACTCTTTCACAAGTTCGACAGGACTTAATGTAGCTAGATTTGTTTACAGACGCAGTTTCATTCATTCTAACTACTTTCGGCCTCTTTGTGACAAATTCGTCCCATTCATGAACTGAAGCCTCAGCATTCATTAGCTCTGACTTGTTTACTGGTGTTGTTACTGTTGGTACATGTTGTACCTTACTTTTTGAACTATTATCTTGCTGACCATACGGCGTACTGCTAGCTTGTGGGTGTGGGAAAGATACTTGACCCACGCTAGTTGATACTTTAGGTTGGGGGTCTGCATCTAACAGTCTCATTGTTGTATCAACCTCTCTTTCCAACGATTCAATTTCTAACTTCAGACTAAGCACCCTGTTTTCACGCTTCAACTCCGCTATCTGACGTAATGAATCAGAAAGATCCATAGAGTAATCTATATCCGACATCTTACTGTAACTACTAAGTATCTAATTAATATAAACAATGACCTTAAATAAATGCCGGTCAGTACGTGAGTCCTAACTTACAAAGTTAGTTGTATCCCACCGCTGCCACCAATTGTAACGTGTACCGAGCGCAATACACTTAATACAATAATCACCAACCCTATAACCGGGCTGTAACTCAATATATACAGTAAGATATACTAATTTTCCTTGGGCCTACCTAGGCTAATTGATTGGTAACAAAAACAATATACTATACATACAATATTTACAACGAATGGATGGAACTTCACTATATAACGTAATTCATTACACGGGACCAAACTTATAAAACTAATGGCGTTCAACACGAACCACTATTCAGAACTACATGTATCCTCACATAGACTATCAACTACAGTCTAAATGAGTTAGAGCGTAACAAGAGTTGCGCCACAACTTATATACTACCAAGCTCGTAGCTGACGATAAGTTCCAACTCAGCTGTATCTTTCAACGACGACCCGGTATATCTACCAGCCTATACCTACTGTATAGAACTATATACCCTCAAATAGACTATCAACTATGTATACAGTCTAAATGAGTCAGAGCGCAATAAGAGTTGCGCCACAACTTGTATACTACAAACCAGTAGTTAACAATACAAGTTCCAACTCAGCTGTATCTTTCAACGACGACCCGGTATCTAGACTAGCTAATCTGTAACTCTCTCACGATAGCTAAGCTTTCTATGAGAACACGAGTAGACAGATTTCGTAGTTGTAATACGGACAAAGCCCCCGTCAATTGAAACAGTGATGTTGCTTTCACGTGAGTATAAACGATACTAAAGTATTTCTCCTGCGACAATGGTTTATATACCACCTGCAGCGCTTCCATTGGCTAATACCGTTCGGTAACCACCGCCAATCTTCGTATTACTTCGTGACATAAACAAACGCTTACCTTATACGTTTAATGAGCGTCTAGTGATTGATGCTTCTCTTACGAGTTTTCTAACATCCGTAAGCTAGAGCATTGTCAACGTACGTTAAATAATCCAATAATCATGTGATTTTTATGATATGCAATTATTAATTTACCTTATTCTTTTTCTACACGCTGTATAACTGTTATGATGTCGTTGATATCGCAGTAGAAGAGTTAACAAAGGGAAGTAACTAAATATGGGATATAATAAAGTTCGTTCCGACCGTCCGCGTCACATTTGTTCGTCTACAGACCTCATGTTAAATCATTTTGTACTGACACACAAAATTACGCGTAAATGTATGCAGAACGATAGTGTATAAATGATTTTGTATTTATTTGAAAAATAGTCTCACAATTAAACACCAAAGAGAACATGTACAATTTGGTTTGGATCAAGTAAACGCCATCCTGAAAAACACATGGATAAAAAGAACTCACAAATTAATAACTATCAACGTGGTCACAGTGACTTTTATTATTTATATTTTTAAAGCAAATCACACAATGTTGCTTTTATTTTCTTTATCTTTTATGTGACAAAACATCTATAGGATTATTGAGTCTGTTTCTAAGATTTGTGTGTTGTAATTTCTTGACTTTGTAGGACTTTTTTTGCAGTAGATACATTTGAAGACATTGGAAATCAATTGGAGAAACCTGAAAAATAAATGAAAAGAGGTTATGCTATCATATAAAGACATTTCAACATGTTCTTTATATAACAAACATGTTCTTCCAATACTATTCATATAAGTCAATTCATAAAAATGTTCATTACACATTTATCCTGGAGGACATGCCTTGTCACACCCTACTAGGGTATGGATCTTTTCGAATATAGCACCTCGGGGTAGCTCTCTTCGGTGAATGGCACTGTTTAAATTTGGGAGCTGTATACGGAAATGTACAAAGTCGAATACAGCTCGCATCCTCTTTGAACAGAATCATGATATAAAAACGGCAACGAACGCTAGCCATTTGGCTGAAAGTCATTTTATCATTCTAATAGATTGATATATTATTGTAACGTGTACCGAGCGCAATACACTTAATACAATAATCACCAACCCTATAACCGGGCTGTAACTCAATATATACAGTAAGATATACTAATTTTCCTTGGGCCTACCTAGGCTAATTGATTGGTAACAAAAACAATATACTATACATACAATATTTACAACGAATGGATGGAACTTCACTATATAACGTAATTCATTACACGGGACCAAACTTATAAAACTAATGGCGTTCAACACGAACCACTATTCAGAACTACATGTATCCTCACATAGACTATCAACTACAGTCTAAATGAGTTAGAGCGTAACAAGAGTTGCGCCACAACTTATATACTACCAAGCTCGTAGCTGACGATAAGTTCCAACTCAGCTGTATCTTTCAACGACGACCCGGTATATCTACCAGCCTATACCTACTGTATAGAACTATATACCCTCAAATAGACTATCAACTATGTATACAGTCTAAATGAGTCAGAGCGCAATAAGAGTTGCGCCACAACTTGTATACTACAAACCAGTAGTTAACAATACAAGTTCCAACTCAGCTGTATCTTTCAACGACGACCCGGTATCTAGACTAGCTAATCTGTAACTCTCTCACGATAGCTAAGCTTTCTATGAGAACACGAGTAGACAGATTTCGTAGTTGTAATACGGACAAAGCCCCCGTCAATTGAAACAGTGATGTTGCTTTCACGTGAGTATAAACGATACTAAAGTATTTCTCCTGCGACAATGGTTTATATACCACCTGCAGCGCTTCCATTGGCTAATACCGTTCGGTAACCACCGCCAATCTTCGTATTACTTCGTGACATAAACAAACGCTTACCTTATACGTTTAATGAGCGTCTAGTGATTGATGCTTCTCTTACGAGTTTTCTAACATCCGTAAGCTAGAGCATTGTCAACGTACGTTAAATAATCCAATAATCATGTGATTTTTATGATATGCAATTATTAATTTACCTTATTCTTTTTCTACACGCTGTATAACTGTTATGATGTCGTTGATATCGCAGTAGAAGAGTTAACAAAGGGAAGTAACTAAATATGGGATATAATAAAGTTCGTTCCGACCGTCCGCGTCACATTATAACAATCATCGCAATTTAAAATAACTTAAAATAAATTCGGGACAGACAACATACAGACAAATAAACAGCTGAACGACTGGTGTGGCTGATTTAATGAGGTTATCTCTTCGATATCTGTGTTTACATCGGAGGGGACTATAGCTTTGCCCTCCGTTCGTCCGCCCGTCTGTCTATCATTCTCTATAATGTTAACCAACAATACTGTACAAGCTTATCCCCAGATTACAGAATGAACTGAAACAACCTTAATATGTCATATCATTTGGGCATGTACATGACAGAAAGACAGAGGGACGGGCGGACAATTCCTTTACCTACGTACAATATTATTGCATCGTAAAAGACGTAAATGCATATCTTGTTGCCATGTGTTTGTTGAAACAACGAATTTATCATTATTAATAAGTGTATGATTTTGTATGGTACAGCATTCGTAGTGATCAGTGTAATCTCTCCAAAGCAACACCCTTTGGGAGTAGCAAAATTATGTTGTTGTCGAGAGAGTGTTGCACTAGATAGGTAAATCATGCAGTGGGATAAATCATGCTATTGTTGAAGGGAGGTTGTTGCTCAAGAGAGTGTCGCTCATGATGGGGTTGTACTGTACATGGTGTTATTTAATGTGTACTTAGTATATTTACTAAGTCCTCTTCGACCCATGGGGGAACATTGGTTATCCACCACTCTACGCCATCTGGGCCGGACCTGAGTCCTTGCTTTTGCCTCATTCCAGAACATGGAGAGTCTTGAGTTTCTTGTCCAGCGTTCTTCTCTGTGTCAGGGCAGGTCTTCCTCGTCTTCTCTTGCCGCCCTGTGGGTTTCAGTCAAAAGATTGGTGGACAATATTTTTGGGTCTTTGTGGAGGGTGTGTCCGATCCTTTTCATGGACTTGGTCTTGCATGCATTGATAGTCGGTCTGTAGATTGCGCAACCTGTTGAAGACGGTCAGTTTTCTTCTGCATCTGTTGGAAGTTGTGTGACATTAGGCAGATGTCATCATCAAAGTCCATATTTACTAGTCTCTTTGTGAAACTACTGGAGGCCACGTGGTACATCGATGGTTGTCTTCATTATCCAACTTCACAACCGACTAAACTGTCAAAACACCCAAAATAATTGTTTTATAAACTACACAAGTACACGACATGTACACTCAAACCAACTTAAATTATAAACCGCCACCTGATATTATTGGATATAAATTGATTGTTGAAAGTATAAAGCAAAAACTATTTTTATTTCTGGAATGATATTGAAAGTTTATTAATGCTTGTAATCGTTAATTAGACATTTTTTTTGCAAACAAATGATAATCGAAATTCATAATCGAAACTTGGAGGAACGTACCTGTCTCAAAGGAACGCCGGACTCCAACATTCCAACTGCTCTGCCTCTTTCTTCTACAGACATGCGGGTCATGTTTTATGTTTTTATGATAGCGTATAGAAAACCGAATCGATTGAAATATGCTGACCTAATTTTCATTGAATGCACGGGATTCACGAGCAATAGTATCGATAACGAAGGATACGTTTCGCATGGGTAAATGTGCAAGAGAATATGCAATCAAATAGAGTAAAAGTACGGGTGATTGAATGAAATTATTGTATGCAAAATTTCAGAAATCTCTGCCGCATAATTTCCGAGAAATTTCAGTTTACGAACTGGCGGTTTATAAGTTGGTTTGAGTGTATTTCCGGTTCAGTGATAGATAGACGTGTTTTACATCGGTGGTATACAAAGTTGTGTTTAATTTGAAATTTTGGACTTATTAAGCGAAATGTCGGATGGAGAATCAGTAAGTCTAACACAATTATTAAACGAATCCCAAGAAATGGTGTAACGTGTTTCAAGTCGTATACCGAGCGACTATGGCCTCAAATATGATAGAACGGCTTTATAAACAGCAGATTGAATATAACAATTGAACAAAGACAATGTTCATGTACATACATCAATTTTCCTCAGGGACTACTTTGTCCGTATGATTGTCTAACTAAACATAAATAAGCACTATATATTTACATGCACAAAATCAATTTATGAAGCAATGGTAAGTACGACACACGTATGTTCAATAGACACAAAGACGTTTGTAAAATGTTAAAATGTAGTTTGAAGTAAAACATTAGTTGGAGTTGCCAACGACCCGGTACTGGTATTAGGGAATAGACATCTCTATCATGGTACATATGCCGCAATCAAGAGGATCTAACCCTTACGTACACTGCCCAAAGTCCCGGACACGCACCAAATGCAATGCACAATGAAAAAAACAAGAGATAACTACGATCCGGTACTGGTACTAGGAAGTAGAGACATCCGTCATGGTACATATGCCGCAATCGAGATGCTCCAGTCCATATTCACACTGACCAAAGTCCCAGATATGCACTCGTACAAAAAATAATAATACCATAACTATATAAAAGGACAAAGAAACGTCGTTGTATCTATGCAATGGGAAAAGAAACCTCGTTCATGGTACATACGCCGCAATCCGGAGGCTCTAGTCCTTAATCTCTTAAGACTAAATTCAGCAATTGGGACCTCCATCATGGTACATTCGCCGCAATTAAGAGTATTAATTAAGCTCCACAAATTACTGATCAGTCTCAGAAATTAATACATACCTTCCATCTAATGATACTACCACTCAAGATGTTACCCAGCAGACTGACTAATGTTCCGAGAGCGCATGCTTTTTATAAGTAGCGAGCCAGTGAGATTTGATTTGATTGGCTAATTAGAAGGCTGGTATAAAAACAAACGAATAATTGAAATGTTGCGGTCGTCTCCACAAAATGAATTAATGCATTGAACACAAACTAAAGCATTTTTTTTAAAAATTATTTCATGTATCTATTTTTTTTCTTTACGAAGGCTGATTTCTTTACAATGGAAAATGAAGACTTGGTGGTTCAAAATGGTAGCAGATTCAGTGTTTCAAACCCGAGCTTAGCCGCACGGGTAGATCAAAGTGGCGGCCAATATACTGACGAAAATTGGCGTACAATAACATCGAAACGCAGGAGAGGTACCTCTGGGAGCGTAGATATTGAGACTTTCCAAAACATGGGTACCGATGAAAAATTAGATGTTCTTTTTAAAAAAATCTCAAACGTTGAATTATCACAAATGGATATTAAAAAACTGAACGAACGAAGCAGTGAATACAACAAATACACGGATTGAGAATATAGAGACAAGAGTCACGACCAACTGTAATACTATTACACAACTCAACTACAAAATATTAAACCTAGAGACAAAGTCAAGAGATAGAAATTTGTTGATATACGGTCAGCCACCAAATTCATTTTTGCAGCTGCTGTGAGTGTCAGTGGTAATATTGTTTGTGACGAATTCCCGGGTTGGGATACGCTAGTGAATGGACGTGTAGTAAACACTGCCAATAGTGGTCACTGTACACAGTCGTCACAGCTGGCAAAATTGCCTGTTAGTTCAAGTCAATTTGATCGACAAATCGACTCGCATGATTGTGTGTCTAATTTAACCCAGATGGAATTTCTACGACCTACGAGGCAACCGGCTAAACCGATGCTACGATCTGCAACATCGGCAACCCAACAACGATCTAGATTTGTGTAATCCAACCAAGGAACCAATGGATGCGCCAGTGGGAGGTGCTTCTCGTTTTTTTCAACATAGGCTATCGAGCGGGAACAGTCTGTTCAAGTCGATAAAAACATACGGTTTGCTTTACTCAATATAAATGGTTTAATAACAAAATACTAAAACAAACTAAACACAACTGAATTACGTAAGGTGTTTAGTGAAAATGATATTGATTGTTTAACTGAAACATGGGGCTGTACAGACTTTAATTTTCGGGTACACGGCTTTGAACACTTTGAATTAAACAGAAATGTGAAGCTTAAAAATACTACAAGGAATTCTGGTGGTATCATTCTATACTTGAAAAATGATCTATTGATACAAAATGATATCAAATATAATATTATATCCTACACAGACGATTCGCATATGTGTGGTGTAAGATCGATAAGAAACATTTTCTATACGACAGGGATTTGATTATATGTTCATGTTATGTCATACCCTCAAACTCTACAAGGAATGCTATTGTTGATGATAATATATTTGATGTTCTCTCCAGTGATATGGCTTCTATTAGTAGCACCTTAGACAAAGATGCTTATTTTATGTTATTAGGAGACTTTAATGCTAGAGTAGGCAATTTACACGATTGTGTCTCTGATGATAGCACTAGTTTGTTAGAAGAAAACATTTTACCTGATGATTATGTCTACCCAGAAAAACAAAGGATTTTAAAACCAATACAAATGGGCTTTTACTATTAGATTTACTAAGACAATCTATTTTACGTATTGCTAATGGTAGAGTTTGTGGAGATGTTGGTTCATTCACATATGTTAGTAAGTCTGGTTCTAGTTTAATTGACCATTGATTAGTTTAGTTGATCAACCCTTATTACATTTTATTAACAAATTTATTGTACATGAACCTAATATACTTTCTGATCATTATTTGATAGAATTTTCATTTCCATGTAATGATGTACACGAGGATACAATGAATAATTCCAGGATAAATGAAGATCACATTGAATACTTAGATTTTTTCTATAAATGGAATAGTAATAAAAAAGATGATTTTTTTGAGAAATATAGTTTTCTGAGTTTACGAATTAAAAGAAAACTATTTTCCCTATTGTGTAATTGTGTCACGGACAGTTGATTTCGCGCCATATTCATGGCAAAATACAAAATCGTGTTGTTTTAATAAAGTGGTCATTCAGCTTTGCGAGGCGTAACTGAGCGGGTGCTATATGTTTCGTTACACATACATGTACAATTGTATTGGCAATGGGCGACGTTTTTGAACGGAATAATGGAAATTTAAATTTGCAACATTTGATGCATGAAATAAGACAACTAAGAATAGAAGTTAGGAATTTGCGAGAAGTACAAGGGAGCTCTCCTACTGTGCAAAAGTCAGTCGTTACAGTTGGCGTACAATCGGGAAGAAATCCGCAGTGATGATGGCAAAATATTGTTAAAAGATGAGTATTTATGTGATTACGACAAATTCACTCATGGTTATTATGAATAATAATGAACAAGGACAAAAACATATTTGTTATGTTAGATTCTAGAATTGTGAATTTGCATTTATGGCAACCAGAAACGATCTGTTAAGTTCGAAGGTATAAAAAGAGCATTGTCTTTTCGATACAAGAGTAATAAAATTTTACGTCAGGTTATCATTTTATCGAAATTTATAGGCCACGTACAGAATATATTGGGTTTTCATGGACTTAAAAAACTGGTTGAGCGAAACCTTAATCAGACGAATTTTTAGTTTTACCGTTTGGTATTACAAGTGTATGCATGTTATACATTGTATATTCATTGAAATAACAAGGCATTTGATTTCAGAATGGCAAGCCGTAGGAAAGTCTGTTCTAATGTTTCTAGATGACGGATACGGTCGTGCCGAGACTGTAGAAACAACGATAGATCTGGGTATTTTATATATAGTCCTCTTTGCTTTTATGTGGTTTTATTCCTAACGCACCCAAGTCTATGTGGGAACCAGTTCAGGTATTATAATTTCTATGACATGTCCAGTCTGTCCTAGATATTGTGCAAGAACCATATATAACCCTAGAAGGTTAGATAAAGCATTTAGAACCGTTTCAGAGATACTAGTATATAATAGTTCTCATTTAGTTTATAGAAGGATAACAGTTAGAGTAGCTATGGTATAGTAAGGTTAACGTCAAGTGTCACAGATCACGACAGGTGTATTAAATATAGACATTTTAAAGTTCCGCATTGAGATTCGTATGTATACATTAAAGATGTATGTCTTCTACACGGAGGGAGTTACAGTCAATTACATATATGTTAGCGCATCATAAAGTAAAGTGGTTTTCTGTGTCACTTCTATTGTATAAAAGGGTTCAATGAACAACGATTTGCAGAATTTTGCTTTCGATAATTTCAGCTTATGTCTGTATGTCTAAAAAATTCATTTCATTAGAAATGGAATAGTTACTCCACACTTAAAAGGAAAGAGAGGTTCTTTGTAATGAATAGTAGATAACGACGCTTGGAGTATATCGTTCGAATTATTGATATTGATCCAAGATCGTTTTCACTTGTTAAGAAGTTGACTGGTTCCCTTCATCACATAATGCAAATTAAGCTTCCTGTTTTCTATTCGGGATTTGGAAAGAATCTTGTCAGGGAATAGACATTCAGAGCTATGGGGGTCATGTAGGTTTATTTGTTCCCCCAAATTCCAAGATACATATAAAGTAGTAAGAAAAATCAAAGCTCATAGTGTTCATTGGGTATCTGTTTTGCCCTTTGGAGGTCGTCAATATTTTGGCCATTGACACGTCCAAACGGGAAATTCATTTGAAATATTCTGTCGTGGTTTGATTGCCAATAAAGAAAGAATATTACATTAAATGTAAAAACAGTCGAGGCAAAATTGGCAATATTGACCTAGCTTTTCAAATGTTGACATTATACATGTATGTTGATATTATAGAGTATAAATCTTGCTACTACAATGTTACATCCCCTGATCAATAATGATGTAGAGAATGTGTTTGTGTTTACATTGAGCATTGTAATGTGTTATATCATAGAAAATTAGAAATCGGATACATTTGTATATTGTATCCTCGCACTTCATAATTTAAGATTATGGAAAACTGTGTGAACAAATATAACATATATATAATTTCAATATTGTGGATTGGTATTTGCGAGATGAATATGTCTGTAGGAATTAGTGGATTGGTATTTGCGAGATGAGTATGTCGGTAGGAATTAGTGGATTGGTATTTGTGAGATGAATGTAATGTTTGTTGAACGTCTCATAGGTGGTGGTGGTAAGGACTTAATTATTACGACACAAGATATTATTTATATACATTTATTGTTACATGTACACTAGCACTGTTCAGAACTAAGGTCATAATTATACTACTTGTATGATACTATCAGAGAGGCATACTACTGGACAAGTAGGCGTGGCTTATCAGTGATTGGCATCATAGGAGTGTGAACTGATAAACACTACATCCCCTCTTAACTCAGATTGAAAATTAACAGTTTCAATTCGCAATTAAATCAATGTCATAAATAAATTATAGCAAGCATTAAGGTATTTCAGATAACAATTAGTACAGTGTCTCAGTTGTTAAAACAATCTGACATGTTTGACACATATCATGTGTTAGAGTTCATTTGTTGTTCATGGTACCTAATGACCAGTTAACGGTATATGACCGGAACATAAAGAATTAAATGTTATCATTAGTCTGATTACTCCAAGTGACAGTGATAGTGTCTTGTCTTGATAGGAACATTAACACAGTTAGTATTCTCTAGCGTCTTGCATGAAATTCACAGATGTTCACAAGTCTTCCGATTAACTACATAATAAATCAGTTACAGAATAAGAACAGAACATATCCTATTTCAAATAAAATAAGATTAACTCAAACTATGTACATTAAAACCAGTTCAAAAGGTTAATGAGTTTCAAGCATCTTAGCTTTAGTTAATCCACAGAGAATTATATCTGAATCAAATAAATAGCACATTGAAGATTTAGATTAAACATTGATTTTATTCCATACACAATTTTCTTTACCAAGCAATTTTGATATCATTGCTGCGCATAAAATGATACTATGTTCACAAATCAAAGCACTTTTAAAAATATATTTAGTTATTTAATTATGACACTGGTGTTACATTAGTCAAAGAAATTAATTCCAGAATTCTATTTAGCACACATAATTGTTCAGGCAATCTGGTTGTTTTCTTTGCCTTGAGTATCGGCGCTGTATATCAGCATGGTCTGAAGAGATATCAGATGATGGTGTTGTATTGTCTTCCATATCTGAGTATGTGATATCTTCATTTCCCGATGATAGTTTTTCTGATATGTCTTCTTGTGTTTCTGGTGATTTTGGAACATGTTTGAAATGTGATGAATTTCTAGTTATTTGTCTCTCATTATGTTTTGCGGTAATCATTGTTCCATTCTTGGCTGTAATTTCGTACGGTTGTGGATCAAAAGGTGTTGTAAACTTATTACGTTTTTCCTGTTTGACGAGAACTTTATCTCCAATCTTAAGTTTTGACTTTTTTGCATGTCTGCGTTTGTCGGCATAATTTTTCATTTTTTGTTTAGCTTTACTATCTGCTGTTTTGGCTTTCGCATCGAATTTGTTTTTCTGTATTTTCGGTAGATTTGGTATCTTAATGTTGATGGGTCGACCATAAAATAACTCTGCAGGTGTTTGACATGTACTCGCGTGTGGAGTAGCTCTGTAGTTTCGTAGGAAGGCATATAAATCTTGTCTCCAATTACAATGTTGTGAGTGAGATGCTCTAATAGCTTTCCCAACGGATCTCATAAATCGTTCACATTCAGCCTTAGCTTGAGGCCATAATGGAGTGATTTTTCTATGTTTAAAACCTAGATAGTCAGCAAATTGCTTGAATTCATGAGAATTCATAGGACTGCCATTATCAGATTTCAAAATCTTTGGAATTCCTACTTCAGAAAATATTTTATCCAGTATTGGAATCACATTTTTTCCTGATATCGAATTAATAATTTCCACGAAAGGAAATCTTGAATACTCATCAATCAACACAAGCAAGTATTTTCCATCCGGAAAAGGTCCACCAAAATCTAAACTGACTTCCTGAAATGCATAGTCTGGCATTTTACTCATCTTTAGTGGTTCAGGTGATTGCTTATTCGTTGATGCTAGACATGGTATACAGCTTTTACACATTTCATCAACCATTTTGTCTATTCCTGGAAAGTAAACTTTTTCTCGCAGGAGTTGTTTTGTGCGAACAATTCCTTGGTGTCCTTCATGTGCAATCGAGATTGCTTTACATTGTAATGATTTCGGAATGACAATTTTTGTTTTGTGTAGTAAAACTTCACCATCTTCGAGATGAACAATAGTAAGATCATTCTTACAGCGTGAAAAAGTGTCCAAGGTATTGTTTTTATTTGAATTGCTCCAATTACCAGATCTGACGTTACTTATAACCATTTGAAGGTCACTGTCCTTTGTTGTAGCCTGAATAATTTCAGTCATGTTCATGGCTTTTGGTACACTATGATTCGCTAGGAATGACACGTATTCATCTGCAAGGTTCGACATGGAATGACATTTCCCGAGTTCTGGGTGTCTGCTTAAATAATCCGACATATTTGATTCGCCAGGTTTATACACAACCTTGAAATCATAAGCTAACAGTCTCATTCGCCATCGTTCTAGTCTTGCAGGTGGTTTCGATTTTGGATTGTTATATATATTCTCTAGAGCTTTTGCATCACTGATCAATGTGAATTTATGTCCGAAAAGGTAAATATGCCAATGTTCAATAGCCCACATCATTGCTAGATTTTCTCTCTCTGTTTGAGAATATCTTGTTTCAACGTCAGTCAATGATTTGCTTGAGTAGCAAACAACTTTTCCATTTTGTAACATAACTGCTGCTATTCCTACTGGACTTGCATCCACTATAATTTCTGTCTCTTTGTGCGGATCAAAGTATGTCATTACTGTATCACTGCTAAGTACAGATTTCAATTTTTGGAAAGCATTCTCTTGTTCAATATTCCATTCCCAAATAACAGCTTTCTTTGTTAATCTTCTTAATGGTTCTGTAATTGTAGAGTAGTTTGGAATAAAACGTGAGACGTAATTTGTCATAGCCAGAAAACTTCTCATTTCAGATACATTCTGCGGTGCTGGCGTTTCCTTTATTATGTCTACCTTCTTAGGGTCTGCTGACATACCGTTTTCTCCAAACACATATCCAAAGAATTCTAATTTCTTCTTATTGAATTCACATTTGTTTTTATTGAGTGTGATATTCTTTTGTTGAAGCCTTTGCAGAACAGCTTCAAGTCTCATGTCATGTTCTTTTTGTGTTGTGGCATACACGATTACATCATCGCTAATATTTCGTACACCTTCAAGCCCTTCAAGTGCAGTTCTCAGTACATTCTGGAAGATTTCTGCTGCACTGTTAATTCCAAAACTGAGGCGTTTGTATCTGCGAAGTCCAACATGAGTAGTAAATGTCGTGATATTGCGCGATTTTTTAGATATTTCCAACTGGTGATATCCTTGATTCAGATCAAGCTTTGAAAATATCCGGGCACCATCAACAATCATGTCATCTATCGTCGGTATAATATGTCTGGTTCGTTTAATTGCTTGATTTGGTAACCTCATATCAACACATATCCTAATTTCATTGGTTTTACTTTTCGGTTTAGGTGCGACAACAATTGGCGAGACCCAGTCAGTTGGTCCGTCTACATTTCTCCAAGCGCTTTAATTCATTTTCGACCTGTTGTCTCAGGTGAAATGGTGTACGTCTGTGTGGCTGCGTTACGGGTTGAAGATTATGATCTATGTGTAAATCTACTTTGACATCTTTCATTTTACCAATTCCTGTAAATACAGATTCATATCTATTGCATAATTCATCGACTTTGCTGGAGTGTACTGTATTTATCGCAGGTATGCTTTGTAGATCTACTGAAGTTTCATATGAAAGCAAATTTCCACAGTCACCTTTAGCTATAAATATGGGCGCTGTCGTTACTTTCTTCTTTGTTTCCATTGTTGCCTGAAATTTCCCACGTAATTTCACCGAAGTTGCACCATACGCATATACTTGAGTGTCGGCTTTTTTCAGTTTGATTTTATGCTTCACCTTGCTGTATGTTTTCTCATCCATGACATTTATAGATGATCCAGTATCCACTAGGACTGTAACTGGTTGACCATTGATTTGAACTTGTAGTTTAGGTCTTGAAATTCGAACAGCATTAATATTTTTGTACGATAATCCATAAGAATACAACGTATTACAGTCACTCTCATTGTCACTCGAACTTTGGCTATCATTATCATGGTTCATGTTATGCACACTTTCATTTCTTTGGATCTGCACATCTTTTCAAAGTGGTTCAATTTGTCGCAGCGTCTGCATCGTTTGCCTTTAGTCGGGCAAGTCATGTTTTCTTTATGCGGAAAATCATATCCACAATTTCTGCAAATAGATTTCTTCAATGTATTTGGTTTTGTTTTGTAAATCTTTCGAGTTCTTGACTTGACAAAGTTAGCTTCATGGGCTGTCTCCTTTTCCATTTCAGACGCTTGTATTTCAGTTATTTCTTTTATAATTGAGTCTAGCGTCATATCCTCTCTCAGTGCTCTCCGTCTTAATTTAGTTGAGCAACATCCTTGAATTATTTGGGATTTAATTTCATTATCCATGTTAGAAAACTCACAGTTTTTGCTTAACTGTCGAAGCCTGGTGTGAAAATTGTCCACAGATTCATCACGATTTTGCTTCGCTTGTCTGAACTTATATATCTCATGCTCTGTACATTTCTTAGGTGCGAAGTAGGATGTGAGCTTCTCTACAGCTGTTACATAATCGTCACCCGTTTCTGGGAGGGTTTCAAAGATATCCATTACTTCCTCACCAGCATAATGCAGTAATAAAGCTCTTTGGCGCTTTTTGTCCTTAATACCTAATCCTATCAGCAAATTGTCTAGACGATAACACCACTTTTTCCATCTAGTGTCCACTGCTGGTTCACTTACACTAAAGTTTTGGAATATGGGTAATCCGTGAGCCATAATTAATTCAGTTGTAGCATCAATGTCATTAATAAAACAACAAACTAATTTAAAATCAATGTTTAATCTAAATCTTCAATGTGCTATATTTATTTGATTCAGATATAATTCTCTGTGTATTAACTAAAGCCAAGATGCTTGGAACTCATTAACCTTTTGAACTGGTTTTAATGTACATAGTTTGTGTTAATCTTATTTTACTTGAAACGGAACGTAAGAACTTGTGGATCGGTATTTGTAAGCTGAATATGCCTGTAGAAAATTGAGGATTGGTATTTGGATGATGAATATGTAAATTGTGTTTTTCACCCACCATTAATAGACGACTACGTCAGAACACCATTATTTAACGGTGACTTCACCGACAGTAAAGACGACTGCGTCTAAAATGTACATGATGGATGGTTTCCCTGGCTGTTGTGTTTTAAGACGACTGCGTCTGTATATAGAAATAATTCATGAATGGTGGTATCACCGGCCGTCAAAAGACAAATATTGAGTATATATAACTATAATACTGTATGCGCGGTAATTTTACGGCGAATAAGATTAGACGACTTCGTCTGTATATCTGTATCTTTGATTTAAAAGCGATTTCACCGTATATGATTAGACGACTTCGTCTGTATATTTGATTTAAATGTGATTTCATCGTATATTACCAGACGACTTCGTCTGTATATTTGTATATTGATTTAAATGTGATTTCATCGTATGTTACCAGACGACTTCGTCTGTATATTTGTATATTTGATTTAAGTGTGATTTCATCGTATATTACCAGACGACGTCGTCTGTATATTTGTATATATGCATTTGATTTAAAAGTGATTTCATCGTCTATTACAATACGATTTCGTCTGTATATTTGTATATTTGATTTTAATGTGATTTCATCATATATTACCAGACGACTTCGTCTGTATATTTGTATATTTGATTTAAATGTGATTTCACCGTACATTACCAGACAACTTCGTCTGTACATCTGTAGTTTTGATTTAGATGTGATTCCATCGTATGTAACGACACAACTTCGTCGGTATATCTGTAGAGTTGATTTAAATGTGATTTCACCGTACATTACCAGACGACTTCGACTATATATTTGTAAATTTGATTTAAATGTGATTTCATCGTATACTACCAGACGACTTTGTAGGTGTATCTGTATATTTGATTCCAATGTGACTTCATCGTACAAATGTATATTACCAGACAACTTCATTCATATAATATGTATATTTGACTTGAATGTAATTTCACTGTATTTGATTAGACGACTTCGCCTGTATATATGTATATTTGATTTAAACGTGATGCAACTGTATCTTACCAGGCAACTTCGTCTGTATATTTGATTTAAATGTGATTTCACCGTATATAACAAGACAACTTTGTCAGTATATCTGTATATTTGATTCAAATATGATTCCATCGTATATTACCAGACGACTTCGTCTGTATATCTGAATATATAATTTAAATGTGTGATTTCACCGTACATTACCAGACGACTTCGACTGAATATCTGTATATATTTAATTTAAATGTGATTTTACCGTATATGGCAGACAACTTCGTCTGTATACCTGTATATTTTATTTAAATGTGATTTCATAGTATATTACCAGACGACTTATTCCGTATATTTTAGTTTTGATTTAGATGGGATATCACTGTATATTACAGGGCGACTTCGCCTGTATATTTGTATATTTGATTAATATGTACATAAACCAATAATGAAATGATATTAGTATCATAAGTAATAGATCTTTGCTGCCTCAGCCAGACAAAGATGAAACGTTAATATGTACATAAACCAATAATGAAATGATATTAGTATCAGAAGTAATCTCTAGATCTTTGCTGCCTCAGCCAGACAAAGATGAAACATTAATATGTACATAAACCAACAATAAAATGATAGTAGTATCAAAAGTAATTGATCTTTGCTGCCTAAACCAGACAAAGAGGAAACTTAAATATTTACATGAAATTAAAAACACACTGTAATGGTATCAGTACCAAAATGATTTATCTTTGCTGCCACAGTCAGTAATTTTAACATAAATCTGTATACAAATGATAACAGTATCAAAAGTCATAAATCTGTGCTACCTTATCAAAGATGAGGTGTATATACCTAAAACACATAGAAATGTTGCTACATCAAAAGTAATATATCCTTGCTGCTACCTTTGTTCATGAAATGATATCAGCATCAAAGATATAATTGACTCAAAGGCAGTCATGCGAAGAAGAAAATGAAGGACCTAAAACTCCATTAATTGATATCATTATCAAAACTGCTAAATCTGTAGCTGCCTCAGTTCATTACAGTTGGACATTTTATTATATATGCATAACCACATGAAATGATCTCATAACAAAAGTTATACTAGCATCAGTCAGACAAAAATGGAAAATCTGAACATGTAACACTATAGAGTGACTATTGAATGATCATTGATGATATCAGTATCAAATGTTATAAATCTCTGCTGCCTATGCCAGACCAAGATGAAAAATATAAACATAAAAATCACTATGACATCATATCAGTATCAAAGTAATAATTGCATCAATCAATCAACGAAATATATATAAACATAAAACACTATGAAATAATATCAGTATGAAATGCTATAAATCTTTTCTGCCTCAGCTAGACAAAGATTAAAAATAAAATGTAACACACCACAACATGATATCAATATCTCAAATAATAGATATTTGCTTCCTCAATCTGTCTAACGAAGATGAAAAATATAAACATAACACACACTATGACCTGATCAGTGTCAAGAGTAATAAATCTTTGCTGCCTCAGTCAGACAAAGATAAAAAGTATAAACCTAAAGACGCCATGAAATGACACCAGTACCTAAAGTAATAAATGTTTGCTTCTTCAGTTGGTCAGAGATGAAAATATAGGCACAGCATAAAACATGAAATGATATCAAATTCAACATTAATAAATCTTTGCTGCCTCAGCCAGACAAAGATGAAAAGTAATAAACATATTAAAAATTATCAAAAACATCATGAAAATCATTCAAATGATATCATTATTCAAATACATGAATGTTTGCTGTCTCAGTCAGGTATAGATGTACTTTCCCGCATCAACACACTTACTAAAATGCTATTATCATCATAATGCATTTTATGAAGATATTATCAAGGTAATCTAGCTATTCAAGTTGACACGATTTGTCTTTTCAGCCTGTTTCTACATTTTTTTTGTATCTCTGAGACAAAATAGGCTCTAATTATTTGAAGTTACATAAGATACTTCTAACTACTGATGAAGCAAATCTGGCTATAAATGTCTTTCAACATGACTTGCAATTGTCTATATGTCATGTGAGTATTTCCAACATATATAGTTACATGTAATCTTATAATCACACTATCTTGACTATGTGAGCAAACTACCTGACAACATGTAATTTAATCACAATAAACTAAATCTCAGGTGCCTCAGTAAGGATAAACACAACATGTCAGCAGTCTAGACTCTACTTGACAACATGTAAATTAAGCACCACCATCACAATATATGATCATCTTAGCTCAGGACCTAGCCTGGAAAAATTCAATACTCAGGACCAAACCTGGGTACAACTAATACACAGGACTATGCCTGGAAAAATCAAATACTCTGAACTATGTTATGAAACATTGAATTACTCTGTCTTAGGACCAAGCCTGGAAAATTCAAATACTCATGGCTAAGCCAGGGAAACAACAATACTCAGGACCAAGCCTGGAAAATCAAATACGCAGGACTATGCTTTGAACAAGCAAAAACTCAGGACCAAGCCTGGACCAATCAAATACGCCTGACTAAGTCAGAATTTAAATAAGAAAAACTCAGGACTAAGCCCCGGAAACATAAAATACTCAAGTTTACGCGAGGACTTAGCTTGTTATTTCAATGGACACATCAAATACCAGTTCTGTTTTTTTCTTCTATAGCAGGGGCCGTTAAAAGACGTCTTCCCTCAGGAGACATCTTCAAGCTTGGAAACCTACAAACCCCAATACTGCGCCTGGAAACAGCAAATACACAGGGCAAAGCCTGTATCACATCAGGACTAAACAAGCACATTTAATGCTCAGGACTAAGCCTGGAAACATAACAATTTCCGGACAAACCCGGAAACATACAAATCTCAGGACTAAGCCCGGAAACATACGAATCCCCTGACCAAGTCCGGAAATGTACAAATCTTATTCTTAGGACAAAGCCTGGAAATACAACAAATCTCAGGACTAAGCCTGGAATATACAAATCACAGGACAAAGCCTGAAAATACAAATCTCAGGACTAAGCCTAGAAATATACAAATCTCAGGACTAACCCCATAAATATACAAATCTCAGGACAAAGCCTGGAAATACACAAATCTCAGGACTAACAAAACTCAGGACAAAGCCTGGGAATACAACCAATCTCAGGATCAGCCCGGAAATATACAAATCTCAGGACAAAGCTGGGAAAAACAACAAATCTCAGGACTAAGCGTGGAATTATACAAATCTCAGGACAAAGCCTGGAGATATACAAATCTGAGGACAAAGCCTGGAATTACAATAAAATACATAAGATAACCTCTGATTTTAATATATAAATTAAGCAATAAAACAAAAACAAATAAATACACAGGTTTTTGCCCGGGATAATATATATATATATTTTTCATTATATATATAATATATACTGTTTCGAACACTGAGTGGTAATACATGATGTACATGTATCAACAAAAACCTTCTTAACATAGCAATAAGTATACGTACATTATTTACTAATACATATATATGTATTATACATGTATCTATTCTATATATATATGCAGTTAGCTGTAATGATGGCATAGCTGCCTTAAGTTAATTTGAAGCAGTTTCCTGCCATATAACTTGTATTATACGTCTCTGATAACACTGATGGGTTATAAATCCTGAGGGTATACATGTAACTTTAGATAAGTTCCGGTTGTGGGTTAATGAAATGTTTAATCCGTGCAACGAAGGAATGTCCAAAAATATGCACTTGTTTAAGTTGTTACGTATTCGCATAACGAATGTTGTGTTGACTTGCATTCTTGAAAAACATCTGTGTAGAGCTCTACCGACTACGCGTTAAACACTGAACCAACCACGTTCATATCCGGAATTGATAGAAAACGAATTGTTCTTCGATACATTCGAAATCAACGTATTGGGATGTAATACGTAATAAGTTTGAGATATGGAAAATAAAACTGTTTAACGGAGTAACGGATTCCTTTGTCTCAATAGAAACAATGTAGAGCGCATGCGCAAAGTTAGCGCAGCGACTAAAATTCTACTCGTACCGTAAGATAAACTGGTTCCCGTTGACTTGTGTGTACAAAGCCAACAGGTATACGGCCTAAAATTTTACAGGACGCTGATTGGTCAATTTCGATCGGAATCCGGGCAGAATTCTGCCCGGGGGATCTCGCGAGACTTTGCATTATCGATGAACATTTCGTGCGTAATTTAAATAATAGATAAAGATTAGGGAACTGGATAGTTATTTTCTGATCTTGGTCTTTGGAACACTTAATTAAATAGCATTTAAATACATTAAAAAAATATATATTTAAGAAATATTTTTAAAATCGAGTACTCGATTTTTGATATTATTCGTTGAACTGTCAAATAACATTAATCACCGTACACAATACATAGTTCCCACATCTACAATATTTACCTCCCTTGGCGGCCATCTTGAAAGTCTAATTTGACTAGCATTGACAGAAGATAATTATATTTTTGTTCTGATAATTCTATATATAGAATTTTCATATGTGACAACTACATTTTCTTAAACCTGATATGCTTGTGGTTTTTCCAACTTCATGATTAAGTTATATTTTGTAAACTGAGTTGTTTAATAATCACTCTTTTGTTTTTTTCTAATGAACACATAAGAAATTTGACTTTCAAGATGACCGCCTATTCAAAACAAGGGACTGATGATATACAATTAACAGGATGTTACGTAATATTTATTGATTTTATCACCATGTTAAAGGGATATTGCTTATTCATGCGGTATCGGGTGTTAAAATTGACATAATTATAATGTTTGATATAGAAGTGTAAAATCCCTCAATTGACCAATAGAGCGAAATGGAGGTAAAATAAATGAACATCAGAGTTCGTTCTATGTTAGCAAAATATACGGAATTTTTTGTACGCATTGAAGTGATAAAATTTCCGAAAAGTTACCTGTAAACATTCAGTCTGCTAGATGGCGTTATAATGGAAATATCGCGAGATTCGTGTTTACACCGGTATCATGGGGCCACCGGTATCATGAAGTCTGACTATACGTCATTTTTTAATTAAATATCAATTTAGTATTATCATTATAATTATTGAAAGTGTCGTTTTAAATTTTTAAAGTTACAAGAGATTTACTAATACATGTATATATGTTATAACGATGTACATGTTGTACAAGTTGATAAAATATATGTTCTGTTCTGTTCTTCTGATTTACTAATACAGTAATACTAGGACAGTAACTAGTTAATAACTAAATTTAAAGACAATGAACAACTCCAAACAGACCCCAAATTAAGCCACATGAGGTCTATTCTCGTAATTGTTTATTGCCCCTTATCTGCCTAAACTGTTTATACATGCTCAAATATCTCCTGTTATTAGGAGGAAATAAAGAGATTGATTGATGGATTGATGGATTGATTGTCCCCAAGCTTTGTAAAAAAACAAGCATTTTTTATAAATGTGAAAGTTGAAAAATTAACCGTGCCCGTGGAAAAAACTCAACATTTTCTGTTCTGTCGAACGACTGAATTTTTAAATTTATAATTTCATATAATTATTTCATTTAGCAGTGTGAAATGAATATATATAGTCCCAATGAATATATATACACGTATAGAACTGTGTTCTGTAAAGGCTACGCATTAGAAATTTGGGGTCATACTAAATCAAAAGAAATCGAAAAAGTTCATTTAAAATTTTGCAGAAGACTACTCAATGTTAAAACAACACCTGCTCGGTGGCTATATACGGTGAACTAGGTAGATTTCCGCTTTATGTATCTCGCTATATAAGAATAATCAAATACTAGTGTAAGATTAAAAACTCTGATAATATCATCATTCAAACCATGTATAATTTAAGTCTTGTTGATTGCAAAAAAGGGTTAAAAACTAGGTCTCCAATGTTAAAAATATGTTAGATGATTATGGATTTTCATACGTTTTTGCTGATAATTATGTGGTTGATTGTAAAACATTTCCCATTATTTTTAAAGAACGTGTAATTGATCAGTATAAACAAGAATGGTACGCTAATATAGAAAGCATTTTAAACATGTACTCTTATGAAAGATATCTCAATATTTTACCACGTAATTTACGAGGTTACGTTTATCTGTTCACCCGTTAAAGATTCAAACGGGTAGAACTTCAAGAACTTTTATTCCTCGTAATATGAGAATTTGTTCTAATTGTGATTCTTCAGATGTAGAAGACGAATACCATTTTGTTTGTAAATGTCCAAAATTTGAAACTTTGCGTAAGCAGTTTATAAAAAGATATTATTTTGTAAAACCTTCAATCAGGGATGCTATATAGCATCCCTGCTTCAATGTATAAATTTATGGAGTTGATAAGTACTGAAAATAAATCTATACTTATTAACTTAGCTAAATATATTAAAAACGCTTTGTCATTAAGAAACACATATGTGAATTGTTAGTATTTTATTCAATATTAATCAATGTATCTAGTAAAGGTCTTTATTATTCACGTGTAATAATGGTTAAGAGGAAATTCTTTTATGAAATTATATATTTCTGCATACTATGTTGTTTGCTGCAAAACTACTTATCACTTTTCTCTTTTATCAACTTGAACTTTATTTGCTACGAACTATCATTATAATTATTATGAAATGTCTATTTACCACTATCTTCTTTTTGCCCTCTTAAATATGTACTATTGTATTTTGTCATTTGTTGTATGCATGTGTTTGTGTATTACTGTATGTTGTATATATGATTATGACGATGAGCTCAACGCTTAAGTCAATTAATAAATATTCTTTTCTGTTCTGTAAAGTGTTTGATTCCGAAAAATCAAAATATATTACTGCTGTAATATTTCATCTATGTACTTTCCATGACCTTATATAAAGTCATTAAATTGGAATCAAACAACCTCAGCTGCTGGTTTGTTAATGTTATTTACATCAATATACATTTATTCATTTAAAGATCAACATTAAACTATGTAATAATATATTAAACAAAAAAATATGATCTTTTTCTTTTTATTATTGTGTTGAAAACCATGACCCTTCAACTTCGTGAGAAAAATGATACTCTCAAATTCCCTAAAACTCAGATTACACAAAAAATACAAGGATGTAGATCTCGGGTTAAGGCTAAATAATCCATATTCGATAAGGTTAACATGCTAAAATCAATACTGATCAGTTATTGGTTATTTAGCCTAAAGGGAAACAACTTGTTTATCACACATGTAAAAAATCAATAACGACAAGAGTTGTCTTTTCATAGGGAAATAGCGTCAATGTTCCGCATGTGTGAACTTACTATGTGTATATATGTGACAGACATCAGGAGACATGTATACACTATATAATTATCATCATCACATGTTGTACGTGTGCTATGCATGTGTAGCTAGCTGTAGCTTGTAGAAGTTCAGTTGTCGATGTGATTTGGCTGTCAACACAAGTATTTTTCCTTTGAAAACATTAATTGAAGTAATTTGAAGAGCACGTGAAGAAAACACAAAGCAAATTAGGTTCAGTTCGAATAAACTTTATTTTCATGCATGTATTGTCAATGAAATTGAAACATATACAAAACATAACAGAATAGATACTTCAGTCAGACGTGTACTAAGTACATAGCCTACATTGTCCGCATCAGAAAGAACATCATCTAATAATAATATAGATTTTTAGTCTTTGTCGACACTTGGCATTGAATATGAAGTAGTTTTGTGTTGAATCATTGTACTGTCATTTTTATCCTCAAATTTGCACAAAACCCTCAACTAATTGAACAATATTTTTGGCCCTTTTCTGGCTTAATAGCATGTTATTTTTTGTATCTTTTACAGTAATTTTAGCTGGAACGTTTTTTGTAAATGAGAGCTATGAGATTATCCTCAGTGATGACTGCATTACAAAGTACAGATCTGAGCTGAAGTCATATCAGGTTTTTCTTTAATCAATGACTGAAAAAATTACTTTTGCATCCATGAACGTTCAAGTGCTTGGAGATAGACTAAAAAGATAATATTTATTTGGGAACCTAAGGCAGAAAAACTATAATATATATTTTCTCCAAGACACCCATTTCACAGATAAAGATTCAAAAATAATAAGGAGCCAATGGGGGTATGAATGTTATTTTAGTAATTTTAATAGTCAGTCGAGGGGGGTATCCATAATGATAAACAATAACTTTGATTTTAAATTCTCCTAAATGGAAGTGGACACTGATGGAAATCTTTTAATAGTCAATTGTGAAATAGATACAAAACTGTTCATTCTTTTCAATATATATGGTCCAAATAGAGACAATCCTGATTTTTATAAGAATATCGATCAGCACAAAATTAGGTAACATAGATAATCAGTGTATTCTTGCGGGTGATTTTAATTTAATTCTAGACCCTTCAAAAGATTGTTTTAATTATAGAAATCTGAATAATCCTAGATCAAGGGATGTAGTTTTGACAAATGATTATAGAAAATGATTTAATTGACTGTTGGAGAGAGCAAAATGTGGAGTTAAATAGATACACCTGGCTCAAAAGCAATCCTGTTAAAAAGGCACGTTTAGATTTCTTCTTGATATCACAGTATGTGTTTACCGATGTTGAAAACACAGAAATATTACCTGGTTACAGGACTGACCACTCATTAATAGTTCTAACAATAGACTTAATGAAATTCAAAAAAGGAAATTCTTATTGGAAATTTAACAATTCACTTCTGAAAGATCATCAATATGTCTTTGAAATAAATCAATTAATTGATGAAATTAGAAACCAATATATCTCAGTACAACAAACATCAGATTTACCACCAAATTTAATTGAAGATAAAGATGTTCTGTTTAATATCAGTGACCAGTTATTCTTTGAAACTCTTTTAATGGGAATTAGAGGTAAAACAATTGCTTACTCAACAAAAAAGAAAAAAGACCAAAACCATCATGAACTTAAAATTGAAAAAGAAATTATTAATCTGCAAAACTCAAACTCAAACAATGATATTTTGCTAGAATCTAAAAAGAAAGAATTAATAGAATTAAGGGAAAGGAAATTAGAGGGTGCTTTAATAAGATCTAGATCAAAATGGATACTGGAAGGTGAAAAACCAACAAGATATTTTTGCAATTCAGAAAATAGAAACTTTACCTCAAAATTAATGAATTCTTTATACTCAAAATCTGGAAAACTACTACAAGATCAAGACGAAATTAAGAAACTGAGACGCATTATAAAAATCTGTATGCCTATAAAGAAAGTGATGATGCAAATCTAGATCATTTATTCTCAAACTATCAAGTGAGAAAACTAACTGAAGTAGAAAAAATATCTTTAGAAGGCGACCTAACTAACAGTGAAATGCTTGCAAGCTTAAAACATATGTCAAATTATTCCTCACCAGGTAGCTCTGGATTTACTGCAGCTTTTTATAAGGTATTTTGGTCCAAATTAGGATATTTCTTAGTACGTTCTGTAAATGCAGCTCTAAACAGTGGTGAATTATCTGTCTCACAAAAACTTGGCATTATTACTTGCATACCTAAAGAAAATAAAGATAAACTACAATTGAAAAACTGGAGGCCTATCTCTCTATTAAATGGTTCTTATAAAATGGCATCTGCTGCCATTGCAAATAGAATAAAATCAGTATTACGTTTAATTATAAATGGAGATCAGACTGGTTTTCTTCCAGAACGCTTTTTAGGAGAAAATATAAGATTAATATATGATATCATGAATTACACTGAACAGTTTCAGTATCCAGCTATGCTTCTCCTTATCGACTTTGCTACAGCTTTTGACTCTATCTCTTGGACGTTTATGGCAAAGGTTTTAGATTTTTTAAATTTTGGACAAGATATTAAGTCATGGGTTAAAGTATTTTACACAAATATTCAGTCATGTGTTATAGTTAATGGTCACTTATCTGATTGGTTTTTTATACATCGTGGCTGTAGACAAGGTGATCCATTATCACCCTACTTATTTATTTTATGTGCAGAAATATTAGCATTACTTATAAAGCATAACAAAGATATAAAAGGTATTAATATTGATAATCAAGAGTATCTAATTTCTCAGTATGCTGATGACACTACATTATTACTAGATGGTTCTGAAAAGTCTTTAAATAATACCATAAAAGTGTTAACATTTTATGCTAAAATATCAGGTTTACATGTAAATATCGACAATACCAAAGCTGTCTGGATTGGCTCCATGAAAAACAGTGATCAAAAAATTTGTCCTGAGCTAGGTTTAAATTGGGAAAAAGAATGTCTTAAGTTATTAGGTATTACATTCACTCTAGATTTAAAAGAAATTGTAAAAATTAATTATGACTCTAAAATTGAAGAGATAAAATTTCTACTCTCTACTTGGTCAAAAAGAATCTTAACTCCAATTGGAAAAAATACAGTAATAAAATCGCTAGCACTGCCAAAGATAAATCATTTAATTATAGGACTACCTAATCGAAAAGATGATGTTATAAAAAAATCCAAAATATGTTCTACAAATTTCTATGGAACAATGGTCCAGATAAAGTTAAAAGAAATATTATTACCCAAGATTTCGAAAATGGTGGCATAAGAATGATAAATCTCAGTAATTTCATTCAGGCTTTGAAAATAACTTGGCTGAGGAAATTGTGAAAATGTAATGGTAAATTTATAAAATTAGTACAAAAGATATGTCCATTTATAGAATCTTATACAAAATTTGGAACTCTTTATGTTAAAAGAAAATTAAAAGACATCAAAAATGACTTCTGGCAAAACGTCTGGTCAAGTTATGTTGCTTTTATGGAGTCATATACTGTAAAAACTTGGCACGATTTCCTATCTGTCCCTGTATGGCACAATGTTTATTTCAAAATAGCAGGAAAAACATTCTTTGATAACACATACTACACGAAAGGTATAGGACTAATAAATGATTTCATGAATAACAATGGTAGATTTTATTCTTATGAAGAATTTCAAGACAAACATTCAATAGCAACAAATTTCCTTCAGTATAATAACATTATTTTTTCGTTTAGAAGATATCTAGACCAGATAAGATTTCCACATAAAGCCATTAATGAACATAATCCCACTCAACCATTGTTTAATAAAATTGTCAACCTTACAGCAAAGGGTTGTAGAATATTTTATGACACTCTCAAAAAGAGTACAACTATAAGTAAAGCCAAAATAAAATGGGAAATAGAAATGAATGATAATTTTATTAATTGGAATAAATCTTACAAGCTTCCCTTTAAAATAGTAAAAGAATCAAGACTACAATGGCTTCAGTTTAAGATTGACCATAGAATATTGGGAACCAATCGACTTTTATTTAAAATGGGATTACGGAATAATGACTTTTGTACTTTTTGTAAAGGTTCATCTGAAACTATCTCACATATATTCTTTGAATGCAATATTGTCCACAGCTTTTGGCAAAATTTGAAAACATGGCTTTGTAGTAAATGTCCTGAAATTGCTGTAAACTGGACAAAAATAGATTATTATTGGAGATAGAACTATACAAAAGGTAATAAACAAACTTATATTGTATGCCAAGTTCCATATATACCAAAGTAAAATGAGTTCAGTTCATCACTACCAAATATTGATATATTTAAGAAACAATTCTTTACTTTATTCAAATCTGAAAAATATAATGCCATAAAATCATTCAGTTTGAGTGAATTTAGTAAGACTTGGGCTCCATTGCATACCTTATATTTAGATTACTTGCACTGATGTACAGTCAACTCACTATTAGCTGATATATGACATACATATTATATGTATAATTATGACGTCTCTTTAGCTCTCATTTACAAAAAAAACACACACACAAAAAAAATATATCTATATGAATACCCCTAATTTATTTTTATAGGGGATATCAAATCTGTTTACCACCCACCAGATGATTTTGTCCTTTAATTATCATCCTTTTTGTTTCCCTTTGAAATACCTTTTTTATTATCTTTTCTCTTTCTACCAGTAATCTATATTTTGTATAGTCCATATGATATGTACTTTTTTATTTACTTGTTTCAGGTTTTTCTGTATCTATATAGTTAACAACACTTTAAACATTCTTGACATTTTTTTATTTTGAAGAACTTAAACATTAGTCATGTCACTTAATTTTCCAATAGCAGTTGTTAGAATACAATTTTTGATGTAACATTAATAATGCATACATTTCACTTAAACAATTGATAATTTTAGAATGAAAAATTGATCACTATCTCATTTTCAAGAACTGATGCATACTTATTTCTTTCTTCAGATTTTTCTGTAAATGTAGTCAAGAATATTTGGATCACCTTTGATATTGTTTGATTTGGAGGAATGAAACCACTGATATTGTTTTTTAATTTTACATTAGTAGTTGTGAAGATAATTTTTATTATCTAATTTAATGCATTTAATTCATTTGAACCATTGATTACTTTGTATAAATAGATGATCATCATCTCTTGGAAATCAGACTTTATTTCCTTTTTCAGATGTTTCTATATGTATAGTTAGTAATACTTTGAATTTCTTTGACATTGATTTATTCTGATCAATTAAAAGAAGTTATGCCTCTTAATTTTACACTAGTAGTTGCTTAGATACAATATTTTGATAAAGCATGTAGAATTCACTTAAGATATTTACTATTTAAACAATTGACTGAATTTAAATAAGCATTTGAACTTTGTTTTATTTTTATTTTTTAAGAACTTAAGATAAAAAAATTAATTAAAACTAACAATACTCAATACTCAAAATTTTCAAAAAATAAATATAACAATGGTAAACTGCCCATGAGTCCAATATATATTGTATATATTTTTTTTCAATCTTTTCTACTAAATATGTGTAAAATGTATGTATCATTTGGAGTAATTAAATAAAAGATAAAAAATAAATAAATAATATAGATCATTTGCATATTTACAAAAATAGTCAAGTTATTAATATGAGTGAAATACAAAAAGTCATGATGTATACATACAATGGTGTAAGGTACCTCGCAAAAAACGCCTTTTTACGAGCCTTATTTGTCAAGGATGCTGGTTTAAACAACAACAACAAGTTACGGCTTCCGGTTTCTCTTATTTCCGCACATGTACGTATTCGCATAAAATATAACAACATAAGATCTCCACATAGTGACGTACATTATATCCAAACAAATGAGAGACTACAACATGACTATCACTGCACAATGCCCAATTCTCTTCACTACATCAAATAACAATTCCTAATATGATCAAAGGACCATGGAGGTGCGGGTTTATTAAGGGCATGGTAGCACAGGACTTCAATCATTATATATGTATTATATACTTCCATAGTATGCCTAGACAATATTGTAGTCTATGATAGAACTCTTAAGTAGTGTAGTGTAGATATAGTACCTTCTAATAGACTATGGGGCACCAATAACCCCCCCACTCCCCCCGGAGGTATTTTTCTACAGTATGTTTTTCTGAAAGTGTATGGAAAGACCTACCAAATCCCAGTGTCAACCATCTGGATGTTGGGGCTTTACTCCGTTACCGCCATTTTGGGGCGTTACCATAATTGAAATTTGAAAGTTAACACAATACCGCAAAGAGATCAAAATAATTTGTGTTAAAGGCTTTGTAATTATGATTATAAGCACAGAGAATGTAAACAAGAGTGTAGAACTGTTAAACTCATCATCAAATGTGGTATAATTTACATTACCAATATTATATCACTGAAATAAGGTCACATATACTCTAAAATATTCGATTATCATCATATACTTACTGTTTCTGGATCGAGCAGAACACTATCTAATGAGTAAATGGTACTCAATTGTATTATACGTTGACAAGGTGAAAAAAAGGTCACAATAATGCAGAAAATACGTGTATATTATTAACCGCATGCGTTACCAAAATATAACTATGAACATAAGTGCATGTATAACTAAACCTTGATATTTAAGTGGCATTTAGGCTTAAATTTAAAAAAAAAACATTTCATTATAAAATTTTCATATCAATCAATCAAATCAGAGCAATCAATTGTCAATAAATAAATAATTTCATTAATCAAATAAATATTTAATTTAGTCTATCAATTTCATAGTAATTTATAGATATGTTTCTTTTTTCAATGATTATGCAATTGTAACCTGTGACCTAGAAGTGGCCATGAAATCGTACTCATTGATTTGGCAGTTTCCGGAACAAATTCACTAATGTCATAGTGAGAACGGGTGTATTTCACACACGTATGCTCCATCTTCGATACATCTAGGTAAAGTAATGAACGACAGTGGTCTCGCGGAACTTATGATAAATTCCGGAATTGTGCCAGTGGTTCTCTTGACAAAGTGACGTCTGGGAAACACTAAAACCATGCTCTATGGAAGCACAAGCCCTTATCGAAGGGTCAATTACCCCGGCCAAGATTTGAAGAAACACAACCTTTCACACAGAGTATTTCAGCTTAATATAATAACTCAGATACGAGCAGAACGTTACGCATTTGGCCTGCTTATGCTCCTGTCAGTTCAACATGACATAGACCTAAAGCTTACCTGGTCATTTCTTCTAGGTCGAGTGCCTTATATTGAATCACCAATAGAACCAACAACTAGCCATTCTACAGAAGGCGCATCCGATGTTGTTAATGGTAACGCCTAATTGGGTAACTGCAGAGTCTTATAGCAGTTCCGGACACATTCGAGCAAGTGGCTGAGGCGATTTCTTATCAGTTGCCTAAAACGTCTCGTGTAGACTTTATATCAGACACTTACAACAAACAGTCTATTAAATCAGATGAGTGCCGATGACGTTTGGCAGCTCCAACGTTCTTGCTCTCAGGTAAAAAAAAGCAATAACTCCATGAAATCGGATGGGCTTCATATCTAATGACGACAATAAGACACAGTCAATAAAGCTAATCTTTGAGCAGTCTTATAGAGATGGCGTCACAGTCACACTAACTGAGATTCAAAGCACTGAGATTACAGTCTGGAGCAAAGTTTAAATGTGTTAGACAAAACCATCGTTAAACCATTTAAAGGCCTGTGTTATCATCATTTCGAATTAAAATTTGAATGTCAAGTATGTATAGTCTGTACATATGTACATCATTTGACCAATTAACCACAATTACCAAGGAAAAGCTATCATCTGTCAATACGCAATCTCACTAATCTCAGAGACAATATAGTGTTCCAGCGCTAACTTTACTGAATGAAACTATTTTCAATATGTAGTGAATTTCGTTACCTCAACAGTTAATGATGAAACGGAGGAAAAAACAGAATCCTGCATATATCTCCAACTTTTATCAAAACTGCAAAGTCTGCAATGTATACTTATACTATTTTTCAAAGCGGATGTATATGCGTCACGTAATTGTAATTAGAAAAAGTAATGTATAGCTATAGGAGCTTTGCTCCTATAAATGTAGATTACATGACAATATTAGCCAATTTACCACGCATTTTTGTTCGGATGAACTTTACAGTGCCATTGAGACATTTGTATGTGTGTTGTTTGGTCATTAAAATACGACATCAATAAACTGAGGTATGACAAGTATCAAAGCCATGGTTGTGTTCTAAACGCTTTAAGTGGTATGGACATGAGCTTACTCACTCCCTGCAGATCACGTCTCGTATGTTCAATGTGTTACGGATAGTTATAAGGTGTATATTTGGACCCATGCAAAGAGGGCAATCTTGATCTTCTAAAAGTGGATAAAATTGGAAATTCAGTCCTGACAACATGCTGGAATACAACTGGTACGAGGATAATAGACATTCGCGATTTAAGACGGTGACGGTGACGGAGACGAACTTCGGATTAAATTAAAGGGGTCGTCTCACATTTATAATGAAAATGAATTACATTGGTGTATATGCATGTTATTTTGATATCAAGTCATATTTACAGAATTAAACCGATTTGTTTTGTTTTTTTCGGCACAAAAGACCCGTCGAATATTTAACTTCCCGTCGATGTCTCCATGTTGTTCCTCTGATTTATAACACTTGAGCTCAACACAAACACGATACTGTCGACTATATCTGTTTAATGTTCGATACTTTCCAGGGGCGTAGCTTGACCAATAATGGTACGTACGCAAAGTTTCTGAATGCTCGTGGGGGTTAATATGTACCTCGGCCCAAGTGCGGTTTAGATATTTCGCTTGAAAATCTATGCTTCTTTCAAGTTCGTAAAAACTTCCACGACCTTTTGCATCCACACACTGCAATACCTTCCGACTGAGGTTAGTTTTTTAACACTGGCAAATAATTCGCATGTACCAATAAATCTAACTGCAAATCTTACTGTATACAAAGTCACATGTCTATTAAATCCGCATAGATCTACATGTACCTTAAATAAATTACGATTTATTTCAAAAACGCATTTCAATAAATACGACTCGTATTTTCCAAAAGTAATCAATATTTTATGTGACTGTTTCAGTAGGAGCAAAGACGCATGACGAACTTATTAAGTTCTAATCAAATATCAGTGTAATTTTAGGATTCCTTTTTTGGCTGATTACATGTAGAACATGTTCAGAATCACCTTGTGTACGGACGGGTACAAATCTCGGTTTGTAGCCCTCAATTCTCTAGACGAAGTTAAGTCATGGATATAAAGTTGCTCTATTCAATGTTTGTGTCCAAGTAGGAAAGGGTATTTCAGTTCCATTGTGGCACATTAAACCAAACCGCTGAGCATCATTCAGATGTCCTATAATATAATTATATGATGCGTATATTTGGGTACGTTGCTATCATTTTTAGGGTAAATTACACTACAACTCTAAATAGTCTAGATTCGTGATCATGTGAATTATTAATTTACTTGTATTTTGTTTATTAACAAATTTTGATTTTAACAATATGACAAATACAGACGTAAGTAGTTTTGTTCATGAATGTGCATCTCTGTTTACGATTCCATTCACACAGAATCAGCTTGGAGCTTTTGGGTATATGCCAATTTAGGAGTCACTTGAAAATGCAAAGTCGCCCGATGCCAGTGACGGGAAAGAGCCACGTAAACGCCAGGTACCTGGTAGACGCAGTTGACAGCAGAAACGCCCTCTGGCAGAATTAATTCGCGACAACCAAGAATCGTATAACAGATTCATTACAAAAAAGTACCGAAATTGACGCGTATGCTTGGTTTAGTTCTAGTTCTTATGAAAATGAATACAATTGTAAAATAAACACGTTTTTTTTAGTTGACTTGCAAACACAACAATTAGTAACACTTGCCCTATACAAGAGTATGTATCAATAATTTTGAGATGACCCCCGAATTTAAACCGAGATCCGATGTCCACCACCGTCACCGTCTTAAACCGCAAATGTCTAATATTGTGCCAAAGGCTAGCGACGCAGAAGACACTGATGATAAAAACGACATTGAGCTCATTAGTATGCTCGATGCTGTCTATGAAACAGAAAAGTGATGAGGATTTGTGAAATTCGTGAACGTTTGCCATCAGAACAACAAAAATACCTTGATGACAATATGTACAGCTAATGAAATCTGACATAACATACAATATTGCACTTAAGTATATATATATATATATAAATAATCATGTAACAAATGATAACGTAAATGACACACACGTGTTTATGTGTGTCAATGGCACAATGTTTATTGCACTGTCGCTGTCATTGTAAATTTGATTGTTTCATAGATGCATATTCTTAGAATACGTTCGATGATGATTTTATAACAGTTTCATAGAAATGTTGTTACTAGTTTATGAATAATTTCAAACGTAACACAAATAAAACCATGTAACGTAAAAACACAATCAGTGATGAATTAAAAAAGTTGGAATGTTAATTTACATGTACGTATTGCCAGTAATCAAGTATAAACATTTTGTATATCGAATCAATGTTTTATGCATTTCAAAGCGTGTTAAGTACTTATCGTGATAAAGGTAACGTTATGTAACGTAAACTACTATTATCCCAGTCAAACTTTACAACATTTGTAACTAGAAATGTTTTCCAGTTATGGGTATTAATGAATTCATCATGACTACCTATGACTGTATACCTATTTGATCATAGTATGTGATCACAGTAATATAAATGATTTCCATGTAACACGTATACTTCTATATGTAACGTATTTTACGTAAAATGAAGACATAAACGAGCATTCAATGAAAGAAAAACATGAACATGTGGTAGTATTTGCCTAATATGAATAAAAACATTGTTTACGACTGCTTTTGTGTTGATTTAACATATACAACTGTCATTTCCTTGTCATTTTAGGGTAACACAGGGTAACGTAAATAACAGAGCATATATAGTGCAATCAAGTGAAAAACATGCATTTGACCGACAAGTAAAGCCGTTGCTAACTTATTATGGTCAAAGGAATTGTTCAAATTGATGAATTATTGAAAATATCTAGAATAAGACTTCTAACAAAATAAAATTATTGTCAAACGTATTTTGCGGTAACGGTAATTAGCATGATGTAGTTCACAAACGCCCCAACGCCCAGATTGTAGACACTGGAAAAATGATCAGCAGGCATTGAGCTTTCAAAAAAATGGTGTCTACAAAAATGCCTCCGGGGGGGGGGGGAGGGTTTCGCCCAGTAGCCCATAGCCTATTAGTTTGGGTATTGCTCTGTAGAGACGTTGACTATTTTAGCAAGTATTAAACAAGTGTGAAGTGGTTGATGTAAAGAACATAAGAGAGATGAAAATGAAATGACTTCGCGACTTATATACCCTTCGGAAAGTAGTCACATGACAGGATCAGCCAGTCAAATGGCTGGCTTTACAAACCAATGTTATTAGCCATTGAAGGAAATAGTCAATAATACATTACACTGCATTGTTGTGTAATGGCTCAACAACGGCTTGACTGTAAGTAATGGAGAGCCATAATAAAAACACAAAATAACAATGATAAAACACAGAACAATAAAAAGCCAGGCACTTTCAGCATGACGTAGCAATATAGACGCGATTACTGCAATACGCGTCACAAAGTAGTACGTCATGACAAATAATAATATTTAAATGTAGTAAATAACACATATTCAATGATCATATATGGCTGGCTCAGACGTGAATTTAACATAGAAATACAATAATAAAGTTTCTCATTAGATGACAATGATATTCATAAAGAAAACAACATACAAGTTGCGAAAGTAGTCTCTAAGTTCACAGAGCGCTATATTACTCAAACATGAAATGGATGTCATCACTGGGTGTAATAGTGAAGTTCATAATTCTTGGAGATTCGTTGATTATTCTTCAATTGTAGTGATTAAGGCACTTTGTTAAATATTTTAAAATTAAATATCACTGTATAATATTAAAAAAGAAAACTATGAAAAATACGAAAAAACTGTGAACATTCCTACGGAAAGATGAAAAATAAGATACCAATTAAAATATAATTAAGGATGTTTGTTTTTGGACATGTATTTGTTAATCCAATCAAATGGTGGAAAAGGTCCAATAATTTCTCACTTGAAGATTATACATGTATATCTATACCGAGACCAGAAAGTATGAACACTAAAATGAGAGGCCATGGCGGTGTTTGTTTATTCTACAAAGACAGTTTACATAAAGGAATAGATTTAGTTGAAACTGACGATTCTGGATTGATAGTGATAAAGTTGTGCAAATTGTTTTTCGGATTTGAAGACGATTTATATATTTGTTTTATACCACCTAGTAACTCTTTTTATTATTATTCACACGATATTGTTTTTTTAAATGCTAGAAAATGTTTTACTTAGATACATGTACAATGAATTAGGCAAAGTTCCGATTATTGGTGATTTAAATGCCAGATGCGGTGAGAGAGATGATACACTGTTAAGTGTCAATAATGAAAATGATGTATTCTCACGAATAGATGATGATAGTATATGTACGGAAAACATTCCTTTAAGATTTTCCCTTGATAAAAATGTCAATGCATCTGGGAATAAATTGTTAGTATTGTGTTCAAGTAGCGATTTGAAAATAGTTAATGGTCGAATTGGTGATGATGCTGGACTAGGAAGTTACACTTTTTTTATCAAATAATGGTGCCAGTCTAATTGATTATGTTCTCATGCCTTTTGACTGTTTTCATTATATAAAGAATTTTGTAGTTCACGATTTATACACTTGTTCTCATCATGTGCCAATACAAATTGATTTATCATGTAATAAGAAAGATGTAAATTTTTCAAATGATGTAAACTATGAAAAATTGATATGGTCGAAAGATAAAACTGAAAGTTTTGTTAACATAATTCATTCAGAAAATCATAACTTATCTTCTATTATTGATAATATTGTGTCAACAAATGTTCAACTT
This sequence comes from Lutraria lutraria, assembly GCA_964023205.1. NCBI lineage: Eukaryota > Metazoa > Mollusca > Bivalvia > Venerida > Mactridae > Lutraria > Lutraria lutraria. The sequence continues at coordinate 9,800,209 of OZ026841.1, forward strand.
ACCACTGGTATAGAACAATTCTCAGATATCCTTTATAAGAGTGCTTTTTCTGTTTTTGGCAAGACATGTAACATCAAGAATTATAATTTAAAAGTCCTTGGTACAACAAGGAATGTGAAACTACTAGGCGTAATTTTTGTGCAGCAAAATCAAATTATCGTAAAATTAAATCGACAATTAGTCACGATGCACTTATCAATACACGTCGGGTATATAGACAAGTAAAGCGGAAAGCTCGTGCTATTTTTAAGGCCAAACAAAAAAGTTCTTTTCACCAGCTTGCTATGTCCAATCCTCAACAATTTTGGAAAGAATTGCAAAAGCTTAAACCAAAAAAAATCACAAAAGACTAATATCACGAAGTCAGATTTCTTAAATCATTTTAAACATGTTTTATCTGATGATAATGAGTTCTCAAATAACGACATTGAAAACGAGATAAATAACAATAATATTAATGATGTTCAACATAATGATTATCTTGACAGTATGATCACTGAAACCGAAGTATTAAGGGCAATTTCGTCATTAAAACGGGATAAAAGCGGAGGTATAGATTGCCTAATATAGTTCAATTTTCTTATAGTCAAGGTCGAATATTGGACGATACCATTGTAAAGGTAATCACTGTAAATTGATTGCCGAAACCATTTTAAATCCGTAGTAAAGTGTCATTCACGTAAACCAGAGTCATGGTGTATTGGATAAGGTGGCATGTACATACATGACATTTTACAAAATGAAGCACACGTGGGTGGTTCGAACTCTGTCAATGGCACATTCTTTTTTAATTATTATATACAAATGTTTTTTATAATTCATTTATTGACTGAATATGTTTGTTTTTGTTACATGTATGTATATTACACGAGATTTCCGCTTCCGGTATAAACAAGTCGTGTGCTTTTAGTCAGTGATGACAATTGTATTTAATTTGTGTTATATACGGATAGATAGAGGATAATTTATGGACATTAAATAGATATGTGATATTTATATAAATCTTCTGTACATTTTCTGTATTTGAGCTGTTTTGAGACTTTTCTACTATCTTCTTTGTTTGAAATTATGGTTACAGACAATATGTTCGGGGACAAAGTAAAAATTTTGTGAAAGTGATATGTGCTCACCTCTCCTATCATTGACGAATCGTCACGCATGAGTTGATGCGCTACGCTTTGACCGTTATTGATTAATCCTGGAGTATTGATAAAGAATACGTAACAGTTGTTTCGTTGTATTGTCCTCTATATAACGACGACAGTTAACTATACTTGAATGTAATTATGGCAACCGATGTAACGGTCGAATTCGAACCAGTGTCACTGAACGATAACACCGAGGTGAAACTGAAAGTACCGTTCGTGACATGCGACGTCATCACGGAATTAGGTGAACGGGACATTTGTTCTATATCGCCAATGCCCACATGCATCCTCGTAATACACCTGACATTGTGGAATCTTGTATTACAATGGACAGTACTGACCGAGTATTAAATTCTATAAACAATGAGGACGGTGTGGTTCTTGATGATCCGTTCTTTACAGAGTATAGCAAACTCATGAAATGGTTTCAAGAGTTACCATCAGGAATGTTCATATCAAAGCTGATTTGTGAGTACAGATCCAGTGATAACGATCTGGAAGAAACACGTCAAATGTTGTTTGAAGCTGTAAAATCACATGACGATTGCCCTTATGATATGAAGGCGGAACTGAAGCGCCGGGTAGCTACGAGACGGGGAGACCCTCTAGTAAATAAACTTGCTAATGATATATATATCTTAATGACCATTTTTGACGGTGAAGACTATTTTGAAATGAAGGAAATGTTAAGCAATGGAAAGTCCCGTGCAGCAAGGGAAGTGCGTTCTGTAACAAAGACTCCAATTAAGAGCCATTCAGCATGTTTGAAAGACTCGGAAGTGGTCAGCACTGTAGAATTGTAATTGCTAAAAGACACTGTCTCTCAACTTCAAGCTGACATACTTAATATAAAACAAATAAACATTGCCACAGAGAAACTGCGCTCAGACCAGTTGGCCAACATACGAACAGCAGTGCAAAGTATCAAACACGATGTCCATGAATGTGGTAGAAGTGTTGTGGCAGCAACCAGGGAAAGTATCCTATTATATTAACGATCTAATAAAATCGACTGAGATCAGGGTACAAGAACTAGAATCGAAAATGCTTACTGCTGAAAAGTTATCCTCGAGTTATTATGTAGAACATCAGCATAATGTCAGTGGAAATGAAACCTGCATCAGTACAAACAATACAAATACAAATGACTTGACATGTGCTCAAAATATTAACTCAATGCCAAATCATCAAGTACAACAGGCCAGATACCGAGTCCGATATGTGTAAGTTCACCACCTATTCGACCTTTGATGAATCATCAGCCGTTTCATGGGCAATCACCTATGGCGAATCATCAGTCGATTCATATGCAACCATTAATGACGAATCACCAGCCGATTCCTATGCAACCACTTATGGCGAATCAGCGGCCAATTCCTATGCAGCCATTATCGCCAATCATAATGTGGCGACCCTCAGGAATGGTACCCTGTGGGGCTAATCAACCACAATGAACCTCACCAATCCAAATGACGTCACATCAAACTCATCCTGTCGATGTGGGTGAGAATACCAACAGATCTCAGGGTGGAGATAGATACGCATGGACACGCACGGCAATTACCAGAACAGCCAGATGTTACTTCAATCCCAGTGAGAATTTCTTCGCGTGTTGAGGATCCTTCGGATAATTAACCTGTTTACAAAAGGCCGACGGAAGCCGAGGAGGCTTTTTATTGGAGGCTTCATAAACAATGTGACTCCTGAAGATATCAGGAAAATAGTGTGTGATCAAGGCGCTCAAGTTAGGGCCATCAACATATTTCAATCAAGAATATCTGAAAATTCAGTCGTTATTCGTTTGTGTGTTGTTGATGATGATAACGCGGATGGGTTGTTACGCCGGACTATATGGCCACAAGGGGTAGTCTGTAAACCATGGATACCACGTGATAAGATACGCCGACAGAATGGTAACAGAATGGCAACAACAATAATAAGTTAGCCCCGTGCTTCTTACAAGCACAAAGAAACTATCAACAGTCAGTACTTGCTTAAGTATATGCCTGTAAAACATGTATGCTACTTGTGTAAGTGTTATGTTAATGTTCTCATGGCATTATTTCTTGTTATTATGAATATGAATGTGTTAACGTGGAACGTCGCTGGAATAATGTCCAGTTCCTCATATTGTGACGCTTTAGTGAAGTATAACATTGATGTTTGTAGCATATCTGAACATTACTTAACACCACAAAATGTGCACTTTCTAGACACTTTAATTTCAGATTATAGGTTTACCGTTACTTGTGATAAAGCCTTATTGTCGTCTCATCACAGACGTGTCGGTAAAGGAGGTGTAGCGCTATTATGGCACAAACGTTATGAGCGGTATATTGTACCTCTACAAATAGACGGTGGCCGTGTATGCGGTATTCAATTGCAAATCTCGCCAGGACAATATATGTTTTTCTTTCAACTATATAAGTAGTATTGGGCGGTACCCTGGGACCATTTGTACCCATGTTGGTCCCCAAAGTTTACAAAATTATGACAAATTGGGACAAATTGGAATCCATTTGAAATGAAATTTGGTACCCAAAATAGTATGAATTTGATTTAAGGAATTTTCTGGGACCATTGCTTTTTGAACAGTGTGTTTTAGGAAATTGTTGTGTGTGTGTGTGTATAGACTTAGACAATTGGAGAATTTTCTTTCGAAAAGACATGGTGGCCCTGAAAAGGGCCGTTGGTGGTTTTTAAACCGTTTGTGGCCCTGAAAGGGCCGTTGATAGTTTTTAAACCGTGGTTGTCTATGCTGACTGATCTGGTTGGGTACATAGTTCGCATTGGCAGTCTGGTGGGGGATAGCAGAGCTGGCATGTTAGATCCCCACAGGACCATTCCTGTTCTGGTACTGGTGGTTGTTCCGTGTACTCAACTTGAGCGGTAGTGATGATACGCCAATGCTCTTCTTCTTGTTGTGTCTGTTCCCTTTGTCTATTGACCGTTCTTTCCCTGGCATCTCGCTGCCTTTCTTTGGCTTGATCTCGAAAATGCTCTCGCATTTGAGATAGTTCTTCTCTATGATGAAACCGATTTGATTCAATGCAATTCAAAGTCTCACCAATGGTTTGAAGATCTCGTTCCCTTTTTAGCTCACCAGAGCACGAATGTGCTCAGGGTGAGCTTTTGTGATCGCCCTGCGTCCATCGTGCGTCGTTACGTGGCGTCCATGTTTACTTAAAACAACATCTCCTCCTACACCGCTATGCCGATTGCAACCAAACTTTGCTGGAATGATCCTTGGGTGGTCCCCTTTCAAAGTTGTTCAAAAAATTGAATTTCATTAAAAACTCTGGTTGCTATGGCAACAAATAGAAAAAACTTAAAAAATCTTCTTGTCCGAAACCAAGGGCCTAGAGCTGAGATATTTGGTATGTAGCATTGTCTAATGGAACTCTACAAAGTTTGTTCAAATTATTCCCCTAGGGTCAAAATTGGCTCCGCCCCGGGGGTAACTTGATTTTACATAGACTTATATAGGAAATTTAAAAAATCTTCTTGTCAAAAACTACAATGCCTAGAGCTTTGATATTTGGTGTGTAGCATAGTCTAGTGGACCTCTACCAAATTTGTTCAAATTATTGCCCTAGGGTCAAAATTGGCCCCGCCCCGGGGGTCACTTGATTTATATAGACTTATATAGGAAAATTTTAAAAATCTTCTTCTCCGAAACCACAAGGCCTAGAGCTAAGATATTTGGTATGTAGCATTATCTAGTGGACCTCTACCAAGTGTGTTCAAATTATTGCCCTAGGGTCAAAATTGGCTCTGCCCTGGGGTTTATTCTATTTTATATAGGAAAATTAAAAAAATCTTCTTCTCCGAAACCACAAGGCCTAGAGCTAAGATATTTGGTGTGTAGCATTGTCTAGTGGACCTCTACCAAGTTTGTTCACATTATTGCCCTAGGGTCAAAATTGGCCCCGCCCCGGGGTTCACTTGATTTATACCCAGCCAGCAAACCTATGTCGGCCCGACATCAAGCCGATATTGTCATTAGTGTCGGGCCTACATCGGCATCTTGGTCGTTTCGACATCGGCCTGCCTTGAATTTGCAACGCGGCTCGATGTCGGCCCGACAGGATTTCCCCGACATGTATCCGATGTTCTGCCGATGTGAAACCGGTATTCCAGGAATCGCTTTCATGACCCCTAAAATACTGGTATAGACCTACTGCGAACAGAAGCTAGTAAGATAAACATTGTTTAAACTCATACTTGTTCATACATGGATCATAGTCTGCTGTCATGTGAGGAAACAATCAAACTAGCCTGAGTGAGAGAGTTTGGTTACAAAGATACTACAAGTTATTTCATATATTTGTTATATATATATTTTTAACAGGTCATCACCTTTCATTAAGATAACAAAATAAATAGAGTATTTTCTATATTTATTTAATCAACATCATGGTGATCATGTACATTAATTAAGGGACTGGGCTCCAGATTAGTATTTCAAATCCAGACACTCCTTCCATGTAATAGAATTTTTTTCAAAGTAAAATTTAAGGTTTAATACTAAGGATAGATTAATATTGCTCTCTTTCTTTAAAAAAAAACAACAAGTGCTTAATTGTTTAATTATGGGGCAAAAAATAATAGTAGAAAAATGATATACATGAGTCTTAATGAAGCTGTTTTTTGCTTTCTCTTGAAAGTTCATAGGGTATGAACTGGAATAGAGTCCCTGACCCTTTATGATAAAAACTATATTCAAATTCTAGCTATGTTTCTACTATTTGATGTATTTCATGTTATGACAATTAAGCTAAAATGAAAGCCAATTACATGAAGAATGAAAAATACAATAAGAAATCAATACATAACTTTGATTTTCATTACTCTACAAATCCTATGTTTAAAATATGAATGTGGTCAGTGATAGTGTACTATTTGGCACTTCTAAAGTTAATTATTCACACAATTAATCATACTCATACATAAACAAATACAAAATTACTAATCCTATCAAATTAAATCAAAGGCCTGAAGGCCTGAAATGAGATGAATTTTGTGATGCAGAGATATCACTGAGTCGATACAAAGTTAAAACTGTATCAATAATTCTGAACGAAACAAGGACCTATAGTACTGTTTATTTAATCAAATATTAAAGTTCAAGGATCATATTGCCAGTTTAACCCTTTACTTCACAGCCCCCTAGTCAATATACATACTGTAACTTGGTACACTGTCTTCATACAGGTTGTTGGGAAATGGTACTGTTTTGACACATATGTCTACTTCATCACTGGTTTATTATACTAAATATTAATCCCATCAAATTATAGTAAATATAAAAGTTGTTCATACTTTAGTAACCTTTTTTATGGTGTAATTTTTGTAACTGTTGGATAAATATTAAAAGAAATCAAGGGTAACAAAAATTGCAAAAAAATCTGTAAGCTTATTTTTGCCTTTTCTGATTTTTTTTCTATTGACACCTGGTCATTTTATCACTTCATTGTAATGCTAAACTAGAACTGTCACAGGGGTGACTAATACCCCCACTGCCGCTTTGACACTAAGAATGTGATAGTACACTATACGGCTAAGTTCAAGGGGACATAACTCTGCAATGAGTGGATCACTGGGTATGAAAATTATGTCTTGAACATCTACATTTAATATTGATAATATACTTCAAGTTTCAATTCAATCTCTTGAAAAATGTGGAAGTAGTTTGCTCCAGAAAGTAAGAGTGTCATTGTACACTATATGGCTAAGTTCAAGGGCACATAACTCTGTAATGAGTGAATCGCTGGGAATGAATATTGTGCTTTGCACGAGTACACTTCGTGGTGATAAAATATTTCAAGTTTCAATTCCATCCCTTGAAAAATGTGGAAGTAGTTTGCTCCACAAAGTAATAGTGCAATTTTACAGTATATGGTTATGTTCAAGGGCACATAACTCTGGAATGAGTGAATCGCTGGGCATGAAAATTGTGTCTTGCACGAGTACACTTCATGGTGATAAAATATTTCAAGTTTCAATTCCATCCCTTGAAAAATGTGGAGGTAGTTCGCTCCACAAACTAGGAGTGCCATTCTACACTATATGGCTAAGTTCAAGGGGACATAACTCTGGAATGAGTGAATCGCTGGGAATGAAAATTGTGTCTTGCACTTCTACACTTCATGGTGATAAAATATTTCAAGTTTCATAGCAACTGCTTAAAGAATGTGAAAGTAGTTCGCTCCACAAACTTTTGATATTTTAAGCTGACGGACCGACCGACCGACAGAGTGACACACTTCGTTTGTCGGGGTATAATAATGGTTTATGAATTAAGCCAAATTGATTGTATTTAATTTATCTTACTTGCTATGCAAAAATATCTGATGTTAGGCAAATATTGAGGCAATATAATGTGTACAAACTGACACAAAGTCCGTGTTTTTCCTCATCCTTTTTTCCATTTTCTATTTACTATGAGACATACAATAAAAAATCTTAAAGCAAGAATTGTTATTGCAACTCCTTGGGCTGTAAAAATCAATACTCTACACTCAAGATTAAATAAATGTGCAAAGGTGAAACTTGGCTCGGTGCCAGTGATTGACGGTGCACGTTCAGGAATTTATGTCCATCAATCAAGGTCATCGTGACCCAGACGGAGTGTCTGATAAATGTGGCAAGTTCAAAGGACGTTTTAAAAACAATCAGAGGTTGTGAAAGTGTACCAAAGTACAAAAAACTTTGACCTAGTTGATCATAATTTGGCATGTTAAATGTGGTAGACTATGTTTTTCAATTGCAAGACCACCCACGTAGATTAAATATATGTTCAAATAATTAGCACGTGCTAGATGAAAAAATATTGGAAGGGGGTCATAAAACACCAAGGTGACGCATTATTTTGATAATTATATACTGGAAGTGTTCTGCTGACTTAATTCCATTGATGTCTGCGTCAATTAACACCGAATTCGTTATATATGTTTTTAATTGTTTTTCACACGCATTCACGGTAAGTCTATGTGATTTGAATATTATTTTACATCAAGATGAGTAAAGCGGTCGTATGCATCAAATTTGTTTATGGATAAAGGATAATATTTACGTATGTTTCGACAAATCTCCTATCATAATTGATGTCAAAATGAACCGTGTGCTTGCAGACTTCTGTGTTCATGATACGTCGAGTGATCGGCGCATGACTCGTTTTGTGTTTACATGGTATTCGCAACATTTACAGAATAATAGACGAAATATTTTTGTTCATGGAATATTGGAAATTATAATTTTTGGAATAAAAAATCGGCGATATTTCGAAGGGAAAGGTACCTGTTTAGGTTGAACAACGAATTGATTTGATTGGTAGAGTCATATATTGTTCTTCAATAAATAAGTCCCACCCACGAGAAGATTAAATCCAATATGGAAATTTGTCACACGTGTCAGCTGTAAAAACAATGCGGCACCATAAAACTCCAGGTGACATTAAAATTTGATAATAATTAGGGACCCATACTGTTAGCCAACTTAATCCCATTGATGACCGCATCAATTAGCACATATTTTTGTTAATTGAATGAACTTGTCATATATTTCATTGTCATTGTTCGTTGAAATATGTGCATTGATTATCAATTTCCTTGCTTTTACTTTCAGCAGCTGAAAAACACACTTTTTATTAAACCTCGTGTCAAAATGATACCAGGTACTTTTGACTTGACCTATAGTAGATTATACTAAGCTAAAAATAGAAAATCAATAATTGCGCAGTACTTAACGCTCTGTTAGCGAGTTAGTATGTAAAACAACAATGACCAACGAAGTGTCCGATAGAGTGCGTATCCTAAACGCTAAAAAATAGAAAATCGATATAGTAACAGCTTCTATGGTATTTGCTTGGTGACTGTGTGTGGATGAGTGTTTGAAATGCGTGCAGTATCGCTCTGTTAGCATAGCGAGTAACGAAAAAGACCGAAAAAATGTAGTACTAAGCGCTACCTAAGATTACTATTGAGAGCAGTGCAGTGTTGAAATTCAGTCTGCGTGATCGCTATATGAGAAGAATTTACAAGTAAATTCATCTCATAAAAAATACACTATATATATCTTCCAAAAGTCTTAACCAAAAACTTAAAAACACTATAAAAGTTCATTTTGGTCATTCATGTAATAGTTTATAGTAGATTAATATTATTTTTCTCTTCTTTTTCCACTATCCCTTGTCACTGTTGGTACACAGGCATTCTCTCAACACCACCTTAACATCAGCTTCCTCAACACTTTGAGTTGTCCTTTGTACAGCTTCAGCTACAAAATAATTAATCAATAAATTGATAACACAGTATTTAAAAACATACAATAAGCACAATTCATTCCCTTTAACTAATGCAATTAGCCAAATAATGTCCTATTTCATGTACATAATTAGGTCCAAATTAAATCATACTGCTGTAATAGGAGGAAAATAATGTACCCAATGCGAGGGCCCAAACCCGCGACTTTCTGCTTGCAAGTCAGATGCTCTATACCGACTGAGCTAATCCGGCTGGTGAATATCCCAACCAATTCATTAATACAATGTATCACACCGCCACATTCCTCCTTCCCTTTTATTCAAAATTATTAATATAAATTAATTTAAATTGCGACAAACACAGGTTCTTTTGACTAAACCAGCCTTTGCTCTAGGATTTTGAGGCTAGTCTCATACTAACGGCATCAAATGTAATAGGAAGAGGAAAATAATGTACCCGATGCATGGCTCAAACCCGCGACCTCTTGCTCTACCAACTAAGCTGATCGGGCTGGTGAATATCCCAGCCAATTTACAAAATACAATATATCACACCGCAACTAAGAGTAATCAAGCTTAAAATTGAATTTATGTCTTGAATATCTAATTGTTGTATACAAGATATATATATATGTGTGAAAATAATTACATTTGTAACTTACAATGAATGCTACTAGTATATTGCCAACTTGCAACATAGCCATTGTATATTCCGACACACTCTCTGGGGACTAATTACTAAATACATGTGTATGCCATGCTGTGTCTTTGCTATCCTTCCCTGATAGTTGACCTGTAAAATATAAAATCAAATTCAAAAACAACATATTCATTGTATTTCAAACATGTACCTTATAACAATCTATGATATCTAGTCATACTAAAAAATTAACTACATTAACAGAACAATGACATGATTTATACTTGTATACTCCTATCAGAGTCTATCTATTATTCTATAGGTAGATCTTATTTCCATCAATATATTTCAAAATATCATTTATAATTAGAACTTTTCATAATAATTATTTATGCATTCATTATTTATGCAGAATAAATTAATATGAGCAGTTGAAAGTTTGATGTCTAATTATATAAATTTACCATACAAGCCCCACATACCTGTCATTTTATAAAAGTTGTAATTCCTTGAATCCTCTAACTAGTCTAAGTGCTTAATTTTCTCCAATCAATCATGTTTAATATATTATTTAGCAACTTAGTGCACTTTCTGTACTTCAAAAACCAGTTCTGCTTCATCTTTTTTTATACTGTAGTTGTGAAAATCTGCTGGTCTGGAGCTAAAGTAGGAGACAAATGGAAATAAGAGTAATTTTACACAAAGATTTACAAATAATTTTAAATTTAATTATTAGACTTCATGTTTACATACTGGTCATTGGTCTATGATGTAAATTTAATAAACCATTAATATTATGTTAAAACAATGAAATCAAAAGAATAACATAAAATTCCTTGAATGTAGATATTCTGCATAAACATAAAATTAGTAACATGAGCAATTTTCTTTTGTTATAGACAGTCGCGAAAACATATGACAATAAAGCAACAAGCTAAAATAAGCTCCCAAGATAATTACTTTACTGTCATTATCCACCCGATGTTGATGTATGCCTTCTAAAGTAATTTTCCAAACTCACTGACATGTTTCTTGCAACTAAAACTTGTTCTTTTCATGAAATCTATCCGACCTGCTGCTGACACTAGTTCAAGAAATTCAAATATGGCGGTCAGCACTATGACTAATGCAGGCGGTTGACCTAGATACTTAAATCGTGTTACAAGTTATCTAAGATAAGCCAAGATAATAATCATATTTCAAAATGTAAATGAATACTTACATCATAATGCAAAATTAATGTTTTGCTTCTTCACTTCTTTCATTTGCCTCATTGATTATGTAAAAACAGTTAATAACTCATTGATGACAAAATACATTCGTCTACATCGGCCCTACATCAATCCGGCATCCACTTGATATTGAGATTTGAACGAATGTAAATAGTCAGATTCATCGTGTTTTTCATTTATATTTTACATATTCATGTCTACAGAATAGGTTCGAACTTGAATAAGTTAACCCCAAGTGTAATACACACTTTTTAAAAACTCCACCTACGTCGGCAATGTTGGATTGACGTTGGCAAATGTAGCCGATATTCCGCTCTTTAGCCGACGTCGGACCGACATAGTGATGCTGGCTGGGTATAGACTTATATAGAAAAAAATAAAAAATCTTCTCCGAAACTGCAAGGCCTAGAGCTTAGATATTTTGTATGTGGCATTGTCTAGTGGACCTCTACCAAGTTTGTTCAAATTATGGCCCCGGGGTCAAAATTAGCCCTGCCCTGGGGTTTATTCTATTTTATATAGGAAAATTTTAAAAAATCTTCTTCTCCGAAACCACAAGGCCTAGAGCTAAGATATTTGGTATGTAGCATTGTCTAGTGGACCTCTACCAAGTTTGTTCAAATTATTGCCCTAGGGTCAAAATTGGCCCCGCCCCGGGGGTCACTTGATTTATATAGACTTATATAGGAACATTTTAAAAATCTTCTTCTCCGAAACCACAAGGCCTAGAGCTAAGATATTTGGTATGTAGCATTATCTAGTGGACCTCTACCAAGTTTGTTCAAATAATTGCCCTAGGGTCAAAATTGGCCCTGCCCTGGGGTTTATTCTATTTTATATAGGAAAAATTAAAAAACCTTCTCCGAAACCACAAGGCCTAGAGCTAAGATATTTGGTATGTAGCATTGTCTAGTGGACCTCTACCAAGTTTGTTCAAATTATTGCCCTAGGGTCAAAATTGGCCCCGCCCCGGGGGTCACTTGATTTATATAGACTTATATAGGAAAAATTAAAAAATCTTCTCCGAAACTGCAAGGCCTAGAGCTTAGATATTTTGTATGTGGCATTGTCTAGTGGACCTCTACCAAGTTTGTTCAAATTATGGCCCCGGGGTCAAAATTAGCCCTGCCCTGGGGTTTATTCTATTTTATATAGGACAATTTTAAAAAAAACTTCTTTTCCGAAACCACAAGGCCTAGAGCTAAGATATTGGTATCTAGCTTTGTCTAATAGACCTCTTTTAAATATGTTCATATAATGGCCATGGAATAAAAAACGGCCCAGTTGGGTCACTTGATCTTACTTGGACTCGTATAGAAAACTTCAACAATGTTCATCTCCAAATGACCTTTTCTCCTGGTGAGCATTTATAGGGCCATCATGGCCCTCTTGTTCTAACAATGCTAGCAGCTAAGCGACTGATTGACCCTATTCTGTTTTTCTGTAAGTTGTTTTGCTGTTTTGAGTTCATTTAATAAAGCCTCCATCTTGAGCGTTTGAGTTCTCAGAATGAAATGAGGCATTGTGTTGTAAGACGGAGCATTGTACTGGTGAAGCACCGCCCACTCTCGTGGTTGGATGACGTCATATCGCTGGATGACGTCACGCGACGATGTACCGCACAGACATGTGCGGAGCTTGATTGGTAATTTTATGACATAATAAAAAAAAAGACAACAGACGCATAGTTTCAGTTTTCTAACTTTTATTTTTTGAAACAGTAACAAGAAACAGTAACAAGGAACTACATGAAACTACATGAAACATTTTACATTTAATGATCACCATAAAGAGTCGTGTTTCTATGTATGATACTATGATACAAACGCCTGTGACCTTCTGGTCTAGAGTTATGTTGAGCAAAACACTTTTGGCCACATTTGTTCACATATTGAGCATGCATGTAATAAGTACCATAATGTTGTTGAAACCAATGCGTCACATAAGTGTCATTTTTTCCATACATGTCCGGTTTGAATCGGGTTAACAGTATCTGGTTCAAGTCACATTCACGTGAGATAAAATCCAAAGCGAATAGACAATACACACCTCACACCGGTAACATATCGCCTTGTATTCTCATGGCATTCCACAGATAAGTTTTGCTGGCATGTTTTTTCACAAATGATAGAATCTCTTCGAAAGGAGGTAATCCATAGGAATCAAAGTACACTGCTTTATTGTCTTTTAAATAAAGAGCCACACAGTGTTCTCCAGGTTGATTCCCGTTATGGGTATTCACAATATAGGCTTTCACGTCATGCGGTTTCTCTAAAGGTATTTGATCTTTGGCACAAACACGTGCACGTAGTGGTTTTAATAACGGTGAATGATCTAATAGGTATTGTAGTTCATTCGTCTCCATAATGCCACTTTCTGTTGACACGTTCAGCCCAAACACTGATCCACTGATCTATGGACTGATTCTGAGTGAGTTCTTCTTTAAACTGAATCCATAATCGACACGCGTCTCCTTTTTCACTATCGGTCAAGGTCACTAATTCAGGATACCACTTTTCCATGACCTTGAACACGTCCAAACGTTGAATAGCTTTTTGAATGTAAAGTTCTGTCCACTCTTCCGTATTCGTGTATAAGCAGAGTACATGTTGTACTTGACTAGGATGATTCACTCGACAACCATAACAGTCTTTATGTACTTGATCATAAATTAAAGATTGGAGTGCTTCTGTGACGTGATGATTCAAGCACTCTTGTAAAAAGTCCGTCCTTGAACTTGTACAACAAGGATACGCCAATAAATTCATTTCGTAATCTTGTCCTTCAACCAGGATCGCACTTGACTTGGCGTAATGGATTTCAGTTGAGTTCGAGCTGCTGTAGTAAGACGTTCCATCCCACCAAAACAGGCCGGATGGTGGGGATCATAATAAATCTGATGTAACAGACTGTCTACCTTTTTGTTCATGTTGTCTAGTAGGCTTCCCACTTAGGTTCTGCTTTAATCCGTTTGGCAGGTTTACTTATAGGTGAAGGAGGCTCAACAAAAATGTTGTGCTTTTTCCGATTCAGACAACGATTCATTTAGCAATACTTCTCCCATTTCTTTCTGTAAATCGGATGTTTGACTGACTTGCGGGGTAGGGGGTAAACGTGGTCGTTCTTTTGATTTCCATCGATTCATCTCTTCCAGCATTTTGAACGGGACGATAGCCATTTTCTTCATATTTTTTTCACCAGTTGGGCAACACCTCTACTGAGTGCTCCTGCAGCAACAGCTTTTGCAATGATTGGAGCAAGAGCCAGTAATGGAAATAATCCTCCTTTTTGATTCAACACACGTTTCTTTTTCTGAATGGATACTCTTTTATCTGCTAAAGTGCGGAGATGTTGACGCTTGGACTTCAACCTTTGCTTTTGAGAGGGGGATAAGGCAACATTGCCTTTTAAAACATTTTGGCAGCATTCTGCCACACATTGAATCGTTTCTTTAGATGCTCCATGTATCATCTTTCTTCTTAACCCATCTGGGGCTTGAGTTAAACCCAAAACCAGATGTCCGTATTTATGCAGGAGTGGTCGCTTTGGTGCCATCATGTCAAATAATGCCTGTTCTTTACTTCTTCACTGCTTTTATAGTAAAGCATCTAAGGCTTGTCTTGAAGCTGGACTCATAGACCCCTTTCTCATCAGGTGAATACGATGTCTCAAAAGGGGTTTCAAGACAGCCTGTCTTGATAAGGTAGATAAGGATAGGGGTGAAAAACGGCACAATGGAGTGTCTGGTGAACTTCTAGAACTGTTAGATGATCTGCTGGATGAACTGTTAGATGATCTACTGGATGAACTGTTAGATGAATTAAAGCTACTTGGCCCACTGCTTGAAGAGCTAAAGCTACTTGGCCCACTTCTAGATGAATTTTGAGATGAGCTAAAGCTACTTGGCCCACTGCTTGAAGAGCTAAAACTGCTTGGTCCACTTCTAGATTAACTTTTTGAACTTCTAGATGAACTTCTAGGTGAGCTAAAAGAGCTTGGAGAACTTCTTGAAGAACTTCTAGATGAACTTCTAGGTGAGCTAAACAGCTTGGTCCACTTCTAGATGATTTTCTAGATGAACTTCTAGGTGAGCTCAATCTGCTTGGAGAACTCAAACTCAAACTACTCACAGGACTGATAGGAGACCATTGTAACTTACTGATTGGAGTTACAGCTATAGAGGGTGTTGAAGTGGTTTGCTTTCGACGACGGAGAGTAATAAAACGTTCATTGATCTTGGCAGGCGATTTTCTGACTGGAGATTTTCTAGCTGGTGCTTTTCTAGCTTTTTTAGCTGGCGCTTTTTTAGCTGGAGATTTTCTTGAACCAAATTTACGAATAGTCTTTTGACCATTCCATCGGAGTAAACTTCGAATCATTACTCCACCAAGAAATCCACCTCCTCCTGGTTTCAATATGAGTTGACGTTTAGTATCCATGTCCACTTGATCATCTCCCAGCTGCTCTAATTCATGCCAATGTTTTTGCGTAAAGTTTTGTGTTTGTTTAGGTAGCACAATTTTCTTTTTTAAAATCACCTTTGCTGCTAAGGTGAACCACTTGAGCATTTCTTTTAATCCAGACCGTAGCATTTGCTCCCGTACAGTAGGATCTCGTTCCTGACCCAGATGTTCTAGCGATTGAGCTATGGCTGTGGCTGACATGATGACTGAATGATCTAATATGTACGAATAAACGAATACACTCTCGTTTATATATACACGACTGGCCCACGTTCTTCTCCAGTGATCCAGTGATGAAAAATATCAGTTCTTAACCGATAACTGTCTTGTGTTTGAGGGTGAAAGTCAATCACTAAATAACCATGAGGTGTAGAGATAGCATCTTGATAAGCGGGTAACAAGTGTGGCAATTGAATTTGATTCGCCAATACTTTGATTTGACCTTTATCTCTTGTGTTTTGAAATAAGATCATGTAATGTGCATTTAAACTCAGGGTACGACTGGCTTTCGATTGTTGAAACGTGTTTTGTGTAATGTATATTAC
This sequence comes from Lutraria lutraria, assembly GCA_964023205.1. Taxonomy (NCBI): domain Eukaryota; kingdom Metazoa; phylum Mollusca; class Bivalvia; order Venerida; family Mactridae; genus Lutraria; species Lutraria lutraria. Next base: position 9,816,500 of record OZ026841.1, read on the forward strand.
ACTAGCATTACGATGGTGACATTTTCGTGTAAACCATAATTTGATTTTCTCTTCATCTTTATCACCAAGCATGTCATCAAATACAATTAAATTAGGAATGGATGTCTCCTCTACCATCTCTTCATCCTCGTCAGGTATCCCCTGTATGAACCGAATACTAGGTTCTTGTTCTTGTAACTGTGCATAGGCTACTTGCCATTCTTTGTAACACCATACAATACGCTCAGGTACTACTTGAACAAATCTGATTTGTATTCCAACACCTTTTTTACAAATTGTGTTTTACCAGAGCCACTAGGGCCTGAGATAAACATATTGCAAGGATGATTAAAAAGTAAACTGGACTCCATGACGTGAAAATCACAACTAACACTATTGAAAGAAAAACATTTTTACTTATTGAACAAGAATTTGACTTTTGTTATGTAATACATGTGTGATGACAACATGAATAACCAGATAAAACATGTATGATGACAACATGAATAACAAGTTTATGTATGACTACAAGAATGATCACAACAAGAACAACAAAAGTCATGTAATGGTAACAACAGTTTTTCAGAAAATTCAAACACACATTCTGAATGTCCAAATTGACTCAGAAATGTTAACACAGAGTCATTGTTCACCACCTGTTTGAACCAATCCGTTTCACTAAAGTCCATGGGTACTGATTGTTTATAAAATGAATTCATTACATGAAGTCCATGTTTCATTTCTTCAAACATGTCTGGTGTACTCAACTGTTGTCGAATCCATTCCAGAGAATGATGACCTTCAGGTATCTTCATACGATAAGCAAATACCAATGCTTTTCTTAACAGGGTATGGTTCATAATATCAAACTGTTCCATTCTTGAATCGTGTGAATCACTATCGTTACATACATAAGTATTCCAATCGTCTCGATGGATAGCTTTCAAGTCTAAGTGTGCACTGATCATAGCATCACGAATCATCTGTCTAAATAGTTCAAACGTGTGAGGGTTCAGAATCCACGCGCGAATGTCCTTGACCTTGACAAGGTCATCTTGTAAAATACTGTATAAGGTATCCGTATACAGCTTAAAATCCAAAATGTAATATAAACTTATATATCGCCTAGATGGTTTGCCCATAATTGAATATTTCCTGAACAAATCACTATTCTAGGTCTATCCGCATGAATGGATTCAATCTCGTCTTTGACTTCTCTTAAGCGATGCCTTAACTTATAGAACACGGCACGATACTCTAGAATATAAATAACATGAGTGAACGGTACCTGTCTCTTAAATACCATGATACCACGTACTTTAAGCTGTGAATACGGACGCCATCCGGGTTGAGATCTCCCATTGTCCTCTTCAGCCATACTGAACCATATCACATTGGGGGTAGAACGAAACTTGTTAACTAAGGCAGATACGTCGCTCAAATTGGCATCGTGGATTAAAAAATCCCATGTCGTAGATAACATGCGATCTATACTTTGTTGTACCACATTCAGTTTTCGTAGAATAGGTCATGTTTGGTTGGATGACAAGTCCTGGCGTTCACCTACATCCTCCAACAGTCTCTCTATCCGTCGATGACTCGTATGTTGTAAACTATGTATAGCATTATGAGTAGCCCATGTGTGCACTCCGTCTTCCATGTTTTAGCGTTAGCCCACATGACATAACGATAAATTTTAAGTCTCAGCTCTATCGGTAGTAAGGGTATCCAATCCATGTCTTTATGAATAATGAACACACTTTGCTTGATTTCACTAAAAGTATCCTAAAAGGTCAAGGTCAGCCATGTAGATAACCATAAGGCACAGTCATATGATTCTCGACCACAATACGTTTGGTATACACCGAACGAAATGTTTTGACTTGTTTCTCACTGGTCACGTTTCTGTCCTTATGACGTTTAATCCGAGAAGCATATTCAACTACGGTCGAATAATTGTGTCTGTCTTTCACACAATCCACCATCGTATTGAAATTCACTTGTTGAGTGGCATTGTAGTCTAACGTAATGCCTTCACTTTGCATTTTTGATGGAGTTCACCGTTTTCAATGTATTCATAGCCATAGTTCTTTGGACCTAAGGCGACATATCTCACAATACGACCCTTTGGTACCTCATCTGTCCATTTTCCCAATCGACTGGAGATAATAGGAACATTATAGCCATTAGGGTCATGAATGTACATACAACTGTCTGTGTCAAAATACAGTACTCTCTTTCCTAGAGGTTCAAGCACTTTGTACAGTTCTAATCGAGCATAAGCCGTCACAAATGAAGCCACTACAGAATTGGATGATGAATGAGGGTCTGCTTTGTCCGATTCATCAGTGTAATTCATTAACATGAATTCATCATGATCAAAACACTCTGCATATTTCACAGACTTTTTAGGATCGTTCAGTATTCCGTAGAACTGGTCCAATCGATGAACATACTCTGTTTTAGGCAAGAGGTTGGTTTGAGCATTTTTACCCCAGAGACAATTCAACATGGTTTTAGCAAAAGCTCGTTTTCCTGGATTTTTCTCCACCTGTTCCAAACGAATTCCTTCTGTTTCAAAATAATCCTGTTTAAATTTGTCTTGAGCCTCTTCTGTATCCACCCCTGGAGGATATCCACTAGCCTCTTGTTTCAATTTCAAGTATTTGTCAATGTATTGCCGATAGACGTCCGTACTCCATTCATCCCAGTGCCATACATGATACACTTTTGATACTTGATAGCCTAAAGCAATAGCTTTAGCCAATTCAACATGAGTCCATGTGCCATACAAGAATCGTTCATACGGGGAATGTGTACAATAATCCATCTCCTTCTCAGCACAGGTACGGCATAACGTAAACACCATTTTACTATTACAGTGTATGGGTAAGACAGGCATCCATAAATCTTGCGGTGGTAGAACACGGCATTTAATCAGTCCTTTGTATTTCTCAATATGCTGTTGATCAATTTGTTCTTGACTCATGATCACTGGATTGCCTATCGGATAAGCCCTGTACTTGTTCACATACGGATAGAGAGAACAAATATCCACATATTTGATTTCTTGGTTGTTGTCTACTTCATGATACAGTCGGACGGCGTTCGTACGACCCCCGAACAAAGCTTCCCTGGGTTGAATCGGGTCTTGACCATGATAGAATCGTTTCACTCTGACCTTATAGGCATGATCCTTTTGACAACGCTGATCAAATTCACATTCCCACATGACCACAACAGGATACCCCTGTTCTTTCAAAGTCTCCAGTCGCTTATACGTATCGTGATAGGCCTGGTGCATGCTTCTCAAAGTATATGGATTGATGGTGTCCCGGTTAGGAAAACAGGTGGGGCACCCATGGTACCAACATCCCGTGAATTCATACACTGTGTTGGTCTCTTGACAATAGCCATCCACGTAATAAGGTCCAATTTTGACTTCGCCTTTATTATTCAAGGCATGCCGGATATGAATCTCTTCTGTGACAGCCATCATTTGTAGCCAACGTATGCCTTTCATGGAATACCGGGTTTTATTGGGATACCCGGCATCAGAAATCACGGCTAAACTATGAGGTGGCATGGAATTTTTGCGCCAGGCTTTGTTACACACTTGGGCTAATGTGGTAGCTTCAGTAAATGGATCTATTTGATCACTGTCCAATAATTGTTGACGAAATTCTCCACATCCGCGCCTTAAAATGTCCACATCCGATTGACAGTATTTCTCCATTTCCTTTTGAAAATCAAATACGTCACCTTTTCTTTCATTGTACCAGGTTAAAAACTCTTCACGTCGCTCTGGTTTCATACTATCCGGTTTGTAAAAGTGTAGCGGCAAATAAGGTCCCACATAATTTTGATACGCCAGGGTGTTTGCATAGAATGGAAACCATCCTTTGGCTAACTCAGTCAGTCCAAATGTGTTGGGAAAATCGGAGAGAGGCATACTCAGGAAACTGAGGGAGTCAATCATGCATATTCCATGCACTCTCAATTGAATGATTTTACTGCCATTCATAATTAACTGGGGCTTCGCCGTCCCCTGAGTGACCACATATCTAAGAATAAACTGAGCGTCATAGCCTTGAGCATTGTGGGCTATCACTGTCGATCCTCGATGGGTAGGGAGGAATAGCCAAGTGCAGAAATGTTGTAAAGTATTTTCACCACGGAATGTCATTTGTCTGGCTTCATTCACCTCTTCACAATACTCACATGGAGCTTTCACTGACTTACATATACAGTCACCACAAGCACGTTGAGCCACACAAAAATTAGGTATATGTTCTCCAGAATCAAAACGACATTCAAAATTAAAAAAAGATGAATGGTACATCTGGTTGTGTCCCTTTTCTATCGGGTGGTACATACGTTGGAATGTAACAGTCATGATCTGGTCCCACTATGGCTTTACAACACCTGCATTTCTTTGTCCCTGGGCAAACGTGATTCCGTTCCGTTCCAATCACCTTTTGCCCACATTTCTTACAATTCCAAACGGATTCACAAATGGTTTTACGTTGTTTTCCCGTTTTTGTTTTATGATTGTCAAAACATGCCTGACTCTGGAATAGGCGATGACAATCCGGACATCTTATAGATTGTCCTGCTGGGCACAGGGTGTGAGGATAACACTGACATATATGGCTACACTGGTGTCCTTCACGGTGATCATAACTGATATCACACCATTCACAATAATAACTCCGTCCGAGAAATCCGGTGATGGATACGATACAGTCATAATGATTATCATGGTGAAAGATATGTATCACACGACTTTTTTCAGTCATAGCAGGTGGTTTGAATAACAATTCACTTCCATAATGTTGTGGATGGATTTTAATCACATAGCCTGGATAGAGATAGTCCTGTAATTTTTGGTATTCTTCTTTACCACACGACTGATCCGATGAAATACCCACTTGCTTTAATAATGCTTCAGCTTCGTATTTTTGAAGATTTTTCTTAGAGTGACGTATAAGACCCCATCGTTTTTTCCATTCCGGGGTTTGATTTTCATGTACTTTACACCGTCCTACCACAATCGATCTAGCTAAACACATAAAGTCCTTACTATTGTCAATACACACAACACTTGTCTTTGACTTCCGCATAGTGAATAAGTTTGATGCCTTGAATGTTTTCTTTCCGGATCCCTGTGGCATAGCAATATGCGTAATTTCCAACTGTGCCGCCCCATCATGAAATTGACGGTTACTTTGTGCCACACGTTCAATTTCATCCAACACCGTATCTCCACTAATAAGAGATGCCCTATTAAACGGAACATGTATTCCAAAGTCCAAATCAGGATGTAGAATAGATACTCGAACTCGATCATTCGATCTCACTTCACATCTCTTGTAGAGCTGATCCATCATATCATTAAACAACCGGTTTGTAAAATCAAACGACTGATTATACGGCTGAAATGTCACATCATATACTCTAGATTGAGTTTTGAATTTCCTTGACTTTCTTTCCATGCGTGACTGTATTTCATAATAGTCGCGCACAGGCTCAAACTGGCTTCGCTTAGTTGGAGGTTCATCCTCACCACTAGTACTGTCGGTATCTGACATGATTATGATCTTAGCAGTTCTCCGCCGTTTTTATAGTTGTGTAAAGTTCAAGGTCACAACGTTCCTCAGACACTCTATAAAAGACGTGCGCTCCGTCAGTTTTTTATCATTTCAACATGAGCGATCCTAAAATGAACCAAACTGAAGAGAACCGAGATGATACTTTGATGTATTCATTAAAGAAAAAAATTAAAGAGCTCAACAGCTTAGCGGATCAGCTCTGTGCACAGAAAAATGTAACATGGGGTCATATAAAGTGTTATCGTTGTGGAAAGAAAGGACATTATTCTACCAGCTGTACGGAAACCGTCGACAAAAATGAATGTTTTTATTGTCATGAACAAGGACATTTCATCGCAGACTGTCCTAAGAAACAAGTTGAACAGGTCGACCTACAGGACGCAGAACAGAGTAAGAAAAAACGAAAATACAAAAAGAATCCAACAAAAACTGTGAGTGACTTTGTGTAATAGTGTTCGGACAATGCGTTGGACAATTTGTGTTCCGGGACAATGTGTATATAGAGAAAAACAAATTAGTTGTATTTTGTTGTACTTGATTGTTTGTACTAAGTTGTACTTTGAACTTTGTTACTTGTACTTAATTTGTTTCAAAATAAATGATATACAATCTAATATGCTTTTGTCTTTGCTTGAGAAACGAAACGAATCTAACACATATGGTGGCCCTAATAAGGGCCGTTGAGTATTTTATTGCATTTCTGCAAAAAATAGGTAGCGCCAATAGTTGGCTGTCAATTCCTCATCATAATAGATGGATAGGTCTGGGTATAAATTACCCATCTTGATATCCATCTTGACAGGTTCTACACAAGCATCTTGAAACTCAGATAGATCCGGGTACAAATTACCCATCTTGATACCCATCTTGACCGCACAAACATCTTGTAACTCAGACAAGTCTGGGTTACCCATAGGTTCCTCACAAGTACTTTTCAAACAGTTGCCCATGTTGAATCATGAAACACAAATGAGCTATGGAACATGAAAAAACACTGACCTTGAAAACAACAGACCAATGAAATGCCATTAAAACGGACCAATGAAATGCCGTTAAAACGGACCAATGAAATGCTGTTAAAATGGACCAATCAGAGTCCTTGTATCATATGATAGTCAGTGACCTTGCCTTGATCTAGTTTCATTCTACATCGAGATGTCTCAGAGAACACTCAACATTATCAAAAGAAAATATGCTGCCTTAGGGCAGTATATTGAGCAGCTGGAGATGCAGTTAGAAGAGCTGCGTTTTGAAGTCAAGACCCTGAGAGAAGGGAAAGAGTTTGTGGAAAAGGTAGTGGTGGAGTCTGGGGAAGAGGACTGGGGGGATACCTCCCAAGAATCAATCCCAGAGAACTGGGAAGATGAGTTGGTAGAGGTTCCTTCGGACCTCTATCAACCCACGCCGGACCCCAAGGATGTGGAGAAATGGGACAAGTGGTGTCCCGCTTGTATGGGGAGATGTGGTCAACGCCATTAATCCCCATACAAGCACCAACGGTCCTTTTCAGGACCAACAACGGTCCTTTTCAGGACCCCCATACAATTAACAAAAATGAAGGATTACAGACTCTAATACAAGCATTTAACCACTAAACTCTTGTTTTAATTGAAATTATAATCATTCACCACAAGCTTTTTCTGATTTGTGTTATATGTAACATGAAATTAAAATTTCTTTTATATGATCAATGAAAAGCCAACGTGCTAGTGTAACGTGTATCGAGCCGAGCGGGTTGATGCTATCACATCACAATCAACAACTTTATACATAATATTCCTCCAGCCTACTTTGGCTTTGCTCATGTAAAAATAAAATGAAATCAGCATGCGTTTGATATATATTTCAAACGAATTAACGGCAATAATCAATGTTTCAAATGATTAACTTCATCTCAGCTATCAATAATCAGAAACGTTGGACAATTAATAAAATCTTATGATGGACTTATGAAGATCCAACGAAATTTATAGCTAATCAAGTAAGTAACATGATGCAATCATACTTTTTACTATTTTTTTTTTAAACCTCTATCTGAGATACAGACCTGCGACCCGGTTCTGGTCCTGTAAGTATAGTATATCCGACTCCATAGACAGTCTAGCGGTCTCATAGAGTACTGAAGAATACACTGATGTTAGAGGATGCGAACGCAAAGTCCCAGACTGATCTCTCCGTCGTCGAGCTTCCGCAGATAGCTAATAATATGATTTAGATTCCAAAGCGATCTCAGATCATTTTCACAACGCATGCCAAATAACTTATCTCCCATATATATCCCAAGATACAGAACTACGACCCGGTTCTTGTCCTGCAATTATAGTATATCCGACTCCATAGACAGCCTAGCGGTCTCATAGAGTACTGAAGGATACACTGATGTTGCAAGATGCGAACGCAAAGTCCCAGACTGATCTCTATATATCCTATAAGTTATTTATGTGTCCCTAACTTCTTGCATGCCAAGTCCCTTCTCCCCCGAAATTATCAATGTAGTCTCTTTTTAAACCATAACTTGATTATCAAACTCACTCTGATTGGTCTTTAATTCTTGCAAACGATTGGTCAATAATGGTGAAAGATGATTGGTCAAAATGTAATCGTACTAATAAGATCATTGGTTCCAAAATCTAAGCGTTTGATTGGTGTAAAATATATCCGAAAATTTGTTATATATGTAAGCAAGCGTTTGCAGATGTCTAAAGTTGACTTATTGCATAAATCACATTTATCATTAACTAAAAATACTATTTAGATTTAAAACACACAAATCAATGCTGAAAGCAGACATTAAACAAAGTTACATGTGTTCAGAAACTTATTCATATTATCAACAAGATATTTCGTCATTAATTTATCAAAGGACTAGAACAAAGGGAGGTAATTTCGTTACATTACCCACGCCTCCAATTACATGCGACCCCGCATGTTTTAAATTACAAGAACTATTATGATGCATTGACGTCAAATTTGCATTTGGATGATCTGAGATGGATATTTGAGCGTAACCTTTGTTCATATTTATTGACGGCGCTGTTAATATTATTGTCCGTAATCCTTAAGATATCAAAGACTAAAGGATAAATACGTACATTATCAACTCTCTTACTCAGACTGTGATTCACCTACATTTTTGTAAACTGTAACCGTGATGCAAACAACTCTCTACAATCTGCTGTACATGTATACCCAGTAGTCATTTTCTACCAGGACCGTGCACCAAATGCTAGACATTTCTTCCTATTATATATGATCATGTACGATCTTAGATAAGTAATTAGACTTTTTGTAAGTACTTGAGTGGGTCATGGGTGTCTCAGCAGGCAACCTTAGACCCTACAAAAATCATATCATTCATGTTTATAATGAATATAAACATAATCATACATTGCATTACATCATTCTAGAATAACAAATATAAAACTGTCAACACAATCTGTTTTAAATCATCTTTTATTTTTGTATGTTTCGATATAATGTCTTTATTTTCAAGTGTTGTAGAGAACTAGAAATAGAAAGTCTCACATGAATGAAAAACTGTCATAAACCACACCAAAAATCAGACTGTCAAGCATGTTTTAATATTGCAATATTCCTGTTAATATTTATGTTAATATTCTGGATAGGAGAGCAAGAAAGAGCATGTACAGCTCTTTATGACAAACAAAAAGATGCTTTTTACAAACACATACCCAACTAATGGCATGCTTGACAGTAGTCTTTGTAACTAAATGAGGTCAATATGTAAAAGTAGAAGCAGAGTTTGAAATAAATATAATATAGTTCCATACATAATTTACATAGGAAAAATAACACAGTCCCATAACTGCACCCAAAATCATGTGATATAAACATAAATCAAAGATAAGTAAGATTGGTGGTAGCTATACAAAACATTAAGATGTAGCCTACCATGAAAATACCATCGATATTAGAGAAAATGGTATAATGTATTTAAGGATTTTGAAGTCTAATATGAAGTGTTAAAGATTGTATTTCAAATATTGTCATTCTTTTGTATATCTATTAAAACATTTACAGAAGAATCTTTAAAAACTTTTACTGTCAGTTAAGAGAGTTACTACCTCTACCCCTATGAAGACATCTTTATGAAAATTGAACTACCTGTCTTACAGATGATACAAAAAATGCAAGAATGTGTATAAGTCTATGGGGAACCAATGTTTAGTCAATCAAAATTGTTAATATGATGATGAACTACTATGTTGCAGAAATGTTTTAAAATGTAACCCTGACCCTTTAAAATTAAGTTAAGATTTTTGCCTTTTTACCAACAAGTAACAAATTGATAAATATCATTAAAATAAAAACTAAAGCAGGGCAACGCCTGAAATTTTCTCAAAATTAACTACTGTTTGTGTAGAATGACTTCACCAAATTATAAAACGCTTTAACCATCGTTTTTGAAAAGGTACTTGATTTTCATTAATTAACCATGTATAAATTCCTATAAACTGAACGAAATATTTTTGAATATTTTTTCCCCTCCATATTATTGTATAAATTCATGTTCTAAATACAAAACATTACTTACAAACTAAAAGAAAAAGGTATGGTCACAGTATGGGGTTTGAACTCATACCCCTCAGGAATATGTCAATACATAAGTAAAATTCCTGAAATTGAGTACTCTTCAAAATGGAGGTTATGCATTAGAGATAGAAATCCTTAATAGTTTTCACACAGACATATAGGCAAAATGAAAACGCGTACAGACAGATTTTTTAAAAACTTTGCATGATCAAAGCATGTGATAATAGAAACAATTTAAGCGAAAGAAAAATGGGGGTCGCGGTGCTCGTTTTTGAGTTATCTGCCATGGAATGCGATTATAATACATTTTTGTATTACAATAATAAGAAATAGGCCATTCATATGGAGTTAAAAGGTCAAAGCAAAGCTATATAGGTGATATGGATACAATGGAAATGGTTCAATGTAACAACTGTATCAGTATTAAAATAATTTACCAAACAGTAAAATCTACAACTTTATCAGTATCAAAACAATAGACAAAACATTAAAATCTACAACTTTATCAGTATCAAAACAATAGACAAAACACTAAAATCTACAACTTTATCAGTATCAAAACAATAGACAAAACATTAAAATCTACAACTTTATCAGTATCGAAACAATAGACAATGCAATAAGTTACATAACTTAGGACAGACAATATTACTATATGTCCTTTACATCATTATTAGTTAGATATTTTGACCAAAACACCACATTAAATTATCATTTATGTTCATATCACATATCATTTCAACAGGCTTATGAATATTGCCCATGATATAAGAAAATAAGAAATCAACCCCAGACAATGGACTCATTCTAAAACATTAACACTAAGTCCAGCTAAACTACCAACAAGTATAAAAAAAGTAAGAACAACAAGAGCGCCAAATGGCCCTATATCGCTCACATGACAATCACTGTTTACTCATTAAAACATTGTCTTGAACCTGTGACCTAGTTTTTGACCCCACATGACCCATTTTGGATTTTGTGATACATATTATTAGGATAAACATTCTGACAAGGTTTGGTGAAGATAGAATCAAAATTTGACATCTAAAGTGTCAATAAAGTTTTCCTAAGATTTGATCTTGTGACCAAGTTTTGACCAAGATCCAATTAAAACCATGACATTTAGAGCTTTTACAAGGTTTTTACCTGAGATTGATTTTAGCTCAATCTTTGCAAAACTGGGTCAGAATGTTAATATTGACAAATCTCGGACGAGTTCGATATTGGGCCATTTGGGGTCAAAAACTAGGTCACCAGGGCCAAATAAGGGAAAACCTTGTGAACACTCTAGAAATCACTGTTTTGATTGGATCTTCATGAAACTTTGTCAGAATATTTTCCTCAATGATATGTGGGTCAAGGTTGAACATGGGTCAGTGGTCAAAAACTTGGTGAAATCTCAGGTAAAAACCTTGTAAAAGCTCTAAATGTCATGGTTTTAATTGGATCTTGGTCAAAACTTGGCCCCTAGTGTGTTCACATGGTAAAATTTGACCACGCCGGACAAAGACTGATAAAAAAGCTCACCCTGTCACTTTGTGACATGTGAGCTAAAATATCTAAAAATATCTTCACAAAAGGATATCATGACATACAGTAATGATAATCACTTCTACTTGTGGGTATTCTATAACTCATACTTAGTTGTCATTAACATAACAAATATTTTGTATTTGTCCTCAGCAGAATGGACAGGCATGATTGTTCAATTGAAGTTGAAGGCCACATGGATAACACTAACACAAGGGGTGTCCGCACGGGAATATGACAGAATCTTTGAATATGTCCTTACATACTGGACATTCATTATTTGACAGCCTGAACTGAACCTGAAATATTGAAGAAATGATTTTTTTAAATACCAATAGCAATGTTTAATGTAGTATATTTATAAATTAATTCTCATTTAGATTTGTAAATGCCGTTCGTAATTCCATTTTACTGGTTACTTTTGTTCCTTTTATAACAAGTACTTTGACTTACATTCGGGCATGGATAACTGCCACACTCTACTGGAATCCTTTCAGGTCAAAGAATACCCATGGTTATATGTTAACATACAATATCTCAATATTTCCATCTCATTTGGTTCATAATGAACATAATACATTGTGACAATACCATTAACATGTACAAGTTCCAAGAAAATATCTTAAGTTCATGTAAAGATATCACAGGATCCAGTATATTTGAAAAATAGATGAATGAATGAATGTGCTTACAGATGAACATACAGCAGATGGACAAAGTGCCATCCTATAGTCCAATCTGATGACACACCGGTAGAGGACTAGAAAGTATAATTATCTAAAGTAATTTACACAAGGTGTGCCAGCTGTCTGGAACACTGGTGATGAAAAAAGAAGCAGTCCTGAGCATCCATATTAGCAAATACTAGATTGTTAGATGGAGTAGGAGTTTCCTGAAGTACCAAAAGTACCAACTAAACTAATTTAGTTGTAAGTAAAGCAAACAAACCATAGGATAAACAAGAAGTTGAGACTAATTATTCACCAATGTAATGCCCTACAAAGAGCAATAAGATTTTGTCATGTATCTGCGTTAAGTCATAATCCTTTTTGTGGCTTAAATAACAGACTTCTGAATGTGGATGGTAAAGATGTTGACTACTGGAGATGGAAATATTGATACCAATCACAAGTTAATACTTTGTTTTAAAAAGTCAAGTCAGTATCAAGATATGGGTGACGTAAAATTTTCACTTTGTTATCAGTAACTAAGTACTCATTCTGATTATGTAGATGCAAGGGTCCTGGATGATCAGGATAACATATTTCATACAGTTATACTTAAAACTGTATTTTTGATTACTTACAGTAGGAATAGCAGAACTCTGGCACACAGGTGCACATGGTGTCTGACTAGTTACTCCCACAACCGGCTCTTCAGAAATGTCCTGAAGTACAGGGCCAAACAGCTCATCATCTACTGTCGTGCGCCAAAATCTAGAAAAGAAGATGGTGTCTTGAAATGTTAGGGAAGTAACTGGAATACAACTCCACAGGTCGTGTCTTTGACTATTTGTAGTCTCGTGATAGGACTTGTAAGTTGTAAGCCATGTCAAAATAGTCTAATAAAAAAGTTTATTCGCTTATGTACAAATATTTGTCTCGTTAATATTTATTGACTATCTGAGCGTTTGGTGTAATGCCTTTACGAGCTTAACACCCATCTACAAAGAAGAAAATGATCACACAACATTATGTATCTTAAATGAATTCAGTGTCATCAAGTTCAATAAATGTCTTTCATGAAAACAATTTAAAACCAGCGTCTATAGTATGGCCTATGATGTCTGTTCAGATGTAGATGTAGAACTGATCTTAAATAGGGTAGAAGTGTATATATACTAGTAAAGGCTATAGAACTGCGGAATGGCATTCCCGATGATCCAGGGTTCGAGTTCCGGTGAGCATGCACATGTTCTCAATCTGTGCAACAATAAAATTATACTTGGTAAATTTTACTTCCTTGAACAACTTATATATTCATAAATAAAGGCACGTTCAGCTTAACAAGCGAATATAATATTACTATAACTCATCGCGTAGAAATGTTGACCCCGTGCACAACGTTGTCAATAGAATATCAAGCTGATTAAAAAACATATCTTTCTTAAAGAACGATATACCCCCAAAATATGTTTGTCTGTATTTGATAAGCTTCTCCCGGTAAAAATCAAACATAAAATATGCTGTTAAATATCTCAAAATCGGCAAAAACGGAAGCCAATACGAAATGTCCAAGGTCTGTTTCCAAACTTTGAATCCTGATTGTGGCAGGTTATAATTTACTACGAAAATTGTGACAAAGAAAATCTTATCAGTTTCTCCGTAGGAGAATACATTGTCTGCTCATTAAGTATGGACAAGTTAGTAGTGGTTAGCTACAGTCTGCCAAAAAAACTGTTTGGTAAACCAACCGTCGTATGAAACTGAAATATCGTTGAAAAACAGCGTTCCCCTACGCGTACATTACGTCACGTAAAGTACCAACTTTACTTGAATAACAAACTAACAACAAATCCCTTTTCAAATTGTTATTTGATATTCGTAATGCACGAAGCACTAGCGAGGCGCAATCTGTGCACATTACAGTTCAATACAAGTCTAACAAATATCATATTATACTACTTTTAACATAATAAAATAGTTCAACATTCGAAAAGCTTAATATTACATACATGTGCACCACAGCGGTATTTATAAACTTAATCAGTATGCGATCAGACTCGCCCAGTAAAAACCAGAGATTTTTACTCTGGAAAACTGTGCCCATTTGTCAATTGTCTGTCGCCAAATGTTGGGCCTCATTCCTGATATAAAATCGTCTAATTCCTTTTGTTTAACAGCGATTAACTACAGAACTTTGCATATTAAGATAAATATAAACTTTCATAAAACAATATTATTTCTAGCACATTTCATGACATACATGTATATACGTATAAATACTGAATAAATTACTTGGTAAAGACGAAAATAAAACATTCTTTTATTCCAGTGACAGACATATGCAATTCAGTTTGATAAACAAATCAGCAAGATCATTGTTTTTCATTACATTTACGCTAACAAAATGATATACATGTTGTAATATCATTTTTCATAACGAAAAATATAGCGTCCGCTCAGTTACGCCTCGCAAAGCTGAATGACCACTTTATTAAAACAACACGATTTTGCATTGCGCCATAAACATGGCGCGAAATCAACTGTCCGTGACTCAATTACACAATAGGGAAAATAGTTTTCTTTTAATTCGTAAACTCAAACTCAGAAAACTATATTTCCCCTACGCGTACATTACGTCACGTAAAGTACCAACTTTACTTGAATAACAAACTAACAACAAATCCCTTTTCAAATTGTTATTTGATATTCGTAATGCACGAAGCACTTGCGAGGCGCAATCTGAATTACAAAGAACGGGCTCTTCAATTGTTAATATACATTAAAATTACAATAATGATTTACTGGAAATATATATATATATATAAAACACCAAAACAACATTATCATTTCAAAAGCTGTAGAAAAATTACATGAGCCAGAATGCATTAAACTATGCTATAATAATTAGTCATAAGATGTAACTATATCTTCCTGTGTTTCCCTTCAATGAATCTAACGCATCCATCCTTTGCATTATCGCTGAACCAACGCCCATGTCTCTTAAAGCAGTATGTCTTTAACACCATTCTATCGCAGCCACATTGCTCACTACTAGTTAATGTATTTCCTGATGCCAGAAACATGTGGCTTTAATGCTGATTTAAACTTAATCCCATAGAAAGCAGAAATATCTTAACTGGAGCTATTATCACTTTGAATTAATGAACACATATAATAATTATAATGCTACTGATTAATGTTTCACCGGCAAAATATCGCCTCTCCCAAAGTCATTACAAAAAGCCCAATTATTCCAACAATCGAAAGTGTTTTCCTTCTTTTTACAAGTTGTTTCAGATCCGGTTTTCTGTAATAATCCTGGAAGAAGGTCCACTACAAAGTCGTCTGGTAGTATATGATGAAATCACATTTAAATCAAATTTACAAATATACAGTCGAAGTCGTCTGGTAATGCACGGTGAAATCACATTTAAATCAACTCTACAGATATACAGATGAAGTGGTGTAGTTACATACAGTGAAATCACATCTAAATCAAAACTACAGATGTACAGACGAAGTCGTCAGGTAATGTACGGTGAAATCACATTTAAATTAAAGATACAGATATACAAACTAATCGTCTGGTAATATACGATGAAATCACATTTAAATCAAATATACAAATATACAGACGAAGTCGTCTAATCTTATTCGGTAAAATTACCGTGCATACAGTATTATAGTTATATATACTCAATATTTGTCTTTTGACGGCCGGTGATACCACCATTCATGAATTATTTCTATATACAGACGCAGTCGTCTTATAACATAACAGCCAGGGAAACCATCCATCATGTACATTTTAGACGCAGTCGTCTTTACTCAGTGTCGGTGAAGTCACCGTTAAATAATTGTGTTCTGACCCAGTCGTCTATTAATGGTGTATGAAAACACAATTTACAAATTCTTACAGACAGATTCATTTCCCAAATACCAATTCTCAATTTTCAACAGACATATTCATCTTACAAATTCCAATCCACAAGTTCCTACAGACATACAAATGTATTCATCTCGCAAATACAAATCCACTAATTCCTACAGACATATTCATCTCGCAAATACAAATTCACTAATTCCTACAGACATGTTCATCTCGCTAATACCAATCCACTAATTCCTACAGACATATTCATCCCGCAAATACAATTCCACTAATTCATACAGACATGTTCATCTCGCTAATACCAATCCACTAATTCCTACAGACATATTCATCTCGCAAATACCAATCCACTAATTCCTACAGACATATTCATCTCGCAAATACCAATCCACAATATTGAAATTATTTATATAATATATCTATTCACACAGTTTTCCATAATCTTAAAATATGAAGTGCGAGGATACAATATACAAATATATCAGATTTCTATGATATAACACCTTACAATGATCAATGTAAACACAAATACATTCTCGACATCATTACTGATCAGGGGATGTAACATTGTATTTAGCAAGATTTATACTCTAAAATATCGACATGCATGTATAATATCAACATTTGAAAAGAAATCTATTGCCAATTTTGCCTCGACTGTTTTTACATTTAATGTAATATTCTTTCTTTATTGACAAGTCAAACCACGACAGAATATTGAAATTCCCGTTTAGACATGTCAATGGCCAAAATATTGACGACCTCCTAAGGGCAAAACAGATACCCCATCTTCGATTTTTCTAACTACTTTATTTGTCCTGGAATTTGGGGGAATAAATAAACCTACATGACCCCTCATGGCCCCGAATGTCTATTCCCTGACACAGAGACGTATAATACATACGTCTCTGCCTGACAAGATTCGTTCCAAATCCCGAATAGAAAACCGGAAACTTATTTGCATTATGTGATGAAGGGAACCAGTCAACTTCTTAACGAGTGAAAACGATCTTGGATCAACACAATAATTCAAACGAAATACTCCAAGCGTCGATATCTACTATTCATTACAAAGAACCTCTCTTTCATTTTAAGTGTGGAGTAACTATTCCATTTCTCATGAAATGAATTATTTAGACATACAGACATAAGCTGAAATTATCGAAAGCAAAATTCTGCGATTTGTTGTTCACTGAACCCTTTTATACAATAAAGGTGACAGAAAACCACTTTACTTTATGATGCGCTAACATATACGTAATTGACTGTAACTCCCTCCGTGTAGAAGACATAAATCTTTAATGTATACATACGAATCCCAATGCGGAATATTAAAATGTCTATATTTAATACACCTGTCATGATCTGTGACACTTGACATTGACCTTACTATACTAGCTATTCTAACTATTATCCTTCTATTAACTAAATGAGAACTATTATATACTAGTATCTCTGAAACGGTTCTAAGTGCTATATCTATCTCCTAGTAGGATTATATATGCTTCTTGCACAATTTCTATGACATGTCATAGAAAATATAATACCTGAACTGGTTCCCACATAGACTTGGATGCGTTAGGAATAAAACCACATAAAAGCAAAGAAGACTATATATAAAATACCCAGATCTATCGTTGTTTCTACAGTCTCGGCACGACCGTATCCGTCATAAAGAAACATTAAAACAGACTTTCCTACGGCTTGCTATTCTGAAAATAAAATGCCTTGTTATTTCAATGAATATACAATGTATAACATGCATGCACTTGTAATACCAAACAGTAAAACAAAAAATGTGTCTGATTAAAGTTTCGCTCAACCAGTTTTTTAAGTCCATGAAAACCCAATATATTCTTTATGTGGCCTATAAATTTCGCCAAAATGATAAACTGACGTAAGATGTTATTACTCTTGTATCGAACAGACAATGCTCTTTTCATACCTTCAAACTTAACAGATCGTTTCCATACATGCACATTCACAATTCTAGAATCTAACATAACAAATATGTCTTTGTCCTTGTACATTATTATTCATAATAACCATGAGTGAATTTATCGTAATCATACAAATACTCATCTTTTAACAATGTTTCCCTATCATCACTCCGGATTTCTTCTCGATTGTACACCAACTGTAACGACTGACTTTTGCACAGTAGGAGAGTTCCCTTGTCATGATACTTCTCACAAATTCCTAACTTCTTTTCTTAGTTGTCTTATCTCATGCATCAAATGTTGCAAAGTCAGGCACCTGTGTGTACGTGTAACGAAAAATATAGCGTCCGCTCAGTTACGCCTCGCAAAGCTGAATGACCACTTTTAAAACAACACGATTTTGCACTGCGCCATAAACATGGCGCGAAATCAACTGTCCGTGACTCAATTACACAATAGGGAAAATAGTTTTCTTTTAATTCGTAAACTCAAACTCAGAAAACTATATTTAACACCAATGAAACAAATAATTATAATATATAACAAGCAAATTAAAAACAAATCGGAGCGCTTACCTTTCTAATGCAGTGTTCCATGTCCACTGATCCGTATGTATGTTACAGTTTCGGGCATTCATTATTTCGAGATGCCACTTACAAAGTGATAAGTCGTCATAAAATATACGAAATGCGAATTGTGCTTTTGTCTTTGCGAAATGTTTAAGTTGCGAAGTTAAAAAAGAAAGCATGATTACGAGTATACTTAGACGTCAATTGCAATATTTTCTAAGTATAGTTTTTTCAATAAAAAGTTAACGAAAATGTACTCGACAAATTAATTCGCGAAATACGCAAAACTACTGTCTTTACATAAAAAATAAGGTGAAATGCTATATATTTTTACATCAATTCGAGGAAATTAAGGCGAGAACACCAAAAAGATTAAGGTTTATCGCTTTAATTTTGTCGACATGTGTAAATATTTTCTCACATCTGGTGTCCCTTTGAGGCTTCCGTAGGTTAGTGCTTCAAACTGCCACATTATTTTTGCAAGGCCAAACGTTTTCGCGAAAAGTCTCCGGTTTTCGTGAATTATTTTACCATTTCGTGAAACAACAGTCGGCACGCTTCTGAACTTCTTATGCCTTGAGAATGTTTTCTATGGAAGCCTACTGGGGCCATTTTAACTTAGATATTATTACCTAGATCTTATATGTTAAAACTAAGAAGTTAATAATAAAGTTATAGATAAAGTTGTTCAAAGAAATCCATTCCAGACAGAACTCTGGTTGCCATAGCAGCTAAAAAAATCTTTTTCAAATAAACCAGAAGGCATAGAGCTTAGTATGTTAATTACTTCCGATTGTGCAGAACCATAACAAAAATATTAATATTAATTATTGGCAAAAAACAAACGAAACTTAATCACACTTTACACAAAGCTGAAAAATACTGCAGTTTGTTTGAAGGCTTGTGAGAAACTGGTACTGGTCCGAAACTCGACTCATATATTGTACCAGTAGGCGTTTCATGTTCTCATTAATACAGACTGTTTAGACTGATATATCATTCTTATAAGATGTTTTTATGTGGGAAGGAGTTGTTGAGGCGAAATACATCTTAAAGATACTTAATAGATCAGAGGTCAAAATTCTATGTTAAGTGTTCTACATGCAAACAATAATGTAGTAAGTTCAGAAGTTTAAGTAAAAACGTGAACAAAAAGAAATTAAAGATATCGTATTTTACTACATTTACCCTTCCATTTGTTTTTATACAAACATGAGTAAAATTCATTCCCTAACAAATGTAGAGTAACAAGTTATATGCCTTCTGGTTTTCTTTAATAAAAATGTGTTCTCAAGAGTACAATCAAATGACCACTGAGGTGGGTCAATTTTGACCCAGAAGTCATAACTTGAACACAATTGGTAGAGATGCACTAGGCAATGCTACAAGTCAAATATATACATGTATGCTTTATGCCATTTGGTTTATTTTAAGACTTTTAAAAACAATTCAATGTACAATCAAGGAACCACCGGGGCAAGGTCAATTTGATCTAGGGGTCATGCATATGGTACAATTTTGGTCAATTTCCGTAAGTAGTCTCCCTTTCGAGATCGAGCTGATTAAGCTGATACCAACTATTGGATTGTTTTACCGTGTCACCAATATAGCCCCAGGAAATCGATAGGCAATAAAACCGCGGGTGGTATTATACAAGCTTGTAATATACGTAATTATCTGTGTATGAACATCGATAGTATAATTTGTACAACAGAGAAAATGCTAGCGTAGTTGGCAAGTAAAAGATGTTAATGCAGTTATAGATTTTTTTTATTTTTTTTTGAATTTTTTAAAATCCGAATATCCATGATTATATTATTTTATTAATTTGGTTGTTGATAGCGTTATACATCACGAGAACCAATTTTCTTATTCACTAATATTACAAGTATTCGAAAACGAAAGTTTGTATGCATGTAAAATTTAATATAATTTATTTGTTGCTTATTGATATATTAATATGTCGTATATGACTTTGAAATAGAAAGACAATTCGGATTTTGATCCATTAACCATTAACACCCAGAGCTAGCATTAATTTACACTGGCTGTGTGTAATAAGAATATTTAAACATAATCTAAATAGTCTAGAACAAAGATCGAGGACTTATATATGTATATATAGTTGTAATTGTTTCTTGAACAATTTCCTCAAAGTCAAAATCCTTCTCACTTCACGCGTACGTGAAAATATGAGGAACATATATAAAACTAGCTCTTAACAAAATCAAAATTCTGACTATCAATATTTACATGATGCTCAATATAAAAAATATCTAAATAAAAAATTATCGCTTTTTAATGGAGTATTTCTCACCTTTTCTCGAAACAACAATCAAAAGACCTGCTCAATTCTAATTGCATTAAAACTGTTAATCGACAGATAAATGATATTATGTATAAACTATAGTATTATTATTTTCATGTGTATGTCAGTTCGAACTAAAATAAAGCGCAGAAACAATCATGATGAATAGTAAAGATTTTAGTACATTTATGAAAATTAGATATTAGAACTGTACGTATGATAAACACTCGTTTAATCATTTAAAAAATAGAATGCTTTAAGTTTTTACCCAAAAAAAATAGAACATTTCTGTTTAGAATGATTCACTGTTGAGATATTTACTACCGCAGTAGAATTTGTATTAACTTTATAAAAAAAAATACTCAAAACTTTCCTTACAGTAACGCCATAATTGTCTACTGGAATCATCAATTTACAATATCTTATCTTATTACAAAAGAATTATGGAACTGAAATTGTATTTTAGACTTAAGTATAACAACTCATCGTCACTACAACATACACATAACTATGAGTACATGAAATACAATTTAATGCAATTATTTAATAAATAACAATTCAGTACATGTACAATGGAAAGAAATATTAGATCGTATCAAGGGCATATATATATACATACATATGTATATAAGTCCTTGATCGATATAGCAAATAAATACGGTATTATCAGAATTTTTATTGATATATTGTTTCATGCATCTTTTCAAGTTCACAAGAACTTAAATTTACGTTTACAAGGGATTTTCTACCATAAAGCTGTTTAAGGATATTCCAATGTGTATAAACCACCCGCTGTGCTAAATTTGTACACGCATCGGTAAACATCGGCCAAACGGAAATTACCGAAGATCGAGCTCCAATGAAAGCAATATTTGTCAAAACATGGTGTTACAAATCGTTAAAAATACTGTACAAGATGTATATTTATTTTATTTTGGTTTATATCATTTTACGGGAAAAGAATTTCTCTAAAATGTCATATGTGGTAATTTATTGGCAACCTATGAATTGTTTGTCAATTTTTAGTCTGAAATTTGGCAAAAAATAATTTTCTTCAATATTTACATAGAACATAGAGTAAATTTTGAACCGTTTTACCTATTTCATACAAGTGCAAAAATACTGCCCAAGATAGATAGTTATTTTAAATTAAATTACACCATTTGAAAGATAATGATTTTATCTACAATGTCATATGTGGTAATTTATTGGCATTTACCGAATAAAGATTTTATAGCAAGTTTTAAATTATTTCCCTATATAATCTATATAGAGTTAAACTGGGCAATTGTTATCTGATTGTGGTTTATCGAGTCATTTCAAGGGAGATAACAACATCGATTAAGACGATTATTGGTTCAGTATTGTTCCATATGATTTGAAACAGACAACCTTATGCTTTCTGGTTTATTTTAAGGAATTTTTTGAAGATCAAGTGACTCCTGATGCGAGGTCAATTTCACCATGAGGGTCATGATTTGATCAAATGTGACAGAGCACCAGATGATCCTTCATAACAAGTATCTAAGATTTAAGCCTTCTGGTTTATTTTTTAAGTTTTTTTTCTTTCGGCTGCTATGGAAACCAGAGTTCTGTCTGGAATGTATTTCTTTGAACAACTTTATCAGTAACTTCATTATTGTTCGCTGATCCTATCTAACTTCTAATATATAAGTTCTAACTTCTAAGATTTAACATATAAGATCTAAGTACTAATATCTAACTTAAAATGGCCCCAGTAGGCTACCATAGTTTTCTGATATCTATTTTTAGATAACTGGTTTCATGAAAAGACTTATCTTGTTTCATGAATTTGTTTTCATGAAAAACTATAATTTTCGCGAAATATTTTATGAAAACTGATGGTATGTGGTGGCAATTCAAAGCACTAGCATTTTTTCGCGTTACGATAATTAACTAGCTTTCATATTTCTTATTTTTCCTGTTTCCTCATAATTTAATGTGAAATCTTCCATTATTTACACGAAAAACGTCATTATTTTCACAAAATTTTCATGAAAATTTATCGTTATGTGGTGGCGTATTTATGCTTCCGTAATTTCGACAATAGATACAGTTTGAAATTGAACGTGTATACCTATGACCACTTCCTCTTCCCCGATTAATATTTTGTTGTTCTGTATTTTTAGACAGTTGGTGTTGTCACTGGTGCAAATGGCATTCCCGAACCTGATGCCAAAACGATAGTGGTCGACATACAGGAACTTTGTGAAAAGATCCATTTTTTGGTTTAAAAAACATATCATTATGCCAAATATAAAAGAGACATGAATGTGTCCTTTAATTCCGCGACACCTTTTTTTCTACCTTTCAAAGCTGGATCCGGGACTGAATACCCAGTTTTTATTTTTAGGTACAATTTGTTTTTCAATTGAATATCAGTTCTGATATGCATATAAAGCTGGGGTATTCATCTTTAATTCGGTATCAATTTTGTCTTATTCTGTCAAATAATAAAGATATGAATGGATCCGTAACACTCATTTTTCTATCTTGCAGATCTGGATCCGGGACAAAATACTCAGTTTTATTTTTTAATTACGTTTGTTTTTCCATTAAAAACTACAATATCTGATATGCATATGAAGCTGTGATATTCAACTTTAATTCGATATCAATTTTGTCTTATTCTGTCATATAATAAATGTTATGAATGGATCCGTAACACCCTATTATTTCTCCTATATGTTCTATATTGGATCCGGATCCGCGTTTTACAGCTGGCCGTTCTAGGTTTAAAACATGCAAAAAAAAGAACCCATTTCAAATGTTGCAGGATTTGAGGTAACGAAATTATACCCGTTCAAAGCTGCTACAGGCAATCAATGTAAAGATTGGTCAGGTGCCGAAAGGATATAAGGATGAATGCACTAAGACATGTAAACCATATTGTCACCGAGAACGTGTTACACCCATGGTTTGACTGGAACCTTGGGCCAGTATACCTATTACCCTACCGATTCAACTAAGCAGACAGGCTCTACTCCTTAAAAGAAAAATACAGCACAGGAAATAACATAAAACAACTACGTTAATGAGGTACATATTTTAATGTTGCCCTGAAGACCATGAAATAAAAATGTACAGAAATATGACAATATCAAAGAAAGACTCTTAATTACAAACAAGTGAAAAAATACATACATACAAAATACACCTATAAGCATACAAAGTAGCAGCTTTCAATAATTCAGGAAAGTACATCATAGATTAACAATCATCTCCAAAGTTTAGTCAGTTTAATATTAATTGCAGATCTATTGATACGGGCATAAAAAGTATGGAAAATAAAGTAAAATGCATTTAGTCTATTTTCATTTTTGATATTTCGTCATTGGCAAAATATACTCAGGACAGAAGTCTTGCCAGGGCTTCCTTGATTATTTTAAAACAAGTAAAACTAAGTGTCTATAATTTGACTTAATTTATATCTTTCATTGAAACCGTTTTAGCTAGTTGTACTTACGAATGGTTTGTAGCGTTTTCTTTCCAATGGTACCTTTTTTATTAATGTACAGCTATAAACAAAAAGATATTGTATTTTTTGTACACCGGACAAGACTTGTATATAAGTGTATGTTAAAATCATGCATATCAACGTTTAATGATCAGTTTAAACTAACAATACATTTACATAAAACACTCAAATGAATGATAAATGTAGGATATAAATAGCTGCAGAAATTTTTATTTCCTAGATAAATAATCATGTATCCTTATAAAAATAAAAACAATTTCATGCAAACATGAACATCATGTTTTTCAACTGCGGTATTAGACTTTAAAACATTTAAAAGATAAAAAGAACAGAAAACCATAGTAATGAATATGTACGTGTGAGAATAAACATAAAATGATCATCTAAATAAGTAAAGATAAGACTCATGAAAATCAGAGAGAAAAAGAGCTGATGAGATTAAATGGATACATATACAAATGAGCAATGAGAATAAAATAATAATGTCATGTAAGATAACAACTATGTACAGCAGTCAGACATAATTCTGAACTAAATAAAGTGATGAGTTTTATTTCACAACTATAATTTCAATCTAGAATTTAAAAAACAAGAGGGCCACATTGGCCCTTTATCGCTCACCTGAGAACAAAGGCCAATAATTAATGACCAGGTAATATAGTTTCCATCTCATAAAGCTCATTTTTACGTAGATTTTGAGATCTAAACCAACAATGGAGGTATAATACTGTTAAACTTGTAAGCTAAAACGTAGCAAATTTTCTAATCCAAGGGCCCATAACTTTTGAAGTTGTGGTCCGATTCCACCAATAACTGAACTTGTCCAAAACCATCAGGTCATACACATTAATTGTAAATATAATTAGGATCGGTGAATAAATGAAGGCGCTAGAGTGTAAACAAGCTAAAATATAGCGAATTTTCAAAGTCAAGGGCCCATAACTCTTGACGTTCTGGTCCGATTCCGCCCATAAACGAACTTGTCCAAGATCTTTTGGTTATACACATTTACTGAAAATATGATTAGGATTGGTGAATAAATGAAGGCGCTAGAGTGTAAACAAGCTAAATGTAGCAAATTTTGTAATTCAAGGGCCCATAACTCTAGAAGTTATTGTCCGATTTTGCCCATAATCGAACTTAGCCGAGACATTGTGGCCATATACAATGTGAGCAAGTTTAATCACTATTCGTCAAGAATTGCGGTTGCTAGAGTGTAAATAAACTAATTGTGGACAGACGCCGGACATTCAACGATCCTAAAAGCTCACCTGATTCATCAGGTGAGCTAAAAATAAAAATAAGAATTGTTATTTCAATGTCTGTAGAAATAATCACAAACATGCATAAAAGATCAAGACTGATATTAAAACAAGACACATCATCTAGTTATTTCAAAATCTTCCAATTCATACAGAAGGTACAGTCCAGAGAGGAAAAACACATTCAACCTCTAAGTGTGATCTTCATCTTTGACCTACATACATGGGTCTTGCACATGACGCACCCTCTCATTGTAGAGAGCATTTGTGCCAAGCCAAGGAATTTCAAAATCTTTCAATGCATACAAAAGATACACCCTGGACAGGGGGAAAATTTAACCTATAAGTTTTTACCTTAGAGCTATGGACCTGGGTCTTGCACGCGACACACCGTCTCAAGGCATTACAATTTGCTAAGTTATGTCAATGCATAAGAGAAATACAGCACAGACAAGGAAAATCCAGACGGACTAACTAACATACAGACACACAACTGCCATTGTGGCGACTATGTCTAGCTGACCACAAGCGGGCTCAACAATAAGTAGTTTACAAAAGTTGTAATTTGGAAATTTTTCAAATTTCAAATAAATAATATAAAATATCAAAGTTGATTATAGTTAGGAATTCTGCTAACGTCTAGCTCTAGTAACCCTTTTCAACGGAGTTGTGACTTTTGTGACAGAACGTTTCTGTTTCTTTCCAGCTTGTTTGGAAGGAGACGCTATATTTTCAGTATTTGTCTTCTTTGAAGAAGCAGCCTCCTTAAGTGTAGCTACTTTTTTTATACTTCTTCCTCTTGTTTTACGAGCTGATAATGGTTTATCAACAGCTTCCTCAACAGCAGGTTTACCTTTAATGAGCTTCATTGGAGTGATCTTCTTTAATGGAGAGGATTTCTTAATGTGTTTACCTCTTGTAGACCTCTTGGCAGGGGAAGCTGGTGTCATAGGAGTTGGTTCTGTAATCACAATATCAAATTCAAAATTGAACAACAAAGTTTACTTCACACAATCCCATTTTCCATAATTATTAATAATAGCTCATTCTGCTACCAAAGTTTTACAAGATTTAAGGCCCATGATAACAGACATTTTTAACAGTCTTTCAAGTGTCAGCTTTTCAAAACAAGAGGGCCATAATAGCCCTATAATCACTCACCAGAAAAAAGACCCTTGGAGACAAACATTTTTATTTTTTCCCCAATATGAGCCTATATAATGTAAAATCAAGTGATCCCTGGGGCGGGGCCAATTATAGCCAAGGGCTATAATATCAACATACAGAGGTCCACTAAACAAAGCTACATCCGAAAAATTTCTATATACATGTAAGCCTATAAAAAAATAAAGTGAACCCTGGGGTGGGGCAAATTTTGGTCCCAGGACCATAAAATGAACAAACTTGGTAGAGGTCCACTAGACAATGCTACATACAAAATATCTAAGCTGTAGGCCTTGCGGTTTCTATATATAAAATACAGTAAACCACGGGGCGGAGCCAATTTTGACCCCAGGGCAATAATTTGAACAAATTTGGTAGGGGTCCACTGGACAATGCTACACACCAAATGTCTAAGCTTTATGCATTGTAGTTTCTGACAAGAATATTTTTAAAAAAATTCTATGTAAGTCTATGTAAATCAAGTTACCCCTGGGGCAGAGCTAATTTTTACCCCAGGGCCATAATTTGAACAAACTTGGTAGAGGTCCACTAGACAATGCTACATACAAAATATCTAAGATGTAGACCTTGTGGTTTCAAACAAGAAGATTTTAAAAAATGTTCCTATATAAAATATAATAAACCCTGGGGCGGGGCCAATTTGAACCCCAGGGCAATAATTCGTACAAATTTGGTAGAGGTCCACTAGACAATGCTACACACCAAATATCTAAACTATTTGCATTGTAGACAAGAAGATTTTTTAAATTTTCCTATATAAGTCTACGTAAAATCTAGTTGGTAGATCCGCAAGACAATACTACATACAAAATATTAGGGCTGTGGATCGTTGGGTAAGTGGCGATCCGATCCAATCCACGATTCAACACTTACGATCCACAAATCGAATCACGAATCTTTTGTTATAAAGTAACCCATCTTAAACTTCAAAATTGCAGTTCTGAAGACAGCTAAAAAAAATTTTTTAGGAATAATGAAGTAAATCAATATAAATTTGTTCTGTGGCATAAATTTATAGGATTCCCTTCCAGTTAATTGATTTACCAGCATCATTATTTAAAGAACCAATTGGACATCTTGGCAAACATAGTAGTCCATGATGAGACAATATTTATTCTGAGAAAAGGGATTTTTAAGAACAAAGAATACACTTTTAATTTATTAAAAAACAAGATCGCGAACAACGAATCTTAGTAATGGCGAATATTCATACTCGATTTTTCAATTTGATTCGTGAATATCTGAGAACTCGGATACTCGCCACAGCCCTACAAAATATCTAAGCTCTAGGCATTGTGGTTTTGGACAAGATTTTTTAAATAATTTGAACGAAATTGGTAGAGGTCCATTAGGCAATGCTACACACTAAATATCAAAGCTCTAGGTCCACTGGTTTTTGAGAAGAAGATTTTTAAGGATTTTCAAAAAAATCCCCTCTAGTTGCCACAGCAACCAGAGATGTGCATGGAATGGAATTCTTTGAACAACTTTGGTAGAGCTTCAAGCAAAGAACACACTTGTTAAGTTTTGTTGAAATTGACCAAGTGGTTAAGGAGGAGATGTTGTTTAAAGAAATTGTTGACGACAGAAGGACGGATGACAACGGACATAGCTCGATCCTAAGGTGAGCCAGGTGAGCTAAAAAAACAAGAGGGCCAAGATAGCCCTAGATCGCTAACCTGAGAACAAAATAGTAACTAATGACCATGTAATATAGTTTTCATCTCGTATAACCCGTTTTTACATAGATTTTGATCAAAACCAACTATAATTTTCATGAATACTGGATGCAGGTAAATGTACATTCTGTGTAAATACGATGATGATTATTGGAGAAATGAAGGTGCTATAAATACTGTAAACAAAAAATGTATCAATTTTTCGAAGTCCTAGTCCGATTATGCCCATAATCGAACTTGACCAAGACCTTTAGTTCAAACACATTCACTGAAAATATGATCAGGTTTGGTGAAGAAATGAAGGCGCCAGAGTGAAAACAAACTTAAATATAGCAAATTTTCTAAGTCAAGGGCATATAACTCATGAAGTCCTTGTCCGATTTTGCACATAATCAAACTTGACCGAGACATTGAGGCCATATACATTGTGACTAAGTTTGATTTCAGTTAAGAGCTGTGGATGCTAGAGTGTAAACAAACTACAGTAATTGTGGCCGGACGCCGGACATTCATCGATTCTAAAAGCTCACCTGATCAAGCAGGTGAGCTAAAAACCAAATCTATCTACCCAGTGCTAAAATTCAGGGTCGGAGCACTCAAAACAAACTTATTTTTAATTTCAGCCTGATGTAAATAATGTTTTAGAGCAAATAAAATATATTTCTTATGTATTACTGAATGCCAAGATGGCCCTATATCGCTCACATGACAATCACTGATCACTCATTAAAACATTGTTTTGAACCGGTGACCTAGTTTTTGACCCCAGATGACCAGTGTTAGAACATGTCCTACATATAAATAAGACAAACATTCTGACAAAATTTGGTGAAGATCCAATCAAATAGCATAGACAAGGTTTTCCTAAGATTTGACCTGGTGACCTAGTTATTGACCCCAGATGGCCCATACTTGTACTTGACCGTTATATCATTAAAACAAAGCCTGGTGAAGATCCAATTATAACTGTGGAATCTACAGTGTTAACATGGTTTTTCATAAGATTTGACCTAGCAACCTACTTTTTGAGCCAAGATGACCCATGTTTGAACTCGTCCAAGATATTATAAAAACAAACATTCTGACAAGGTTTCATGAAGATCCAATCAAAATAGTGACTTATAGAGTGTTCACAAGGTTTTCCAGCAATTTGCCCTAGTGACCTAGTTTTACTACGGAAATGACCCATTATCAAACTTGACCTGCATATTATTGAAATAAACATTCTGACAAAGTTTCATGAAGATCCAATCAAAAAAGTGATTTCTAAAGTGTTCACAAGGTTTTCCCTTATTTGGCCCTGGTGACCTAGTTTTTGACCCCAAATAGCCCAATATCAAACTCATCCGAGATTTTGTTGATATTAACATTCTGACCCAGTTTTGCTAAAATTGAGCTAAAAATGTGGCCCCTAGTGTGTTCACAAGGTAAAGTTTGACAACGCACGACGCTGGACGAAGACTGATCAGAAAAGCTCACCCTGTCACTTTGTGACATGTGAGCTAAAAAAAATATGGTTCCGTACTTTTCCTGAATTACTTAGCACAAAACAAACAAAAATGGCACCGATTTTTTTTTCATTTTCTAGTCATTTCTTTGGAAATAAAAGTATGTATATAAGTCCTTGGGTAATATATCCTCGCTAAAATGTATATGTGTCTTACACATGAAAATATTTTCCCTGGATTGCCACAGATGTTTGACCTGCGTCTGATACACATGTGCAACCTTTACACCAATGATTACGGTACAGTAAACAATTATGAAGTACACACAAATTTTATAATGCTGATTATTTTATACACTTATTATAATCAAGATTTTCAGTTTTATGGCCAAATGATTTCATTTTAACAATGACACGTGTCAAAGTGGTAATCAAATAAAATCAATTATTTCTAACTATCGAATAAATTGAATAGGTGTGAAAAACAGCGTACAGTCACTTCGAACTTTCGCATCTTTTTACAGTGTAAAAATGTATCTGGGGACTTCAATTTCATTTCGAACTTTCGCATTTTTCGTACTATCGCATTTCGAACTTTCGCATCAAATCTATATTGAAAATAGAAGGAAATTTGCTGGGACTGACGAACGATTTCAAACTATCGCATTTCGGACTATCGCGTTTCAACCGTATTACAGTGTCTATTCTAGGACCACAATTGCATGAGTGGGGGGGTCGCGACTCTTGTTACAACCAATTTTTATTCAAAGATTTCATTGTTTCAATTTGAAATTGTTTACATGCAGATGAATTATCAAAAATAATGTCGGAGAGAATTACTGATTTCTTTTGTAAATCATCGTAAGCAGGGGATTATTCACAATCTGATGCCACAGTCTGATACCACCAGTAAACCTATGAGTACACCTGAAAATTTACAAGCTGACAGCAATATTGGAACTGGTCCGTCAAAAAATCGAAGCCATCTGAAGCCTTCTATTTTTCAGAATTCATGGAAAGAAGACTGGTCTTGGCTCGATACAAACAAAAAGGGTGAAATGCTGTGTAATAATGCATCGACAATAACATTTTAACACGGTAAAATGTAAAGTAATTATTAAACATGTCGAAATGTGTAAAAACAAGCTTAGTCAGTATCGCATGCAATACATGTCCCCTGCCATCACCTATCACTGGAATGTTAGTAGATGTTTATGCAGCAGCATCTGTCTATATTTTTTGATATTGATAATTATGTCTAAATGAGGGAGTCAGCTAAAGTTATCATCCGGAAACTAAATTTAAATAATGTGGAATTCCAAGTATTGTGTGTCTTGACAAGTATTTTATCAAATTCCTTATTTGTTCTTAGATCTATGTGATGCATAATGAAACAAAGCGACCATTGTGGGTGGGGGTTGAATTTTGACTAAACAAGTGTCTGTGGAATTTAATACCTTGAAATGGCTCAACTCAGTACCTTACAAAAAGGGATTCACATAGATCTGCCCAAATTCACACCAGTGTATAATTTATTATTTCATTTACCAGCTTCCTTAGACAAGGGTGAAACAACTTTGGATTTTGTTCTGGTATTCCGACCTCTTTTCACAGGTGTTGTTGCTTTGACTGGACTTGCCTTTGTCTTCTTTCCTTTATCAGCAGGTTGTGGCATTCCTGTAAAAAAAACAAATCAGACATAAAATTGCTGAGATAATGTCTTCGAATTTAGGCCCGGACCTTGGACCGAGTCCACCAAAATGGCTATCGGTCCAGTAAATTTGAAAAGGTCAGTGGTCCAATGGTCCAGTAAATTTTTCAGTGATAATTTTACCATGTTTCAGGGAAAAAAAGAAATGGTTTTTAGCCAAAATTATATGAAATTTTGTATGTACTCTTTTTGGTCCACTAAAAGTTCATTCAGTCCATTAAAATTTGCATTTTTATGGAACGCCATAGCTGTCTTTTGTTAACACATGCCATGTTGACTTGTCAATGGAACATGCCAACTTCTCTAGACATCAAGTTATAATGTTAAAAGAAGTGTTAAATTGTCTAAATACTATTTGAATATGTCTATACGTAATGTTAAATTGTCAATATACCATTTGAATATGTCTATATGCAACGTTGTCCATATACCATTTGAATATGTCTACATGTGATGTTAAATTGTCTAAATACCATTTGAATATGTCGATATGTAATGTTAAATTGTCTAAATACCGTTTGAATATGTCTACATGTAATATTAAATTTTCTAAATACCATTTGAACATGTCTATATGCAACGTTGTCCATATACTGTATACGTCTTAATATTGGCGGTCAACATCGGAACCGCCAAATCTAGACTGCGCCAATAATGAACACCGCCAATTATTTTGTCAAAGAAAATTATTGTAACTTTTGTTATCAAAAGGTGTAACTAACACTTTTTCACGTAACTATTTGGTTGTTTAGTATGTTTGTACATGTATTATTACTTGTTTACTTTTATCAGTTAAAGTACATGCATTACGTTTATTGCCTTAGGGTAAATCTTAATTGAAACAAGGTAAAATCTAAAGGAATCAAACGATACAGCTTATTTGTCACACCATGTAAAATTTATATCGTCGGCACGTATAGAAAGACTAAACTACCCCGATATAATAACAATATGTGTCAATTTAAAATAAATTATCGAAACAAATAATCACTTTCAGCCATTGTGTTAACTCGTGTTCGATCCCAACTAATTACCAACACTTTGGTTTTCATGTATCTTATTCTTGCTGTTTATACATTCCTCACTTGATACAATAGTAGTTGTGAAGATATTTAGTGAAATAGTATAATTATTCCCCTTGGAAATAAGACAAGTCTTAAGACAAGTGTTTTAATTTTGGCGCTTAAGAAGACAGGACATGGTTTTATTTTGGCGGTTGGATATGAAACCGCCAAATATAGAACGCGCCAATTCATGAACATCTTAAAAACGCCAAATTTTGCACCCTCAGAATTAAAGACGTATACAGTACCATTTGAATACGTCTATACATAATGTTAAATTGTTAAACATGCGTTGAGCAAAGGTCGCTTAATACATTAAAAACATAGTGCAAAAACGCTCGGGGGATTTTGGAGTGGTCGCTTAAGAAAAAGGTCGCTTAGTACACGTGGTCGCATGAGCAAGATTTACTGTATTATGAAATTAAGGACAGCTTGTATTCCGTATCGAATAATAGATTTTCTCTGACTTGAATGTCGAAAATAATTATGTCGAGAGACCTGCGCGTGATAAAATTTCTTCCAGGTCTTTATCACTACCCCACCTGCCATCTTCTGTCCTGTTGATCTTTAATTTAAGGCCAACCTCCAGTCTTTGGAGTATAAAAGTTTTGACATAATTTGCAGTCCATCACCACAACTACTAATATCATTCACTAATGGTTCCAAAGTAATCTGACCCGCCTCCGTGGTCAAGTGGTTAAGGTCACCAGTCTTTGAATTAGTGGGTTGTCCCCTGCCCTAAAGGATTTTTTTCCTTCTTTATGTCTTTTGGGGGACAACCTAGTTTTAGTGAGTTTCCTTCATAAAGTATATAGTCGGGCAACCTGTCACAACTAGAACTATCACTAAAGGTGATGAATACCCCCAGATGCGGCCTTGACACAGTTATTGTTACATTTTACAGAGGGAAATATAATGCATTTTCATTTTTTTAATACCTGCAAATTGTTGCTTAGAAATATCCTGACCAGTTTCTAAATATACATTATATAAAAAATAACAAAGGGCCATAACTCATTAAAATTTACTTGGACAAAACCTATTGTGGACATGCACAACTTGGCAAACTACTTATCACTTCTAAGAAGTTTCACTGAATTCCTGCATGTAGTTGCTGAGAAATGGTACGGACAAAATTTACCTAATTGTATAAAACAAAGGGCCATAACTCAGTGAAAATTAATCCAAACAAAACCTGGTTATTGCATGCACAACTTGGCTTACTTTTTATAACTTCTGTGAAGTTTCATTGAATTCCTATGAGTAGTTACTGAGATATTGTATATACACTGTATAAAAAACAACAAAGGGCCATAACTGTGTGAAAATTTAACCTGCAACCAAGACAAGCTTAATGCATGCACAACTAGGCTAACTACTTATCACTTCTGAGAAGTTTTATTGAATTCCTGGCAGTAGTCAATGAGAAATAGTCATGACAAAATTTGCCTATTGTATATACTGTAGAAAAAAACAAAGGGCTATAACTCAGTGAAAATCAATCCTAATGAAAAATGATTTAAGCATGCACAACTAGGCTAACTACTTATTACTTCTGTGAAGTTTCGTTGAAATCCTGTGAGTAGTTGCTGAGAAATTGTCTGGACTAAATTTGCCTATTGTATATACTGTATAAAAACAACAAAGGGCCATAACTCAGTGAAAATTAATCCGAACGAATAATGCTTTAATCATGCACAACTAGGCTTACTACTGATCACTTCTGTGAAGTTTCATTGAGATCCTGTGAGTAATTGCTGAGAAATTCTCCGGACAAAATTTGCCTATTGTATATACTGAATAAAAACAACAAAGGGGTATAACTCAGTGAAAATTAATCCGAACAAAAAATGCTTTAAGCTAGCACAACTAGGCTTACTACTGATCACTTCTGTGAAGTTTTATTGAAATCCTGTAAGTAGTTGCTGAGAAATTCTCCGGACAAATTGTGTCTACAGACGCACGGACCGACCGACCGTCAAGCGTGAATCCAATATAGCCCCCATATATTTCATATCTGGGGGTACAAAAATTTAATTCAAAGACTGAGTAGCTGACTTCAAATCACTGTTAACCTCTCACTGATAGAGGGTCGTGGGTTCGAGCCCTGCTACCGACCATGTCTCTTATGTGAGAAAGTAGGCAGTTGCTTATGGAGGATGGGAGTCTAGTACTGGTTCTTCCCAGGAATGATGTGAAAAGGGGCGTAAAACCCGATATAAAATAACAAATCTAAAGCAATCTAATTCCAAAAATATATACAGTGATTATCGACACTAAATTGCGAATTAATTTTAAATGAAATGAAATGATTTTTGGTTTGCTCACATGTGCGGCAAAAATGACATCAATTAAATATCAGATGACGTCATTAGACTTGACACTTCAACATCACCGTTTATGGAGAAGTTCACATGTTCCATTGACATATTCAGATGCTGTTTAAATAGGTTGGCATGTTCAAATGTCAGCATTGTGGATTATCATAATAACATGATGTATTTAGAGGTACACATGTTCTACTGACATCATAAAACGTTATTTTAACAATCTAACATGACATATAGACATTTTCAAATGACATTCTGACAATTTAACAAGATGTCTTGAGAAGTTCCATGTTGTATTGGCTTCATAAAACATTATTTAAACAATTTAACATTACATATAGACATATTCAAATGGTATTTAGACAATACCACACTTCAGTTTAACAATATAAGATGATGCCTTGAGAGGTTCACATGTTCTTTTAACAATTTAACATTGCATTTTCAAATAGTATATTGACAATTACATACAGACATTTGGCAAGTCAACATGACATGCATTAACAAAAGACAGCTATGGCGTTCCATACATTTTCACTGGACCGAATGTCTGGTGCTTGAAAATGCTTTTCATGAAGACTGGAATATCTTTGTTATATTAACATTTGTGTGTAGCATTGAGCATGTCAGAAAAGTATGGTATTATGGATGTTATACCTTGAAATGGCTCAACTCAGTACCTTTCAAAAAGGGATTCACATAGATTTGTCCAAATTAAAGCTTAAGTCAGTCATGAAAGTGTTCACACCAGTGCATAACAAGAAGTGTTTGTTGAACACCAATGCCTCTTACAGCCAACTGGATAGTAAGACCTTAACCTATTGAACTTAAAATCAATAGGGGTCATCTACATGTAACGACCAACCTCACTGCCAAATCTGGACAGCTTAGGCCAAATCGTTCTCTAGTTTTTGGTCTGACAAGTTTCGGTTACGGACCGATGTACCAACCATCCAACAGACATGAGCAAAGCAATATACAGTAAAACCCCAATTATCGCAAGTCGTCGGGACCGAAAAATTACTTCGGATAATCCAGGGTAAGGGAAATCTAGACAATCGTATGAAAATAAAGGGTGATCACTCCCATATACAGAAATAATAACAACAAAATTAATGTGTTATAATTCATATCTTATGTACGAAAAAATACATTTTAAGATAAACATGTGTATGTTTTAACGTAAAAACCAATGTATGAGTAGTTTGTAACATTATTGATTCGTCAAAGTCATGAGGATCCCAAAAATGAAACTAAGAATACGAATGACCAAACGGTAGCACATATCATGTTACAAAGCACAGTAATCCGTCGATAAAATGAAATATACACGGGATATAGAATATGCAGACTGTTATAAATTACAAACAGAAATAAAATATAAATCCAACGCGAAGTTTCATTTTATTGCTACATGCAGTCACAAACACTTACGAGCGTCACACAAATCGTTGTCGTCCTAAGATATTGATCTTAGCTTATCGTGTTTGTACCGAAAATGGAATGATTTTGGAATCGGGTGCCGGTGATTAACATTGGTTATGTGTATTGTTTGTCAGTTCTACAAACTTCGAAAAGTAAAATTAACATTTTAAATGTTAATTGCTTATTATAGTGAAATTATGATGCAATTTATAAATGAAGCGAAAATAAATGGTGAATGATCTAACCGAGTCCGTATCATAATATTAAGGCTAATATTGTTCCCATTACTGCAAACAATGATCCAATCCAACAATCCTTTGTTCACAGTGGTTTGATAATTTGTTGTTCGCACCTTTTGACACGTTAAAGAAATCCTACACTGAACTTGTCTGATCGATCAGAGTTAATTGTCGACTTCGGATCATAGGTGTGAAAATACGCGTTCGGATGATTGTAGGGACCTGTTGATCACTTCGGATAAGCCATGGTATTCGGATTAGACGATTTGGATAATCGAGGTTTATTTACATTGAATTATATAGAGGGAAAATCGGGACCGAAATTTTATTTCGGATGAGACCAGGTTTTCGGATAATCCGAGTTCGGATAATCGAGGTTTTACTGTACTCCCCTTTTCTTCAAAAGGGGGCATAAATATGATTCCATTTACCAGTGTCCTTGGACAAGGGTGAAACAACTTTGGATTTTGCTCTAGTATTCCGACCTCTTTTCACAGGTGTTGTTCCTTTGACTGGACTTGCCCTTCTCTTCTTTCCTTTATCAGCAGGTTGTGACATTCCTGTAAAAAAATCAGATAGGGATTCACATAGATCTGCCCAAATTGAAGCTTAAATCAGTCATGAGTGTTCACACCAGTGCATAACAAGAAGTGTTCGTTAAACACCGATGCACCTTACAGCCAACTGGATAGTAAGACCTTGACCTATTGAACTTAAAATCAATAGGGATAATCTACATATGATTACCAACCTCCCAAGCAAATCTGAGGACCTAAGGCCATATCGGTCTCTGGATATTTGTCAGACAAGGTTTGTGTACTGAATGTCACTGTGACCTTGACCTTTAACATACTGACCTCAAAATCATTAGCTGTCATCTACATGTGATGACCAACCTCACAATCAAATCTGGAGAACTTAGGCTAAATTGTTCTTTAGTTATTGGTCGGACAAGTTTTGGTTAGGGACGGATGGACCGAGCATCCGACCGATCAACTGACATGTGCAAAGCAGTATACCCCCATTTTCTTCGAAAGGGGGCATAAATATGATTCCATTTACCAGTTTCCTTGGACAAGGGTGAAACAACTTCGGATTTTGCTCTAGTATTCCGACCTCTTTTCACAGGTGTTGTTGCTTTGACTGGACTTGCCTTTCTCTTCTTTCCTTTATCAGCAGGTTGTGACATTCCTGTAAAAAAAAAAAAATCAGATACATAAAATTGCTGAGAGAATATCTTTGTAATATTAACATTTGTGTGTACAGGGGTTGTAACAGGACAAGATTCTCAATCCTGAAAATTAGCTGGGGCTCTGGGGAGTGCAGGTCCCCAGCAGGGTCAAGGGCAGAGCCCTTGTGGGGGGTTCAGGGGCAAAACGATTTTGAGCATTTTCAGGTTCTTCTGTAATGCATTTCGGCAATACAAATCATGATTTTTTTTCAAAAACTCACTATGTTTTTCTCTCCATATTTCTAAAAAAGATGATAATAGTTAATACACAGGGATTTTTTGGGCTAATTTTTTAGCTGATATTGGGTCATATTCCCAATTAACAATAGTATCCTTCTTTTCCAATTCACAGACAAAAATTCCCAATTGAAACTTCCAAAAATAAAACAAAAAAGATTGTAACTAAAATCTCTGAAAACAAGATATCTTTCACTGCAAAAGACATGTAATTAATGAAAGTTCCCATTATGGTCAGTGATAGTGTCAATTTATGTGTGTGTATTTCAAAATTGGAATAGCACATATTTTCCCAATATCTAACAAAACACTGAAGAAATTACCAATCCCAAGGGTATGGGTCATGTTCCCAAAATACTGGGGGGGGGGGGACCTGACAAAAGATGGGAGACTTAATCCTTGGAACTTGCTTGAAAGATTCTTAAATTTTGCTACCCCACCCACTATTTTTTACAAGTTAATATGACATATCAGCCAATTCGTGTTTATATCAAATTGTGTGCACAAAATATTTCCATGACAAGGTCATAGGGATCGAATACCTTCACAATTTCTTACCTCGATTAATGGGGTAAAAATATTTCGGGCCGAGTCAGTGTCAAAATGTACTGCTACCTATGTTTAAAAAGTTGCTGATAATTATTCATTTCATAGGACCCATTAACCAACAAATTGTCAACGATTTAAAAGTTCATAAGCTTCGATTAACTTCGAGTTTTAAGCTAAATATTACTCGAATTTTCGTTCTGCAATTGCAAATACTCTTGTGTATATAGACGCTTGTTAAACAAGTGTTAGTGAATAGGAAAAACGCCCAAGTGATCCAGATGCTGGGATGTGCTAACAGCCATCCCAATCCGTACCTACCCCCCCCCCCCCGAAAAAAACTCCTTGGATTTACATCGATCTCAAAAGTGCCCCTGGCAGCTTTAAATCCGGATTTCCCCAATATTACAACCCCTGGTGTGTAGCATGGAGCATGTCAGAAAAGTATGGTATTATGGATGTTATACCTTGAAATGGCTCAACTCAGTACCTTTCAAAAAGGGATTCACATGGATTTGCCCAAATTAAAGCTTAAATCAGTCATGAAATTGTTCACACCAGTGCATGACAAGAAGTGTTTGTTAAACACCGATGCACCTTACAGCCAACTGGATAGTAAGACCTTGACCTATTGAACTTAAAATCAATAGGGATAATCTACATATGATTACCAACCTCCCAAGCAAATCTGAGGACCTAAGGCCATATCGGTCTCTGGATATTTGTCAGACAAGGTTTGTGTACTGAATGTCACTGTGACCTTTAACATACTGACCTCAAAATCAATAGCGGTCATCTACATGTGATGACCAACCTCACAACCAAATCTGGAGAACTTAGGCTAAATTGTTCTCTAGTTATTGGTCGGA
The DNA here is from genome assembly GCA_964023205.1 of Lutraria lutraria. NCBI lineage: Eukaryota > Metazoa > Mollusca > Bivalvia > Venerida > Mactridae > Lutraria > Lutraria lutraria. Next base: position 9,856,276 of record OZ026841.1, read on the forward strand.
CAAGTTTTGGTTAGGGACGGATGGACCGAGCATCCGACCGATCAACTGACATGTGCAAAGCAATATACCCCATTTTCTTCAAAAGGGGGCATAAATATGATTCCATTTACCAGTTTCCTTGGACAAGGGTGAAACAACTTCGGATTTTGCTCTAGTATTCCGACCTCTTTTCACAGGTGTTGTTGCTTTGACTGGACTTGCCTTTCTCTTCTTTCCTTTATCAGCAGGTTGTGACATTCCTGTAAAAAAAATCAATCAGATACATAAAATTGCTGAGAGAATATCTTTGTAATATCAACATTTGTGTGTAGCATTGAGCATGTCAGAAAAGTATGGTATTATGGATGTTATACCTTGAAATGGCTCAACTCAGTACCTTTCAACAAGAGGGCCATGATGGCCCTATAAATGCTCACCAGGAGAAAAGGTCATTTGGAGATGAACATTGTTGGAAGTTTTCTATACGAGTCCAAGTAAGATTAAGTGACCCATCTGGGCCGTTTTTTATCCCATGGCCATTATATGAACAGATTTAAAAGAGGTCCATTAGAAAAGCTAGATACCAAATATCTTAGCTCTAGGCCTTGTGGTTTCGGAGATTTTTAAAATTTTCCTAAATAAAATAGAGTAAACCCAAGGGCAAGGCTAATTTTGACCTCGGGGCCATAATTTGAACAAACTTGGTAGAGGTCTACTAGACAATGCCACATACAAAATATCAAAGCTCTAGGCCTTGCAGTTTTGGAGAAGATTTTTTAAATTTTCCTAAATAAGTCTATATAAATCAAGTGACCCCCGGGGCGGGGCCAATTTTGACCCGAGGGCAATAATTTGAACAAACTTGGTAGATGTCCATTAGACAATGCTACATACCAAATATCTTAGCTCTAGGCCTTGTGGTTTCGGAGAAGAAGATTTTTCAAATTTTCCTATATAAAATAGAATAAACCCCAGGGCAGGGCCAATTTTGACCCCGGGGCCATAATTTGAACAAACTTGGTAGAGGTCCATTAGACAATGCCACAAACAGATTATCTAAGCTCTAGGCCTTGCGGTTTTGGAGAAGAAGATTTTTTTAATTTTCCTATGTAAGTCTATATAAATCAAGTGACCCCCGGGGCGGGGCCAATTTTGACCCTAGGGCAATAATTTGAACAACTTGGTAGATGTCCACTAGACAATGCTACATACCAAATATCTTAGCTCTAGGCCTTGCGGTTTTGGAGAAGATTTTTTAAATTTTCCTATACAAGTCTATATAAATCAAGTGACCCCCGGGGCGGGGCCAATTTTGACCCTAGAGGCCCTGCTCTAGGCCCTGTGGTTTCGGACAAGAAGATTTTTTAAGTTTTTTCTATTTGTTGCCATAGCAACCAGAGTTTTTAATGAAATTTAATTTTTTTAACAACTTTGAAAGGGGACCACCCAAGGATCATTCCAGCAAAGTTTTGTTGCAAACGGCATAGCGGTGTAGGAGGAGATGTTGTTTTAAGTAAACATGGACGCCACTTCAAGACGAACGCAGGGCGATCACAAAAGCTCACCTTGAGCTAGGGCTGTCCCGATATGGCAACGTACCGGTACGTACCGGTACAGTGCTGGACGATATGCGTATCGTATCGGAAGGTCTCGTATCGGCCGTATCGCGGTTTTTTATTTTATATTAAAAAAACTCTTAGAATGTTGAACAACTGAACTAGATTTGCGAATTTACTCTCATATCATCATCGATAATGCTTACGCAACTAATATCCGGGATTCCATACTCCATGTACAGACATTATCAGCGTCACTTAATGCTATACAACGAATTCGATTCGAATATTCAGATTTTGTCAAGTAGATTATTATTAACTTATAAATTGTATTACGCCACCATTTAATTTTACATACAATACGGCAGCATTTTGGTTTGCTGGTTAATGAAACAAAGAAGCACGTATATAGTTGTATGTAAGAAGTGTCAACACGATGTCAAGTATAGTGGTGGGACTATTAACCTTAGAACACGTATATCTCGTCATCATAACATCCAAGCTGAAGATTATTACTAGTATTTTGGTATTGTTAATCAATTTGACAATCATAACCCTGATTCTTTAAACAATTGTATATGGCTTAAAGTACTATTCTTGATATAAGGCAATTTATGGGACAGGGATACAAACTTACTAACATTTCTCATAATTATTTAATTTCCACAATATCAACAAACATATATGTGAATCAAATTGATGACTTTGAGTACAAAACGAATTTAGTTTTACACCTTTTTAACAGTTAATTAGGATTTTCAAACAAATGTGCAGAATTCCCCAAAACACTAATATTTAAACGTTTTTCATTACTTTGAAATATTGTAATATTGTATCGTTGATATCGCATATCGCTAGTACCATATCGCAATACGTATCGTATCGGCTGAGATCTGTATCGGGACAGCCCTACCTTGAGCACATTCGTGCTCTGGTGAGCTAAAAAGGGATTCACGTAGATTTGCCCAAATTAAAGCTTAAATCAGTCATGGAAGTGTTCACACCAGTGTATTATTATGATTTCATTTACCAGTTTCCTTGGACAAAGGTGAAACAACTTTGGATTTTGCTCTGGTATTCCGACCTCTTTTCACAGGTGTTGTTGCTCTGACTGGACTTGCCTTTGTCTTCTTTCCTTTATCAGCAGGTTGTGGCATTCCTGTAAAAAAAACAATTCAAATACTTAAAATTGCAGAGAGTACATTGTAACATTGTAACTGAAACATACTAATTTCTGCAGAATTTTGTGCATGGTTATAATGTTTTCAACTCCTTTTCTCTCCCTTGTCGATCAATTACATTCTGTTTCTATTATATGACTATTTGAGTAAAGTTTCTTCAAAATTCTTTGCAGGCTTAATGATTTACAGAGCAAACACGAAATAAGTCATATTTAACCCCTAAGTGTGACTGAGACCATGAAGCGAGCCTTCCGAAACATGCACTGCACGTCGTCTCGATGTGGTGACCATTTGAGTAAAGTTTCTTCAAAATCCTTCACAGGCTTAAAGAGTTACAGAGCGGACACAAAATTGCTAACGGATGGACAGACATCAGCGTCCTAACATAATATGTCCCTTTGGGCATATAAAAAGTAAGCAACAATATCTATAATAACAACAATTCATCATACCAGTGTAGCAGTCTTTTTCCTCCCTGGGAAAAACTAATGTTTACAGACAGAAGGTACAGGGGAGATTAGTTAGCAGGTGCGCGATGGCGTAGTGTACTACCATTGTATATTGTCAAAGCATAAATTATTTTTTACTCTAAATATGCCAAAAATGGATGCGAGTGAACAAAAAAAGGAAGTACAACATCTTTGGGCTAATTAAACCCATGTATTATGTGTCAGATATGAAGAGGAGTTATTTAATATGGAATGAAGAATACAAAACAATGGGCATATCACATCTCAATACCTTATGGTACTGGTTTTTAGACCTGTTTTACTTGTACAGTGAAGTAAAATGTTCTCATTACTAACACTTTTTGTCACAATACAATATACATACAGTTAAACCCCGATTATTTGATTTCATGGGTCCCGAAAAAATCATTTGGACAATCATGGTTTTGAATAATCCATTTCAGTATGATGTACTGGTTGGAAAACGATAAATTCCATACTGTCCGTATATAATTCATTGCAAAGGAGTTAACTCTTGTATGCAAACATGACGTTACGTTAGTGATAATTTATAAAATACATAACAAACAGTTTTTATTATTTATCCTGGTTTTATGAATGTATTTGAGTTAACGAATGGAATGAAACAATAATTATTGTTAAATGAATACCCGCACATATAGTACAGACCACAATCCGACACAATGTCATTCTCTTTTCACTTACTAATGACTAGGCATTGCTGTTTTTATGTTTGTTACATTTTTTTCATCATTCATCCTTTTCTAGTTAGTTTTGTTTAATTGTGTTCGACTCGGTTTTCAAATTAAGAATGACGCTGAAATGCAAGTCATTTCATACAGATCAGCAGGTACATACGAGGGTCGATTCAGAAATTCATACACATTGTCTTTAGTTTAGTTTTCAGTGCAGGTTAATAGGTTAATGATTTTCTTATACAGTAAAGTTCCATAATGCGACCGTCCCGATAATACGACCGTTCGCATAATAAGACCACTTTTTCTTGGTCCCGATATTTCCTTCTTTATTTCAATGGTTGCCGATTCCGATAATGAGACCACCACGCTATAACGTATTAAGACCACTATATTCGGTCCCAATATTGGTATTTCTACGTATTTTGGTCCCGGTAATACGACCGGACCCGTCTGTTTAAACTTTATACCTAACCCGATTCGGCATATAATGTGTTGACACGCTCGTAAATTAGTTGTGAAAACAAATCGATCAACACGATTAAATGGTTGTAATAAAGGGGTCTATAAGTGTCAATTAACATCGATGGATAATTGGTGTTGTTGCTCATCTTGATGTGAACGTGTTTTCACGAAAAGAAACAAATATGTTTGTTACGAGTTTTGGATAGTCTCGAACACACAGGGTGCAATTAAGTCAATGTCGTCATGGTGATGACACTTTAACATAGTATAGGCTGGGCCTACAATTATATACCAGTGACACTACTGACATCGCATATCAACATTTACTTCAAGTACGGTATATTGCGATTTTATTTAAATGTCAAAACTGAAAAATAGTTATGAAGATTAAATTTTCACACGTCTAATTCTAATGAAAGTTTGTCATTTAATGACCGAATGTTGATAATTGGTGCACGTGCAGTTCTAACTAAAGCCTTACTATCAAGTTTCAAAGTTTATTTAGTGATACCGCCTAATGCCTTTTCAACGTCCCAATCGGTCCATAAAAGTTTCATAAAATTCGGTCCGTCGATAAATCTGTACGTGCATAATGTCACAAACCTTGCTGTATATTGTTCGCGCCATTCTCAATACCCCAATTATTAAAACGCGTCGAGGTGATCATGCAATCGCCCGGAGCGATCATTTGTTAATCCTATCAAATCGATGTTGATAGTAATTAGTCCCAACACGTGGTAGACAAGAGTAAAACAAGTAATGCACTGATCTCTTGCATTAAGTGATGTGTTTGCACAAAGATTTCAATAGTTTAAAACAAATTATGTCAATAAGTCTGCGTCCCACAGGACTCGATATTTGGACATTTTTAGAGGTCCTGGGTAGACTTTTTAATGAAATCACACATATTTTTGTCAGTTCATTGTTGCATGATATAATGTGAATAGTTACAATATATGGGAAAAAACAACAGGAATTTGTGGATTCCTGGCTATCAAAATTTTACTGGTTATGGTACAGCACGGATATGGGTATGATTGTTTAACGTGCATTAAATTTGTTTTTATTAGTGCCTAAAGTACGGTCCAGTTCACTTGGCTTCGGGCCAACTGGATCTTTGGCTAGGTGGTCCTGAGGTCCAAGTCAATTGTAAGTGTTAAGTCGAGCCCTGTTGTGCGTATTTGTTTTTCATTATTTTTCGTTTTTAGTCAATATTGAATGTAATATTAATTAAAAATAAATGAAACAAGCGATGAACAGATGGTCGCGATAAAACTGGTTACGATGAAACAGTAAATACTAAATAACACTGTAAAGATCTATCCAAACATCCGGATGTCTGATCCGGATACTTGATTCGGTCAATTTTGACATCCCTAATTTATATCATTATTCTGCACTGTTAAAAATTAATTTTTAGTGATTTTTACTAAGCACTTAAAATATGCAAATAGAATAATGACTTGTTTCATTTTGTTGTTTCAGGTCAGGAATATTTTCACGAAGATGAGACTCTTGACAATTGTAGTGTACTGGTACCAATGAAAGGATTTACAGGACTCATTATAATATTATGTTCATATGTAAACATATGAAAAAGTAGATAGTGGGTAATTTTGGAAGAGGTTTCAGTTTTCAGTCATTGCATTATGCAATGTCATGACTGCCCCCAGGTCATTGGAGATACCCTTCATATTTTGCATGTTATTTCATAAGTTTTTACATCGAGTTTTCAATTTTCTGCAGCAAATAAAGCAAAGATTGACCTATCACATGGTATTATTTATTTTCCAATATCCTAAGCATTAACAAAATTGTAGCCCCAGTGTATGAATTTCTGGATCAACCCTCGTTTATCAACTTATTATATGTACAGGTCTGAAATCACAGTGAAATATTCGTGGTGATTAGTATTAAATCGTAACAAACAATATGAACAATCAACCCATCACTAATTTGAACAATTAAACTGTTGACACGCTTCGTATATGAATTAATGTTGCACATTGTCACACGTCAGTTGATTCTCAATCAGCCATTGTTATGAATTGACGATTTCGAATAATAGGTGTGAAAATATGCATTCGTGACTTGAGGGACCAAATAATGTATTCGGATTACACTGGTCAGTTATTCGTAAAATCTGATTCGTATAACTGGGGTTCGTTGTAGTTGAAATATATAGAGCACAATCGGACTGTAGATCTTATTCGAATAATACCGGTATACAGTCAATTTTATTCAAAGACAAAGGGAGGTTATTTGACTACTAATCAGGATGTTAGAGGGTAGGGCTGTGTTTTGTCAGCCCAGTTGCGAGACGAAACCGGTTCGTGATATGGCAATGCAGTACGCAGATTGGTTTGCAAACCTTCTGACCATTACATTATTTTTGTACTATTTACTTGCTGCTACTTTAATACATGACTTCAGGGGTGTCAATAGAGCCAAATTAAAAATCTTGAAAATCATATGTAGCCAACCACTTTTGCCAAACAAGGTTTCAAACCACATTGTTTCCATATTTGACTCAGTTTGTGTTAAAGAAAATATTTCAAAACAGATTAAATTGACCATAACTTTGCCATTTCTTACGATATTATTTTATTCTTTATTTTGCTCAGAAATCATAGCTTTTTTCAGGACAAATAAATCCGGAATTCTGGATATGTAACAGAAAATAAATGTATCTCAGATTAACTTTGATTTAAGTGTGGCTCTACAGCTAGCACCATGCACAAGAATGAAATTCAAACCCGGATGCCAGAGTCCGGTATTAAGTAGGTACAAACAATTTTCCGGACATGCTATCACCGTTATCATTCGTGTATAAGACTTATCAAAGGTGTAGAACTCGATCCGAATTTACTGCAGTTAAAAAGGGTCAAAATCGGGACAAACGGAATAGTTTATACCATTGTTTGCGACAATAATTGCAAATGGCATGTTAAACACCTAAGGGGAATAAATCTTTCGTAATGCTTATTAATCTAATAACCAATATGGTTCTGTAATTTTCCCAGATTACTTCGAGCTAGACATCTATGTAAGTTTGAAAATTATCACAAATGTTTGCTGATCGTGCCGCTAATTATGAGAAATCAAGGTATTGAGAATGTGTTGACAGATTGAGCAATTTAATGGTGTTATATTGCCAAGTCATTATGTTTTCGTAATATGTAATGCAATAATAATTTGTGCTTTACACATGAACATATTTACCCCTGAGTTTTTGCCGATTGTTGCCTGAATATCCAGTTTACACTCATGTGTAGGTCGCACCTGTGTATAATATTATTTGTTTGTGTTTTCATTGTAATTATTGTTGCTTTTAAGATGAAGAAAAGTTTGCAAACCTCACAAAACTTCGGTATCCGAATAATTGTTGTCCGAATTTTTGTCATGGATAGCAGACTAAGACTTTGGATATTCACAGCCCTATTAGTAACTATAATGCTTATACAAACAACAGGAAGTTTTATTCTTACTATAAATCATATATAAATCAATCAAATTTATGACCCTATTATTTTACTAGGTGTCAAGTCTACAGACACTAAGCTGACTGTGACTAGACAGGATTAGACTGATAAGGGGTAATAAAACCATTAAAAGATTATATTCTTGTGGCTTTTTGGTGAGGGACTTATATAAGAGCTGTTCAATGAGAAACCAAGTTTTATGGTATCCCTGATATCCAAGTCTTTTGACTTCTAAAAACGAAAAATTTTGAAATTCAGGCAATTCATTTTTGTTTTGGGCTTAAGACTATTTATCTTTTTTGGAGGCTGCTTCTTCATACACCAAATTTTCCATTCTTTTGCGGAACAATAATCATGCAAAACCTACTGTTATAATGTGAACAATTACTTACAAATGTCACATTCTTACCTTTTTTTTCAACTGTCTTGGATTTCATGGTTTTAGCTGCTGTAACTTTCGAAAAAGGTTCAACAACTTCAGGCTCTGATTCTGTTCCTTTTACTTTGGGAGCAATTTTTTCGTCAGGTCTTGACTTGGCTGAACATCAACAACAAAATTTACCAATGATAATAATGAAATTTTGAGACAAAAATATACATTTTCAATCAATCAAGGTATTATTGCAATAGTTATAGTGGTTGTGAAGTTACCAACAGAAGGGCTTTCACCAGGATGCAAGGGCATGAGGCGGTAATAATAAATTACAAGCCCAGATTCATGAGGATTACCACATACCCATTAGAACAACTTCATGTCAATACTAGCATGGCAGCAATTTTTTTTGCCTGATTGGGAAAGCAGCAATTTTTTTACTGTTTTGGAGAACGGGCATCGGCCCCTTTGATGGGGGGGGGGGATAGCATTGTGAAACAATCAATTTGGGGAATTTTTTTTTTAAGTGGGGAAAAATTTATACTTTTTTACTTGGGGAACGGGGGAGTATACCGGACCCTAAAATGGCATAAAAAGGGCCTGGAAAGGTGCTGGTACTGGAGAAATTAGGAAATATTTTAGGCGTTTTGACCCAAATAGGGAATTTTTTTAAACATCGCAAAATATGATTGCAAACACGACAGGAAGCAACTGGTTCTCGTATTCATCAATGGAATAAACGTATTACGGCTAAAATTGAGCTAGACTGAAAAAGCATTAGGAAGAATGTACGAAGTCAAAATATGTCTGCATGAGATTGGGAATTTCTTTCCGCTGGGAAAATGGATATTTTTTTCAATTTGGGTAGGTCCTATTTATCAGTACCAAACAAAGAAGGAAAACAAGAGGGCCAAGCTCACATGACGATCAATGTTTACTGATTAAAAACATTATTTTGAATCTGTCTCATCAGATCTGTTGATGTCAAGGTTTTCGTGTGATTTGACCTGGTGTCTGACCCCAGATGACCCATGTTCGAATTTGGCCAGTCCAACATATTATCAAGACAAAACCGTGACATCAGGGTTCTCAGTAAGTTTGTGTCCATCAGGCCCAAAAGCTAGACTAACAGGCCTGATAGGGGGAGTCAAGGCATTTTTCCAGCACTATTTTTAAACTTTTGAGATTTCTAACCGGCCCTCAATCGTTTCTAAGCAGCTAAATTGCCTGTGGCCTGTTGTTATTGAGAACCCTGGACATCAAGAGCTTTAACAAGTTTTTTATCAAAGATTTGACCTAGTTTTTTTTATCCAAGATCATCCATGTTCGAACTTACCTTACATATCATTAAGACAAACATTCTGACAAGGTTTGGTGAAAGTCCAATTAGAACTGTGACATCTACAGTGTTAACAAAGTTTTCCCAGGATTTGACCTAGTGACCTAGTTTTAGCTGCAGATGATCCACGTTTGAACTTGTCCTACAGATCATTAAGACAAACATTCTAACAATGTTTGGTGAAGATCCGATCAAAGCAATGACATCTGTCTTCCTAAGATTTGACCTGGTGACCTAGTTTTTGACCCCAGATGACCCATTATCAAGCTTGTCCAAGATTTTGTCAATATTAACATTCTGACCCAGTTTTGTGAAAATTTGACAAAAAAGACCAATCATAAAAAAGTTCACTCTGAGCACAAGTACTCATGTGAGCTAAAAATTGCTGCCTGGTTCTTTGGTCTCTATAAACTTTGATAACCCCAAATAAAACAAATATTTATTCTATCTATTGTTTAATGGCCCTGCGATTTTCAGGACACAGTATTTGGATTGGTAGTTGAGATGGGGACACTGAACAATATATTGCTCACCAGAAAAAAGACCTTTAGAGAAGAACATTTTTCACCTTTTTCCTATATATGAGCCTATATAAATCAAGTGAGCCCCGGGCTGGGCCAATCTTGACCCCGGGGCCGTCATTTAAATAAACTTGGCAGAGGTCCACTAGACAATGCTATATCCGAAATAGCTAAGTTATTGGCTTTGTAGTTTCTGACAAATTTTTAAAAATCCTATATAACCCCATATAAAATCAAGTAAACCCGGGGCGGAGCCAATTTTGACCACGGAGCCACCACTGGAACAATCTTTGTGGAGGTCCACAAGATGATGCTATGCTACACACCAAATATCTAAAGTCTAAGCAATGCAGTTTCTGACAAGAAGATTTTAAACATTTTCCTATATAAGCCTATAGTGACCACCAGGGTGGGTCCAATTTTTACCCCAGGGGCATAATTTGAACAAAACTGGTCGAGGTCCACTAGACAATACCACACCCCAAATATCTTAGCTCTAGTTTAAAGTAAAAATGGACGCCACTTTACGACGCAAGATGATCACAATGTGCTCTGGTGAGCTAAAAAGGTAAAAGAAGCAAAATAATGATCACGTCAAATAACCCCTTATATCAAAGAAAATTTTTCATCACAAATTTAATCACTTTCGGACACTTAATTTTGGATAGTCCTTCTATTAATGAATTTATATGGGTTTGTGAAATCGCGAAAATGAAGATTTTAAACCAGTTATATCAGCCCCTTTTATGGTTTTGGAGAACTGGTAATGGGTCTTCAATACAGGGAAAATTAGCATTTGAAACACCCAGAAATGGAAAGACATTCTTCCTTTAAATTATGTAACATTGTTCGTGCTGTCAGAAAACATGATGGAAAATTGTCATAAGACTTGATTTCATTCAGGACTATATATGGTAAAAAATATTTATCAGCAAATCACCAATTTTTGTGAATACAATAAGAGTGAATAAAAAAAGAATTTTATTTCAATTGGGAAAAATTATATTCTTTATTCAGGGAACAGGTCCCTAAATGGCATAAAAAGACCTATAATTAACTGTATTAATACTTAAATGAAAACAAATTACCAAGTACAGATTCAGTAGGTGCATTTGGTTTAGATGCAACTCTAGTTGATCTATCTTTGTTTACTTCAATGATAACAGGTTTAGGTGTTGCTTGTTTTGGGGCAGATCTTGTGTTTCTTACTCTTGAGGGTTTAGGTGTAACTTGTTTGGTTGAAAAAACAACAGCATTTCTTCTACTTTTTCTTCCCTTCATAGGTGATGCCACTGCAGGACTTTTCACTTCTATAGAAAAATAAACAAAGGCAAAACATATCAACTATCAAAACTTACATAAATTATCATACAAACTAAAACATCATAAATAATGTCTAAATTTGCAAGTAAGTTTTCAGATTTAGCAAGTAGGAAAATTAGTACTTGCTAAAAGTTGCAAGTGGTAAAAAAAGTTCAATTTGAGGCCTGTATTTTATCCTAAAAGGTATGCATAAAGGAAAAGGAAATAGTGTGGTGCTATCAACATATAAACGAAAAATAGACCCCAGTACCTTTTACCTCTAAGTGTGACCTTGGTGGTATGAACCTGGGTGTAGTGCGTGACAGATCGTCTCATGACTATGAATGTTTCTGCCAAGTAAATTCGAAATCCATAAAGGAGTGAGTGATGAACTTAAGGTATATCCTTTCACACCAAGCAACAAAAAAATCTAAACGCGAAAAACAGTGATTTATTGCGATAAACACTGTACCCCTTTATCGACTTTACTTTATCAGCGTTAACCATCTCTAACATGTTGTGCATTGTGTTGGTACGATATGATACCATTTAATTTGTTAAAGACAATAATTTGTTATTAAATATCTTACTACACACCGTAACTGGGCGTGGTTACAATTATTAATCGGTAAAATATAAAATAAATGGGATGCATCAATTAATCGAAATTCGTTGATTTCATGAGACGATAATGATCTGACACTTTTATTGCTAATTACTCGCTTAAAAAACACACAGTATTTTCTATTAAAGATTGCCGCCTTATTTGATGATGGATTACGAAGCGGTTTTCAATATTTTGTAGTATAAGGTTAGAGGCAGGACATCGTGTCTCACATTTTTTATTTTTATTTTGTTATTGATCTGTGGAGTATCACGTAAATTTAGGCGCTTTTGAAGGGCTAAAACACAGGCAGAAGTAACGGACCTGTGATGGTAAAATTGTAATAAATTCCACATAAAACACCATACCTTAACACATAATTACCTTAAATGAAAAAAATTGACACAAAATTTGTCTCCATTCAACTGGTATATATATATACTATAAGAAGGCGTATAACTCTTTGTTTCGGTGCATGCGCACTGCCTTCACAAAACGCAAAAGTTCCTAGACCAATCTGTTCCCGAGAAATCGAACAACTAACGCAAGAATTTATCCAATTTCGTTCGGTCGGAAAAAATGCGGCCACACCAAAATGGTCTAATTTCACATACTAATGCAAGATTGTCAGTCGACCATAGGTTGTATTGACCAATATGTCTTAAAAACAAGAGGGCCATGATGGCCCTATATCGCTCACCAGATAAAAAGACTCAAAGAAAATTATCATGAGCCTTTGTAAAATTAAGTGTTATTTTGCCCCTATGGCAATAATTTGAACAAACTTGGTAGATGTCCACCAGACAATGCTACATACAAAATATGTAAGCTCTAGGCCTTGAGGTTTTGGACAAGAAGACTTTTGTTTTCCTATATAAGGCCACAACTTTTTTATTTGTTGGTATACAATTTTTTTTTTTGAAAAGTGACCACCGGTCGGTCGAAAAAAGAAAATCCCGTGCCCATGTTCAAATTTGTGCACAACAAACTACCGTATATATATATATATATACTTGGTCATAAGTCTACTTAGCTAATAAGTTGGGGGATACATATTAGAGTGGAAGAAAATGGTACTTAAGCTTGATCTGTAAATAAGCCAAGTGCATTAAATTATTGCCGAAATTTCATCACTCACGACGTACGTGTGAAACAGAAAGTAGAATTTAACGAAGGGGAGTAACTTCTACAGACTGTTAATTAGTAAAGTATATCCCATAACAGTGCCCCCGGGTGATGTTGACCCCTAGTCATCATTTTCAGGTTTAATTGTTTAACCTACTGCAATCAGCAACAATAAAGTCACATGATTGACAAGTTGAGACATAAAAGGTGTTAGTTTCACTGGAAACAGTACAAAATAATTAAGTTAACACACACAAAAAAAGTGTCAAACTTGCTAATCCGTGACCAACGAGAACAAAACCCATCAAGATTAATCAGGAAAACAAACATGTGCATTTACTCATAGTATAGGTCTTTGAGATCGTACCTTACTAAGTAATCCAGTAACAAATTATTAACACAAAAAATCCATAATTGTGTGACATATTTAAAGTTCAAGTAAAATATTAACCAGAGAGCAAGATACGTCATCTGATTGACAGTTAACATCATTCATGACGTCAGTTACATTGACTCTAAACCTAGTTAATTTCAGCAGAGCTAAAAATAGACAAGAGGGCCACATTGGCCCTTTATCACTCACCTGAGAACAAAGGCCAATAATTAATGACCAGGTAATATAGTTTCCATCTCGTAACTCATTTTTACGTGGATTTTGAGATCAAAACCAACAATGAAGGTATAATACTGTTAAACAAGCTAAAACATAGCAAATTTTCTAATCCAAGGGCCCATAACTCTTGAAGTTCTGGTCCGATTCCACCCATAACTGAACTTGTCCAATACCGTAAGGTCATAAACATTCATTGTAAATATGATTAGGATCGGTGAATAAATGAAGGCGCTAGAGTGTAAATAAGCTAAAATATAGCAAATTTTCAAAGTCAAGGGCCCATAACTCTTGAAGTTCTGGTACGATTCCGCCCATAATCGAACTTGTCCAAGATCTTTTGGTTATACACATTTACTGAAAATATGATTAGGATTGATGAATAAATGAAAGCGCTAGAGTGTAAACAAGCTAAATATAGGAAATTTTGTAATTCAAGGGCCCATAACTCTAGAAGTTATTGTCCGATTTTACCCATAATCGAAGTTAGCCCAGACATTGTGGCCATATACATTGTGAGCAAGTTTAATCATGATTTGTTAAGAGCTGCAGATGCTAGAGTGTAAACAAACTAATTGTGGACGGACGATGGACATTCAACGATCCTAAAAGCTCACCTGATGAATCAGGTGAGCTAAAAATCAATACAATATATTTCAACTCTCTGGCATTTGCACTAAGTTCACCCGGTGTGTGTATTTTAGTTTCTGCAAAAATACGTGCGGACATTAATTATTGTGTTGTAGTGCTCTGTAAGTGTCTAAATGGTAATATATTTTTTTGGTTACTCAATATTTTTTTTTTAATTTGCGTCATAAAAAAGGGTCGGACAGAAAGAATATATATAAACAAGAGGGCCATGATGGCCCTATAAATGCTCACCAGGAGAAAAGGTCATTTGGAGATAAACATTGTTGAAGTTTTCTATAAGAGTCTAAGTAAGATCAAGTGACCGATCTGGGCTGTTTTTTATCCCATGGCCATTATATGAACAGATTTAAAAGAGGTCCATTAGACAAAGCTAGATACCAAATATCTTAGCTCTAGGCCTTGTGGTTTCGGAGAAGATTTTTCTATATAAAATAGAATAAACCCCAGGGCAGGGCTAATTTTGACCCCGGGGCCATAATTTGAACAAACTTGGTAGAGGTCCACTAGACAAGGCCACATACAAAATATCTAAGCTCTAGGCTTTGCGGTTTCGGAGAAGAAGATTTTTTAAATTTTCCTATACAAGTTTATATAAATCAAGTGACCCCCGGGGCGGGGCCAATTTTGACCCTAGGGCAATAATTTGAACAAACTTGGTAGAGGTCCACTAGACAATAATACATACCAAATATCTTAGCTCTAGGCCTTGTGGTTTCTGAGAAGAAGATTTTTTAAATTTTCCTATATAAGTCTATATAAATCAAGTGACCCCTGGGGCGGGGCCAATTTTGACCCTAGGGCAATAATTTGAACAAACTTGGTAGAGGTCCACTAGACAATGCTACATACCAAATATCTTAGCTCTAGGTCTTGTGGTTTCGGAGAAGATTTTTTAAATTTTCCTATATAAAATAGAATAAACCCCAGGGTACGGCTAATTTTGACCACGGGGCCATAATTTGAACAAACTTGGTAGAGGTCCACTAGACAATGCCACATACAAAATATCTAAGCTCTAGGTCTTGCGATTTCGGAGAAGATTTTTTTAATTTTCCTATATAAGTCTATATAAATCAAGTGACCCCCGGGGCGGGGCCAATTTTGACCCTAGGGCAATAATTTGAACAAACTTGGTAGAGGTCCACTAGACTATGCTACACACCAAATATCAAAGCTCTAGGCATTGTAGTTTTTGACAAGAAGATTTTTTGAATTTCCTATATAAGTCTATGTAAAATCAAGTTACCCCCGGGGCGGAGCCAATTTTGACCCCAGGGGAATAATTTGAACAAACTTTGTAGAGTTCCATTAGACAATGCTACATACAAAATATCTCAGCTCTAGGCCCTGCGGTTTCAGACAAGAAGATTTTTAAGTTTTTTCTATTTGTTGCCATAGCAACCAGAATTTTTAATGAAATTTAATTTTTTGAACAACTTTGAAAGGGGACCACCCAAGGATCATTCCAGCAAAGTTTGGTTGCAATCGGCATAGCGGTGTAGGAGGAGATGTTGTTTTAAGTAAACATGGACGCCACGTAATCGTAACGATGCACGATGGACGCAGGGCGATCACAAAGCTCATTCGTGCTCTGGTGAGCTAAAAAAAGGTTAAATTCTATTTTTATTTATTTTCGGATTTGCCGAAAATTACACACGCCGGTTTTGTAAACCAATTTACATAAAAGTTGTGGCCTAAGCCTATATAAATCATGTGAACCCCGGGGTGGGGCTAATTTTCACCCTGGGGGCCATACTTTTAACAGACTTGGTAGTGGTCCGCTAGACATTGCTACATACCAAATATCTTAGCTCTAGGTCTCGTGGTTTCTGACAAGATTTTTTAAATTTTCCTAAATAGATTAGATTTCCTATATAAGCCTATGTAAAATAGAGTAATCCCCAGGGCAGGGCCAATTTTGACCCCAGGGCAATAATTTGAACAAACTTGTTAGAGGTCCACTAGATAATGCTACATACAAAATATCTAGGCTCTAGGCATTGTGGTTTCTGACAAGAAGATTTTTAAAATTTCCCTATACAAGTCTATGTAAAATCAAGTGACCCCTGGGGCGGGGCCAATTTGACCCTAGGGCAATAATTTGAACAAACTTGGTAGAGCTCCACTAGACAATGCTACACACCAAATATCTAAGCTCTAGGCATTGTACTTTCTGACAAGAAGATTTTTAAAATTTCCTATATAAGTCTATATAAAATCAAGTGACCCCTGGGGCGGGACCAATTTTGACCCTAGAACAATAATTTGAACAAACTTGGTAGAGGTCCACTAGACAATGCTACACACCAAATATCTAAGCTCTAGGCCCTGTGGTTTAGGACAAGAAGATTTTTTAAAGTTTTTCCTATTGGTTGCCATGGCAACCAGAGTTTTTAATGGTAGAGCTTCATGCATGGAACATCCATGTAAAGTTTCGTTGAAATTGGCCGACTAGTTAAGGAGATGTTGTTTAAAGCAATTGTTGACGCAGGCACACACTCACACGGACGACAGACATCACGCGATCACAATAGCTCACCATGAGCACTTTGTGCTCCGGTGAGCTAAAAACTGAAACAGCGAAAAAGGCACTCTCTACAATTTGTTGATATGAAATTACATTACATAGGTAAACACACAGTTTATACAGTTTAACACTAGCTGACCTTGGTAGACCTAAAAATAATACCGTAAACACTCATGTATATGTCACACTTTTGTATAGGACGCAGGTAAAAAAAACAGTTGAAATTCTGGGAAAAAAATTCGTGTAAGAACATATAACATCAAATTACATACCTACGTGCGAAATTGTGTCAATTTTATGCAATTAACAAAGTGTCAAGGCTACCAGTAATCCTGCATTTCTTAACAACTACCATGTGACACGATAAAAAATCAATACTTCAGCTGCCAGATTTGAAGTTTACACACACTTTGACCTAATTTTGCGAAGATTCTGGAGTTAATTTAGGGCACACAAGGGCGTTAATATAGCCAAATTAAAAACATTATACATATTTAATTCAGTTTGCATTATAGAATATCCTTCAGGGCAGATTAATCAATTATAACCGTGCCATTTCTTGAGATATTTTCATAAAAAATCCGAATTATTGACACCCCTGTGCATACCATGACATTAAAACATTGTACCCCAAATAAAAAAGTCAATCAGCTCACATAAATTGACTAACACTGAGGCAGGATCAAAGAGCGGTGAATTTTAAAGATCAAAGACACGCTGCCGCCGTCGGTGTCTGATATTTGTGTGATGTTGGCTAGCAGTTAAAGAACCCGACGTGTTTCTGACCTGTTTGACATTTTAGCTGTGATTCAGTGCTTTATGTCTAATAACAATAGATCAATAATAGTTTATATAAGGATTGTTGTGGATTTTATGTTTTACGAACATTAGGTAAGTGTGAAAAAAATACTTCAGAATCCATTTTGACTTTTTGTTTGAGTCGTAAAAACATGGGATTGAGGTCTACCGCCTTGTATAGCACGCACCACTTTTTTGGTCCCATTTTGGAAGTAAAAAAGTGCGTCATATACATGGGTGTTTACGGTACTTTGATATAGATTTCATACTGGACATGCAGTCAGCTAATAATATGTTTACGCCAACACTTGTGTATAGGTACAATTCTAATCAATGTTGGAAAAAAACTTACTGACCTTGTTTTTTCTTAACTGGAGTCTTGGTAGGTGCTTTAGGTTTCTTATAACCTTCTCTTCTGGGTGCCCTTCAAGTGGAACAATAAAACAAATGAACTGACAATGTTTTAATTGGATGCACAAAGCTCAGTAATTTTTTTCATGCTCAAATTTTTTCTACACAGACATGCATGTGTTCAAGGCATTGAAGATCTGGAAATACGTTATTCTTAAACAACTGACATAATGAATAAAAACTTACAAATTGATTAACATCTGTCTCCAGGTTTGATCCTGGGTCATTCAGCATCGTAAAAAAGCAAACACTCGGGAAATTAATAAGAGCACTTAAGTTTGTGAAGCTGTTTATTCACATACTGTGGTTTCACAAATTTTGAGTGGAACATTTAATTTTCTGGATTTGTGGGGAAGGGTATATAGTGTTCAGTGCAAAAAATGGTATTTTTGTGCTTTTGGTTACATTCTTTGCTGCACAATATGAAAGAATATTAAGTCAATGTAAAAAACTTGTTTTTAACGTTTTTAAGTAATAAGGCAGTAACACTACTGTCAATAAAGCCAAACTAAAATTCCTGAAAAACATATGCAGCCGACCATTTTTGGGAAACAAGAGGCCTTCAACCAATTTTTTTCCACATTTAACTCGGTTTTTATTCATGAAAATCCTTCAGTGCAGATTTAATTCACCATAACATTTCCTGATATATTAAGCTTAATCAAATAGCTTTTATTGTGCTCAGAACTCATACAGATAAATCCGGAAATCCGAATATATCCGGAATATTGTCACCCCTGACTACGGTACCATGAGGTGTTAGTAAAAGACATGTGATGGTAAAATTGTAACATTTGCAAAGCAATATACACAGCTTCTTTAAGTTTAAAGGGGGCATCATGAATGGACAGGTATAATATGTTATGGGGAACTTGGTGACAATAGTTCTATCAAAGTTTGGTAAAAATCCCTTGAGAAATTTAGGAGGAGTTGTGCACAGAAGAGTATTACATATGCACAAAATAAACAAAGGGCCATAAATCCGCCCAAAACAATCCAATCACAAAACCCGGAATATATGTACTGGGTTTCTTGATGACAATGAGTCTGTGAAAGTTTCATGAAATTCCTTTGAGAAATGTAGGAGGATTATCATAGAAGAAATTTAGGACACAAAATAAACAAAGGGCCATAAATCTTCCAAAAATGATCGAATCACAAAACCTGCAAAATATGGGCTGGGGAAATTGGTGACAATAGTTCAATAAACGTTTGGTCAAAATCCGTTGAGAAATACAGAAGTAGTTGCAAACAAGAGTATTTCTGTATATAGTCAAACCTGTGCTAATGGTCACCTGGCATTAGCAGTCACCTGTCATTAACGGTCAATTTGAACTCCTCCCGACAAATTTTCTTCTTTAAATGAATGCATTAAACGGTCACCTGGTTCATGCAGTCACTTTTTTCACGCCTAAATCCATTTTCTGGCCCCAATTAACAGCCACTTCACACCTTTTTCTACTCGACACACGGTCATAATTACTTTGTGTAAACAAGTCTAAACTTGTTAATTGATTCAACGGAAATTGCCGATTGAAATCTTCGACAGCCAAAAGAATTGTTTACTTACAATCTACAAATTGTCTGAGACTGTAAAATATTGTGTCAATGATATTCAATAAGTAAGAGCCCGTTCCTTCACAATTAATTTCTTTTTTTTCACACCTTCATATATTTCAAATAATGAAACAACAAAAATAGCTGTACATGATCTGAGTTTCACGTTGTCGTTCTCTCGCACAGTCGAGTGAAAACAGTAGCCTATTGATAGCTTCAAAGACACATCACAGACAATTTTTTTTTTATTTATTTATTTCTTGTAATTTAAGCGGTGAACCCGAAAATAATATAATTATTGGTGTATATGTACTGGATATTAGTGTAAGTATTTAATAAAACCACAAATCATATTTAGACAGACTCTGAATATGGCCCTTTTCATATATGACTGGACTTGACGTTTTGTATACAACTTGTCAGCAAAATAATTGTATATATGTTCGGAGTTCAGGTACCAGTGAGACTGCGCCACTGAGACATCATCACATACTATAAGACAGACGTTTCAACATTTCTCCAGCAGCAGTTCGTAAACGTTAACAGTTCCAACTCTCGCCACTAACATACTTGGATATTTTGAGTTTTCATTATCATAATATCGAGCTTAATTGACCCTTCCACGGAACTAATTAATTAACATGCTGGCCAACGACCCGTATAGAACTTTTTAGCTTATCAGTTTTGTAAGTAAAACGTATTTCTTTAACGCACCGAGAACTTCTCAGTTGTCCGCCATTATCATCGATATTAGCGTAGTCCCTGGAAGTAGAATTATTCCTTATCAGGGGACATCACCGTCGATTTACTAAGGGAAGTAACCTAGTTATGGGAAAGGGCCATTGGCAAAGAAAGATTGATCTGGAGGGAATTTTTATCTAAAATAGGGGGAAAAAGTATATTATTTAGGAGGGGTATAGGGCCGAAATTCGGCCCCAAAAAAGTCAAATGAGGGCCCTGAAAGCTACCAATGATTTATCTGTTATCAGGAAAATTTATAAATATACTTGAGATGGTACAAACCTTCCTCGTAATTCCTCTGGTGAACTTGGAGTAGAAGTTTCCACTTTTTTAGGTGTTTTTACATCAGTCTTACTTTGTGAAGATTTCTGAAGAAATAAAGGGTGATAAACTATATAATATACCAAGTACACAACAAAACTTTTCTGAACAAGGGATGTGTTTACAGGACTCAAAAACTGCTTCAGTGCAACTGATGAAGTCACGAATCAGGGTTTTTTTGGGGGCGATTTTATAGCCGAAATTCGGTCATATTCCCAATGGAAAATAGTTAGAGGTGACTATTGCGGCCAAAAAAGCTATTGTTATAGTATTGTGATAGTTAAATTGCTATTGCGATACTATCCCGATAGTTTTATTGAACCTTTTAAGAAGTTTGTTGATTGGTTGATTGTTTTACAGCCTATACAAAGAGTAGACTGAAAGTGTAAGTGTTGTATTTAAAAAGCTGTAATAAGTTAAAAAGAAGAAGAATGACAAAAATAGCATTTATGATATTTATTGTACAAAAAAGACAAGGATTACGTCATAAATAAATAATCAAACTGATCAAATATGTTATAAAATCAAACACTACAGTTTAAGCATTAGAAAAAGGGTTAATTCAATGTTCAATGGATAATTAATCAGAATAGAAATACATCGTGTTCACCAGCACTGTCAGCTATTGAATTTTTCTTGGGTTAGAAAGAAGTACAAAAATATGTCAAACTGAAAGTAGATAAAAATATATATATATTGATATTTATTTTTGTACATGAGCTTCATGCATGAAATAATCATATATAATATGCTTAATACTGAAAACCTTTATGCAGTAGGTTATTCCATGTGTATAACGTAACTGAGTATTCTAACTTACAACATGACAGTAAATTTAATTATTCGTGCGAGTATGATAAACTATCATTTAAGTTAAACAAATAAGATCAATGTAATAAAGTTAGTATCTTATAATATGTTTGACCACGTTAAACAGACTAAAGACACTCGAAAATAATGCGTTATTCATGCAAAAATAAAGCAAATTGCAATCGGGTACGAAATCGACGAGTACGAACCTTATAATATGTTGACAACTCGTACGTCCATTTTTTGTTGGGCAGATCGACGGATGAAACGTCGGAGGCATCATTTAAGGATAAGATATCTCACATATCTACATCTGACTTTTTATGGCTGGGATTGAACCCGGAAAGTTGCATTTTCAGTCAGACATAATCATTCAGAGCAGTTCAGAAATAATTCGGAAATGATTCCCGAGTTACACACGTGCGCAGACGCGGTGACATATGACCTTCAACCCGATGGGTTTAAATTAGTCAATTTGATCGTTATGGTTGCTTAGTATATTATATTTGCATAATCCATGATCAATAAGACGCTTTATTATATATTTGTAATCATGTTAATCATGATAATGATAGTTATTCGTGAAAAACAATGCGGCGAAAATCAACATCTTCAAACGGCGCAATTATGAAAGTTTTCATGAAAGTGACCATGGGATAATTATATGAAAATCTTGTCAACACTCTTGATCAAACTTTCACAGTCATAACATCGAGTATTTAGTTGAAACACTTGGTAAGGCGGGGCTACGATTTTGTCAGCGACATGCGTCATACATTCGAGACTGTCATTGGTTTATTGATATTTGATTGACACTGTTCTTAGAGACGTAGAGAGTCAGCACGCGGCACATAATCGGATGTAGTTGCTTTTATAATTGGTTGTGTATACAAGCCATGTCGTATACGTAATTAAGGGATGTCGGTGGAATTAAGGGATGTCGTTATACAACTGTTAGCCTGAACGACATGCGATATTAGGCTGGCTAGAACCCTGGGGTAATTGCTAAAAATAAAAAAGGTGTGCAAAAACACTGTTCATTTTCTAGTCGCCACCTGCCATTTACAGACTATTCAAGTATTAAGTGCAGGGTGTTCATTTGACTCGAGCTCCCGGGTTTTGACGCACGAAAATCTCAAAAGTATTGTTTTTGACTCTTCAAAAATATGCCGTGTGCGTCAACTTTGACCCGGGAGAATTTCCACCAAAGCGTCAAAAGATAATCATCAATGCGTAATTTACCGGTCAGAGATCAGTATGTACGCGCGTGTCGCATCGCTGATTGGTCAGGACCAAATGCCATGACCTCCATGACGTATTGTAATAAACTCTACACGCGCTAATAAGGTTAGAGTAGGTAGTACACATTCGGCATATATGTGACATAAGAAGCTGATTGTTTACGAGTGGGATCTATTGCATAGATAATACAGCATGTTTGTAACACTTACTTTAGGACGTTGATTGTTCGCGAGAAGGTTAATCAACAGAAACATCGGATTCGGAGTCCTTTGATGTTATCCAAAGAAGGTTGTGTCAATCGGCGAGTGATAATCATTTTGCCTTTGTTTTACCGATTTCAAAACGTTTTACGATGAATGCATGACCTGTTAATTAATTTTATTTCAATTGTCCAGTGTAGCGTGTAAATGACGGATAAATAAAAATGTTTAGTTTTGAATCAACCAGATGTCCTATATAACCATTTCCCGAAAATCATACTTTCACTTTACTTATAAATCTATATAAGGATAAAGACGAAACATCGCCGAATAAAACTAATTATAATAATTACGAATAAACGCCCGTTGTACGGTCCGATTTTGATACGGTGACGTATCTTAAGAAAAAAACGTTTGAATAAACATTATAATAACTATTTTATGCTATTGTGTGTCTATTTCTTAGATTGTTGAGTAACTATAATATAATTAGAAAATAAGATGTGTTACTTTTGAATATCATTGACTTGTTTGTGCTTGTTAATGTTAAACTATGAGCATATGGGCCTGTGTGTATCTTTGTGGAATTTAGAAAATGAAAATAAACAATGTTTTTTTTTTGTTCATTTTTTTACGTGATACATATGAATAGTGACAATATATCAAAATAATATAAGTATATACCCACTGAAAATATGAAATGAACTCAATACAGGCACTGGACACTATTAAAACTTATTTTAAAATAAATACATAAGTAGAATACATGCAAAGGAATGATATTGCTGCAAACTGTACTTAAAAGAACAAATTTCAGGAAATTCTTTTATTCACCCCCCCCCCCCCCCCCCAAAGAAGTTAGTTTGCACCGACTCTTGGAAACACTTGCATGACTCTTGAACATTTCATTTTGACTCTTGAAAATTTTGTCCAAAGGGTCAATGACTCTTGACTTTCAAAGTCTAGTGAACACCCTGTAAGTGGATCTTGATTTTAGTACAAATACATATGGACCCTTTTTATAAGTTGAAAATATTACATTAGAATATGGAAATAACTTGCAGGACATAAAAATACTTAAAATATCATTGATATTAACTAGTTCACTACTAATCCTAATAGTTATTCAAACAATTTTTAACTGTATAATATTATAAACATTTACCTCCATAGCTGGAGATGCAAACAGTTGGGCTATTCCAGATGGACTTGCAGGAACTTGTTTCACCACAGGAGTGGCCATCAATCTCCTAATACCACTAGGGTAGGGGGGAGAATAAGCATCCTTTGTGACAATAAACAATTCCTTCACACCAACTAAAGTTGTACTCTTCCTATCAGTCTTTTTATCAGGAAATTTTGTAGAAGACAATGGGGATACCATCATCTCACCAGGTCCATTTGGTGTGTCTGGTATATCAGCATAAAGTACAGATTCAGGAGTTCCTGTAGGTGGTGATGAGTCAAGTCTAGATGATGGAGATTTAGAAGGAGGTGTCTGGAAGAGATCCTTCACTCCTGCTAAACTAACTCTACCAATCGATTTCCTGGCTTTCTGTACATAGATAAGATTTAATATACATACTGTTATTACCAGAGAACAGAATTCAACTAAATTGATGACTTGGGTATTCAACCCTAATGCCCAAAATTATTAACTCAAGTGGCCATATTTTATCATTCTTATGTTTCATAGGTTTCCATGATAGAAAATGATTTACTGGGAGATTTTCAAAAACGATAATATCGCCCTTTTTAATTTGTAAATTTGCCCTTTTTAATCATTCAAAGAATGACTGACGATCCTTGGGAATGAGAACTAATGGTAACAAGAGGGCCAAGATGGCCCTATATCGCTCACATGACAATCATTGTTTACTCATTAAAACATTGTTTTGAACCCGTGACCTAGTTTTTGACCCCAGATGACCCATGTAAGAACTTGTCCTACATATAAAGACAAACATTCTGACAATGCTTGGTGAAAATCCATCAAAACTGTGACATCTACAGTGTTAACCAACTTTTCCTAAGATTTGACCTGGTGACCT
The DNA here is from genome assembly GCA_964023205.1 of Lutraria lutraria. Lineage (NCBI taxonomy): Eukaryota > Metazoa > Mollusca > Bivalvia > Venerida > Mactridae > Lutraria > Lutraria lutraria. Next base: position 9,881,287 of record OZ026841.1, read on the forward strand.
AGTTATTGACTCCAGATGACCCATATTTGTACTTGACCGTTATATCATTAAAACAAAACAATTTGACAAAGTTTGGTGAAGATCCAATTATAACTGTTTATCATTAGGTTTGACCTAGCGACCTAATTTTTGACCCAACATAACCCATGTTCGACCTCGTCCAAAATATTATAAAGACAAACATTCTGACAAGGTTTCATGATGATCCAATCAAAACAGTGACTTCTGGAGTGTTCACAAGGTTTTCCAGCAATTTGCCCTAGTGACCTAGTTTTACTACGGAAATGACCCATTATCAAAGTTGACCTACGTATCATTAAAATAAACATTCTGACAAAGTTTCATGAAGATCCAATCAAAACAGTGATTTCTAGAGTGCAGGGTTCTCAATAACAGCAGGCTGCAGGCCAATATAGCCACTTAGAAAATGTGTTTAGGCCTGTTAGGAATCTCAAAAGTTCATAAAATATTGCTAGAAAATGCCCACACCCCCTCTAGCAGGCCTGTTAGTCTAGCTTTTGGGTCTGTTGGCCACAAACTTATTGAGAACCCTGAGAGTGTTCACAAGGTTTTCCCTTATTTGGCCCTGGTGACCTAGTTTTTGACCACAAATAGCCCATTATCGAACTCGTCCGAGATTTTGTCGATATTAACATTCTGACCCTGTTTTGTGAAAATTGAGCTAAAAATGTGGCCCCTAGTGTGTTCACAAGGTAAAAGTTTGACGACGCAAGGGTAACAGCTCCTACAAAATGTTCAAAACTTGTTGTAACATAAATTGAAGCATCTAAATATCTATCAAGATAAAATGATAATTGGGCTATACTTTTTTTGAAATATATAGATTTTTGTACAGCATTGTGCAGATATGTTAAAAATGTACAATATTATGCAGTCTTTTTTCTCTCTTCATTGGGAAGAGGCCTTAGCCTGTTGATTTTGGGAAGAATTATCGCTAAAATTGCTGATTTGGGAAATAGAATAGCTGGTGTAAGTTTGGATTCTTGGGAAAACTGCATGATTTAAAAAATATTTTCAATTCGGAAGAGGCCTTCTCTGTTATAGAAGGTGAAAAACGCTGTTAGGGATGTAATATTTTAATACAATGAGTGATCTGAGAACTAGTCATTTGACAGTGTATTGTTGAAATTAGTAAATAAATGATGATTACCTTTTGACGCTATATTAGTATATTACACACCAAAAGACCATCATAGTCAATTTTGACCACAGGGAAATAATTTGATCAAACTTGACGATGCTACACACCAAATATCTAAGCTCTATGCATTGTAGTTTCTGACAAGATTTTTGAATTTTTTCTATATAAGCCTATATTATAGAGTAAACCAGTTTTGACCCTAGGTTCATAATTTGAATGAACTTGCAGGGTTTTTGCAAGAATCTGCGAAGATGGGGACTCCTGTCCCCATGGTCACAAATTTATGGGGACACTTTAAAAGACTTTTTATCAGTAAATGTTTTGTTTTCCACTAGTGCCAGGGTCCGAGAAAGTTTTGTCAGACACTGTTCGCATCTAGATAATTTTCCTAAACAAGTCTATTAAAATCAAGTTACCCCTAGGGCGGAGCCAATTTTGACCCCAGGGGCATCTAGATGTTCGAATTGATTGTTACATTGCTATTTAGTACAGTTTACTATTCCATCGTAACCAGTTGTCGTGACCATCTGTTCATCGCTTGTTAGGAAAAGAATTTGCAGTAAGGAATCTGCGTTCGGAATGACGTTTGAAGTCCTTAACTCAAACATAATTATGCAACATAACGGTCAGTCATTCACATAACAATTGGAATGGCTAACTTTTTTTTGTACGCAAAATATCAGTGCATTGTTTTACTCATATCTACCACATGTTTGGGCTAATTACTATCAACATCGATTTGATCGGATTAGCAAATGATCGCTCTGAGCAACTGATTATCTTAACATGTTTATGGGGGTATTGAGAATGGTGGGAACAACATACAGTAAGGTTTGTGACATAATGCACATACTTAGCGATTTTTGACAGAATTTTGTGAAATTTTCATGGACCGATTTTTTAAATATTTTATGTGACTCAAATTGGTCCGAGACATTGAAATTCTGTCCGGACCAGCAAATAATATAATAATAAAACCATTAAGTGGTATCACAATAATAAAAGTCTTTAGTTAGAACTGCACGTGCACAAATTATCATACATTCGATCATCAGATGAAAAACTTTCATTATACTAAGACATGTGAAAAATTAATCCGTCATTATACTGGTTTTCTTTCGTCATAAAATAAACCAAAACAAGAAGTGTTTGTGAAAAACGAATGCCGCTAACGGCCAACTGGATAATAACACCTCGACTTTTGACCTATTGAATTTAATCAATAGGGGGTCATCTACATGCAATGACCAACCTCCCAACTAAATTTGAGGACCTAAGGCCAAATCACTCTCTAGTTCTTTGTCAGACAAGGTTTTTGTACTGAAGGTCAGTGTGTTCTTGACTTTTGACATACTGACCACAAAATCAATAGAGATCATCTACATATGATGACCAACCTCCAAACTGATTCTGAAGAGCCTATGTCAAATCGTACTCTAGTAATTCAGGGGTGTGACTGCTCCAAGAGCAAAAAGGCTGAAATACCCTAACCCCACCCCTTCATGCTTGCTAAAACATCATTTTTGAGTAGGTCAGACTGAATCTGGACCCTTTTGTTTCAATGATTTTAAGACAAAAAAGAGGAAATCAGCTGAAAGGAGGAAGAATCACACCCCTGTAATTGGTCGGACAAGGTTTTTGTGCTGAAGGCTACTGTGACCTTGACCTTAGAAGTACTGACCTCAAAATCAATAGGGGTCATCAACATGTGATGACCAACCTCCCAACCAAAGAACAGCCTAGGCCAAATCGTTCTCTAGTTATCAGGGTTCTCAATAACAGCAGGCCAATTTAGCCACTAAGAAATGTGTTTGGGCCGGCTAGGAATCTCAAAAGTTTATAAAATATTGCTAGAAAATGCCCGGACCCCCTAGCAGGCCTGTTAGTCTAGCTTGTGGGCCTGTTGGCCACAAACTTGAGAACCCTGTAAGTTATTGGTCGGATCAATTTGTTTGTTACAGACGGACGGACTGACCTTCCGACCGACATGGCAGTGTTTGACACTTACTCTAGTTCGTCGGTCTGAGACCGACAGAAATCACCAAGGACCGATGACATCCGCGACCTGGTCGGCCCGGTAGATTTTGCAAGTAGGAAATCCCATTCTTAAGATAAATATAAACTACGACGTATCAGCATAATCGCAGTTAACAACGTTTACCAGTAGCGGTGTTACATATATGCAGGATACAGGGCCAGAATTATGCATCTATTTTTAGACATAACTACGACGTATCAGCATAATAATGTCAGTGCGTGTAAGAGACTGTTGAACTCATACACGAATCAATCTACTCGTAGTCGTACCCTTTGTCAACTCGTGCTCAAGTATTTTTGGTTGCAATAATTATTTTTGATCAAGTGCTTCAGCGATTTTTTGCATACTCGTGCCACCAAAGAAGTGTAAAGAATCCAGATTAATGTAAATACTCGGCCATAAGTCAATCAAATATGGGTCCTGAAATTGTCAGTAAAATCCAACTCGACTTACGACCAAATAACCAAAAAGAAATATTATCACTTGGACACTTTCACACCGTATACCCCGAAGAACCGAACACAGTTGCTCAGGCGAACACAGTTGCCAATAAATTGTACAGTTTCGAACGGAAAATAAGTATCGGCATAATTTATACTTATTTTGAAGGATCCAAACAAAACCTATCATGTACATTTATTCGTTATTGAAAAAAGGAATAAATACTCGAAATTGTGAGGAAAACTGTGCATTTTTTCAGCGAGAAATCACTAGAAATGTCTGCTATTTTTAAAGAAAACGCGTCATCTGATGAATCCATATCCATAAATGCATTTTTACACAAAAGTGAACCTTTTTAAAGATACCATCATTTACTCCAATCTATTTTCTCTCAATATGCGACATCCCAGCTTTCCATTCCCATTTTCCGCAGAGATATTGATGCATAAAGTCGGTCTGCCCTCGTATTTTTGAGAACGTCAAGTACAGTTTATTGCAAAAGTTGCGAACCTCGAATACAGTTAGAACGTTTGATATGATAACGCTTATCACAGTCGCCATACACTTCTTACCGCACCCTTTTTAGACTTTTAAACCCAAAATTGTCGATTATCTGTATTATACGTACATACATTTTACAAAGAGGATATAATACTGTCGACCTAAGTCCAAATGAAGCGGGACTTTCATTGTGTTTGTCTAATACGTAGTATGAATAGACACATTTTTCTGATAGAAAAACTACATGTACATTAAATTTTGTATATGAAAACTGCCTTAGATACATGTACTATGTTTTAGTCATAGATAACTTTATGCGTCTTGAAAGCTGAGTATATAGTCACTGAATTGTCCGTCCGGGCGAAGATATACGTGTATATAGATGCCGCTTTGTCCGTCCATTTGTCCGTTATATCGAACGGATGAATATTAGATGGCTATATGGATAATAGGTAAAAATGTCCGTATGTTCGTCTGTCCGTCACAGTCTGTCTGTTCGTACACACCAGAGGTTGGTTGTGGGGTTAGGGTTTGGGTTAGGGTTGGTACATTTAGGTCTTGTGAGTTTCAGTTACGTTAAGTATTCAAAAAATTAGATTAGAAATCACAGTGAATGAGACTAGCGAAAGACAGTGCAGTGCCTAAGGTGCATAATTGTACAATGCATGGTCAGGCTGTAAATCATACACTGTAAATGTTGTTTTTATGAATGAACATTTTCATTTTTGTTGTGTTCGGTGACATGTAAAGCATCGCATTATTTTTTATGTATGGAATGTGCATTCAATTATTTATTTGTGTTGTGGTGATGGAAACTGGAGAAGCATGTAGCTTTAAAAACATAAGAGAAAGCGGAATGTCGTAAGTGTTGTTTTGTTTAAATATTAAATTTTATCTAATCCATCAGTTTTTATTAACAAAATTAATGACAATCTAAATAAAAATATTCAAACAAAATTCAATATTTGCACATTGAAGCTAGGTCAATGTCATTTATGGTCTTCTTAAAGGTCTTGTTTATTGGGTTGTTGTCTCAAAGTATGAAGGCAGTCCATTCATTAATAACAAAGTTATAGCAAATAATCGAGCAAAATGACTTTTGACCTTGACTTAAATAAACCAAACAGCTTGAATGTGTTATGCAGACCTTCTTGATACAGTTAACATATAAGCCAACTTACTTGAAAATCCTTCGAAAGGCTAAATAAAGAGTTACAGAGCGGAAATGGTCTGTGACAGACCGACAGATAGACGGACGGACATAACAACAGACAACCAGGGGAAAAGCAATATAATTCCCTCAGATCTTTTTTGAGGAAACATAATTTCAATGATTTTTCTGGAAAGTGCCAAAATATCGGTCTTTTCCTAGCGGTGTACTCGTACATATTAGTATTTAGTGCAATGAAATAAAAAGTAAATAGGGCCTAGAATTTTGTGAGTAATTGCATCACTCCTGTAAGACTGTTATTCGACCGTATATAAATATGTTCAGTGCGTATATAATCCGGTTATCAAATATATCTTCACATACTTTAGTATAGACTTACCAATTCTTGGCATTCAGTCTTAAATTGATTCATATATTTAAAAAGAATCCTTTTCTAGATGCTATATGTAACGTAATTGTATTTCTTTTAGGTCTAAATCAATATAAGTAAATATACATACAACATTAAACGATTAGAAAAGGATGTTGTAAGAAGTGTATGGTGACTGTGATAAGCGTTATCATATCTAACGTTATAACTGTATTCGAGGTTCGCAACTTTTACAATAAACTGTACTTGGCGTTCTCAAAAATACGAGGGCAGACCGACTTTATGCATCAATATCTCTGCGGAAAATGGGAATGGAAAGCTGGGATGTCGCATATTGAGAGAAAATAGATTGGAGTAAATGATGGTATATTTAAAAAGGTTCACTTTTGTTTAAAAATGCATTTATGGATATGGATTCATCAGATGACGCGTTTTCTTTAAAAAATAGCAGACATTTCTAGCGATTTCTCGCTGAAAAATGCACGGTTTTCCTCACAATTTCGAGTATTTATTCCTTTTTCAATAACGAATAAATGTACATGATTGGTTTTGTTTGGATCCTTCAGGATAACTATAAATTATGCCGATACTTATTTTTTGTTTGAAACTGTACAATTTATTGGCAACTGTGTTCGCCTGAGCAACTGTGTTCGGCTCTTCGGGGTATACGGTGTGACTTTCAGAGCACAAAAACACAATAATTTATGTCCACACATATTTTTGCACAAACGGGTTGAACTGGTGCACTTTGTAACTATATTGATTTTCTATTTTTAGCGCTGCTGAAATTAAGTAGGTTTTAAGTTAGTGTAAAGTTCTGACGTCATGAATGATGCTATCTGTCAATCAAATGACGTATATCTTGCTCTCTGGTTAATTTTTTACTCCCATAATAAATTGAACAGGAATTTCGTAATTTGAATGTGTCACACAATTATTGATATTTTTGGGTGTGAATAATTTGTTACTGGATTACTTAGTAAGGTACGAAGCTGTTGTAGATCTAATCATTTTAGATTAATGACAAAATAGTCTTATAAGTAAATCATTACAGTTTTATTTGAGTAAATGCACATGTTTCTTAATCATTTAATATCTTCAATACAGAAAAGGCTTGCAGTGACTTATTAGAATGAATATGAACAAAATATTTCATATAAGTAACAATTGCTTTTATTTTAAAAGAAACAATCAGAAAAGTACATCAATAAAAATGGGATGCGAGAACGCTCTGTTGCATTTGGAGTTTTTTTATTTTAATTTATCACTAAAATTGAAGGACCTGTGAAAGTGTAGAAGGACCGGTAGTTTTGAGAAGTTACCGGTCCTGTGGACCACCATGCTCAAAAAGTTGGTGTCAAGCACTGCATGGGCAAAGCAATAGCATTCCGGTATCTGGCGACTGCTTAATTTCTACACGTTTAAAGATAACCTTGTCATATAAACTGTTGATTGGATCAAATGCAAAAAACTTAATATAACTCCAATTTCATAAATTCTTGTCATTTAAAATTAATCAATAATAAACATTAAAATAATTAACCATAGGGTGTTTACCTTTGCAATACTCTTCCTGCCTTTCTTAGGCAAAGGTTTTGGTGTATTGGTCAATTTGTTCTTCCTCCCAATCACAATGGTAACAGGTGACTCAATGTGACCTGTACTTGGTGCCAGCTGAGCAGCCTTGCTTCTAGGTGTCTTTGGATAAACCTGAAAAGGTTAAGAGAAAATTCAACAGTAGTTGATATACAATGTGTTATTTGATTAACACTATCTCAGGGTTCATACAGAGAAGTACTGATAAAATTCAAGGACTTCTTAATGAATTTTCAAGGACATATATGCTAATTTTCAAGGACTAAATGTTGAAAAGATACCTACTTCAGTAAGTCAATATTGGGCCTTTTTATTCCCGCAATTCATCTAAATGTCATTATTAACTTCACTTAAGTCCATAGGGTTTCAGTAGTAACAGTTACAAAATATCACTACCAATTAAAATGCAAATGTACATCCTGTCTATTATTTATAAATTTCAGCAGATTTATGTAACTAGACATTAAAGTGCAGGGAGAAACAGTAACATTAAATGGTTGAAACAATGTGAGTGGGTGGGAAGTCGTCAATTCTGCCTTAGACACCATGGACGTGTTTTCAGTTTTACACATGGATGTATCTGTATGTAAAATCTTTTATAAAGTAATTTTGAATGAGATCTAAGTGCACCCCCATACGAGTGGCAACATTGACAATACTATTTATACTTATCCTTCATCCAGGGATATGTCCTTGACTAAGCTCAATGGAACACATTTTCCCATCCTAATGAATGATTCCTAACTCAAAACTTTTAACAAATTGAAATATTTACTGAGGCGCGGTTGTTGAAATGCCCAGACATGTTGTCACTAGTCAACATCTAATTAAACTGGTTCCTGTTGACTGCAAAATGGAACGGGAACCAATGCCAAGGGAAACAATGCTAGCAATACTGTACGATTGTTCGTCCTACACATTTTCATACTCATACAATTATTTTCGTAATAATCATAAGTGTCGAGGCGCTATCGTATTTCATTTTTCAATACAAATAATCAGTTTAAGCCATCTTTAATTAACCTTTGTCAACGTTAGGCAAAACTACTGAAATTCCAAGTACTTTTCAAGGCTACTGATTAATTTTCCAGTACTTTTCAAGACAGAACTTAATTTCAATGACTTCAAGACAACCATTTATTTAGGCCTTAACTACTACTAACCACATTTCATTTGCAAGCTACTGCCAAGCTACCCCACATAATTTAGGTGGAGGACAATGTAACATAAGATGTAATATTTTCAGTCAAATTTCTCACAGATAGCGTGTCTCGCCAGGGGTTCACACTCACAACTTATTGATCAGTAGACCATTGCTCTAACGGTTAAACCACAGAGCTAACTGGGCAGGCTTTAATTTACACTAGGTTTACTTGAATATACATGAGTTTAAAACAAACAAGACACAGTGAAGGGGAGACATAATAATTTGAACTGGTAAATATTCCAATGATACATAATAATTACACATCTTGAAATTTACTAACAAATAACAGTGCAAGCAAACCTTTACAGAAGGGGAGGGTGTTGGTGGTTTCGCTGAAATGTTTCGTTTAGGCTTTACAGGAGTTTTCCTTTTGGCCACATGTGGTTTCTTCACAATATCTGCCCAACTTTTCAATATTGGAGTAGCTAATTTTCCATGGATAGCTCTATAAAATTAACATGATCATGGCTTAAAGAAAATGAAGTTATGATTTTAATTTTAAGAAAGAAGCTTTTTGAGAATGGAACTAAATTCAAGATGATAAATGAAAAACATGCAAATACTTCATCTAGTTCACTATTATTTACAAAACTGCATACTCATGAATCTATTAATACAGTCAAAACTCATTACATTTAACTTGCTTATATTTAAGTAGTCGACTTTATAGTTCTCAATATTTTCATATATATATCAAAGTAGATTTTCAGTCCTAAGCATAACTTTTCAACTATAAATGGACCATTTAGATCTATGTCGAACCAATTATGTTGCCAACTAACAAAAGAAATTTGTGCACCTTTTTCTAAAAAAAACACCCAATTTCACACCTGATTGAATATTTTTGTATTGAGCTCCGAAATTGATATTTAATTAATGACAATTATGTGGACATGTCAGTGGTCACGCTATTATAAAAAATATCAATTTGTATGAAAACGTTCAAACGTTTCTTACATAATTGTCGTATGTTACAAAAATAATTGCAATGAAAGTGTAAATGCTGTGTTCCATTTCTATCCCATACACAAAATAAAACACAATTATATGATTATTACAACACATCGATAATCTCTCTTAAGAATGTGAACAGTCAGCGAATTTCTTCAATTATTTATATATAGAAGTTTGTTTATATTGAACAATTATGCCATGTCCCCAATACTTTGATATAACGAGATTCGACTGTATATGTAATATCACTGATAAGAGGCAACACTTGAATGTCTTGACACTTGCACAACAAATAATGTTCTTATAACCCAATCTAAAACCCATTAACTGTTTATTATGATATGAATAGACTATTTACCTTAAGGCTACAGCATTCTTGATGGCTGCAGCTGGTGAAGAAACCTTAGGTGTACAAATTTTCATTCGTTTTACCTTGGAAATGACACCAGGTGAAGATCTCTTTCTCTTTAAGTTAAGCCCACCTCTTGGGGTTTTCTTAGCAGAAAATGTAGGCGTCATAGCATTAACTGCAGAGGAAGCAGGTGTTGACCTTGCTTTTGACCTAGCAGAAGCAGGTGTTGAAATAATTGGTGAACTCAATAAATCAGCAACTCCAGTGAAGCTCAAATCTGCACTAAAGTGATTATTTTTGTTCCTCGCAAATTTTCCTGATTTTCTCTTAGGAGATTGGAATGGAACTACTGTATCAGTTGAAGATACAGACCTACTCCTTTGTACCGATTTTTTAGATAAACTTCCTGAAGGAGGCATTGATTTTCTAGACGATTTTGAAAACTTTGATTCCACTGTAAGTAATTTTACTGGTGAAACTTTGCTTGATGGTGATTTTGCAGGTGCTTTTGAAGTAGTGGGTGATTTTGCAGGTGACTTTGACAAAGCAGGTAATTTTGCAGGTGATTTTGACCTAGCTGACAATTCTAACGGTGACTTTGAACTAGCTGGTGATTTTGATTGCGACTTTGACCTAGCGGGTGATTTTACTGGTGACTTTGACCGAGCAGTTGATTTTACTGGTGTCTTCGACAGAGCAGGTGATTTTGCTGGTGACTTCAACCTAGCAGGCAATTTAGCTTGTGACATTGAGGAAATTGATGACGGTGCTGGTGACTTTGACCTCACTGGTGACTTTGATGTAACTGGTGATTTTGTTGGTGACTTGGACCTAACTGGAAATTTAGCTGGTGTCACTGAGGAAGCTGGTGACTTTGATGTGGCTGATGATTGTGCTGGTGACTCTGACCCCATTGGTAATTTTGCTGGTGACTTTGATGTAGCTGGTGATTTTTTTGGTGACTTGGACCCAGCTGGAAATTTACCTGGTGACATTGAGGAAGCTGATAATTTTCCTGGGGACTTTGACCTGGCTGGTAATTTTGCAGGTGACTTTAACGTAGCTGGTGATTTTGCTGGTGACTTCGACCTGGCAGGTGAGTTTGCTGGTGACTGCAAACCAACAGACAAACTTACCGGTGACTTAGTTGTGGCAGGTGATTTTGACCTAGCTGATGACTTTGCTGGTGACTTAGACTTAGCAGACGACTGCGAAGATGATTTGGTGGCTGCAGGCGACTTGTTAAGCTTCGAAGGTTCTTCATGAATAGGCGATTGTTTAGGAGCAGCCAAAGACCTTCTCTTCAGGAGAGGTGATGAAATCTTAAGAGATTCAATTATCCTGGGAGGTACAGCACCTCTTCTTACTGGGGTGGATGGTGGAAGCTTTTTAACAAATATCTCTGGACTCAACTTCGGCCCAAAGGATACTCTCTTCTTTGCTGAAGGAGAAACAACTGTACTATCCAACACATCAAGTTTTCTTTTTTTCCCACTACTCTTGGGTGTTTTCTTTGCTACAAATAAACCAAATAGAAGGCAGGTAACATTTCATGATCGAAAAACAATATGTATGTCAGGAATTTACAAGAAACTTCGCATACAGCGAACTACAGTGTAGTGTAACTTCTGAAATCCAAACAAATGTGGGGCTATATTTTGAAAGTTTGAATTCAGAAGTCAAGAATGATCTGAACATGTATAGATGTTGTGATAAACGTTTAAAAGATTTAATAGTCAAAATCCCAACATACTATGACAGAACATGTTTTATAGAGTGAAAACATAGTAACATACTATGAGGATCCAGTTTTTTTAGGAAAAGGGGAAGACTGGTAAAAAGGGGGGAAGGAATTACAGCAATTAGTAGCCTAGGGGTGCAACGATATGGCATAACCAGTATTGCGCTATGTTGCTATAGAGTCGACCCATATCGCAATACAGTGAAGTAAAGAAACAAGAGGGCCATGATGGCCCTATAAATGCTCACCAGGAGAAAAGGTCATTTGGAGATGAACATTGTTGAAGTTTTCAATACAAGTCCAAGTAAGATTAAGTGACCCATCTGGGCCGTTTTTTATCCCATGGCCATTATATGAACAGATTTAAAAGAGGTCCATCAGACAAAGCTAGATACCAAATATCTTAGCTCTAGGCCTTGTGGTTTCAGAGAAGAAGATTTTTTTAATTTTCCTATATAAAATATAATAAACCCCAGGGCAGGGCCAATTTTGACCCCGGGGCCATAATTTGAACAAACTTGGTAGAGGTCCACTAGACAATGCCACATACAAAATATCTATGCTCTAGGCCTTGCGGTTTTGGAGAAGAAGATTTTTTTAATTTTCCTATATAAGTCTATATAAACCAAGTGACCCCGGGGCGGGGCCAATTTTGACCCTTGGGCAATAATTTGAACCAACTTGGTAGAGGTCCACTAGACAATGCTACACACCAAATATCTAAGCTCTAGGCCCTGTGGTTTTGGACAAGAAGATTTTAAAAGTTTTTCCTATTGGTTGCCATGGCAACCAGAGTTTTTAATGAAATTAATTTTTTTTAACAACTTTGGTAGAGCTTCATGCAAGGAACATCCATGTAAAGTTTCGTTGAAATTGGCCAACTGGTTAAGAAGGAGATGTTGTTTAAAGCAATTGTTGACGCACTGACACTGCCTTTCAAGCAGCAAAACAATGATATTTACCTATAATTGATCGATAGATAAGCTTTATGTCGCAAACAATGAACATGACATGAGCAAAACTTATTATTTCACAGTTTGTTGACATTTTTCCGCTTTTGACAGGTCCCGAAAGGGTCGAGTTATGAAAATGACGAATATTTTCTAAGGCGTAATCGGCAGATTTGGTAAATCTTGAAATGTGTATTTTGAGTAAACTAGCGGGATATATTTTACAGGACTTTCATTAATTGATTTAGGCATTCAAATGATACCAATTCGATTTATATTCCAGACGCTTCAGTTCCAGGGCATGCCCCTTTAAGTGAAAGTAAAGTTGAAATTCTTAATAAGCATGACAAAATATTAAGTGCTACAAAACAAAGAACCCATAGCCATAAGTATTGAAAATGAGAAGAATTACACTATTTTCTTAAGTAGGGTATATATATTGATTTGTGGTACAAAATGTTACACAAGACAGATAGATGCACAAACTTGCAGTACAGTTTACATTTCCTTCATAATAATATTATTATTATTACATTAAAGAGACTGCCTTAGCCTTTATTCTTCATGTTTTATCATTCATGGACTTGTCATTTCAAAATTCCCTGACTTTTTCTTAAATTCCAAAATTCCCTGACCATGAAAAAAATAATTTTCCCCTGACTTTTTCCCTGACCGTGGACTTATTACTTCTGTGAAGTTTCATTGAAATCCTATGAGTAGTTGCTGAGAAATTGTCCGGACAAAATTTGCCTATTGTATATACTGTCTAAAAACAACAAAGGCTATAACTCAGTGAAAATTAATCCGAACGAATAATGCTTTCAGCATGCACAACTATGCTTACTACTGATCACTTCTGTGAAGTTTCATTGAGATCCTGTGAGTAATTGCTGAGAATTCTCCAGACATAATTTGCCTATTGTATATACTGAATAAAAACAACGAAGGGGTATAACTCAGTGAAAATTAATCCGAACGAAAAATGCTTTAAGCTAGCACAACAAGGCTTACTACTGATCACTTCTGTGAAGTTTTATTGAAATCCTGTAAGTAGTTGCTGAGAAATTCTCCGGACAAATTGTGTCTACAGACGCACGGACCGACCAACCGTCAAGCGTGAATCCAATATAGCCCCCATATATTTCATATCTGGGGGTATAAATATGTACCGCAATACGTATTGGCTCGAAGCTATAAAGCAATATACCGGTATATCGTAGCACCACTAGCAATAACATGTCAACCATTAACAAGAGGGCCAAGATGGCACTATATCGTTCACATGACAATCATTGTTTATGAGGTCTGAGGTCATGAGGTATGCTGTGATTTGACCTGGTGACCTAGTTTTTGACCCCAGATGGCCAATGTTTGAACTTGTCCTACACACAGGTAACTGTATCATGAATAGATAATAAAAATTTTTTTAAAAAAATTAAAAAAAATATTTAGTAATATATTAACAAGGTATATTACAACAAAAATCCCAAGATTTTTAAAGCATCAAAAAAATTTTTGGCTAAAGATATTTCCAGTGATCGATTATATTCATAAAACATATCGTTAAAACAACATTCATGCAAAATCCCAGAGAAATCCGTCGCCTAGTTTACGAGTTATGCCACAAAATGTAAATCAATGCTTTGGGACGATCACTGAGGTGATTTTTACATCCACTAAATTTACATAAAATAGACGATATTTAGTCTTAACCGTTGTGTACAAACATAATGAACAGCTACACTTAGAAAACACAAATGTTGGAACACATTTACCCCCATGACAATTTGTAAATTCGTTACATGTGAATGTTTAAGCAATAAACAAACTTTCGGCTTTAATTTTTATCCCCGATAGACTCCATTTTGGTTCATATGACGCGCGTGCTATCCAGTTTGTGACAACGATTTTCATTGGCCGATTTCAAAGGGGTTTTCCCAGGTGAAATGACGTATTTGGTTCCCGGCCAATGAAAACGAACGTTACAAAATACACTGGGATTTCTCTAGAGTCATCGACAGAATGAAGACTTTACGTTGATATTTAGATAAAATCGGAATTTAAACGTTGAATTACTTGTTATGAAGGTAAAATAATGTAAATAAATAAAGCTTTCAATGCAGGAATATGTTTTTGTTCAATTACGGCCGTAAAAAGTATATTCATTTGCATGAATTCACCGGAATCCTTGATGAAATTGAAAAACAAAAGTCACCTCAGTGATCGTCCAGAGGATTTTCGTTGAAATATACCTTGTTAATATATTAATAAATATTTTTTTTAAATTTTTTTTTTTTTTAATTTTTATTATCTATTCATGATACAGTTACCTGTGGTCCTACATATCATTAAGACAAACATTCTAACAAGGTTTGGTGAAGATCGTAAACATAGTTTTCCTAAGATTTGACCTAGTGACCTAGTTATTGACCCCAGATGACCCATATTCGTTCTTGGCGTACATATCAAAACAAACAATTTGACAATGTTTGGTGAAGATGCAATTATAACTGTGAAATCTAGAGTGTTAACATAGATTTTCATAAGATTTGACCTTGTGACCTAGTTTTTGACCACAAATGACCCATGTTCGAACTTCTCCAAGATATTATAATGACAAACATTCTGATAAGGTTTCATGAAGATGCAATCAAAACAGTGACATGTTCACAAGGTTTTCCCTTAATTTGCCCTGGTGACCTAGTTTTTGACCGACGATGACCCATTATCGAAATTCTCATAGATATCCTTTCATGAAGATCCAATCAAAAGAGTGTTCACAAGGTTTTCCCTTAATTTTCCCTGGTGACCTAGTTTTTGGCCCCAAGTGACCTATTATCGAACTCGTCCGAGCTGTTTCAGAGACGAGGTCGTTTGAAGAATTGTGAACGTATGACATATTACATATTAAAACATATTAACAGCTCACCTTGAGCTTTGCATACATAAGATATAATTACCTGCTGAATTGTTAACATTGAATAGGGATGTTGCTGCTTTGGGCGTGACAGACTTAGGATTTGCAACGCTTGGTGTTGCTGGCCTAGGACTGGCAACTCTTGGTGTAGCTGGCTTCGGACTGGCAACTCTTGGTGTAGCTGGTTTAGGACTTCCAACTCTTGGTGTTGCTGGCTTCGGACTGGCAACTGTTGTAGTAGATGGTCTAGGACTGGCAACTCTTGGTGCTGCGGCTGGTTTAGGACTTCCAACTCTTGGTGTTGTTGGCTTTGGACTGGCAACTCTTGTAGTAGATGGTCTAGGACTGGCAACTCTTGGTGCTGCTGCTGGTTTAGGACTTCCAACTCTTGGTGTTGTTGGCTTTGGACTGGCAACTCTTGTAGTAGATGGTCTAGGACTGGCAACTCTTGGTGCTGCTGCTGGTTTAGGACTTCTAATTCTTGGTGTTGTTGGCTTTGGACTGGCAACTCTTGTAGTAGATGGTCTAGGACTTCCAACTCTTGGTGTTGCTGGTTTAGGACTGGCAACTCTTGTTGTTGGCTTTGGACTGGCAACTCTTGGTGTAGCGAGTTTAGGACTACCAACTCTTGGTGCTGCAGGCTTTGGACTGGCAACTCTTGGTGTAGCTGGCTTTGGACTAGCAACTCTTGGTGTTGCTGGTTTGGGACTGGCAACTCTTGTAGTAGATGGTCTAGGACTGGCAACTCTTGGTGCTGCTGCTGGTTTAGGACTGGAAACTCTTGATGAGGCAGCTTTTTGTGCTGACGGTCTAGGACTGACAATTCTTGTTGCAAAAGTTTTCCGTGTTGCTGATTTAGGACTGTGAACTTTTGGTGATGTTTCCTTCACCGCCAATGGTGTAGATTTAAGATTGCCCTCTCTTGCTTGAGTAATTTTAGGAGACTTAGGACTTTCTCTCCATAAATTGGTTGCCTTTGCAGACTGTGAGTCAACTGGTGTAGATAGAGCTCGCTTCCTCACAAAATTTGGGGTATTTTTGTTAGAATTAGGAGTTGATCCAGCCCTTGGAGGAATAGCTTTCTTAACTGGCGTTTTCTTCATTGATGACACTGGAGTGTTGACAGCAGATTTAGGAGATCTCCCCCTTGACTGATGCTTTGGTGCTAGTGGTGACCGCGTAGGGGATGGAGACTGTACCCTTTTCTTGGTCGATACAGGACAGGTGTTTGATACAGATGGTGGTTTAACCTGCATATCATAGATAAAAACAACATACATTCAAATTAATAGAGATCAGTGAAACAAGTTTTGAATTAAATTTAACAAAAAGTGTTTGTGAAACATGGATGCCCCCTTAAGGCCAGCTGGATATTAAGACCTTGCCTATTCAACTTTAATTCGATAGGTGTCATTTACACGCGATGACCCTCCTCCCAACCAAATCTGAAGAGCTTAGGCCAACTCGTTCTCTAGTTATTGGTCGGACAAGGTTTTTGTGCTGTAGGTCACTGTGAGCTTGACCTTTGACATAATTTAATTCAAACTTGTTTCACTGATTAATGTGATGACCAACCACCCAACCAAATTTGAAGAGCTTAGGCCAAAATCATTCTCTAGTTATTGGTCGGACAAGGTTTGGTTACGGACTGACCGACCTTCCGACCGACATAGTAATATACCCCAGTGTTCTGCCAAGGTTTAAAAAAAGTGGGGACAAATGTCCCCTTCAATAAAAAATATTGGGGACATTTTGAAAATGACCGAGACAAAAACATTTTCCAAACTAGAACTATCACTAAAGGTGATGAATACCCCCAGATGCGGCCTTGACACAGTTATTGTTACATTTTACAGAGGGAAATATAATGCATTTTCATTTTTTTAATACCAGCAAATTGTTGCTTAGATATATCCTGACCAGTTTCTAAATATACATTATATAAAAAATAACAAAGGGCCATAACTCATTAAAATTTACTTGGACAAAACCTATTGTGGACATGCGCAACTTGGCAAACTACTTATCACTTCTAAGAAGTTTCACTGAATTCCTGCATGTAGTTGCTGAGAAATAGTAAGGACAAAATTTACCTAATTGTATAAAACAAAGGGCCATAACTCAGTGAAAATTAATCCAAACAAAACCTGGTTATTGCATGCACAACTTGGCTTGCTTTTTATAACTTCTGTGAAGTTTCAATGAATTCCTATGAGTAGTTACTGAGATATTGTATATACACTGTATAAAAACAACAAAGGGCCATAACTCAGTGAAAAAATTCAACCAACCAAGACAAGCTTAATGCATGCACAACTAAGCTAACTACTCATCACTTCTGAGAAGTTTTATTGAATTCCTGGCAGTAGTCAATGAGAAATAGTCAGGACAAAATTTGCCTATTGTATATACTGTAGAAAAAAACAAAGGGCTATAACTCAGTGAAAATCAATCCAAATGAAAAATGATTTAAGCATGCACAACTAGGCTTACTACTGATCACTTCTGTGAAGTTTCATTTAGATCCTGTGAGTAATTGCTGAGAAATTGTCCGGACAAAATTTGCCTATTGTATATACTGTATAAAAACAACAAAGGGCTATAACTCAGTGAAAATTAATCCGAACAATAATTGCTTTAAGCATGCACAACTAGGCTTACTACTGATCACTTCTGTGAAGTTTCATTGAGATCCTGTGAGTAATTGCTGAGAAATTGTCCGGACAAAATTTGCCTATTGTATATACTGTATAAAAACAACAAAGGGGTATAACTCAGTGAAAATTAATCCGAACGAAAAATGCTTTAAGCTAGCACAACTAGGCTTACTACTGATCACATCTGTGAAGTTTTATTAAAATCCTGTAAGTAGTTGCTGAGAAATTCTCCGGACAAATTGTGTCTACAGACGCACGGACCGACCGACCGGCCGACCGTCAAGCGTGAATCCAATATAGCCCCCATATATTTCATATCTGGGGGTATAATAAACTGTTACTATACGTATGAAGAAAATTACCCCATTTTATTTTGATGTACATTTTCAATTAATCTTGGTTAACCAGGTGTATTTATAAGTACCTGGCGTACATAATATAACCAAGTACGTATATTAAGTTATTAACACAAAAATGACCCTTTCCAAAAAATTGTTCTCTACAGATGAATATCAAGCCAATTTTGGACGTGGCAATATATATCTTCCGAGTAATAAATGAAGTAACAAAATCAGGAACGGATTGCCCGTACGTATCATAGACTAAACTCAAACAAGAGCGATCATTCATCCATTTCTTTGCAAAATGGCACGGTAACATGCTTGTTAACAGTAGTTTCGTCTGACTTTTAACATGAAGAGACAGGCAGGGATGAAACTGCAGTAAAAGGAGGGTTGACCGTTATATTGTTGATTTGATTCGATTGCGGACTTTTCTTTTGGAAAAAGCTTAGAATTATCTGCGACTTTTTTGCCGGCGTCGCCATTTTATAAAGATGAATTGTCTCGAAAAAACAATCAATTCCATTGGTCGGTGCAGAAATATGCACCAATCAGAAGTGCTGTAAGAAACGGCTTTCGCGCACTTTGCACCAGTTCCTGTAATATTTTTACTACTGTGACGATTGCACGTTTGTTTTCGGATTCGTACCCGAGAAATTTCGTACGCGACATTAATCGCACACAAGCAATATTTTATGCGACATTTACGATTTTTTAGCGAGAATATCGCGGAATCGCGTCCTTGGCAGAACACTGATACCCCTTTCCTTTGAATGGGGGCATAATAAATACTTGTAAATAATGATGGGGTGACATTTGTATATTTTAAGTAGTGATACCAGTTTTTTTTAGTATTTTGTGAACATGTCCCATACCCTTGGGAATTTAAGCAGTGTTCTGTGAAAAATTGGGAAAATATGCCGGACTGCAATTTTGCAATGCTCAAATGTACAAAAAAAATCCTCAGTAAGCGGATGCGAGACATACTACCTTAGGATGTTCGTCATAATCGTGGAGTCCCAATTTATTTAAGATCTACTAGATCTAGCTTTAATAGGAAACATGAAATCGAAAGTAAATGTTATCATTCCGATGGTTGCCTATTCCGCATGCCACTTTACGATAAAAGCTGGGAACCAAGTGTTTTCATTCCGGTTGCGTGATATCTGCCCTTAATACGAATCGAAACATGTGCAAACGAAAATTTTCATATTATTTTTCTTTAACAATCATACGTTGGAACCGTTGATAATTTTTGCCGATATTTTTATTTCAAAGTGGAGATTGACATGCCATTTAACAAATACTATTTTTTAAATAAAATTTCTTGAATAACCGTTTCATTTTTTAATGATTATACAACTTACTTAAACCACACTAAGCATTAAACCTCGCAATAAAGCAGACGATCAAGATCATTGATAATTACAATGTTCCAGACGTCAAAAAGGAGAATTACCGACTTTTTCAATATGTGAAGTACCCCAAAGTGTAAAACTCTTGAATCCTGATAAAATACTGTCTGAAACAGATTTTTGAGCAGTCACCGATTGACACCTGTGTGGATATCGATGCATCGAGATCCGATGAAATTTCTAATGTTAATATGTACATGCCCCCATACTTTAAAAAAATCCCCCCACATTTGTTAAGGTGGGGGAAAGTCCCCCCTACTTTCAAAATCCTAGAACGGACACTGGAATATGACAAGAGTAATGACTAAAAAATTAGCCATAAAAAACCTGGATACAAGTGTAAATAAAGATAATCAGATTTTATTTTGATTTCAAAATCTTTACATATGTACTTGAATGGGAACACTGCAATATACATTGATATGATCAACATCATGCAATCAATTATACTTACCTTTGGGGTAAGAATCATAGCCTTTTTGACAGAACTCAATTTCTGTGAAGTGGAAGACTTATCTGGTGATATAGATTTCCGGGGAGTTTTAGATTTAAATGGTGAAACCAATGTTTTGGCAGCTGGTTTTGGGCTGTTCGCCAAAAATGGAATTTCAAGACGGAAAGATCTGTCAATAATAGTAAAAACATCTTTGTGTTTCAACTGTACAGTGTTCTTTATGCCCTTCATGTTCACTTCGACAGAGTGAGAATTATCCAGGTTGACAAGGAAAATCTGAAATAAATTGAAAGTTAAATAGCTTCTTCATGCTGAATGAAAAACAAGGATCACATTGATGAACTAAAATGTGTTAGACGGCTAAGCCAAGATGATTGCTACATTTTTATTTTTTTATCCTTCACCCAGGGATATGTCCTTGGCTAAGCTTGATGGAACACACATTTTCCCATCCTAATGAATGATTCCTAACTCAAAACTGTAAACAACTTCAAATATTTACAGAGATGAGGTCGTTGAAACGCGCAAACGAATTGTCACTAGTCAGAATCTAACAAGAGCTCCGCGGTCAGAGACATATGCCCCCAAAAGAGGGCCTTGACACAGAGTTATCGCTTAAACGATTTTCACACTCCATGACACCAGACATTCCGAAAAGTGTTTTGACATTACTGGACATTCGGTCCAGTAATCTTGGAAGAATCACTGGACCGAATCAGTTTTCACCAGACCGAATTGAAATAATGACATGTTATATCCCTTTTGCAGAACAGGAATGCTAATATATTACATAATGTAATATAGCATCACTCTGTGGAAGCAAGGGTAGGGTCGTTTTTGGCCTGGCTTTAGCCCCTTCAAAATATTGCAATCAGCAGATTTTAAAAGTCGCATAAAGCCAAAAACAAAACAAAAATAGTATCTATTTTTATGAGCCATGCAGAAAAAGGAGATTGCATCTTCTAAATTATTCAGTGTTTTGCTACTAGACCGAAATTTATTGAATGATGGAAAACATGATGAAATTAGTTCCATTATTCTAATTCCTATTACGATCATAGATATTGTTCGCGTGTAAAATACGCGGGTAAAACGAAAATGAAAAAAATCCGCGCCATTTTGTTTGTTTGTTTTTGGCGTCCGGTAATTATTACGAGAACGTGATAATTACTCTTGTAGAGTAACATCATTTGATTACTCAACGTGTCAACACGTATTCAAACTTCTATACACTTCGATTTTTCATAATTAGCGGCACCATCGGCAAACATTTGTTGACGATTTTCAAACTCTTGCATGTATGTCTGACTCGACACAATCCGGGAAAAATACGGACCCGTACTGGATTTTAGATAAACATTACGAAAGATTTACTCCCCTTAGGCGTTAATATCCCATTTACTAAGATTGTCTCCAATTTCGACCGTTTTTAGCTGAGGAAATTTAGATTGAGTTCATCAAAAATGTATACGACACCTAATTTTCGTAGCCAATCTTGAACGTAAAATTATGCATCTTATACACGATTTATTTGAGTATCGGACATTCGGACCGGCAGTGACATAATTTTTCTCGGACCTAAGGAAATTTTACCGGTCAGGTCCGTCGGACCGGCACTTTTCGGAATATCTGTGACACAGTGACCTTGACCCCAATTTCAAAAGGGGTCATCTACTGTCCAAGGCAAATGCACCTGCAAAGTATCAGGCCCATTGGTCAATCTGTTGAAGAGTTATCGATGGGAAACGATTTTCACTCCATGTCACAGTGACCTTGACCTTTGACATAGTGACCCCAATTTCAATAGGGATCACCTAGTGTATGAGGCCAATGCACCTGCGAAGTATAAGGCCAATCAGTCAATCCATTGACAAGGTATTGATACGCCCCGCATATTACATACATGGACGTGTATGTTATTTATGTCAGTTTAAATGTTTACCTTAAAGTGTCCATAATTTTTGTTTAAACCAAGGCTTCCTAAGTTTATTTTGATGTTTATGCCAGTCACCATAAATTAGATACGTAGTTTGACCTATCTGAATAGCAGATCAAACATGCATATGTAAATAAATAATGACCGGCTTTTATCTCTGTTTCCTAACTTTAGCTTGTTGAATGTCGGACTTTTCCGTCCACTTGTTTTCCTATTGAATCCATTATTCTGTGTTAAACTTCGGTCTGTATAGTACCAGAGGTATAAAGTCTGCATGGTAGATCAGTAATATAATTTAAATCC
Source organism: Lutraria lutraria (assembly GCA_964023205.1). NCBI lineage: Eukaryota > Metazoa > Mollusca > Bivalvia > Venerida > Mactridae > Lutraria > Lutraria lutraria. The sequence goes on from OZ026841.1 coordinate 9,903,793, forward strand.
AAGGTTTAAACACTCTATTTTGTTAAACTGTACATGTGCGAACGCTTGAATGTCAACACGACGCCATGTTTTACTATGAATTATGGGTGTATTTATGCTGAGTCATCTGCTGCCTGTTGTGTACGTAGTAGTCAAAATGTACAGAAAAGCATCAAGTTTAAAAGTAATTGTTTTAAGTCCTTTATTATTGTATGTAATTATTGTAAATGCAATTTAATTCATTCTAGATATGTCAATTTTGCTTAGAAATGTAAGCTTTTTGTTCTACATGTTTTACATTATCGGGTTTATTTACCAGCCAATTCCTGGTAGGTGACAGTTCTTGGCCGCTTCCAAATACTGGCTGCTACCAATTTAGGGCCGTTGATCGACCAATTTGTGGTAGATCTACCCAAATTGGACCGAATTTACCATTTTTCGGCCGATTTCGGCCAGGCCTTAGTATAAAAGGGACATTTTTTGGCCGATCTAGAGACTTGGATTTAAGCTTTTGACGAGTAAGGCCCGTTTCGTAAATTTCTCTTAAATAAACTTTAACATCAATCCAAGCTCATTTTTTGTGCATTAATTAATACTAGGGAACAAATAATTAGATACATATAGGAATACTTTATTAAATAAGACCATTTAGTATTTTTGCATTAATTTATTAAACTTCATATAGACTTAGTCTATTTTCCTTTTTTATTCGTTTGATTTAAAAGTAATCTTATGTAGTACTGTACGTACTAGTTAGGATAGATCTTTATATTTAACGTTATATATTGTGAACTCATACTTATGTTTTAACTATGTACTGTTACCTGAGTCAATTTGCGGTTAACACTTATTTCGCGGTAGGAAGCCTTTGGTGTGAATTATTTTAGCTCAGTATACTTTATTTAAATCTATAATTGTGATATCGAGATACATATTTACTGAAACAAATCATAACTATACTTGTGATCTCAATTATTTAAACCGTCCATTGATATTTAATTGTTATCTATTTAATAGATTTTGTTGAAACTTTACCAGATCTTGTGTCTTATTACAGTTTTCTTATAACTTAATTCCTTAAAGGGAGGTGCACAGCTGCAGATCTGTCACAAACAAACACTCACACATACACATTTAAGTGAAATGAAAGTGTAGAACACTTTCTATTTCTTTCATTGTGATTACTGTTTGTCCATAATTGTACACGCTACCAAATCAAATACATAGTATACGCAAATAAGATTTATAAATAAGTGGTATCCTAACTGATCTGGGAATTTATGAGGACAAATTGGGGTGTCCGAGATATAAGCCCCTGGAACGTAACAGTATCGATCGGAAACGATTTTCGCACTCCATGTCACAGTGACCTTGACCTATGACCCCAATTTCAATAGGGGTCATCTACTGTCCAAGGCCAATGTACCTGCGAAGTATCAGGCCCATCAGTCAATCCGTTGACGAGTTATCCATCGGAAACTAACTGGTCTACCGACAGACAGACAAGACAGACCGACAGGCTAGCAAAACAATATACCCCCTCTTCTTTGAAGGGGGGCATAATTAAACTGGTTCCCATTGACTCTGTGTAAACAGAGACATTTGGTGCACTGCAATATGGAACAGGAACCAATGACAAATGAGATAATGCTAGCAATACTGTAAGAATGTTTGTCCTACACATTCTCATACAATTATTTTCGTAATAATCATAAGTGTCGTGGCGCTATTGCATTTCATTTTTCAATACAAATGATCAGTTTAAGCCATTCTTAATTAACCTTTGTCAACATTAAGCAAAAATATTGAAATTCAAGAACTTTTCAAGGCTACAGATAAATTTTCCAGTACTTTTCAAGACAGAACTCAATTTCAAGACAACCCTTCATTTTCAAGCCTATGCGACACTGTATCATAGACTTTGGATTTTTTTACGGAATGTAAATTGAGAAACTATTTTTAAAAATATGCTAAAAACTGTTGACCTGTATGTTCGTTATGCTTTTTTACTTTCTTTCAATTTGACATTTACATATATAACAGATGAGTTAAAGTTCTAAGGGCTTGAAAATTCCACTCGCCCGCTCGCATAGATTTTGTAAACGGTAGTCCAACAGGGCGAGTACAAAATCAGGCATTCAATCACGCTAAATTTAAATTAAAACAACTCTTTCATATTCGATCAGAATCAATTTAAATTCACGTTTTTAAATCCGGATTGTTAAATCCCCGTTCATGAAACGATTGCAAGCACTAGGATATCCGAGTGAACTCGACCTTTTATATGTATAGAGCGCTGAGCTATAGAGCAGGGGTTTAACAGGACAAGATTCTCAATCCTGAAAATTAGCCGGGGGTCTGGGGAGCGCAGGTCCCCAGCAGGGTCGAGGGCAGAGCCCTTGTGGGTGGTTCAGGGGGGCAATGCCCCCCCGAAGCAAAACGATTTTCAGCATTTTCAGGTTCTTCTGTAATGCATTTCAGCAATACAAATTCGTGATTTTTTTCAAAAACTCACTATGTTTTTCTCTCCATATTTCTAAAAAACATGATAATAGTTAATACACAGGGATTTTTTGGGCTAATTTTTTAGCTGATATTGGGTCATATTCCCAAATAAAAATAGTATCCTTCTTTCCCAATTCACAGACAAAAATTCCTAATTGAAACTTCAAAAAATAAAACAAAAAAGATAATAACTAAAATCTCTGAAAACAAGATAACTTTCACTGTAAAATACATGTAATAAATGAAAGTTCCCATTATGGTCAGTGATAGTGTCAATTTGTGTGTGTATTTAAAAATTGGAATAGCACATATTTTCCCAATTTCTAACAAAACACTGAAGAAATTACCAATCCCAAGGGTATGGGTCATGTTCCCAAAATTCTGGGGGAAAAAACCTGACACAAGATGGGAGACTTAATCCTTGGAACTTGCTTGAAAGATTCTTCAATTTTGCTACCCCACCCACTATTTTTTAAGTTAATACATAGGAATGACATATCAGCCAATTCATGTTTATATCAAATTATGTGCACAAAATATTTCAATGACCAAGCGTTAGTGAATAGGAAAAACGCCCAAATGATCCAGATGCTGGGATGTGCTAACAGCCATCCCAATCCGTACCTCCCCCCCCCCCCAAAAAAAACTCGGATTTACATCGATCTCAAAAGTGCCCCTGGCGGCTTTAAATCCGGATTTCCAGAATAATCCGGAATATTTCAACCCCTGATAGAGATAAAATGACTAAAAATTGATATATGATTCTCGCCCTGTACCTGGCATATATAAAACCGCTACTATATTTTAACTGCGACAATGCCTTATTTGTTTGTTAACATTCGCCGGCTCTTCTATTTATTTCAAGAATGGGATTTCCTACTTGACAAATTTATTTGGATGCCTGGACTCAAGTAAGTGTCAAATCCTGAATTATCTTACCATGTAACCTGTTGTCTGAGTGCTCGTTTTCCAAAAATGAACAGACGACAGAAAACGAAAGTAGAAGAAGTATTCACAATAAATATCAATGCAGGGTTCTCAATAAGTTTGTGGCCAACAGGCCAAAAAGCTAGACTAACAGGCCTGCTAGGGGGTCCGGGCATTTTCTATCAATACAGGGCACGAAAAATATTTTGAGGGTCACTCGTCCTGTAGGACGAGTGACCTATAAAATCCACTAGTCCAACCCTTTATGTAACTTGTCCTGTCACTCGGCTAACTAGGTCCATGTCACATCTTTTTTGTATAAAGTATGCTTTACGTACAGAGAATAAATTTAATAAAGTGTTGTCCATTCGATAGTTGTCATTCCCCGCTCATGAAGAGAACCGGGCGATCGGCATTTACTCCAAACCGGTGTCAAGGCTAATTTTTCCATCTGTCAAACAAGAAATGTTGAACAGACATTTCGTAACGTTTTTCCGCTACAATAGATTATTTTTCATTGATTTTTTGTATTGGCTTTATAAAGCAAAAGCTACTCGTCCCGTCGGACGACCGTAGCCGATTTTCCACTTTTTCGTGCCCTGCAATATTTTATCAACTTTTGAGATTCCTAGCCGACCCAAACACATTTCTAAGAGGCTAAATTGGCCTGCAGCCTGCTGTTATTGAGAACTTCATAAAATTCGGTCCAAAATATGTGCAGAATGTCACAAACCGCACTGTATGTTGTTCACACAATTCTCAATAACCCCAATAAACATGTCAAGTTAACCAATAGCCCGGAGCGATCATTTGTTAATCTGATCAGTTAATGTAGACAGTTCGCTAGTAATTAGTCCAAACATGTGGTTGATAAGAAGAAAACAATTAATGCATTGAACTTCCAATTAGACAGATCACGACGTCATATACAAAAGATAAACAAATGAAATCAATTTCAGCACGAAAATAGAGTGATACAATATTTACAATAGAGATTTATTTACGTGTACACCGGCTGCATGGAGTTGTCACCCGCAACGATCTTCAAATCTGTACCGATATTGACATTAAAAACATTGACATTTCAATAGTCAGAAAGTCATCTCCAATCATGAAGTAAAGTAAACATAAGATGTGAGTGAAGCAGGAGGTATCGCTTTGAAGGAACAATGAAATTATGAAAGTAGTGACAGTTCTCTTGTTCGAGATGGATACATACCTCACGATTTTCATTTACTTCTAGTCGACAATGTTCAAGTCCCACTTGAGGTAACTGAATCCTGATGTCACATTCATTACTTCTGTAAAGACAAAAAAAATATTTATAATCAAGCATATTAAACCAACAACCCGCAGTGCTCCAGCTAGCCCGTTTCTGCAGGGCATCGCGCCCTGCCCTTAAAAACAGAAGCCCTGCCTTTTTCAAAGACCCTGCCCTACAAATCATGCTAACATCGTTTATAAAAGACCTATTTTCTACCATCTATTGTTTTGTTTACGATCAAAGCGTGTTGAAACTGTGAAATCAATGCTTGCTCGCGGCGATATTTAATAGGGCCCATAACTCTTGAAGATGTGGTCCGATTCCGCCCATAATCGAACTTGTTCGAGATCTTTTGGTTATACACATTTACTGAAAATATTATTAGGATCGGTGAATAATGTAGGTGCTAGAGTGTAAACAAGCTAAAATATAACAAATTTTCAAAGTCAAGGGCCCATAACTCTTGAAGTTCTGGTCCGATTCCGCCCATAATCGAACTTGTCCAAGATTTCTTGGTTACACACATTTACTGTTATTAGAATATTATTAGGATTGGTGAATAAATGAATGCGCTAGTGTAAACAAACTCAAATATAGCAAATTTTCTAAGTCAAGGGCCCATAACTCTTGAAGTTCTGGTCCGATATTGCCCATAATCGAACTTGTCCAAGATCTTTTGGTTATACACATGTACTGAAAATATGATTAGGATTGGTGAATAAATGAAGGCGCTAGAGTGTAAACAAGCTAAATATAGCAAATTTTGTAATTCAAGGGCCCATAACTCTAGAAGTTATTATCAGATTTTGCCCATAATCGAACTTAGCCGAGACATTGTGGCCATATACATTGTGAGCAAGTTTAATCAAGATTCGTAAAGAGCTGCAGTTGCTAGAGTGTAAACAAACTAATTGTGGACAGACGACGGACGCCGGACATTCACTGATCCTAAAAGCTCACCTGATGAATCAGGTGAGCTAAAAAATCAGAAAAGGCAAAAATATGCTTACATATCTTTTTTTGCAATTTTTGTTCCCCTTTATTTCTTTTAATATTTATCCCACAGTTACAAAAATTACATCATACAAAAGGTTATTAAATTATGAACAACTTTTATATTTACTATAATTTGATGGGATTAATATTTAGTATAATAAACCAGTGATGAAGTAGACATGTGTCAAATCAGTAGCATTTCCCAATAACCTGTATGAAGACAGTGTACCAAGTTTATCTGATCCACTATCAGTATACAGTATGTATATTGACTAGGGGGCTATGAAGTAAAGGGTTAAAAGCTAACAGGTACGAACTGAGTCACATTCATTTTCCTTTAACGCACAAATTTCCATAAAAGTTGTGTTCAGTGCGATGAATTATAGTACATCAACATGACCTAAAAATAAAGTAAAATATACCTTCAACAGGCAAAAGGTATCAAATATTTTGCCGATATTTCAGACTACCCTTAATTAAAAAAATTTCCTTGTTAATGCTGAGTCACGTTCGTTTTCCTATTTAACACACAAATTTCCATAAAACTTGTGTATAATTCGATGAATTATAGTATAATCTATCAACATGACCAAAAATATACCTTCAACAGTTTTCAAATATTTTGCCGATGTTTCATACTACCCTTAGTTTCAAAATTGTCCTCGTAAATGCTTTGGATTAAGTCCGTAGCATTCCGGAAAGCATGTAAATTGATCTGATTCAATGGACGTATGAACAAGCATCTTAAGCTGTTGACTTTGTAAGAGGACAATTCCATAACTAAAATGGTCAGAAATAACAAAGACCAATTTAGTAATGGGACCCAGAACTACTGCTTCAATAGACGCATGAACAAGCGTTGACTTTGAAAGAGAACAATCACATAACTAAAAAGAAATAGGTTAGTTAACAGGTAAAACAAATTAGAAAAGTTTTTACCTTCCAAACAAACAGGCTGTCTGTGTAAGAGGAAATGATGCTCCATCTGAACCATTCCGTTTAATAACAACAACTTGTGCAAACAACATACCTTTATTCCATCCTAAAATTATCATGGAAAATGTGTACGGAGAATATAGAACATAATTTTCACATTATAAGCCACATATAGGTCTGAAAATATATCTAAAGTAACGTTACATTGAAAAATGTCTGAAAGAATGTTTAGAACAGAAAGAATGTCAGACGTTATGTACCAGGTCTTAATGTACCACCTATATGATATATAGGGGAAACCATATTTTAACTGTGTATGTGTGTACTATATACTAAATTTTTTCATCTTGATGTGTTTTCAATATTTTAGATTTAATCTTAATGTATACCGGCGCCTCGTATTCCCGCGGTACTTATCATTAAAACTAAAGAAAACATAAATAAAATAACTTACCGTGCAATAGTCAATTGATATTTCTCTTGTTTTATTTCTTACGGCATGTTTTGGAATAATCTTTTTTTTCTCACACGTGTGTGAATTTCTAAAATACATTCTGGATCGACTGACGGCGGCAGCCATATTTTAAAGGTACATTCTCATATTTCCGCGGTAACCACTTCATGCTTAGCCCCATGATTATTGCTTAAATGACTGCCTTAGATGAAGTACCTATAACTGTCAATCAATATTCGAGTGACGTCATGGGTTAGCGCAAACAGACGACCGGTATTTGTCATTCGTCAAACGACATGAATATAACAATATGTAGGAAGCCATCTTTAGCGCTTGTGTATGAGCATTGAAAATAAGTTGATATTTATAAAATCTTTTAATTTTAATTCAAATACCTACATACGGAAAAAAACTATTGCCGAAACTGTATGAACAATACGAAAGTAGCATTTTTGTGTAAGTAGGTCACCTACAGGCGGCGCATCGTTCTGTTTATACCGGAAATATGATATACCGCGGATATATGGGTACCGCGGAAATACGAGGCGCGAGTATACTCGTAATAATTTTTTTTAATAACAATTTTCATCATGTATTTATGTTTGTCTGAAATTTTAAATCTTATTGTACTGTATTTTTTCATTTTTAAATTAGAATTCTTTTATCTTAATAATTTGTTTTTAATAACAATGTGCTATTATTAATATTTTTATCATGAAATTAAGTTATTCTAAATAAAATATAATATATTGAAACCTCATATTTGCTTTGTTCTTCTATGTCCTAACATTAATTTTAGCTGCTACATGGTGTTGTTAACACCTAATTATCACCTCTCAAGGTACTGTCCATTTTGAACAATAGACACAATAGTCACACTATAATTTATGTGTGGTACATTATTTTAAGGCATAAAATGGCACATAAAGGCAGTGGTACATTTGTGAAATGGTACATAACGTCTTGCACCCAACAGAAACATGAATGATAAATGGTGACTTTTATATATATTCTACACAAATATAGACATAATTATAATGATAAATAAAGTTTGTTCAATCCACCTGATCTATACAATTTGTAAAGAATAACATAATGGTTCAAAAACATGCAGTGTGTCACTGTATACGTGTATAACTATCCGAATATTTACAGTACATCACGACATTACTGTGATTACATGACAGTTATCCATATTTGATTTGTTAAATTGTTTACCGACACTGTAGCTGGTAAACAATTAGGGAACCAAACACATCGCTAAATCCTTTTAGCTAAGAATTCCATCACAATTTTCGTATTACGATTAATGTATCTAAAATTCTAAAACATCCAATTTATGACCAGCCATTAGGCCTAATTCAAATATATAAGTGACCCTAATTTGGCCTAATTTTTCTTCTTCCGTTAATTGATTAATGCATTAGTTTCAAAGAGTTGATACGCATAAATAATGTTACAAGTAAGTAAAAATAACTTACGCATTCAAACGCTCTTTAAATAAGAAAATCCCCCACTACGTTTTACAAACAAATGCCAACAATTCGTCGTGTTCCCCACCGTAAATAAATTTCAATTTTGAACTGCGCGCGAATGAGTGAACAGGTTTCATACGCTAGATAAAAATAGTTCAACTTGGAATTCTTGAAGCTAAAGTCCTAAGTAAAAAGCAAACATATTGAATGTTCTACGTGAGTCACAAACAGTATTGAGGGTATAAAAATAACTTAAATAAGTAATGAGTCGACATTTAAAGAGTTCTGTTTGAAAAGTAAGCCTTTGTTTTACTCTTTCTTGCGGATGAATTTATATGTAATCTACGACAAATTCAAATGTCTTATTCCTGTCCACCCATTAGCTCATATTATGATCACGTGGACATGAAGGTCGGCATTGAAGATACCGCATTGAAGTTACACTGAATAACACATGAGGGGCGTGGCTTATTCGTTGTTGCTCTTTATAGGGTAGTCTGGAGTTACCTGCCCCTAACACTACGTTATCGGGTCAGTCACAGGCGTTCATAGTAGTAGTACTTAGTTCAACACAAAATAACGTTTGCTCATGTTAAGTTTAGTTTTAAATCGGAATGAACATTAAATTGATTGAAGAATGAAATATAAGCCTACTTTCTCCAGTTTAACATCTTTTCAGGACAAAGAACATCAACTAAGTACTGCTTTTGTATCATAATTAAGTTTGATATTTACTCATACAGTTAATCACTACAGTATGGATCACAGCTACACAAACACAAGGAAGAATCGAGAGGAGAGAATCCCTTCCTGTTTGGAACATTCTTATCATACTAGTATTAATATCACCCCAAAGAAGAAACGAAAACATGACGCCTCTTCACCCGCAGGCAAGACGCTAAGTCAAGACACTCTAAATACTTCCAACTAAATGTAAGTTTAAAGGTCACATTGACTTGAATAGATGCGATCAAACACATGTGTGCTTTAATAGAACATAATCCCAATAATTTTGAATTAATTTATTTATGATTAGCTGCCACATGTAGCTACAATAATGCATGCATGTACAAGAAAACTATTCATTATTTGATATTTTCTAGTTTTCCTGCACTTAGTAACACCACAACGCCATCAGCTAAAACAATAACATAAACTATAAATCAATATAACATATTAAATCTCCTTTATTGCTGACTTACAATTTAACAGGACACCAGTTTAGCATTTAGTTTCATTTTATCAAGGATTAAATATACCACTTGATATAAAGGATTTAAACAAGTGCGCACAATATTTGAGCCATGGTTGTAAGCCACTAAAACTTGCTATATACTTAATTACTTTTTATCCTAATGCATATGAATGCCAAGTTGCCAAGAGATAAAAGTATAACAGTTACACCCTTTGCAGACATTTATAAGGGCTATTACCACTTAATAATGAAGATGAAATCAATTGTCCTGGTTCTTCAATTAAACTTTTTAAAGCTCTACCAAGGACTTATATACATACATGGATTCGCAACTTCCGTATTAACAGTTTAAAGTAATCAAATCCCGCGATAATAAGACGTGAATCAACGGGAATACAAGCTATTGTTTACAAAAGCGAAAATACGAAAAAATCTGTGATATCCGAATGACAATAACAGCGAAAATAACCGTAGTATTCCGAATGTTTAATCTCGGAGACGAAAGGATTATATAATAGATGTCCGCCATCTTGGAATTTAAAATGTTCGACTGATGCCTTTTTCAATGCTTATACTTAGACTTTGTGGATTATAAATGTATCTCAATATCTTTAAGGAATTTGTTGCATCCTTTACCAATTTCCCGTGCCCAATTGCCAGAGTTTTATAAGTACATGTATAATCAAATTCGTAAACACCCAAATACAGATGTCGGACATTGCCGAGTATATAGCAATGCATTGTGGGATCGCCGAACGATATCGTTTGATCTATTTTTAGCAGTTGCGAATCCATGTATGTATATAAGTCCTTGGCTCTACTAAGAAGATGTATTTGCAAACATGAATAATGATTATAGATGTAAACATGCCTAGACAATAAATCATTAGTGAATCCTTTTTTATACTTATTATATTTGCTGTTATAAAATCACTTTGATTTATAAGAGTTTTGGAAGACAGAATAAAAACTGCATACAATTTGCTTTGAGTCAGAGTTTATAATTAATACTAATAACTTACTTTTCAGATGGGAAATATCAAATCTGTTGGTCCTCTCATGAAAGACTTCATTCGGACATTAGTGAAAGAGAGTAGCCAAGACATAGAGTCAATATTCTGGGCAATGTGCACTAAAGCCTTGAATGAAAATTGTCTGGTCTTAACAGAAATGGTATGTTATAATAATTAATAATTTAATTGTTGTTTTTTAATACATAATATGAGTTAATGTAGATTATTTTCATTAATGATATCTACAAAATAAACCCGGAAGATATGATGATGAAATGATATGTTACATAATCGGGAAGATATGATGATGAAATGATATGTTACACATTTCATCATGAAAGAAAATAATACATTGTCAAATTAAATTCTTTGAATGTTAGAAACATAAATCTCACTATTTATATGCTTTTATACCTTTCAGGTGAATCGTGCCAACTTTTGACTCTGATGAAAGTTTTGTTGATGGTGTCCAAGGGACACAATAACAAAATTTAATATGCCTTGGAAATACTTAGATTCTGTGTCAGCAGCTTGCTCTTTTAACAGAACAGAAGAAACCTGTTATGGTTTATTTGTGAATACAGGCAAGAACATTATCCATGCAATCCTTGCCATGGGACACCTTGTGTGACTCACAAACAGACATTTGTGTGCTATTTGTTCCAATGTGACTGAAATTTTCCTAGTTAAGAGGAGCAGCTCCCTCTTTGAAATTGATGAAGTTTCCAAAATATCCTTCAATAAAACAGACATTATTAAAAGGTTGCAAAGTGTTTAAGAAATCAACCCTTTGCAATAAGCCCTAAAAGATGTTTGAACTTAAAAAACCAAAGCAACCTACCGGTATCATAAAACTGAATCCATATGACTTTGTACTGTGGATCGAAAAACATGAATGTTTACTGTATTATGAACTGTAAATCATTTAAATGTTAAAAACTTTCTGAAGAAAGAATTTATAAGGAAATTATTTGTTATTGAATTGTGTATAAATTGTACCAGCCCAACTATCATTCTAGATCAATTATTATAACCCCCACTAGAAACTGAGTTCTAAATTTTTTTACAGTTACCCATGAAAGTCAGATCGGGATTCGAACCCGAATCTCCCCATAGCCAATTACTGGCCTGGGTTGCTCTATTCTGGACTATATGTTTAAAAAAAAATAATGCAAGCAATATCAAGGACTTATATACATACATTTATGTATATAAGCCCTTGGCAATATATAGTAAATAATCAATAGACCATGGCATAGTCTCCGTGTTCTCAAATTCAAAACAGACTTTGATAAAATCAAGATAAGTCGCCAATTAAGTAGTTGTTATGCAATATTATGTAACACGGCCGTCTCACTTCCTGGACCCTTATATGGGAGAAATACTTGATGGATCATATCACCGAAGGGGGTCAATATATTCTTGACCACTTGTGTCTGATATCATGTTTACAATATACAACATAGATCATAATCTTAGTTCTGGTGTTAAGTTGTTAACACAAAATAATTTCAATTAACAAAAAATAACTTAAAATGCCATTTGACTAACTGATGTACATTTGCATGTAAGAAATATTTAATGGTAAAAAATAATAATATATGTTTTAAAGAAATTGATTCATATACATGTAATATATAATACCGTTCGATGCATTTTATGTATACATATGAATTTTCTGATTTAACAACCTAAAACACATCAATTTTTAGAGTAATTCATTTTTTATAATTAATATTTTTTGTTATTTAATACGTACAGTGCCCGTTGATGATACAATTGTGATTTCTTTAATTTGATTCTGTAACGAATGTTCAGCGAATAACGTCTAGCATTTAAAAGGTTTATAGATCTCTGCGTACATTTATCAGATATACGGAAATCCCAGATGTTTCTCGATGAACAGCAACCAATCAAATAGCTAAAACGGATTGACCAATCAGAGCGCCGTATATTTCAGACCGTACCTGTTCCTTTGGTGCACTGCAACATGGAACGGGAACCAGTTTAGTAAACAGTTTACCAATTGAATTATTGGATTGTTACCCTTTAGGTCATCTGATAGAACGCATAATAGGGAATAAACTGGTTCCGGTTCCATGATGCAGTACACCAAAGGAACAGGTACGGTCTAAATTTTCCAGTGTTCTGATTGGTCAACCCATTTTAGCTATTTCATTGGTTGCTGTTCATTCGAGAAACATCGGGGATTTCAGTACATCTGATAAATGTACGCGGAGATGTTAGTGCTAATGTTTGAATACACCGCTCGTGGATACCCTTTATTCAAAATATAAAATATAGATGCTAGAAGTTACTATGTGAATATTCGTTACACTATAGTCATATAACATATCAAAGATACATATCTTGAAAATATCAATTAATTTTAATGCCTTGATTTATTTTTTTACTGCTGTTAAATGGTTTTCTTTTTTTAAAAATCATATGTATAAATATATTCATAGTTCAGTCTAATATGTATTAATTCCTTTAAAACATATTTTTCTTTATTTACAATTAAAATATATATCCTATATACAAAATGTATATCAGTATATGTAAAGTGACGTTTTAAGTAATTCTTTTGTTACTTAATTCCTTTTCGTTAACATCTGACTTTACAGAACTGAAATAAATTAGGAGTAAATTATAAATTTAACATGGTATCAGGCACAAGTGCTAAAGAATATATTGACCCCCTTCGGTGAAATGATCCATAAAATATTTCTCCCTTATAAGGGTACAGGAAGTGAGACGGTCGTGTTACATAATATTGCATAACAACTTCTTAATTGGCTACTTATCTTGATTTTATCAATGCATGTATTGAAATTGAGACTATGATATATACTGGTCAATTGATTATCAACTATATTGTTTGCATTAATTAATTTTAAAACATGGAGTCCAGAATCAGATTGGGCACGACTTTTAGATTTATTATTAGCATCGCATATTTACATAATTTTTTTAAGAATATAAAATCAGGTTGTAACACTCAAAAAGTTGCAATTGTGTACGATGATTAATGTTATTTTACAGTTCAACGAATAATAATAAAAATTATAAAAATCTACAGAAGTGAAAAAAATTCTCACACACCGACGGTGATCGACACCTCGATTTTAAAAATATTTCTTAAATATTTTTTTAAAGGGTCAGTATTCCATTTCAAAATACATTAAATTGATTAACTACCGGCACGTTACAATATTGACCCCCTTCGGTGAAATGATCCATAAAATAGTTCTCCCTTATAAGGGTCCAGGAAGTGAGACGGCCGTGTTACGTAATATTGCATAACAACTTCTTAATTGGCTTCTTATCTTGATTTTATCAATGCATGTATTGAAATTGAGACAATGATATTTAATGGTCAAATATGAGTTAATGTAGATTATTTTCATTAATGATATCTACAAAATAAACCCGGAAGATATGATGATGAAATGATATGTTACATAATCGGGAAGATATGATGATGAAATGATATGTTACACATTTCATCATGAAAGAAAATAATACATTGTCAAATTAAATTCTTTGAATGTTAGAAACATAAATCTCACTATTTATATGCTTTTATACCTTTCAGGTGAATCGTGCCAACTTTTGACTCTGATGAAAGTTTTGTTGATGGTGTCCAAGGGACACAATAACAAAATTTAATATGCCTTGGAAATACTTAGATTCTGTGTCAGCAGCTTGCTCTTTTAACAGAACAGAAGAAACCTGTTATGGTTTATTTGTGAATACAGGCAAGAACATTATCCATGCAATCCTTGCCATGGGACACCTTGTGTGACTCACAAACAGACATTTGTGTGCTATTTGTTCCAATGTGACTGAAATTTTCCTAGTTAAGAGGAGCAGCTCCCTCTTTGAAATTGATGAAGTTTCCAAAATATCCTTCAATAAAACAGACATTATTAAAAGGTTGCAAAGTGTTTAAGAAATCAACCCTTTGCAATAAGCCCTAAAAGATGTTTGAACTTAAAAAACCAAAGCAACCTACCGGTATCATAAAACTGAATCCATATGACTTTGTACTGTGGATCGAAAAACATGAATGTTTACTGTATTATGAACTGTAAATCATTTAAATGTTAAAAACTTTCTGAAGAAAGAATTTATAAGGAAATTATTTGTTATTGAATTGTGTATAAATTGTACCAGCCCAACTATCATTCTAGATCAATTATTATAACCCCCACTAGAAACTGAGTTCTAAATTTTTTTACAGTTACCCATGAAAGTCAGATCGGGATTCGAACCCGAATCTCCCCATAGCCAATTACTGGCCTGGGTTGCTCTATTCTGGACTATATGTTTAAAAAAAATATAATGCAAGCAATATCAAGGACTTATATACATACATTTATGTATATAAGCCCTTGGCAATATATAGTAAATAATCAATAGACCATGGCATAGTCTCCGTGTTCTCAAATTCAAAACAGACTTTGATAAAATCAAGATAAGTCGCCAATTAAGTAGTTGTTATGCAATATTATGTAACACGGCCGTCTCACTTCCTGGACCCTTATATGGGAGAAATACTTGATGGATCATATCACCGAAGGGGGTCAATATATTCTTGACCACTTGTGTCTGATATCATGTTTACAATATACAACATAGATCATAATCTTAGTTCTGGTGTTAAGTTGTTAACACAAAATAATTTCAATTAACAAAAAATAACTTAAAATGCCATTTGACTAACTGATGTACATTTGCATGTAAGAAATATTTAATGGTAAAAAATAATAATATATGTTTTAAAGAAATTGATTCATATACATGTAATATATAATACCGTTCGATGCATTTTATGTATACATATGAATTTTCTGATTTAACAACCTAAAACACATCAATTTTTAGAGTAATTCATTTTTTATAATTAATATTTTTTGTTATTTAATACGTACAGTGCCCGTTGATGATACAATTGTGATTTCTTTAATTTGATTCTGTAACGAATGTTCAGCGAATAACGTCTAGCATTTAAAAGGTTTATAGATCTCTGCGTACATTTATCAGATATACGGAAATCCCAGATGTTTCTCGATGAACAGCAACCAATCAAATAGCTAAAACGGATTGACCAATCAGAGCGCCGTATATTTCAGACCGTACCTGTTCCTTTGGTGCACTGCAACATGGAACGGGAACCAGTTTAGTAAACAGTTTACCAATTGAATTATTGGATTGTTACCCTTTAGGTCATCTGATAGAACGCATAATAGGGAATAAACTGGTTCCGGTTCCATGATGCAGTACACCAAAGGAACAGGTACGGTCTAAATTTTCCAGTGTTCTGATTGGTCAACCCATTTTAGCTATTTCATTGGTTGCTGTTCATTCGAGAAACATCGGGGATTTCAGTACATCTGATAAATGTACGCGGAGATGTTAGTGCTAATGTTTGAATACACCGCTCGTGGATACCCTTTATTCAAAATATAAAATATAGATGCTAGAAGTTACTATGTGAATATTCGTTACACTATAGTCATATAACATATCAAAGATACATATCTTGAAAATATCAATTAATTTTAATGCCTTGATTTATTTTTTTACTGCTGTTAAATGGTTTTCTTTTTTTAAAAATCATATGTATAAATATATTCATAGTTCAGTCTAATATGTATTAATTCCTTTAAAACATATTTTTCTTTATTTACAATTAAAATATATATCCTATATACAAAATGTATATCAGTATATGTAAAGTGACGTTTTAAGTAATTCTTTTGTTACTTAATTCCTTTTCGTTAACATCTGACTTTACAGAACTGAAATAAATTAGGAGTAAATTATAAATTTAACATGGTATCAGGCACAAGTGCTAAAGAATATATTGACCCCCTTCGGTGAAATGATCCATAAAATATTTCTCCCTTATAAGGGTACAGGAAGTGAGACGGTCGTGTTACATAATATTGCATAACAACTTCTTAATTGGCTACTTATCTTGATTTTATCAATGCATGTATTGAAATTGAGACTATGATATATACTGGTCAATTGATTATCAACTATATTGTTTGCATTAATTAATTTTAAAACATGGAGTCCAGAATCAGATTGGGCACGACTTTTAGATTTATTATTAGCATCGCATATTTACATAATTTTTTTAAGAATATAAAATCAGGTTGTAACACTCAAAAAGTTGCAATTGTGTACGATGATTAATGTTATTTTACAGTTCAACGAATAATAATAAAAATTATAAAAATCTACAGAAGTGAAAAAAATTCTCACACACCGACGGTGATCGACACCTCGATTTTAAAAATATTTCTTAAATATTTTTTTAAAGGGTCAGTATTCCATTTCAAAATACATTAAATTGATTAACTACCGGCACGTTACAATATTGACCCCCTTCGGTGAAATGATCCATAAAATAGTTCTCCCTTATAAGGGTCCAGGAAGTGAGACGGCCGTGTTACGTAATATTGCATAACAACTTCTTAATTGGCTTCTTATCTTGATTTTATCAATGCATGTATTGAAATTGAGACAATGATATTTAATGGTCAAATATGAGTTAATGTAGATTATTTTCATTAATGATATCTACAAAATAAACCCGGAAGATATGATGATGAAATGATATGTTACATAATCGGGAAGATATGATGATGAAATGATATGTTACACATTTCATCATGAAAGAAAATAATACATTGTCAAATTAAATTCTTTGAATGTTAGAAACATAAATCTCACTATTTATATGCTTTTATACCTTTCAGGTGAATCGTGCCAACTTTTGACTCTGATGAAAGTTTTGTTGATGGTGTCCAAGGGACACAATAACAAAATTTAATATGCCTTGGAAATACTTAGATTCTGTGTCAGCAGCTTGCTCTTTTAACAGAACAGAAGAAACCTGTTATGGTTTATTTGTGAATACAGGCAAGAACATTATCCATGCAATCCTTGCCATGGGACACCTTGTGTGACTCACAAACAGACATTTGTGTGCTATTTGTTCCAATGTGACTGAAATTTTCCTAGTTAAGAGGAGCAGCTCCCTCTTTGAAATTGATGAAGTTTCCAAAATATCCTTCAATAAAACAGACATTATTAAAAGGTTGCAAAGTGTTTAAGAAATCAACCCTTTGCAATAAGCCCTAAAAGATGTTTGAACTTAAAAAACCAAAGCAACCTACCGGTATCATAAAACTGAATCCATATGACTTTGTACTGTGGATCGAAAAACATGAATGTTTACTGTATTATGAACTGTAAATCATTTAAATGTTAAAAACTTTCTGAAGAAAGAATTTATAAGGAAATTATTTGTTATTGAATTGTGTATAAATTGTACCAGCCCAACTATCATTCTAGATCAATTATTATAACCCCCACTAGAAACTGAGTTCTAAATTTTTTTACAGTTACCCATGAAAGTCAGATCGGGATTCGAACCCGAATCTCCCCATAGCCAATTACTGGCCTGGGTTGCTCTATTCTGGACTATATGTTTAAAAAAAATATAATGCAAGCAATATCAAGGACTTATATACATACATTTATGTATATAAGCCCTTGGCAATATATAGTAAATAATCAATAGACCATGGCATAGTCTCCGTGTTCTCAAATTCAAAACAGACTTTGATAAAATCAAGATAAGTCGCCAATTAAGTAGTTGTTATGCAATATTATGTAACACGGCCGTCTCACTTCCTGGACCCTTATATGGGAGAAATACTTGATGGATCATATCACCGAAGGGGGTCAATATATTCTTGACCACTTGTGTCTGATATCATGTTTACAATATACAACATAGATCATAATCTTAGTTCTGGTGTTAAGTTGTTAACACAAAATAATTTCAATTAACAAAAAATAACTTAAAATGCCATTTGACTAACTGATGTACATTTGCATGTAAGAAATATTTAATGGTAAAAAATAATAATATATGTTTTAAAGAAATTGATTCATATACATGTAATATATAATACCGTTCGATGCATTTTATGTATACATATGAATTTTCTGATTTAACAACCTAAAACACATCAATTTTTAGAGTAATTCATTTTTTATAATTAATATTTTTTGTTATTTAATACGTACAGTGCCCGTTGATGATACAATTGTGATTTCTTTAATTTGATTCTGTAACGAATGTTCAGCGAATAACGTCTAGCATTTAAAAGGTTTATAGATCTCTGCGTACATTTATCAGATATACGGAAATCCCAGATGTTTCTCGATGAACAGCAACCAATCAAATAGCTAAAACGGATTGACCAATCAGAGCGCCGTATATTTCAGACCGTACCTGTTCCTTTGGTGCACTGCAACATGGAACGGGAACCAGTTTAGTAAACAGTTTACCAATTGAATTATTGGATTGTTACCCTTTAGGTCATCTGATAGAACGCATAATAGGGAATAAACTGGTTCCGGTTCCATGATGCAGTACACCAAAGGAACAGGTACGGTCTAAATTTTCCAGTGTTCTGATTGGTCAACCCATTTTAGCTATTTCATTGGTTGCTGTTCATTCGAGAAACATCGGGGATTTCAGTACATCTGATAAATGTACGCGGAGATGTTAGTGCTAATGTTTGAATACACCGCTCGTGGATACCCTTTATTCAAAATATAAAATATAGATGCTAGAAGTTACTATGTGAATATTCGTTACACTATAGTCATATAACATATCAAAGATACATATCTTGAAAATATCAATTAATTTTAATGCCTTGATTTATTTTTTTACTGCTGTTAAATGGTTTTCTTTTTTTAAAAATCATATGTATAAATATATTCATAGTTCAGTCTAATATGTATTAATTCCTTTAAAACATATTTTTCTTTATTTACAATTAAAATATATATCCTATATACAAAATGTATATCAGTATATGTAAAGTGACGTTTTAAGTAATTCTTTTGTTACTTAATTCCTTTTCGTTAACATCTGACTTTACAGAACTGAAATAAATTAGGAGTAAATTATAAATTTAACATGGTATCAGGCACAAGTGCTAAAGAATATATTGACCCCCTTCGGTGAAATGATCCATAAAATATTTCTCCCTTATAAGGGTACAGGAAGTGAGACGGTCGTGTTACATAATATTGCATAACAACTTCTTAATTGGCTACTTATCTTGATTTTATCAATGCATGTATTGAAATTGAGACTATGATATATACTGGTCAATTGATTATCAACTATATTGTTTGCATTAATTAATTTTAAAACATGGAGTCCAGAATCAGATTGGGCACGACTTTTAGATTTATTATTAGCATCGCATATTTACATAATTTTTTTAAGAATATAAAATCAGGTTGTAACACTCAAAAAGTTGCAATTGTGTACGATGATTAATGTTATTTTACAGTTCAACGAATAATAATAAAAATTATAAAAATCTACAGAAGTGAAAAAAATTCTCACACACCGACGGTGATCGACACCTCGATTTTAAAAATATTTCTTAAATATTTTTTTAAAGGGTCAGTATTCCATTTCAAAATACATTAAATTGATTAACTACCGGCACGTTACAATATTGACCCCCTTCGGTGAAATGATCCATAAAATAGTTCTCCCTTATAAGGGTCCAGGAAGTGAGACGGCCGTGTTACGTAATATTGCATAACAACTTCTTAATTGGCTTCTTATCTTGATTTTATCAATGCATGTATTGAAATTGAGACAATGATATTTAATGGTCAAATATGAGTTAATGTAGATTATTTTCATTAATGATATCTACAAAATAAACCCGGAAGATATGATGATGAAATGATATGTTACATAATCGGGAAGATATGATGATGAAATGATATGTTACACATTTCATCATGAAAGAAAATAATACATTGTCAAATTAAATTCTTTGAATGTTAGAAACATAAATCTCACTATTTATATGCTTTTATACCTTTCAGGTGAATCGTGCCAACTTTTGACTCTGATGAAAGTTTTGTTGATGGTGTCCAAGGGACACAATAACAAAATTTAATATGCCTTGGAAATACTTAGATTCTGTGTCAGCAGCTTGCTCTTTTAACAGAACAGAAGAAACCTGTTATGGTTTATTTGTGAATACAGGCAAGAACATTATCCATGCAATCCTTGCCATGGGACACCTTGTGTGACTCACAAACAGACATTTGTGTGCTATTTGTTCCAATGTGACTGAAATTTTCCTAGTTAAGAGGAGCAGCTCCCTCTTTGAAATTGATGAAGTTTCCAAAATATCCTTCAATAAAACAGACATTATTAAAAGGTTGCAAAGTGTTTAAGAAATCAACCCTTTGCAATAAGCCCTAAAAGATGTTTGAACTTAAAAAACCAAAGCAACCTACCGGTATCATAAAACTGAATCCATATGACTTTGTACTGTGGATCGAAAAACATGAATGTTTACTGTATTATGAACTGTAAATCATTTAAATGTTAAAAACTTTCTGAAGAAAGAATTTATAAGGAAATTATTTGTTATTGAATTGTGTATAAATTGTACCAGCCCAACTATCATTCTAGATCAATTATTATAACCCCCACAAGAAACTGAGTTCTAAATTTTTTTACAGTTACCCATGAAAGTCAGATCGGGATTCGAACCCGAATCTCCCCATAGCCAATTACTGGCCTGGGTTGCTCTATTCTGGACTATATGTTTAAAAAAAATTAATGCAAGCAATATCAAGGACTTATATACATACATTTATGTATATAAGCCCTTGGCAATATATAGTAAATAATCAATAGACCATGGCATAGTCTCCGTGTTCTCAAATTCAAAACAGACTTTGATAAAATCAAGATAAGTCGCCAATTAAGTAGTTGTTATGCAATATTATGTAACACGGCCGTATCACTTCCTGGACCCTTATATGGGAGAAATACTTGATGGATCATATCACCGAAGGGGGTCAATATATTCTTGACCACTTGTGTCTGATATCATGTTTACAATATACAACATAGATCATAATCTTAGTTCTGGTGTTAAGTTGTTAACACAAAATAATTTCAATTAACAAAAAATAACTTAAAATGCCATTTGACTAACTGATGTACATTTGCATGTAAGAAATATTTAATGGTAAAAAAGAATAATATATGTTTTAAAGAAATTGATTCATATACATTTATTATATAATACCGTTCGATGCATTTTATGTATACATATGAATTTTCTGATTTAACAACCTAAAACACATCAATTTTTAGAGTAATTCATTTTTTATAATTAATATTTTTTGTTATTTAATACGTACAGTGCCCGTTGATGATACAATTGTGATTTCTTTAATTTGATTCTGTAACGAATGTTCAGCGAATAACGTCTAGCATTTAAAAGGTTTATAGATCTCTGCGTACATTTATCAGATATACGGAAATCCCAGATGTTTCTCGATGAACAGCAACCAATCAAATAGCTAAAACGGATTGACCAATCAGAGCGCCGTATATTTCAGACCGTACCTGTTCCTTTGGTGCACTGCAACATGGAACGGGAACCAGTTTAGTAAACAGTTTACCAATTGAATTATTGGATTGTTACCCTTTAGGTCATCTGATAGAACGCATAATAGGGAATAAACTGGTTCCGGTTCCATGATGCAGTACACCAAAGGAACAGGTACGGTCTAAATTTTCCAGTGTTCTGATTGGTCAACCCATTTTAGCTATTTCATTGGTTGCTGTTCATTCGAGAAACATCGGGGATTTCAGTACATCTGATAAATGTACGCGGAGATGTTAGTGCTAATGTTTGAATACCTCGTGGATACCCTTTATTCAAAATATAAAATATAGATGCTAGAAGTTACTATGTGAATATTCGTTACACTATAGTCATATAACATATCAAAGATACATATCTTGAAAATATCAATTAATTTTAATGCCTTGATTTATTTTTTTACTGCTGTTAAATGGTTTTCTTTTTTAAAAAATCATATGTATAAATATATTCATAGTTCGGTCTAATATGTATTAATTCCTTTAAAACATATTTTTCTTTATTTACAATTAAAATATATATCCTATATACAAAATGTATATCAGTATATGTAAAGTGACGTTTTAAGTAATTCTTTTGTTACTTAATTCCTTTTCGTTAACATCTGACTTTACAGAACTGAAATAAATTAGGAGTAAATTATAAATTTAACATGGTATCAGGCACAAGTGCTAAAGAATATATTGACCCCCTTCGGTGAAATGATCCATAAAATATTTCTCCCTTATAAGGGTACAGGAAGTGAGACGGTCGTGTTACATAATATTGCATAACAACTTCTTAATTGGCTACTTATCTTGATTTTATCAATGCATGTATTGAAATTGAGACTATGATATATACTGGTCAATTGATTATCAACTATATTGTTTGCATTAATTAATTTTAAAACATGGAGTCCAGAATCAGATTGGGCACGACTTTTAGATTTATTATTAGCATCGCATATTTACATAATTTTTTTAAGAATATAAAATCAGGTTGTAACACTCAAAAAGTTGCAATTGTGTACGATGATTAATGTTATTTTACAGTTCAACGAATAATAATAAAAATTATAAAAATATACAGAAGTGAAAAAAATTCTCACACACCGACGGTGATCGACACCTCGATTTTAAAAATATTTCTTAAATATTTTTTTAAAGGGTCAGTATTCCATTTCAAAATACATTAAATTGATTAACTACCGGCACGTTACAATATTGACCCCCTTCGGTGAAATGATCCATAAAATAGTTCTCCCTTATAAGGGTCCAGGAAGTGAGACGGTCGTGTTACGTAATATTGCATAACAACTTCTTAATTGGCTTCTTATCTTGATTTTATCAATGCATGTATTGAAATTGAGACAATGATATTTAATGGTCAATTGATGATCAACTATACTGTTTGCATTAATTAATTTTAAAACACGTAGTCCAGAATCAGATTGGGCACGACTTTTAAATTTATTATTAGCATCGCATATTTATATGAATTTTATAAGAATATAAAATTAGGTTGTAACACTCAAAAAGTTGCAGTTGTGTACGGTGATTAATGTTATTTGACAGTTCAACGAATAATAATAAAAATTATAAAAATCTACATAAGTGAAAAAAATTCTCCCACTCCGACCGTGATCGAGTACTCGATTTTAAAAATATTTCTTAAATATATTTTTTTAAGGGTCGGTATTCTATTTCAAAATACATTTAAGTACGCTGTGTGTATTTAAATGCTACTTAATTAAGTGTTCCAACGACCAAGATCAGAAAATAACTATCCAGTTCCCTAATCTTTATCTATTATTTAAATTACGCGCGAAATGTGCATCGATAATGCAAAGTCTCGCGAGATTCCCCGGGCAGAATTCTGCCTGGCTTCCGATCGAAATTGACCAATCAGCGTCCTGGAAATTTTAGGCCGCACCTGTTGGCTTTGTACACACAAGTCAACGGGAACCAGTTTATCAAACTCCCCGCAGCGGTTACTTCCCTTGATCAGTACATTAACCACTGCCACCACTAGTGAAATTCGGCCGACACAGAGCCGAATATTTTTTTTTACTTCTGATTTTAGAATTTAAAAATTTCTATTACTGTACTTTTCTTTTATTAAAATATTATGCTTAATGTTAAAAAAAGTAAAAAAATACACGTTGAAAAGAAAATTTCTTAGAAATAGACAAACGTGGTGCCGTCACGCTATGTAAACAATGGCATTTAGACAGTTACTTTTCGATTGCACGGAATAATTCGATCCATCAATTGTTGAAATAGAGTGTTTTCAACAAATTTTATGTTGTAAAGATGTAAAATGTGAATTTTCTTGTTGGTTATGGGAAATGTCTTGTTGATCAATTGTTGGTCACATGATACAACTATCATCACGTGATTATAGTGGTGGCAGTGGTTATAGTAGCAATAAGTGACGTAACCGGTGTGAGTAGTTTGAGTTTCTCTTTCAAAGCTTTAAAGATATACGTACACAATCTTGTTAAAGTCAATTTATTCGTTTCATGTAATAGTTTTGTAAATTTAAACATACTGGGTCGCATCGTATATACTCTTGGAATGTAAGTACTTCGTATGGTAACATACATAACAATGCAAATTCCTCTGTGGATGTCGTGTTTTTCCTCTTACTCTATATGGTCAGTTAAAACTCGTCAGTAGTTTAGTCCGTGTCGTGTCTGTCTGTTGACCGAAAAGATTATAAAATATCAAATCCGAGTCTATTGACGAAATTTGCATGGCTATGATTCAAAATAAATATTTTCTAATAATTATAGATTTATTATGGTCCTTACCTCATGTATCATGCAGTAATAAAGAAAATCGAAATGTTGTTTTCGTAGTCTCGTATCCAAAATTTTTTTAGACTGTTGACCGAAAGGATTATAAAATATCAAATCCGAGTCCATTGACAAAAAAAAAACGTGAACACAAATAGCTCCATGCCTGTGGGCGCGAAGCAATTAACCATTTTTTGGAGGGTAAAAAACAAAGGGCGGCAATTTTGAGATTTCGGTAAATATGTACATAGATGTATCTGATTGTACTGTATTTGTAAAACCGTCTGTGACGTATACCGATTTATGTGATATGTTTTTAAAGATATTTTAATCAAAAGAATTCATTTAGTGATCGGTGAGCAAGATAATGTCGCTGGACGCCATAACAGCTTGGTTAAAAGAATGCCGCATAAAGGAAATAGTACGCAACTAAATGGTGTGATTATATAAATGTATCTGGAATATTTCCTCAATTAAGTGTGTCGGATCTAAATATATTTCAAATCATTTTATTGTAACTACATGGAAAGAGTCATGTGTCTACATAAGTGCTTGTCGGTAAATACATGAGATATTCAAATACGTAGAATCCACTGTCCAATAAAATATCGCGCCTAAGTTGCTGTTTTGCATATCATGTTTCCGTAAAAGTAGTTCTACTTTCGATTTTCGTTCGATGGTTCAGAAACATCTCTACGGACGTATGCATGCATTTGCAACAATCTACCATCGATGTATGTGTTTTGTGCCTTTTTAACATTATCTTAATATTACAGGGCGAATTCTCATCTAATCGTATTACCGTGATATTCACATCAACTAGTGTTAACTTGATGACGCAATCGCTATTTATAGATTGAGTTCATGTCGGGTAAACTGCGACTTGCGAATAATAATTCGAGTCGCTAAATACGAACGCAAATTACTGGTTATGTGCTTTTAAAAATGACAGTTTAAGAGTTCTTTTTATGCAAGATTATTTAGAATTATACATGATCACGTCTGAATCTCGTGCAACATCGGGTTAACTATAGGTCATATAGGTCTTACTCTATTGTGTCAGGGTCTTTTTAATTTGAGTGACCCTGATTGTGTTCAATGCGACGATGTTCTGTTGTGTTAAAATCAGAAGAATCGATGTTGGTATTTACTGTTACTGAAGTGTTGGTCACTAGTTTGTGTACAATAAAGAGTTTTTAATGCAATTAAATTGTCTTCAATTAATGTGCTAAACATTAAACTTTCCAATATTTTTTTTTCATTTTAAATTTTAGCAAAGGGACTAGTAAAGCGCTAGCGTATGCCCTTCATATACATGCACATGACCTGCATTACAATATGAATGAAAAATCGGTCCGTAAGTGTAAATGTTAAAAATATTTGCATGGGCATGAACGATGTAGGTACACATCTCCCTTAATTTTTTGCTTCGTATGGAAAAAATCATGTTCCGATAGTACTTTCAGTACTTTGATTTCTATATGTTGGACCCCATTGGAAATAAGTCCAAGGACTTAATTGGCTATCCATTGTTTCAGTACATTATTGTATTTTTTTGTAAAATTGCTCTTATTTAAAATATGCTCAACATAGATTATTTTGTGCACAAGTTTCTTTATCGTGACTTTATTGTGTATACAACTTCTGTTTTATAATATACATGCATGTACTGATTCATGCAGAGTAATAAATAAATAAATAGATCAGAGACATAGATAACATTTTTTGTTATCTATGTCTCTGATCTGATATATTATATCATATAATTTGTTTTACTGAGTACAGGGGTTGCACAACATGAATATATGTTCCAAAGCTTTTGTATATTTACCTGCTTGTAGTGTATGGTGTATTTCTTTTTACTGTGCCTTCTTTTTATTGTCAATAATTGTATATTATGCTTCATGTGCATACTAACTGCCATTCATGTCTTAATTCTATGTCTCATAAGTTTATTATTATTATTTACTTTTTACTTTATTAATAGATGTTTTAAATGTGCTTTATTGCTTATAGTCAGTATGTTCTTAAACATGCATTTGTCTTTTACAGCTCTTATATATAATTTGTTATTGTTTACTCTAGTTATATAGTCGGCTCAAAAGCTCTTATATAGATGGCTCAAGTTATATGTTATACTGTTGTTGTCTTACCGACTTGAAATATTATCTTATCTGACAGCCCGTAATGGCAAAATAATTATTTGCATCGTGTTAAGTATCATACTAAAGTACCTAAACTTTGATTTGTATTTTGATTCAATCGTCGAAAAAATGGATGATTCTTATAGTTTCATTCGTAAAGGCTACGGAAATATTTACGGATGCTCCCGCAAAATTAAACTGGTTCCCGTTGACTTGTCTGTACGAAGTCTTCGGTGCACTGCAACATGGAACGGGAACTAGTTTACCGCAAACTCCCCGCAGCGGTTACTTCCCTTGATCAGTAATAACAGCAATTTGTGTTAACCTTTCATATCTAAGTAATAGAGATCATATCACAACCACGTATAGTCGATTTAAATTTGCATGCTAATGAGGGATTAGTCTCATTTCGATATATAGGTGTAAGAGGTAAACCCGGTAACCGTTATAGATAAGATAGAGAAAACATAATTACGATTGCCTCAAATAGAACTACAGAATGCTTATTACCGTTACCGAAGGCTCAATAGCGTAACGGTTAGTGCTGATGAGATACACATCATTTTAACCATTGGTTCGAACATAGTTAATGTCATTTTATAACTATATTTTGTATGTTTTTTTTCGTTTGATTATTTTAAATCCTTTTATTTTGTATTGTTTATTTCTTCATTATTTTATTACATCGTTTCAAAACAATTCAAACATGCAAATTCAACACGCATCATTGCATTCACTCGCCGTATCTTTCTCCTCGTCGTAAGAAGTGATTAATAACAGTAAACAGTCTCCTTCTCTACTGCATACTGCATGTATATTTTATAGTACACATTATTGTGTATATGAAACAAGATATTAGTTTTGATTTTCACAATTTGAAGGGTAATTCTTGAAAGTCGGAAAGAAATTGCAATTTCGAATACTAAATATGTTAATAAAAAAAGCATTTTGGCAGTTTTGAACTCATGGCCGCTACGAATAAAAAAATCATGTCAGCCACGGCGCATTACGATAGTGTTCTGTTTATGTATTACAATATAAAGTCATTTCAACCGGTAAATAACCTGATCTACCTCGGAAAAGTGTAAATGTTTACAACGGTTCTCATTTAACTTTAAATCGACTTTTTTTATATAAGTTAATATACTTACCTGATCACAACAGATAAAGCTTGGTAATGCCCTGAGCTCTTATGCTAACATTAAGAAAGTTCTTTAGTGACTTTTACTTAAAGTGAGCAATTTCGTTTTAGTGTAGCATAAAAATAGGAAGCAAAATCAATATGAATTACTTGATTTTCATTTGAAACTAGAATGAATAAGTCGACGGATACCTTTAAGAATGATAAATTGTCATGGTCAATGAAATGTGTAATCTTTCGAAATGATTTAAGTAACATATAAACCTTACACATTCCAATGTTTTACATAAAGGACAGTTTTCGGCTTATATCTATCACTTACTATGTTGATACAATGCTGTGGTAAAACACTGTCAAAGTTGGTAATAAATTGTCACTTTGATGGTAATATATTGTTTCTATGTCGATAATTTATTAAAGACATTGAACAGCTCCTATATAAGTGACCCCCCCCCCCTCCAAATCTACATGTGGTCTAATCGGTCTGTAGACTTGACACCTAGTCAAAAAGTGGGGTAATACATTTTATTGATTTACAGTGATAATAAGTTTATGACTAAATTGCTTTTGTTTTTATAAGCATAGAGTAACAGCTTATGTAAACAGGTGCTAGTCTATCAATGACCCTGTTTTATTACCCCCTACTGTGGAATTAGGGGACTTTCTGGTCCATAAGTCACATGCCTCGCATTCCTGGTTCAATGTCTTTAATGTTTGTATTGCTCCTAATCAGATTAATCATGGCTATAGTCACGGTATGTAGACTTTACACCTAGTCAAAAAGTAGGGTCATACATTTTATTGATTTATGGTGATAATTAGTTTATGACTAAATTTCTGTTCTTTTTATAGCATAGAGTAACTGATTATGTAAACAGAAACTAGTCTATCAATGACCGTGTCTGTTTCATTACCCCCTACTGTGGAAACAGGGGTCTTGCTGGTCCATAAGTCATATGCCTCACATTCCTGGTTCAATGTCTTTAATTGTTGTAATGTTGGTAAGATATAGTTAATGTTGGAGCTAGAATTTTATAGTGTTGGTACTATATATGGTTAATATGTTAAATTTGTAATATTTCGTTAATTAATGTATTGATAATGATATTGTGACTAAGATGGCAATAAATAAAAAAGAAGATTTAACAGTTCAATGTCAACCAGTTACGTCTGTGCATTTGTATGCATTATTGTACGTGCAATTTTGTTATTCACATAGGCCTCCGTGTCTCATGGACCAGAAACAAAACTCTTTTTTATTCTTTACGTATTCAATATGTTGGATATAACAGAATATATTACTTGTGCATATAATTTCGGGCGAGTACGCCGTTCATTGGCTTTCTTTTTAAAAGTTAAAAGCTTGGCAACAAAAGAATCATTTAACTCCTTGCCTAATTTTTAACACAACCTGAATGTTCACTTAAAGCATATTGGACTGGTTATACATACATCTAAGTACATGCCGCCACTGGATGCTCACGTTTAACAGTAAAGTATGGTGAATTAAGTCACTACCCTCACTGGATGTCCGCTTTTAAAAGTAAAATATAAAGTCACCTACCCTAACTCCCACACTGGATGTCCACTTTTAACTGTAAAATATATTAAAGCACCTACTCTCACTGGATGTCCACTTTTAACAGTAAAATATATTAGATTAAAGCACCTACTCTCACTGGATGTCCACTTTTAACAGTAAAATGTATTAAATTAAGACACCTACTATCACTGGATGTCCACTTTTAACAGTAAAATATATTAAATTAAGACATACTCTCACTGGATGTCCATTTTTAAAAGTAAAAAAAAATGTGACTAAGTGACGACGATTACATTCTCTTACGTTTAAAGTTTTCCAAAATCTAAATCACATGACAAAATTAAACTCGCAGAAGATATTTTTAAATTTACTCGCAGACTCAGACTTAAAGAGTTCTTTAGTAATCATTCAGAAAATGACGTTAATGACTCTGAAACAAATGTCACAGGGTGTCATAAACGTCCAATTTATTTCCAACATAAAACAAAAAAGCCTAAAACAGAATAATACAAATTTAGCAATATTAACAAAGAATTACCATGTTTTACTATGACCCAAAATTCCACGCGTTTTTCAATTTACTGTAATAAAAGCTTTAATATCCAAAAATTATGAAATAAAACCTTACCATAGCATGGATGCATATAATTCAAAATAATTTGAATATCGATAAAAAAACGTCTGTCTCGTAAGAGAACTGGTCTGGGAGTGCCCAGAGAAATTACATCATTAGTGACGTGCGCAGAGAAATTACATCATTAGGGACGTGTGCAGAGAAACTACAGACCATTCTATACATCTCTCACATACTTCTTCTCACACAACATAAAAGAAAGACAAAACGATTGGATAACTGGACAAAACAACAAATTTTGGAATCGGTTTTACATAGCACGCACGGACAATAACACTAATGTCCTGCCTCGGGAACTTCCGTCATTGCTCGTTATCTACGAACAATGACGAAGATCCCCGATTCGGTCAATTAGCAGATGATAAAACATACATCGACAATAAAACAAGCGAACAGTACTTACAATATCGGCGCAAGCGTGATCATTGAAAATTAGTTACTGTAATTACAGCACGGTGTGGACGCTTAAAATATTACACTGTGACACAAATGACAGTTTTCATGACCTCCCGTTTTTCAATAAATCTAAATCGTCATTCACCCCTCCCGCTGGCCGAGATGTTTACTTGGATTTTTACATTAATGCCGCTACTGAAGAAATTTTGCAGTCCGATAAGAAAAGAAAAGCATATAGTAACATCACTAAAGCTGAATTAGACTCGCTTAAAAATTTATCTAAAAATAGAAATATTGTGATAAAAAAGGCCGACAAATCCAATACGATTGTAATCATGAACACTGATGATTATAAAAATGAAGTGATGAGACAATTGAACAATGATCAGTATTATGAAAAATGCAACGACGATCCTTCTGATATTTTACAATGCTTGGAAAATATGAATACTGAAAATGAATTCGATATTTTCCCTTCAAACCTACGGACTCCATGTTTTTATGTATTACCGAAGACCCACAAACCACCGGATAATAATCTACCATTGAAATATCCCGGAAGACCAATTGTATCAGCTTGTAATTCACCAACTGAAAATATTTCCAAATACATTGACTATATTCTAAAATCATATATGTTAAATTAACATCATATGTGAAAGATACTACTGACTTTATAAATAAAGTGAAAGATATGAAAAACACGTATTTAGTAACACTAGACGTATCTTCACTCTACACTAATATTCCAAACAATGATGGAATTAACGCTTGCAAATCGTTTTTAGAAAATAATGGTCTACATGGAAGTAACTTATCGATTGAAGAAATTACATTTCTCCCACTTTTACTCATGTAAGATAGGTTTTCAGCTCATATCAGAAAATCCTATCTTACATTAGCAACATCTTTCTTACATGAGCGACCACCGCACGTGAATTCATTCCGACCTTGACGGGACTACTACTACGTCTGCATAGTAAACACGCATTAGTGGATTCTTATATTCTCCCACTTTTATTCATGTAAGATAGTTTTCAGTATTAGGTATCCACCCTCAACAAGCTCTATTGATCCAATGAATCAGGTTGATTTACATCGTGAACAAGGTCGTTCTCCATCTAGGCCGAGAGTCCAAACATGAGTTCACAATCAGTCTTGCAAAAGAAAAAGAAAACACAAAGTGTCGTTGAAGGCATGTTCGCCGGAAGTATGATGAAGAACTGCACATTTAACATTAACTTCAATAACTACAGTCAACCTAATCCGAAACGACGAAGAATAATTGTGTCAAGCGACTCTGATTCTGAGTGAAAGTCGCACGCCCGTTAAACTTTTGTGACTTGTTATGCAGTCATAGTGAAGAAGACTGTCGCGTAATCAAATAGTTCCTAACTGTTGCAGTTAACTGTTCAATATTCAAAACACATGTTGTTTTATTAATTTAAATACTGTTTTATTGGATGTGTCTCATGACATAATTAGTTACATAATAAATGTATATTGTTTACATTGTCGTTTATTCAATATGTGTTTACACTTTGTGTATTCATGCACTCATGATGACGAAATGCGACCTTCACATTTTTAAACTGTAAATTAATTCAACCACACTGGAGAAGGCTGTACGCGGGGAAATTGTTTGGTTAATACTTTTAGTATGTACTTTAAAATACCGATCACTT
This sequence comes from Lutraria lutraria, assembly GCA_964023205.1. Lineage (NCBI taxonomy): Eukaryota > Metazoa > Mollusca > Bivalvia > Venerida > Mactridae > Lutraria > Lutraria lutraria. The sequence goes on from OZ026841.1 coordinate 9,936,399, forward strand.
CAGCTGTGCAACTTTTGGATGTGATAAACGATAAGGTAAAAAAGTAGATTTTTACCAATTTTGTCGATGTTGTCATGAGGGTTTTGTATTTTCTCAAAATGAGTGGGAGAAAAATAATCCATCATGAGACAGTCTATGTAGGATAAGGATATCTCACCCTCGGGGTCGGAATTTTAACCAGGGAACTCGGCAAGCCTCGTCCCTGGTTAAAATCCGACCCCTCGGGTAAGATATCCTTATCCTACATAGAAGCTCATGGTGGATTCTTATAGTCTTATAGGTATTGTTCTGGAAAATAACTATTTTAAATTTGGAAACGAGTTCTATTTACAGAAAATGGGTACAGCAATGGGTAGTTCCATGGCCCCAACATATGCATCACTATTTATGGGAAAGTTAGAGAAAGACTTTATTAATTTAAGAAACGCCAAACCATCCCTGTGGCTAAGATTTCTAGACGACATATTTATGATATGGGATCATTCATTTGAAAAATTGGAAAGTTTTATCAGTGAACTCAACAATTTTCATCCTAACATCAAATTCACATACTCCATATCAGACACTTCTGTTTCTTTACTGGACGTTCAAGTTTCGAAAAATAAGTCTCTGAATGTTGAAACAAATATCTACATAAAGGAAACCAATAACCACCAATACTTGGATTATACTTCGTGTCACCCTAAGAAATGTAAAGATGGCATACCGTATAGCCAGGCTAAGAGATACCGACGCATAATGTCGGATGACGATAAATTTCAATCATCGCTTGATGAACTACGTGAATTTTTCATAGACAGAAACTTCCCGGTGTCCGTGATAGACAATGCCTTTACAAAAGTTTTACAGACGTCACAAACAGATGCACTATCATCTACAGTCTCAGAGAAAAAACGCATCATTCCATTTACTGTGGAATTCAATCCATCTTTACCTGATATTGGTAGTACCATACATCGATACTGGGACCTCGTTCATATAACGAAGAACGAAAATGTTAAATTTGTGCATAAAACGTTTACGCCAATTCTTGCTTACAGATGTCCTAAAAAATTTGTATGACTTCTTAGTTAGTTCAGATCTTAAAACTGATGATACTAGTGATTACTTTTTCAGCAGGAGTTGTAATAAAAAACGTTGTTCTCACTGTACCAGAATCAACTTCGGTTCAACATTTACGAGTTCCGTCACAAAAAGGACATTCGATATAAAATATAATACTAATTGTCAATCGAAAAATGTAATTTACTTAATAACGTGTAAAAAATGTCAAAAACAATATGTTGGCCACACAATGCAACCGGTTTCACGACGTATGAATAATCATGAATTTGATGTTTCAAATTTTACTAATGATGGATTTTCTTCTCTTGTTGCTAGCCACTTTAATGAAGGCACTCATAATATGTCCGACTTTTCTTTTATGTCTGTTGATGTTATAAACAATAATAGTAATCGATTATGCAAGGAAACTTTTTGGATACATAAGTTACAAACGCTTAACCCGAGCGGTTTGAATTCAAAAACCTTGTTTACAGTATAAAATACATGTTAAATGTTTAGTTTTTGTTTTAGTTAGGTACTATCACGTTTTTTCCTATTACCAGTTTTTATATATCATAATTCTATAGGATATATTTGTATTTTATATCCGTATAGTACTCTAACTTAATTCTAAATGACACATTGATTTGTTCATCCATGCATGTTTTATTTTATATAATATATATTCCGCCCTTTAACGTAACGTCAAATATTACATGACGTCACGTCCGTTGTTTATTATTATGTATTATTCTGACGAAGGCGCAATGCCGAAACGTAGTAGTAGTAGTAGTTTTTATTTAGGTAAAATGAGTACATGTCACAAGAGCAATACAAATTCAAATGTCGACATATAATAAACATATAAAGAAACATAAAGTAATTCTAACACGTGTTGTTACTGTTTTAGCTGTATTACATTTTTAAAAGTAAAATATATTAAATTAAGACACCTACCCTCATTGGATGTCCACTTTTAACATTAAGATATACTAAATTAAGACACCTACCCTCACTGGATGTCAATTTTAAACAGTAAAATATATTAAGACACCTACTCTCACTGGATGTCCACTTTTAACATTAAAGTATATTAAATTAAAACCTATCCTCATTAGATGTCCATTTTTAAAAGTAAAATATATTAAATTAAGGCACCTACCCTCACTGGATGTCCATTTTAAACAGTAAAGTATACTGATTTTAGGCACCTACCTTTACTGGGTGTCCATTTTAAACAGTAAAGTAAACTGATTTTAGGCACCTACCCTTACTGGGTGTCCATTTTAAACAGTAAAGTATACTGATTTTAGGCACCTACCCTTACTGGGTGTCCACTTGAACTCTGCACAAGCTTATAGTAAACTCATACCTACACTTCATTATCCACTGTAAAAGCACATAATTTGACTCTTAAAACTTCTTAATTGTAATAATTATTTAAACGCCTTGATTTCAGTCTAAAGGATTGTTTATAAGTTTTAAAAAATCGGTTATAATGTATTAGACAAACCCGTCTCGCAAATAAGTTCATTTCGAGAGACGGAGTCCGGTATTCCGTACTTTTTATATTTATCCAGTAGGCGGAGTTACGGAATTTAGCGGAACTACCTCTGCTGGTGTCTCTTTAGCGATTATCCTCTATTGTATAGCCCCGAACACAGTAGTTAAACTGGTTCCCGCTGACTTGTGTGTACAAAGCCAACAGGTACGGCCTAAAATTTCCAGGACGCTGATTGGTCAATTTCGATCGGAATCCGGGCAGAATACTGCCCGGGTGATCTCGCGAGACTTTGTATTATCGATGCACATTTCGCGCGTAATTTAAATAATAGATAAAGATTAGGGAACTGGATAGTTATTTTCTGATCTTGGTCGTTGAACACTTAATTAAGTAGCATTTAAATACACTTAAATGTATTTTGAAATAGAATACCGACCCTTAAAAATATATTTAAAATCGAGTACTCGATCACGGTCGGGGTGGGAGTATTTTTTTTCACTTATGTAGATTTTTATATTTTTTATTATTATTCGTCAAATAACATTAATCACCGTACACAATTCCAACTTTTTGCGTGTTACAACCTGATTTTATATTCTTATAAAATTCATATAAATATGCGATGCTAATAATAAATTTAAAAGTCGTGCCCAATCTGATTCTGGACTACGTGTTTTAAAATTAATTAATGCAAACAGTATAGTTGATCACCAATTGACCAGTATATATCATTGTCTCAATTTTAATACATGCATTGATAAAATCAAGATAAGTAGCCAATTAAGAAGTTGTTATGCAATATTACGTAACACGACCGTCTCACTTCCTGGATCCTTATAAGGGAGAAATATTTTATGGATCATTTCACCGAAGGGGGTCAATATATTCTTTAGCACTTGTGCCTGATACCATATTAAATTTACAATATACAGCAAAGATCATAATCTTAATTACTCCTAATTTAATTCAGTCCTGTGAAGTCAGATGTTAACGAAAAGAAATTAAGTAACAAAAGAATTACTTAAAACGTCACTTGACATATACTGATATACATTTTGTATATAAGATATATATTTTAATTGTAAATAAACAAAAGCATGTTTTAAAGCAATTAATACATATTACACCGAACTATGCATATATTAATACATATGATTTTTAAAAAAAAGAAAATCATTTAAACAATAAAAAAAAATCAAGGCATTAATTGATATTTTCAAGATATGTATCTTTGATATGTTATATGACTACAATTCACATAGTAACTTCTAGTATCTATATTTTTTTATTTTGAGTAAAGGGTATCCATGAGATATTCAAACATTAGCACTAACATCTCCGCGTACATTTTCAGATGTACGGAAATCCCCGATGTTTCTCGAATGAACAGCAACCAATGAAATAGCTAAAACGGGTTGACCAATCAGAACGATGGAAAATTTAGACCGAACCTGTTCCTTTGGTGCACTGCATTATGGAACGGGAACCAGTTTACACAGTAGTCTGGTTCCCGTCGTACTATAGTGAAGTGACAAGGGGCAGGTAATCCAGACTACGAACACAGTAAACTGGTTCCCGTTGACTTGTGTGTACAAAGCCAACAGGTACGGCCTAAAATTTCCAGGACGCTGATTGGTCAATTTCGATTGGAATCCGGGCAGAATTCTGCCCCGGGGATCTCGCGAGACCTTGCGTTATCGATGCACATTGCGCGCGTAATTTAAATAATAGATACAGATAAGTCAACTGGATAGTTATTTTCTGATCTTGGTCGTTGTAACACTTAATTAAGTTGCATTTAAATACACAGCGTACTTAAATGTATTTTGAAACTTAAAAAAATATATATATTTAAGAAATATTTTTAAAATCGAGTACTCGATCACAGTCGGTGTGGGAGAATTTTTTTCACTTATGTAGATTTTTATATTTTTTATTATTATTCGTTGAACTGTCAAATAACATTAATCACCGTACATAATTGCAACTTTTTGAGTGTAACAACCTGATTTTATATACTTATAAAATTCCTATAAATATGCGATGCTTATAATAAATTTAAAAGTCGTGCCCAATCTGATTCTGGACTACGTGTTTTAAAATTAATTAATGCAAACAGTACAGTTGATCATCAATTGACCAGTATATATCATTGTCTCAATTTCAGTACATGCATTGATAAAATCAAGATAAGTAGCCAATTAAGAAGTTGTTATGCAATATTACGTAACACGACCGTCTCACTTCCTGGATCCTTATAAGGGAGAAATATTTTATGGATCATTTCACCGAAGGGGGTCAATATATTCTTTAGCACTTGTGCCTGATAATATGTTAAATTTACAATATACAGCATAGATCATAATCTTAATTACTCCTAATTTCATTCAGTTCTGTAAAGTCAGATGTTAACGAAAAGAAATTAAGTAACAAAAAAATAACTTAAAACGTCACTTGACATATACTGATATACATTTTGTATATAAGATATATATTAGAAAAATATGTTTTAAAGGAATTAATACGGGGAAGTCAAAGACCGGGGCCCGCGAAGCGGGTCCCGGGCTTTGGCCTTGCCCGGCTATAGACAATGCGTACGTTAGAAAAGGTTCAATGTGAATTAAAACAATTTCAAATGTGATTACCTATCGCCGAAAATCTCAATTCCAAATCATGGGGGCCGCCATTTTGTTTGTAACAACTAATACGGAGAAGTCAAAGACCGGGGCCCGCGAAGCAGGTCCCGGGCTTTGGCCTTGCCCGGCTATAGACAATGCGTACGTGAGAAAAGGTTCAATGTGAATTAAAACAATTTCAAATGTATTACCTATCGCCGAAAATTTCATTTCCAAATCATTGAATGGAGGCCGCCATTTTGGCCGCCATTTTGTTTGTAACAACTAAATTCTCGTTCTCGTGTTGGAATATTTTTTTACATCGTAATATAATTACTCACTTATATTTATGTTTTCCTATCTGTTTACAAGAAATAGAAAGCAAACTATTCGAAGTTTTTTAAAAAAGAAGCTTTATTTTAAAAATACAAACGCTTTTGGTAAACTTTGTGAAAAGCGTCTGCTTAAAGTTTTGCGCACAAACGCTTGACAGGAAATAGAATGACGTCACTTTTTGTTTACGCAAGGTGCTCGACCAATCTCTACCTAGAGTTGTCGTTCCTTTCCAATAGACTCGACTTCCCCGTTCCATAGGCTTAGCCTATTTTCATATTACATACTAGACCGAACTATGCATATATTTATACATATGATTTTTTTAAAAAGAAAATCATTTAACAACAATAAAAAAATAAATCAAGGCATTAATTGATATTTTCAAGATATGTATCTTTGATATGTTATATGACTATACTGTAACGAATATTTACATAGTAACTTCTAGCATCTATATTTTTTTATTTTGAATAAAGGGTATCCATGAGGTATTCAAACATTAGCACTAACATCTCCGCGTACATTTATCAGATGTACGGAAATCCCCGATGTTTCTCGAATGAACAGCAACCAATGAAATAGCTATTAAAACGGGTTGACCAATCAGAACGCTGGGAAATTTAGACCGTACCTGTTCCTTTGGTGCACTGCATCATGGAACGGGAACCAGTTTACGAACACAGCCACTATCTTTATAAACTGGTTCCCGTTCCATGATGCAGTGCACCAAAGGAACGGTCGGCATTAATTCTCCCGTATTGAAGTTACAGGCCGGATTGAAGTCACACTGAATAATGTATGAAGGGGGCGTGGCTTATTTATTGTTGCTCTTTATAGGGAAACAGGGAATGTTAAATTCTACTGCACGAATGTTTGATAACGTTTTGTGGTTTCTAACAGTGACAAATACAATGTACACGTGTATATATATGTAAGCTATTTCCCGTTTTAACTAAAAATAAAACTACAAGAAGGATACCTAACAACAGTTATGTAATCTGAAGATGATTTTTTACTTTATAAACAGGTTAGAAATCATGTGCAGTATTTAATTAAAAATTGTAAAACTGATTTTTTCAAAAATAGTATTGAAGAGAATAGAATAGACAGTAGACAAAAATAAATTGTGGAAAACTGTTAAAGGTTTAGATATACCATCCAAAAAGGATGTTCAGCTTCTAACAATGGATTAAACATTGATAACACGTTATGTTTTGATAAACGTAGAGTAGCGGAAAAGTTTAATGATGTTTTTACTACAGTTGCTAAAAAATTGGTAGAAAAACTTCCTGCTGGGGTAAATATGTTTGGTAGAAGTTTTTTTAGATTTTTTTATCGTAAAACCTAATGATTTGTCTTTATCAGTTGTTGCCAAGGAAATTGTTATCAAGTATTTAAATAAATTAGGGGCTGATAAAGCGACAGGCCTTGATGGAATTCCCACCCGTTTCAAAAAGATCGATAGTGTGCATAACATTGCCAAACCCCTTACTCATATAAGTATTTTGTCCATTATTACTTTAGTTAGTTTCCCGTAGTTTCGCCCTAGTCCTATTGCAGTCTCTACCCAGAGTTGTCGTTTTCAAATATATTTTGAATTCGGAGATATACTTATGTAGGTCACAAAAACGCTCACACTAACTATGTGTGGATCGGAAAGGAACGACAACTCTGGGTAGAGATTGGTCCTATTGAGGTAGTTTCCCGTATTGTAGGTACATCTTAGTTGTTTTTAGTCAATTACCGCATTGAAGGTACATCTGGACCGTTTTTATATAGTTTCCCGCTTTGAAGGTACATCTAGATTTTTTTTTGTTAGTTTCCCGCATTGAAGGTACATCTCAACCGTTTTTATTTCGTTCCCCTTATTGAAGGTACATCTCGACTGTTTTTAGTCAGTTTCCTGCATTGAAGGTACACCCTATAGTCCCATTAAGTTAGTTTCCCGTATTGAAGGTACATCTTAGTTCTTTTTAGTCAGTTTCCGCATTGAAGGTACATCTCGACCGTTTTAAGGCAGTTTCCCGCATTGAAGATACACCCTATAGCCCCAATGAGTTAGTTTCCCGTATTGAAGGTACAACTCAGTGGCTTTTAGTTAGTTCCCGCATTGAAGGTACATCTCGACCGTTTTTAGTTAGTTTCCCGTATTGAAGGTACATCTCGACCGTTTTAAGTCAGTTTCCCGTATTGAATGTACATCTTAGTTGTTTTTAGTTAGTTCCCGCATTAAAGGTACATCTCGTCCGTTTTTAGTTAGTTTCCTGTATTGAAGTTACACCCTAATCCCATTGAGTTAGTTTCCCGTATTGAAGGTACATCTCGACCGTTTTTAGTCAGTTTCCCGCATTGAAGTTACACCCTAGCCCCATTGAGTTAGTTTCCCGTATTGAAGGTACATCTCAGTTGCTTTTAGTTAGTTCCCGTATTGAAGGTACATCACAGTCGTTTTGAGTTAGTTTCCGCAATGAATGAAGGTACATCCTAGCCGTATATAGTTAGTTTCCTGTATTGAAAGTACCCGGCCGTTTCGAGATAGTTCCCGCATTGAAGGTACATCCTAATCGTTTTTAGCTAGTTTCCCGCATTGAAGGTACATCACGGCCGTTTTGAGTTGGTTTCCCGTATTGAAGGTACATCCTAGCCGTATATAGTTAGTTTCCCGTATTGAAGGTACATCCCGGACGTTTTGAGTTAGTTTCCGCAATGAAGGTACAACCCGGACATATTGATTTTGTTTCCCGCATTGAAAATTGGCATAAACTTGCAATAATGTTACAATAATGAAAAAAAACAAACTTTGTGGTCCAGTGTTAGTACATTGCGGCTCGAGTTCTGGCAGGGTCTGTCCTTCTATGAAAAATGATAAAGATGCTGATTTTTATTTGTCAGCTCCTTGTATAAGGGCAAATAAGTACTGGTAAGTCTAGGAAAAACCGGACACGCGAGTTGACTGCCGTGTATAACTGAACAAGTAGGACGGACGGACCAAGCGTTACAGCACGTGATACTGATCACTCTATGAAAGTTTGGTTAACATCGCATTAGAATTGTAAAAGATGTTGCGACGACAAGCATTATAAGTTAAAACTGAAAGGCAATAACTTTGCCGAAAATTACTGAATAAAAAAGCCTTAGAATATTCAAAGTGCCACAACACTTGATACTGATCATTCTCTGAAAGTTTTGTGAAAACTGCATAATAAATGTAGTACAAAAAGTGTAGTTGCAATGACAAGAAGTGTGACAGACGGTCGGACAGTGCGACCACCATATGTCACACTATTATGGACATTAAAAACATAAAACAGCTTGACATTAAGATATACTAGAAGTTTATACTAAGACATGTACATTGTTGTTATTTTTTATTTAGCATTCTTGACATCTATATGGCTCAGTAACGCATGAAAGATATATCGTGCTAGATGATGTTCCGTGTCAAATATCTAAGTTTTACACCACATGGTTTCAGACAATTAGATTATTTAATATTTTCCTTTGGTTGCCATTGAAACCAGAGTTCTGCATGGAATGAGCTTCTTTTATCATTGTTTTTCTAAATGACCACCCAAAGATAATTTCTGTGGAGTTTCTTCAAATTTGACACAGACGTTTCAAAGGAAAAGTCCTTTGAAGAATTGAAGACGGACAGACGGACGAACGACAGACACAATAGCACGCTAATAGCTCTCCCTGAGCTTTTCTGTAATCATTGTAAGGAATTGTTATACGACACCGACGAGTAACTGAACATTTTAATGCATGATTGCTTTCAATTTCAAAATACGATGCCAAAATGAACTTTTAAGAAAAAAAAAGTTATTATTCGACTATTTACATATAATGATCTTTAGAATACGTTTGACTGGATAAAAATATACATATGAAATTGATATATGTGATTCTGGCCCATGCACCCCACCATACTTTCGGCGCCAAAAGAGGTATTGAGACTCTCTTTTTTCCTTAGTTATCATTCAATCCATAAAGTAGAGATATTAAACTGTATTGTGTGAAAAAAATACGGATGTACTTTTTGGTAAAATTTTCTTCATAATGTTTACCCGTGTCCTTTATATATCAGGCAAAAAAGGTGAATGATTTACGTGACTTCAATGCGGGAACTATATCAAAACGGCTAGGGCGTACCTTCAAAGGTGTAACTTCAATGCGGGAAAGTTACTAAAAAACGGCTAGGGTGAAACTTCAATGCGGGAAAGTAACTAAATACGTCTGGGATGTACCTTCAATGCGGGAAACTTACACAAAATGACTGGGGTGTACCTTCAGCACTAGAAAGTAACTCAAAACTCCCGTGATGTACCTTCAATATGGGAAAGTACTCAAAGCGGCTAGGGTGTAACTTCAATGCGGTAAACTAACTCAACAAGTCCGGGATGTACCTTCAATGCGGGAACTATCTAAAAACGACATGGATGTACCTTCAATGCGGGAAACTTACTCAAAACGGCTGGGATGTTCTAGGGTGTAACTTCAGTGCGGGAAAGAAACTCAAAAAGGCTAGTGTGTAACTTCAATACGGGAAACTAACTCAATACGTCTGGGATGTACCTTCAATGCGGAAACTATCTCAAAACGACCATGATGTAACTTCAATGCGAGAAACTTACTCAAAACGGCTGTGGTGTACCTTCAATGCGAAAAACTTACTCCAAACGGCTGGAGTGTACCTTCAATGCGGGAACTATCTCAAAACGACCTGGATGTACCTTCAATGCGGGAAACTTACTCAAAACGGCTGTGGTGTAACTTCAATGCGGTAAACTAACTCAACAAGTCCGGGATGTACCTTCAATGTGGGAACTATCTAAAAACGACATGGATGTACCTTCAATGCGGGAAACTTACTCAAAACGGCTGGGATGTTCTAGGGTGTAACTTCAATGCGGGAAATAACTCAATACGTCTGGGATGTACCTTCAATGCGGAAACTATCTCAAAACGACCATGATGTACCTTCAATGCGAGAAACTTACTCAAAACGGCTGTGGTGTACCTTCAATGCGAAAAACTTACTCCAAACGGCTGGAGTGTACTTTCAATGCGGGGACTATCTCAAAACGACCTGGATGTACCTTCAATGCGGGAAACTTACTCAAAACGGCTGGGGTGTACCTTCAATGTGGGAACTATCTAAAACGACCTGGATGTACCTTCAATGCGGGAAACTTACTCAAAACGGCTGGGGTGTACCTTCAATGCGGGAAAGTAACTCAAAACGGCTAGGGTGTAACTTCAATGCGGAAAACTAACTCAATACGTCTGGGATGTACATTCAATGCGGGAACTATCTCAAAACGACCATGATGTACCTTCAATGCGAGAAACTTACTCAAAACGCCTGGGGTGTACATTCAATGCGGGAAACTTACTCAAAACGACCTGGATGTACCTTCAATGCGGGAAACTAACTCAATACGTCTGGGGTGTACCTTCAATGCGGGAACTATCTCAAAACGACCTGGATGTACCTTCAATGCGGGAAACTGACTCAAAACGGCAGTGGTGTACCTTCAATGCGGGAAACTGACTCAAAACGGCTGGGGTGTACCTTCAATGCGGGAACTATCTCAAAACCACCTGGATGTACCTTCAATACGGGAAACTAACTCAATACGTCTGGAGTGTACCTTCAATGCGGGAAACTTACTCAAAACCACCTGGGTGTACCTTCAATGCGGGAAACTGACTCAGAACGGCAGTGGTGTACCTTCAATATGGGAAACCAAACGAAGGCGACCATGATGTACCTTCATTGTGGGAACTGACTTAAAACGGCCCTGTTGTACCTTTAATGGGAGAACTAACCCGAAATTGTCGGGGTGTACCTTCAATATGGGAAACAAGCTCAACAAGCTCCTCCGAGAGAATAAGTTAACATAAAATAACATAACATAAACATAACGTAACGTAACATAACATAACATAAACATAAACATAACGTAACGTAACGTAACATAACATAACATAACAACTATTATAGATACCCTGCCTGTAGTTATTATTTTTGAGTAAAAATGAGACATATCAATTGCATCTCCATGCATTAATTAATTGTATATCTGGCAATGTTACAAACATCCGAAAGAACGAACTTATAGCATAATAAAAAATCTTTGCAACGGACATATTTCTAATCTTCAAAGAACAACACAATATAATACTAAAAAGAGGTGTATATATATATGCTACTTTTTAACATTGACCGTGTGAGTCAAAAGTGAATACAAAACATTCCCGACATTTCAACAAACATCTCTGATAAAATATAAATCAACCGTTTTTTAATTTTCATAAAGCACCGAATACACTCGCGTAATATGACCGGCGAATCATATTTCCCGTAAGATTAAGTGGTTGATACATGTATATTGTATAGTAAGCGAAGCAGACTGTGTTATAAATATGCTTTTAAAGCGGTACAAGTAATTGCTACAGAACCAGCACACGTTAAACCACGCCTCCCCACATGAATGTAAACACCCCTCATGTATTATTCAGTGTGACTTCAATACGGCGCGTAACTTCAATACGGGAGAATTAATGCTGAACCCAAAGGAACAGGTACGGTCTAAATTTTCCATCGTTTGTACACACAAGTCAACGGGAACCAGTTTACTATCTTTAGTAACAAAACGCCGGGAACCATGCTACGAGATTGACCGAATTCAAAATGGCCGCTTGTACCGTTGTCCAAGGTGAGACATTTTATCGTGTTTAAATTAAGAATAAGAAAAATGTTCAGTCATTTATCACATGTTTACCGAAGTTGTATTGAAATATTCTGTTTTTATTTAACAAATCAGTTTGGAATTTAAAAAAAAATCGTTTATCATTGAATTGAGAGGCTTTTATCTTATGGCCGGTTATGTCCTCGAAGTCGACGAAATGTTTGGTACGATGTGTCGCTTGCGTCGTGAATCTTTGACTTCTATCTATCTTATTCTATCTCTGAATACTGCAAACCCCTTTTAGTTATACGAGTTTTATAGGCAGGACAAGTGCATGTCGGTTAGTGAATATTGTGAAAGTTAAAAATCCTGATAATGAATATCATGAATGGTATCTGGTCAAGACGGCTCATTTCCATGACGGCCCACTACAGTAGTATGAATACATAGTTCCCACATCTACAATATTTACCTCCCTTGGCGGCCATATTGTTTGTTTACACTCTTAAGATTCACAGCTCTAAACCAATATCAATCAAACTTGGTCACAATGTCTCAGCTAATTTCGATTATGGGCTAGATCGGACAAGGACTTCAAGAGTTATGTGCCCTTGACTTAGAAAATTTGCTATATTTAGCTTGTTTAAACTCTAGCGCCTTCATTTATTCACTGACCCTAATAATATTTTCAGTAAATGTGTATAACCAAAAGATCTTGGACAAGTTCGATTATGGGCGGAACTTCAAGAGTTATGGGCCCTTGACTTTGAAAATTTGCTATATTTGTGTTTATTTACACTCTAGTCTATTTCTAGTTTATTTCTTCACCAATCCTGATCATATTTTCAGTGAATGTGTATGACCTAAAGGTCTCATACAAGTTCGATTACAGGCGAAATTGGACTAGGACTTCAAGAGTTATAGGCACTTGACTTAGAAAATTTGCTGTATTTTAGCCTTTTTACACTCTAGCGACTTCATTTATTCACTGATCCTAATCATATTTACAATGAATGAGTATGACCTTAAGGTCTTGGACAATATAAGGTATGGATGAATAAGAGTTATGGGCCCTTGGAGTCGAAAATTTGCTATGTTTTGGCTTGTTTAACGGTATTATAGTACCTTCATTGTTAGTTTTGATCAAAATCTATGTAAAAACGGTTACACAAGATGAAATCTATATTACCTGGTCATCAATTGTAGTGTCTTTGTTCTCAGGTGAGCGACCTAGGGCCATCTTGGCCCTCTTGTTTTAATGTCTGGAGATTTATATTTTGTGGTGTGGTAACAAATATTTTTTATGCAGTTATGTACAAACATGAGTGCTAAGATATATGCTTCCTGGATCGAACGTTACAACCATTATGATAGCTTCGAAGGGGGAGCTTTTGTCCGGGATGCAAAAAGAAACGGGAGAACGATTATCCGGGGTAGTAAAACAATGGGAGAGCTTTTGTCCGCCCCTATCAAAATCAATGGGGGAGCTTTTGTCCCGATACCTGTTAATTGATGTCGGCGATTACTGTATGGAGTATCTTAGTCTAAAATGATAATAGGCACACTGTAAATTTATTTGTCTTTACAAAAACACCAAAATTGCCTTTTTAACGAAGACACTTTGACCATTACATACCTTTTTGAAGTGGAAGTAATTGATATAATAGCGAGTCAATCCGAACAGTAACGAGTCATGTGACGTTCTCTTACTGAGGGTTATCTCAAACGTATTTTGAGCTGTCAAAACTGACAGATGTCAACACCGTAAGTAATGTGTGGTGCTACATGCATAAAAAAAAAGAATAGAAAGATGTTGAGTTATCTCTTTCAATAAAGTCAATAGCACCTGATACATGCCTACAATTGCTAATGAAAAAGTAACCATTTCAGATCATTCATATTTGACAATGTCTCATTTAACAAGGACAATGTGTTTGAAACGTTTTTTTTTGTTAACATGAATATAGTATAAAATTTACAAGGTATGACAACACCTCCTCCCTGTTCAGACGGGGATGGCCAGGGAGGAAAACTTGGAACAGGGTCACCATCATGTGTTGCAATATCTCACCATCAGCCCCAAGAATTTCAGAAAAGGAAGTAGCCAATATTTTAGGCACATGGCCAATGGGTAATCCTACAATGTCTAACAACTTTAAGTGTCTTTTGTCATCTGTAATAAGTTCATAAAGACTTCTGTCGAAAGAAGACAGTTCTGGCATCCAGACTAAACAAGCATCTTTATCATTAAGGTTTGTATATTCCCTATCAATAATAAGTTTTGTTTTAGGATTAGTTTCCGGAGGTTTAATCTTATACACATGATACCCTTTTATGACAGAGTTCTCTACCATGATACATGACTTAGCATTAATATTCAATGGTAATGTATCTTCAACAACTGAACTGGTTGAGGTAGTAGGAAAATCATTGGTTGAATTTGATGATGATGTTTGACGTGTTGATCTTTCAACTGTAGAGGTTTTAGGTTCCTGAAAATACATGAATGCAAAAGATATACAAATGCATAGTATTTCATATTAATCATTCATTTCATCAATCAGAATTTGTCAGTATTAAAATGTAACTGGATACTGGAATGGAAAATAAATGGTAGTTTGTAATGTAGTAATACCTGAGTTATACACTTGTCATTATACCATCAACTTGAGACAATAGGACTACAGTATATATATAGCACCAGTTATACACAAGGCCTCAAGTTAAATGGGGGCTTCAGCTGAGATAATTATATAGCATAAGGACACAGGTTAAAAAAGGACAAATGTGACTGTTAAAATAAAAAAATCCTTAGCAAAATGTCACATAGAATTACATCAAAGATTAGAACATTATAGAACTAATTATTTCATCAACAGTAAAATTGCCTGATAATAATATAGCTACAGAACATAAATAGGCTACAAAATAATGAAATTGCATGTAAACTTCATACTGAATATGAAAGTAGAAATTTATCCAGACCACTAGTTTTAATGGCAATCAGGGCAAATGAATTATTCACCATCATCTATGGCACCAGATATGCATTCAGTATGCATCCTACTGTCACACATATCACACTGCACCCAAGTGCGATCAACATTGGCTTTCATGTCTTCTTCCCATGTTGTTAACATGCTTTACAATAATCATTTGCAGCTGTGCTCAGTTTGTCATCATTTTTCTTAGGTTGCTTTCCTTTCTTAAGATTCCTCTTAGATTTCCCTTGGTTGTCTTGCCAGATACACTATTCTTACTAAGCTTTCGCATGTAAGCTAGCTTGGCTTTTTTTCTCTCTCAGCAAAATTTTTTAACTTTCTCAAGCTCTCTTAGTGACATGATGCGAATACTCTCTGTAGATGTGAGATTATTAGGAAGCACTGAAAGGAGTGTTCATCTGACAGGCTTAGATTGAGTCTCTACCACTTTTGGGAAAACAAGTGCTTCATTTAATACTGGAGACATAATGGAGCTTTGCACATTAGAGTGAGATAGATCCACAGTGGAATTGTTCTCCAAAGCTACATCAGCTAATAAGTCAAGTCAGTTGATTGGAATGGATTTCATCTGAGGTTGAACTACATGATAGTTTTTCTGAAACAGTATGAGCTTTATTGTGAATTTTTTTATACACATCAAACATTGGTGACTGTCCTATGACATCAAAGCCTTCTTCTATTCTAGACTGATATTTCTTAACTATGGGTGTTGACAATGTTTCCTCAAAAAATTTAAGAGCTGCTTTGGCACTGCTTGCCTCACTTGTTGGATGTTGCTGAACTGTTCTCGATAGCTTCTCTTCTTCCTCAGTAGATTTATTTGTAAAAGTTCTTCCTGGTTTTAACATCTGGCTGGTTATTTTATTAGAATCTACAGGGTATATGCCAGCAGACTTAAAAGCGTTCATCACAGTTAAGGGTTTATAAAAAAGTAAGTAGGCTTCATTCAGTTTCTGTGCAAAATTCTCTCTTCCAATACATCTGCCAGGATTTTCACGACTGTATTTTTGAGAAACTAGGTTCCATTTACCTTTCAGAGGACCAAACACTCCTTTGTCAAGCAGTTGCATTAAATGAGTTGCATTCAGTACAATCCTATACAGTTCAATTCTTTTAGAACTACCTTTAAAAACACTGGGGTCAACATGGCTACTTACACTATCGATCAACAATACAACAGGGCGTTCAGTGCCAGCATGTTTGTCAAAATGGTCTATAAAGTCTGAAAAGGTTTTAATGTCCATCCACCCTTTCTTGGTGTAAGCAATTGCACGTCCTTCAGTAGAGCCACTCAAAGGATTGTAAGACCTAGGAACAGGTTCGGGGTATACAATAAAAGGTGGCTTCATGTCCCCATTTGCATTGGCACAATACATGACAGTGAGACGTTGTTTTCCTGCCGTAATGTGAGGCACAGTGATGTCTTTTCTTGTTGGTCCGATAACTTTAGTTTTATTACTGCCCATATTAAAACCACTCTCATCAGCATTCCAAATCTGCTTTGGCTTCTCTAGACAGTCTATTTTGATAAGGAAGTCCATAAAGTCATTATACCATTGATCAGTGACATCTTTTGTTACTTTTGAGCGTTTGATGTCTAGAGTTTTTTCTGTTCTTTGATCTATTATATGGGCATTTCTATTTTTGAAAGCTGTATACCAATGGTAGCTAGGTCTTCCATCTTTAAAAGGTGTTTGTCGGTTTTCTTTCTTTACAATATCTTGTATAAAGTCAAGGAACTCACAAACCATTAAGCCCATACCACGCTGTGCCATTTCACCAAGCCATGTTGCCCTTTATTTTATCTATGCCCTTTATTGTAATTATTGATTAATGTTTACAGGACAGACTAAAAAAGTGTACATAACAGTAATATAGAATTAAACCATTCCTGCTACACTTCCATACGATATTTCCCATGATAATACCTTTAGACAACATAATTTACATAAATGAGATCGGTTTGTTGAAATGTGTCCAGGGTGGACCTTTTCTCTTGCCCGATCCAGGATGGACCGTTTCAATATTTCAATCATAATAAGTGAAAATACCAAGAATTAAACGAAAAATACGTGTGCAAATTGTCTTAAACGCTATAAGAAACACTCGGTGATAATCGGTTCTTTACACTCACGGCCTGGTAAGTTAAAAACACCAATAACGTATCAGTTTTGTGACAGAATCCAGGGCGAACCTCTGAAAAAAATATCAAAAACATCTTTCGGGCTCAAACGGGCTCATTAACAAGAAATTTAACTGCACTGTTATGAATTTAAACCACGTAGTTGCTTGACGCACAACTTAATTTTTTTCAAAACTGTAATTTAGAAGAGTAAAATAACATTTTACCTTTTTTGTTTACCTTTTTTTGTCCAGGGAGGACCTTTTTAACAGGTGCGAGATGACGTAGTATCTTACCATTGATATTGATCTAGAAAAATTCATACAATTGTGGATTCAAAGTAATATACATCTTACTATTGAAAGTCTTTCATCATATCAAAAAAGTACACTTATCTCCAATACAGCAGTTTATTATAAAGCAAATGTTACTTCACTGTTAACAAAAATGTAGAGCTTTATTAGTTTATTACAGTAATGCAGCTGTAATTTGATCAGAGGAGGAAAATAATGTATCCAATGCAGGGTTGGAATCCACGACCTGCTTGCAAGTCAGATGCTGCACCAACAAGCTAATACGGCTGATGAATATCCCAGCCAATTTATAAAAACAAATGCTACACAACATACTACTACACAGCAAACAATAAAAAGAACATTAACAACTATGTGTTTATGTATCTATTGTAGCAACAATTGTACAATTTATCACTACTTACAAGGTACAGGTACAGTAACAGGCAATAAAAGTAAAAAATAAAAACAAAAACACTTGTGGACTGACATTTTACTACCATTGTATCATTACTTCTATGCTGTTCTGCATTGGAGCGCTGATATTGTAAAACTTTATGAAGTTTGAGAAAACCCCAGTGCAAATTAATTGTGATCCGTT
This sequence comes from Lutraria lutraria, assembly GCA_964023205.1. Classification (NCBI taxonomy): domain Eukaryota; kingdom Metazoa; phylum Mollusca; class Bivalvia; order Venerida; family Mactridae; genus Lutraria; species Lutraria lutraria. The sequence goes on from OZ026841.1 coordinate 9,954,611, forward strand.
ATTGTTCATAATGACCAGCAACATAATCATTCCGTTTGCACTCATAATAATTAGAAACCATTCAGGTTCTTTTCACAGTTCGAAGGTTACACTATCACCATTTAGATAAAGTAGAAATTATTTACCTTTTCATCGAAATTGATCAGTGGTACGTCATTATGCGGGAACGTTGCCATGAAAACGAGGCTACGCAATCTTGGTCATGTAGCACTGTCACAAGGATGATTACAGGTTAAACTAGTTGGTTGGATATATCTTTATTAATGATTACAAGTCTAAATAATGTACATAATATCTAATTAAAATCCACAACGTCCTTAATTCTTATGGTCACACTGACCGACAACTAGTCATATAGACTGACAACTGGTCACACAGACCGACGATTGGTCACATAGACCGATAATTGGTCACACAGACCGACGACTGATCACACAGACCGACGATAAACTGGTCACACAGAGCGACGATAAACTGGTCACACAGACCGACGATTGGTCACACAGACCGATAATTGGTCACACAGACCGACGTCGTTACATAACTTCACGCACTTCTTCCAAAACGCTCGTCCCTCCCTGGAACCACCTAAAACACCCATACAAAATTTAGTATTACTATCATCACCACCACATACTTACATAATTATTATGAATAATATTAAAACAAAAATATGATTAACCTTAACTATACACTACATGAACTATAATCAATTATTATTAAGAAATACAAAAATGTATACTAAAATGCATGTATAATAGAAATAATGCTACTTACATTGTAACCTTTCTCTAACAACACAACAACTCTCTCCAAACTATATCTTCACACTGACTATCCGCTCAACTCTCATACACCCAATCCCCAATTATTTTCCCAGGATACATTGTTTGTATATGAAATGATTGTGATAAACACCCTACATTTATCAACATACGGCCCTTGTTTATACAGTAATTAGAAAGGAAACATTATCAAAATAACTGATTCTGCTGCGTCAGGTTCACATGGCAACATAAGTGCTTATAATTCAACTGGCACATTCTACCAATTCTTTACCTTCATAGAAATTTGTGACAAGCACGCTTAACAAGCTTCTAAACGACACGATCGATCAAAACGCTATTATTGTAAAGTTTTATAAAAAAATATTGAGAGACAGTGGAGATATTGTATGGTAACCACTTGTCTGATCCGCTATTGTTCATGACCTGCTAGTGCTCATACAACTACGACCAAGACGGACCAAATCGAAAACGGCCTGGTCCATGATGGCACAAATTTTTACATATCATATGTATTTATATTATTTCATCAATTGCCTAATTTCATCGTTCTTTTATTCTTTGAAAAAACAACAACATAAACATGTAAAATCATATCATTACAATAAAACACAAACTAGCGTTGCAAGAAATATCCTCGAGTGTCCAAACTGCACCAATCTGAGCTTAAGCTGTGAAATGCTACATTAATACACTACACATAATAGAAACTACATGTATTCACTTACCACTTAATTATAAGTTATAATTTATAACCAAATTACTTAGTTTTACACATTTTAAGTATCTACCTAAACATAATACCCTAACTAGTCTGATTCATTCATAAATCAGTTGTGGAAGTCAATAACCAAACTGGTTGCGGCTTATCATAGTCAATATTAATTCAAATTACACTGAAGTAGGTCCCGCCTCCGAATGCTACAGTGAGCCGTCAAATAGATCAATAACAGCCAATCGCAACAGCTTATTGTTATCAACCAATCAGAGTGCAGTTTACTTCGGTAAACCGAATATCATGAATGTCTGCTTGACGAAGATTTTGCTAATTGTTGAAAAATGACAATAAATACCCGGCGTGATGTCAAAACAACAGTTCGATCAATAGGTTGCCAGTCCAATTGATGCAATTGACATCTTTTTGTTCCAATTTTGTTTTTTGCCGACCCTAATTGTCCTCACAACAAACCGAGAGGCGACATGTTCGCAGGTCAGTGATTTTTTGCGTATATTTTACAGCCTTATACAGGCTGTTTGCCCTAGCCCAAAAACTTACATTTTCCCTTAAAAATGCTATATTTTCCCCCAAAATGAAGTAATATTTCTCATTGAAACGAAATTAAAGAAGTCCACAAACAGCAATTACAAATCAAATCACCAAAAAATGGCTTTAAAATGCAAAATAATCCATTGAAATCGAAGGCTATGTCATGAGATTGACCAAAAAAGATAGAATGTTTTTTTACCTCACCTGATTCATCAGGTGAGCTTTTAGGATCAATGAATGTCTGGCGTCCAGCGTCCGTCCACAATTAGTTTGTTTACACTCTAGCATCCACAGCTCTTAACGAATCATGATCAAACTTGCTCACAATGTCTCGGCTAAGTTCGATTATGGGCAAAATCGGACAATAACTTCTAGAGTTATGGGCCCTTGACTTAGAAAATTTTCTATATTTAGCTTGTTTACACTCTATCGCCTTCATTTATTCACCAATCCTAATAATATTTTTAGTAAATGTGTATAACCAAAAGATCTTGGACAAGTTCAATTATGGGCGGAATCAGACCAGATCAGTTATTGGCCCTTGACTTTGAAAACTTGCTATATTTAGCTTGTTTACACTCTAGCGCCTTCATTTATTCACTAATCCTTATAATATTTTCAGTAAATGTGTATAACCAAAAGATCTTGGACACGATCGATAATGGGCGGAATCGGACCAGAACTTTAGGAGTTATGGGCCCTTGACTTTGAAAATTTGCTATATTTGAGTTTGTTTACACTCTAGCGCATTCATTTATTCACCAATCCTAATCATATTTTCAGTAAATGTGTATAACCAAAAGATCTTGGACAAGTTCGATTATGGGCGGAATCGGACCACAACTTCAAGAGTTATGGGCCCTTGACTTAGAAAATTTGCTATATTTTAGCTTGTTTACACTCTAGCGACTTCATTTATTCACTGATCCTAATCATATTTACAGTTAATGTATAAACTATATTACCTGGTCATTAATTATAGTGCCTATGTTCTCAGGTGAGCGAACAAGGGCCATCTTGGCCCTCTTGTACTTCATATTTTCCCCTTTTTAACCCCCGCCATTTCATGGCGGATGGCATAATTATAGTGTTTACCCTGTCCTTTGGTGTGTGTGTTTTTGTGTGTTACGGAATTTTCATGTCCGGCACATAACTTTGTCAAGCATGAGTGGATTTTGAAATAATTTGGCACAAATGTTCAGCATAACAAGACGATGTGTCATGCGCAATGACTGTGTCGCTTGCTCAAAGGTCAAGGTCACAGTTGACACTTAAAGCATTATATGTATATGTTCTTGTCCGGCTTATAACTCTGTCATGCATGATTGGATTTTGAAATAAATTAGCACAAATGTTCTTCATATCAAGACGACTTGTCATGCGCATCAACTGTGTCACTTGCTCAAAGGTCAAGGTCACAGTGGACGTTCAAAGTTTGTGCATATTATTATGGATATAGTGAAAGTGTATGTTCGTGTCCGGCTCATAACTTTGTCATGCATGATTGGATTTTGAAATAAATTGGCACAAATGTTCAACATATTAAGACGACGTGTCATGCGCAAAAACTGTTTCGCTTACTCAAAGGTCAAGGTCACAGTGGACACTTAAATATTTATGTTCATTCTTTATATTGAAATAGTGAAAGTACATGTAGTTGTGTGTTTACCCTTAGGTGATCTTTACCTCCCACTATGGGCAGCATTCCCAAACAACCTGCTCTATGTTGTATTCACATATTTGCCACATAACACTCATTTCTGTGTCCAGTGTGAAATGGCGGGGGCATCCGTGTCCTATGGACACATTTCTAGTATATAAATTGGTTTACAAAACCGGCGAGTGTAATTTTCGGCAAATCCGAAAAAAATAATAATGAAAGTTTACCCATTTTTAGCTCAACTGGCACAGAGTGCCAAGGTGTCCGTCCGTCCATTGTCAACAATTTCTTTAAACAACATCTACTCCTAAACCACTTGGTCAATTTCAACCAAACTTCACAGGTGTGTTCCTTGAATGAAGCTCTTCCAAACTTGTTCAAAGAATTCCATTCCATGCAGAATATAAATAGATTATAAATAAATGAATAATAAATAAAAACTGATTTTAAAAAATCACTATATACAGGCCGTCCATTTAATCCTCATAAGCATTTCCCACGTTACTACATATCTCGCATTTGATTGGTCGATAGGCGGTATATAAGGTCATCAAGCATAAATCAATATGGATGTCAGTGTGTCAAGAAATGCGATCAGTTGATGTATTATTTTATTGTTATTGAGAGTATTTTTATGTTTTTCGACAAGAAGAAGAAATGCTTATAAGGATTAAATGGTTGTATGATTGCAGACTTGTACTGTCATGCATTTAACACTGGTAAAGAGTTAGGTAGCAGTAATAGGGACGGCCTGTATATAGTGATTTTTTTTATCAGTTTTTATATATATATATGTCAATGTGAGTATATCCAGGGATGTTATATTACATGTAATATAGCATCCCTGGTATATCTAAGCAATATCCGAACCTGGCAAATGAAATGAAAAACCAAATGCATTGAATTTTTACCTTACTTACACTGCATCAGGTAGTTTTATTGATATCTAATAAAAATACATGAATGCATACATAAACAATCAAATATATACATGCACTGACTCCACTGCAAATCACAAAATTTCCGAATATTAACATTTGTAAACTTCACCAGTCATAATGATAATGAAAGTCTGTTGAACAACACATATTAATAACATCAAATATCGTATGTTATTCTCACCTTATTTACGGCCAAATATCAACTGAGTCCAGCTTGCGATGTTTTCATCCATCAAAAGTCACATCCGGTAAGGGAGTAAGTGTTATGGTGATAAACTGTTTTATTTACAGTATGATGTTCCTTCCGCTGCATTTATTAGTGTATATTACAATACACATGGCCCGAAATAAAGTTTTAATTAATTATGTGATAACATTTTTGCTAATATACTAAAAATAAACGCGTTTAAGCAAATAGAATAACAAAAGTAAATAGTAAGTGCTCCCTTCCTTTTTGTCCGTTCATTACGTGTGGCCCCAATTTTAACGGGAACCAGCTAATCTCCGATTTGCAGCTTCGCCAATAAATCAATACGATTAGACAACAATATCAAGATAATGTCAAAATGGCACAAAAGACATACATCGATGGTAGTCCATTGCAAATGCATAGACATATTGAGAAATTACTGACCCATCTGACGAAAACCAAAAGTAGAACTATTTTACGGAAACGGGTTAAAATTATGCAAAACAGCAACACAGACGTGTTATTTCATTGGCTACAATGCTAACAGCGGATACGCGGGTTTAATTCTACGCATTTGAATAAGTCATTATTTTACCGACATGCACTTATTGAGACACTTGGCTCTTTACATGTGGTTACGATAAAATGATTTGCAATATATTTAGATCCATCACACTTAATTGGGGAAATATACAAGATACATCTATATAATCACACTATTCAGTTGAGCACTATTTCTTGTGCAGCTGTTCTTTTAACCAAGCTGTTATGGAGTCCACGGACAGAAAATTGCTCACCGGTTACAAAGGAAGGTGATAAATTACCTTCCAAAAAGGAGTATCATTGACCTTGTCCGGGCTGTATCTCCCTTATGCATTGACATATTTGAACACAACTTTAATATAAACACCATGAGACAGTGTGTCACACTTAAGACCAAGGTCAATAGCTCCAAGGCCAAGGTCACACTTTGATGTAAAAGGTCAAAGATGGGGTCTATTTCTTGTGTCCGCTTCATAACTTCGTCATTTCTTGATGGATTTTGGAATTACTTGGCAGAAATATTTACCATCATGAGATAATGTGTCATGCGCAAGACCAAGGTCTGTAGGCAAAGTTCGGTCACACTTAGATGTCAAACAAAAAAAAAGTATTATAGACCTTTTCCGGGCTGTATCTCCCTTATGCATTGACATACACTCAATCTTGTATTAAGCGACCGCCCAAGGGAAAGACCAAAAGTGGTCTCTTAATACAACGGTCTCTTAATACAAAAACCTGAAGTTTCCGATAGTTGAACTATACCTAAAGTACCAGCCTTGTTTCATTTCATGTACGGTTTGCTGCAGAGCACTTTTATTGTCAGTAGGTGTTCAACTGTGTTACAAATAATAGTAATTATGATCATTATGCAATGAAAATCCAGGCCGTTTATTTAAATAATTTATCTAGGTACTTTACCTTGTTCATGGAAAACATAGACAGTACCTTATGGAAAGATCACCAATGAAACACATTAGTGATGAGGTAAAAAGTAGGGGAAATGAATAGCAATGGTAAAATAAAGCATGTGTACTGACTATTGTACTATTTGAAATGAAATGCATAGTTGATGACGTATCACATATTTTTTATGACTACAATATTCCATTACGGTAAAGTATAAATACCAATTCGCACAATTTTTTCACTCGTTTTTAACATACATGTTTTTAAATCGAAAATCGTGTCTGTCTTATACATTGGTGCAAAGATCGGTCCATTTTATCCGTGACAAAACAATACAGACAAATTGAATCTATTTTTTTACTGGAGAAGAAATTTGTCAAATTTGAAACAAGGGAAATAAATCATTTTTCATAGCGATGGTCTAAAAACCCGTACGATTCCGTACTTTTCATGGATTTTGTTGTCGAAGACGTCTGTTGTGGACGCGATTTTGAAAATCAACAACAAATGTTGCTGATCGTGCCGTTAATTACGATACCCTCATGGTGTTGAGAAGTATGAATACTTGGGTTGAGAAATTAATTGGTGTTTTGATCGAAAAGTCATTATCACGCTTTCGTAAAACTTTCGTAGCGCAAAGTTACTGTAAACAAAAAATGGCGCTGTTTTCTTCAATGTCTTTCGTCATTTATTTTGCTAAAAATTATTTTTTTACACTCATAACAATAATTTTCCCAAGGATTTCCAATGATACAACATGTATTTTACCCGAGTCCTACACTCTAGTGCTCTATGCATACACGAGTGATTATGGTCATGTTTTTCACACGTTCGTCTGGTGTTAATTATGTCTGTGTTTACAATTCACAATCTATGGGAATTAACGGTTTGACGTGTCAAACGGTCGCTTAATGAAAAAATCTGGCGGATTTTGTTGACATATTGGTGGTCGCTGGTCGCGTTGAGCAAAGGTCGCTTAATACATTAAAACATAGTGCAAAAACGCTCGGGGGGATTTTGAAGTGGTCGCTTAAGAAAAAGGTCGCTTAATACACATGGTCGCATGAGCAAGATTTACTGTATTTGAAAATGACTTGGCATTATACAATGCGACGATGTGTGCTGGGCAACACCCAGATCCATAGGTCAAGATTACACATTCTGTTTAATATATTTTCCTTGTCTGGGCTGTACCTTCTGTTTGCATTAAAGGATTTTGAAATCAATTGGTATAAAAATTACTTCAGTGAGATGATGTATCATGAACATCGCCCATACTTGTAGTTCAATGGTCAAGGTCACAAGCTTTCTTAACAGGGGGCTCAACATGTTGCCCTTGGGCATCTAGTTTTAAGGAGGGCCTGTGTGTGTTGCAGAGCTGTCTTTATAAAAATATTCGAATTTTGGTTCTCACAAGCCGTTGAAAAAAACATCAATGAATATTTATTTTATATGTATCTATTCTATAGTCAAACCTGTGTTAGGCCATTTTGCATTTTGAAAATTTAATTTTACTTAACCTTATACTATAAATTATAGGGCCGGTGTTTCATACTGTAGCTATATGTATTGTATTGGAAATGGTCTGGCAGTTCATAGCCCTAACTTTGTTTCATAGCATTTCAAATTGTGTAAACAAATTATGAAATTGATATTGTTTCAGACTCTGAGGAATCATGTGATGTTAATGCAGAACTATTGGAGGCTCATATTGTTGCTCAAGCTATAACTGAGTTGCAAGAGGTACAGGCTCCAGCTGGAAAAGTAAGTACATATCGCTGCCTAGGCCCATTCATATAGTCACAGTGAGTTCAGGATTGGAAGAGCCAATTGCCCCTCAAAGTGGACTCTCATTGACTAGAACTAGCTGGGACTATGACGAAATTCTCAGTTGTCTCAGTTCAAGTTGTCCTGAGTTAAAGCCAAAATTAGGGATGTTTCACTTGTAGACTTTTAATGTGGAATGTGTTCATGTTGTTTGTCGTGCTGTGTCGTTATTTGTAAAAACATACAAAAAGATATATAATTGAAGAAAATAAAAACACAGAATAATTTAGTACTAGGTATTTTGTGAGGCTTTGAGAGAAATTAATATTTACCTGTCACTCTGTAATCACTGTTTAGGTCGCACCTGTGTATAAATGAAATAATAAAGCATACAAACTTTTGTTAGGTCTGATGTTAGACTATGGGGCACCAATACCCCCCCTCCCCCCCGAGGCATTTTTCTACAGTATGTTTTTCTGAAAGTGTATGGAAAGACCTACCAAATCCCAGTGTCTACCATCTGGGTGTTGGGGCTTTACTCCGTTACCGCCATTTTAGGGCGTTACCATAATTGAAATTTTAAAGTTAACATAATACTGTGTTAAAGGCTTTGTAATCATAATTATATGCACAGATAATGTAAACAAGACTGTAAAAATGTTAAACACATCATCAAATGTGGTATAATTTACGTTACCAATATTTTATCACTGAAATAAGGTCACATATACTCTTAACTTATTCGATTATCATCATATACTTACTGTTTCTGGATCCAGCAGAACACTATTTAATGAGTAAATGGTACTCAATTGTATTTTAGGTTGACAAGGTGACAAAAAGGTCACAATAATGTAGAAAATATGTGTATATTATTAACTGCGTTCGTTACCAAAATATAACTATGAACGTAAGTACATGTATAACTTTATCTTGATACTTTTTGAATCAGACATTATAAAAAAATGCATTTAGGCTCAAACAAAAACCATTTCATTATCAAATTTTCAAATCAATCAATCAAATAAAATCAATCAATTGTCAATAAATAAATAAAAACTTTAATTACTTAAATAAATGTATTATTTAGTCTATCAATTTCATAGCAATTAATAGATATGTTTCTTTTTTCAATGATTATGCAATTGTAACCTGTGACCTAGCAGTGGTCATGAAATCGTACTTATTGGTTTGGCAGTTTCCGGACAAATTCACTAATAACATAGTGAGAACGGGTGTATTTCACACAATTATGCTCCATCTTCGGTACATCTAGGTAAAGTGATGAACAGTGGTCTCGCGGACCTTATGATAAAATTCGGAATAGTGCCAGTGGTTCTCTTGACAAAGTGTTGCCTAAAACCATGCTCTATGGGAGCGCAAGCTCCTTATCGAAGCATTTGATCAATTACTCTTGCAAAGGTTTGAAGAAACACAACCTTGCACAGAGAGTATTTCAGCATAATATAATAACTCAGATACGAGCAGAGCGTAACGCATTTGGCCAGCTTGTGCTCCTGTCAGTTTAACATGACATAGACCTGAAGCTTACCTGGTCATTTCATCTAGGTTGAGTGCCTTATATTGAGTTGCCAATAGAACCAACAACTAGCCATTCTACAGAATGCGTATCCTATGTTGTTACTGGTAACGCCTAATTGAGTAAATGCAGAGTCTTACAGCAGTTCCTGACACATTCAGTAAGTAGCTGAGACAATTTCTTATCAATTGCCTAAGACGTCTCGTGTAGACTTTATATCAGACACATAGAACAAACAGTCTATTAAATCAAATGGGCGCCGATGACGTGGTGCAGCTCCAACGTTCTTGCTCTCAGGTAAAAAAAATAATAGCTCCATGAAATCGGATGGGCTTCATGTCTAATGACGACAATAAGACACAGTCGATAAAGCTAATCTTTGAGCAATGGAAGTCGAATCTATATGTTACAAGATTGCACTGCAGAAGTCTTATAGAGATGGCGTCACAGTCACACTAATTGAGAATCAAAGCACTGAGATTACTGTCAGGAGCGAAGTTGAGAATGTGTTAGATAAAACCATCTTTAAACAATTCAAAGGCCTGTTTTATCATCATTTTTAATTAGAATTTGAATGTCAAGTATGTATAGTCTGTACATAATGTACATCATTTGGTCAATTGGCCACAATTACCAAAGAAAAGCTACATTGCCTGGAAGAAGTACGCTAACAGTCATGACCTATTGAGAAATTACAAGCTGCTGCATATGTTGAAAATCAAAACAATTTCAGTTCATTCAGCGCTTTGATTTATATACTGTCAATATTTTTTATAAGCCATCTATTATACTGTATGCTGAATTTTTAGACCTTGTGTCATTATGTAATCTCACTACTCTCAGAGACATTATAGTGTTCCAGCGCTACTTTACTGAATGAAACTATTTCAATATGTAGTGAATTTCGTTACCTCAACAGTTAATGATGAAATGGAGGAAACCAACAGAATCCTGCATATATCTCCATCTTTTATCAAAACTGCAAAGTCTGCAATGTATACTTATACTATTTTTCAAAGCGGATGTATGAGGCATCACGTAATTGTAATAAGAAAAAGTAATACGTAGCTATAGGAGCTTTGCTCCTATAAATGAAGATTACATGACAATATTGGCCAATTTACACGCATGTTTGTTTGGATGAACTTTACAGTGCCAAACAGAAAGTGGTGAAGATGTGTGAAATTCGTGAACGTTTGCCATCAGAACAAGAAAGATATCTTGATGATAATGTGTACAGCTAATGAAACCTGACAAGCGTACATGTTGCATAACATACACTGTTGCACTTAAGCATATGCATACAAAATATCATGTAACAAATGGTAACGTAAATGGCACACACATGTTTGTGTGTGTCAATGGCACAATGCTTATTGCACTGTTGCTGTCAATTTAAATTTGATTGTTTCATAAATACATATTCTTAGAATACATTTGATGATGATTTTATAACATTTTCATAGAAATATTGTTACTCGTTTATGCTGGCGTCACACTGTCCCGAAGTTGACAGCAGATGTCCACACGAATGTGGAATTTTGAACTTCGTGCGAAATTGGCCCCGATCCTAGTCAATAGCCAAATCAACAGCCGAATCAAGTACGATGCCTTACGAAGATCACACGATGGCACCCGAAGGACACACGAAGGCAGAACGAAGATGTGAATTTTTATTTAGATGTTTACCCGAAGGACACACGAAGGTTACACGATGGCTACACGACGTCGTTTTGAGAGTACGATGCCTTCAAACAAGGTCACGAAGGCGTCATGTGACCTCCCGATGGTATAAGTTACAAATTTACTTTATTCAAATTAAAGTCAATTTAATTAACATGCCACCCAAGGCATAGAGAAACAGGGGTAGGAGGCTGCCCACTAAATGCAGAGTTCAGAAGAGGAAAGCAGAGGCAACTGAGTAGACTTCACTGAGCCTCCAACCAAAGAGAGAGGCATAAAATCAATGCAAAGACACTTGTATTCTGCGCCGAACAGGGCCATGAGGACAATGAGAAGAAGCCTTTGTAGTGTATGTAGACAGACACACTGTTCCAAGGACAGGTGACCACCACATGAGCCATCCAGAGCACCACAGCAGTGTGGAAATTGTCATCTCTTCTCAAACTACTCAGCAATGGCGGTCAATATTTCAGTTGTAGTAGGACACTGGATCACATCAGCAGCAAACTCGGCTTCACATACTTCATATGTTGTAGGGTGATAGACAGGTTGAAACTGGGAGGGAGAGAGTTTCTGTACCATGTGTTCTTCTCCTCTATACGACCTACCCTAAAATAAGTACATTATCTAATACGAATGTCACCCTTTAAATGTTTACGAAGAACCCATTGATGTATTACATGGGTTTAATCCAGGGATTCTGATATAATTTAATCAAACAATAACTGTCAATAATAAATGGTATGTAGATCACAATGCAAAAGTTACCTTGATTTTCACTATGAAGATAAGATTTACTACCCTGTGGGTATACATGTACGTACGCTATGAACGTAAAATTGGCGATTGCGTGCTAAAAAAGTGAACTATAGGTTGGGTCATAATTATTAAGATAGATATGACCGTACTTTTCCGGACTGAAAGAATGTTAGTATTGGTGATGATAATGATGAAATGATGTACTTGTGGTCATGATAAGAATACTAATAAATTAGTAATAATAACATAATAAAATAACCCTTTCACATGAGGAAGGCTAATAGCAAGAAATGACAAAAAGAAATAAGAAAAGTTTCCTTAAGAGGAGGTACTGGGCCTGTCAGAGTTGTTCATCGTGTTTTCTAAGGTATATATCAAAAGGTTGTCTCATCATCAAAGTATGCCATTCTGCAGGAAGTGAATTATGGATAAATGTGATTGAAGCTTGGAGAGTAACACATGCCACTGTTCTGTAGAGTTGCTCAGGACTGACTGAGGAAGGTGCTCTATGACCGGCCTTTTATATATTCTCGTTACTATAACACTTGTGAAACGCTTGAGCAACTCAAATTCGGCTGTCTTCGTCGTCACCGTGGTTCCATCTCGATGTCATCGTACTATAATACGATGGCTACACGACGGCATTGAGAGGGCTTCACGTAGTCGTGTTGCCTTCTTAAGACCATCGGACGGCTTCTTGTTTCGTTCGTATTGTCTTCGTATGGCAAAAATGTCCGATGGCACCGATGATTACACGAAGAAAACACGATGATGACACGATTAAACAAGATGCCCTCACGATTGCAATACGAAGGGCTAAATGAACACACGAATTCAACACGAACATGATACTTCGCGTGGACCTTCGGCAATTTTTTGGCATGCCAAAGATTTTGTCACCGCTCACGAAGTTGGTGCCGAAGCTTGAGAAACTCAACCGGCGGTCATACGATGGCTTTAGATGCCCTCACGAATGGCCCGATGTTATCACGATCACACCCGAATTTGAACATTTCCTTAATCGTGTGTCCATCTGGTGTCTACTTCGGGACAGTGTGACGCCTGCATTATGAATCATTTAAAAAAGTAACATAAATAAAACCATGTAACGTAAAACACAATCAGTGATGAATTAAAAAAAGTTGGAATGTTAATTCACATGTATGTATTGATAGTAATCAAGTATATATATTAAACAATGTTTTATGCATTGGAAAGCGAGTTAAGTACTTATCGTACAAAAGGTAACGTTATGTAACATAAACTACTGTTATGCCAGTCAAACTTTACCACATTTGTAACTAGAAATGTTTTCCAGTAATGGGTATTAAAGAATGTATCATGGTAATCTAACACTGTATACCTATATGATCATGGTATGTCATCACAGTAATATAAATGATTTCCATGTAACACGTATAATTTTATATGTAACGTATTTTACGTAAAACGAAGACACAAACGAGTATTCGATGAAAGAAAAACATGAAGATGTGGTAATATTTGTCTAATATGAATAAAAACTTTGTTTACGGCTGCTTTTGTGTTAACTGAACATCTACAACTGTCATTTCCTTGTCATTTTAGGGTAACGCAGGGTAACATAAATTACAGAACATACATAGTGTAATAAAGTAAAAAACATGCATTTGATCGACAAGTTACGCCGCTGCTAACTTATTATGGTCAAAGCAATTGTTCAAATTGATGAATTATTGAAAATATCTTGTATTAGACTTCTAACCAAAAAAAATTATTGTCAAACGTATTTTTCGGTAACGGTAATAAGCATTCTGTAGTTCACAAACGCCCCGACGCCCAGACTGTAGACACTGGGAAAATGATCAGCAGGCATTGAGCTTTCAAAAAAATGGTGTCTACAAAAATGCCTCTGTGGGGGGGGGGGAGGGATTTTGCGAAGTAGCTCATAGCCTAGTGATGTAATCTGTATAACTTTGTTTAATACATTAGTGGAAATCTGATGTTTGTGCTTGTCTTGTATTCTAATAAATTGCACTCAGTAGGCATTGAAATAAAATGACAAACACATATTTTATGTATTAAAATGAGGACTACCTATGATTTGCAAGGACTTCTCATTTTCTGTGCTGGTAATGGCGGACGGCATATAGTGTTTACCCTGTCCGTTGGTGTATGTGTGTGCGTGTGTGTGTGTGTGGGCATTTTCATGTCCGGCTCATAACTTTGGCATTTTGAAATAGATTGGCACAAATGATAATCATATCAAGACAACATGTCATGCACAAAAACTGTGTCGCTTGCTCAATGGTCAAGGTCATTGTGGAGACTTTTTCGTGCATTCCTTATATTGAAACATGTTGTGTGTTTACCACCTAAGTGGAGTTTACCGCCCGCTTTAGGCTGCATTCCCAAGCAACCTGTTCTATTTTGTATTCACATAATGTCTGCCACACAACACTCATTTCTGTGTGCAGTGTCATTTAGCGGGGGCATCCGTGTCCTATGGACACATTTCTAGTTCATGTATGAAATAACGATGTATTTGCAAAGAAAATGTCTATTACGGATGAAATTTTTTATTTATTTCTGTGTTTTGTTAATATTAGTTTCATCTAGCACCAACACCGCTTACTAGAACACTTTGAAGTTGTTGTCTTGGACCATTCCAAATCCACCTTTATCACCCAACTTGATTTGACCTTGACCAGATTTGAATTTATAATGTTTCAAATGGGCTCTTACTTGATAACTAGATTTTACAGTTTTGTCTAGCACCAACACAGCATACTAGAATGGTTTGATATTTATACAGTTGTTGCCTTAGACTGTTACCTATCCACTTTCATCACCCTACCTCAATATGACCTTGACATAATGAGGACTTAGGTTTTAAATGTTTCTTGGTATACTTGATTTTACCATTACACCTAGCACATGTTTATGGCACAGTTATTATACCCCCAAATATGAAATATATCGGGGCTATATTGGATTCACGCTTGTTGGTCAGTCGGTCGGTTGGTCCGTGCGTCTGTAGACACAATTTGTCCGGAGAATTTCTCAGCAACTACTTACAGGATTTCAATGAAACTTCACAGAAGTGATCAGTAGTAAGCCTAGTTGTGCATGCTTAAAGCATTTTTCGTTCGGATTAATTTTCACTGAGTTATACCCCTTTGTTGTTTTTATACAGTATATACAATAGGCAAATTTAGTCCGGACAATTTCTCAGCAACTACTCTCAGGATCTCAATGAAACTTCACAGAAGTGATCAGTAGTAAGCCTAGTTTTGCATGCTTAAAGCATTTTTCGTTCTGATTAATTTTCACTGAGTTAAAGCCCTTTGTTGTTTTTCTACAGTATATAGACCCTTTCATTTAACCGATTTCATGCGCACAAGAGTTAACTCCCTTACCGGATGTGACGTCAAACGAGGATAGAAAGCTGATACAATCGATATTTTGCCGTACAGGGCGAATTCGGTTTGTTTCTCGGTTGTACAAATTACAACAAAAATTTGTGTTTTACTATATTAATAAGTTATATTGTTATCTAATTAAGAAGACAACGTACGTTCGATATTTCATATTAATATTTATAAATGGCATTTGTTCACGGATATTTTGTCCTTCATTACAGGTTACAGTAGAATATATGTGTAATCTTCCGAAGGGGTTTACAATGGCAAGTAAAAAAAATATTTCGGAAATTTTGTGGTTTGCAATAATAAATTTGGTTTGTTGAAAAGAAAAAATAATTCCATGCATAATTGTCAGCTAGTCAACTTACATATTTTGAAAAATCCACATGTTCATCTTTGTGATTTATTAGCACTTGAGTGCCAAATAAGGGAAAATCTTGTGAACACTTTAGAAATCACTGTTTTGACTGGATCTTCATGAAACTTTGTCAGAATGTTTATTTTAATAATATGTAGGTCAAGTTTGATAATGGGTCATTTCCAGTGAAAAACTAAGTCACTAGGGCAAATTGCTGGAAAACCTTGTGAACACTCTAGAAGTCACTGTTTTGATTGGATGGTCATGAAACCTTGTCAGAATGTTTGTCTTCATAATATCTTGGACGAGTTTGAACATGGGTCATCTTGGGTCGAAAACTAGGTCGCTAGGTCAAATCTTATGAAAAACCATATTAACACTGTAGATTTCACAGTTATTATTGGACCTTCACCAAACTTTGTCAAATCGTTTGTTTTAATGATATAACGGTCAAGTATAAATATGGGTCATCTTGGGTCAATAACTTGGTCACCAGGTCAAATCTTAGGAAAACTTTGTAAACACTTCAGATGTAGATGTCACAGTTTTGATTAGATCTTCAACAAACCTTGTCAAAATGTTTGCCTCAAAGATATGTAGGCCAAGGTTGAATATGGGTCAGCCAGGGTCAAAAACTGGGTCACCAGGTCAAATCTTAGGTAAAAATCTTGTAAAAGCTCTAAATTGCATGGTTTTAATTGGATCTTGGCCAAACCTTTTCTGATTGTTCGTCTCAATGATATAAAGGATAAGTTCAAATATGGCTTATCTAGGGTCAAAAACTAGGTCACGAGGTCAAATCTTAGGAAAACCTTATTAATACTGTAGATGTCAAATTTTTGTATCTTCACCAAACCTTGTCAGAATGTTTGTCTTAATGATATGTAAGACAAATTCGAACATAGGTCATCTGGGGTCAAAAACTAGGCCACAAGGTCAAATCTTAGAAAAAACTTGTCTATGCTGTAGTTTTCATGGTTTTGATTGGATCTTCACCAAATTGTGTCAGAATGTTTGTCTTATTTATATGTAGGACAAGTTCTAACATGGGTCATCTGGGGTTAAAAACCAGGTAACAGGTTCAAAACAAAGTTTTAATGAGTGAACAGTGATTGTCATGTGAGCGATATAGGGCCATCATGGCCCTCTTGTTTAGCTCACCTGGCACAGAGTGCCAAGGTGAGTTTTTAGGATCGAGCTATGTCCGTCGTTCTCATGAGACGTATGTTGTGGGGTGATCCCTTTGATCTTTTGGGTGTTTTTAACCCCACAAGTCGCACCCCACAAGTCGAAATTAGCCCACAAGTCCAGTTTGTACTTATCTGAACCCCACAAGACCTAAATGTACTAACCCTAACCCCACAACCACCCTCGCTTGCGTGCGGACGACGACGGACGTCCGCACGCATCCGAGGGTGGTTGTTGGGTTAGGGTTAGTACAGTTAAGTCTTGTGGGGTTCAGATACGTACAAACTGGACTTGAGGTAGATAACTTTTTACCATGACAAGTAACTTCCCTTGATTAAATTATCCCTTAGTGTTACGATACTCAGGTGAGCGATACAGGGCCATCATGGCCCTCTTGTTTATAGATGTTATCTATGTCTCTGTAAATACTAAGTAAATAACAATGTGACAAACAATCCAAACATCCGGATATCCAGATACTTGATTCGATCAATTTCTACATCCCTAGTATTCATCCCTCGTGTAATCAGTCCATACAACTAACTTTTTAGTCCACCTCTTGCATACCAGTACTGATTCATGAATTCATATAAAATGTGAAGTTGCATGATTTCTTAGTCTTACACATAATGCACCAATTTACATAAAGATTTGACAAGATTTGCTAGATTTCTTTCAATTATGACAAGTAACATGTCAAATTGTTACAGCTCATTGAATTAAGGCAATTAAACACTTATATAAATCATACAATCAGTCATATCTTCATTATCTTGATGATGATAATGATTTAAGTGGTTCATGCTCACGAAATTCGACTTCTTTCAGGCCTTCAGGCCTTTGTTTTAGATATCTGAGTTTCACACTTTTTCTGAAAATTTAAACTGGTAGCACAACACTCCCTGACGAATCAGTCCGTTAAATTACTGTAGAACTGAACTAATTAAAATTCTAAGCTGGTTGTGACCTGCTGGACGAGTAACCTGAAAAAAAAATGCCTAGTCCTGGCAAGCCTTACTGATACACAAAATATTCTTGCTTCATTGATCATGTCTGGACCTTTTTGTTCATCTTGCTGTAAAAGAATAAAAAATCAAATATTTTGCAGATGTGTGGAAAATACATTTTTCGCAATGTTTCCTCTCAGAAGGAGAATAAATTATAAAACTCTTATAAAATTGAAGATCTCACATTATGGAATGATAGTTAGGTAAAAATTACACAATGCCTGCTTACAGTTACAATTTACTCATTGACACTGCTATTGTACTTACTGGTATAGTCAGAATGCATGGTGATACCTTCACCATGCTTGTTGACAATGATAACATGCATGCTGGAATCTTGTATGCTGTTTAGACCCTGATGTCTATATAATAATTTCATCTGCCCGAATGACAGTGCCGGGACTGCATATATGCATCAACATTTTAACATTCCACAGCTACAATACTCCCAGAACAAAATACACGATGTGACCACAGAATATGAAAGATGCAATCAGCTACTAAGCAAGTTGAAAGTAAGCATAATGCAAATTGCAAAATTGCATGTCACATTTTGATACCAGGGGGCGAACGTTCGTAGTTTTGACGAAAGATTACGGATAATTCCGACCTATGACAGACTTTTATTAGCTGGCTATATAGAGTTAATGATACATAGTTACTTCCCTTTTTCAATTTGTCATTTGTCTTAAATTTATCAAGGACACACACACATGTTGTATACAAGTTCTTGACTATTTGTTGTTATGTTTGTGCTTTTTACAAGTGTAAATGGTAGCTAAAGGATTACAAATAGACA
Source organism: Lutraria lutraria (assembly GCA_964023205.1). Taxonomy (NCBI): domain Eukaryota; kingdom Metazoa; phylum Mollusca; class Bivalvia; order Venerida; family Mactridae; genus Lutraria; species Lutraria lutraria. Next base: position 9,973,408 of record OZ026841.1, read on the forward strand.
GTAGGTCACTGTTAGAGGTGCCAATATCACCCTTTAATTACACGTAATATGTAATATTGACTACATAATTATTATATAGATATATTTGTTTGTTTGATTGATTGTTTTACACCCCTTTTCAACAGTCAAAGTCATGTGAGGCGGACAGTTCTCCTAACCATCGTTCCTGGGAAGAACCAGTACTAGACTCCCATCCTCCGTAAGCAACTGCCTACTTTCTCACACATTGTCAGTAGCTAGGCTCGAACCCACAACCCTCTATCAGTGAGAGGTTACAGTGATTTGAAATATGCGTCCTTAACCACTCGACCATGGAGGCGGGTCTATATATTCTATATGTGTGTCATACTGCCATTGTTCAAAATTGTGACTGTAAGTTATATGCCACATGGAATTAGTTACAGAACTTTCAGACCAGTAATAATGATGGTATATTTAATTAATTTTATTATGAGATGAATTTACTTGTAAATTCTTCTTATATAGCGATCACGCAAACTATGAATTTCAACACTTCACTGCTCTCTAGGTTTCGGCGAGAATTCAAACTACATTTTTTTGGTCTTTGTCGTTACACAGACTCGCTAACAGAACGATACTGCACGTAGTCCAAACACTCATATATCGATTTTCTATTTTTAGCGTTTAGGACCCATTTCTAAAGGCTATCATTTTGCTTATAAATACGTCCTGATCTGGTTTAATGTATCAATGTTTTGAGTATCATCTCCATCCTGGATTAAATGAGTAATCCCCTAAATATTCAGATGAGTACCGACATGGTTTTCCCAATTCAGTCTATAAATAACGCTTTAACTTGACCGTTCGCAAAGGACTAGAAAGAAATTTAGACGAAATTTAATACTTGAATAAATTTCGTCTGAAGGATTAAAATTTGTAAAATGTATACCACCGCTGTCAAACAAATGAGATCCTGGATTATATTCGTTTATTTATCACCAAAAGTGAGTGCCAAATTATTATTTTCTTGTCAAATAGTGTGTTCTTGATTCAAGATTTGACGATTCAGTTTCTCCGCGGCCGCCGTGAAGGTTTCCATTCGGAACGGTACGGAACAGGTCCGAATTTTACGTAAGTCAATATGGCCGCTTAGCAGGTTGAGATGATTGCCTCAAATCATGTGTTGTAGTGTCTAAAGTATCCACCCATTTAATAATTCGTCGGTGGTATGTGATTGAAAAGTTTATATTTTTTCGATAAACGCCTATGTGGGTATAAAGTCATGAACGATATAAAAAAATATACTGTAGCTAACAGCGGTCCGAGTGATGTCAAGACATACTTTTTGTAAGTAAAAGGGCTTGCTGCTCCAGTTCAGAACAATATATTCATATATATAACATTAAATGTTGCATAAAGAAAAAGAATTTCTGCGTCGTTTAAGACCATCGTTTAAAAAATCGGTTTTAAATTGGTATATCACGGCCTTGATAAACACGATTGGTGCATATTTCGTGATTTCTAGACCCAGGAGTTCTTTGATATTAAGGATATGTTACAAGGCCTTGATAATTCATATGGTGAAATAATTCTTTTTAAACAGGCAACATGATCCTTGTACATTAACATTTGATTGAATAAACAGTAGCCTACAGTAGGTCCTCGTTTCGGACAGTTTTAAATTTTGTATCGACTCAGAGAGATCCCTGCATCACAAAATCCATCTCATTTCAGGCCTTCAGGCCTTTGATTTTATTAAGGGGCCAGGTTAAATGACTCAGCTGCTACATATCATTTGATTAAATTCATTTTTTTTGTTACATATGGAGCACTTATGGTTTGAAATTCCTGAAATTTCACAAATTAAACTGGCAGTTAGGGACAAAAGTTTACAAATTGCCAATAATATTTCAAACTGTTGTTACGTATAAGTATCATATAATCTATGAGTATAGTGTTTTACTTCAAGAAATACATACAGAAAATGCATAAAACTACAGACAGATTTCCACTTTCGTTTTCACTATATGTATGTATACTGACAAATTAAAGTCTGTCATAAACTGGAGATGTCCGTAATCTTTCGAGAAAACTACGAATGTGTGCCCCCTGGTATCAAAATATGACATGCAATTTTGCAATTTACATTATGCTTACTTTCAACTTGCTTAGTGGCTGATTGCATCTTTCATATTCTGTGATCACATTGTGTATTTTGTCCTGGAAGTATAGTAACTGTGAAATGTAAAAATGTTGATGCTTAAATACAGTCTCGGCTACATTTTCATACACTTGCTGTTTTGATAAAACAGGCCTAACTACATTAATTCTTGACTTAAAACAAAATAATTCGAATGTACAAGATTGATAAAATTAATGATGTATTTATTTCTTATCTGGGCCATGTGTGAAGACCAAAATAGTATGAAAAAGTTATACATGTAGTATATTATTGGTACGGGATGTACCACGCACAAGTTAAAACTTTATCCCGTTTTCACGCCTTTACTAAAGAGACTTACTACAAACTCTTTCACAAAAAACAACATACAACAGTAAATCCTTGGTGCGCAATATCATTTTATATCAATTTGACGATTTCATGCCGAAATAATTAAATTTACCTCTGAGTCGGGAAGATGTTGTCAAAAAAAGTGTACAATGTATAGCAGGTGCTCGATGACGTAGTGTGCTACTATTGAATAAGTACCAAAGGGAACAGCGTGAAACCTGTAATCTAGGTAGAGTGTGATGAGAGGAAGTGCAGTGAGCAAAACTCATAACTATATCTTTCATTTTGACTGAATTATCCCCCTTTTTGGACTTAGAAAAATGGTCACTTTTACTGTTACTTTTAATTACTTTAAAGTACCGAAGGGAACTGCATATAACTTGGAATATTTGTAGAGTGTGATGAGTGGAAAAGTGCTAATCATGAACTAGAACTTTATCATGCAGTTTGAACTCACAGAAATTGTCACTTTTCTGTTACTTACAATAATTTGAAAGGTATTTTGCTGTAACGTGGCTTGCAGTGGATTCGTAGCTTGAACAGGCATGCATGCTAGAAACTTTCTAGTAGAAAGTACCATTCATTTATGCTTCCTACATGCTTTAACCAACTGACAAAAATACTCAGCGGGGATGTCAATTCGGCGAATTTGATTGTGGAATTCAGCTTCTTATTTTAGTCATATTACTTTTAAGCACTTACATTTGAACAGGTGAATGCATGCATTGATGGTGCATCTGTGGATTTACAGGAAGATGTTAGTCATGCTGGACAAACGCATGTGATTTATTATATTGAAGACGGAAATATTGCAAGGTATGCTAATCTTTTTAAGTTTTACTCTAAGTCATCAATAACTGTTCAGGAAATAATGTTTTACTTAATTTCTATAAATCTTCAGCCTAAGTTATCTGTGTTGTAGCATTTTATTCCTTTGAAATAGATTGACAATATTACCCCACAAAATCATACCTTTGTTTTAGTAAGTCATCGGTTTCCCCAACTTCTAATTCACGAATACAGGGACTGTATGTAACAAAGAGTCCCTGTATGAACCCAGACACTCTTGATAGCACCTTTGTACTGAGATTACCGGTATTGTAAATGATTCAAAGCACTTCGTCTGCATTTGATTTTGCAGCCATGCTGAGTGCTGGTACCTCATAACCGGATGAGAATCTTAACATAAATCGAGTAAGCAGGGTACAAAACGAGAGAGTAGTTTCTCTTGCTAAAATTTGGGAAATTAACCCAAACATCAGTAAAAAGAGAAAAGTATATTAAAAAGGGAAAAGACTATGATTAATTAAAAGATGATTAATTGACTGGCCAAAGTGATGTCGGTGATTGTCGGCCCATCACTACACACAGGCTTAAGGTATCCGGCTTGGATGTCAGGTCAAATCAAGTTTCACCAATTTATAGATTTAAAAACTAAACCATAATTACATACTGAAATAAACCCACTGTATAAAGTCCATAGCAAGTGTTTTAGAACAAATATTACGTTTGGTTGGTCTGCTATAAACCAATATCGCACGTAATTTACAAATTTTTGAACAATGATAACTACTGTATATAGGAATATATTACAACAAATAGCCTTAAAATCACTATAAATGTATATAAATTAACAATAAAAGTGTCGGATCATTATCGTCTCATGAAATCAACGAATTTGACGCACCCCATTCAATTTTGATAGCCAATCAAAATCGCAAATGTTTACGTTTCAGTAATTTGAAACCACGCCCAGGTTGAGAGATTTTATAACAAATTATTGTCATTAACAAATTAATATATTAGTATCATATCATACCAATACAATGCACATCAAGTTAGAGATGGTTAATGCTGATAAGGAAAAGTTGATAAAGGGGTGCAGTATTTATTGCAATAAAACACCATTTTGCGCGTTCAGTTAGAATTTTTTGTTGCTTGGAATTAAAGTATGATATTTAATCTTTGTAAATAACTTAAAATATTATTTTACGTTTTTTTAGCGATTTTAGCCAATCCTGTTACGTTAAAAAAAACACAGTAGGTGTCATTTTCGAATAAAGATTACCGCCTTTTTAAACACCCGTTTGAAAAACGGGTCGTACTATGGGAACACGCATGGCAGGCAGGTTGGCGGACGGGTGGCGTCCACAGCAGTGTCCGCTCTCTAATTCAAACAGTTTTATTCAGATCCTCACCGAACTTCATGGAAATGTTTATGGCCATGAGATCTCGGGTCAAGTTCGATAACAGGCCCTTCTGAGTTATGCCTCTTGATATGTTGAAAATTGACAAATAATGCAGTATCCGCCCTCTGAGTCGAACAATCATCAACCGATCTTTATCAAACTTTATGGGAATCTTTATCGGCATGAGATCTCGGTCAAGTTCGATAACCAGCCCTATCGCATCAGGTACTTTTTAGCTCACCAGAGCAAAAAGTGCTCAAGGTGAGCCATGGTGATCGCGTGTTGTCCGTCATGCGTGCGTGCGTCTGTCTGTCAGTGCGTCAACAATTGCTTTAAACAAAATCTCCTTAAGCAGTTGGCCAATTTCAACGAAACTTAACAGGGATGTTCCTTGCATGAAGCTCTACCGAAGTTATTCTAAAAGTTAAATTTTATTAAAAACTCTGGTTGCCCTGGCAACCAATAGGAAAAACTTTAAAAATCTTCTTGTCCAAAACCACAGGGCCTAGAGCTTAGATATTTGGTGTGTAGCATTGTCTTGTGGACCTCTACCAAGTTTGTTCAAATTATTTCCCTAGGGTCAAAATTGGCCCCGCTCTGGGGGTCATTTGATTTATATAGGCTTATATAGATAAATTTAAAAAATCTTGTCCAAAACCGCATGGCCTAGAACTTAGATATTTGGTATGTAGCATTGTCTAGTGAACCTCTAACAAGATTGTTCAAACTATGGCCCTGTGGTCGAAATTGGCCCTGGCTGGGGGTTTACTCTATTTTATATATGCCTCCATAGACAAATTACAAGAAAGGTATTGTCAGAATTTGCAAGGCCCTGGGGTAAAAATTGGCCCCGTCCCTGGTCACTTGATTTTTCATAGGCTGATGATGTTTTCCCTCAGGATCTTTTTTTCTGGTGAGCGATATAGGGCCATCATGGCCCTCTTGTTTATATTTAGTATTCGTATGTATCATTGAACAGGGGCATTGTGTTTCATATACACATATACTTTCATATCTTTTTAGAACTGAAGATCGCACATTAGTGGATTCTTCTGTTCAGGCTAATGATTATGACATCGAAAGAAGATCTGGAAGGCTGCCAGCTAGGAAAAGAGTGATACCAGTTAAGTTTAGGTACAATTTCATATAAAGTTCTATTGACCTATTTAGTAAATTTAGTTTATACGAGGGATGGTCAGAAAATATCTGGACTTTTCATTCATGCTCCTGTCTTTCCATGTGCAGCTATATAAACTTACTAATCACTGTACTGATTCATGATTTGGTCCTTGATTAACCGGATTAGTGCATGTAATCACACTTAAAACAAAAGATCGATTTCATAATATAAACAAAGCGGTGGCATAATAACAACACAGGCGTGATAAACAGTTTATGGCGGTGAGACAAATGTACTTGTCGATTTTGATTCTTATCTCAAGTAAATTAACGGTCGGTTTAGAGGGTATCGGCCCCTTTTTTTAGCTCACATTAGCACTTTGTGGTGTGCTTTTGTGATCAGTCTTTGTCCGGCGGCGTTCGGTGTCAACTTTTACCTTGTGAACATACAAGGGGCCATATTTTTATCTCAATTTTCACAAAACTGGGTCAGAATGTTAATATCGACAAAATCTCGGACGTATTCCATAATGGGTCACTTGGCGTCAAAAACTAGGTCACCAGGCAAATTAAGGGAATTTGTAAAATGTAACAATAACAGTGTCAAGGCGGCATCTGGGGGTATTCATCACCTTTAGTGATAGTTCATTTTACATGCTGTAGTTATTTTTTAGAGATTACAAAAATACATCAAACGATGAAGACAGTGACTCAGATTTTGATCCTCATGAGTACATCTTATCAAAATCAGCAAAAAAGTCAAGTATGGCTTGTTTAGAATCACCTGCTGATCCTGCTTCTAGTACTCACTCAATTATGCCAAGATCTGACAGAATGAAGAGAGGTATATATTTCCTGTTTATTATAATGTTATGTTATACCCTCTGTTTGCCTGTTCTTATATTATTTGAATACGTATATTTTGCTATTGGAGAGGGAGTGAGGTAATGATCTCTGTCCATCCATCAGTCCACACCAGTGATTTTTTTACCTTTGCATCCACGGCAATATTTTTGCGTCCTGATTTTTATTATATGTGCATCCGCGGGACGCATATAATTTCCGAGTGAAAAATCTGTCTGCTTTTTAGCTCACCTGATTCATCAGGTGAGCTTTTAGGATCGTTGAATGTCCGGCATCCGGCCACAATTAGTTTGTTTACACTCTAGCAACCGCAGCTCCAATCTGACTAAAGTATTCGATCTTCCTTACGGCAAGATCTGATGACGGCCTATACCAGTTTCTATTTTCAAAAGTCGGAATTTCCATGATCACTATTTATATCTATTTATAATTCAGCCAATCGTATAACTCGTTTCATCGGTACTTTGGCTGAATGAACTTTCTACCTGACAATGTTATTTAAACGTTAGTAAACATTAAATTACGTATAACATATTTGTCTGCAACCACTTTTTGATTTTTTTAGTAATCCTGATCGATTCGGCCATAGTAGTATAGAAAATTTAATAAACACGCATGTCACATGGGCGCTATCATTACATTTAGTTGCGTAAGAATAGGTGTTCGTGATAACTACAAGTCAAATATTGTTTTTTACTGCGGTTAAAAATAGAATCAGATCACTTTCAGAATTATGAAAGTAAGGCGCTGGTTGGTTAGTGGAAAAGGTCACCTGAGGTGACCTTCTATAGGTCGTCTTCAGATCCTCATAGCGTAGCGGGTTTGAGGATATGATTTTAATCAGATTGCCGCAGCTCTTAACGAATCTTGATTAAACTTGCTCACAATGTATATGGCCACAATGTCTCGGCTAAGTTCGATTATGGGCAAAATCGGACAATAACTTCTAGAGTTATGGGCCCTTGACTTAGAAAATTTGCTATATTTGAGTTTGTTTACACTCTAGCGCATTCATTTATTCACCAATCCTAATCATATTTTCAGTAAATGTGTATAACCAAAAGATCTTGGACAAGTTCGATTATGGGCGGAATCGGACCAGAACTTCAAGAGTTATGGGCCCTTGACTTTGAAAATTTGCTATATTTTAGCTTGTTTACACTCTAGCACCTTTATTTATTCACCGATCCTAATAATATTTTCAGTAAATGAGTATAACCAAAAGATCTTGGACAAGTTCGATTATGGGTGGAATCGGACCAGAAAGTCAAGATTTATGTGCCCTTGACTTAGAAAATTTGCTATATTTTAGCTTTATACACTAGCGCTTTCATTTATTTAGCGATCCTAATAATATTTTCAGTAAATGAGTATATCCAAAAGATCTTGGACAAGTTCGATTATGGGTGGAATCAGACCACATCTTCAAGAGTTTTTGGCCCTTGACTTAGAAAATTTGCTATATTTAGCTTGTTTACACTCTAGCGCCTTCATTTATTCACCGATCCTAATCATATTTACAATGAATGTGTATGACCTGATGGTTTTGGACAAGTTCAGTTATGGGTGGGATCGGACCACAACTTCAAGAGTTATGGGCCCTTGGATTAGAAAATTTGCTACGTTTTAACTTACAAGTTTAACAGTATTATACCTTCATTGTTGGTTTTGATCTCAAAATCTACGTAAAAATGAGTTTTACGAGATGGAAACTATATTACCTGGTCATTAATTATTGGCCTTTGTTCTCAGGTGAGCGATAAAGGGCCAATGTGGCCCTCTTGTTTTTATTATCGAAGGCTCTTAATTTCCACATTGCGAAATAATATTACATGTAGATAGTGGACTGGTGTTATTGATAAGAGAGCCTAGCTACGTAGGTAAAATTAATGAAGCGACTCAGTCTAAGTAATGACAATAGATACATGATTCTAGCCCTGTATCCAGCATATATAAAACACCACTACCAGTTTAACTGCGATAATACCTAATTTGTTTGATAACATTCGCCGGCTTTTCTATTTATTTCAAGATTGGAATTTCCTACTTGACAAATTAATTGGATGCCCAGATTTCTGTCGGACTCGGACTGACGGACTTGAGTAATTAAGTGTCTAATCTTACGATATATCACCTGTTTTCTGAATATAAACAGTGCCCATTTTCTGGAAATGAACAGATGACAGAAAGTGAATGGAAGAAGTATTCAGAAAAATACCAATGTTGCTACTTCAGAGTCGTTTTAAGATGAATGCTAATCACCGTGATAACAACATCATAAATTGTAGAGATACGTGACATCGTTTTGCAGAAAATTGCCGAAACGTGTGATTTCATCCTTCGTTTGATGGGCAATATTTACATCCATTTGAATCTCATAATTTAGGACTCACACTTTAAACACTGGGACTCAAAGATTTTTAGTCCTGCAAGTCCCAGGACTCAAGCAAGTGAAATTGTAAAAAAATCACTGGTCCACGCAGAATGTTGTCTTGGGCATATCACCAGAACCATTTGAGCTTTTTGTTTGAAATTCAATTTAAACTAGTGGACAATTTGATGAAGTGATGAGTTCAAGAACCGTTACTGTACCTTGTCTATTTTTAGCTCCAATTAAGACAATTATTTGATTTTGAAACTTCAGTATTCGTGAAATGTGCCAGTCCGCTGGTCTTGTCTGGCAAGTTTTGGGTTTATTTCAATATAAGCGAGATTTTGATATAAACGAGGTCGATGTAATGAGAAGAAATAGGCAATTTGTCAGTCATTAAAATGACTATAGTGATGCTGATCAATTAAAGTGTTTATCCTGAATACTGTTTGCTGCACTTATCAACATCAAATTGAATTGCCTTGCCCCAAGCCATGGGGCATCTTAGGATAAATGTTAAATGTTAGGATGACAATGTTAATTTTTTGTAACTTCTTTGAAGAATCACCATTTCTGCATAGTCAATGAATTTAAAAAAATGCCTTCAGTCAAAATTTGATCCTTCTTGGGGATCACCTGTTTTAGAAAAACTTCTAAAACTCTTGATGCAGGAGTTGAGGTTAAATTTTGCTAGTAAAATGAATCAATTTATTATACCCCCACAAACGAAGTTTTTTGGGGGTGTATACACCTTAACCCCCGCCTTACGACCACCCCGAAATTACGACCATCCCGCTAATATGGGCATTTTTTGAAAGAACAGATTTTTTCCTTCTATGTTTAATGGTCTTTTGATCCGAAATTGCGACCATCCCGCTATTACGTAATACGACCACTTATCTCCGACCATTTTGTTTATCTGTGTGTTCTCTGACCCTGATATTACAACCACGCTTGATTGCGTTTTGCATCACCAAACTCGCACCTCTGACAATGAGATTGCCGCAAGGCATAGATTGTTTCCGGTCTGGACCTTGTTTTTCATGACAATTAGTGACCATGTATGGTATACTGTTGATCTGATCAGTTTAGCATGTAACTGGCAGATAAATGAAAATGTGTATGTGCTGTTGTTTTTTAGTTTTAGATCTGCAAGATGACTTTAAGAACCCAACGATCAATGTTGATTAATTAATAGAAGTTGTTTTCATTGACACATAAATCATGCATCGATGTCGCACGTTTTCACAAATGACCACTGATTTAAATTCCCAAGTGAAGTCACGTTTAAGACATCGGATTGAATTTTAATTTATTTGCTGGTAAACCGTCTACTTTCACTTTACCTATTGATGCTTTACGATAAAGACAAAACGATGCCGAATTTAACTAATTGAAATAATGAATAAACGCCCGCTGTACGGTCCGATTATTTTCCGGTATGAAATAATCAAAGCTCTGAAGGTTCTGCTGTTGTTTGGAACTACAAAGCAGTCAAAAGTTGAATTTCTTTGTAGGTTGAGTTTTGGAAAACGAACGAAAGTTCGTGCATGAATTTTGATGCAGTCTTAAGTACTACGAACGCTTTTCTACACCCGCTATGCAGTTGTTACAGTTGTTCCCGTTCCATGTGCTTTCAGTACTTTGATTTATGTTTCCCATCTGTTAAGGAATTAGCATAATATTATATAGTCTACATTACCTGCCTCTTTGAATACTCAACTTATGCAGAATGTAATATATCATACATGAAGACATGCTCGAAGAAAAGTTATAAGCATTGAATTAATTGATTAAAACTTCCCGATGAATCACTTTTAGCTCACATGTCACAAAGTGACAGGGTGAGCTTTTAGGATCAGTCTTCGTCCTGCCTCCGGCGTCATGCGTCGTCAAACTTTATGTTGTGAACACACTAGGGGCCACATTTTTAGGTCAATTTTAGCAAAACTGGGTCAGAACGTTAATATCGACAAAATGTCGGACGAGTTCGATATTGGGCCATTTGGGGTCAAAAACTAGGTCACCAGGGCCAAATAAGGGAAAATCTTGTGAACACTTTAGAAATCACTGTTTTGATTGGATCTTCATGAAACTTTGTCAGAATGTTTATTTTAATAATATGTAGGTCAAGTTTGATAATGGGTCATTTCCAGTGAAAAACTAGGTCACTAGGGCAAATTGCTGGAAAACCTTGTGAACACTCTAGAAGTCACTGTTTTGATTGGATCATCATGAAACCTTGTCAGATTGTTTGTCTTCATAATATCTTGGACGAGTTCGAACATCTGTCATCTTGGGTCAAAAACTAGGTCGCTAGGTCAAATCTTATGAAAAACCATGTTAACACTGTAGATATCACAGTTATTATTGGATCTTCACCAAACCTTGTCAGAATGTTTGCCTCAATGATATGTGGGTCAAGGTTGAACATGGGTCAGCCGGGGTCAAAAACTGGGTCACCAGGTCAATTCTTAGGTAAAAATCTCTAAATGTCATGGTTGTAATTGGATCTTGGCCAAACCTTGTCAGATTGTTTGTCTTAATGATATTAAGGACAAGTTCAAATAGGGGTCACCTAGGGTCAAAAACCAGGTCACAAGGTCAAATCTTAGGAAAACCTTATTAACACTGTAGATGTCAAATTTTGATCGTATCTTCACCAAACCTAGTCAGACTGTTTGTCTTAATGATATGTAAGACAAATTCGAACATAGGTCGTCTAGGGTCAAAAACTAGGTCACGAGGTCAAATCTTAGGAAAACCTTGTCTATGCTGTAGTTTTCATGGTTTTGATTGGATCTTCACCAGATTTTGTCAGAATGTTTGTCTTATTTATATGTAGGACAAGTTCTAACATGGGTCATCTGGGGTCAAAAACTAGGTCACCAGTTCAAAACAATGTTTTAATGAGTGAACAGTGATTGTCATGTGAGCGATATAGGGCCATCTTGGCCCTCTTGTAATTAAATTTGTATAACAAATATTTATATCATGAAAGTATTGTTCGATTTATCAACTCAAGACCAAATTTAATTTTGTATCGTGGAACTTTTTTCTATTTATCAGCTGAAGAAGAAATGTTCATGGTTAAACTTTTATTTAAAGAAATGCTATATATCATGAATGTTTTGTACGAAAGAAATGTATGTACTTTATACATTTTATGGTGAAAGGTTTGTTATTTGTAATTTTGATTCGTATAAATTTGTATTAATGAACAACTTTATCTTGTTATTGATCTTTGTTTTTCATAATGTATTTCTGTATTATAGCATATCAATTTTATTAGCCAAAGACTTAATCTGTAACTTTTAATCTTCAGCCAAAATGGGGTACGATATGCCCTCGTATAGTCATAATCATAATCTCGGTGACGATCTTTACTGATTACAAGGAAACAATCAATAAATCTGGATGGAAAACAGTATGGGGTAGCAGTGTTCTGCCAAGGACGCGATTCTGCGATATTCTCGCTAAAAAATCGTAAATGTCGCATAAAATATTGCTTGGGTGCGATTAATGTCGCGTACGAAATTTCTCGGGTACGAATCCGAAAACAAACGTGCAATCGTCACAGTAGTAAACATATTACAGGAGCCGGTGCAAAGTGCGCGAAAGCCGTTTCTTACAGCACTTCTGATTGGTGCATATTTCTGCACCGACCAATGAAATTAATTGTTTTTTCGAGACAGTTCGTCTTTACAAAATGACGACGCCGGCAAACAAGTTGCAGACAATTTTAAGCTTTTTCCAAAAGAAAAGTCTGCAATCGCATCAAATCAACAATATAACGGTCAATCCTCCACCCGCCAACCCTCCTTTTACTGCAGTTTCATCCCTATCTGTCTCTTCATGTTAAAAGTCAGACGAAACTACTGTAAACAAGCATGTTACAATGAGCGAGTTCGATTAATAACTATAGTTACAATAGTTCAACTAAACATAGATCGAACCAACCCTAGTCGTGCTCTAGTCTGGTTAGTCTAGCTACTCTCGTTCAACCAACGATAATACGCTAGTTTATCTCGTTCCAAGATGGCGGCTATAGGAAATTTATAAGTTATTGATGACGTATTTCATTTGAATACATCGTATTTCTTTAATTAATATCATGATGCTGTAAAAGTGCATAAGATCGTTAGATTTAGGGTTATGTAAGCAAGTTTTGACCAACATAATTGAATGTTACCTAGTTAGGAAGTATTTATCATGTGAATTCGCGATTCAACGTAAACATTGCCACTAGTCACTGGAATATTATTCAAACATCATTCATTTGAATGAACACGAATACATAGTGTTTTACATCCTGGGATCAAAAAGTCTTGATATTTGGCTTGGGGTCGAAAAGTGTCTGGGTCGAAAAGACTCGCTTCTGTTTTGTTTTACCATAGTACGACTAGACTCAGTTCGATTAAGGACATGCGCAGTTTAACTTCCGGAGAGCTACTAAGGTTGTACTAGAGTTGTTTATCAAACTAGCTCCATGCCATTTTGCAAAGAAATGGATGAATGATCGCTCTTGTTTGAGTTTAGTCTTATTTCTCTATGATACGTAAGGTCAATCCGTTCCTGATTTTGTTATTTCATGTATTACTCGGAAGATATATATTGCCACGTCCAAAATTGGCTTGATATTCATCAGTGGAGAACAATTTTTTGGACATGGTCATTTTTGTGTTAATAACTTAATATATACGTACCTGGTTATATTATGTAAGCCAGGTACTTATAAATACACCTGGTTAACCAAGATTAATTGAAAATGTACATCAAAATAAAATGGGGTAATTTTCTTCATACATAAAGTAACAGTTTATTTGGAAAATGTTTTGTCTCGGCCATTTTCAAAATGTCCCCAATATTTTTTATTGAAGGGGACATTTGTCCCCACTTTTTTAAAACCTTGGCAGAACACTGGGGTAGTCTATGTGTCATAAATCTACATTGTTTTCACAGCTGCGCATGTCATTTGAATGCATTAGGTCACGGTGTGTGACCATTAATTGGAAACAACAGGGTTCCACCAATAAGATTTAATGTCATAATTTAAACCAACATGTTCACATCATATTGATTATGACTGTAATTAATCATTGTTGAAAAACTGATATTATTTTAGCATATACAAAAACAAGCCAAGTACCTGAGATCACAGTGAAATTTTTGTGGCGATTATTATAAAACCATAATTTGGTCGACCTTACAACTAACCCACCAATAAAGATGTACATTACCAGATAAATATTGAATAAGATTAAAGTAATGTTTCCTCTTTGCTCTCTTCATTAAAAGCAGATATAGAATAACTGGAATTCTGTTAGCATTAAATGTACGTAATATACCGTCATTATTTCTTTGACTTGACAATTGTAAATGTAGTAGATATTTAAAGAATTGATCTGTATCTTATATTTCTGTATGGAAAGGCATGTATACACGTATTCTATAATGTTTTAATATTATGTATGTGTATAATGTTGTACGAGTCATTAATAAATTGTTTGACTTTACTCAATCTGAAAAATTAAACTGTTGACACGCTTCGTGTATGAATTGATGTACATATTGTTTGTCACATGCCAGTTGATTCTCAATCAGCCATTGTTATGAATTGACGATTTCGAATAATAGGTGTGAAAATATGTGCATACCAAATAATATATTCGGGTTACACCGTTTCTGGTTTGCGCTAAAATCTATGTAATTTAGTGCTTATATATGATGCTTTTTCGTTTTGCTATGCACCGGTAAAAATGGATCATTATCGAGAGCGAAATAAGGTACTACAGCAAAATAATTCTTGAAATTATTGTTATGCCGTCAACCGAGGTACGTTAGTCTCAAAATATGGAAGAAAACTTTTCATGTTTAGTATATCTTTTCATACAAATGGTGTTGCAAAAAGTGAAATATTCCCTCGTCAGATCAGGCCGCCATTGAATTGAATCGTAAAAATGGGGTCATAATCAATCACGAAATTGTGTTCTTTTACAAAAGTAAGCATGAAAATATTATCATGCCGCCAATATCGACGTGTATAAGTGTCAAACTATGGAAGAAAATGTTGATATAGAGTATATCTTCACATACAAATGATGTCGCAAAAAGTGCAATATTTTCCTCATCAGGTCAGGCCTCCATTTTGTAAATTGTAAAAACTGGGTCATGATCGATCGTGAAATTATGTATTATAACAAAATAAAACATGAAAATATAGTTATGCCGCCAATATAGAAGTATGTCACACTTCAACCACGGCAAAATATCTTCACGTACTAAAGCTGTCGCAAAAAACTGACATTTTCTATTATGCGACCATTTCGGTCAAATTTTCACGTCAGTTTGATTTTCGAACGGTCACAAAAACTTGGAAATCTTTAGAACCACTAATATTTAGAAACAAAATTGCAACATCTGTAAAATATTAAGATCAATATATAAACAACTCTATGCAAACACAACATTTATTTAAGCCGATTGAAGAGAATATTTGACCCATCTTTTATCTGCTAGATAACGACATTAACGGTAAATGCATGCGCATGCGCACTCGCGTGAATATCCCTAGGCACTGTTTTTCAGCCAGTTTCCGTCCGTTGCGTATCCCTGTAATATAGCATCCCTGGCCACCATAAAGACGTCCATTGGCCCATCCGACATGTAAATCAACCCGCTACAATACTTCAAATACGCAGTCAGATTCGTACTCAAAATGTTCGTACCATCGGCAAAAATAAAAATGACAAAATGCAATTATTTTTTTTCACTTTTGGAAAAATTATGACCGCCGCTTTTGTAAACCAAGAAATAAATCAAAGGCCTGAAGGCCAGAATTGAGATGAATTTTGTGATGCAGGGATATCTCTGAGTCGACGCAAAATTTGAAACAGTATCAATTATTCTGTCTGAAACGAGGACCTAGTACTGTAGGCTACTGTTTATTCAATCAAATATTAAAGTACAAGGATCATGTTGCCTGTTTAAAAATAATTATTTCACCATATGAATTATCAAGGCCTTAATGTCAAAGAACTCCTGGGTCTAGAAATCACGAAAATATAACCAATCGTGTTCATCAGGTAGTTTTATTTACCTGTGTTTATCAAGGCCGTGATATGTACCAATTAACTTGCAAAAAGTATGTCTCGATCACTTGGACCGCTGTTAGCTACAGTATTTTTTTATATCGTTCGTGATTTTATACCCACATCAGCGTTTATCGAAAGAATATCAACTTTGCAATCACATACAACCGACAAATTATTCAATGGGTGGATACCTTAGACACTACAACTCATGATCTGAGGCAATCATCTTAACCTGCTAAGCAGCCATATTGACTTACGTAAAATCCGGACCTGTTCCATGCCGTTCCCGGATATATATTAAAAATTCTGGTTACCATGCCAACCAATAGGAAAAAACTTTAAAAATCTTCTTGTCTAAAACCATAGGGCCTAGAGCTTAGATATTTGGTGTGCAGCATTGTCTATTGGAACTCTACCAAGTTTGTTCAATTTATTCCCCTGGGGTCAAATTGGCCCCGCCCCAGGGCGTCAAAATCGGCCCTGCCCCGGGGGGTCAGTTGATTTATATAGGCTTATATAGGAAAACTTTAAAAATCTTCAAATTATGGCTCTGGGGTAAAAATTGGCCCCACACGGGGGTCACTTGATCTATGTAGGCTTATATAGGAGAATTTAAAAAATCTTCTTGTCAGAAACTACATTGCCTAGACTTTAGATATTTGGTGTATAGCATCATCTGGTGGACCTGTACGAAGATAGTTCAAGTTTTGGCCCTGGGGTCAAAATTGGCTCTGCCCCCGGGTTTACTTGATTTATAAAGAGTCATACATGTATATAGGAAAAAGGTGAAAATTGTTCTTCTCTAGAGATCTTTTTCCTGGTTAGCGATATAGGGCCATCATGGCTCTCTTGTTCTGTTTATTATATAAATCCTGATACTTATAACTTATAACATATTCTGGTTATATTGAAGGCTGAATTTATGTCTCGAGCTGTTTCTTGTAAACAGAGTTTACTGTACATACCCCCAGTACTTTCTTACACCTAGTATTACAGCTCCACATGTTTATATGGCATCCCCTTGTCAATAGATCTGGGGTACATTGTTACCCGACGCGCATCTAAATATCATGTATTATTATCGTTGTTTACATCATTCTCAGGAGAAAGTAGAAATTAAATTAGAAAAATTTGACCTGAATTTATTTATCTAAATGTTTGCTGTAATAAAGTACCAGCATTTGACGCTCTAACGAGCATAGTACATACAACGATGGGAACCAATTGCACTTGATTCCAGCGTCGTACTTTGGCGTACATTCGCCGCATACGATGACAGATACCAATCGCAAGGCTGCACTGAATAAATCACTGCTTGCTGATTGGCTACAATTCATTCACCTTATTTTAACCAATCAGACAACAGAATTCCTTTGCATCATTTTGCTGTTAACATGGTCGCACAATTGAGTGTCAAACGATATTTTGTAAATCACACACTCGCAAAATAGCTGCTTCTCATAAAGCAAGAAAACATGTTTATAAGTATTGAAGTAAGCACGTTCAGACACGGAGTTTTGATATGAAAATCAACCAAATATTGTACAGTGTAACTTCTGAAATCCGTACCCTATGAAATCCGGAAACTTCTGAAATCCGGACGATTTTCTTGGTCCCGAAATTTTTCCCTCTATTTCAATGTAAATTAGACTTCTGAATTCCGGAACTTCTGAATTCTGAATTCCGGACGATATTTTCATAAATTTTGGTTTATGTAAGTGCAATTTTACTTCTAAAATCCGGACAGTGCAGAAAGTCTCATCCTTAATTAATCCCGCGATTTTTAACCCTGAGGCAAAATGTCATTGTTCTCTTTTTCAATTGTTTACCAATCAGTGGTGTTAGTATATTTTGACATGTGTTAGAATCACAATATGTCATGTCAGTTTGCATTTGTAAAATAAACCACTTTTACTAAAATATATTTCCAAATATTTACACTCATTAACAATTTTGACTGGTTCATTTTTGTAAGTAAAATTGTATTGTCGGTAAATTCCTTTCGAGAAAATATTAGATTTTGATTAATAAATCATATTAATGTTTATCTTTTATTTTTGCATCATGTCTTAGTAATGATAACATCATATTGTATTATGCATAAATTTTCACCATTAAAAAACTTGGCATTTAACATCAGATTCTGTACTTGTTCAGATAATTTTAGACATCTGAATTCCGGAAACTTCCAAAATCCGGACATTTTGGCCGGTCCCATGGGTGTCCGGATTTCAGAAGTTGCACTGTATTTATGTTGATTTGGTGAAACTTTTTAGATTGGATCGTGTTTTGTGGATTTTCATCAAACAAAAAGTTGTTGAATATGGAAAGATCAGTTAAATGATCAAGACTACGATATATTTTTAGCGTCTTCCCAAGTTCCTAAAAACCCTGGATGCTGTTGTTCATTAATTCTTCAGACAAATGCATTCATTTCATTATTTGTCATCATCATTGATGTGTTGATGACATTTGCATGTTTTATACTAGGGCTTTCCCGATATGGCTGCGTACCGGTACGTACCGGTACAGTGCTGAACGATATGCGTATCGTATCGGAAGGTCCCGTATCAGCCGTATCGTGTTTTTTTATTTTATATTAAAAAAACTCTTAGAATGTTGAACGACTGAACTAAATTTGCGAATTTACTCTCGTATCATCGTCGACAATGCTCACTCAACTAATATCCGGGATTCCATACTCTATAGACATTAGCAGCGTGAGGTAAAGCTAGACAACGAATTCGATTCGAATACTAGTACTAGTATTCAGATTTTGTCAAGTAGAAAATGACTTATAATTTGTATTACGCCACCATGTAATAATTACATAAAAATAGGGCAGCATTTTGGTTTGCCGATTATTGAAACAAGTACGTAGTTGTCTGTAAGAAGTGTCAACGCGATGTCAAGTTTTGTGGTGGGACTAGCAACCTTAGAACAAATATGTCTCACCATCATATGATTAATTATTCATTATTAATTTAGTATTGTTGTCGAGCCCGCCTGCGGTGAGCTCGACATAGTCGCCACAATGGCGGTTGCGTGTCTGTACGTTAGTTAGTGAGTGAGTGAGTTAGTTAGTGTGTCCGTCCGGATCCTTGTCCGGGCTGTATCTCCATTATGCATTGACACTTTTTAAAATAACTTGGCATAATTGTTAAACACCATGAGACGGTGTGCAGTGCGCAAAATCCAGGTCTCTAGCTCAAAGGTCAAGGTCACACTTAGAGGTCAAATGTCAAAAATGAGCATTATAGACCTTGTCCGGGCTGTATCTCCCTTAGGTATAGAAACTTTTTAAGATAACTTAGCATAATTGTATAACAACATGAGGCGGTGTGCAGTGCGTAAGATCAAGGTCTCTAGCTCAAAGGTCAAGGTCACACTAAGAGGTCAAACATAAAAAATAATCATTATACACCTTGTCAGGGCTGTGTCTCCCTTATGCATTGAATTATTTGAAAATGACTTGCTATAATACAATGCGACCATGTGTCTTGGGCAACACCCAGATTTTCATAGGTCAAAGGTCAAGATTACACATTCGGTCAAATATATTTTCCTTGTCTGGGCTGTAACTTCTGTTTGCATTCAAGGATTTTTAAATAAATTGGTATAAAAGTTTACTTCAGTGAAATGATGTGTCATGAATATCACCCATACTTGTAGTTCAAAGGTCAAGATCACAAGCTGGCTAAACAGGGGCTCGACATGTTGCCCTTGGGCTTCTAGTTAATCCATTTGACAATCATAACCCTTATTCTTTAAACAATTTTATGTGGCTAGGTTCTATTCTTGATATAAGGTCATTTATTTATACAGAGATTAAAACTTGCTTCTGTTATAATATTTCTCATAATTATTTAATTTCCATGAAATCAACTAACATATATGTGAATCAAATTGATGACTTTAAGTACAAGACAATTTTAGTTTTACATTTTTTTAACAGTTAAGTAGGACTTTCTACCACCAAACAAGTATGCAGAGTTCCCAAAAAACACTAATATTACAACGTTACAACAAATATTTTTAGCTCACCAGAGCACGAATGTGCTCAGGGTGAGCTTTTGTGATCACCCTGCGTCCATCGTGCGTCGTGCGTCGTTACGTGGCGTCCATGTTTACTTAAAACAACATCTCCTCCTACACCGCTATGCAGATTGTAACCTAACTTTGCTGGAATGATCCTTGGGTGGTCCCCTTTCAAAGTTGTTCAAAAAATTAAATTTCATTAAAAACTCTGGTTGCTATGGCAACAAATAGAAAAAACTTTAAAAATCTTCTTGTCCGAAACCACAGGGCCTAGAGCTGAGATATTTGGTATGTAGCATTGTCTAATGAAACTCTACAAAGTTTGTTCAAATTATTCCCCTGGGGTCAAAATTGGCTCTGCCCCGGGGTTAACTTGATTTTACATAGACTTATATAGGAAATTTAAAAAATCTTCTTGTCAAAATCTACAATGCCTAGGGCTTTGATATTTGATGTTTAGCATAGTCTAGTGGACCTCTACCAAGTTTGTTCAAATTATTACCCTAGGGTCAAAATTGGCCCCGCCCCGGGGGTCACTTGATTTATATAGACTTATATAGGAAAATTAAAAAAATCTTCTTCTCCGAAACCACAAGGCCTAGAGCTTAGATATTTGGTTTGTAGCATTATCTAGTGGACCTCTACCAAGTTTGTTCAAATTATTGCCCTAGGGTCAAAATTGGCCCTGCCCTGGGGTTTATTCTATTTTATATAGGAAAATTTAAAAAATCTTCTTCTCCGAAACCACAAGGCCTAGAGCTAAGATATTTGGTATGTAGCATTGTCTAGTGGACCTCTACCAATTTTGTTCAAATTATTACCCTAGGGTCAAAATTGGCCCCGCCCCGGGGGTCACTTGATTTATATAGACTTATATAGGAAAATTTAAAAAATCTTCTTCTCCGAAACCACAAGGCCTAGAGCTAAGATATTTGGTATGTAGCATTATCTTGTGGACCTCTACCAAGTTTGTTCAAATTATTGCCCTAGGGTCAAAATTGGGCCTGCCCTGGGGTTTATTTGATTTTATATATGAAAATTTAAAAAATCTTCTTCTCCAAAACCACAAGGCCTAGAGCTAAGATATTTGGTATGTAGCATTGTCTAATAGACCTCTTTTAAATCTGTTCATATAATGGCCATGGGATAAAAAACGGCCCAGATGGGTCACTTGATCTTACTTGGACTCGTATAGAAAACTTCAACAATGTTAATCTCCAAATGACCTTTTCTCCTGGTGAGCATTTATAGGGCCATCATGGCCCTCTTGTTATATCGTATCATTGATATCGCTAGTACCGTATTGCAATATGTATAGTATCGGCTGAGATCTGTATCGGGACAGCCCTATTTTATACTGTTGATTTTCAATATATATATAAGAAAGAAATAGATCTACAGAATAACCTCCCGCAACGGCACCTCTGAGAAGCGGCAACCTCCGAGAAGCGTCAGTTTTATTTTCTCCCCGTTCGATTTCACTCATATTTTAACCTCCGTAGAACGACATGTCCGTGGAGCGGTAAGAGACCGTCCAAATTGTTTCCCTTTTGTATGATTTTACCTCTGAGAAGCGACAGGTGTGTTTGTACAACGACATATTCACACATGTTTACATAATTTCATAAGATGTTGTTTTCTATTGTTCACACCTTTATGGGATTATAATAATTATATCGGTTCATCGGGGTAACAATAGTCGATCGCCCGGGGTGCAAGTAAATTAGCAACTGTCAATGGGATCAGTTTGACAATTTGAGACAATAATGCCGTACATACATGCACTTGATGAGATGTTTTAAACATATCAAAGTCATTATTAATAATTGTAAATGAAATATCAAAACACGCTAATCAATCAGTAGAAGAAAACAAATCTATGTACACGCGTGTTAAAGCATCGTCAAAACTCCCAATTGATCGGACGTCGGCATATGCACTGACCCAGTTACACGCGAGAGTAAAACCAATTACCAATTACTCAAATATCGCATGTGTACACATTGTGTAGTGAGCAATTTGACATAATTTAGAGATTTTCACATTTGGAAGTGATTTAATTTGTTACTAACGGCATTTGCATAAAAATATTGTAGACTCGATTTATAAGGTTGATAGTTGAGTTGATAGACTCGTGAATTGTACGTATTTTTGTATCTATAATCAACAGTCTTAATTAATTAATCGCCATGTTTATATAGCAAAACGGTTACGAGTAGACTTAATCACAAAACGGCAGAAATTTAAGAAAGCCGTGATAATGTACAGTCAACAGTCTATGAACGACAGTCTAAAACTACCAAACCTCCGCTGAGCGACACCTCTGCAGAGCGGCAGTTATTTCTGTCTCCGCCGTATGTCGCTCTACGGAGGTTATACTGTAGTCATTATTTTGATGAATTGCCCTTGTACAGTATAAAAAGTTCATAATGGGCAAGTGATTTTTACTTGATTACAAACCATTTGAGCTTGAATAGCTAAAAAAATGAATAGTTAATGTTATTTCACACTTTTGATTAAACAATCGATAGTGGTACGTCAATTCAATTCAATTATCAATAACAATTTTGTTCTGATTATAGAACACTATCAAGAACTATGTCACAAGCCAAAAGGTCAAGGTCCCAATGCTTGATTTAGCTTAATTGGGTCAATATTCAATACATATTTATACTCAAAGTACTGCCACCCAAATGATGGCGGCGATATATGGCCAAATATGTGCTGATGCGTATTTCTTGGGTTTCTGTCCAGTAAAAGCTCTTGTTCTTGCTGTGTGGTTTATTTCTTAACTGAAGATTATGTTCATTCCAGCTGGTCGTCCGAGAAAGAATTTTTATCCAGGCCAAACACAGACCAGTCAAATGAATAACAATGAAGAAATTGCTTTAGAATTAGAAAGAAAGTATCAAGAAGCATTGGATTTCTCTATTGCTGAGATTGAGAAAGCTATTCCTGTTGATGAAGATAAAGTAGGCAGTGTTGAAAAAAGTGGTGGTGATGGGTTGTTGGTTGTTAAACAAGAAGAAATAACAAACAAAAATAAACTGTTAGAAGATGGTAAAATTATAAACACTGAAAATGAAAAATCAATGACAACTCGTATGAAAAGTGGTGCAATCATAAGAAATACATACAATGATACAGACAAAGGTAAAGACTTAAACTTATATTGCACATATTTACAATAGACTCAGTTTGTATTTTTTGTGTATTTAAAGAATTAAGGTTCTTTCTTCAGTTTGGTTTTCAGAGATTCAGTCTGGTCTGTAACATTATTATTCATTTTACACAAATGATTTGTATGACAGATTAGTGTGTAGTGCCAAATATTTATATCTATAAATCAAGAGATTAGGTCTCATGTTAGGCTATAGTAATTGCCATGTCAGTTGAGTGTAATGTGTCATCACCAATTGTAATACCCCCACAAACAAAGTTTTGGAGTTGCCTTGTCCATCCGTGCGTGTGCGTGTTCGCATCCGTCCGCATGCACCTACAACTCTGTTGTCTATCTTTGGATTTAGAATATATTTGGCTGAAATGTTCATTTATATGTGGGAATGTCCCCGTGCAAGATTCAGTTCCATATCTCGAAGGTCAACTTAGAGTTTCTGCTCAGAAACTTTGTCGGAAATGTTCATCAGTATGTGGTGTTGTGTCTTTCATAGGCCCGGGTTCGTACCTCCAAGGTGAAGAACACTTTTTAGCTCACATGTCACAAAGTGACAGGGTGAGCTTTTGTGATCAGTCTTCGTCCGGCGTCGTGCGTCTGTGCGTCGTCAAACTTTACCTTGTTAACACACTAGGGGCCACATTTTTAGCTCAATTTTCGCAAGACTGGGTCAGAATGTTAATATCGACAAAATTTAGGATATTTCGATATTGGGCCATTTGGGGGCCATTTGGGGTCGAAAACTAGGTCACCAGGGCCAAATAAGGGAAAACCTTGTGAACACTTTAGAAATCACTGTTTTGATTGGATCTTCATGAAACTTTGTCAGAATGTTTATTTCAATGATATTTATGTCAAGTTTGATAAAAGGTCATTTCCAGTCAAAAACTAGGTCACTAGGGCAAATTTCTGAAAAACCTTGTGAACACTCTAGAAGTCACTGTTTTGATTGGATCTTCAGGAAACTTTGTCAGAATGTTTATTTTAATAATATGTAGGTCAAGTTTGATAATGGGTCATTTCCAGTCAAAAACTAGGTCACTAGGGCAAATTTATGGAAAACCTTGTGAACACTCTAGAAGTCACTGTTTTGATTGGATCTTCAGGAAACTTTGTCAGAATGTTTATTTTAATAATATGTAGGTCAAGTTTGATAATGGGTCATTTCCAGTCAAAAACTAGGTCACTAGGGCAAATTGCTGGAAAACCTTGTGAACACTCTAGAAGTCACTGTTTTGATTGGATCATCATGAAACCTTGTCAGAATGTTTGTCTTTATAATATCTTGGACGAGTTCGAACATGGGTCATCTTGGGTAAAAAACTAGGTCGCTAGGTAAAATCTTATGAAAAACCATGTTAACACTGTAGATTTCACAGTTATAATTGGATCTTCACCAAACTTTGTCAAATTGTTTGATTTAATGATATAACGGTCAAGTATAAATATGGGTCATCTGGGGTCAATAACTAGGTCACCAGGTCAAATCTTAGGAAAACTTTGTTAACACTGTAGATGTCACAGTTTTGATTGGATCTTCACCAAACCTTGTCAGAATGTTTGCCCCAATGATATGTGGGTCAAGGATTAATATGGGTAAAAAACTGGGTCACCAGGTCAAATCTTAGGTAAAAATCTTGTAAAAGGACAAGTTCAAATATCGGTCACTTAGGGCCAAAAACTAGGTCACGAGGTTAATCTTAGGAAAACCTTATTAAGACTGTAGATGTCAATTTTTTATTGTATCTTCACCTAACCTTGTCAGACTGTTTGTCTTAATGATATGTAAGACAAATTCGAACATAGGTCATCTGGGTCAAAAACTATGTCACAAGGTCAAATCTTAGGAAAACCTTGTCTATGCTGTAGTTTTCATGGTTTTGATTGGATCTTCACCAAATTTTGTCAGAATGTTTGTCTTATTTATATATAGGACAAGTTCTAACATGGGTCATCTGGGGTCAAAAACTAGGTCACCGATTCAAAACAATGTTTTAATGAGCGAACAGTGATTGTCATGTGAGCAATATAGGGCCATCTTGGCCCTCTTGTTTATTTTTAGCTCACATGATCACATTGTGCTCAGGGTGAGCTTTAGTGATCAGTCTTTGTCCGGCCTTGTGCGTCGTGCGGTGTCAACTTTTACCTTGTGAACACACTAGGGGCCACATTTTTAGCTCAATTTTCACAAAACTGGGTCAGAATGTTAATATTGACAAAATCTCGGACGAGTTCGATAATGGGTCACTAGGTCACCAGGACCAATTAAGGGAAAACCTTGTGATCACTCTAGAAATCACTGTTTTGATTGAATCTTCATGAAACTTTGTCAGAATGTTTATTTTAATGAAATGTAGGTTAAGTTTGATAATGGGTCATCTGCAGTTAAAAACTAGGTCACCAGGGCAAATTGCTGGAAAACCTTGTGAACACTCTATAAGTCACTATTTTGATTGGATCTTCATGAAACCTTGTCAGAATGTTTGCCTTTATAATATCTTGGAAAGGTTCGAAGATGGGTCATCTGAGGTCAAATCAAAACCATGTTAACACTCTTAGATTTCTCAGTTATCATTGGATCTTCACCAAACATTGTCAAATTGTTTGTTTTAATGATATGTAGGCCAAATACAAACACGGGTCATCTGGGGTCAATAACTAGGTCACTAGGTCAAATCTTACGAAAACCTTATTAACACTGTAGATGTCAAATTTTGATTGGATCTTCACCAAACATTGGCAAATTGTTCGTTGGAATGTTATGTAGGTCAAGTACGAGTACGGGTTGTCTGGGCTGAATAACTAGGTCACCAGGTAAAATCTTAGGAAAACCTTGTTAACACTGTAGTTGTCACATTTTTTATTGGATCTTCACTAAACCTTGTCAGAATGTTTGTCTTAATGATATGTAGGACAAGTTCGAACATGGGTCATCTGGGATCAGACACTGGGTCACTAGGTCAAATCACAGGAAAACCTTGATATCAGCAGACCTCATGACACAGGTTCAAAACAATGTTTTAATGAGTAAGCAATGATTGTCTTGTGAGCGATATAGGGCCATTTCGGCCCTCTTGTTTCTACAACATAGTAGTTCCAAACATCATATATACAATTTGGATTGACTAAATATTGGTTACACATAGACTTATATATACATTCTTGCATTTATTTTGTCATCTGTTGGAGAGGTAGGTGTCTTCACTTGATTTTAAGCTACTATTTTACGTTGGGGGTAGAGGAACAAAAATGGTCATAACTCTCTTAACTGATGGTAAAAGAATGACAATATTTAAAATACAATCCTCAACACATCATTATCATACATCTATTACCTTTATGGTTATATATGTAAAAAATTTGGTATATTTTTTGTGTCTGAACGATTTTGGAAATACTTGGCAGAAATGTTTACTAACATGTGACATTGTGTCATGCGTAAGACCCAGGGTAAAACTGCATCTCAAAAGAAATCAAATTTGCATCTTTAAATAATAGCAAATTACATTACTGAAAAATCTTTGTACCTCAGATTTTAAACATTCTGTGTCAAAGCGGTGTGAGGGGGTATTCGTGACTCCTGTGATAAGCTCTAGTTTCATATGACATCTCCTTTGAAACCACTAAGACAATTTCAATCAAACCTACAGGAATGATCTTTGGATGGTTCTTTACTAAGCTTGTTCAAATTAAACCCCTGGGGTCAAATATAGCCATTCCAGGGTTCACTTGTTCCTTCTTTGCTTAAGCCACATGGCCAAGTACATAAATATTTAGTGTGTAGCATTGTTCAGTGGACTTCAACCATGATTGTTCAAATTATTCTTAGGGTCACTTGTTTTACATCATCTTATATATGGAACAATCCTGTCAGAAACTGCATTGCCTAAGATTAAGATATTTACTGTGTAGCTTTGTCCAGTGGTCCTCTATGAAAACTGTTCAAATTTTGTTTGTTTTTATATAAAACAAATATTTAAAATTCATTGGATTTTACTAGTGTGTTTATGTGTCTTTCATAAAGAGCAGAAACTATCGTTGTGCAACACATACCTTTGACATGTTGCAGGTCATTTAGGCACCCTTTTAATTATGTAATTTCTTTGCTACAGTTACTCAAATAGGACTTTCAGGAAAGGGTCGAGGTAGACCAAAACTCTCACATTTGCCATTCTACAAGTGCATTGAATGTGGTAAAAGTTTCAAGCAAAAAGGTAAGTTTATTATGTCTCTTATGTCTCCCCTTCACTGAAGGGGGACATTGTTTTTGGAAGGTGATTTATTACTTTCCTATGTTATCATCAGGTAGTGACCGTCCCTGGAACCCATAACAGCTTGGTTGAAAGGAAAGCCGCACAAGAAAACAGGTCTCAACTAAATACTTTGAATATACAGATGTACCTGGTATATTTCCTCAATTAAGTGTGTTGAATCTAAATATTTTCAAATATTTTTATTGTAACCACATGCAGAGAGTCATGTATTTAAATAAGTGTATGTCGGTAAGATACATGACATATTCAAATGCGTAGAATCGAACCCTCGTATCTGCTGTTAGCCAATGAAACAGTGTGCCTAAGTGTTGCTGTTTTGCATATGTTTCCGTAAATATAGTTCTACTTTCGGTTTTAGTTTGATGGGTAAGTAATTTCTCTACAGACTTATACATGCATTTGCAATAATCTACCATTGATGTATGTGTTTTGTGTCTTTTTGACATTATCTTGACATTACAGGGCAAATTCTTTTCTAATTGTATTGATTTACACTTTACACAAAATGGCTACGTAAACATCGAGTTCATGTCGGGTAACCTACGGAGGTCGAATGTTTAAACTGCGGACTAATGGAAAATCGACTTCCTGGAAAATAGTGGAAAAATCATGGAATTTTGAAATTAGGCAATTCACTGGGGGCCAATGACCGTATATTGACGTATCACAAGAGGCGGTTCGCATCGAAAACGTGTGTATGTTATGCAACGACAAACGACACATGTTATGTACACATAACGTGGTTGAAAAGCTAAGGACGACATTTTTCGTAGTTAGTGACATTGTATTTTGCTGGAATATCATATTCAAAGCATGAAACATGGTGAGTAGAAACATTGTATGCAGTTAATTGAGGACCAATTACGTATGAATTAAGCTCAAAAGTTAGGGATGTTCGTAGACAGTCTTGTTTCGGTCGATTTTTAGCTCACATGTCACAAAGTGACAAAGTGAGCTATTAGGATCACTCTCCGTCCGGCGTCGTGCGTCGTGCAGTGTGCGTCGTGCGTCCTCAAACTTTTTGTTGTGACCACACTAGGGGCCACATTTTTGGCTCAATTTTAGCAAAACTGGGTCAGAACGTTCATATCAACAAAATCTCGGACGAGTTCGATATTGGGCCATTTGGGATCAAAAACTAGGTCACCAGGGCCAAATAAGGGAAAACCTTGTGAACACTTTAGAAATCACTGTTTTGAATTTATCTTCATGAAACTTTGTCAGAATGTTTATTTTAATAATATGTAGGTCAAGTTTGAAAATGGGTAATTTCTGTAGTAAAATTAGGTCACTAGGGCAAATTGCTGGAAAACCTTGTGAACACTCTAGAATTCACTGTTTTGATTGGATGATCATGAAACCTTGTCAGAATGTTTGTCTTCATAATATCTTGGACGAGTTCGAACATGGGTCATCTTGGGTCAAAAACTAGGTCGCTAGGTCAAATCTTATGAAAAACCATGTTAACACTGTAGATTTCACAGTTATTATTGGATCTTCACCAAACTTTGTCAAATCGTTTGTTTTAATGATATAACAGTCAAGTATAAATATGGGTCATCTGGGGTCAATAACTAGGTCACCAGGTCAAATCTTAGGAAAACTTTGTTAACACTGTAGATGTCACAGTTTTAATTGGATCTTCACCAAACCTTGTCAAAATGTTTGCCTCAATGATATGTGGGTCAAGGATGAACATGGGTCAGCCGGGTTTAAAAACTGGGTCACAAGGTCAAATCTTAGGTAAAAATCTTGTAAAAGCTCTAAATTGCATGGTTTTGATTGGATCTTGGCCAAACCTTGTCAGATTGTTTGTCTTAATGATATTAAGGCCAAGTTCAAATATGGGTCACCTAGGGTCAAAAACCAGGTCACAAGGTCAAATCTTAGGAAAACCTTATTAACACTGTAGATGTCAAATTTTGATCGTATCTTCACCAAACCTAGTCAGACTGTTTGTCTTAATGATATGTAAGACAAATTCGAACATAGATCGTTTGGGGTCAAAAACTAGGTCACCGGTTCAAAACAATGTTTTAATGAGTGAACAGTGATTGTCATGTGAGCGATATAGGGCCATCTTGGCCCTCTTGTTCATTAAAATATTTTTCGTATCATTTCTTATACTTACTGGGTAAGGTATACTTATTCAATCATTTTGTCTATATTAGAAATGTTCTGTAGGTGTAATAAGCACATATGAACGGTTTTTTTTGCATACTACGACTGTGTTTGTTTCTCACAGAGTGTGTGTATGGTGCTAAACGAAGGTCACTCTTCATGTGTACGTTGCTCATTGAAGTCAAAATCATTTTCAGGATACAGACCACGCGGTGTGTATGTACTGCCGGTCACCATTTTCCAGCATTTTAGAAGCGCAATGTCACTGTGCAAACTCCAGCATATAGAGCATTACGTTCATGAGGGAAGCAGATGATAGAGGTACAACTAAATATCACAATGCAACTTAAAATGAAGGACCATTACGTTATCTACAACATCGACGATATTGACAACGATTACGGAAACTGGAAAAATTAATACCTACAAATAATGTAACAAGTGACAGACCAATATGGAAATTTCTTAAAGTGAACACACCAACTAAGTCTGTCCATTGCCAATTGTTCCTGAAACAAGTGGAATCCGGGATATACAGAAGTTTCTCAACCAGATGGTGCTGAACTGACGGAACAATTGGACACAACTATACTATGCTCAGACGCAGAGGACTTTGAAAAAGTAGATCTAACGTTACCGATGAAACAATAAAAGAGACTGTAGTACAATTACAAAAGCTTCTTCAATCCATCACATCTACTCTAATTATACCCCCATCACACTAGGGCAACGATTGCACTACACCCACCGCGTCCTGACAGGACGTTAGCAAATGAATGCATTTTGTTATTGTACCACCTGACAAGCCATTTGGATGCTGAAATTGCCTTTTTCTAAATAAGAAATAGAAGAAAAAGAAACATGAAGCAACTTAGATTATGTTGTGTTAGTGCATGACTATAAGCAGAAAGAAGACTTCTGTTTGGCCATCATGACCAGTTAATATAAATTGACACATATGGTACAGTATACATACAGAGCTAGTGAATGCAATGAGGACGTTATTGGGACCTAGGGAGAGCGCAGTTCAGTCTGCATGGACGTTATGAGCACATAATTTGGGCGTAGTATTAACGCAATAGACATGGTGACAAAGGGAAGCTGCACGTGTAATGAACTTACTGGCAACGTGATAGACGCAGTGAGAACCTGGCAAAGACATTGTAAGGGCATAGTGCGAGCCTGAGTGCATCATTTCTTTTCGAGTTTGACCCCGTCCCTGCCACGGCCATCAAAATTTTCAGGACGTGATAGGAACTTTGCGAGCGTGGTGCGGACATGCTCTGGTGTGATGGGGGCATTATAACTGACCGTAGACATCTTCAAGACTGTGTCACCTTTTTTCAAATGGTGGATATTGGCGAATTCGGTGCAAATCACGCTTGGATTGACGAACACGGTGCAACATTGCTATAGATACTAATGAATGGGGCAATGGTGTTAACGAATCGAAGAAATGCAATCAAACTTTTTAGATAACAGCAGATTTCCAAATTGTTCAAACTCGTAAATTATATATAAGTATGTGCCTAAATCTATTATAATGCAGTTATTAAATGATAAGACCATCTGAGAATTTTAACTGTTCTCTTTAGACCATCACACATAATTAAATTGATAACTGTCAACTGCAAAATATTAATTGATATACACATTTGACTTCAGACTGAAACATCACACACTCTGTTAGTAACATATACATCAAAAAGAGACTTCAGTTGACACCATACACACTTGTCTAGTGCGAAAGGCCTTGTTATATTAATGTGTATACATTCTATTGAATCTGATAAGCGGTGGGGAGATGTTATGTTCACAGACAGGATGCCTGTATCATGAGTGCTAAATATTTTACAAATGGGTTTCATGTCACAATAATTTTGAGGAAAACTGTTTTTTACACAGAATAACAGACTAATCTGGGATAATTTGATGAATGACAACGCAATCATTGTACAGAAAACGCATTTTACAACGGCAAATACAAACTTAATAAAAACAACTAACAAGACAATCCAAAAAACTAACATTTCGTCCCCCTGCAGGTCAAACATTTCAAAATGGCATGTGGAGGTCAGAAAACCAGAGACTGTTTACATAAAATTTCGTTGCATAACATACACATGTTTTCGAAGCGAACCGCCTCTTGTGATACATCGTTGGGCCCCAGTGCAATTTATCATGGAAATATCATGGAAATTCCTGAAATGACCTTGAAAATATTAAATTCTCAGAAATGTTATACAGTAAAACCCCGATTATCCGAACTCGGATTATCCGAAAACCTGGTCTTATCCGAAATGAAATTTCGGTACCGAATATCCCTCTGTATATTTCAATGTAAATAAACCTTGATTATCCGAATCTTCTAATCCGAATACCATGGCTTATCAGAAGTGATAAACAGGTCCCCACAATCATCCGAACGCGTATCTTCACACCTGTTATCCGAAGTCGACAAGTTCATTGTAGGATTTCTTTAACGTGTCAAAAGGTGTGAACAACAAATTATCAAACCATTTTGAACAAAGGATTGTTCGTTTGGATCATTGTTTGCAGTAATGGGAACAAAATTAGCCTATTATGATACGGACTTGGTTAGATCAAAGGAGTTTGTCACAAAAAAAAAAAAAAAAATCCATGTAACCCATATATATATAGAAGGGAAAGAACTTCGACAATTCGAATTTTCCAACGCGTGTTATAAACTTCCATGTTTTTGCAATGCATTACAAAATATTTAACTCATATATAGTGCAACCTGTGAGCAACTCAACATGCTAACAGAAAATGTATACTTTTACTACCTTTAAAGATATTGAAAACTCGCTATTGAAGATTTTTCACTCGAAAATTGGTCAAATTTAACAAAAAGACACACTGTCGTAAAATCCTTTGGGTTAGATCATTCACCTTTTATTTTGATAATTTGCATCATAATTTCACTTTAATAAGCAACTAACATTAAAAATGTTCATCTTATTTTTCGAAGTTTGTTAAATTGACAAACAATACACATGACCAATATAAATTACCGGCACTTGATTTCAAAATCATTCCATTTTAGGAAAATAAATACAAGCACGATAAGCTAAGATATCTTAGGACGACAACGATTTGTGTGTCGCTCGTAAGTCTTTGTGACTGTAGCAATAAAATGAAACTTCGCGTTGGATTTTTATTTTATTTCTGTTTGTTATTTATTTAAACAGTGTGCTTATTCTATATCACATATATATTTCATTTAATGATTTCATTTTATCGATAGATTAATGTGCTTTGTAACATGACTGCTACCGTTTGGGTATTCATTTGTATTCGTAGTTTCACTTTGGGATCCTCATGACTTTGACGTATTAATAATGGTACAAACTACTCATACATTTGTTTTACGTTAAACATACACATGTTCATCTTAAAATGTATTTTTCGTAAATAAAATATGAATTATAACACATTAATTTTGTTGTTATTATATCTATACGTGAACACCATATAATTTATATGGGAGTGATCTCCCTTTATTTTCATACAATTGTCTAGATTTCCCTTACCCTGGATTATCCAAAACCCCGGATTATCCAAAGTAATTTTTCGGTCCTGACGACTTCGGATAATCGGGGTTTTACTGTACTTAAAATAAAAAATAAAAACTTTTTTTTCGATTAAAAGTGACTTATTTCGCTTTTTTGTTCAAGGTGCCTGGGATCGGGCTGTGTCCTTCGTCCAACATCAACAATTTCTTTAAATAACATCTTCTCCTAAACCTCTGGGTTAGTTTCAACAAAACTTCACAGGGGTGTTCCTTGCTTGAAGCTCTACCAAAGTTATTTAAAGAATTCCATTCCATGCAGAACTCTGGTTGCCATAGCAGCCAAAAGGAAAAATTTAAAAAATCTTCTAAAATAAACCATAAGGCCAAGAGCTTAGATATTTGGTATGAAGCATCATCTGATGGACCACTACCAAGTGACCCTGCCCCAGGGGTGACTTGATTTTACATAGAGTTCTTTAGGAAAATCTTCAAAAATCTTCTCAAAAACCAGAAGACCGAGAGCTTAGATTACCTTTACAATGGTATCGTCCAATATTCGACCTTGACTATAAGAAAATTGAAAACTATAGCTTTTAGTATAATTTATATATGTATGTTTACGTTTTGCTCGAATAAACATGTACATACGTAGAGAAGGAACAAAATATTTAACTATTCATAATAATTTATATTAACATTTACCGTAATTGCACATGTATAGGTCACTGCAGTGTATAAGATGCAGGTAAAAAAAAACAGCAAAAATCATGGGGAAAAAATAAAAGAATATAACATTATTTTTTCACAAAGAAAAGTCCAAAACTGATGAAAAATGAACAAAATGTGCGTCATTTTGTCTTGTTTGTGCGCAGCGTAAGTATTACGAAAACGTTATGTTTACTTGTGGTGTAAAGGCCTATAAATCGTAAGAACAAGGGTACTGACAATAAATCGATACAAAAGGAATAATATACAGAAAAAGTCCAGTATTTAAAGTAAATTCTCTATGTGTCAACCTGTCAACACCTGTTTTAAATTAACATTCTCACACCTCATCGATATATCTGTTATGAAAAACGTGTCAAATGTTTATTTAATTGCAACACGTTTATTAGTCCCCTGCTGTACCGGAGGGGACTATAGTGTTTGTCGATGTCTGTCCATGTCTGTCAGTCCGAAGTGGTTTCCAGATGACAACTTCAGTTAGGGGTGATGGATTTCAATGAAAGTTGGTACATGTGTAGCTTAGGTGATAAACTAGAGTGGGATTGCATTTGGGGTAAATAGGTCAAATATCTAGGTTACTGTTCTAAAAATAGAAATTTGGTTTCCGGATGATAACTTCAGCTAGGTGTGATGGATTTCAATGAAAGTTGGTACATTGATAGCTTAGCAGATAACCTAGAGTTGGATTGCATTTTGGGTCAATGGGTCAAATATCTAGGACACTTACCGTACTAAAAATAAAAATTTGGTTTCAGGATGATAACTTCAGTTAGGGGTGATGGATTTCAATGAAAGTTGGTACATGGATAGCTTAGCAGATAACCTAGAATGGGATTGCATTTTGGGTCAATGGGTCAAATATCTAGGTCACTGTTACTAAAAATAAAAATTTGGTTTCCGGATGATAACTTCAGTTAGGGATGATGGATTTCAATGAAAGGTGGTACATGGATAGCTTAGCAGATAACCTAGAGTGGGATTGCATTTTTGGTCAATAGGTCAAAGATCTAGGTCACTTACCGTACTAAAAATAAAAATTTGGTTTCAGGATGATAACTTCAGTTAGGGGTGATGGATTTCAATGAAAGGTGGTACATGGATAGCTTAGCAGATAACATAGAGTGGGATTGCATTTTTGGTCAATAGGTCAAAGATCTAGGTCACTTACCATACTAAAAATAAAAATTTGGTTTCAGGATGATAACTTCAGTTAGGGGTGATGGATTTCAATGAAAGTTGGTATATGGATAGCTTAGCAGATAACCTAGAGTGGGATTGCATTTTTGGTCAATAGGTCAAAGATCTAGGTCACTTACCGTACTAAAAATAAAAATTTGGTTTCAGGATGATAACTTCAGTTAGGGCTGATGGATTTCAATGAAAGTTGGTACATGGGTTGCTAATAGGGGATAACCTAGAGTGGGATTGCATTTGGTGTCAATACGTCAAATATCTAGGTCACTGTTACTAAAAATAGAAATTTGGTTTCCAGATGATAACTTCAGCTGACTCCCTCATTTAGACAAAATCATCAGCATTAAAAAAACTAGACAGATGCTGCTGTATAAACATCAGCTAACATTCCAATGATAGGTGATGGCAGGGGACATGAATTGCATGCATTACTGACTGTAAGCTTGTTTTGACCTATTTTGACAATTGTTTTTGTAAACATGTTTTTACTAATTAAATTTAATTGCGTATTATTTTGATTTTCTGTTACTTATTTGTTTTCGTTTCTTATGGATCTTCAAACTTACATAAATGTCCTCCCTCTAAAATCCAGAAAAGTACAGAACAGTAAGGACTTTATATAAGGATTATGCACGATTACCTCCCTTCAATAAGACTCCATTTTTTTGTTTCGAGTCGTAGAAAACATGGGATTTGAGTTATAGGCCGCACACAAGATTTGGTCCCAATTTTGGATGTAAAAAAGTGTGTCTTATACATGGGTGATTACGATAATGTCCCAACTTCTTATACTTTTCATAAGAAAGAGTATAAAGTCCTATTTAGAATAAATATATTGTCATGCATAATCCAAATTTGTTATAAGATTTAAAAACACGGTGTATCTAGCATTACATATTTTTGGATATGTACGCTTTCCTTACATAATGTATGACGAAATGAGTTAATTTGTTGCAATGTCGATCATGCTTTCGGGATGACTTTTTATCAAGCTAAAATCATTTACTGAAATCCAACAATGTCAGAGGTAGCGAGTAATCATATGCAAATTTTTAAGTTAAATCTTCAAGTATCATAGTATTCGGATACTCACCGCAGCTGAAAACGTATGTGATGCACATTAGTTTGTCCTACCTATCATCAATATTTCCCCAGGTATGAAATATATGGGGGCTATATTGGATTCACGCTTGTCAGTCGGTCTGTCCATGCATCTTTAGACACAATTTGTCCGGACAATTTCTCAGCAACTACTGACAGGAATTCATATCAGTAGTAAGCCTAAGTGAGCATGCATTAACCAGGTTTTGTTAGGATTAATTTTCACTGAGTTATAGCCTTTTGTTTTTAGCTCACCGGAGCACATAGTGCTCATGGTGAGCTATTGTGATCGCGCGTTGTCAATCGTCAGTGCGTCAACAATTGCTTTAAACAATATCTCCTTCTTAAGCAGTTGGCCAATTTCAACGAAACTTTACAGGAATGTTCCTTGCATGAAGCAAAGTTGTTCAAAAGAATTAATTTCATTAAAAACTGGTTGCCATGGCAACCAATAGGAAAAACTTTAAAAATCTTCTTGTCCAAAACCACAGGGCCTAGAGCTTAGATATTTGGTGTGTAGCATTGTCTAGTGGACCTCTACGAAGTTGTTCAAATTATGGCCCTAGGGTCCAAATTGTCTCAGCCCCGGGGGTAACTTGATTTTACATAGACTTATATAGGGAAATTTTAAAAATCTTTTTGTCAGAAACTACAATGCATAGAGCTTAGATATTTGGTGAGTAGCATTGTCTAATGGATCTCTACCAAGTTTGTACAAATTATGACCCTGAGGTCAAAATGGGCTCCGCCCGAGGGGTAACTTGATTTTACATAGACTTATATAGGAAAATATGAAAAAAATCTTCTTTTCAGAAACGACAATGCATAGAGCTTAGATATTTGGTGTGTAGCATCGTCTAGTGGACCCCTACCAAGTTTGTTGAAATTATTGCCCTGGGGTCAAAATTGTCCACGCCCCGGGGTTTACTCTGTTTTATAAAGGTTCATATAATTATGAAAAGTGACCTGGTGAGCTTTTAGGATCAGTCTTTGTCCGGCGTCGTGCGGTGTGCGTCGTCAAACTTTACCTTGTGAACACACTAGGGTCCACATTGTTAGCTCAATTTTAGCAAAACTGGGTCAGAATGTTAATATTGACAAAATCTCGGACGAGTTCGATATTGGGCCATTTTGGGTCAAAAACTAGGTCACCAAGGGCCAAATAAGGGAAAACTTTGTGAACACTTTAGAAATAAATCACTGTTATGATTGGATCTTCATGAAACTTCGTCAGAATATTTATTTCAATGATATGTAGATCAAGTTTGATAATGGGTCATTTCCGGTCAAAAACTAGGTCACTAGGGCAAATTGCTGGAAAACCTTGTGAACGCTCTGTTTTGATTGGATAGTCATGAATGTTTGTCTTTATAATATCTTGGACGAGTTTGAACATGGGTCATCTTGGGTAAAAAACTAGGTCGCTAGGTCAAATCTTATGAAAAACAATGTTAACACTGTAGATTTCACAGTTATAATTGGATCTTCACCAAACTTTGTCAAATTGTTTGATTTAATGATATAACAGTCAAGTACAAATATGGGTCATCTAGTGTCAATAACTGGGTCACGAAGTCAAATCTTAGGAAAACCTTATTAACACTGGAGATGTCAAATTTTGATTGTGTCTTCACCAAATCTTGTCAGAATGTTTGTCTTAATAATATGTAAGACAAATTCATGCATGGGTCATCTGGGGTCAAAAACTAGGTCACGAGGTCAAATCTTAAGAAAACTTTGTCTTTGCTGTAGTTTTCATGGTTTTGATCGGATCTTCACCAAACCTTGTCAGAATGTTTGTCTTATTCATATGTAGGACAAGTTCCAACATGGGTCATCTGGGGTCAAAAACTAGGTCACAGGTTCAAAACAATATTTTAATGAGTGAAAAATGATTTTCATGTGAGCGATATAGGGCCATCATGGCCCTCTTGTTTTATACAGTATATACAATAGGCAAATTTTGTCCAC
Organism: Lutraria lutraria; assembly: GCA_964023205.1. NCBI lineage: Eukaryota > Metazoa > Mollusca > Bivalvia > Venerida > Mactridae > Lutraria > Lutraria lutraria. The sequence goes on from OZ026841.1 coordinate 10,011,653, forward strand.
ACTATTTCTCATTAAGTACTTGCAGGAATTGATTGAAACTTCACAGAAGTGATAAGTAGTTAGCCCAGTTGTGCATGCAATAACCAGGTTTTGTGTGGATTAATTTTCACCATGTTATGGCCCTTTGTTTTATGTACAGTGTATATACAATGCCTCAGCAACTACTCATAGGAATTCAATGAAACTTCACAGAAGTGACAAGAAGTAAGCTAAGTTGTGCTAAGTTTGTTTGGATTAATTTTTTTACTGAGTTATGGCCTTTTATTTTTTATACAGTATATACAATAGGCAAACTTTGTCCGGACTATTTCTCATTTACTACCTGCAGGAATTCAATGAAACTTCACAGAATTGATAAGTAGTTTGCCAAGATGTGCTTGTCCACAATAGGTTTTGTCCAAGTCAATTTTTAATGAGTTATGGACCTTTGTTCCTTTTTAGCTCACCTGATTCATCATCGTTGAATGTCCGTCATCCGTCCATAATTAGTTTGGTTACACTCTAGCAACCGCAGCTCTTAACCAATCGTGATTAAACTTGCTCACAATGTTTATGGCCACAATGTCTCGGCTAAGTTCGATTATGGGCAAAATCGGACAATAACTTCTAGAGTTATGGGCCCTTAAATTACAAAATTTGCTATATTTAGCTTGTTTACACTCTAGTGCCTTCATTTATTCACCAGTCTTAATCATATTTTCAGTAAATGAGTATAACCAAAAGATCTTGGACAAGTTTCATTATGGGTGGAATCGGACCAGAAATTCAAGAGTTATGGGCCCTTGACTTAGAAAATTTGCTATATTTTAGCTTGTTTACACTCTAGTGCTTTCATTTATTCACCGATCCTAATCATATTTACAATGAATGTGTATGACCTTATGATTTTGGACAAGTTTAGTTATGGGTGGGATCGGACCACAACTTCAAGAGTTATGGTCCATTAGATTAGAAAATTTGCTACGTTTTAGCTTGTTTAACAGTATTATACCTTCATTGTTGGTTTTGATCTCAAAATCTACGTAAAAATGAGTTTTGCGAGATGGAAACTATATTACCTGGTCATTAATTATTGGCCTTTGTTCTCAGGTGAGCGATTAAGGGCCATCGTGGCCCTCTTGTTATATAATGTGTATTTAGAAATTGTTCAGGATATTTCTCTTTTCTCAGCAACTATTTGCAGGTATTAAAAAATATTTGAAGAAGTGACTGTTATATTTTCCTTTGTAAAACGTAACAATAACTGTGTCAAGGCGGCATCTGGGGGTATTCATCACCTTCAGTGATAGCTCTTGTTTTATTTAAGTCAAATACCAGGTATGATTATCATTAAACACTACACTAAGTCTTATGGTTTCTGTTTGTCACCCGATTGTAAATCTCCCGAAGTCTTAATTTAGTTAAATTAGCAAAATGTCATGATAGGTGTGAAAGCTTTCATTGTTTGCTGCTTTGAGATAAAAACAACTCAAACAACATGCTAATAAGAGTCATGGGGACAAAATTATAGTTTAAAATAAAAACGTTTGACATAACACAAATTTTGATATAAGCGAGTTCAAGATTAATAGAATCTATCATTGCGTTGGGTTGTGGATAGGGCAATCTCACACGAGGCTTAGAGATAAGTACAAAGAACGAGGCTTTGCCGAGTTTTTTGTACTTATCTCGTGCCTAGTCGAGATTTCCTTATCCACGACTCATAAGTAATGGTAGATTTATTTTCTTACTGCTTAATCGGCATTATTTTCGACGATATTATATAACTTCAATTTTCAATACATTTACACAATTTGGTGGGAAATTATATCACACAACGTTGAACAAAATGACGTCATTTTATGACGTTTTACACCATCTCTGGTAAATCACATGTCAACGTTTCAACGTTGCTCCCGTTGAAGGTAACCCCATACGAGATAAGATTTTCCAGCACCGCTATTTTTAGCTCACCAGAGCACGAATGTGCTCAGGGTGAGCTTTTGTGATCGCCCTGCATCCATCGTGCGTCGTTCGTCGTGAAGTGGCGTCCATATTTACTTAAAACAACATCTCCTCCTACACCGCTATGCCGATTGCAACCAAACTCTGGAATGATCCTTGGGTGGTCCCCTTTCAAAGTTGTTCAAAAAATTAAATTTCATTAAAAATTCTTGTTGCTATGGCAACAAATAGAAAAAACTTAAAAAATCTTCTTGTCTGAAACCACAGGGCCTAGAGCTGAGATATTTGGTATGTAGCATTGTCTAATGGAACTCTACAAAGTTTGTACAAATTATTCCCCTGGGGTCAAAATTGGCTCCGCCCCGGGGTTAACTTGATTTTACATAGACTTATATAGGAAATTTAAAAAATCTTCTTGTCAAAAACTACAATGCCTAGGGCTTTGATATTTGATGTGTAGCATAGTCTAGTGGACCTCTACCAAGTTTGTTCAAATTATTGCCCTAGGGTCAAAATTGGCCCGGCCCCGGGGGGTCACTTGATTTATATAGACTTATATAGGAAAATTTAAAAAATCTTCTTTTCCGAAACCGCAAGGCCTAGAGCTTAGATATTTTGTATGTGGCATTGTCTAGTGGACCTCTACCGAGTTTGTTCAAATTATGGCCCCGGGGTCAAAATTGGCCCTGCCCTGGGGTTTATTCTATTTTATATAGGAAAATTTAAAAAATCTTCTTCTCCGAAACCACAAGGCCTAGAGCTAAGATATTTGGTATGTACCATTATCTAGTGGACCTCTACCAAGTTTGTTCAAATTATTGCCCTAGGGTCAAAATTGGCCCCGCCCCGGGGGTCACTTGATTTATATAGACTTATATAGGAAAATTTTAAAAATCTTCTTCTCCGAAACCACAAGGCCTAGAGCTAAGATATTTTGTATGTAGCATTATCTAGTGGACCTCTACCAAGTTTGTTCAAATTATTGCCCTAGGGTCAAAATTGGCCCTGCCCTGGGGTTTATTCTATTTTATATAGGAAAATTTAAAAAATCTTCTTCTCAGAAACCACAAGGCCTAGAGCTAAGATATTTGGTATGTAGCATTATCTAGTGGACCTCTACCAAGTTTGTTCAAATTATTGCCTTTGGGTCAAAATTGGCCCTGCCCCGGGGGTCACTTGATTTTATAAAGACTTATATAGGAAAATTAAAAAAATCTTCTTCTCCGAAACCGCAAGGCCTAGAGCTTAGATATTTTGTATGTGGCATTGTCTAGTGGACCTCTACCAAGTTTGTTCAAATTATGGCCCGGGGTCAAAATTGGCCCTTCCCTGGGGTTTATTCTATTTTATATAGGAAAATTTAAAAAATCTTCTTCTCCGAAACCACAAGGCCTAGAGCTAAGATATTTGGTATGTACCATTATGTAGTGGATCTCTACCAAGTTTGTTCAAATTATTGCCCTAGGGTCAAAATTGGCCCTGCCCCGGGGGTCACTTGATTTATATAGACTTATATAGGAAAATTTTAAAAATCTTCTTCTCCGAAACCGCAAGGCCTAGAGCTAAGATATTTTGTATGTAGCATTATCTAGTGGACCTCTACCAAGTTTGTTCAAATTATTGCCCTAGGGTCAAAATTGGCCCTGCCCTGGGGTTTATTCTATTTTATATAGGAAAATTAAAAAAATCTTCTTCTCAGAAACCACAAGGCCTAGAGCTAAGATATTTGGTATGTAGCATTATCTAGTGGACCTCTACCAAGTTTGTTTAAATTATTGCCTTAGGGTCAAAATTGGCCCTGCCCCGGGGGTCACTTGATTTTATAAAGACTTATATAGGAAAATTAAAAAAATCTTCTTCTCCAAAACCGCAAGGCCTAGAGCTTAGATATTTTGTATGTGGCATTGTCTAGTGGACCTCTACCAAGTTTGTTCAAATTATGGCCCCGGGGTCAAAATTAGCCCTGCCCTGGGGTTTATTCTATTTTATATAGGAAAATTTTAAAAAATCTTCTTCTCTGAAACCACAAGGCCTAGAGCTAAGATATTTGGTATCTAGCTTTGTCTAATGGACCTCTTTTAAATCTGTTCATATAATGGCCATGGGATAAAAAACGGCCCAGATCGATCACTTGATCTTACTTAGACTCGTATAGAAAACTTCAACAATGTTAATCTCCAAATGACCTTTTCTCCTGGTGAGCATTTATAGGGCCATCATGGCCCACTTGTTAGTAACTTTTACGGATTTTTCTATCCAGTTAGTGAGAAAACGAGATTCAACTCTAGTACATCTAATTTAAATAGCAATTCAAAATCATATTGTTAACAGATTAATCATTTTAACCACTCCCAGTTTTGAAGTCTAGTAAGAGACTTAATAAAGAATAATTGTCAAAATAGTATCATATCGTACCAATGTATTACACAACGCTGTATATCATGCTAATACTAAGAGGCTCTTAGCAGGGAAATGGCTGATTGGGAAATCAAGTTAAAGACTACTGTCTGTGTCAAATCCCCTTGAGGTCTTTCAAGGACTTTGATTTTTCGTTATTTTTCATTCTTAGGAAATTTGAAGACACATATGAGATTACATGTTGGTGGCTGTTTGTTCTTATGTCAAGAAGAAGGTTGTTCGAAAGCTTACAGGTCCAATGAAAGTCTCAGACGCCACATACTGACTCATCAAGGTTTGTTGCATATATCATTATATGAGGGGGTCAATACATTATAATTCTGATATTTCAGGTTGTTAGTTTTTGTGTCCCCACTCTGACATAAGTTTGCCCTTATCTGTCTGTCCTTCTGTCCGAAAATATTGAGTCACGCATATCCCCAAAAGTATTAGGGCAAAGGCTGAAGAATCTGGAGTTATCCGCCCTTGACTTTGCATTTTGGTATAACATTATATAAAAATTATGGAAAGCCATAGTACACCCCCGAAGTAGTACTATAATTTGCTATATAAACTTATATCTGTTCTTCTACCTCGGAATTATGCGAATTTCTGACATAGAAGAACGAATATGGATTGATATAGAAAATCATAGTACTACTTAGGGGGTGTACTGTGGCTTTCCATAGAAAATCTTGTGTCACATAATTATAGTGTACCATCACCAGAAGAATAGAGTGGGAGCATCTGTGTCCTATGGAAACATTTCTAGTTTGTTCTCCAATGGACTATTCAATTGTATTTTTTCAATGTACGTAGTATTACAATATGATGTATATATTGTTGTCGAGCCCGCTTGCGGTGAGCTCGACATAGGCACCACAATGGCAGTTGCGTGTCTGTATGTTTTATTAGTGAGTTAGTTAGTTAGTGTGTCCGTCCGGATCCTTGTCCGTGCTGTATCTCCCTTATGCATTGACACTTTTTAAAATAACTTGGCATAATTGTTAAACACCATGAGACAGTGTGCAGTGCGCAAAATCCAGGTCTCTAGCTCAAAGGTCAAGGTCACACATAGTGGTAAAAAATGAGCATTATAGACATTGTCCAGGCTGTTTCTTCCTTATGCATAGACACTTTTTAAGATAACTTGACATAATTGTTAAACACCGTGTAAATCGAGGTCTCTAGCTCAAAGGTCAAGGTCACACATAGTGGTAAACAATGAGCATTATAGACATTGTCCAGGCTGTTTCTTCCTTATGCATAGACACTTTTTAAGATAACTTGGCATAATTGTTAAACACCATGAGACGGTTTGCAGTCCGCATGATCCAGGTCTCTAGCTCAAAGGTCAAGGTCACACTTAGAGGTCAGACATCAAAAATGAGCATTATAGACCTTGTCCGGGCTGTATCTCCCTTATGCATAGAAACTTTTGAAGATAACTTGGCATAATTGTTAAACACCATGAGACAGTGTGCAGTGCGTAAGATCCAGGTCTCTAGCTCAAAGGCCAAGGTCACACTTAGAGGTCAAACGTCAAAAATGATCAATTGTAGACCTTGTCCAGACTGTATCTCCCTTATGCATTGACATATTTGAAAATAACTTTATATTAAACACCATGGGACAGTGTGTCACACATAAGACCAGGGTCAATAGATCCAAGGCCAAGGTCACACTTGGATGTTAAAGGTCAAAGATGGGCTCTATTTTTTGTGTCTGCTTCATAACTTTGTCATTTCTTGATGGATTTTGGAATTACTTGGCAGAAATATTTACCATCATGAGACGATATGTTAGGGCAAGACAAAGGCTCGTAGGCTAACGTTCAAGGTCACACTTGTCAAACATCAAAAGTGTTATAGACCTTGTCTGGGTTGTATCTCCCTTATGCATTGCCTTATTATACCCCCAGATATGAAATATATGGGGGCTATATTGGATTCACGCTTGACGGTCGGTCGGCCGGTCGGTCGATCCGTGCGTCTGTAGACACAATTTGTCCGGAGAATTTCTCAGCAACTACTTACAGGATTTCAATGAAACTTCACAGAAGTGATCAGTAGTAAGCCTAGTTGTGCGTGCTTAAAGCATTTTTCGTTCGGATTAATTTTCACTGAGTTATACCCCTTTGTTGTTTTTATTCAGTATATACAATAGACAAATTTTGTCCAGACAATTTCTCAGCAATTACTCCCAGGATCTCAATGAAACTTCACAGAAGTGATCAGTAGTAAGCCTAGTTGTGCATGCTTAAAGAAATTTTCGTTCGGATTAATTATCACTGAGTTATACCCCTTTGTTGTTTTTAGCTCACCAGAGCACGAATGTGCTCAGGGTGAGCTTTTGTGATCGCCCTGCGTCCATCGTGCGTCGTTCGTCGTGAAGCGGCGTCCATGTTTACTTAAAACAACATCTCCTACACCGCTATGTCGATTGCAACCAAACTTTGCTGGAATGATCCTTGGGTGGTCCCCTTTCAAAGTTGTTCAAAAAATTAAATTTCATTAAAAACTCTGGTTGCTATGGCAACAAATAGAAAAAAACTTTAAAAATCTTCTTGTCCGAAACCACAGGGCCTATAGCTGAGATATTTGGTATGTAGCATTGTCTAATGGAACTCTACAAAGTTTGTTCAAATTATTCCCCTGGGGTCAAAATTGGTTCCGCCCCGGGGGTAACTTGATTTTACATAGACTTATATAGGAAATTTAAAAAATCTTCTTATCAAAAACTACAATGCCTAGAGCTTTGATATTTGGTGTGTAGCATAGTCTAGTGGACCTCTACCAAGTTTGTTCAAATTATTGCCCTAGGGTCAAAATTGGCCCCGCCCCAGGAGTCACTTGATTTATATAGACTTATATAGGAAAATTTAAAAAATCTTCTTCTCCAAAACCGCAAGGCCTAGAGCTGAGATATTTTGTATGTGGCATTGTCTAGTGGACCACTACCAAGTTTGTTCAAATTATGGCCCCGGGGTCAAAATTGGCTCTGCCCTGGGGTTAATTCTATTTTATATAGGAAAATTTGAAAAATCTTCTTCTCCGAAACCACAAGGCCTAGAGCTAAGATATATGGTATGTAGCATTGTCTAGTGGACCTCTACCAAGTTTGTTCAAATTATTGCCCTAGGGTCAAAATTGGCCCCGCCCCGGGGGTCACTTGATTTATATAGACTTATATAGGAAAATTTAAAAAATCTTCTTCTCCGAAACCGCAAGGCCTAGAGCTTAGATATTTTGTATGTGGCATTGTCTAGTGGACCTCTACCAAGTTTGTTCAAATTATGGTCCCGGGGTCAAAATTGGCCCTTCCCTGGGGTTTATTCTATTTTATATAGGAAAATTTAAAAAATCTTCTTCTCCGAAACCACAAGGCCTAGAGCTAAGATATTTGGTATGTAGCATTGTCTAGTGGACCTCTACCAAGTTTGTTCAAATTATTGCCCTAGGGTCAAAATTTGCTCCGCCCCGGGGGTCACTTGATTTATATAGACTTATATAGGAAAATTTAAGAAATCTTCTACTCCGAAACTGCAAGGCCTAGAGCTTAGATATTTTGTATGTGGCATTGTCTAGTGGACCTCTACCAAGTTAGTTGAAATTATTGCCCTAGGGTCAAAATTGGCCCTGCCCTGGGGTTTATTCTATTTTATATAGGAAAATTTTAAAAATCTTCTTCTCCGAAACTACAAGGCCTAGAGCTAAGATATATGGTATGTAGCATTGTCTAGTGGACCTCTAAACTGGTTCCCGTTGACTTGTGTGTACAAAGCCAACAGGTACGGCCTAAATTTTCCGGGATGCTGATTGGTCAATTATATTGGAATCCGGGCAGAATTCTGCCCGGGGGATCTCGCGAGACTTTGCGTTATCGACGAATATTTCGCGCGTAATTTGAATAATGTAATATTTATATATGTGAACTGAATAGCTATTATCTTATCTTGGTCTTTCAGAGTGAAACTCTTAATGAAGTTTCTCTAAATATACACAGTCTACTTACATATTATTCGAAATGGACTACAGACGTTTTAAAAAAAATATTTATTAAGTCTTTTTTAAAAATCCAGTTCTCGGTCACGATCGGTGTTAAAGAATTTTTTCACCTTTGTAGATTTTTATACTTTTAAAAAAAAAAATGCTTTTAATTAAATTGCAGTATCACTTTAAGTCTTGAACTGTACAATAACATAAATCACCGAACACATTTGCAGTTTTTGGAGTTTATAATATGATTTTATAATATATTATTATTTATGTAATTATGCGATGCTAATAACAAAGCAATTCAAGTAAGTTTAACAAATAATTAATGCAAACAATATATTGTTAATAATCAATAGACCATGGCATAGTCTCCGTGTTAATCTCAATTTGATGAAATCAAGATAAGTCGCCATTTAAGTTGTTGTTATGCAATATTATGTAACACGACCGTCTCACTTCCTGGACCCTTATATGGGAGAAATGCTTTATGGATCATATCACCGAAGGGGGTCAATATATTCTTGACCACTTGTGTCTGATATCATGTTTACAATATACAACATAGACCATAATCTTAGTTCTGGTGTTAATTATAACACAAAAGAATTTCAATTAACAAAAAATAACTTAAAATGTCATTTGACTAACTGATGTACATTTTGCATGTAAGAGAAATATTTAATGGTATATAAAAGAAGAATATATGTTTTAAAGACATTGATTCATATAATATATAATACCAATCGATGCATTTTAGTATACATATGAATTTTCTGATTTAACAACCCAAAACACATAAATTTTTATAGTAATTCATTTTTTGTAATTCTAATTGTTTTTGTTTTTTTATTTAATACGAACTGTGCCCGTTGATTATACAATTGTGATCTCTTTAATTTGCTTCTGTAACGAATGTTCAGCGAATAACTTCTAGCATTAAAAGGGTTTATAGATCTCTGCGTACATTTTTCAGATATACGGAAATCCCCGATGTTTCCCGATGAACAGCAACCAATGAAATAGCTAAAACGGGTTGACCAATCAGATCGCTGGATATTTTAGACCGTACCTGTTCCTTTGGTGCACTGCATCATGGAACGGGAACCAGTTTAGTGGACCTCTACCAAGTTTTTTCAAATTATTGCCCCAGGGTCAAAATTGGCCCCGCCCCGGGGGGTCACTTGATTTATATAGACTTATATACGAAAATTTAAAAATCTCCAAAACTGCAAGACCTAGAGCTTAAATATTTTGTATGTGGCATTGTCTAGTGGACCTCTACCAAGTTTGTTGAAAGTATGGCCCCGGGGTCAAAATTAGCCCTGCCCTGGGGTTTATTCTATTTTATATAGGAAAATTTAAAAAATCTTCTCCAAAACCACAAGGCCTAGAGCTAAGATATTTGGTATCTAGCTTTGTCTAATGGACCTCTTTTAAATCTATTCATATAATGGCCATGGGATAAAAAAAGGCCCAGATGGGTCACTTGATCTTACTTGGACTCGTATAGAAAACTTCAACAATGTTCATCTCCAAATGACCTTTTCTCCTGGTGAGCATTTATAGGGCCATCATGGCCCTCTTGTTATACAGTATATACAATAGGCAAATTTTGTCCGGACAATTTCTCAGCAACTACTCACAGGATCTCAATGAATCTTCACAGAAGTGATCAGTAGTAAGCCTAGTTGTGCATACTTAAAGCATTTTTCGTTCGGATTAATTTTCACTGAGTTATACCCCTTTGTTGTTTTTATTCAGTATATACAATAGGCAAATTTTGTCCGGACAATTTCTCAGCAATTACTCACAGGATCTCAATGAAACTTCACAGAAGTGATCAGTAGTAAGCCTAGTTGTGCATGCTTTAATCATTTTTCGTTCGGATTGATTTTCACTGAGTTATAGCCCTTTGTTTTTTTCTACAGTATATACAATAGGCAAATTTTGTCCGGACTATTTCTCATTGACTACTGCCAGGAATTCAATCAAACTTCTCAGAAGTGATAAGTAGTTAGCCTAGTTGTGCATGCATTAAGCTTGTCTTGGTTGGTTAAATTTTCACTGAGTTATGGCCCTTTGTTGTTTTTTATACAGTGTATATACAATATCTCAGTAACTACTCATAGGAATTCAATGAAACTTCACAGAAGTTATAAAAAGTAAGCCAAGTTGTGCATACAATAACCAGGTTTTGTTTGGATTAATTTTCGCTGAGTTATGGCCCTTTGTTTTATACAATTAAGTAAATTTTGTCCATACCATTTCTCAGCAACTACATGCAGGAATTCAGTGAAACTTCTTAGAAGTGATAAGTAGTTTGCCAAGTTGTGCATGTCCACAATAGGTTTTGTCCAAGTAAATTTTAATGAGTTATGGCGATTTGTTAGTTTTTATATAAGGTATATTTAGAAACTGGTCAGGATATATCTAAGCAACAATTTGCAGGTATTAAAAAAATGAAAATGCATTATATTTCCCACTGTAAAATGTAACAATAACTGTGTCAAGGCCGCATCTGGGGGTATTCATCACCTTTAGTGATAGTTCTAGTTTAAAAATGACTTGGCATAATACAATGAGACCATGTGTCCTTGGCAAAACCCAGGTCAAAGCTCAAGATTACACATTTGGTAAAATATATTTTCCTTGTCTGGGCTGTGCCTTCTTTTTGCATTCAAGGATTTTGAAATAAATTGGTGTAAAAGTTTACTTCAATGAAATGATTTGTCATGAACATCACCCATACTTGTAGTTCAAAGGTCAAGGTCACAAGCTGTCTAAACGGTGGGCTCGACATGTTGCCCTTGGGCATCTAGTTATACATATGATCATTAAGTTTGTGGACAACCTAGTGTATAAAGAAGTACTAGATTTTAAGTAATAATTACAATAATAAAGCACTGAGGTGTACACTGCCGATTGAAATTTTTATGCGCTTGTGAGTTTAAGAAATTGTGCAGAATAAAGCCAGTCAGGCCAGTAGTTTGTAGGATTATCAATACTATACATTTATTACATATAAATAAGTTTTGCTATAGACGATTCTATTTCTATTAATTAGAACGGCGCATTTGTTATATTACATGACTGTCCACCATTACAGAGGTGAAAGTTCCAATTACCGATAATCCATATCTGTAAAATGACATCCAAGCAGCATTTTCTAGTGAAGTAGTGTTTGTGAATATACCTTCAAAAAAAATGTTTGATTCTCGTGGACCATAGAGTTTAAACTGGCCAGTAAACTTGTGTAAATTATTGAATGAGACACTCCTACATGTGGTAGCCAAACTTTTTTGTAGTGGTTGAACAGGAAGTGAATGCTATCAGGTTTTTCACTTCAGGTGTGAACTGTTTCTGAAATACCGTAAGGCTGTATTTGTCTGCTATGCAGCGAATACAATTAAGTTGCTGAAATTGTACTTCAAATAAAAAGGTCACCAAAACTATATAAACAAGAAGTGTTTGTGAACACGGATGCCCCTAAAGGCCAACAGAATACTAAGACCTTGACCTACTGACCTCAAAATCTGTAGGGGTCATCTTATTTGTGATGGCCAACCTACTAACCAAATCTGAGGAGCTTAGGCCAAACAGTTCTCTAGTTATTGCCTGGGCAAGGTTTGGTTATGGACGGACCAACAGACATGTACAAAGCAATATTATGGGATTGTGGGGCTTTAATGTTAAAACCGCTGTTAGTTATTTTTCATCTACATGGATTACTCTCATTAGCTTTTACTGGGTGGGGTATCGTTCACGAAACATATTTTTAGAAAGTTTTCTGCTCTATCTGTTCATCATTAATAATTGTTCGTTCTTAAGGTTATGGCATGATTTGCACTTACGTTATCATACTTTATCTGTAATATTTAGTCTTTGGTTTTCCCCTCCACCGAGATTTATTGATGTTTAAGTGGATGTTTATCAACATCTCTCCATTCTTTTTTGTGTGTATGACATATATACATGTGCATGACGTCATGCAAATATGAGTATCTTTTGCAAGTATGTCGTCATACAGGTATTCTTTGTTTACTTTTGATATATTATGTTTTCAATCGTTGATTCTCTTTAGTATTTTTAGCTCACATGAGCACTTATGCTCAGGGTGAGCTTTTGTGATCAGTCTTCGTCTGGTGTCCGGCATCATGCTTCAAACTTTACCTTGTTAACACACTAGGAGGCCACATTTTTAGTTCAATTTTCGCAAAACTGGGTCAGAATGTTAATATCAACAAAATCTCGGACGAGTTGTTGATTGGCAATTTGGGGTCAAAACTAGGTCACCAGGGCCAAATAAGGGAAAACCTTGTGAACACTCTAGAAATCAATGTTTTGATTGGATCTTCATGAAACTTTGTCAGAATGTTTATTTCAATGATATGTAGGTCAAGTTTGATAATGGGTCATTTCCGGTCAAAAACTAGGACACTAGGGCAAATTGCTGGAAAACCTTGTGAACACTCTAGAAGTCACTGTTTTGATTGGATCATCATGAAACCTTGTCAGAATGTTTGTCTTCATAATATCTTGAACGAGTTCGATCATGGGTGATCTGGGGTCAAAAACTAGGTCACTAGGTAAAATCTTATGAAAAACCATGTTAACACTGTAGATTTCACAGTTATAATTGGATCTTCACCAAACTTTGTCAAATTGTTTGTTTTAATGATATAACGGTCAAGTACAAATATGGGTTAGTCAGGGTAAAGAACTAGGTCACCAGGTCAAATCTTAGGTAAAAACCTTGTTAAAGCTCTAGATGTCACAGTTTTAATTGGATCTTCACCAAACCTTCTCAGGGTGTTTGTCTTAATGATATGTAAGACAAATTCGAACATGGGTCATCTGGGGTCAAAAACTAGGTCACAAGGTCAAATCTTAAGAAAATCTTGTCAATGCTGTAGTTGTCGTGGTTTTGATTGGATCTTCACCAAACCTTGTCAGATTGTTTGTCTTATTTATTTGTAGGACAAGTTCGAACATGGGTCATCTGGGGTCAAATACTAGGTCACAGGTTCAAAACAATGTTTTAATGAGTACAAAATGATTGTCATGTGAGAGGTATAGCTATTGTTATTTTTCGGAGTAATTTGGTTATTCTTCCAGATTCTGCAGTAATTCAGCTGTAAATTCCACATCGTTTTCCGCCGGTGTTCATGACGTCATTATTTATATATTCCGCAGGTTTCTGCAGTTTACGCAAAGCTCTGGCAGAATGTGGCCAGACTATAAATAGCCAGAATTTTCATTCTGGGCTCGGATTACTTTGGACCGTTAACCAATTTAGTAGGTTTTTGATGAGCCCGCTTGCAGTCAGCTCGACATATTCGCCACAATGGCAGTTGTGTGTCTGTACGTTAGTCAGTCGGTCAGTCAGTCAGTCAGTCCAGACAGAAGGACGGACGGACTAACTAACTAACTAACTAACTAACTAACTAACTAACAGACTCATTAACTAACTAACAGACTCATTAACTGACTAACAGACTCATTAACTGACTAACAGACTCATTGACTCATTGACTCATTGACTCATTGACTGACTGACTGACTGACTGACTGACTGACTGACTGACCTGACTGACCTGACTGACTGACCTGACTGACTGACCTGACTGACCTGACTGACTGACTGAACAGTATTATACCTTTATTGTTGGTTTTGATCTCAAAATCTATGTAAAAATGGGTTATACGAGATGAAAACTATATTACTAATTATTGGCCTTTGTTCTCAGGTGAGCGATCTAGGGCCATCTTGGCCCTCTTGTTTAATTATATCCCTTAATATTTTTTTCCTTCTAATTTTTGTCCAGAGCATAACTCCAAAAGTATACATGGGATTGAGTTGAAACTTGAAATGTGAATAGGTGGCAACTGGATGAAGTGCAATGACCAAGAACAATTACTATGTCTGGTTTAATTTTATAATAGGAAAAAAGAAGACATAACTCAAAGTTGCAACGCATTTCGTAATTGTATTACTTCATGAGGCAACTTGTATACTACAGTTATAATAAACATATTTGTGAAGTCATGACATCATAACGTGATGTAAATCATGAAATCATTTTAGAAATATCTACTTATACATGTGTTAAATTTTCTTAATGTATATTTTTTTTCTCTTCTTCTTTTTGTCCCGTGATTAACTGCGAAACTATACACAGGATTGACTTGAAACTTAAAATGTTAATAGATGTAAACTAGGAGTTAATCGTAATTATATTTAGTCCTGTTACAAGCAAACTCATCCGGCGGGGGATGGCCATGTGAACATGGCTCTTGTCTAATTTTAACTCAACACATGAAAAGATTTGAGAAATTAACCTGAAATTTGTTTCACTTGTGTTACTCAATAATTTTGTATGTATGTTTTTAGGCATCAAACCATTTCCATGTGACATTTGTGAGAAAAGCTTTTCAAGTCAAGTAGCTTTGACTGAGCATCGATCTCGTCACTTGAACGAGAAACCATACCAATGTCAAGACTGTAAGAAATGTTTCCGTCAGATATCCTGCTACCGTCGCCATGTGATCACACACTCTGCAGAACAACCATTTAGCTGTCCTATTTGCCAAAAGAGATTTGCTCAGACAGCCTACCTGAAATCTCACATCAAAGTTCACACAGGTAAAGTGTTATAAAATTATTCCATTTATGCTTTCATTAGTTTTTGTGTCTGAATATTGATAGGGCTGTGTTTTGCCAGGCCACTTCTAATACAATAAATATAGTGGTGCGGAACTGGCAGTATGTTTCACAGTACATTACAGTGGCTTCATAAACAGGGCATATAAAAAATTGAAATCTCAGTCGGTCCAGATTCGCGGATGCACCCCCCCCCCCCCCCCAGTTTTATAAAAAAATGTATCCCCCCCCCAAGTACCTAAACGTAAGTTGTCTCCAATGAAAATGTGCATCCCTCGCAGTTTATCATCATCTAGGAGTGATAGTTTAAGTTTATTATTATACCACATTTTTATAGCACTTCATATACAGTAAAATCCCTACTTACGACCACCCTGAAATTACGACCACCCCACTATTACGACCGATTTTTAAAAGAACGGAATATTTCTTTCTAACAAAGGTCTTCACCGTATATTTCTCCATGAAGACGAA
Source organism: Lutraria lutraria (assembly GCA_964023205.1). NCBI lineage: Eukaryota > Metazoa > Mollusca > Bivalvia > Venerida > Mactridae > Lutraria > Lutraria lutraria. The sequence goes on from OZ026841.1 coordinate 10,027,127, forward strand.
GTGTTTGTCGTGCATTTCTCCTTGTAGTGGACCAACTATTCAGTTGGAAAATTGCAATGAAAATGCTTGCGTTTTTTCCGGAATTTGGTTGTTATAAATTTGTATTGTATTCGTCGAAATTTGCGGATATTCAATTAATTGCGAAATGTAAATTTGTGTGAAATAAAGACTATTTTACAAAGGATATCTGAAATGTTGTGCATAATCAGTTTTATTTTCGATCTGATAGCTAAAATATTTATTAAATCTGTATCCTACATGAATCATGGATAAACAGAAACGTAAAAAATTAAGTTTGAAAGAAATAATGGAATGTCAGTCAGAATGTTGGTATGTTGATCTATAGGCCTACATATGACCAGTTTCAACGAGGTAAGGGTAAAGGAATACCTTGTTCCACTAATAAGACCACCCCGCTATTAAGACCACTTTGCTTAAGAACGAAAGGTGGTCGTAATAGCGGGATTTTACTGTATAGAATACAGTAAAACCTCGATTATCCGAACACCGATTATTCGAATACCCGGTATTATCCGAATAAAATCTACGGTCCCGGTTACGTCTCTATATATTCCAATACCTGGTGTAATCCGAATACATTATTTGGTCCCTAAAGTTACAAATGCGCGTATTTTCACACCTATTATTCGAAATCGTCAATTGATAACAATGGCCAATTGGAAATAAACTGTCGTGTGACAAACAATGTGTAACATCAATTCATACACGAAGCGTGTCAACAGTTTAATTATCTTTGAGTTGACCATATTGTTAGTTACGATTTTATACTAATCGCGTCGAATATTTCACATTGATCTCGGGTATAATAAGTTAATACGCGTACGTACCTGGTGATCTGTATGAAATTATTTGCACTTCATTCAAAATTTAAAAACTGATTCGAACACAATATAATATTAAACAAAACTAACTAGAATATGATGATTTAGTGAAAAAATGTTCCAAACATAAAAACATTACGTCTTCGATTCTTTAATTGTTTTAGAATGTGACGATAGCGATGCTTAGTCGATCGTTAGTAAGTGAAGTGAGAATGACATACCGGTAATTATTCTGTCGGATTGTGTTCTGCATAATCCGTAAATGCGCGGGTATTTATTTAACAAGAATTTGTTAACTCATATACATTCAACCAAGGATAAATAATAAGTGTTTGTTATACATTTTATTGTCGAGCCCGCCTGCGGTGAGCTCGACATAGTCGCCACAATGGCGGTTGCGTGTCTGTACGTTAGTTAGTTAGTTAGTTAGTGAGTGAGTGAGTGAGTGAGTGAGTGAGTGAGTGAGTGAGTGAGTGAGTGTGTCCGTCCGGATCCTTGTCCGGGCTGTATCTCCCTTATGCATTGACACTTTTTGTCGAGCCCGCCTGCGGTGAGTTCGACATAGTCACCACAATGGCGGTTGCGTGTCTGTACGTTAGTTAGTTAGTTAGTTAGTGAGTGAGTGAGTTAGTTAGTGTGTCCGTCCGGATCCTTGTCCGGGCTGTATCTCCCTTATGCATTGACACTTTTTAAAATAACTTGGCATAATTGTTAAACACCATGAGACAGTGTGCAGTGCGCAAAATCCAGGTCTCTAGCTCAAAGGTCAAGGTCACACTTAGAGGTCAAATGTCAAAAATGAGCATTATAGACCTTGTCCGGGCTGTATCTCCCTTATTCATTGAAACTTTTTATGATAACTTGGCATTATTGTTAAACACCATGAGACGGTGTGCAGTGCGCAAAATCCAGGTCTCTAGCTCAAAGGTCAAGGTCACACTTAGAGGTCAAACATCAAAAATGAGCATTATACACCTTGTCCGGGCTGTATCTCCCTTATGCATAGAAACTTTTTAAGATAACTTGGCATATTTTGATGAACACCATGAGACGGTGTGCAGTGCGCAAGATCCAGGTCTCTAGCTCAAAGGTCAAGGTCACACTTAGAGGTCAAACATCAAAAATGAGCATTATACACCTTGTCCGGGCTGTATCTCCCTTATGCATAGAAACTTTTTAAGATAACTTGGCATAATTGTTGAACACCATGAGACGGTGTGCAGTGCGCAAGATCCAGGTCTCTAGCTCAAAGGTCAAGGTCACACTTAGAGGTCAAACGTCAAAAATAATCATTATACACCTTGTCAGAGCTGTGTCTCCCTTATGCATTGAATTATTTAAAAATGACTTGCCATAATACAATGCGACCATGTGTCTTGGGCAACACCCAGATTTTTATACGTCAAAGGTCAAGATTACACATTCGGTCAAATATATTTTCCTTGTCTGGGCTGTAACTTCTGTTTGCATTCAAGGATTTTTAAATAAATTGGTATAAAAGTTTACTTCAATGAAATGATGTGTCATGAATATCACCCATACTTGTAGTTCAAAAGTCAAGATCACAAGCTACCTAAACAGGGGCTCGACATGTTGCCCTTTGGCTTCTAGTTAAAATAACTTGGCATAATTGTTAAACACCATGAGGCGGTGTGCAGTGCGCAAAATCCAGGTCTCTAGCTCAAAGATCAAGGTCACACTTAGAGGTCAAACGTCAAAAATGAGCATTATAGACCTTGTCTGGGCTGTATCTCCCTTATTCATAGAAACTTTTTAAGATAACTTGGCATTATTGTTAAACATCATGTGACAGTGTGCAGTGCGCAAAATCCAGGTCTCAAGCTCAAAGGTCAAGGTCACACTTAGAGGTCAAATATCAAAAACGAGCATTATAGACCTTGTCCGGGCTGTATCTCCCTTATGCATAGAAATTTTTTAAGATAACTTGGCATAATTGTTAAACACCATGAGACGGTGTGCAGTGCGCAAGATCCAGGTCTCTAGCTCAAAGGTCAAGGCACACTTAGAGGTCAAATGTCAAAAATGAGCATTATACACCTTGTCCGGGCTGTATCTCCCTTATGCATAGACACTTTTTAAGATAACTTGGCATAATTGTAAAACACCATGAGGCGGTGTGCAGTGCGTAAGATCATGGTCTCTAGCTCAAAGGTCAAGGTCACACTAAGAGGTCAAACATAAAAAATAATCATTATACACCTTGTCAGGGCTGTGTCTCCCTTATGCATTGAATTATTTTTAAAATGACTTGCCATAATACAATGCGACCATGTGTCTTGGGCAACACCCAGATTTTTATACGTCAAAGGTCAAGATTACACATTTGGTCAAATATATTTTCCTTGTCTTGGCTGTAACTTCTGTTTGCATTCAAGGATTTTTAAATAAATTGGTATAAAAGTTTACTTCAATGAAATGATGTGTCATGAATATCACCCATACTTGTAGTTCAAAGGTCAAGATCACAAGCTGGCTAAACAGGGGCTCGACATGTTGCCCTTGGGCTTCTAGTTTTATTCTTATTATCACTCAAGTAATGTCTTGTTTGCATACGAGAGTTAACTCCCTTGCAATATGCGGACAGTACGGAATTTATCGTTTCCAACTGGTACATCATACTGAAATGGATTATTCGAAACCATGGATTATCCGAATGATTTTTCAGGGCCCAGTGACATTCGAATAATCGGGGTTTTACTGTATGTTCAAAAGTGCTTTACAATAACAATCATCAACAAAAAGAAATATATAAAACATAATGGCATCATCATCAAAGTAAGTAGCCTAAATTTAAAGTTAGTAAATCCTTAAAAAAAAAGAAAACTACATACAATGTACTAGCTATAATGATCTATCATTTTAAAAACTATTACTAAATAAATGTTCGAATGTAGTTGTAATGATGTGTACTGATAAAATTGAATTAAAAAAAAATATTTTGGATCACAAAAAATAACACATAATATTTCTTAAAATAGTATGTTTTCAAAAGTTTCTTGAAATTGATAATGGACTGAGCACATTTAATCTCACAGGGTAATGAGTTCCACAGTCTTGGAGCCTCAAACTGAAAAGTTGTAATGTAGTTGTGATTGTCCTAACTCTTGGCACCACTATTGTTGGCGTATTGATAGATCGCAAGTCTCGTGCTGGATGATATAATAAAATCTTAACATATCCCGAATATATTGTGGTGATTGATTATGCTTAGCTTTATAAGTTTGTAAGATAATTTTGTATTCCATCCTGAAACATACAGGTAGCCAGTGTAACTCCTTCAACAGAGGTGTCACATGTTCACATTGTGCTGTTCTCATAATTACACGAGCTGCAGTATTTTGTACAAGCTGAAGCTTATTTGATGAGAACTTCGTTATTCCTATAACAGTGCTCCAGATAATATTTGTATGCAACGCGTATGTACTCGTAGGTTTGACTTTTCAATGCGTAAAGTCAGTTGTCAATGCTGAAAATTTCAGTAACATGCACTAATGGCGTCTAAACGCTGTTTTTCAAACCTCGATGATTTGATACTTGATTTTACTTACCCGTATATTAACACAATACGTGCAGGGCGTCAAGTTTTCTATAAATTCCTATATATTCCTATAATTTGGGGTCATTTCTATAAATTCCTATATTTCAGTAAAAATTCCTATTTTTCCTAGAAATTCCTATAAATTCCTATATTTCTAGGTAAGCAAGAAATGTATGATTCTGAGACAGAAATAAATTATGCATATTTCAAACACTATTTGTAAATATGCAACATTTACTTCTAAATTAGCATTTCTTTCAGCACCTGTGTTTAGTCATGATTAATGAAAGTGGTGTTGCTTATGCCTTTACTCAGAGGATTGTTCTGTATGTTGTGTGTTTTTGCATTATGTTCTATATTGTTTGCTACTGCATCACTTGATCCACATAAACTTGAGTCATTAATCAGGTCCCAAGCTCAATATTTATTCTGTTGTTCACATGTCTTGGTAAAAAAATATACATTTTTCAAGAGTAACATACAATTCCTTGATATGATGCGGCACATGATAATGACACAGTCATGTATGAAGAAAATGTTTGCAATATTAACTGTAATTGAGTACATTATAAAATTTTTAACAAATATGTGTTTGAAATGATAGTTAATGTGTCTGAGTGATTACTTTATAATTATTTTTGAATTAAAAAAAGCAACAATGAGTACGAAGTGTAGATGTATGAAAAAACTTTGTCTCGCAATATAAGCCCAGCAATATCTTTGCATTTCTTGATCTTTGTTTTTCATTTCTTACATTATTTTTACATATTTTATGTACATGTAGTGATATGATCTTGATATATCACTACAAACAACATGAACACAACATCATGTACACAAGGAAAACAACTCTTCTTGATGGATCCAGATGGCTAGTACTCTGGAAAGTAGAACTTCTTTTGCCAGTCCTGTTGAGTTTGGGCCAATGAGAGTCAGTTGTATCATTGTTCCTTATTTTTTGTTTGATACAGAAAAATATTGACAATAAATATGACACCAGACTGTTTCCTAATGAACATGTAGTGTAACATACTTTCTTTTCTAAATACAGTACATGTAATTATTTTGCAAGTTGCATTTGTGTTTTGCTTCAAAAGGTACATGTAGTTTACTATTCTTACTGTCTGTTGTTGTTGTTTTGCATATGAATGGATACAGAACAGCACTTAAACCCCAGGAATTTGTATAAAAGGAAGTGGTAGGAGCCTAATTTCAAATGGTGGCTGTTTTTTGCAACATTTTGTACTCAGATAACTTTCTGTGAAATAATTCAGGTTTTGAATTCCGCATTAGGTGTAAAATTGTCACAGTGTTGGTGAATTTCTTATCTACAAATTGGTCATTTAGGTTTTTATTTTCAACATTTGATTAATTAATTACAGGCATCTGAAACATGAAATTTTACAAGAGTTGGCAGTTAAATTTGAATTTGACATAACCTCTGACCCTAGTCACATGATGTAAACAGAAATCTGCTGCTACTGAGTGTTTATACCAGCATGTACACATACAGGCTTATCTGTATGAAATATCATATTGAATATAATTGCTTGATTATCATACAAATTTTTCTCAAAAAGGGGGCGGGGGAGAATTTTTTATTTTTATTTTTCCAAAAACCTTATTGAGACCAGAGTATATATGGGAAATACGGAACAAAAGACTGATAACTGTCCTTCCGTTTACTTAAGTGAGATTCAGCATTTCTGACATGATAGAAATATTATGCATTCTGTTGATTTTTCTACCTGTACCCAGGGGGAGTCCTGACAACCACAAACATGTCTACGTCTTTGAAAACCTTCCCCTTTTTGGAACCAGAGGCTTCTTCTCAATTAGACACACTATCACAAATGGGATAAATGGGATTTTTAGCCCAGAGTCGAGTTTGGTTGTCACAAAATCGTAATACAAGTCAAACAATGATGATACGTCGCTATAATTACATGCGCGAAACCAGTCTTTTTCCATCTTTAATAGGCCGTCATAAATGGCAACAATCAGAAAAAACATGTTTTTATTGTCAAGATTTCGGCTGCACAAAAATCAGCTGTTTGACAGATATACTCTTCAACGCGGAAAACACGACAAGTTAACTATGCGACAATGTATAGCATACACTTATACTGCACATTTTACTAATATGCGGCACCCATTGACGGATAGGTTTTCCTCGCAATTTTTTTTTCGATTTTTTTTTAAAAATAAAATTTGTCGGGGCGGCACTAAAAAGAGGGGGCGGGCGGGGATGATAATCAAGCAATTAATTTATAATGGCCTACAGGAGTTTTTAATTAAGTTATAGCAGTTACAAAAGCTACCACACGCTTGGCTTTAAGTGTCTTAGTCATGTTGTGTGAGCATTGCCAACCATGTAATAATACCAGTCAGGCTTTTGTTTCTTGATCTGTTTAATTAAGTAATGAATATTGTAATTCCATTTAATTTGATTATAAAAGGGTAGAGTGTTGTAAGTGGAGGAGGAGGATAAAAGGATACTAATTCTTGTTTTTATTATGCCCCCGGCATCTTTGATGTCGGGGCATATAGTGATTGCCCTGTCCGTCCGTCTGTCTGTGCGTCCTTCCGTCCATCCGTACGAGGTTAAGTAGATTTTACCATTTCGTCTAGCACCAATACCGCTTGCTAGAACGCTTTGATACTTACACAGTTGTTGCGTATGATCATTCTCAATCCACCCGGATTAAGAAATCCAACTTTGACCTTGACTTAATTTGGACTTAGAATGATTCTGTACCAGGTTAAGTAGATTTTACCGTTTCATCTAGCACCAATACAGCTTGCTAGAACACTTTCATACTTCTACAGTTGTTGCGTATGATCATTAACAATACACCCTTATCAAGAAATCCCACTTTGACCTTGACTTAATTTGGACTTAGAATGATACTGTACCAGGTAAAGTAGATTTTACCGTTTCGTCTAGCATCAATACCGCTTGCTAGAACGCTTTGATACTTATACAGTTGTTGCGTATGATCATTCTCAATCCATACATATCGACAAATCCCACTTTGACCTTGACCTTGACTTAATTTGGACTTAGAATGATTCTGTACCAGGTTAAGTAGATTTTACAGTTTCATCTAGCACCAATACAGCTTGCTAGAACACTTTCATACTTCTACAGTTGTTGCGTATGATCATTAACAATACACCCTTATCAAGAAATCCCACTTTGACCTTGACTTAATTTGGACTTAGAATAATTCTGTACCAAGTAGATTTTACAGTTTCGTCCAGCACCAATACCACTTGCTAGAATGCTTTGATACTTCTACAGTTGTTGTGTATGATCATTCTCAATACACCTGTATCAAGAAATCCCAATCCACCCATAATTATCAAACACCGACTTTGACCTTGACATTGTTCAAATGGGCTGTTGCTGCACAAGCATGCCACCGGGGGCATACGCGTTTATTGAACGCAGCATTCTTGTTTGTCCTATATTTTCCTATATTTCTGTCCAAAAAATCCTATATTTCAGAGGTTTATCCTACATTTTTTGGACCAAATTTCACTTGACGCCCTGTATGTGTCATTGTAAACAAGAAAGCATTAGTCCATAAAACACATAAGTGTGAAAACAAAACTTTGTGCATACAAGAACGGTAATTTACAGATTACGGAGCAAACATTTCAATATGTTTCAAAAATGCCAAAACATATCCTACTTGCTATTAGATCAAGGTGGCACAAATGACGTCATTATTTTTTACGTCATGGTTGTGTTAAATTGATTTACACAAGAATTTCAATGCCTCAGACCGATCTGTAATAATAAATGTTCAATAAATTTCATAAAGAGGTCCAAAATTGCTACGTACGTGCAAAATGTCACTCTGTTTGCATCATTTTCAATACCCCCATAAACACACCAAGATAACCATTAGGGACTTCAAACATTGTTCCGCAGATTACATACTGCCGTTTTTAGCTCACATGTCACAAAGTGACATGGTGAGCTTTTGTGATCAGTCTTCATCTGGCGTCGTGCGTCGTCAAACTTTACCTTGTGAACACACTAGGGGCCACATTTTTAGCTCAATTTTCGCAAAACTAGGTCAGAATGTTAATATCGCCAAAATCTCGGATGAGTTCGATATTGGGCCATTTGGGGTCAAAAACTAGGTCACCAGAGCCAAAAAAGTCAGAATGTTTATTTTAATGATATGTAGGTCAAGCTTGATAATGGGTTATTTCCGGTCAAAAACTAGGTCACTAGGGCAAATTGCTGGAAAACCTTGTGAACACTCTAGAAGTCACTGTTTTGATTGGATCATCATGAAACCTTGTCAGAAAGTTTGTCTTTATAATATCTTGATCTGGGGTCAAAAACTAGGTCGCTAGGTAAAATCTTATGAAAAACAATGTTAACACTGTAGATTTCACAGTTATAATTGGATCTTCACCAAACTTTGTCAAATCGTTTTTTTTAATGATATAACGGTCAAGTGCAAATATGGGTCATCTGGGGTCAATAACTAGGTCACCAGGTCAAATCTTAGGAAAACTTTGTTAACACTGTTGATGTCACAGTTTTGATTGGATCTTCACCAAACCTTGTCAGAATGTTTGTCTTAATGATATTTAAGACAAATTTGAACATAGGTCATCTGGGGTCAAAAACTAGGTCACGAGGTCAAATCTTAGGAAAACCTTGTCTATGCTGTAGTTTTCATGGTTTTGATTGGATCTTCACCAAATTTTATCAGAATGTTTGTCTTATTTATATGTAGGACAAGTTCATGGGTCATCTGGGGTAAAAAACTAGGTCACAGGTTCAAAACAATGTTTTAATGAGTGAACAGTGATTGTCATGTGAGTGATATAGGGCCATCTTGGCCCTCTTGTTTCATGTAGCTTAAGTCATTTAGCAGCATCCTTGTAGGCAAGTTCTAGTCTGTAAATAAATGATAGCTTAATGTTTAAATCATCAGGAATAAGACAAACAAAAGTAACCTACTAACTTAAGTCATGTTGCTTTCCAAAAATTAAAATAAAATTGAAGTAAAGTATTTGCTAAAGCACAGAGATTTACACAATGCATTTTGATGAAAAGATTACAGGAACCTACAGTTATTTCATGTGATATAAACCTAAAGAAATTTACGTTACTGAACAATAAATAAAATACAGAACTTAGGTAGTGTTTATACCTATGACCAGAGCAGTGTATGGTAAAGAGAAATGGATGATTTGTGGCCTCTCGAATTCTCTGAACTACACCACCTGTTGATCCAACCATCACATTCGCCCCATCACAACCTGTAGCCACAACTTTCTTCACCATTCTTCTCCAAACCTAGAGTCCAGTAGGGACATTATGGTAGTGGAAATAGTTGGCGCATCTGCTTTATGAACATTATTTAGTCCAATTAAATGGGTTGATGCCTACTACAGGAAAGAAAATATTAGTAGACATGGAAAATACAGTAAAAGAATCTATGCTTAGAATAATGAACTCCAATTAAATACTTATTGTATCTTTGTTACTTGACAGTCAAAGTGGTAAGCTACTGTAGCGGTGTGATATATTGTATTATAAATTGGCTGGGATATTCACCAGCCCGATTAGCTCAGTTGGTAGAGCATCTGATTTGCAAGCAGGAGGTCGCGGGTCCAAGCCCCGCATCGGGTACATTATTTTCCTTCTCCTATTACACTACATTGCTTGATTATAGAATGATTGCAAATTGCACTGCAGTTATAACTTATATCTAAATTGACAGTTCGACTTATTTGTCACCTCCTGAAGTCACTGAACACTAGGGAAAAGAACTAATTATAATACCTTACAGTCAACCAAAACCCGTACATAACAGATCTCTGCTTCAGTTGCGGATACGTCAGTTGAACCATCTGATATAATGCTCATGAAAGGGCTCCTGGATATTATGTCATCTTGATTTCTGCGTTCAATATCAGCAATGGCATGCACAAAAGCCTATGAAAGAAGATATAAACTTCATTCTGAGACAGCAAACAAAAAATAAAGAAACAAATATCAGTTTGTTAGTGTCCCTCAGTGTACTCAGTCTACTTTAGCCACATGGTGTGCATTCCTGAACAAAAGCTTAAGTTTTGAAAACGCAGCCTTGTGTAACAGTTCACATGACTGTTCTGCTACGGATTCATCTGGGGCTTTTAGTGAAGCATTTCACTTGATAACACTGTCTTTGTGACTTTTACTAATTACATGTGAGACTAAAGTGCTATTTCTAAAGTTATTTCACCCTTTTACAAAGTTTCCCTCAGACTGACCTTGATTGTCATATTTGATACAAAGTTTGCATGACATTTGTTTTTATTGTGATCATGTGATGTCTGTTTTCCGTGCATGCGTGGGCTTGCGTAGCTATCATGACAAGGTACATTTTTGGTCGTGAAAATATGTGACAAGGGTAACATTTACAAGGTTTTAGGGTTAGGGTTAGATCTCAATCAGTTGTGTATAAGTCATTGCCAGTCAATTTCCCCCCAAAAACGGGAGATTTAGGGGACCTGAGTTACATGCCGAGGTATACCTCGGTTTGATTTCTATGTAAATGGCATACAAAGTGAGGTACATTTTATAATGGAAAACCCCGGTTTGATAGTAATGTAAGACTGTGTGCGTGCGTGCGACAGTGCGTCAACAATTGCTTTAAACAACATCTCCTTCTTAACCAGTTTGCCAATTTCAACGAAACTTTACGTGGATGTTCCTTGCATGAAGCTCTACCAAAGTTGTTAAAAAAGTTTAATTTCATTAAAAATTCTGGTTGCCATGGCAACCAATAGGAAAAACTTTAAAAATCTTGTCAGAAACTACAATGCCTAGAGCTTAGATATTTGGTGTGTAGCATTGTCTAGTGGACCTCTACCAAGTTTGTTCAAATTATTGACCTAGGGTCAAAATTGGCCCCGCCCCAGGGGTCACTTGATTCACTTAGGCTTATATAGGAAAATTTTAAAAATCTTCTTGGCCGAAACCACAATGCCTAGAGCCTAGATATTTTGTATGTAGCATTGTCTGGTGGACTGTCTACCAAGTTTGTTCAAATAATTGCCCTAGGGGCAAAATTGGCCCTGCCCTGGGTCACTTAATTTTACATAGGCTCATGATAATTTTCTCTAAGAGTCTTTTTATCTGGTGAGCAATATAGGGCCATCATGGCCCTCTTGTTTATTTTTCTTTTGACCTGCCGATGGACATTTTTCCAAAAATTTCCAACAAACTTTGAGAGGGGGTATATTGGAGTCACTCTGTTGATTGGATGGTCGGTCCGCATAGAATATCACAAGTTTGTGGAGCGAACTTCTTCCACATTCCTCAAGTGATTGCAATGAAACTTGAAATATTTCATCACCATGAAGTGTAGATGTGCAAAACACAATTATATGCCCACAGATCCGCACATTCCAGAGTTATGTGCCCTTGAACTTAGCCATATAATGTACTATTGCATTCTCTGTGACAAAGCTATAGTTTTAAGTGGAAGATGACAGTACATGAAAAAAACTTACTTGCCTAATGCAGCACTTCAACATTTCTTGAGTCTCAAACTGAGCTAGAAGCTTGTCTGCACATTCAATCAAAGTCAGTTCTTTGAATCAGACTCAGCCCTTTAAATCAAATCTGCTATTTAAACCGAAGTCAGTTCTTTAAATCAGAGTCTGCACTTCAAACCTAAGTCATTAGAAATGTCCTTTGAGTCGGAGTCTATCCCTTCTATTGGAAACTGTATTTTTATGACAGAATACTGTATAATTTTATTTTGTTTGAAATCATTTTATTATGATCTTGTGAGCTTTATTTTAAGTTTAATTGAAATGATATGTATATTTTAGGAGAGAAACCTTACCAATGCAATGTTTGTGGGAAAAAATTTGCATATCAGTCTGATGTAAAACGTCACAGTGCTACACATACAGGTTTGTTCTTTTATTGAATCCTACATGTAAAATAATTCTGTTCTGAAGTGAGTCTTCCTTTCAGGCTTTTGGTTTATATTCACCTTGATCCCAGGTGAGCACCAGTTTTCAGCTCACCAGAGCACAAAGTTCTTAACCAGTTGGCCAATTTCAACCAAACTTTACATGGATGTTCCTTGCATGAAGCTCTACCAAAGTTGTTAAAAAATTTAATTTTATTAAAAACTCTTGGTTGCCATGGCAACCAATAGGAAAAACTTTAAAAATCTTCTTGTCCAAAATCACAGGGCCTAGAGCTTAGATATTTGGTGTGTAGCATTGTCTAGTGGGCCTCTACCAAGTTTGCTCAAATTATTGTCCTAGGGTCAAAATTGGCCCCACCCCAGGGGTCACTTGATTTTACATAGACTTATATAGGGAAATTTTAAAAATCTTCTTGGCCGAAACCACAATGCCTAGAGCCTAGATATTTTGTGTGTAGCATTGTCTAATGAACCTTTACCAAGTTTGTTCAAATTATTGCCTTAGGGTCAAAATTGGCCCCACCCCAGGGGTCACTTGGTTTAATATAGACTTATGTAGGGAAATTTTAAAAATCTTCTTGTCAGAAACTACAATGTCTAGAGCTTAGATATTTGGTGTGTAACGTTGTCTAGTGGACCTCTACCAAGTTTGTTTAAATTATTGTCCTAGGGTCAAAATTGGCCCTGCCCTAAGGGTCACTTGATTTTACATTGACTTATATTATAGGGAAATTTAAAAAATCATCTTGTCAGAAACTACAATGCCTAGAGTTTAGATATTTGGTGTGTTGCATAATTGCATTGCCTAGTAGACCTCTACCAAGTTTGTTCAAATTATTGCCTTAGTGTCAAAATTGGCCTCGCCCCAGGGGTCACAGTGATTCATATAGGCTTATATAGGAAAATTTAGAAAATCTTCTTGGATGAAACCACAATGACTAGAGACTAGATATTTTATATGTAGCATTATCTAGTGGACCTCTAACAAGTTAGTTCAAATTATTGCCCTGGGGTCAAAATTGGCCCTTCCCTGGGGTTTACTCTAATCTATTTAGGAAAATTTAAAAAATCTTCTTGTCTGAAACCGAAAGACCAAGAGCTAAGATATTTGGTATGTAGCATTGTATAGCGGACCTTTACCAAGTCTGTTAAAAGTATGGCCCCAGGATGAAAAATTAGCCCTGCCACGGGGTTCACATGATTTATATAGGCTTATATAGGATAAAAAAAAAAAATCTTCTTGTCCAAAACCTCAAGGCCTAGAGCTTACATATTTTGTATGTAGTATTGTCTGGTGGACATCTACCAAATTTTTCAAATTATTGCCCTAGGGGCAAAATGGAAGAGTTTGTTAATGTTGATTTAAATGTCCCCGTTTGTTCAGAGAGTATGGACACTCATATAATCACGTTATAACGTAATTTGAGACGGTGGCAGCAAAGCTCAAGAATTGACAGGAGTGGCAGGATGAGCGTATATGAATAACTAAAACATATTTTATTATGTACATGTTGTTATATGATCTTTACAGTCAACATGAACAAGTTACACAATACAAATTATATAAGGGAAATAACTCTGTTTCATGAAGTGAAAATATGTTTGACTCTGGATGGCTGAAACTGGAACTGATTTTGTCAGTCCTGGCGAGTTCGAGCCAATGAGAGTCCACTGTATATGCATTCATGTAACAAGAACAAACATATTTTAATAATTAAATTATAAAAGATAAACTTATATAATAATTTAAAAAAGTGGCATTGTATAAGCTCGAGCCCCTCACATCTGCTTCATGATGTAAAATGTCATGTACATACATGGCCACCTTATCCAATACACCATGACTCTAATTCATGTGAATGACCCTTAACTACAGATTTTAAATGATTTTGGCAATAATTTACAGTGTTTACCTTTACAATGGTACTGTATCTTCCAATATTTGCCCTTGACTATAAAAAATGTATCTATAAAATAAACTTGATAACAAACAAATAAATAAACAACAAAAATAGGTTGTCATTTTAGTATTTAGCTTTCTAGGAAAGAAACCTTCAAATAAAATCAATAAAAGATGGCTTCACTGTGTCTGATTTTTGTCAAGCCTGCTTGCGGTCAGCTCGACATAGTCACCACAATTGCAGTTGCGTGTCTACGTTAGTTAGTTAGTCCGTACGGATTTTCCTTGTCCGGGCTGTATCTCCATATTTGAAAATGACTGCATAGGTCTTCAGTCTTATTTCTCTTGATTTGTTGACAATAGACAGAAGCAAAAATGTTACATAATATCTTATAGACATCCGGACCATTGTTTGTAATTACACCCCCAGATATGAAATATGTGGGGGCTATATTGGATTCACATTTGTCGGTTGGTCGGTATATCGGTCCGTGGGTCTACAATTTCTCAGCAACTACAATAATAATAAAACCTTTATTTCTTGTAGGAAAAACAATATTAAGTATCATGTATCAGTAAAACATACTTTTTCACGGGAAGAACATATTTAAAAGGTACAAAACGTACAAGTCTAAGTATTTTTTTGTCAAACATTGACACTCATTCCAGAGATAAAGTCATGAAAATATATGAACTTTCAGCTAACAAATAAATCTAAAAAAAAAGCAACATTTTTAAAGTACATGTAATTGTTATTGAAATAAATGCTGTTAGCCATTTCTTTTGAAAGATTTAATTGTTGTTGCGGAGCATACAGTGATAGGTAATCAGCATAATCTGTTCCAAACAGTCCTAATGAACATGGTTTGAGTTTAGTTTTGAATTTTTTCATGGCAATGTCTTTATTTGTTGATGATCGTAGGTGGTGATTTTCATTATTTGAAAAGGAAATTATCTCCTTCATTTATTGGGGACATTGTTAAGGAATTCAATGAAACCTCACAGAAGTGATAAGCACTAAGTGATAAGTAGTAAGCCTAGTTGTGCTTGCATTAAACCCCCAACAAGGGTATAAAAGGCAGGTAATGGCTGGTGGGTGGTTTCCCTTGATTTTTAAACTGTTTTCAGCTCAGGGAGAGATTTTTTTAAAAAACTGATATTAAATGGTGTTTTTAATCACTGAAAAATATTCTGAATGAAGTAAAATGATTCTTTTATTAGTCCAGATAAGAAACTTAAAAATATATGAAGATTTAGGTTCTTATATTTTCAAAACAATTTATAACAGAAATTCAAATTTGAATTAGAGGGAGGAGTTTATATGGTTTAAACCCATCGTCTGCTTCAGCTATTTATAGATTCAGTACAGTAAGTCAGCATTCACTGTATGTCTATCACTGATAAAACAATGTAGAGAGAGAGTTCATTTGCATCTGATAGTCTGATCGGAAGTTGCGTCTTTAAGCAAGTTTTGTTTGGATTAATTTTCACTGAGTTATAGCCCTTTGTTGTTTTCATACTGTGTATATACAATAGGCAAATTTTGTCAGGACTATTTCTCAGCAACTATTTGCAGGAATTCAATGAAATTTTACAGAAGTGATAAGTAGTAAGCCAAGATGTGCATGTGCTCAGCAGGTTTTGACCATGTTAATTTTAATGAGTTATGGCCCTTTGATCCTTTTTATATAATGTTTATTTAATATATAATTTATTTCCCTTTGTAAAATCCTCCTAAACTGTTCCCTTCTTGACAACTTTTCGACCCTGTTTCTCCATTTTATAAGGGAGATAAGGAACAAAAGCAAGTCACTTTCTAGCTTTTTAAAAGCTTACCTTGTTTCATCAATATCATCAGCTCTTTGATGTTTATCCAGATGTTGTGCCAGGTGTGAAAATAAGAAGCTGTTAGTCAGACACTGATTGGTGCTTGAATAGTTCATATGCTGAATAACTAATTATAAGTTATCATAATTTGGTGCAAAAGTAGATTTAGGGACTGTGATATTAAGTCGTTGTAAAGACATGTGTTAATAATATGGAATATTAAATGTAACAAAATGTGTTTTTGAAACATGATGCCCCCTTAGGGTGACCTTGACCTTTTGACGTACTAACCTTAAAATGCACAGGTCCTGTAGAGGAACCAACATATGAAGTTTGATGTAGGTGGTAGCATTTTGATTTTATAGGCTAGGTTAAAGTTTAGTACAAACAGACAGACAAACAGACAGGCCAAAAACAATATACCCCCAATCTATCTATACAAGGGCATAAATGTAGATTACATTATTTTGTAAATGTGTAAAGGAATAAAAATCAGCATCTCATGCTAATGAGTGTCAATTCTACATCAAAATCCATAATAACTTCACTATATCTGGCCCCATTTTCATGAAAAACCTTAAGTTGTAGCTCAGACACAACTTCTTGATTTACAGATACAACTTCTCTCTTTAATTGTATGCAATATAAAATATGGTATTAAAAGAAGGTACAAAGATGGTCGAATAACAGATTCCCACAATTTCAACCTAGGTATAATCTCTTGATAATCTCTTGATATGGTATAATTCAATAAAACAGATTTGACTTAATTATCTGAAACTTGATTTTATCGAAAAGGCTTTTTGAGACACAATTTTTCTGCTAGACCCACAATATTTTACGCTGGCATGTTTAACATGTTCTTAGTATATATCAGGAAATACAATTTTTAAAGGTAACATTTCTGGTCAAAGACGCAATATTTCTAGACATAAAAACATTTGAGTCCACAATTGAATTCTACTCAAATTTGTTTGTGATTGATAGGTAGGGTAAACAAAGGTGTTTCTAGGCTACTGATGCTGCGTTTATTTACAAAATCATTAGTCTAAGTCTTCAGATGTGAACATAAATTTTATAATATAATAGAAACTAATGTTTTATTGATTTAAAAGCATATTTCAGTTTTTAACCAGGCTTTCTGAAGGAAAATTCTGTTAATTAGACTGGAGAATGTTGGCAATTTCTTTGTGCAATTTCTCCTACATATCTCAAGACAAAAATTCATAGAACTTTTGGCACCTAGTTCCCTAGGGCATATTCATTTTAAAATAATGGCCTCTGAAGCATGGACTTATTTATACAATGGACTGGTTAAGGGGCATTTGTGTATTAATGTCATGTTTCTTTTCTCTCTGAAAATGAAAAGTTTTGCTTCTTGATAAAGATCAGCCACTGTTTTAATATTAATTACTATCCAAACATTCAGAATAATGTTCCCAGTTACTAAATTATGTTAGTATCGATTAATACTTCTGTAACATTACAACAGAAATCCTCCCTACAATTAGATCTGCTATTAGCATGTTTCTTATTTATATTGCTACATTTATATTTCAGGTGAGAAACGATACTCATGCAGCAAATGTCAGGCTAGGTTCAGTGATGTTTCTAGCAAAAATCGTCATGAGAGAGAACATGAAAATAATAAGCGATACACTTGCAATCTTTGCCATGATACATTCAAGCGTCCTGGGCAGTTAAAATCTCATCTTAGTAAGAAACACTCACATGCATTTGCTGTTAAAATTGAAAGGGACCCAAATAGTGGTACAGTATCATTTAAACTTGATGAGACTATGGAAAATAATAACTCGGCTCAGCAAAGAATCGTGTCCCTTATAAAAAATCTACATTCAAAAGCTGCAGAAGGATTTATAGAACTTCCTCCAAATTCAATATCAGAAGAAATGGCCCAATCAACAGAAGTTCCCATGGCACCTGAACATGTGACAGATATTAGCCAACTGGAGAAAGAAGTGGATGTTAGTATCATTGAAAGTGACATCAGAGTTCCAATTGAGTTGAGGGGTGTG
This sequence comes from Lutraria lutraria, assembly GCA_964023205.1. Classification (NCBI taxonomy): domain Eukaryota; kingdom Metazoa; phylum Mollusca; class Bivalvia; order Venerida; family Mactridae; genus Lutraria; species Lutraria lutraria. Next base: position 10,045,255 of record OZ026841.1, read on the forward strand.
GAAATACAGGGAGAAGAAAATGGTCAGACATTTATTGCTATAACAGATTTGGCTGAAACGTTAGGAAATGGTGAACAAGATGCTACAGATGAGCATGTATGTTCTTATTGGAAAATTAAGTATATTATTATTATAAGTTACAGGTTTTTGCTGACTTAAAACTAGTGATTTTATATCTGCTATTATTGCTCTTGCACTAGAGTATTGAGGTATTTTCCAACAATAATGATATAAAATAGTGGGGGTTATATACAGTGTAGCAATACCACATGATTCTGACATCACTAAAGGCATCAAATCCAAGACGAAATTGTAAACATTTGCTCCGCTTAGAAAACGAAAATAGCCAAATTTTATTTCTTCACCGAATTTTATGAAACATACGCCAGTCTAAGTGGAAAAATATAAGCTTTCCACGAACTGTAAGATCTCGATCAGCAGCTTGGTCGTTTTTTCCAGCACCCTGTGAAACCTTGGAATTGGTTGGCATGCGAGCGGACTACAGTGCCAAGCCATCTTGTTTTCCTTGCATTATCTACTCTATGCATGATTGAGGAGTCAAGTTTACACCCACCAGGAACACAGGAGGCCGTTTAGTACCAAAAATACATATTGTAACAATGTATGGTGTTAATCTGACATATTCCTTTAGTTTGGTAAATATGGCACCAGTTCCAAGACAAAATTTCAGGCTACAGTTTAAAACTGTTTTTAGATTTGGCTACAATGCCAAGCAACATGTCGCCCGTTGTGTATGAAAATGCTATTTGTATCGTGCATTTAACTCTTTACTTGTGTTTACTATCAAAACATCTGTTGTACAAGGCCGGGCCCCTATATTCAATCAGTTCCTGGACCGTTATGAGTGATAAGATGGTCATAAAAGTAATATCAGTAGAAAGTAAACATTATTTTGTTCTTTCGCAATGCTGTCACGAGGTCAAATCTTAGGAAAACCTTATTAACACTGTAGATGTAAAATTTTGATTGTATCTTCATCAAACCTTGTCAGAATGTTTGTCTTATCTATATGTAGGACAAGTTCTAACATGGGTCATCTGGGGTCAAAAACTAGGTCACCGGTTCAAAACAATATTTTAATGAGTGAACAGTGATTGTCATGTGAGCGATATAGGGCCATCTTGGCCCTCTTGTTTGTATGAAATAGCCTTCAGTGTTCCCGGTTGATGTAAACTTGACTTAACAATCATGCATATAACAGATAATGCAAGAAATACAGGATGGCTTGGCACTGTAGTCAGCTCGCATACACACCAATTCCAAGGTTTCACAGGGTGCTGGAAAAAATGGCTTAGCTACTGATGGAGATCTTATAGTACATGGAAAGCTTATATTTTCTCCCTTAGACTGTCGTATGTTTCATAAAATTCGGTGAAGAAATAAAATACAGCTATTTTCGTTTTCTAAGCAGAGCAAATGTTTACAATTTCGTCTTGGATTTGATGCCTTTAGTGATGTCAGAGTCACGCGGTATTGCTACACTGTTTATAGAAGTCACATTGTCTGTCTGTCTTTCCGGGCGGTAACTTTGTCATTCATTGAAGGATTTTGAAATTAGTTACCACAATTACTATACAATGTGCTGCGTGCTACTCCCATGGCTGTAGCTCCAATGTCAATGTCACACTTGGAGTTAAAAGGTCATAATTTTGGTCTTTTTGACGTGTCCGCTCTGTAACATAGGAGTATATTGAAATAAGTTACCTTAAATGTTACCATCATTAGATGATGTGTCGCGGGCAACTTCCATGGCTGTAGCTCCAAGGTCACACATAAAGATTAAAGGTAAAAAATCGGTATTCTATTTTGTGTCCACTCAGTAACTTTGTCATCTTTTGGTGGATTTTGGAAATACTTAGCACCTTATTACTGGGATAACTATTTAAACACATGCAAAACAACATCTTTGTGTATTAGATTACATGTTGACAGTTTATTACATGACAAGAAGATCTACAAATTTCGAAATCGACTCCAATATCTAAACTAACAGCAGATATTATCACTCACATTTTTGTGCCTGCCTTCACTCATTATAACTTATTGAAGTTTAAATAATCATTTTTAACCAGGATTTTCAGGGGAAAATTCTGGTTATTACCACAGATTAGCAAATATGAGCAGGCAGGTATCCACAATTTTTTTCTGTGCATTTTTTAACTCACATGAGCACTTGTGCTCAGGGTGAGTTTTTGTCCGGCATCATGCGTCGTGAAACTTTTACCTTGTGAACACACTAGGGGCCACATTTTTAGCACAATTTTCGCACAACTGGGTCAGAATGTTAATATCGACAAAATCTCGGACGAGTTTGATACTGGGCCATTTGGGGTCAGAATGTTTATTTTAATGATATGTAGGTCAAGTTTGATAATGGGTCATCTGCGGTCAAAAACTAGGTCACTAGGGCAAATTGCTGGAAAACCATGTGAAGTCACTGTTTTGATTGGATCTTCATGAAATTTTGTCAGAATGTTTATTTTAATAATGTATAGGTCAAGTTCGATAATGGGTGCAGTATTTATCGCAATAAAACACCATTTTTGAGCATTCGGTTAGAATTTTTTGTTGCTTGGTATTAAAGTATGATATTTAATCTTTGTAAATAACGTAAAATATCATTTTATGTTATTTTAGCGATTTTAACCAAGCCAGATACCATATTGAGTAAACAATGATTGTCATGTGAGCGATATAGGGCCATCTTGGCCCTCTTGTTTATTGATTATTTTTCTGATGTGGCATTTGTATTCCAGATGAGGTATCGTGTTATATATGAAATTGATGAAAATGGTGACCAGAAGCAGATCCTTGTGCCTTATCATCCGGATGACAGTGATAATATTCATTTAGAGTTCAACACCGAGTCTGTTGTTACAAGTAACGTACAAGAAGTAAGCGCAGCTTCTGAAACAATTATGGAATCAAACATGACTATAATTGAAGATGAGGCAAGCATCAATAATTCTGAATGTGAAGGTTTACAACAGCAAAAAACTAATAATACCATTTCTAAATCAACTGCAATTGAAGGACTTGTAGAAACCAATTTTTCTTGCAAGGAAAATTGCTACCAGAGTGCAGATGTTGCAGTTGCTAGTGGAATTGATTTTGTCACTAGTCCAGACTTTTCTAAGCAGGAATATTACAATTGGTTGACAAACTTCACTGAATACTGTAAAGTTGTTCCAATGCCTCTTGATGTGTCTTTGTTTCAAAGGATATCACAGGTGCATAAAACTCTGTCTGATGTCATGGCTACACCATCTGGTGTTGTTGCTGATAAGCAGAACTTTTGTGTTTTAATGAACATCACAAAGGAATTGAGTTCAATTATTAATGAGCATCTTGTTTTTGTGATGGATAATCTTAATCCAAATGAGCAATCATCGGAAGATGTTGGTACAACTACATGTATTACAAATATTTAGATAGTATTGAATATATATATATATACAAATGTATATGCATATGGGTTGACTGGTAGCAGTCCATAGGGATGCAGATGGGAAATATGTCCATCAATATTTTTCAAAAATGACATCGGCTCTATTTTGCATTATACTTGTATTTAATGAAGATGTTAATGTGTTTTTGAAGTATCAATAAAACGTGCTCGCTTGTAAATTACTCTTTGTTATGCGATTTATATTTACCGACTTGACATGCTTTGTTTCAAATGAACTGCCACAGGATATGGCTCATGCAGAAAATTCCGTTTTTGACTTAGCTCACCAGAGCACAATGTGCTCAAGGTGAGCTTTTGTGATCACTCCGTGTCCATCAGTGCCTCATGAAGTGGTGATCATATTTTCTTTAAACACTTAGTCACTATTCCAATTGCAACCAAACGTTGCTGGAATGATCCTTGTATGGTCCCCTTTCAAAATCGTTCTAAAAAATAAATTTAATTTACAACTCTGGTTGCCATGGAAATTTTTTAAAATGGCCCTTATTCACAAACCAAATATTTTTATTTTAAACCACATCTCCTCCTACATCACTATGCCAACTGCAACCAAACATTGCTGGAATGATCATTTGGTGGTCCCCTTTCAAAGTTGTTCAAAAATTTTAATTTCATTAAAAACTCTGGTTGCTATGGCAACCAATAGGAAAAACTTTAAAATTCTTCTGCCAAGTTTATTCATATGGCCCTGGGGTAAAAATTGTCCCCGCCCAGGGGTCACTTGATTTTGTATAGGCTCAAATTCCCATAGAAAGAGGAACAGGTTGTTTCCATTGTTGGATTCCCAGAGTCAGCCATGAGGGAAAGTAGCCCGTGAACAACTACAACAAAATGGCCGTCTGCCTATTATGTCCGAGGCACTTTCTTTAGACGAACGCTGAGGAGTTCCGATTGCGCTACGGGGAGTTTGTAATTTCATCACTACGCCGCCATCTTGCCAAAATGTTTAGTCACGTGACCACGAGCGTCGTCCATGTGAACCGGTCAGAAAGCAATACCATATGCTTTTAACCCGCAGCATCTGTTTACAATATAAAGACTTCTAGGCCCCACCCCAGGGGTCACTTGATTTTTATTGAGCCCGCCTGTGGTGAGCTCGACATAGTCGCCACAATGGCGGTTCTGTGTCTGTACTAGTGAGTGAGTGAGTGTGTCCGTCCGGATCCTTGTCCAGGCTGTATCTCCCTTATGCATTGACACTTTTTAAAATAACTTGGCATGATTGTTAAACACCATGAGACGGTGTGCAGTGCGCAAAATCCAGGTCTCTAGCTCAAAGGTCAAGGTCACGCTTAGAGGTCAAACATAAAAAAAATAGCATTATAGACCTTGTCCGGGCTGTATCTCCCTTATGCATAGAAACTTTTGAAGATAACTTGGCATAATTGTTAAACACCATGAGACGGTGTGCAGTGCGCAAGATCCAGGTCTCTAAGCTCATAGGTCAAGGTCTCACTTAGAGGTCGAACGTCAAAAATGAGCATTATAGACCTTGTCCGGGCTGTATCTCCCTTATGCATAGAAACTTTTTAAGATAACTTGGCATAATTGTTAAACACCATGAGACAGTGTGCAGTGCGTAAGATCAAGGTCTCTAGCTCAAAGGTCGAGGTCACACTTAGAGGTCAAACATAAAAAATAATCATTATACACCTTGTCCGGGCTGTGTCTCCCTTGTGCATTGAATTATTTGAAAATGACTTGCCATAATACAATGAGACCATGTGTCTTGGGCAACACCCAGATTTTCATAGGTCAAAGGTCAAGATTACACATTCGGTCAAATATATTTTCCTTGTCTGGGCTGTGACTTCTGTTTGCATTCAAGAATTTTGAAATAAATTGGTATAAAAGTTTACTTCAATGAAATGATGTGTCATGAATATTACCCATACTTGTAGTTCAAAGGTCAAGATCACAAGCTAGCTCTACAGGGGGCTCGACATGTTGCCCTTGAAACAACATTAGTTTTAAAAAGCTTTAGGTGGATTTCGAGTGATAAATGGAATCATATCTGCCAGTGCCTGGTGTTTTACATTAAAATCGTGGCCATTACGCACAAGGTAAGCATTTTTTTTATTGTTTTGGCCACAAAATCTTGGTTTTAAAGAATGTCGGACGAAGCGTACCACTACCGGAACGTAACAGGGCTAAGCGTACCAGTTCATTAGTTTTGATAGGCAAAGCATACCACATATGTATTATAGAAATATGAAACATCTAATTAAAAATGTATTAAATCAAGATGCGTTTTATATTATGTCTGTCATTGTCTGACGAATAAACAATATAAATATTTTTTATAAAATCATAATAAGTGAGTGTTTAACAGTTTAAATAAGATAATCATAGACACAAATAAATGTTGTTGTAACTAACTAATATCATTCTCTATTTATTATTACAGTACAACATATGTGGTATGCTTTCACTTATTTTCAATAAGTCGATCCCATTAGACTAATAAAAAATGCATTAATTGTAATAAATTTTAATCAGACAGCTGATAACTTATGTTAAATTTGCCAAGGTCAAGGGGGGATTCAATACGGAAACAAAATCCTTGGGTAAGGTCAGTTCTGGAAGAAAACCGTATGTTATATGAAAATAAATGTTAGTGAGAGAATGGCGCTTTGTAACAGCGCCGACTATAGGACTAGAGGTTAAAAAAGCCTTGCCACAAAGACTTTTAAGTTATAAGTTGCCATTTCTATGACAGATTTTCTAATCGAATCGGCTTTTTTTCACAGGTAGGGGAAGGGGCTTTTTTCCTTAAATTTGGGGAAAATAACTCATAATTTTTGCAAAAGGGGAAGAGAACACTTGATTTTAAAGAATTTAATGGCCCCTGCTATAGAATGAAAAAAAGCCCTGAGAATAGTCAAAATATTCTTTTTGTAATGGATCTATGCTGATAAAACTAGAATATTTTTCATTATAGACAAGAAAAAAGGACATATCGGAAACAATGAAGGAAACTATCCACTTTGGAAAAAAAAGTAAAAAGGCAGAAAAAAGCAACATGCTGCTGTGTCGCTCTTCTTGTCCTGATCAGTCGAGCACATCTTCAGAGTTGCCAACATCAAATAGAAAAATATACCAAGTAAACAGTAAGTGATGGTGCTTCAGATTGACTAATATAATGAAGATACACTTATTACATCATTTTTAATAACATACATATACATGTATAGTAAGTGACATGTAATTCAAGTCTGAAAGCTGTTCCTTGATTTTTATTTTTGTTTATTAATCATCCGACCTATTTCCATTGAGAGGTGGCTTATACCTTTATATATCCTCATACCAAGTAGGACAGGAGAGGTGGTACAAATGCATATGGATAATAGATACCTAGACATGCATGACAAAACTTAGTTTGTCAAACATAGTTAACTGATTTAACTAACCAAGTCCGAAAGCTAATGAATCATGCTTTTTTGTCAATCTTCTCTCGTGTATTAACCATAATGAAACCAACTCATGTGGAATATGATTGCTTTAGAACATGTTAGACCTACATTTTTACCATTGTTTTAACAATCATTTTGTTTCCCTTTTACAAATTACAGCATGAATAATATAGTACATTAGATGTCAAAGATGTTGACACCACATGTCGTTTAGTGATGAGCTTCACAGGGTTTGGTCAGTAAAGGAAAGAAAGGGATTCTCAGGGAAGAAGAGGTTGGAAGAACTTGCTATATGCAAATCAATATTAAGTAAGTTGTCCTTTATACTGTTTAAGTATGGAGTAAGTTTCTTGTTTGTTTGTTGATGTTAAGAAAAAATGGTAGGTAATTGAAAAAAAAAATTTTTCAAAATTAATATTGATTATTTAAATCAGCATGACTGATTTAAGTATTTTTTAAAGAAAATTAAGATAAGAAAAATTGGCTGTATATTCTCAATCCATTTTTTTCAGTCTCATAATTTGTAGTTTTGTCTAAAACATTATCAAGCTAAAATTCAGATTCAGAATCTATTTCAAATAGCTGTTTCGGATAGTTCTTAATCCTGTTTGTGGTTTAATTAGTAGAATTTAAAGTTTTGAAGAAACAAGTGTACACATCAGGAACATCCACACATGTGCACAAAGCATATCTAAACTAAAACTAACATGGGGACAAATTTTTGCACATTCAAATTTTCTTTCTAAATACAAACATACCATCAATTCTTTTTTGCAGATACACTCATGAAAACTCACAAGACAGCCAAAAGGAAGCTTTTTGAAACATGTGACATTCAACAAAGGTGGATTGAAATTTAAGGTATATTTACTATTCTTTTGCTTTTCTTTTCTGGGCTAAAGTCAGGAAAAATGGTTAGTGTTACTATTTTGGGAAAAATAAAATCTTAATTTACAACATTAAACAGTTCTTGTTTGAAGGTCAAACTGACTGTGGTTACTAGTTCATTTAAAAATGTCAATTTTCTTTAAGCTTTTATAATCTTTTGCTTTACCTCTTTGTTCTTTGTAGTGCACTAAAAAGTTCAGCATAATTTGATTCTATTCAGATTTGCAGCAGGATTCAGGATGGTTCAAGTGTTGTAAAAATAATCAATTAGTGCTAGGCCTAGAATCATTGTATCATTGAAATACTTAAAATGAATTATATTAAAATAATTTCAGAAGAGTTTGACAGAATCTGTAGTCCAGGAGGATTTGGAGGTCTGGGAGGAATTGAAGACATAAAGGAATCCTAAACTTAGTTTCACCAACTTTACAAAAGGCGAAGTGGGCCACAAATGTTTGGATTGTTTAAAATAATTAATTACTGTCACTTGTGTATAATTTGTTATATACTTACTGCATACTAAAATAAGTCACTTAAAAGACAAAAAGTGAAAAAAGTCAAGGTCGGTGTCATTCGTTTCTGGAGGAGGGATAATATAGAATTATTGTCTATGTGAATACATGTAATTTTTGACATTGTATTATATTTTTTAGCTCACATGTCACAAAGTGACAGGGTGAGCTTTTAGGATCAGTCTCTGTCCGGCGTCATGCATCGTCAAACTTTGTGTTGTGAACACACTAGAGGTCACATTTTTAGCAAAAATGGGTCAGATCGTTAATATGGACAAAATCTCGGATGAGATCGATATTGGGCCATTTGGGGTCCAAAACTAGGTAACTAGGGCAAATTGCTGGAAAACCTTGTGATCACTCTAGAAGTCACTGGTTTGATTGGATCATCATGAAACCTTGTCAGAATGTTTGTCTTCATAATATCTTAAACTAGTTTGAACATGGGTCATCTTGGGTCAAAAACTATGTCGCTAGGTCAAATCTTATGAAAAACCATGTTAACACTATAGATTTCACAGTTATAATTGGATCTTCACAAAACTTTGTCAAATTGTTTGTTTTAATGATATAACGGTCAAGTACAAATATGGGTCATCTCGGGTCAATAACTAGGTTACCAGGTTAGGCAAACTTTGTTAAGACTGTAGATGTCACAGTTTTGATTGGGTCTTCACCAAACCTTGTCAGAATGTTTACCTCAATGATTTGTGGGTCAAGGTGGAACATGGGTCAGCCGGGGTCAATAACTGGGTCATCAGGTCAAATCTTAGGTAAAAATCTTATAAAAGCTCTAAATGTCATGGCTATTATTGGATCTTGGCCAAACCTTGTCAGAATGTTTGTCTTATTCATATGTAAGACAAGTTCTAACATGGGTCATCTGGGGTCAAAAACTAGGTCACCGGTTCAAAACAATGTTTTAATGAGTGAGCAGTGATTGACACGTGAGCGATATAGGGCCATCTTGGCCCTCTTGTTTATCTTTTTCTGAAAATTTACTTCAAAATTGATTTAGACCTGAAGAAAATCTTTAAATGAACGAAAGGAATGGCAGCACTTATTGCCCTTAACAAACAAGAGTTGGTACTGCTTGTGGTGCTATTGTTTTCTTAAAGTATCGATTAAAAACTATTGTTTTGAAACATGGATTACTGGTTTACCATATTAAGATGACTCAGTAGGGAAAGTAGGGTACATAACTATTGTTTTGCTTGAATTATTAATCAAGTTTTTGTTTGAACCTCGGAACACTTGCCATCATAAAATTCAGTTCAATGTTCTATTGTTTGCCTTACATTTTGTCTCAATTATGGCTTTTTTGTAAAATGCATATTTCTTGGTTTAGGTAACTATATGATTTGACATTGAATTAAATATTTGTATTAGTAATATTACTTTGATTTGCTTAAATTTTTAAACCAAGTGTTTTCAAAGGTAAATGTTTATTTGTTTAGATACTGTAAATTGACAAATATACCTGTGGGTTTTATTTTCGTGAATGGCTAATGTCTCGAATAAAAAATTTGGTAAAATATAAACAGCATTACTTACTTAAAGTTTAAATAAGCTTCATTGCAAATTCAAGATCTCGCAAAAGTTGTGATAAAAATTCACGAAAATAAGACCTCACAGATATTAAGTAATTTACAGTAATCTAAAAAAGCCGATACCTGGAGTGGATGGAAAGATTTCCAACTGAGCATATGGCAGGGTTCATTAGCTCCAATGCACCCAGTCGAAGCTAATACTGCTGTGAACAAAACCAAGTTAGGATATCACCCAGCACTGAATGTCAGCAACTGTGACGACTGTGAATCGAACTCGCATTGCTGGCACCGAAGTGCAACCAACTTACCACTGAGCTTTTAACAGAAGGTTTTGGTTTGGTTGTGGTTTGGTTGTTTCACAACGTTGTGCCACAACGTTGTCGCAACGTTTACACGACTCCACACTTTAACGTTGTCGCAACGTTATGCAAAACGTTGTCACAACGTTATGCAAAACGTTGTCGCAACGTTGTCACAACGTTACTGTGTTTGCTGGGCTTCAATGTGTGTGGTAAAGTTAAATTATCTCCCTTTTTTCATAGAGATAATTCCGATGCACTGTACTGATACGATTTTGATACCGATGGATTCGGAAAATTGTTGGCTGGAACTTGGGCTACATGAAAAACTCAAAACATTTTAACTTTCAACGAAAAGTAAGACTTCCTTTGAACTAGTAGCTAGGGGCCGCCATTGTTCTAGACGGCCCTGTGGTATCAAAACAATATGCCGCGTGATTATAGACTTAAGAATATCTTACAGTTAAACAAGACAACTATTATAGATAACAAATACAATTTAATAATTGACTGTTTTGAACATTGATGTTATGGGTATTTATAAAGCCTTAAGTTGGTCGTTAGTGTGAATGTTTCTCTTTTAAATCCCCTACTGGTGTTTACACTTGATATGTGAATATGTGGCAATGTGTAGATTATGTACGTCCCTCTGTCTGTCCACCTCAAAACTGGATTCTGTGATAACTTAACCACTATATAAGCTATGTTGATGAAACTTAGTATGTGAATATGTTGCATTGTGGTAATTATGCATGTCATATTGCTGCTATTGGTAATTGAAATAGTCAAAATACGGCCACAAAATCTTGACCCTGTGATAACTTAAATAACCTTCATGCTAGGTTGATGGAATTTGCTATGTGAATATGTACATAAATTGATGGCAATATTGAGATAGTGTATGTTAATACCTAAACATGAATATACATTGACTGTACAGTTCTTGATTTAGGATTTCTCCAATCGGTCATTATTGTGTTGCGAGGAACACCAGTGAAAAATTGTCTCATATGGAAAAAATCAAGTTCCAACAGTACTTTGATTTTGTTTATAAAAACAACCGTTGCAGCGATTTGATGATTACATTGCGTTGATTTTCGGATATTTGTTATTTAGGTCAGGTCCTTTTAGTCCTACCCCTTCTGTTAATTTGACTGGACTATAAATTGAGTTTCTACAATGTCAGACATTTCATATAATGTTTGAGGTAGTCTACTTTTAGTCATATCATTGTTACCTATAAACTGGTTCCCGTTGACTTATGTGTACAAAGCCAACAGGTACGGCCTAAATTTTCCAGGACACTGATTGGTCAATTAGATTGGAATCCGGGCAGATTTCTGCCCGAGGGATTTCGCGAGACTTTGCGTTATCGACGTTTGCTTTATCGACGAACATTTCGCGCGTAATTTAAATAATATAATATATACATGGGAACTGAATAGCTATTATCTGATCTTGGTCTTTCAGAGTGAAACGCTTAATAAAGTTTCATTTAAATACACACAGCCTACTTATGTGTAATTCGAAATGGACTACTGACGTTTTAAAAAAATATATTTATTAAGTCCTTTTTAAAAAGCAAGTTCTCGGTCACGATCGGTGTTAGAGAAGTTTTTGTCACCTCTGTAGATTTTTATACTTTAAAAAAAAATATGATTTTAATTAAATTGCAGTATCACTTTATGTCTTTAACTGTACAGTAACATCAATCACCGAACACATTTGCAACTTTTGGAGTTTTTAACATGATTTTATAATATATTATTATTAATGTAATTATGTGATGCATAAAGTAATGAACAAAGCAATTCACGTTCTATCGGATTCTGGACTATATGTTTAAAAAAATTAATTAAGAAATGGTATACCGACCCTTTAAAAAAATATTTAAGAAATATTTTTAAAATTAAGTTCTCAATCACGGTTGGTGCGTGAGAATTTTGTTCACTTATGTAGATTTTTATTATTATTCGTTGTACTGTAAAATAACATTAATCACCGTACACAATTGCAACTTTTTGAGTGTATATAACAAGTTAATTACAGCCTGATTTTATATTTATAAAATTTCAATAAATATGCGATGCTAATAATAAATCTAAAAATCGTGCCCAATCTGATTCTGGACTACATGTTTTAAAATTAATTAATGCAAACAATATAGTTGATAATCAATGGACCAGTATATATCATGGTCTCAATTTCAATACATGCATTGATAAAATCAAGATAAGTAGCCAATTAAGAAGTTGTTATGCAATATTATGTAACACGACCGTCTCACTTCCTGTACCCTTATAAGGGAGAAATATTTTATGGATCATTTCACCGAAGGGGGTCAATATATTCTTGAGCACTTGTGCCTGATACCATGTTAAATTTACAGTATACAACATAGATCATAATCTTAATTTAATTCAGTTCTGTGTAGGTCTTAACGAAAAGATATTCAAGTAACAAAAAATAACTTGACATATACTGTAACAAAAAATAACTTGACATATACTGATATACATTTCGTATGTAAGATAAATATTTTAATTGTAAATAAAGAAATTATGTTTTAAAGGAATTGATACATATTAGACCGAACGATGCATATATTTATATACATATGATTTTTTAAAAAGAAAATCATCTTACAACAACAAAAAATAAATCAAGGCATTGATATTTTTAGCTCACGAGAGCACGATTGTGCTCAGGGTGAGCTTTTGTGATCGCCCTGCGTCCATCGTACGTCGTTCGTCGTGAAGCGGCGTCAATATTTACTTAAAACAACATCTCCTCCTACACCGCTATTCCGATTGCAACCAAACTTTGCTGAAATGATCCTTGGGTGGTCCCCTTTCAAAATGTTCAAAAAATTAAATTTCATTAAAAACTCTGGTTGCTATGGCAACAAATAGAAAAAACTTAAAAAATCTTCTTGTCCGAAACCACAGGGCCTAGAGCTGAGATATTTGGTATGTAGCATTGTCTAATGGAACTCTACAAAGTTTGTTCAAATTATTCCCCTGGGGTCAAAATTGGCTCCGCCCCGGGGGTAACTTGACTTTACATAGACTTATATAGGAAATTTAAAAAATCTTCTTGTCAAAAACTACAATGCCTAGAGCTTTGATATTTGGTGTGTAGCATAGTCTAGTGGACCTCTACCAAGTTTGTTCAAATTATTGCCCTTGGATCAAAATTGGCCCCGCCCCGGGGGTCACTTGATTTATATAGACTTATATAGGAAAATTTAAAAAATCTTCTTCTCCGAAACCGCACGGCCTAGAGCTTAGATATTTTGTATGTGGCATTATCTAGTGGACCTCTACCAAGTTTGTTCAAATTATGGCCCCAGGGTCAAAATTGGCCCTGCCCTGGGGTTTATTCTATTTTATATGGGAAAATTTGAAAAATCTTCTTCTCCTAAACCACAAGGCCTAGAGCTAAGATATTTGGTATGTAGCATTGTCTAGTGGACCTCTACCAAGTTTGTTCAAATTATTGCTTTAGGGTCAAAATTGGCCCCGTCCCGGGGGTCACTTGATTTATATAGACTTATATAGGAAAATTTTAAAAATCTTCTTCTCCGAAACGGCAAAGCCTAGAGCTTAGATATTTTGTATGTGGCATTATCTAGTGGACCTCTACCAAGTTTGTTCAAATTATGGCCCAGGGGTCAAAATTGGCCCTGCCCTGGGGTTTATTCTATTTTATATAGGAAAATTTGAAAAATCTTCATCTCCTTAACCACAAGGCCTAGAGCTAAGATATTTGGTATGTAGCATTGTCTAGTGGACCTCTACCAAGTTTGTTCAAATTATTGCTTTAGGGTCAAAATTGGCCCCGCCCCGGGGATCACTTGATTTATATAGGCTTATGTAGGAAAATTTAAAAAATCTTTTCCGAAACCACAAGGCCTAGAGTTAAGATATTTTGTATGTAGTATTATCTAGCAGACCTCTTCCAAATTTGTTCATATTATTGCCCTAGGGTAAAAATTGGCCCTGACCTTAGGGTCACTTGATTTTACTCGGACTCCTGTAGAAATATTTTAACAATGTTCGTCTCCAAATGACCTTTTTTCCTGGTGAGCATTTATAGGGCCATCATGGCCCTCTTGCTAAGATATATAGGATTATTCTGTAACGAATATTCACATGGTAACTTCAGGCATCTATTTCTTTTTTTATTTTGAATAAAGGCAAGGACTTATATACATACATGTATGTATATAAGTCCTTGATAAAGGGTATCCATGAGGTATTCAGACATTAGCACTAACATCTACGCATACATTTATCGTAACACGGAAATCACTGATTTTCTCGAATGAACATCAACCAATGAAATAGCTAAAACGGGTTGACCAATCAGATCGCTGGATATTTTAGACAGTACCTGTTCCTTTGGTGCACTGCATCACGGAACGGGAACCAGTTTATGTTACTGAATTTGGCTGTACATCATCTGCTGACCCTTTGTAATCTATCTACAACATGGTCATTGCGACAGCATTCCGCATTTAGCAGATATCACTAAAATAGAATTACAGGAAGAAACGCTAAAAACAAGTTAACGTTTTATCACATTTTATTAATCATTATAATCCAAAAATAGAATTTATAATCAAATTATTCCATGCTACAACAGAAACAAGCAGGTATACAAACAAATGGTACAAGGCACCCAGGATCACACGAGTGAGCTAAAAAGTTTAACTGACACAAAACTGAGCAATGAAATTGTACTACATGTATAAAGAAATGAAGATTTATGGATACAAAGTGAACAACCATCTTACAGTTAAAGTATTCTAGAACAAAGACTGCCAAGAAACACACTCCAGAGTACCAGAAATTGTTAGTAAGTGATCACAAGATTACTGTATACGTCTTTATTTCTGCAGGTGCAAAATTTGGCATTTTTAAGATGTTCTTGAATTGGCGGTTTCATATCCAACCGCCAAAATAAAACTATGTCCAGTCTTCTTAAGCTCCAAAATTAAAACACTTGTCTTAAGAAATTAAGTTTCCAACATTTTTAATGGAAGTAACTAGAACATTTTCTAAATAACTTCATGACTACTATCGTATCAAGTGAGGAATGTATAAACAGCAAGAATAAGATACCTGAAGACCGAAGTGTTGGTAATTACTTGAGATCCAACAGGAGTTAACACAATGGCTGAAAGTGATTATTTGTTTCGATAATTTATCTTAAATTGACACATATTGTTATTATATCGGGTTTAATTTAGTCAGTCTATATGTGCAGACAATTTATGCTTTATACGGTGTGATAAATAAGTATTGTTTGCATCGTTTAGATTTTACCTTGTTTCAGTTAAGATTTACCCTAAGGCAATAAACATTATGCATTTTACTTTAACTGATAACAATAAACAAGTAATAATACATGCACAAACATACACAACAAACAAATAGTTATGTGAAAGTGTTGGTAACACATTTTGATAACAAAAGTTACATTAATTTTCTTTGACAAAATAATTGGCGGTGTTTATTATTGGCGAGGTTTTATATTGGCGTGGTCTAGATTTGGCAGTTTCGATGCTGACCGCCAAAATAAAACGGGCGCCAATATTAAGACGTATACAGTAATGCTGTTGTTTTTTACTTGATTTTATCAAAATCAAGTTCCTTTGTAATCATGGAGCAATCTACCCTCCTTGGACTCCATAACAGCTTGGTTAAAAAGAAAGCCGCATAAAGGAAACTAAATAAGGTGATTATATAGAACTGATGTATCTGATAAAGTGTGTCGGATCTAAATATATTTCAAATCATTTCATTGCAATTACATGGAAAGAGTCATGTATCTACATAAGTGCTTGTCGATAAATACATGACATATTGAAATGCGTAGAATTAAAACGGCGTATCCGCTAGCCAATAAAATATTACACCTAAGTGGCTTTTTTGCATGTCCTGTTTCCGTAAAAGTAGTTCTACTTTCGGTTTTTGTTCGATGGTTCAGTAATATCTCTACAGACGTATGCATGCATTTGCAACAATCTACAGTCGATGTATTTGTTTTGTGCCTTTTTAACATTATCTTGATATTACTGGGTGAGTTCTCATATAATCGTATTGATTTATTGTTTACATAAAATGGCGACGCAAACATCACAATGTGTACACCCAGGTCACATGATACTCACATCAACCAGTGTTAGCTTGATGATGCAGCCGCTATTTATAGAATGTAAACATCAAGTTCATGTCGGGTAACCTGCGGAGGTCGAATGCTTAAACTGCGGCTTACAAATAATAATTTGAGTCGCTAAATACTGGTTGTGTGCTTTTAAACAAGAGGGCCAAGATGGCCCTATATCGCTCACATGACAATCATTGTGTACTCATTAAAACATTGTTTTGAACCTGTGACGTAGTTTTTGACCCCAAATGACCCATGTTAGAGTTTGTCCTACATATAAATAAGACAAACGGTGACAAGGTTTGGTGAAGATCCAATCAAAACCATGACAACTACAGCATAGACAAGGTTTTCTTAAGATTTGACCTCGTGACCTAGTTTTTGACCCCAGATGACCCATGTTAAAACTTGTCCTACATATAAATAAGACAAACCAGATGACCCCAGATGACCCATGTTCGAAGTTGTCATATATAGCATTAAGACAAACATTCTGATAAGGTTTGGTGAAGATCCAATCAAAATTTTACATCTACAGTGTTAATAAGGCTTTCCTAAGATTTGACCTCGTCACATAGTTTTTGACCCTAGGTGACCCATGTTCGACCTTGACCCACATATTATTGAGGCAAACATTCTGACAACGTTCGGTGAAGATCCAATCAAAACTGACCCATATTTGTACTTGACTGTTATATCATTAAAACAAACAATTTGACAAAGTTTGGTGAAGATCCAATTATAACAGTGAAATCTACAGTGTTAACATGGTTTTTCATAAGATTTGACCTAGCGACCTAGTTTTTGGCCCCAGATAACCCATGTTCGAACTCGTCCAAGGTATTATAAAGACAAACATTCTGACAAGGTTTCATGATGATCCAATCAAAACAGTGACTTCTAGAGTGTTCACAAGTTTTTCCAGCAATTTGCTCTAGTGACCTAGTCTTTGACTGCAGATGACCCATTATCAAATTTGACCTAAATATCATTAAAATAAAACATTCTGACAAAGTTTCATGAAGATCCAATCAAAACAGTGAATTCTAGAGTGTTCACAAGGTTTTCCCTTATTTGGCCCTGGTGACCTAGTTTTTTACCCCAAATGGCCCATTAATGAACTCGTCCGAGATTTTGTCGATATTAACATTCTGACAATTTTGCGAAAATTTAGCTAAAAATGTGGCCCCTAGTGTGTTCACAAGGTAAAAGTTTGACGACGCCAGACGAAGACTGATCACAAAAACTCACCCTGAGCACAAGTGCTCATGTGAGCTAAAAATCAATAAAGTTACAGCACTGATGGTATTTGCTTACTGACTGTGTGTAAATGAGTGTTTGAACTGCGTGCAGTAACGCTCTGTTAGCGAGTCTGTGTAACGACAAAGACAGTAGTAGTTCGATTTCTCACTGTTCATTCATTAAAATATTGTTTTGAACCAGTGACCCAGTTTTTGACCCCAGATGACCCATGTTAGAACTTGTCCTACATATAAATAAGACAAACATTCTGACAAAATTTGGTGAAGATCCAATCAGAATCATGAAAACTACAGCATAGACAAGGTTTTTCTAAGATTTGACCTCGTGACCTAGTTTTTGACCCCAGACAACCTATGTTCGAATTTGTCTTACATATATATTACTAATATGAGTCAGCTGGGGTCAAAAACTAGGTCACTGGTTCAAAACAATGTTTTAATGAGTGAACAGTGATTGTCATGTGAGCGATATAGGGCCATCTTGGCCCTCTTGTTACCTCTAAGTGTGACCTTGGCCCTAGGGGTATGACTAGGGACAATGTGACTCCAGTATACCAACCAAAACTTTGTGGGGGTAAAGAAATCGAGTTAACAATGTGTCCAGCAAATCTACTTGTGCAATATAGGGACATTTATAAATCATATAAAACCTACTGAAATTTGGGGTAATTCAAGCAAAGCTTAAAACAACAGTTTAAAGAAGTGCCATATTAAAATCAAAGTACTAATAGAACTGTCAAGTTTTTTTTCCATACAAAGCAAAACAGAGTAATGTACCCCAATTGTTCATACCCATGCAAATATTTTTAAGATTTACACTAACGGACCGACTTAACATTTACATATATCCCTTGTACACTTATTACCGCAATATACATATTACTGCGAGTGCCCGTATAATAACAATCACTGGCACATGCGTGTCACTTCCACATCCACATAGCATTTGTTTACATCACATACTGCGACTTTCGAACATTTCATCTATGATTTATGTCATTTCTACAGTCAAGTCAATTTATCTTTTATGCAATCATGTGAATTCAATTCAAATTAATACTGCTATATAATTGTATCATATTTTAATCCATTTTATCTCTTAAAACACAGTTTTGATATTTCTGCAAATGATAGATGTTCCGCACATTTGTTGGAGTTAGTACAGTCGCAGGAATTTCCTGCGTGACTTCTTATCTAGCATTTGATTGGCCGATTCACGAAAATCAGTATGGACGTTAGATTGTCAAGAAATGCGATCATTTGATGTATTATTTTATTGTCATTGAAAGTATTTTTATGTTTTTAAGCATGTTTATGAGAACTAAATGGTTTTGTGGTTGCATGCTAATACTGTCATGAGATTTAAGCAAAGCAAAGAATTAGACTCGCGGTAATACATATAACCAGTATAATGCTGGGCACATGTGTTTGGAACTGGAGAAGTACTCTTTTAGCATTTATAACAAGAGGGCCAAGATGACCTCACCTGAGAACAACTACACTATAATTGATGACCAGCTAATATAGTTTTCATCTCGTATAACCCATTTCTACCTAGATTTAGATTTAAAACAAGAGGGCCATGATGGCCCTATAAATGCTCACCAGGAGAAAAGGTCATTTGGAGATTAACATTGTTGAAGTTTTCTATACGAGTCTAAGTAAGATCAAGTGACCCATCTGGGCCGTTTTTTATCCCATGGCCATTATATGAACAGATTTTAAAGAGTCCATTAGACAAAGCTAGATACCAAATATCTAAGCTCTAGGCCTTGTGGTTTCGGAGAAGAAGATTTTTTAAATTTTCCTATATAAGTCTATATAAATCAAGTGACCCCCGGGGCGGGGCCAATTTTGAGCCTAAGGCAATAATTTGAACAAACTTGGTAGAGGTCCATTAGACAATGCTACATACCAAATATCTTAGCTCTAGGCCTTGTGGTTTCGGAGAAGAAGATTTTTTAAATTTTCCTATATAAGTCTATATAAATCAAGTGACCCCCGGGGCGGGGCCAATTTTGACCCTAGGGCAATAATTTGAACAAACTTGGTAGAGGTCCACTAGACTATGCTACACACCAAATATCAAAGCTCTAGGCATTGTAGTTTTTGACAAGAAGATTTTTTAAATTTCCTATATAAGTCTATGTAAAATCAAGTTACCCCCGGGGCGGAGCCAATTTTGACCCTAGGGGAATAATTTGAACAATCTTTGTAGAGTTCCATTAGACAATGCTACATACCAAATATCTCAGCTCTAGGCCCTGTGGTTTCAGACAAGAAGATTTTTTAAGTTTTTTCAATTTGTTGCCATAGCAACCAGAATTTTTAATGAAATTTAATTTTTTGAACAACTTTGAAAGGGGACCACCCAAGGATCATTCCAGCCAAGTTTGGTTGCAATTGGCATAGCGGTGTAGGAGGAGATGTTGTTTTAAGTAAACATGGACGCCACGTATTCGTAACGACGCACGATGGACGCAGGGCGATCACAAAAGCTCACCCTGAGCACATTCGTGCTCTGGTGAGCTAAAAAACTCTAATATGCAAGAATACCGGATGCAGGTTAATGTATACTCTGTGTAAATATGATTATGATTGGTGAAGAAATGAAGGTGCTATAGTGTAAACAAGCTGAAATATAGCATTTTTTCTAAGTCAAGGGCCAATAACTTTTTAGCTCACCTGATTCATAAGGTGAGCTTTTAGGATCGTTGAATGTCCGTCGTACGTCCACAATTAGTTTGTTTACACTCTAGCATCTGCAGCTCTTACCGAATCGTGATTAAACTTGCTCACAATGTATATGGCCACAATGTCTCGACTAAGTTCGATTATGGGCAAAATCGGACAATAACTTCTAGAGTTATGGGCCCTTGAATTACAAAATTTGCTATATTTAGCTTGTTTACACTCTAGCGCCTTCATTTATTCACCAATCCTAATCATATTTACAGTAAATGTGTATAACCAAAAGATCTTTGACAATTTGGTTTATGGGCAGAATCGGACCAAAACTTCAAGAGTTATGGGCCCTTGAATTACAAAATTTTCTATATTTTAGCTTGTTTACACTCTAGCGCCTTCATTTATTCACCGATCCTAATAATATTTTCAGTAAATGAGTATAACCAAAAGATCTTGGACAAGTTCGATTATGGGCGGAATCGGACTAGAACTTCATGAGTTATGGGCCCTTGACTTAGAAAATTTGCTATATTTTAGCTTGTTTACACTCTAGCGCCTTCATTTATTCACCTATCCTAATCATATTTACAATGAATGTGTATGACCTTATGGTTTTGGACAGGTTCAGTTATGGGTGGAATCGGACCACAACTTCAAGAGTTATTGGCCCTTGGATTAGAAAATTTGCTACGTTTTAGCTTGTTAAACAGTATTATACCTTCATTGTTGGTTTTGATCTCAAAATCTACGTAAAAATGAGTTTTACGAGATGGAAACTATATTACCTGGTCATTAATTATTGGCCTTTGTTCTCAGGTGAGCGATAAAGGGCCATCGTGGCCCTCTTGTTAATTTTCTTATATAAAAATAGAGTAAAATTTTTACCCCAGGGCAATAATTTGAACAAACTTGGTAGACATTGCTACATCTGAAATATCTATGCTCTAGGCCTGAGAAGAATTTTTTAATTTTCCTGTATAAAATAGATTTACACCCCGGGGCAGGGCCAGTCCATTATTTGAACAAACTTGTAGAGGCCCATTAGACAATGCTACACAAATATCTAAGCTTTAGGCCCTGTGATTTCAGACAAGAAGATTTTTAAAGTTTTCCCTATTGGTTGCCATGGCAAACAGAGTTTTTAATGAAATTTAATTTTTTTAAGAACTTTGGTAGAGCTTCATGCAAGGAGCATCCCTGTAAAGTTTTGTTGAAAATGACTGACTGCTTAGGAAAAGATGTTGTTTAAATCAATTGTTGACAAGACGCACGCACAGACGGACGACGGACATCACGCAATCACAATAGGTCACCTTGGTGCTCTGGTGTGCTAAAACAATTATGAGCTGAAATATTTCAAACATAATTTATCACATTCTCAAAATAGTATCATAGTTCTTTGCATTAGTTTTGATTCATGTATGTTTCAACAACTTCATGAATAGTTACTATCACAGTTCACTGCTGTGCATCTTGTTCCACTCCATTATAATCATGTATATCATTCTGATTAGCTTCATCAATGTTAGTTCCTGAGTCTGGTGCAGCATCATTCTGTTCAGTTGGTGGCTGATACAAAACCTCATGACATAGAGGGCAATTATCTTGCACATATAACCATTTTCTTAAACACACACTGTGGTAGTAGTGGTTACAACGTGTCACTCGCGCACTTTTCAACTCCTGATAACAAATAGCACAAACATCATTTAATTTTTCGATCTCCTCAACGGAAGCTTCACGTAGTGAATTTATTTTGTTCACCGCTGTTCTCCGTTTGATAAATACTTTCCATCCTTCTTTTGCTTGAACGAAAATATTGAGGTAAGCATGCACACACATCATAACTGCACGAATAAAGCCACCAGATTCAAACACCATAATCCAACCACCATTGCAAAACATAAATATACCAAATAAAAACTCTATAGTATTTCCTGTAGATTGGATGTAATAAATGTAGTCATCTAACTTCTCCCAAAATGTGTCTCTGTACGCATCAATTATAAATAAAGTATAAACAGTCAAAGAAACAGTAACCTTTAAGATCACTTCAATACTAAATGCTGTCACTGCTAATAACCAAGGACTTGCACTGTGGAACTGCCATAAATAAACCACCAAACATACAGGATAAACTACAAGAAAGACACACATTGCAAGCACTCTTAAATGTTTTTTAATTGAAGAACTGTGAGATGCACTCAAAGCTAAAAGGATTGGGTTCACCATACTATGTACAAAATGTAATATTGCTGCAGAGAGTAAAGCAAAATTCCTGTACAATCGAATTAACCTCTTCTCAGGTTCAAGTCCAGTTAATCCAGTTTGTAATGCAAGAAGAAAGAACAATATAGCTGAGACAGTACCCATGTTGCGATCTTCTTCAGTGTCTGATCCTACACAAAATGCCATTATAAGTCCAATATAGTGAGCAATGTAGGATATAACACTTGTAGTACCCAGCAAGGATATAAATGTTTCACAGCTGCGTACAAGTAAGTTTTGTAATACCAATGTTGCATTTTCATGCTTAAATTCTTCAGTAACATTCTCTATACTGAATTTTGGAGGAGTGTCATAGTAAATGGAACTGACATATAAAATGAGCTGATAGGAAACTCGCGTCAGGAAAAACATTCTCAAAACTTTAGGAACTTGAAGTCGCATCCATTGATCTTCTACAAAAGCCTGAATACCTATTGCACTGACAGTTACACGAATAATATTATAAATTCTTCTACAGGAAAAAAAAACATCTGACAAAGAATTCAATATTTCATGAGATAGTTGAACAACAGGGTAAGTTATCCCAATGAATGGGCTCCATTGTCGCTGAAAGCCAAATTTGTAGATGCTGTCAGCAATTATAGGAGAAATGAAAGACACATGTACTGCCATCTGCATTGCACTCTTCGAGAAAGAACTGTACCGGTCAGAAACTTTCCTTAGATCCCAGGCCATGTAAAATACCCAGGCAAAGAAAAACTGGGCAAAGAAATGATGATAGGCATGTTCACGTCGTAAAATGGGTATATCATCAGAATCTTGCAATAACTTGTCTTCTTCCACAGCCTAGAATAAAAGAAAAGATACATAATAATGATGGCCATAACTATCAAGTAACGCCTGAAATGTTTAGCAGTTAATGAAGGAAACTCTAAGCAAATTAAGTGACAAGTAATATATACATACATGTGTACTACTCAAAGTTTGCTAAGCACAAAGAATATTTTTGTACTATGCCAGTTTATTTTTTTTATGCATCTGATTAGGGATTTATAAAACATTATAAACAAATGTTATGTGTTTTCAGGGTTAATTTAGAATTTGAATGGGATTATGTTAAAGATGGGTATGTTGCTAATTGTGAAAGAAATCAGTTTTTGCCAAATAAACAATGGATGGAATAGTTTGTGGCTTAATAAAGAGTATGAAACCCATTGCTGTCGACACCGTCGTTGCTAGACACTGTCATTGCATGCCCCCTGTCAGGTTTTTTATCACCGCTTGTGGAATGGCGTTCCACTCTTCCACAAGGAAAGCACCAAGTTCCTGGGTGCTTCTTGGTTGGACCAGTTTGACTTAATGCGGACCTGTAACTCATTCCACATGCGCTCAATGGGATTTAGGTCAGTGGATTTGGCTGGCCAGTCCGAACGAGTAATACCCTCTCTGCAAGAACTCTTGGACGACTGTATGAGGACAGGCATTATCATCCATCAAATGAACCTATCACTAACTACACCAGCATACAGCCTTACTTGGGTATCGAGATTTGAGAATCTCATTTCACTACCGCTGGGCAGTAAGTGTGCCCTCATCAAGGAAAACAAAGATTTTTTAATTTTCCTAAGCCTATGTAAAATTGAGTTAACCCCGGTGTAGCAGTCTATTTTTTTACCCCGGCCAGTTTTCCCCAAAATAAAGCTAACCATTATATTAATTGGTTACATTTTTGGTCACTTTTTCCCCTCTTGGTGACTCAGAAATATGAAGATAAAGACATAAATATAAACTCAGAAATATGAACATAAAGACGCAAGTATAAACTCACAGAAATATGAACATAAAGACTAAGTATAAACTCACAGGAATATGAACATAAAGACTAAGTATAAACTCACAGGAATATGAACATAAAGACCAAGTATAACCTCACAGGAATATGAACATAAAGACGTAAATATAAACTCACAGAAATATGAACATAAAGACTAAGTATAAACTCACAGGAATATGAACATAAAGACTAAGTATAAACTCACAGGAATATGAACATAAAGACTAAGTATAAACTCACAGAAATATGAACATAAAGACTAAGTATAAACTCACAGGAATATGAACATAAAGACTAAGTATAAACTCACAGGAATATGAACATAAAGACTAAGTATAAACTCACAGGAATATGAACATAAAGACCAAGTATAACCTCACAGGAATATGAACATAAAGACGTAAATATAAACTCACAGAAATATGAACATAAAGACTAAGTATAAACTCACAGGAATATGAACATAAAGACTAAGTATAAACTCACAGGAATATGAACATAAAGACTAAGTATAAACTCACAGGAATATGAACATAAAGACTAAGTATAAACTCACAGGAATATGAACATAAAGACAAAGTATAAACTCACAGGAATATGAACATAAAGACTAAGTATAAACTCACAGGAATATGAACATAAAGACGTAAATATAAACTCACAGGAATATGAACATAAAGACTAAGTATAAACTCACAGGAATATGAACATAAAGACTAAGGGCATAAATCAAAATAATGAAGACAATTTTTCTTTTCAAGATTTAAAGAATACCACACAACACAGGAATGTAATTTAAAGTTTTGATGGTGTGTCTTGATGTTGTTAAAAATGTTGCAAAATTTCAGCTTGATTGTGTTACTCGTTCAAAAGTTACATTAGAAAAACAGGCAAAAAATGTCCCGAGTGTAACACTTTTAGCGTGACATTTTTTCTTTACACATTTTTCAATCTTTTATATTTTGTTCAGTTTTTGGGTAAGTAATCAATAAATATTTTAATAATAAGTATTATTTAGAAATCACCTTTCAAGTGCACATGTAAAATATTTTGCTCAAGGAAAAAATGGAAATTCAAATTGATGATATTGCTGTAAGTAAACAGATACTTGGACAGAAAATGTAGTTTAACATATTGATATGCATATTTGTCTATGTTGTTTAGAAAAAAAGAAATGATCAAAAGAATCATTTGTTAGCTCACATGTCACAAAGTGAGCTATTAGGATCACTCTCCGTCCGGCGTCGTGCGTCGTCAAACTTTTTGTTGTGACCACACTAGGGGCCACATTTTTGGCTCAATTTTAGCAAAACTGGGTCAGAACGTTAATATCAACAAAATCTCGGACGAGTTCGATATTGGGCCATTTGGGGTCAAAAACTAGGTCACCAGGGCCAAATAAGGGAAAACCTTGTGAACACTTTAGAAATCACTGTTTTGAATTTATCTTCATGAAACTTTGTCAGAATGTTTATTTTAATAATATGTAGGTCAAGTTTGAAAATGGGTAATTTCTGTAGTAAAATTAGGTCACTAGGGCAAATTGTTGGAAAACCTTGTGAACACTCTAGAAGTCACTGTTTTGATTGGATCATCATGAAACCTTGTCAGAATGTTTGTCTTCATAATATCTTGGACGAGTTCGAACATGGGTCATCTTGGGTCAAAAACTAGGTCGCTAGGTCAAATCTTATGAAAAACCATGTTAACACTGTAGATTTCTCAGTTATTATTGGATCTTCACCAAACTTTGTCAAATCGTTTGTTTTAATGATATAACGGTCAAGTATAAATATGGGTCATCTGGGGTCAATAACTAGGTCACCAGGTCAAATCTTAGGAAAAATTTGTTAACACTGTAGATGTCACAGTTTTAATTGGATCTTCACCAAACCTTGTCAAAATGTTTGCCTCAATGATATGTGGGTCAAGGATGAACATGGGTCAGCCGGGTTCAAAAACTGGGTCACAAGGTCAAATCTTAGGTAAAAATCTTGTAAAAGCTCTAAATGTCATGGTTTTGATTGGATCTTGGCCAAACCTTGTCAGATTGTTTGTCTTAATGATATTAAGGACAAGCTCAAATATGGGTCATCTAGGGTAAAAAACCAGGTCACAAGGTCAAATCTTAGGAAAACCTTAGTAACACTGTAGATGTCAAATTTTGATCGTATCTTCACCAAACCTAGTCAGACTGTTTGTCTTAATGATATGTAAGACAAATTCGAACATAGGTCGTCAGGGGTCAAAAACTAGGTCACCGGTTCAAAACAATGTTTTAATGAGTGAACAGTGATTGTCATGTGAGCGATATTGGGCCATCTTGGCACTCTTGTTTCTCTATTTCTCAAACAGAAGCGTACCCACAAGCTCACAAAACTAAAACAAATTCATGTAGTGCAATTCATTTTTTGTCTACATGGTTTTAAGTGTTGTCCCGAGTGTAACGCTATATATTCATCATCTTAATTTTGATATGTAACTATAGAACAGTAGTCCATGTTAATTGTTTTCCACATTTATATCAAATAACTGACGTGAATAAATACTTTAAAGTCTGAAGCAGTGAAATGGGGCATGTTTAAAAAGTTTGAAAGTTCTTATAAAAATAGTTGTATTCAGATATATATACCAAGTAGATTTCGTCGCATTAGAACCATAAGGGCTCATCTGCACTTTTGGGCGAAAATGACTTTTTGTGAAAAATAATGATGTTTTGTTGTTATCTTTCTGGTGAAAAAATATCCCACTTAATTTCTAAAAGATAAAGTGAAAAATCAGGTTAATGAAAAGGGCTCATCTGCATTTTTATGAATTACTTGGAAACATATGGGCTCATCTACTCATCCTTCAGGAACATAAGGGCTCATCTGCAATGTTTGAAAATAATTATACACTAACGTATACCGATTAATTCATACTTAGGGACTTAATATAAGTCTCTTTAGTATCAGACTTATAATCATTAACAAGTGATATATGTTTACAGTTATTATTGACATGTAAACAGTTATTAATGATAAGAAATTATAAGATGTGCCAGATGTATACATTGTCCAGAAGACACTGAGAAAATGTTCTCATTTCATTTGAGAGTGTATGGAAGTAAGTTCAATAAAAAAAAATGGTTGTGTTCTTATTTAAACAAGGTTTTCTATTAGCTGGATATTAATACAGGTAAGATAAACTAATTTATTATTAAGATTTTAAAATACAAATTATTGAATGGTTAGGACTTAAATACAGTAAAGCTTACATGGTTCAATACTTATAAAATTATTTTGTTTTTCCTTTCTACTGAAATTATGCTATAATATTATGTTTTTTTTAACAGTAGTTGATTCTTCAAAATCACCAAGTTTCTCGAGCAGAACATACTTCTTTCTTTAAGTGAACTGTAAATCCAACAACTCGTCTTGTAACTTATCTTACAAATTAACTGTTATATTCTAAAACTACAATTATAATTAAAATTACAGTTGACCATGGAAAAGACAGAAAATTCAATACATGGCGCTGTATTAGCTGACTGGTCTGACGAAGAAGCCTTTCTTGATATAATTGATGAAATATCTGACAGATATCTCGATGATACAACGAAAAGAAAGACTGAACCAAGCAGGTTTCATCACCAAAAGGCGTTTTAAAAGTTTTGATGTTAATTGAACTCTTTCGACCAACAAACAAAAAGACTTGACTCTGAATGAAAATAAATCATTAGATAAAAGGGAGGACGTAAATGAAATTGAGATGGAAAAAAGGACCAAGTCCTCTTCTGATGAAGACATACCACACTGTCTGGCCTTAAAAATAAAACAGATAATGAATAGCAAAGCTGTTCAGATGAAGACTTTCCATTGTGTCAAATTCAGGCAGAACTAAAAAGAATGAAAGTAGATCATTCTATTGAAAACTGTACAAGAAAACAACCAAACAGGAAGGCAACTTGGAAGCGTAAAATACTTTTTACGTCATCCAAAAATGATGACAGTGATAATGATAAAACATACACTCCTGTACAAAGGTCTGATAGTGATACCAGCATCAATGGGGATATAAATATACCTGTAATACATATTACTAACATACATCAGAAATGGTGGAGAATAAGAACCAGACCTATGCAAAGGCACATTGCAAAAATAGCTAAACCGCCTAAAACAGAATTGATAAACAAAGGAAGGCAACCAACTACAGACCAACAGAACACAGAAACAACAAGCACTGAACATGTAATTATGGCTAGCTGCAGAATGTTTCAAGTAAACACAAGTATTTAAGAAACATCATGAAATCAGACTTTACAATATGCTTATAAGTACTAACTTGGAAAAAAAACTAAATACAATGTAGCAGGTGATGGCAATTGTTTTTTTCAATGCAATAACATGTCAATTCAACACAAGTGACAGTGATGTTTCTTCATTTAAAGCAACAAAATAATCACTATATTGGCTTCTTGGATAAGTTTAATTAGTCAAAAGAAGAATCATCACAGATGTTTGATGAAAATGTTGATGAACTCAAGCATGATGGAAAATGGAATGTGTCACTAAGCGACCTGATCCCATTTGCAACAGCTAATCTCTTGCAGAGAAGAATAATGATATATTCCAGTAGACTGAACTGCCCTTTGATTCAAATTGAGTCAGATGTTTATGGCGACAAGTGCAGAGGCCTTTTGTTTAGCATGTTTAGCAGTTCCAGGCTATGAACATTATGATGCATGCACTAAAGGTGTTCGTGGATGACAATAAACTGAATAATTTAGACAAATCAAGTATTAGTATATCTCAGGTGAAGACACCAAATAAATACGTACTGTATTGAGACTGTTGCTCTGGCCGAAACTGATTATATTTAGTCACCCAACAGTTGAACTAATAGAACAAAACATGTTGGAGTCAGGACATACACAAATGGAATGTGATTCCGTACATTCTGCTATAGATACAGCTAAAAAGGGAACTTCAATTTTCATCCCAGATCACTAGGATATGGTTATTCATTTTGCTTGCAGAAGTAATCCTTACACTGTTTTATCCATGCATTTCGACCATTTTTTCAAAATTAAAACTGCAAAAGGGAAACATCTCACACACTAAAGACTGACACAATGGGAATATGGTAAACTGGTTAAAAATAAAAATAATAAGGGTGTCAGCAACCATCAGCCAGACATGATTTTTATGAAAGACAACTTTGATCAACTGGAAGTTCGAGTCATAAAGCTGCGTCGATCAGTGCATAGTTGTCCGCCCAGAAATACTGAACCAAAAAAGAAAGATTTAATGTCACTGTGCGACTCACTAATAATTCCATCAAGTAACCATGATTTCTATGCTGATCTTAAGACAGATAAATCTGTAAAAGAACTGTTACTGTACCGCACAGTCGTGAAGATGACGTGAAGATGACGCAGACAGTGATAAGATGAGATTATCTGATAAAACTGTATCTATGGAACACATATTTAATATTTGTTGCAAAACGTAACACTTTGATGTGAATTTGAACCAGTGTTTCCCTATAATTAGAGTTCTTTTTTACAGATGAGTCCTTATGTTTGTAAAAAAAATGAAAAAATAGACAGAACCATAAGGGCTCATCTGCATATATGACCGTATATGGCTAATACATCAATTGTTTTATTCAAACAAACTGTGTTTTAAAAGTTCTTTACCATCTTATTAAATGTACAAAATTTCTTGATTGTGTCTTGAATATTTGATTTTTGGTAAACCTTCAAACCTTTAAACGGCTTTTTCTCCACTATTTGATTTTTGCAGATGAGCCCTTATGGTTCTTATGTGACGATTTGTTCAGTATACTGAAGATAAAAAGTAAATTATCTTTTATTTTGATGAAGAAACATTCTCAGATGAAAACAGTACAGAATTTATCGATTTATTTGATGATTTCTTAACATATTTTACATGTTATATTATTTATGTATAACAATTGAAAATGTTACATTCACAAACACATCTTCATGCAATATTATACACAAATTCGGTTTGCTTTTACAGGAACTATACCAGTTACAATATACTAACACTGCAGGGTCATGAAGTTACAAAATGCCGAAATAAGTGGTAAAACTCCCATTTATAGAGGACTGAGAAGAAGCACACTCTGAGTAGAAAGACCTGAAATTAATATTTTTTTATTAAACATTTTCTAGGATATACGAGGGCTGTCCTTTAAGTATGTAGACTTTTCTCATAACTCGGTTATTTTTCAAAATTTTGCAATCTAATTTCAGTGACGCATATCTTCCTTGAGTTGTGTTGCAAATACATAGTTCATAATCAAAACATTTCAAAAACTTTTTAGTATTGTTTTACTTAAAACAAACAAAGAAGAAATTGTGAGTCCCGACTGTTTTACTTAAAATAAACAAAGAAGAAATTGTGAGTCCCGAGTGTATTTTCTATATGTCTGTTTATATGACTTAAATCATGTTTAAAAGATTTGTTCAACATAGTTTGAAATAGTTTGAATGTGTTGAGAAATCATTTCTTTAATTTGATAAGTGGCACAATTAGTAAATATATGATAATGCAATATTAATTGTTACAAGTTGACAAATCTACAGTTTTAAATGTTTTCTATTTCCTCCCCTCCCTCCAACAACATTTTCAACCAACAACATATCAAACAGTACAGATGTTTGTGTATCTTTTTATAAGCAATGATCATAGCACTTTCATATTTGTATGCTAAAAGACTAAACAAATTTGTACAGAGTGTAACCTTTACTTAGTCTGTATATATATAAATTAATAATTCATGTTCAGTAACGCAATTGACTTACCAAATTGGAAATAGTTTTGATTTGTTCAAAACAAAAGTTCTTACTTAATGAATTGCAAAATACATTTGACAGATGTTGTTATAAATCCATTTTATGATACTCCTTATCATAACAGTTTCGTATATTTACATTACAGTTTTAGAACGTCCCCTGGTGTTGGTGTTTTCACCATTTAAAACTAAAACATTATCAAATAGATTCTCTGTTTGTATTTTATAATAAAATAATGGAACAAATTGTATTACAATGAAACAAATTGTATAACAATAGATTAACAATACTGTCACTATCATAAGACCATATACAAAGAATATCTGTCCCCAGTGTAACAGTAACAGAAGATATATACTAGTTTTGGGGGCATTGTTAAGTTACCCAAGAATAGTACCAATTAAGTGAAAAATGACATATATCTTTGAATATACCTGAAAATTGATAAAATTGAATTAGCTAATTTGTATCTGCAGCAGTAAATGTTACATAAAAACTTTTTGAAGCGTATTTAAAAAAAAAATGAAGTTCAAAAAGCCGTAAATATATATTTTTTGGAAAATTATGGTTGTATGTATATTATTTTTGTATTAAAAGGTTGTTTTCATGAAAGTCTGCTGAAAAAATCACAAAAATGTGTTATTATTTCCATAGTTTAATCCATAAGAATGTTTGAATTTTAAGGATTGCTATTGAAAATATAATATTTATTTGATTAAAATGTTGTAAATTTGAAGAAGACTTTAATCCTATACTTTAGCCATTGTCAATTTTTCACAATATAATATATTTCCAACCTACTTTTGGCAATATTATGAACAAAAGTATCATTCTAAATTTGACCCCCCATGTCACGCTTTGTCTTCATTATTTTGATTTATGCCCCTAAGTATAAACTCACAGGAATATGAACATAAAGACTAAGTATAAACTCACAGGAATATGAACATAAAGACTAAGTATAAACTCACAGGAATATGAACATAAAGACTAAGTATAAACTCACAGGAATATGAACATAAAGACTAAGTATAAACTCACAGAAATATGAACATAAAGACTAAGTATAAACTCACAGAAATATGAACATAAAGACTAAGTATAAACTCACAGGAATATGAACATAAAGACTAAGTATAAACTCACAGGAATATGAACATAAAGACATAAATATAAACTCAGAAATATGAACATAAAGACGCAAGTATAAACTCAGAAATATGAACATAAAGACGCAAGTATAAACTCAGAAATATGATCATATAGACGTAAGTTAGTATAGACTTGATCAGAAATATGAACATACAGAAGTAAATATATCCTCAGAAATATGAACATAAAGACGTAAATATAAACTCAGAAATATGAAGATAAAGACGCAAGTATAAACTCAGAAATATGATCATATAGACGTAAGTTAGTATAGACTCGATCAGAAATATGAACATACGAGGGCTGTCCTGGAAGTTCCCGGAATTTTGCTATAACTCAATACATCGGATACAAATATAAAAACAAAGTACATCATGTGAAACTTGAATGTTATAGCTCTTATCGAGTGAAATATCAGAAACTTACAGTAGATATCAATAACATACATGGAACAATAAAACCATCACTGTCCGTCATCCGGAGCACGTTGTCGCGTCTTTCGTCGTCACACGACGTCATCACACGACGTCAAAGCACTTCAAACGTTATCAAAGTTAAGAGAGTGATTCACCTTCTCGATGTAATCTCCACGTATTGCTACACATTTACGCTGCCTATGAATCATCTTCATGAAAATATCATTATACCATTTGTTATTAAATCCCACTACAACTTTATGTGCGCATATCTGACTCAAAGTGTTGTCCGTGCAACATTTTCTTGACCTCAGGAAAACAGCAAAATCCATTGGCGCCAGGTAAGAACTGTACGGTGGATGGGCTAACAGTTTAAACCCTGGTAGATCAATTTCAAGTAGTGTCGATCTCACTCTGTGTGCTGGTGCATTATCTGGATGCAATATGTCTAAGTATGTGCACTTCTTTCTTAGGGCTTGTAGCAAATCTCTTCTCCCTCCATATCATGACGCCATAGGATCGTCGTAGAGCATTCAACTCGAGTTGTTTCTTCTTTAAGCAAGCAATGGGCCCAACATGCGCTAATTTTTGACATTCCTAGATTGGTTGTAAATATTTGATTAACAACATTACGCGAAATATCAAGTATTTAGCTATTAGTCTGTCATTCGTCTACACGTGTCTATCAAGTCTTTCGTTCTATCCTTGTTATGCACCATTACTACTGATGGTCCACCTGATCTTTCGTCATCATTAATTGATCTTCTCTTCCATTTCTAAATCGTTCATGCCACTTATAAACAATCGTCTTGCTACATGGTAGTAATGTACTAGACGATGTAATCATTTTTATTGTCTCCGCCGGTAATTTTGCAAGTCCAACACAAAACGCTCCGTAATTCAACGTCGCCCGTTGACGTCATTGTTTTAAGTCTTTTTATGAAGCGCTCTACAGTGTTTGACATTGAATATAAACAAGAGGGCCAAGATGGCCCTATATCGCTCACATGACAATCACTGTTCACTCATTAAAACATTGTTTTGAACCGGTGACCTAGTTTTTGACCCCAGATGACCCATGTTAGAACTTGTCCTACATATAAATAAGACAAACATTCTGACAAAATTTGGTGAAGATCCAATCAAAACCATGAAACCAAAGCATAGACAAGGTTTTCCTAAGATTTGACCTCGTGACCTAGTTTTTGACCCCAGACGACCTATGTTCGAATTTGTCTTACATATCATTAAGACAAACAGTCTGACTAGGTTTGGTGAAGATACGATCAAAATTTGACATCTACAGTGTTAATAACGTTTTCCTAAGATTTGACCTTGTGACCTGGTTTTTGACCCTAGGTGACCCATATTTGAACTTGTCCTCAATATCATTAAGACAAACAATCTGACAAGGTTTGGCCAAGATCCAATTAAAACCATGACATTTAGAGCTTTTACAAGATTTTTACCTAAGATTTGACCTGGTGACCCAGTTTTTGACCCCGGCTGACCCATGTTCAACCTTGACCCACATATCATTGAGGCAAACATTCTGACAAGGTTTGGTGAAGATCCAATTAAAACTGTGACATCTACAGTGTTAACAAAGTTTTCCTAAGATTTGACCTGGTGACCTAGTTATTGACCCCAGATGACCCATATTTATACTTGACCGTTATATCATTAAAACAAACGATTTGACAAAGTTTGGTGAAGATCCAATCATAACTGTGATATCTACAGTGTTAACATGGTTTTTCATAAGATTTGACCTAGCGACCTAGTTTTTGACCCAAGATGACCCATGTTCAAACTCGTCCAAGATATTATGAAGACAAACATTCTGACAAGGTTTCATGATGATCCAATCAAAACAGTGACTTCTAGAGTGTTCACAAGGTTTTCCAGCAATTTGCCCTAGTGACCTAGTTTTTCACCGGAAATGACCCATTATCAAACTTGACCTACATATTATTAAAATAAACATTCTGACAAAGTTTCATGAAGATCCAGTCAAAACAGTGATTTCTAAAGTGTTCACAAGGTTTTCCCTTATTTGGCCCTGGTGACCTAGTTTTTTACCCAAAATGTCCCAATATCGAACTCGTCCGAGATTTTGTTGATATTAACGTTCTGACCCAGTTTTGCTAAAATTGAGCCAAAAATGTGGCCCCTAGTGTGGTCACAACATAAAGTTTGACGACGCACACCGCACGCCGCCAGACGCCGGACGGAGAGTGATCCTAATAGCTCACTTTGTCACTTTGTGACATGTGAGCTAAAAAGTGTACCGACAGACGTTAAATTTGAAAGAAATGACGTCAATATTACGTGCTAACGCTGTGTAGTTTGGCGGAGATTTTGCTTTAACAGAAACCATGAAACCGAACATAATTTGATTACAAACTTTTAAAAAATATGCCTAATTTTCGTATGCACCGCATATATGTCTGGTTGTTACTATGGATACTACAATATATAACGAGGAATGAACTATAAAAACAATTATGTGTTTCTATTTATATCAGTTGTGACTTTCTTCGTTTACAGTTTTAACTCAAAAGTCCTGTAAATAGTCATGTTATCGAGAAATTCCGCGAACTTCCAGGACAGCCCGCGTACAGAAGTAAATATATCCTCAGAAATATGAACATAAAGACTAAGTATAAACTCAAAGGGATATGAACATAAAGACTAAGTATAAACTCACAGGAATATGAACATAAAGATGTAAATATAAACTCAGAAATATGAACATAAAGACTAAGTATAAACTCACAGAAATATGAACGTAAAGACGTAAATATAAACTCAGAAATATGAACATAAAGACGTAAATATAAACTCAGAAATATGAACATAAAGACGTAAATATAAACTCAGAAATATGAACATAAAGGCGTAAATATAAACTCAGAAATATGAACATAAAGACGTAAAAATAAACTCAGAAATATGAACATAAAGACGTAAATATAAACTCAGAAATATGAACATAAAGACGCAAATATAAACTCAGGAATATGAACATAAAGACGTAAATATAAACTCACAGGAATATGAACATAAAGACGTAAATATAAACTCACAGGAATATGAACATAAAGACTAAGTATAAACTCACAGGAATATGAACATAAAGACTAAGTATAAACTCACAGGAATATGAACATAAAGACGTAAATATAAACTCAGGAATATGAACATAAAGACGTAAATATAAACTCAGGAATATGAACATAATGACTAAGTATAAACTCACAGAAATATGAACATAAAGACGTAAATATAAACTCAGAAATATGAACATAAAGACGTAAATATAAACTCAGGAATATGAACATAAAGACTAAGTATAAACTCACAGGAATATGAACATAAAGACGTAAATATAAACTCAGAAATATGAACATAAAGACGTAAATATAAACTCAGAAATATGAACATAAAGACTAAGTATAAACTCACAGGAATATGAACATAAAGACTAAGTATAAACTCACAGAAATATGAACATAAAGATGTAAATATAAACTCACAGGAATATGAACATAAAGACGTAAATATAAACTCACAGGAATATGAACATAAAGACGTAAATATAAACTCAGAAATATGAACATAAAGAAGTAAATATAAACTCAGAAATATGAACATAAAGACGTAAATATAAATTCAGGAATATGAACATAAAGACTAAGTATAAACTCACAGGAATATGAACATAAAGACGTAAATATAAACTCAGAAATATGAACATAAAGACGTAAATATAAACTCAGAAATATGAACATGAACACTAAGTATAAACTCACAGGAATATGAACATAAAGACTAAGTATAAACTCACAGGAATATGAACATAAAGACGTAAATATAAACTCACAGGAATATGAACATAAAGACGTAAATATAAACTCAGAAATATGAACATAAAGAAGTAAATATAAACTCAGAAATATGAACATAAAGACGTAAATATAAACTCAGGAATATGAACATAAAGACTAAGTATAAACTCACAGGAATATGAACATAAAGACGTAAATATAAACTCAAAAATATGAACATAAAGACGTAAATATAAACTCAGAAATATGAACATAAAGACACAAGTATAAACTCACAGGAATATGAACATAAAAAGACGCAAGTATAAACTCACAGGAATATGAACATAAAGATGTAAATATGAACTCAGAAATATGAACATAAAGACGTAAATATAAACTCACAGGAATATGAACATAAAGATGTAAATATGAACTCAGAAATATGAACATAAAGACGTAAATATAAACTCACAGGAATATGAACATAAAGATGTAAATATAAACTCAGAAATATGAACATAAAGACGCAAGTATAAACTCACAGGAATATGAACATAAAGACGTAAATATAAACTCAGAAATATGAACATAAAGATGTAAATATAAACTCACAGGAATATGAACATAAAGACTAAGTATAAACTCACAGGAATATGAACATAAAGACGTAGATATAAACTCAAAAATATGAACATCAAGACGTAAGGATAAACTTAGAAAAATGAACATACAGAAGTAAATATAAACTCAAGACTTAAGTATAAACTCAATATGGAACACCCCTGTAAAGCTTCGTGGAAATTGGCCAACTGCTTAAGAATGAGATGTTGTTTAAAGCAATTGTTGACGGACGCACAGAAAGACGGACGGATGACAGACAACACACGATCACAATACCGCGAAAACCTCAGACAGACGAACAGATGGGACAATCACTATATGCCCCCTGCATCATTTGATTGGTACAAGTAACAGGAGTCAATAAAATTTGTGAAAGTGGACTTACTGTTTTGAACAACACATTTCATAAAATCGTAAAACTTTGCCTAATTTCATAAATTGGCAGCAAAATTGCTCTATACTAACTCCTCAACTTCGTTGGTAAAGGGAACTTTACTTTGAGTAGTATTTATTAAGCAAGTCAGTTTTTATCAGTGTATGGCGAACATGTAGAATAACAATAGCATAACGAGGGTCCAACAATGCTCACCAACAAAACAAGAGGTGGCCCTATATTGCTCACATGACAATCAATGTTTACTCATTTAAACATTGTTTTGAACTAATGTCATGAGGTCTGCTGATATCAAGGTTTTCCTATGATTTGACCTGGTGACCTAGTGTCTGACCCCAGATGATCCATGTTCTAACTTGACCTACATGAGTCAATATCAAATTTGGGCAGATTTTCTGTCTTTTCAGTATAACTTAAACTAAGATTGATCCTCAAAAAAATTCAAGACATAACATAAGTAATGGTAATACAATCTAGAGATTAAACCAGATATATCTTAGTTTGTGGTCAGATTGATGGGTCATCTGGAATGTTTTATACCTGATTTTATTAAATATTTGATGTCCCAAGTCCTAAAAATAACAATTCTTAACACATTGCTGTTTCCTAATGATTTTTCAACATTTTTTTCACCTTATATACTGTAAACCAGGAAATTATTTGCGCATTTTAAGTTAGCGAGTTTCGCGGTCGGGTTGTTTCCGCGAAAGTAAAATGCCGTGAACTACTGTCTTGTCATAAAACCATGAAAATTAGTCGCTACAAAAGATTGTCTTGAAAGCTGCAATGATTTGTTTATTCTGTGTGGTAATGGTAAAATTTTGACACGTTTACAATTGAAGGTGTGAATAACATACTTTAAATCAGGTTGGTATAGTTCCAGGTTTTGTTATTTTTGACACCCTTATTAGAGTAGGCTGCGTTGAATATACACAGAGAAGACTATTGTTATAGTCACTAATTGATATGCAAACAAACCAATTTTCTCATTTGTGTTTGACTTTTTTGTCGTAAAAATCTTTTCAAACTAACCACTACATGTAATATCAATTATGCAACTAGAATCAACAACAACTGGCCTTAAACTTCTCAAATTATTTATTCACCTAAACACCATGACCACCGACCAGGTATATTAATTGTAATGCTGTGTCATGCTATTCAAAGTGTAAATTTCATTCAAAACGTGTTTTGTTTCGCGTGATTCGCGGTCTCCTCAAATCCGCGAAAGTTTAATGTCGCGAATATGCCTGGGTGCTTAAAAATGCGAAAATTTCTTGATGCGAAAGTTTCCTGGTTTACAGTATAAGACAGTATCTTTATTCTTCACTGTTAACAATCTAATATGCCTAGCATTTCATCATTTTATTGAATATTGGACGATTTACCTGTGTCTCAAACATCCATGTCCTTGCAGTTACAATGAACTTATATAGCAGAGTATTACTTGATAGTGAGCGAGTTCGATAAACAACTATAGTACAACTTCAGTAGCTCTCCCGAAGTTAATCTGCACATGTCCTTAATCGAACTGAGTCTAGTCGTACTGTGGTAAAACAAAACGGAAGCGAGTCTTTTCGACCCAGAGACTTTTCGACATCAAGACTTTTTGATCCCAGGACTGATATTATATATGAATAAAGAAATGTATGTAATGAATTGATTGTTGTTGTTTTTTGTCTATATATAAGTACAAAATGTATCACTTATATTATACGTAACCTTTTTTATTAACATGCATAAGAAATACATAACTTTCGCTTATAAAAGGAAATATATACAGTAAAACCTCGATTATCCGAACACTGATTATCCGAATACCCGGTATTATCCGAATAAAATCTACGGTCCCGATTACGTCGCTATATATTTCAACTACAACGAACCCCGGTTATACGAATCGGATTTTACGAATACCTGGTGTAATCCGAATACATTATTTGGTCCCTAAAGTTACGAATGCGCATATTTTCACACCTATTATTCGAACTGGTCAATTGATAACAATGGCCAATTGAGAATCAAATGTCGTGTGACAAACAACGTGTAACATCAATTCATACACAAAGCGTGTCAACAGTTTAATTATCGTTAAGTAGACCATATTGTTTGTTACGATTTTATACTAATCGCGACGAATATTTCACAATGATCTCGGGTATAATAAGTTAATATGCGTACGTACCTGTTGATCTGTATGAAACTATTTGCATTTCAGCGTCATTCAAAATTTAAAAACTAATTCGAACACAATTAACCCTTTACTTCATAGCCCCCTAGTCAATATACATACTGTATACTAATAGTGGATCAGATAAACTTGGTACACTGTCTTCATACAGGTTATTGGGAAATGCTACTGATTTGACACATGTCTACTTCATCACTGGTTTATTATACTAAATATTAATCCCATCAAATTATAGTAAATATAAAAGATGTTCATAATTTAATAACCTTTTGTATGATGTAATTTGTGTAACTATGGGATAAATATTAAAAGAAATAAAGGGGAACAAAAATTGCAAAAAAAATCTGTAAGCATATTTTTGCCTTTTCTAATTTTTTTCTATTGACACCTGGTCATTTTATCACTTCATTGTAATGCTAAATAATGGTTTTATAATTTCTGAATTATACCAAATTGATGGTATTTAATTTATCTTACTTGCTATGCAAAAATATCTGATGTTAGGCAAATATTAAGGGCAATATAATGTGTACAAGGTCCATGTTTTTTCCTTATCCTTTTTTTTAATTTGCCCTTTCTGTTTACTACAAGACATACAATAAAAAATCTTAATGCAAGAATTGTTATTGCAAACTCCACTAAATAATACTTTGGGTTGTAAAAATCAATACTTTACACTTGAGATTAAATAAATGTGCAAAGGTAAAACTTGGCTCAGTGCCAGTGATTGACGGTGCACGTGCAGGAATTCATGTCCAACAATCAAGGTCATCGTGACCCAGACAGAGTGTCTTATAAATGTGTCAAGTTCAAAGGATGTTTTTTTTAAACAATCAGAGGTTGTGAAAGTGTACCATAGTACAAAAAACTTTAACCTAGTTGATCATAATTTGGCATATCAATTAACACCGAATTCGTTATGTTTTTAATCGTATTTCACACGCATTCGCGGCGAGTCTTTGTGACTTGAATATTGTTTTACATCAAAGACGAGTGAAACAGTCGTATATGACTTTTACTGCATCAAATTTGTTTGATGATACGGAATAAAGGATAATATTTACGTATGTTTCAACAAATCTCCCAGCATATTAAATTCATGTCAAAAATAAACCATGTGCTTGCAGACTTCTGTGTTCATGATACGTCTAGTGATCGGCGCGCACCTGACTCGTTTTGTGTTTACATAGTATTTACAACTTTCACCGAATAATAGACGAAATATTTTTGTTGGTGATTTGTCTTCATGGAATATTAGAAATTATAGTTTTTGGAATAAAAAATCGGCGATATTTCGGAGGGAAAGGTATTTATTTAGGCTGAACAACAAATTGATTTGATTGGTAGAGTCATATTGTTCTGCAATAAATAAGCCCCGCCCATGAGAAGATTAAATCCCATATGGAAATTTGTCACACGTGTCAGCTGTAAAAACAATGCGGCACCATAAAACTCCAGGTGACATTAAAATTTGATGATATAATTAGGGACCCATACTGATAGCCAACTTAATCCCATTGATGACCGCATCAATTAGCACATGTTATTTGTTAATCTGAATTTGATTTTCACACGAGACATTGACACTGTATATTTCTTTTATTGCATCCGAGACACGGCGAACTACTGATTATTATCTTTATTATGTCATTTTTGTTTGAAAATATTTAAGATATATAATTGCTC
Source organism: Lutraria lutraria (assembly GCA_964023205.1). Classification (NCBI taxonomy): domain Eukaryota; kingdom Metazoa; phylum Mollusca; class Bivalvia; order Venerida; family Mactridae; genus Lutraria; species Lutraria lutraria. The sequence goes on from OZ026841.1 coordinate 10,086,695, forward strand.
TACTGTTTTTTGGCTTTGACTTAAAATTCCACGGCAAAATTGTCATTAGAAATTAACCGCGCGTCTGCAGACTGTATACTGTGTAATCTCAACACGATACGTCATCGTGTACGCGCGACCTGTCTTGTGTTTAAACGCAGTTAACCACATAATTTTATTTACAAACAATATTTTTTTGTTTACGTTATGTCTTCATGAAATATTGAATTTTACAATCGTTGTTTTAAAAAATCGCCGATATTTTGGGAAAAATGATTTATTGAACTTCAAAAATCAACCACGTAGAATACCGGGATTATGAAGTAGACGGTCTATCCGCAAAAGACCGGGATTATGAATTAAGCGGTCTACACGTGAATATACGGCTACATGAAGTAAAGGGTTAAACAAAACTAACTAGAATATGATGATTTAGTGAAAAAATGTTCCAAACAGAAAGCATTACGTCTTCGATTTTAGAATGGGATGGTAGCGATGCCTAGTCGATCGTTAGTAAATAAAGTGTGAATGACATAATTTTGTGTCGGATTGTGTTCTGCATAATCCATAAATACGCGGGCATTCATTTAACCAGAATTATTGTTTCATTTGTTAACTCATATACATTCATAAAACAAAGATAAATAATTAGTGTGTGTTATATATTTGATTTTATTCCTATTATAACGTCATGTTTGCATACTAGAGTTAACTCCCTTGTAAAATACGGACAGTACGGATTTTATCGTTTCCAAACAGTACATCATACTGAAATGGATTATTCGAAACCATGGATTATCCGAATGATTTTTCAGGGCCCAATGACATTCGAATAATCGAGGTTTTACTGTACTTCAATTTCTACTATTGGTCGTGATATCAAATGTAAAACACTATATATTCGTGTTCATTCAAATGAATGATGTTTGTGTAATATTCCAGTGACTATAGTGGCAATGTTTACGTTGAATCGCGAAATCATATGATAAATACTTCCTAACTAGGTAACATTCAATTATGTATGTCAAAACATGCTTACATAACCCTAAATCTAACGATCTTTTGCACGTATACAGCATCATGATATTAATCAAAGAAATACGATGTATTCAAATGAAATACGTAATCAATAACTTATAAATTTCCTATAGCCGCCATCTTGGAACGAGAGAAACTAGCGTATTATAGTTGGTTGAACAAGAGTAGCTAGACAAACCAGACTAGAGCACGACTATGGTTGATTCGATCTATGTTTAGTTGAACTATTGTTACTATAGTTATTAATCAAACTCGCTCATTTACAGTTCCAAGGGAGATGATTATCTCCTTTGGGAAGATTCATTTATCTAATATGGCAACTACCAGGTTTGCTGTCTGTACAAAGTAGAGTTAATTAGTATTGTAGTACCATAGGCAAGCAACCTGAACAGTATTTTCAAAAAGTGTCCTTTTCTGTAACGCGCTCCACACCAATATTAATGATTACATTCGTGATGAGATACTATCTACTTATGTAATTGTATGCCATTGTATTATATATTCATCTTAACATGGGTTTCAAGATAGCAGAAAAGATATTTTTCGAAATAACATGTGCATATTTCCTTGCTGTAACAGTCCTTCAAATAACACTGAAAATTGTTATTGCAAGGATGAATAATGTTACTGCAAAGACATACAGCCATGTTTCAATGAGTTTTTTTTGTCTTATTTTACAACATTTTGAATCGCAATTGTTTTGTTTATCATCAATGTACATCAAAGAAGTTTGTGCAATACTTTTTTTTAATTTAAGTCAAAATAGAGTGCCCATCATGCCTGCCCATCTCGATGAAATCCGTAACTGCAAGGACATTTTTTGTTACTTAAGATTTTATCAGGATTTTTGTTTTAAATCTTCTTGTTTTTGATAAAATAATGAAAGTAAATATATTCAAATAAATGGTTGTTTCTAATATGGTATCTTGTATGCTCTTCTTGCCAAAAAATCAGTGAAAATTGATTCTATACAGTAACAGTAAGGACAGATAATTATTACTGAAATCACATGTTTGATCTGCAGTAAGTCTGATTGAAATATTATACATAGAATTGTTCGAGTTAAACTCATTGTTCTGGAAAACTTGCACACTGTCTAATCTATCCTTATAACCCTTAACTTTCATGAGTTCTAAACAATGTAACTGCGAAATGATACTATGTGCTTTTAATGTTGCATCTTTGCTGCATTTACTGTCAGTAAATTGCGCAATTTTAAAATTTAAAATCATGACATTGTTAAATGCCGAATGTTAGAAATCATCATCACCGCCATTTAAAAGTATTCAAGACTCAGATATGACAACATAGTATGGCTATAACAATATAGAATATAATAGATGCTAAACAGTATAAGGAGAATTACTCAGGAGTGAAACACTCAAATCTTAACAAGAGGGCCATGATGGCCCTATAAATGCTCACCAGGAGAAAAGGTCATTTGGAGATTAACATTGTTGAAGTTTTCTATACCAGTCTTAGTAAGATCAAGTGACCCATCTGGGCCGTTTTTTATCCCATGGCCATTATATGAACAGATTTAAAAGAGGTCCATTAGACAAAGCTAGATACCAAATATCTTAGCTCTAGGCCTTGTGGTTTCGGAGAAGAAGATTTTTTTAATTTTCCTATATAAGTCTATATAAATCAAGTGACCCCCGGGGCGGGGCCAATTTCGACCCTAGGGCAATCATTTGAACAAACTTGGTAGAGGTCCACTAGACAATGCTATATACCAAATATCTTAGCTCTAGGCCTTGTGGTTTCGGAAAAGAAGATTTTTCAAATTTTCCTATATAAAATAAAATAAACCCCAGGGCAGGGCCAATTTTGACCACGGGGCCATAATTTGAACAAACTTGGTAGAGGTCCACTAGACAATGCCACATACAAAATATCTAAGCTCTAGGCCTTGCAGTTTCGGAGAAGAAGATTTTTTAAATTTTCCTATATAAGTCTATATAAATCAAGTGACTCCCGGGGCGGGGCCAATTTCGACCCTAGGGCAATCATTTGAACAAACTTGGTAGAGGTCCACTAGACAATGCTATATACCAAATATCTTAGCTCTAGGCCTTGTGGTTTCGGAAAAGAAGATTTTTCAAATTTTCCTATATAAAATAAAATAAACCCCAGGGCAGGGCCAATTTTGACCACGGGGCCATAATTTGAACAAACTTGGTAGAGGTCCACTAGACAATGCCACATACAAAATATCTAAGCTCTAGGCCTTGCGGTTTCGGAGAAGAAGATTTTTTAAATTTTCCTATATAAGTCTATATAAATCAAGTGACCCCCGGGGCGGGGCCAATTTTGACCCTAGGGCAATAATTTGAACAAACTTGGTAGAGGTCCACTAGACTATGCTACACACCAAATATCAAAGCTCTAGGCATTGTAGTTTTTGACAAGAACATTTTTTAAATTTCCTATATAAGTCTATGTAAAATCAAGTTACCCCCGGGGCGGAGCCAATTTTGACCCCAGGGGAATAATTTGAACAAACTTTGTAGAGTTTCATTAGACAATGCTACATACCAAATATCTCAGCTCTAGACCTTGTGGTTTTGGACAAGAAGATTTTTTAAGTTTTTTCTATTTGTTGCCATAGCAACCAGAGTTTTTAATGAAATTTAATTTTTTGAACAACTTTGAAAGGGGACCACCCAAGGATCATTCCAGCAAAGTTTGGTTGCAATCGGCATAGCGGTGTAGGAGGAGATGTTGTTTTAAGTAAATATTGACGCCACTTCACGACATACTACGCACGACGCACGATGGACGCAGGGCGATCACAAAAGCTCACCTTGAGCACATTCGTGCTCTGGTGAGCTAAAAATAGTAAAAGCTAAGAATTTATAAGAATTAAGACTCCTGATTTCAGAGTATAACTTGAGGTTTATAAGTTGAATGTATTTAGTTGACGAAAAAAGAAACAGTTCACTTGATAAATAGTTATATATTCATTTCTAAGAGGCCTTTGATTACCTACCTGACGTATTGTTATATTGACAAAAAGTTATGCCAGATTTTTTTCTTTTCTTGGTACGCATTTACTGAGTTATCTAAAAGAATACTGTAAGTGTTGTCAGATCGCAATTATATTAGGATAAAAATAAATTATCAAGCATTTTCCATATCGTTACGTTAAGGACATACTAGTGGTGGTCATGTTTGTTAGAGCACATGATAACAATTTGCAAATGGTTTTTAGGGTTGTCAGTCGTGAGACCCATTTCTACACGCATTTTCCTAAAAGGAAAATACCATTTTTCGGCATTTTATGATACTCTATTTTTAAATTTTCCTCATCCAAAATCTGCCCAAATTTGATATTGACTCACATATCATTAAAACAAACATTCTAACAAAATTTGGTGAAGATCCAATCAAAACTGTGACATCTACAATGTTAACAAAGTTTTCCTATGATGATGACCCATGTTCGAACTTGTCCTACATATCAATGAGACAAACATTCTGACAAGGTTTGGTGAAGATCCAATAAAAACTGTGACATCTACAGTGTTACAGCATAGACAATGTTTTCTTAAGATTTGTGGCCTCTAGTGTGTTCACAAGGTAAAAGTTTGATGACGCCGGACAAAGACTGATCACAAAAGCTCACCCTAAGCACAAAGTGCACATGTGAGCTAAAAAGAAATGAAACTACAGACCAAGCTTGGGGAAGATCAACCAATTAGTTCATGGGAAGAAGTTGATTACAGTTGTTTTCTATACCTTATTGCACTGGTAAGCTCTTAAAGGAGACACATACAATCAAGTGAACAAATTTGATAAGGACCACATACAAGGGGCTATAATCTGTCAAATATCTGACTAGCAGTTTCAGAGGAAGTGCATAATTGATATAGATGGACTATCCAACAATCTACAAGGGCAACCTTCTGATCTGGTGAGCTAAAATTGTTCTCTAGCCAATTAAATCACATTCATCTAAAATTTTACCTCAGTTATAAAACAATAATTCCACCAGTAAGACATAGCAAGTATTACCATGTTTACCACATAGCTGTAGATCTTCAACAATTGGCGAATTGACATTAAAAACATCACCAATCCAACAGTAAACACTGAAAACATAATAAACATGAATTAAAATAGAGGTAAGCATCTTCAAGTCAATCTAAAGTAGCGCAGTTGCCTTATTATGTAAAAAAAGTTTTAAAAAACATTTTAATTAGTATGTTTATAATGAAGATGAAATATAATACTTACAATATCATGCAATGCAAAATCTACAAGAAAGCGCAACAAGAACACCACACAGCGGTGCCAATGGCGTATTTTAGAAAAATTAATTAGGTTTTACCCAGAAGACAAACATAAATATGTTAAATATTGAAAACATAACTATTGAAGAATACATGTAGTTTAGAAAGAAGAGGGCCAAGATGGCCGTATATCACTCACATGACAATCATTGCTTACTCATTAAAACATTGTTTTAAACCTGTGTCATGAGGTCTGCTGATATCAAGGTTTTCCTGTGATTTGACCCAGTGACCCAAATTTTGACCCTAGATGACCCATGTTTGAACTCATCCAATATATCATTAGGGCATACATTCTGACAATGTTTGGTGAAGATACAATCAAAACTGTGGCCATTAGAGAGTTAATAAGGTTTTCTAGGAATTTGACCCTAGATGACCCATGTTCAAACTTGTCCAAGATAGTATTAAGACAAACATTGTAACAAGGTTTGGTGAAGATCCAATCAAAACTGTGATATCTACTATGTTCAGATTTTACCTGGGGACCTAGTTATTGACCCCAGATGACCCATACTCATACTTGATCTACTTATCATTAAAACAAACAATTTGACAATGTTTGGTGAAGATCAAATAATAACTGTGAAATCTATAGTGTTCACAAGGTTTTCCCTTATTTGGCCCTGGTGACCTAGTTTTTTACCCCAAGTAACCCATTATCAAATTCATCCGAGATTTTGTCGATATTAACATTCTGACCTAATTTTGTGAAAATTCAACTAAAAATGTGGCCCCTAGTGTGTTCACAAGGTAAAGTTTGACAATGCACTACGCCTGACGAAGACTGATCACAAAGTGCTCATGTGAGCTAAAAACAAGAAGTGTTTTTGATCATTTAAAAACTATTACTGTCAGTAGATATTTGACTATCTTGTGATACCGTTAAGTTACAGACAGGATGTTTGACATATATGTAACAAGGTATAAAACTATGCCATGGAATGTTTTATTTCAATGAATTATTAAAATTAAGTTTCTTTATAATTATAATGAGCTAGACACACAAAAATGCAATGTTTGTTATAAGTTCTGTGTGTCAATCAATTAGTTTTTCACACCAATCAATTTTACATATTTCAAATTCTAACTTCTATAGATATGTTTTATCACCTTAGACTAGTTGTGATTGATTCCAAGATGTACGCATTTGGTACCTTACATACAAGAGATACCAACAACAACGACACTGTGTTGCCGAGGTGTCGGAGACAGTCAGGGCTGTCGGCCAAATAAGCTAATTCCCCACCAACACATTTCGACGAGCCGAAGCCTCCGCCCAGCCCTCAGTCACATATCTTGCATAAATAATTTTCTTGATATAGTTGTGTCAAACAACACACAGCAGGACTGTATGGTTTTGCAAAAAACTTTCTAAATTTTTTTTATTGATTTTGATATTTTTAAAAAAATATGTTTAGTATATATTTAACTTTAATGTGATAACAATAACTCATGCATGATGCATGTATAACACAACAAATATAAAACAAGAGGGCCATGATGGCCCCTTTTCGCTCACCTGAGTAAAGACTGCAACTTATTTGATATCATTGCAACTTCTTTCTCAACATTTAACTAGGTCAGAGCCTAACAATGACCAAAGTAATCATCAAGACAGATATTTTGAGCAACTTCCATCAAGATTTGATAAACAATGTTGTCTCTACAGTGTTATTAAGGTTTACCAATGATTTGACCTGGTGACCAAATTTTTATTTGTGTCGAAGATATCATAAAGACAAACATTCTGATAAGATTTGATGAAGATCAAATCAAAACTGTGACCTCTCGAGTGATAACAATGTTTTCCCGGGATCTGACCCAGTGACCCAAATTTTGACCCTAGATGACCCATGTTCAATCTTGTCCAAGATATCATTAAGACAAACATTTTGAAAAATTTTGGTGAAGATCCAATCAAAACTGTGACCTCCAGAGTGTTAACAAGGTTTTCAAGGGATTTGACCTGATGACATAATTTTTGACCCCAGATGACACATGTTCAAACTTGTCCAAGATATCATTAAGACAAACATTTTGAAAAGGTTTGGTCAAGATCCAATCAAAACTGTGACCTCCAGAGTGTTAACAAGGTTTACAAGGGATTTGATCTGGTGACCTAATTTTTTATCTCAGATGACCCATGTTCGCACTTGTCCAAGATATCATTAAGACAAACATTTTGACATTCACACAAGGTTTGATGAAGATCCAATCAAAACTGTGACCATCAGATGCTTAACAAGGTTTTCCTGGGATTTGAGCCTGTAACCTTATATTTGACCCAAGATGATCCAAGATGATTAAGACAAACATTTTGAAAAGGTTTGATGAAGATCCAATCAAAACTGCGACCATTAGAGTGTTAACAAGGTTTTCAAGGGATTTGACCCCGTGACCTAGTTTTTGACCCTAGATGACTGATGTTCGAACTTGTCCAAGATATCATTAAGGTATCTGGCTTGGATGTCAGGTCAAATCAAGTTTCACCAATTTATAGATTTAAAAACTAAACCATAATTTTATACTAAAATAAACCCACTGTATTAAGTGCATTGCAAGTGATTTGAAACAAATTTTACATTTGATTGGTCTTCTATAAACCAATATCGCACGTAATTTACAAATTTTTGAACAACGATAACTACTCTGTATATAGGAATATATTACAACAAGTAGCCTTAAAATCACTATAAATATATAATGTAGGGAGCCGTGTCTCAGTTTTTAGCTCACCTGATTCATCAGGTGAGCTTTTAGGATCGGTGAATGTCTGGCGTCCGTCGTCCGTCCACAATTAGTCCACACTCTAGCAACCGCAACTCTTTACGAATCTTGATTAAACTTGCTTACAATGTATATGGCCACAATGTCTCGGCTAAGTTCGATTATGGGCAAAATCTGATAATAACTTCTAGAGTTATGGGCCCTTGAATTACAAAATTTGCTATATTTAGCTTGTTTACACTCTAGCGCCTTCATTTATTCACCAATCCTGATCATATTTTCAGTAAATGTGTATAACCAAAAGATCTTGGACAAGTTCGATTATGGACGGAATCGGACCCAAACTTCAAGAGTTATGGGCCCTTGATTTTGAAAATTTGCTATATTTTAGCTTGTTTACACACTGGCGCCTTCATTTATACACCGATCCTAATAATATTTTCAGTAAATGAGTATAACCAAAAGATCTCGAACAAGTTTGATTATGGGAGAATCGGACCACATCTTCAAGAGTTATGGGCCCTTGACTTAGCAAATTTGCTATATTTTAGCTTGTTTACACTCTAGCGCCTTCGTTTATTCACCGATCCTAATCATATTTACAATGAATGTGTATGACCTTATGGTTTTGGACATGTTAAGTTATGGGTGGAATCGGACCACAACTTCAAGAGTTATGGACCCTTGGATTAGAAAATGTGCTACGTTTTAGCTTGTTTAACAGTATTATACCTTCATTGTTGGTTTTGATCTCAAAATCTATGTAAAAATGAGTTTTACGAGATGGAAACTATATTACCTGGTCATTGATTTGCCTTGGTTCTCAGGTGAGCAATAAAGGGCCAATGTGGCCCTCTTGTTTGATAACGTCCTCAGTTCGTTAGATACTTGACTTTAAAGAAATTCAGTACCCAAAACCCTGCTGTTTATTACGCAATATGCCATAGATAAATCAAAGGCCTGAAGGCCTGAAATGAGATGAATTTTGTGATGCAGGGATATCACTGAGTCGATACAAAGTTTAAAAATGTATCAATAATTCTGAACGAAACAAGGACTGTTTATCTAATCAAATATTAAAGTTCAAGGATCATATTGCCAGTTTAACCCTTTACTTCATAGCCCCCTGGTCAATATACATACTGTAACTTGGTACACTGTCTTCATACAGGTTGTTGGGAAATTGTACTGTTTTGACACATGTCTTCTTCATCACTGGTTTATTATACTAAATATTAATCTCATCAAATTATAGTAAATATAAAAGTTGTTCATACTTTAGTAACCTTTTTTTATAGTGTAATTTTTGTAACTGTGGGATAAATATTAAAAGAAATCAAGGGTAACAAAAATTGCAAAAAAATCAGTAAGCTTATTTTTGCCTTTTCTGATTTCTTTTCTATTGACACCTGGTCATTTTATCACTTCATTGTAATGCTAAATTAGAACTGTCACAGAGGTGACTAATACCCCCGCCACCGCTTTGACACTAAGAATGTAATAGTATACTATACGGCTAAGTTCAAGGGGACATAACTCTGCAATGAGTGGATCACTGGGTATGAAAATTATGTCTTGAACATCTACATTTAATATTGATAATATATTTCAAGTTTCAATTCAATCTCTTGAAAAATGTGGAAGTAGTTTGCTCCAGAAAGTAAGAGTGTCATTGTACACTATATGGCTAAGTTCAAGGGCACATTACTCTGTAATGAGTGAATCGCTTGGAATGAATATTGTGTTTTGCACAAGTACACTTCATGGTGATAATATATTTCAAGTTTCAGTTCAATCCCTTGAAAAATGTGGAAGTAGTTTGCTCCACAAAGTAATAGTGCAATTCTACAGTATATGGTTATGTTCAAGGGCACATAACTCTGGAATGAGTGAATCGCTGGGCATGAAAATTGTGTCTTACACGAGTACACTTCATGGTGATAAAATATGTCAAGTTTCAATTCCATCCCTTGAAAAATGTGGAAGTAGTTCGCTCCACAAACTAAGAGTGACATTTTACACTATATGGCTACGTTCAAGGGGACATAACTCTGGAATGAGAATGAAAATTGTGTCTTGCACATCTACACTTCATGGTGATAACATATTTCAAGTTTCATAGTAACAGCTTAAAGAATGTGAAAGTAGTTCGCTCCACAAACTTTTGATATTTTAAGCTAACGGACCGACCAACCGACCGACAGAGTGACTCCAATATACCCCCTCCCAAACTTCGTTTGTGGGGGTATAATGGTTTATGAATTAAGCCTTAATTTATCTTACTTGCTATGCAAAAACTTCTGATGTTAGGCAAATATTTAGGGCAATATAGTGTGTACAAACTGACACAAAGTCCATGTTTTTTCCTCATCCTTTTTCCATTTGCTATTTACTATGAGACATACAATAAATCAAAGTACTGAAAGTACTGTCGGAATTTGATTTTTTTCATATGAGACAAGTCACTGCCATGGTGTTGCTGACAACACAACAATGACAGTTAGGAGAAGGTTCAGTTCATGGATATTCATGCTTAGGAATTAACATACACCATCTCAATATTGCCATCTATTTATGTACATATTCTGATATTCATGTGCTAAATTCCATCAACCTAACATGATGGTTATCTAAGTTATAAGATGTTTCAAGTTTATTATGTAGCCCATTATCCAGCCTATATTTTTCCGAATCCATCGGTACCAAAATAAGCATTGTTGCTGTCGTATTTACTGATTTAATACATACCGAAAAGCTCTTCAAAACGCTCCATTTTAATAATATATCTTGATTATGACCACATATCACTTTAAATGCACACTAGTGTTAGAAACGAATTAAAATCGACCTATATAATTCTTTCAGTGATAATTTGGTTTTGAAGAATTTTTCGACTTTCCATGTTTTAGTTCCTAACTCGGAACAAAACTGACATAAACCGCTATCGATTGATTAATCGTAGTTTAAGATTTTTTTTTCAGAAAATATATGTTATTGGTATGGGAATTATATTCAAACTTGATATCATGATGTTGGACTATATGACAGGTTTTGAAGTGAAAGTAAAAGTTTATTGTAAAAAACTATAGCTATTCGGAAACGAGCCGTTATACGGCGACATTTGCCGATCTCGCTACGGAATATACCGACATCGCACGATTTCATCAGTTCCTTCTGTCTTAACATCAAAATACCCTTCACACACTGTGAACCAACATAATAATTGCGAACTTCACAATAACTGTTATTTCTTCGCAAATGTATGTGTACTGCCGTTCTGTTCTCTGCACTTTGAGGGGAAAACCCCACATTCTATTTTTAGAATTTATCCAACTATATATATAGCTCTAGCCGATAGTATCGATCGATACGCGTTGTGGATATAAACCTTAACACTGATTTACATATCATGTCAAAAAGTCACATATAAGACATACATCAATAGTAGACTAATGTTATTACATGCATACTTCTGCAGAGAAATTACTGACCTACTGAACGAAAGCCGAAAGTAGAACTATTTTATGCTAAACTAGTTGGTTTCCTAACCCTATCTTACCGCACACAATAGAGTGAGAGTGGGAACGGGAACCATGGCAGTTATGGAGCTCATGGCATTTTTGTAAGTCGATGATAGCAAAGGAATTATCAAATTCCAAAAATCTTAAAGCAAGAATTGTTATTGCGAACTCCTTGGGCTGTAAAAATCAATACTTAAAGGTGAAACTTGGCTCGGTGCCAGTGATTGACAGTGCACGTTCAGGAATTTATGTCCAGCAATCAAGGTCATCGTGACCCAGACGGAGTGTCTGATAAATGTGGCAAGTTCAAAGGACGTTTTTAAAACAATCAGAGGATGTGAAAGAGTACCAAGTACAAACAACTTTGACCTAGTTGATCATAATTTGGCATGTTAAATGTGGTGGACTATGTTTTTGACTGATCTTCAATTGCAAGACCACCCACGTAGATTAAATCTATGTTCAAATAATTAGCATGTGCTAGATAAAAAAATATTGGAAGGGGGTCATAAAACACCGCATTATTTTGATAATTATATACTGGAAGTGTTCTGCTGACTTAATTCCATTGATGTCTGCATCAATTAACACCGAATTCGTTATATATGTTTTTAATTGTTTTTCACACGCATTCGCGGCGAGTCTTTGTGATTTGAATATTATTTTACATCAAAGACGAGTAAAGCGGTCGTATGCATCAAATTTGTTTACGGATAAAGGATAATATTTACGTATGTTTCGACAAATCTCCTATCATAATTGATGTCAATATGAACCGTGTGCTTGCAGACTTCTGTGTTTCATGATACATCGAGTGATCGGCGCATGACTATGTTTACATGGTATTTACAACATTCACAGAATAACAGACGAAATATTTTTGTTCATTGAATATTGGAAATTATAATTTTTGGAATAAAAATCGGCGATATTTCGAAGGGAAAGGTATCTGTTTAGGTTGAACAACGAATTGATTTGATTGGTAGAGTCATATATTGTTCTTCAATAAATAAGTCCCACCCACGAGAAGATTAAATCCGATATGGAAATTTGTCACACGTGTCAGCTGTAGAAACAATGCGGCACCATAAAACTCCGGGTGATATTAAAATTTGATAATAATTAGGGACCCATACTGTTAGCCAATTTAATCCCATTGATGACCGCATAAATTATAGCACATATTTTTGTTAATTGAATGAACTTGTCATACATTTCTTTGTCATTGTTCGTTGAAATATATGCATTGATTATCAATTTCCATGCTTTTACTTTCAGCAGCAGAAAAACACACTTTTTATTAAACCTCGTGTCAAAATGATACCAGGTACTTTTGACTTGACCTATAGTAGATTATACTAAGCTAAAAATAGAAAATCAATAATTGCGCAGTACTTAACGCTCTGTTAGCGAGTTAGTATGTGAAACAACAATGACCAACGAAGTGTCCGATAGAGTGCGTATAAAATAGAAAATCGATATAGTAACAGCTTCTATGGTATTTGCTTGGTGACTGTGTGTGGATGAGTGTTTGAACTGCGTGCAGTATCGCTCTGTTAGCATAGCGAGTAACGAAAAAGACCGAAAAAATGTAGTACGAAGCGCTCCCTAAGATTACTATTGAGAGCAGTGCAGTGTTGAAATTCATAGTCTGCGTGATTGCTATATGAGAAGAATTTACAAGTAAATTCATCTCATAAAAATGAAAACAAGTATCAAAATTCTGAGGCACGGTTCCCTAGATTAACATTTCAGCTACAAAATACCGAAAACCGCTTTGAAATCTGTCATCAAATAAGACGGCAATGTTAATTCGAAAATGACACCTACTGTGTTTTTTTAAGCTGAGCAATTAACAATTAAAGTGTCTGATCATTATCGTCTCATGAAATCAAAGAAATTGACGCACCCCATTCAATTTTGATAGCCAATCAAAATCGCTTATGTTTACGGTTTAATAACTGAAACCAAGCCCAGGTTTGATGTCTAGTAAGAGATTTTATAACACATTTTTGTCATTAATGAATTAATAGTATCATATCGTACCAATAAAATGCACATTACGTTAGAGATGTTTAACGCTGATAAGGAAAAGTCGATAAAGGGAAGCAGTATTTATCGCAAAAAACACCATTTTTTAGCATTCGGTTAGAATTTTTTTTGCTTGGTATTAAAGTATGATATTTAATCTTTGTAAATAACGTAAAATATCATTTTACGTTATTTTAGCGATTCTAACCAAGCAAGATACGTTAAGACAAACATTTTGAAAAGGTTTGATGAAGATCCAATAAAAACTGTGACCTCTAGAGTGTCAACAAGGTTTTCAAGGGATTTGACCCCATGAACTACTTTTGACCCTAGATGACCCATGTTCGAACTTGTCCAAGATATTATTTAGACAAACATTTTGACAAAGTTTGATGACGATCCAATCAAAACTGTGACCTCTAGAGTGTTAACAAGGTTTTCATGGGATTTGACCTGGTGACCTAATTTATGACCCTAGATGACCCATGTTCGAACTTGTCCAAGATATCATTTAGATGAACATTCTGAACAAGTTTGAAGAAGATCCAATCAAAACTGTGAACCCTAGAGTGTTAACAACCCCAATTGTTGAAGCCGGACGCCGGATGGATGGACGCCAGACATTGATTGATACTAATAGCTCTCCAAGCACTACGTGCTCAGGTGAGCTAAAAAGGCTCACAGTGTTTTAGCCTAATTATATTCTGTCTTATGATTTCATATTGATGCACAAGTTTTTCAACAGATATTAAAGGGGCATGCCCTGGAACTGAATCGTCTCGAATAACAATCAAATTGGTATCATTTTAATGCCTAAATCAATTAATGAAAGCCCTGTAAAATATCTTCTTTTTTTGTAATATTCTTTATTCAAAAGACAATATATATTTTTGACATGCCACAATGTTAAATGGTTACATAAGCTTTCTTAAGTTATTATAAGTGTATTCTACTAGAATTTTGTATATTTTCTTCCCTTAACAACAGATAAAGTATTTACATGGTACGTAGGCCTATGTCAGAATAGTTTCCAGTGTTGAATATATTAATTTTTTCATTGTTGACTACTAAGAAGTATTATCAAAGTTATTAAATTCTGAAATATATGCAAAAATATGAAGTAATATCTGTTGTTGTAGGTTTGACTGAGTGGGGCAATTAACATCTAACATAACAACAATTAACGAAGTTTAGTAAATAAGGTCATGAGCGTAGTCAAAACTAGTCATGTATATTTTTTTCTGTTTTAGGAAAGCACTAAGATCTTAGGTAGTGCATAAGGGTTTGGAAGCCAGCGAAACAAACAAATATATAAAACAAACAACAATAATTGACAAGATTATGTGTCAGGTTGGTATGTAGTCCAGAAGACAGAAAAGGAGTGCCAGATTTTAAGGAAAATATCAGGTCTATTAGCTTTATGAAAGGCATAATATTTTTCACTTAAGATGTGTGATTTTACATGAATTTTAAATATTTCAAGATTGTTTTACATTTGAACAAATACTGCTTAGCTAATAGAACAATAACATTTGAAGGAATACACTTATTAATACTACCTAACAAAATATCGCATTTCGACCAAGATGTATGAATATCAGAGAAGTTTTGAGAGAGCCAAGTTTTAAGTTAATTCCAAAATTGATTAATGACTCTACAGTCATAAAGTAGATGTGAAATTGTTTCAGAACTTTGTTGACAAAAAGCACAGTTTCTATTATCTGTTTTACCCATTTTGAATAAGAGCTGGTTTGTGCCTAATATTCTATGATTAATTCTATATTGTAGCCAAAGAAGTTTGGAGTCTTTGGTGAATTTAAAAGAATTTTTATTAACCACATTCCAATTGAAGTTTAGGGGTAAATTTAGTTCCTCTATCCATTTGCTTTGTGTTTTAAGTGTGGCTTTTGAAGAAGATGATCATAAATACTTATACAGCCTTTATTTGAACCATTAATTATTTGAGCAATATGGGGTTGTATAGGTTGAGGAGCTGTATATAAAGGAAATTCAATATTGTTTTTATTTAACATACTTTTTACACATTTTAGAATCCCGTTATATTGTAACAAGAGGGCCAAGATGGCCCTTTATCGCTCACCTGAGAACAAAGTCAAAATAATTAATGAACAGATAATATAGTTTCCAACTCGTATAAGCCATTTTTATGTAGATTTTGAGATCAAAACAAACAATGAAGGTATAATACTGTTAAACAAGCTAAAACATAGCACATTTTCTAATCCAAGGGCCCATAACTCTTGAAGTTCTGGTCCGATTCCACCCATAACTGAACTTGTCCAATACCGTAAGGTCATAAACATTCATTGTAAATATGATAAGGATCAGTGAATAAATGAAGGCGCTCAATGTGTAAACAAGCTAAAATATAGCAAATTTTCAAAGACAAGGGCCCATAACTCTTGAAGATGTGGTCCGATTCCACCCATAATCGAACTTGTCCAAGATATTTTGGTTATACACATTTACTGAAAATATGATTAGGATTGGTGAATAAATGAAGGCGCTAGAGTGTAAACAAGCTAAATATAGCAAATTTTGTAATTCAAGGGCCCATAACTCTAGAAGTTATTGTCAGATTTTACCCATAATCGAACTTAGCCGAGACATTGTGGCCATATACATTGTGAGCAAGTTTAATCACGATTCGTTAAGAGCTGCAGATGCTAGGTGAGCTAAAAAGTTAGATTTTACATTCCATTTGTTCTTGAAAGTCTCAAATGACAGAAAGTGACCAGTAAGTCATTTATATATACAAAACCTTTATCATAAAAGTTCTTATAATAAACACTGTCACCTCCAATTTTGAATATTTTATTGTGCCAAATAGGTAAAAAATAACATGCTCTAGCTGTTACTGATAAGTTTTCACCAACAGAAAGTAAACTTTGAAGAACATCTTGCCAAAAAATATTAGAAACTTGGTTTAAGTTACTCTTGATAAATTCATTACCAAAGGATGTTATCTTAGAGATAAATGGATATGTGTTTAAGATAAATTCTAGATAGTTTGATTTTTTAGTTAATATTCTTCTCATCCATGTACATTTAAAGGAGGTTATAAACTTCCTTATATCAATCATCCTTAAACCTCCATTTTCATAATTTTGTGTTATGTAACTTCTTTTAACTTTGTCGGGGCCATTATTCCACAAAAATTTATAACATAAATTTTGCCCTGTAAAATATTTACGAAATATCCCTCGAGTTTACTCAAAATACACATTTCAAGATTTACCAAACTTGCCGATTTTGGCCTCAGAAATTATTCGTCATTTTCACAACTCGACCCATTTGGGATCTGTCAAAACCGAAAACATAGCGGAAAAAATGTCAACAAACTGAAATGGTAAGTATTGCTCATGTTATGTTCACTTGAATGGCAGCGCACATGCTCAGTTAAACTCTCAGAGGAGTCGGAAATATCGTTGTCATCAATAAAAGGCTGACAGCCTTTTATTCAAACCGACGTACAAATACTGAAACGTGCGTTATAGGGTCATTTTCGAATGCACATTCTTCTTTGACTTTTCGGTAATAATTGGTTTTACAAGTGACAAACACATTTTTGGTGTATGAGTGACGCCGATAGTCGGCGTCTTCCCCTCGGAAAATAAGCTATATTTTTCCCCTAAAAAAAAATTCCCTCAGAGCCATGAAAAAAAATCCAATATTTTTATGGTAAAGTACACATTATCATGTCTGTTCCTTTTAAAATTCGTCGCACATTGAATAATGCTTCGACATACGGCATCTATGTAGTCTTTTTGACGAGTACATACAGTGGTGATACTAAATATAGCTTTTTATTACGTCACGGATAATGTGTACCAACATTCGAACCTCGTTACGTACAATGACGGGAACAAATGCACTAGATCCCCGCTTCGTAGTCTGGCATATATTCACCGCATACGATGATGGAAACCAATTTCGTCTGGCCGCACTGAATAGATCACTGCTTGCTGATTGGCTACAGCTGTCATGCATTATTTTAACCAATCACACAACAGAATTACTTTGCATCATTTTGCTGTCAAAATGTTGCATCGGCAATCAAAACAACTGAGTGTCCAGCGATATTTTACTGTTTCCCATGTAAATTACACATGTGCAAAATGGCTGCTTCTCAGAAAGCAAGAAAACATGTTTATGTATTGAAGTTAGCACTATTTGCGTTCAGACACGGTGTTTTGATATGAAAGTCAACCAGATCCATACTGTTAAGAACATGTATATTGTTTACCTATGGTATTTATGTTGAATTGTCCTACCGTGTTTTGCGGATTTTCGTCTAATAAAAAAGTTGTGAGTCAGTTAAATGAGCAAGACTACGATATATATTTATAAGTGTTAATGTCTTTGAAGTTTAAATACAAATTGAACCTAGGAGATTTAAAACTTTATATAAAATCAGTATTACAAATACAGGTTTTTTCCCCCAAATTTGCATCTTTCGTGTGTTTTTCCCCTACTCACCAGCGTCCAGCGTCTTCCCCCATTCCTAAAAAAAAAACCTGAACATTTTTACCAATTTAATCAACAAAGAGAGAATGTATGATATTGGTTATCATTTTCATGTCACTAATTAATGCATTGATTGCTAGACCCCTATTATTTCTAAATAGTTTTATCACGCCCCTTTACTGATTACATATTGAAACACATGTTTGACCCTGAGGCGGCTGTGAAAACTAGAACTATCACTAAAGGTGATAAATACCCCCAGATGTCGCCTTGACAGTTAAACTGTTATTGTTACATTTTACAAAGGGAAATATAACACTTTTTCATTTTTTAATACCTGAAAATTGTTGCTTAGAAATATCCTGACCAATTTTCTAAACCCACATTATACAAGAGGGCCATGATGGCCCTATAAATGCTCACCAGGAGAAAAGGTCATTTGGAGATTAACATTGTTGAAGTTTTCTATACGAGTCTAAGTAAGATCAAGTGACCCATCTGGGCCGTTTTTTATCCCATGGCCATTATTTGAACAGATTTAAAAGAGGTCCATTAGACAAAGCTAGATACCAAATATCTTAGCTCTAGGCCTTGTGGTTTCGGAGAAGAAGATTTTTTAAATTTTCCTATATAAAATAGAATAAACCCCAGGGCAGGGCTAATTTTGACCCCGGGGCCATAATTTGAACAAACTTGGTAGAGGTCCACTAGACAATGCCACATACAAAATATCTAAGCTCTAGGCCTTGCGGTTTCAGAGAAAAAGATTTTTAAAATTTTCCTATATAAGTCTATATAAATCAAGTGACCCCCGGGGCGGGGCCAATTTTGACCCTAGGGCAATAATTTGAACAAACTTGGTAGAGTTTCACTAGACAATGCTACATACCAAATATCTTAGCTCTAGGCCTTGTGGTTTCGGAGAAGAAGATTTTTAAAATTTTCCTATATAAAATAGAATAAACCCCAGGGCAGGGCCAATTTTTACCCTAGGGCAATAATTTGAACAAACTTGGTAGAGGTCCACTAGATAATGCTACATACCAAATATCTTAGCTCTAGGCCTTGTGGTTTCGGAGAAGAAGATTTTTTAAATTTTCCTATATAAAATAGAATAAACCCCAGGGCAGGGCCAATTTTTACCCTAGGGCAATAATTTGAACAAACTTGGTAGAGGTCCACTAGACAATGCCACATACAAAATATCTAAGCTCTAGGCCTTGCGGTTTCGGAGAAGAAGATTTTTTAAATTTTCCTATATAAGTCTATATAAATCAAGTGACCCCCGGGGCAGGGCCAATTTTGACCCTATGGCAATAATTTGAATAAACTTGGTAGAGGTCCACTGGACAATGCTATATGCCAAATATCTTAGCTCTAGGCCTTAGTGGTTTCGGAGAAGAAGATTTTTCAAATTTTCCTATATAAAATAGGATAAACCCCAGGGCAGGGCCAATTTTGACCCTGGGGCCATAATTTGAACAAACTTGGTAGAGGTCCACTGGACAATGCCACATACAAAATATCTAAGCTCTAGGCCTTGCGGTTTCGGAGAAGAAGATTTTTTAAATTTTCCTATATAAGTCTATATAAATCAAGTGACCCCCGGGGCGGGGCCAATTTTGACCCTAGGGCAATAATTTGAACAAACTTGGTAGAGGTCCACTAGACTATGCTACACACCAAATATCAAAGCTCTAGGCATTGTAGTTTTTGACAAGAAGATTTTTTTAATTTCCTATATAAGTCTATGTAAAATCAAGTTACCCCCGGGGCGGAGCCAATTTTGACCCCAGGGGAATAATTTGAACAAACTTTGTAGAGTTCCATTAGACAATGCTACATACCAAATATCTCAGCTCTAGGCCCTGAGGTTTCGGACAAGAAGATTTTTAAAGTTTTTTCTATTTGTTGCCATAGCAACCAGAGTTTTTAATGAAATTTAATTTTTTGAACAACTTTGAAAGGGGACCACCCAAGGATCATTCCAGCAAAGTTTGGTTGCAATCGGCATAGCGGTGTAGGAGGAGATGTTGTTTTAAGTAAACATGGACGCCACATAACGACGCATGATGGATGCAGGGCGATCACAAAAGCTCACCCTGAGCACATTCGTGCTCTGGTGAGCTAAAAATGATAGCAGCTACATGCTACCATATCAAATAAATAGCCGAAAGTCGAACTTCTATGGTACATGTAAACTACTAAAAGGTAATATAAGCCTATATAAATCAAGAGAGCCAATTTTTACCAAGAGGCCATGACTAAGACTAACTTGGACAACTTTAATAGACAAGTCCTTTAGATAATGCTACACACCAAATATCTAAGCTCTAGGACCTGTGGTTTCGGAAGATTTTTTAAAAAGTTTTCCTATTGGTTGCCATGGCAACCTGGTTTTTAATGAAATTTATTTTTTTCTACTTTGATAATCAGTTATTGCTAATACACATAATTATATGCACCAAAACAACAATCGCGTGCTTCTTAGAATTGTAAACTCTGATAATTTGATATCATTTTGTCATTGTCATACATTTCCGTGATGTTTGCCGGCTTGATTATTCGTTAGTTTTAAAGTTTGAAAAAAGCCGTGTTAGTCAAGGGGTCGTTAATGTTGATATACAATAGCAAATTACAGTGGGTGTATTTTGGTCTGTCACATGAAAGTTAAATTTCAATTGGATGTGTCAAACATCATCTCCACCCCTAACCATTTCGATCCAAAACACATCTCGACCACTACTAATACTAGTCGAAGGGGGACCCAGAACTATACTAATACCATTTCGATTTTTTTTAGCAATAGGAATCTCGACCTCAGGAAACTAAATTAGGGGTCTTGGTGTCTTAGGAAATAAGCGAATAACGAAATGGTTACCCCTAGGAATCAGGGATCGAGAAGTCCTGATATACCTCAAATTGGCATGTGGTAGATTTCACCAGGTAGTTGTATTTAGACAACTACTTGATTTCACATGTCTGGACTCTAGTGTGACAGGACGGACAAATAATGTTGAATCTCTGAGAGACGTGTCTTGTAAATGCTCTCAATTGTATTTTTATAGTTATTTATATATTTACAAACTTTTGAAATAAATGAACTAAAAGAAATCAAAGACATTGTACAATATGTGCTGTAAAGTTTAATTTACACAATTTACTGTTTAACTCATTGGCATCTTTATAGATCACTGAATCAGTCACTCAGCCAAATGTATCATACAGTAGAATTTGAGGGACATTAGATGGACATTGTGCTGTATAAAGGTGAAACTTCTGACAGAGTGCAAAGGTAAGACTACATTATTGTTAAAATTGATTGCATACATAATGTGTACATTTCAGTAAAGGCAAAACAGTCCTTTATGTCTTTCTGCAGATATTGAGACAGAAATAATTACAATAGATCTAGTAATTTTCAAAGGCAGTTTACATGGTTTTTATTTCATATTTATATAATGAAATTACGCTTCAGTGTTGTTCTTCAAAATAATTTCAAGTCTAATTGTTTAGATATTATCTTATTCAAATCTAGTTCTGACAAAATAATATTTGAGAAATTGAGATCATCTGCTGATTTATAAAACACAATTTGTCCAAGAATAATTGGTTTCATAAGACATTAATTATTGTAAATACTTGTTTTGCATAGATCTATGACAAGGTGATAATAGTAAAGGAGTCAGGCTGAAGAGATGTAAAGGAGTCAGGCTGAAGAGATGTAAAGGAGTCAGGCTGAAGAGATGTAAAGGAGTCAGGCTGAAGAGATGCATCTGATCTGCAAACATCTAGTGAGAAAAGAAAGTATAAGTTAGTAATAGTATGTATTTTGTCTGAATATCAATAAGACATCATTTAAATAAATGTTTACTTGCTGTGCTCTAACCAATAATTAATCATTTTATAGGGTCTGAATTAATAGTGCTTGCTTCCCCTCCAATTAATGAAGGGACCAAATGTCTGGGACCCGAAATATGTTTTGCTATATAGCTATTATTAGATTCAGAAGAAAATGATCATAGACTTTTTTGTTTCAATGAACATTTTGCCTAGCCATGCAAGCATTATTGATCATGATCATTGATGGTAACCTTAAGTAAACAATTTATCCTTATATCTTACATGTAGCAAGTTATAAAATCATTCAAATCTCAGTCTATCATGATAATTATATGGTGATCTTTCTCAAAGAGTATATAATGTATAAATGCTGAAATGCATGTATGTCTCTGTGATTGAAAATTAGTTTTTTAAACTTATCATTAATCACACAGTAATTACTTATTCATTTTGAGCTCACATGAGCACTTGTGCTCAGGTTGAGGTTTTGTGATCAGTCTTCGTCCGGCGCCGTGTGTCGTGCATCATCAAACTTTTTCCTTGTAAAACACACTAGGGGGGCCACATTTTAGCTCAATTTTCGCAAAACTGGGTCAGAATGTTAATATCAACAAAATCTCGGACGAGTTCGATAATGGGCCATTTTAGGTCAAAAACTAGGTCACCAGGGCCAAATAAGGGAAAACCTTGTGAGCACTCTAGGAAATCACTGTTTTGACTGGATCTTCATGAAACTATGCTGTAGTTGTCATAGTTTTTATTGGATCCTCACCACAGCTTGTCAGAATGTTTGTCTTATTTAATGTAGGATAAGTTCTAACATGGGTCATCTGGGGTCCAAAACTAGGTCACATGTTCAAAACAATGTTTTGATGAGTATACAATGATTGTCATGTGAGCGAGATAGGACCATCTTGGCCCTCTTGTTAAACAGAACTGTTTATGGTCTGATTTGTGACCAGCACTTGCTGTATGTGAGATTTGCCCAATGATCTTTGACATGCTGTCCATTATTATTAGTTACCTTATGTAACCTACAACAAACTGCATTGACTTGATTAAACTACAATTAATATTTGCATGTAGGCAGCTTGATCTAGTTTGGTCACAGATGTCTGAATGTCCATTTTCTGATGCAGTGCCCATACATTCGTGAATATTTTTTCACACTTTTATTATTTTAATAATGCAAGTTGCTTGATAAGTTTTATTAGAAGAAGCTACATATTGAAGCAGTATGCAAAATTAACGGTTGTCCAAGACAAGTAATTATAGATTCGGACGATTAACTTATGCGCTAGTTATGTACAGTGTATAAAGGAAAACTATTCACTTTTGATGATTCGGGCAAGCAGCTATTAATCTTAAATTCACAGACTGTTGGAAGTTTATTTATCTTTCAGAAAATGATACTTAGTCAGATGTCAGTGGAAAGGATAAGAGTTGAAAAGATCTTAACTTTAGACTTTTTGTGTAAAATGCATACATATGTAAAACTCATGCTAAAACAATTTGATACATCTTAATTGTGAAAGTTGTCAAATACAGTTACTTAGGAATGTGTTGCAGGCTGGAAATAGAAGTGAGGTTTGTCCATGACAATGACTTTCATGAATTCAGTAAACAGGGTTATTGGCTACCATTTGTTGTATGTTGAATGAACCTATAATACAATTTTATGAATCATCAAATGATCTTGGTTTGTCTATATATTTTAATTTTTTGATTTATAACATTAGATTGATCAGCAATGTCAAGATTGTCAATTCAAATTGATCAATACACAGTATTAAAAGACTGTATAAAGTTTAATATTGACTCAATGACAAACATTCAGGAAGAACATGTCATACATTATTGTTTCAGAAAATACTTAATCATGTAAATGTGATTTCTAAGCCATTAATTGGCCTGGATTTCACTGTGAATGTCACACATGTATTGTTTTGTTCAAGGTAGCGGCTAGGTAGCAGGAAAACCAATTTGCATACGAAACACCACCAGTAGCTGCTAGCTAGCGGCTACTTAACTAAGTACCAGAAACGCCAGAAAGGTAGCAGGAAAGGATAGCAGTTAGCTGCTACTAGTAGCAGGAAAACTAATTTGCATACGAAACACCACCAGTAGCTGCTAGCTAGCGGCTACTTAACTAAGTACCAGAAACGCCAGAAAGGTAGCAGGAAAGGATAGCAGCTAGCTGCTACTAGTAGCAGGAAAACTAATTTGCATACGAAACACCACCAGTAGCTGCTAGCTAGCGGCTACTAAAATTAGTAGCAGGAAAAGGTAGCGGCTAGGTAGCAGGAAAAGGTAGCGGCTAGGTAGCAGGAAAGGATAGCAGCTAGCTGCTACTAGTAGCAGGAAAACTAATTTGCATACGAAAAACCACCAATAGCTGCTACTGATAGCTGCTAGGTAGCGGCTACTTAGCTGCTACCTAGCAGTTATTGGTAGCGAGAGGCCAATTATTTCTGTAAGGGAGCTAATATAATAGTCAAAGGGTCTTTGACGATGATGCTTGCATTACATTGCAGTTCATCGTCAAAGCCATTTGTTCTTTAAAAGCTAACAGGTAAAGACTCAATCTGAGTCACGTTCGTATTCCTATTTAACGAGATAAAAAAGACCAAATTAGTTATGGGACCCAGAACTAAGTCTAATAGAACCAATGACATTTCTCCACCAGTTCAAATTCTCTTCCTTACATAGATAAAGAACTATTGCTTTAGATTCTATATCTATATGAGAGGAAACTAACTTACCAGATGCCATGAAGGAGAACCAAATGGTATACTGTTTCCAAGACATAGTAGGATCGTATGGAAACACGAAGGCAAGAAAAGATTTGTTGAGCACACTGTCAAGAAGGAACAGAGACGGGACTCTGAGAACAACGCTAAGCGTGTCTTCGAGCCTTCCAGACCACGACATCACGCAAAATTAATCGTGGGAAGAATAAATCAAAATGCCACAATCATATTATGTCTAGATTCATTTCTAGGTCCAAAAGAAATAGGAAACGGTGTAAAGGTGTTTTTATTTCACCGTGACCTTTACTATTATTGTTTTCTCAATCTCTAGCCAGAGTTGTCGTTCCTTTCCAATACGTTAAATTGGTTTACAGACAATTCGACCCCTGCCGATTCAACCCCGAAGACAATTAGACCCCTGCTAATTCAACCCCCAAAGACAACCCTCATTTAGCTATGACAATTCAACCCCTGTTCATTAATGTCACAATGTTAAATTAAAACTATGAACATGCAGGTGTCATTTAATAAGATGTAAGTAAACCAGCGTACGTATACTAGTTGATATCTCGTGAAAAAATGTATTGGAAAGGACGATGGCAGTTTATGTGTTATAAATTTTGCACATATATCATATGCCTTAGTGTGAATAAAATTCTGTTCTGTTAATATTAATAGTTTTTAAAGTTTATTGCACTTATATATAATGACAATAAAAGATGATTGTCACACTTGCGATGATATTGGAACCCTTAATTACTAACATATCCTAATTAACTGCATTTAATTTAAGCGATAATTGGTAAAATGGGTGGTAAAACATAAAATAATGAATGAAAGTATTAAAAAATAAAAGTTTTTCATTAAAAAATGTTAAACATTACAATGTTCCAATTCCAATTAACCTATCTATTAAAAAAAAAACACACATAATAATAATTTATATATTTAAATTTTATCAGGTAGTTGTATTAAATACAACTACTGATTTTATAAGTATTACAAATCTTATTGAATATATTTTTTATTAACATCAACCTATTTTTTAAAACTAATTATCCCTCATACATATGTAGTTTAGGGGTGACATGAGGGTTGACTTGTCTAGGGGAACCAGTTTAATATAGGGAGCTAGTTCGATAAACAACTATACATAGTTCCCACGTCTACAATATTTACCTCCCTTGGCGGCCATCTTAGTTGGCAAATTCAACAAGCATTGATAGAAGATATTTATATTTTTGTTTTGATAATTCTTAATATAGAACATTTATATGTGACAACTACATTTTCTTAAACCTGATGTGCATAGGGTCTTAACAAATTCATTAGAAAGTTATTTTTTATAAATTAAGTTGTTTAATAACTAATTTTCTGATTTTGTGCGCATAAGAAATTTGCCAACTAAGATGGCCGCCAAGGGAGGTAAATATTGTAGATATGGGAACTATGTATAGTACAACCTTATATAGTAGCTCTCCGGAAGCTAATCTGCGCATGTCCTTAATCGAACTGAGTCAAGTCGTACTGTGGTAAAACAAAACAGAAGCGAGTCTTTTCGACCCAGACACTTTTCGACCCCAAGCCAAATATCAAGATTTTTTTATCCCAGGATGTAAAACACTATGTATTTGTGTTCATTCAAATGAATGATGTTTAAATCATATACCAGTGACTAGTGACAATGTTTACGTTGAATTGCGAAATTATATGATAAATACTTGCTAACTATGTAACATTCAATTATGTTGGTCAAAACATGCTTACATAACCCTAAATATAACGATCTTTTGCACTTTTACAGCATCATGATATTAATTAAAGAAATACGATGTATTCAAATGAAATACGTCATTAGTAACTTATAAATTTCCTATAGCCGCCATCTTGAAACGAGATAAACTAGCGTATTATGGTTGGTTGAACGAGAATAGCTAGACTAACCAGACTATATAGAGCACGACTAGGGTTAGTTCGATCTATGTTTAGTTAAACTATTGTAACTATAGTTATTAATCGAACTCGCTCATCGTCAGGCACAAGCTTAAACTGGTTCCCGTTGACTTGTGTGTACAAAGCCAACAGGTATGGCCTAAAATTTCCAGGACGCTGATTGGTCAATTTCTATCGGAATCTGGGCAGAAATCTGCCCGGGGGATCTTGTGAGACTGCATTATCGACGCACATTTCGCGCGTAATTTAAATAATAGATAAAGATAAGGGAACTGGATTGTTATTTTCTGATCTTGGTCGTTGGAACACTTAATCAAGTAGCATTTAAATACACACAGCGTATGTATTTTGAAATAGAATACACCGACCCTTAAAAAATATATATATTTAAAGGAGCACATCCGATCAGACTATCGGATGCAAATTAACTCTCTCTCTCTACATCCCAGCAAACACCCGACGTTGTATCAACGTAAGAATCACGACGACTATACAACGTCTGAATAAGACGTCTGCATGACGTTGGATTATGGTCAGATAATGATTTTGTTGAAATCATAACGAAAATTGAATATTGCCAAGAAAAAACAACAACAAAAAAACATATAAACCTTAAATTGTTCTTTCGCATATATATATATGTATATAAATTATTATGTTAGGGATGAGTTAAAAATAGCAAAACACTCTGACATGTTTACTCCCCTTAAAATGTTTCATATTACCGATAGGCGTCGCTTCGAGGGTCCATTACAGTTATTTCGAATTTTACGATAATTCTTTTCTACACTATTTGAAAATAATTTAAGAAAGAAACGTTTGTCGACAATAATTTTAAAATATTCTTCATAAAACCTACAAAATAAATGGATTAAAATCGTTTAATTTACATGAAAATGGACGGATCTAATTATTCAAAACTACCAGCAACGGTTATATTGAATAGCTAGTGTTCAACGGTCCCAAGAAAAGATTTCGGAATAAGATACAAAAGATCTGTCAAATTCGGATTTTAAGGTAAGTGGAATTTATGATTTAATTTAATGTGTGATTTAATTTTGTATTAAGAATGTCAGTAAAAAGATGCATATGTACATGCATGCATATATAATCGGAAATTCAGCAAACTTTTATTTTAAATCGAACAAGTAATCAATCAATTTCATAACTAATTGCACCCAATATCGTGTTGGTCGCTTTTAAGTTCGCTTATAGGTATTCAAATGTATTTTTATTTAAAAGTGCGATCATCTTTTGTTACACTTTAAAAATCAAGTAAAACAAAACTTGTGAAATTACATTTTAAACTATCTGTTGTGTAAAGTCTAAATTCAAGACTACACAAATATTCACAATCACTGTTCTGGTATCAGTTACATGTACATGTCTTAATGTCCATTATTTCCAACAAAATTGAGCATGAAAAACAGCATGATCTTAATTTAAAACTATTCCAGAGAAGGTTTTATTACTGACATCTGCCAACACTGGCCAGTGTCCGAATTGATTGATGAGTCCTCAGGTCAAATGTTCTTCATGCACGTAGGAAATGTGTAAATGAAAATTTGAGAGAGATAATATTATATTATTCATTTCGTGTGGGGAACTTGTATGCTTCAGACTTAAGCAGGCTGTTTGGATTTATTATGCCTGACATATATGTACGTGTTTTTGAGTTATGATCACTGGTTGATACTACAATGAATTTTTATAAATATAGTTTTATTTTCAATGTTCATGCGTCAAGTTACAGAATTTTTGAATAAGTAATACGTACATGCTCATTTGCTCTAACTTATAAAGTTTATTATAATTGTTTACAGATTGATGTCCAAATTTAACATGACTGGGAACGATGGAATTCTATATATACAGGTCAAGCTTGTTTGGCGTTGTTCAGGGTAAATTTATCATTTTTTATTTCTGAATAATCGGTAATTAATTCAGTCATGGTTGTAAAATTATGTATGAGGACTACAACATAATATTATACAAACACTGATTAAGTAAAAAAGCTGGGCTTTCTCATAGCAAAATGCATGAATAAATAATACCGTTTGAGATTGCATTTGCCTATATTGAATATTATTAGGTATATATTATATTAATTAGAATAAATTCTGCATGTTCAGTTTTCTGTGAGCTTGTGTAATTTTCTCTTTGATTTTGTTGCTTGGTATAATCCAGTCTTTAGAAAAATTTAATATGTATTCATCATGGCAGATTGATAACAGAAACACAGAAGACTGTATATTTTTCAAATAGTAAAAAATACTAGCTTGGATAGATGAAATGACTTCCGAAAATGCCCGCTGACTGAATATGCTTGCTCTTTTACTATTTCAGCAAATACTATGAAGTCTATGTCAAAGGAAACTGAACATGATGCCAGCCAGGCCTGTCCACTGAAGTAGACTCCAGAATCACAGACAGGAAATTCAGAGGGATTAATTAATTAGTTTCTAACTGTTTTGTACATGTCATTTAAACGAATTCTTAAGTGTTCATGATCACTGAATAATCATCTACTGTGTGTTTATACAAAATTATGTATGGTATTCGTGTCTACATGTGTATGTAATAATTTGCAAGAATAAATTAGATATATTCCAAATTGTGAACAAAATGTGTTTTTTGTTTGACATTTCAAATGATAAATATAGACTAGGTTGTATTGTGTATTAATTATTGAGCAATATTATTTTAATAGTGTTCAGTATCCTCATGAAGAACTAATTATACAGGATTAGTAACTGGCATCATTGTGTTCTTTGTTTGAACATCTCTGAGTTTTGTTGATATAATCACCTTGTATTGTGGTTGTATACACGTTGGATTTTGGTTGTATACAGGTTGGATTGTGGTCGTATACACGTTGGATTTTGGTTGTATACAGGTTGGATTGTGGTCGTATACACGTTGGATTTTGGTTGAAAACACGTTGGATTTTGGTTGTATACACGACGTTGTATTGACGTCGGTCATCCAACGTCAGGGTACAACGTCTGTACAACGTTTTTACAACGTCAAGTGTTTGCTGGGATTGTTTTATCAAATGAACTCTCTCTCTACATTGTTTTATCAGTGATAGACATACAGTGAATGCTGACTAACAGACTAACTGTACTGTATCTATAAATAGCTGAAGCAGACGATGGGTTTAAACCACATAATTAACTCCTCCCTCTAATTCAAATTTGAATTTCTATCATAAATTGTTTTGAAAATATAAGAACCTAAATCTTCATACATTTTGAAATTTCTTGTCTAGACTGATAAAAGAATCATTTTGCTTCATTCAGAATATTTTTCAGTGATTAAAAACACCATTTAATATCAGTTTTTAAAAAAAATCTCTCCCTGAGCTGAAAACAGTTTAAAATCAAGGGAAACCACCCACCAGCCATTTCCTGCCTTTTATATCCCTGTTGGGGGTTTAAGAAATATTTTTAAAATCGACTACTCGATTACGGTCGGTGTAGGAGAATTTATTTTCACTTACATGTAGATTTTTATAATTTTTATTATTATTCGTTGAACTGTCAAATAACATTAAATTGCAACTTTTTGAGTGTTACAACCTGATTTTAAATAAAAGGAAGCATTCTCGCGCATGCGCACTTGCTGGTGGGCAAAAAACAATAACTGTCGACATGATGCAATATAAACGTATTGATTCGTTCAGAGACGTATAATGTCTCTGATTCGTTGTAGGATGACATCGAAGTATTTGATCGTATTAAATAGCCTACGATTAAGTCAAAAACACGTTTCATAGTGAAATTTAATACTGAACAATATTATGACCAATCTTTTGTTTCTTGATTCGCATAAGTTGATTAAATCAAGGACTTATATACGTATATAAGTCCTTGATTAAATCTAGTTAATCTACATGAAGTGTCGAACACTCCATCGTTAATTGTGGTCAACGATTTATGCAAGTCATTGTTATGCCAAAACTATGGTGGCTGATTTATGCCATGTCGTATTTTCGCTTTTTCGCCACAACAAAGCGAAAATGCGAAAATACGACAAAGTCAACTTTGTCGTATCTTTGCATTGTTGCATTTTCGCATTGTCGTGGCGAAAAAGCGAAAATACGACAGATGAAGGGCGACACTACGACACCAAAAATGTGTCGTGCTTTCGCCTTACATCTGTCGTATTTTTGCTTTTTCGTGGCGAAAATGTAACAATGCAAAAACACGACAAAGTCGACTTTTTAGCATTTTCGCATTGTTGCATTTTCGCGTTCCGGTTGTACAAGCGCATGCGCACCAACTTGTATAAGGTTTATGTAAACTACCTGCGCATGCGTAACCGGAACGCAACAATGCGAAAATGCGACAATGCAACAATGCGAAAATGTAACAATGCGAAAAAGTCGACTTTGTCGTGTTTTCGCATTGTTGCATTTTCGCCACGAAAAAGCAAAGATACGACAGATGTTAGGCGAAAACACGACACATCTTTGGTGTCGTATTGTCGCCCTTCATCTGTCGTATTTTCGCTTTTTCGCCACGACAATGCGAAAATTCAACAATGCAAAGATACGACAAAGTTGACTTGGCATAAATCAGCCACCATACAAAACACTTAATTTAATTATAATTTGTAATGCATTTAACGATAAAATATGCATGCAATTCATGATATATTCATATAATTAAATAATCTTTAATAATATTACTTGAATTCATATAAAGCGCTATATTCGGACATCAAAAGACATATACAGCCACCTAAATTTATATATTAAGTGGATTATGAAAGCGCTAAAATAAAATCGATAGGCAAGCATAGAAATTATGTTTGTAATAATAATAAAAAAATATGTACTTTTTAAAGCCTTTCATTTTCATTAAGAATATCTTGTGAGTCGAGCATACGAAAAAAAACATAATTAAATAAAGACATATGTTATTATTTTGTATTCATTAGATACTTTTATTTTGAAATATTTATGTAAAAAGAACACACTAACTCATATCAAGTGGACTTTCAAAATAATAATAATTCGAATGAAATTTTAGCATAAATAACGTTAACTTAAATGATGCCCGTGGTAGAAACGTGCTTTTATAAACACTGTCAATTTTCTGTTAGTACATTTTTATTGATGACCTCAAGGACTTATATACATACATGGATTCGCAACTGCTAAAAATAGCTCAAACGATATCGTTCGACGATCCCACAATGCAATGTCCGACAGCTGTAATTGGGTGTTTACTAATTTTATTATACTAAAATAACTCTGGCAATTGGGCACCGGAAATTGGTAAAGGATGCAACAAAATCCTTAAAGATATTGAGATACATTTATAATCCACAAAGTCTAAGTATAAGCATTGAAAACGGCATCAGTCGAACATTTTAAATTCCAAGATGGCGGACATCTATTATAATCCTTTCGTCTCCGAGATTAAACATTCGAAATACCACGGATATTTTCGCTGTTATTAACATTCGGATTATCACGGATATTTTCGTAGTTTCGCTTTTGTAAACAATAGCATGTATTCCCGTTGATTCACGTCTTATTATCGCGGGATTTGATAACTTTAAACTGTTAATACGGAAGTTACAAATCCATGTATGTATATAAGTCCTTGATTTTGTACTATCTTTAACCGGTCTAAGTACCAGATAAGAAGAGAACAATTAATATATAGCATTGTCTAGGTTAATTGTCCACTTGAAATATTTATGATTTTGAACATCAAGACGAACTATGATTAGTTTGAAAACTATTTCATTCTTAATGACCGTCACTATTTTACTAAGGACCGGGTTTTCCTTGTAGATGGCAGAAAGTGATTTACTAGTAATCATTCCTATGCCAGAGTTTTTTTCGTTATAATTCATTCGCCATACAACTATAGAACCCTAGCTTCTGTCAACTACTTGTGCAGTAAAAAGCTACTCAAGACCAGGGATGCTATATTACAGGGATACGCAACGGACGGAAACTGGCTGAAAAACAGTGCCTAGGGATATTCGCGCGAGAGCGCATCCGTTAATGTCGGTATCTAGCAGATAAAATATGGGTCAAATATTCTCTTCAATCGGCTTTAATAAATGCTGTTTTTGCATAGAGTTTTTTTATATATTGATCTTAAAGAGTTAAATATTTTACAGATGTTGTAATTTTGTTTCTAAATATTAGTGGTTCTAAAGATTTCCAAGTTTTTGTGACCGTTCGAAAATAAAACTGACGTGAAAATTTGACCGAAATGGTCGCACAATAGAAAATGTCAGTTTTTTGCGACAGCTTTAGTACATGAAGATATTCTTAATTTCACGATATATTGCCGTGATTGAAGTGTGACATACTTCTATATTGGCTGCATAACTATATTTTCATGTTTTATTTTGTTATAATACATAATTTCGCGATCGATTATGACCCAGTTTTTACAATTTACAAAATGGAGGCCTGATCTGACGAGGAAAATATTGCACTTTTTGCGACATCATTTGTTTGTGAAGATATACTCTATATCAAAATTTTCTTCCATAGTTTGACACTTATACACGTCGATATTGGCGGCATGATAATATTTTCATGCTTACTATTGTAAAAGAACACAATTTCGCGATTGATTATGACCCCATTTTTACGATTCAATTCAATGGCGGCCTGATCTGACGAGGAAAATATTTCACTTTTTGCAACACCATTTGTATGTGAAGGTATACCAAACATGAAAATTTTCTTCCATATTTTGAGACTGACATACGTCTGTATCGACGGCATAACATTCATTTTTAAGAATTATTTTGCTGTAGTACCTTATTTTGCTCTCGATAATGATCCATTTTTATCAGTGCATAGCAAAACTGAAAAGCATCATATAAGCACTAAATTACATAGATTTTAGCGCAAACCAGAAACGGTGTAACCCGAATATATTATTTGGTATGCACATATTTTCACACCTATTATTCGAAATCGTCAATTCATAACAATGGCTGATTGAGAATCAACTGGCATGTGACAAACAATATATGTACATCAATTCATACACGAAGCGTGTCAACAGTTTAATTTTACAGATTGAGTAAAGTCAAACAGTTTATTCATGACTCGTAGAACATTATGTACATACATAATATGAAAACATAGAATACGTGTATACATGCCTTTCCATACAGAAATATAAGATACAGATCAATTCTTTAAATATCTACTACATTTAGTCAAATACTTGAAATAATGACGGTATATTACGTACATTATAATGCTAACAGAATTCCTTGCAGTTATTCTATATCTGTTTATAATGAAGAGAGCAATGAAGAAACATTACTTTAATCTTATTCAATATTTATCTGGTAATGTACATCTTTAATGATGGGTTAGTTGTAAGGTCGACCAAATTATGGTTTTATGCTAATCGCCACGAATATTTCACTGTGATCTCAGGTACTTGACTTGTTTTTGTATTTGCTAAAATAATATCAGTTTTTCAACAATGATTAATTACTGTCATGATCAATATGATGTGAATATGTTGGTTTAAATTATGACATTAGATTTTATTGGTGGAACCCTGTTGTTTCCAATTAATGCTCACACACCGTGACCTAATGCATTCAAATGACATATGCGCAGCTGTGAAAACAATGTAGATTTATGAAACATATAGACTACCCCATACTGTTTTCCATCCGGATTTATTGATTGCTTCCTTGTAATCAGTAAAGATCGTCACCGAGATTATGATTATGACTATACGAGGGCATATCGTACGCCATTTTGGCGGAAGATTAAAAGTTACAGATTAAGTCTTTGGCTAATAAAATTGATACGCTATAATAGAGACATACATTATGAAAAACAAAGATCAATAACAAGATAAAGTTATACGAATCAAAATTACAAATAACAAATTTTTCACCATAAAATGTATAACATACGTACATTTCTTTCGCACAAAACATTCATGATATATAGCATTTCTTTAAATAAAAGTTTAACCATGAACATTTCTTCTCCAGCTGATAAATAGAAAAACGTTCCACGATACAAAATTAAATTTGGTCTTGAGTTGATAAATCGAACAAAACTTTCATGATATAAATATTTGTTATACAAATTTAATTTAATTAAAATGTTTAGCATTCGATCGTACATTTTTTCATAATATAAAAGTTTCTTTCACGAATTTAAAGTCAAATTTTAGCATTCTATCGTACATTTGTTGTCATGATATAACTTTTCTTTCACAAGTTTATTCCGTGAAAATTTCGCCTTCAGCTGATATTTCACGATATAAAATTTAATTGTACAAAACTTTCATAATGTAATATACTACATGTATTTCATTTTTTCATAACTATTTTCATGATATAATCGTTTCTTTTAAAAATTCAATTCAAATAAAAAAAATAGCAGTGAAAATTAATTTCGTCTTGAGCCAGGTGTAGCATCACTGCTTGAGCTCATAAATCGAACAAAACTTTCATAATGTAAACATTTATTTCCTACAAAATTTGCATAATATAAGCATTTCTTTCTCAAATTTAATTTAGAAAAATAAGTTGTGAAAATTAATAACAAACAAATAAAAACTACGAGGAACTTGAGTCGATCATAGACCACTAATGTTACTTTTTGTCAATTATCGATTCTTTGTGTCATTTTCATGGTAATTTCGGTAGTTTTGATACCTTTGCTTTCATTAACTAGCCTAGGCACTGATAATCTATACTTGATCGGTGGATGATAAGCGGTTGCACATCCCTGTAATATAGCATCCCTGTCAAGACCGAACCATAACTATGTTTTTATCTATGAAAAAGAATGTGTCGGGAACTGTAATGGTGGTGATAACCGGATATTGATTCTTTTGCCCACCAGCGATATTTACACACGGGTAACAGGTGCGCGTGACGTCACGACGATGTTCCCTGTTATTATATGCCCTTAATTACACGGATCAAGTTGAAATTTATATAATTTTTATGATGTAAATACATTTCGAAAATTATTTTTTATGTCAGTTTTTTAACAGGGTTGCTTGCAACCTTGTTCTTGGTTACTACCAGTTTTCGATGCTCACAGAATCAAAATCTGTAGCAGAATCTATAAATAGCGTAATTGGCTTCCCCTATCACAACCAAAGAAGAAGTTCTTCACCAAACGCCAAAAAAAATAGTTCCAAGGAGAAGACGATATCCGGTCATATCTGGTTCACACTGTCCATATAAAACGACTTTGGTGTAAAGATTATATGTAATATGAAATACGTTAAAACAAAAGTCGAACATAATGAGATTACTGTTGACGGTCGGTTTTATATATAATATAAACAAACTATAATATAGCACGGAGATTGGTGGTCGCTCGCCTACGGAGTGAGAGGTCCTAGTTTCGATACTCGGTATTAGCATAATTTTTTTTATTTATATTAACTTTTTTTTCCAAATAATTAGCTAAGATATCAAAGAGAAAGTATAGTTGTGTTAAAAAATGTATTTCAATGAAATAAAAAACAAATCTACATGAAAAGTCTAAATCATAATTATATGCAGTTTGAAAAATTGATCATGCGGAACATTGAACGCTATTTCCCTATGAAAAGACAACTCCTGCCGTTATTGATTTTTTTACCTGTGTGATAAACTAGTTGTAAAAAATTCAATCGTTCGACAGAACAAAATATGTTGAGTTTTTCTACGGGCACGGTTAATTTTTCAACTTTCGCATTTCTAAAAAATGCATGTTTTTACACATCTCGGGG
Organism: Lutraria lutraria; assembly: GCA_964023205.1. Classification (NCBI taxonomy): domain Eukaryota; kingdom Metazoa; phylum Mollusca; class Bivalvia; order Venerida; family Mactridae; genus Lutraria; species Lutraria lutraria. The sequence continues at coordinate 10,123,075 of OZ026841.1, forward strand.
ACAAGTCAAACTGACATAGTGATTCTTATTTCCCGACCAGATACAAGTCGTTGTTGGAACGCGATCTCTAATGACTGTGCTAAGTAAGGCAAACAAGATATTAGAAACTCTGAAAAATATATATATTTTTAAATAATATCAGTATTCAATATAATTTGTTTTATATGCTTATAAATACAACAAAAAATTTTCATAAACTAATTATCACTATAAATCTTTTAACCAGACACTAAGCTGACCGTGACCAGACAGGATTAGACAGATAAGGGACAATAAAACAATTAAGAGAGTAGACCTCCTGTTGCTTTTGGGGTCACATAATAGGAGCTGTCCAATGTCTTTAAATTTAGCTATTTGATGTTTTAAGGGTGTTGTGGTATGTATGTGCGAGTGTGTGCGCGAGAATCAGGGATTGTTTGTTAGTCTTACTCATTCACTGTTTACGTACAATATCATGTAGGTCTATATATTTATTGTGATGATGTGCCATCGGCATAAATTAAAAATAAAGATTTATCTATCTTTAAATCTAGATATTTATTGGTTACTGTCCTAGTAGAACTGTATTAGTAAATCTCTTGGGACTTTTAAAAGTTAAAACGGCACTTTCAATGATAATAATAATAAATTGGTATTTAATTTGAAATGGCATTTATCAAACATTGTATGTCAATTTTAACACCCGACCGATACTGCATGAATGAGCAATATCCCTTTAACAGGGTGATAAAATCAATAAATATTACGTAACATCCTGTTAATTGTATATCATCAGTCATAAAAGTGGTCAGAGGCTTTAGCCATATCTGTATCAGATAAAAATCAAAGTACTGAAAGTACTGTCGGAATTTGATTTTTTCATATGAGACAAGTCACTGCCATGGTGTTGCTGGCAACACAACAATGACAGTTAGGAGAAGGTACAGTTCATGGATATTCATGCTTAGGAATTAACATACACCATCTCAATATTGCCATCTATTTATGTACATATTCTGATATTCATGTGCTAAATTCCATCAACCTAACATGATGGTTATCTAAGTTATCAGATGTTTCAAGTTTATTATGTAGCCCATTATCCAGCCTATATTTTTCCGAATCCATCGGTACCAAAATAAGCATTGTTGCTGTCGTATTTACTGATTTAATACATACCGAAAAGCTCTTCAAAACGCTCCATTTTAATAATATATCTTGATTATGACCACATATTACTTTAAATGCACACTACAGTGTTAGAAACGAATTAAAATCGACCTATATAATTCTTTTAGTGATAATTTGGTTTTGAAGAATTTTTCGATTTTCCATGTTTTAGTTCCTAACTCGGAACAAAACTGACATAAACCACTATCGATTGATTAATCGTAGTTTAAGATTTTTTTTTCCAGAAAATATATGTAATTGGTATATGAATTATATTCAAACTTAATATCATGATATAGCTATTCGGAAACGAGCCGTTATACGGCGACATGTGCCGATCTCGCTACGGAATATACCGACATCGCACGATTTCATCAGTTCCATTACGATCCTTCTGTCTTAACATCAAAATACCCTTCACACACTGTGAACCAACATAACAATTGCGAACTTCACAATAACTGTTATTTCTTCGCAAATGTATGTGTACTGTCGTTCTGTTCTCTGCACTTCGACGGGAAAACCCCACATTCTATTTTTAGAATTTATCCAACTATATATAGCTCTAGCCGATAGTATCGATCGTTACGCGTTGTGGATATAAACCTTTAACACTGATTTACATATCATGTCAAAAAGTCACATATAAGACATACATCAATAGTAGATTAATGTAATTACATGCATACTTCTGTGGAGAAATTACTGACCTACTGAATTAAAGCCGAAAGTAGAACTATTTTATGCTAAACTAGTTGGTTTCCTAACCCTATCTTACCGCACACAATAGAGTGAAAGTGGGAACGGGAACCATGGCAGTTATGGAGCTCATGGCATTTTTGTAAGTCGATGATAGCAAAGGAATTATCAAATTCCAAAAACGTATCCACAAGAATACATTTTCTTAATATTCTTTTCAATCAAGAATTACATATACAAATGTAGATATATAGCACGGTATTTTTTCAATGGCATTGCAAAGAAATAAGAAAAAGCATTTGACAATAGTTTTACTAGATGAGACTAAAAAGGGTTTGTGTAAAATATTGTTGTACATCGAAATTGGTTCGAATAAAATATATTTCTTATATTTTATAACCAATTTATCTATTGTTTTGATTTACTACATTCAAAATCAATTAGGCTTTAAAGAATAATTGGAATATACTTCTGAGTTTATCAAATCACTTAATCTATGTTTCTGACCCAGCAAGCTCACGACTGGAAAAGTTTAAACAAATCGTAATTTTATAAAGTGTGATAAATAACAAGGACTTATATACATACATATTTTCTGAAGATAATCCTTTCTACATGATGTTTTCTAAATAAAACTGTCTGCCTTCATTTACTAATTTGTAATATATATAGCCATGGTTATATTTTGAGTTTTTAGACCCGCTTATATAAACCTGATTAAGAAAATAAATATGTATCGAGTTATTGAATTATCGAACAGTTTGCTAAAAATTAGCAGTTTTTTGTAACATGGTAAAAATATACCGACTTAAATCACACCCGTAAACCGCTCCCGCTATGTTCGGTTTGTCCTGCTAGGTACAGTCGTGCTGCTATGTTCTGTTTTTATCGTACAGGAAATGAGCAAAGGAAGTTTTTACTTGATTTTCATATATTCCGTTTTAATAAGGAAGAAAATAATTGTTGCTATATATCTAGGTGGCTTTTAATTGCAAGTTATAAAAATCCTAGACTATTTACTCATTAAATAAGAAAGATACGGCGAGTTAAAGTGCAAGGTAATTGCGAAAAATAGATGTTTTGCTGTTTGTCGACTATTTACAGTCTCAAAGCATAAGAAAGCGTATTTTTGAAAATAAAATCATAAACTGCAATGCTTACTGCATACTCTGACAAAAAGATTTTGTTATTGTCCGTTTTATAGTGAAAAAATCGACTTGTAAACAAACATAGGTGAACATAATTGGTCCTGCTCCGGGTAGACTTAGGTCCTGCTCGGGATAGACTCATCCTGCTACGTGTGCAACTTATCCTGCTACGTGTGCGGCCAAGGTCCCGCTACGTGTGCGGTTAAGGTCCCGCTACGTGTGCGGCTAAGGGCCCGCTACGTGTGCGGCTAAGGACCCGCTACGTGTGCGGCTACATTTTATGTATGATATACAGGAAAATGTATGATATACAGGAAAACTAAAGCTGTTTGGAAGTTTTCGGATGTATTAAATTCCGATAGTCGCAAAATCATTTTAAAAGCGTAATGAGCAATTGAATAAAACACTCGACAACTGATATAAACACCTCTGCCCAGTCAAACCTCAATCCATGATTCTTTATGTTTGCTAATTTTTGTGTCCGATGAACATGACATGTAGAGTGTACATTTCGTTTCTGTTTTTTGCCTGTATAGATCTACATGTCCCAAGGGTTTTAGTCAAAATCTTCTTCGATTTTATTCGGCTATACATGGGTGAGTTATTACTCTCGACACCTCAGTTGTAATCCGGGTGCAAATGTTCAAACGCTAAATGAGTATAGGTTTCAAATTCAAGAGGGTCTACGGTGTGCCTTTTAAAATTCATGATTACGGATTTTTTCTTCAAAAATCCGCTGTACCGTAATATGTATTGTATTCTGTAATTTTTGTTCGATATGAAAATTTATCGTATTTAGCGAAAGTATCTGAAGCATGATAATTGCCGAATTTGGACTTCCTGTGTCTGGTCCCGGTTGTACAAAAATTATTTACTGACTTAACTCAAAGTTTAGAAGAAGTATTGACTCTGCGTCAAACAATTTGGAACCATACTAGACACGAAAGAATTCGACAGTGGCCTTATTTCAACACCGTTTGCATGCGCAATTAAATTGCCCTCAGCATGGTATTAATGGGTTAAACTCTTACATCATATGTTTTTTATTTCTTTTTATATGTCAGAAACTGATGCCAAAGCGACTGATTTAAGTTTACATGATTACGTGTAGGACCAATAGTTTAAGATCATTGACGGTTCTCTCCTTGACGTTTCCAGCATTGAGACAGTAGAACTTGATAGTAACAATGTCAAAACTAGAAATATAATATAGTTTATACTTCTAAACATTCTACAAAAAGAAATCCGAAAGGTTTTAAGACGTTATGTCTCCAGTCTTATTCGTTGTTTTACTTTATCGTGTCACGTCTAAGTAAATGACACCAAATTTGAAAAATTGTTTTGATGGGAAGACAGCCGTGGTAACATACATCTACAAAATGTATATGTATCCATTCATGCATTAGTATATAATGAATCTGTACGATAAACATACATTATTTATACTTCAATACTGTCATTTTAGTAAAAAACAACTTTATGGCCTGTCAAAAACGAGGTTTAAGAGTATTTTGACAGTTTTCATATAGAATTATGAACGAACGATAGTCACCAACTTCAAACGAAAATGGAAGCAATAAGTTCACATACCACATTAATAAAAATTATATTGAAATAAAGTGCTGCAGAGAATGAAGATTACTTCACGAGGTTATACAATTTTCTCATTTAATGTTATAAACAAGTTATTAGTGTTAAACCATACAGCTCCTATATAAATCTATAGTAAATCAGTTAATCGATAAACGTTATCGGAGTGATCGATAAGACGTTTTCAAGGGAGACAACTTTGCCGATAAGACCGGCCAAGTTACAGAAATGTTCCGCATGAAAAACAATATCAATAATCAATAAACTGCCTAAAACATGTAAATAAGTGACTATTATTTTCAGCGATAAATATGATATCGGACCTATGTGGGACAGGTATCATAATTTTGTGCCAGCTGCTGCATGGGTTCATGTGTTCTGTACAACATCGGACCGACCGAAAAAAATACATAGGTGCATCATCTAGATATCGGGCCTGTTTAAAGGTTCATATGAAAACAACAGTAGTAATAAGGTATATGTAATACATACTAGTTAAGAATTGATAATTATGAACTATTCATTGAAAGGTATGACCTGCAGCGACTGGGAATCGAACCCGGATTGCCGGGTTACAAATCCAGTGCACTAAACACTGGACCACGGTCGTGGCTGTGTGTGTGGCACTCTGTTGCTGATAATACAACTGTCTAACCTCAGGATCAAACCCTGTTCTTCAAGCGCTATCAGCGCTTTAAATTGATTGTCTGATCCGTCAACATTTTGTTGTTTTGATATGTTTCAAAATATAATTGTATTAATTTCGATTTTGATAAAGGTGCCATGTATCATGTAATTTTTTTCAAAATCTGAGCTTTAGGAAACAAGTCATTTTGTGTATCTTTCAAATGGTTTTTAAATGATGACTTGTACAACTTTTTTCCCTTATTATTTCTAGATTATTACCAAAATATGAAAACTTTAATTAACAATTTCATCGGTTAAGTGTAATATGTTGAATATGTTCTATTAATTAGTATTAAGCTTGATTCGGTCTGCCTGGTAACAACATAGACACTTAACAAGGCACAACTCATACTGCTTAAAGTTAATACTGACTACACTACACATGCCATATCTTCAGAGGTTCAAATAAGTCAGATTTGCTTCTGAAGTGTCATTTTAAGTGAGATTTGAGTAAAAATAAGTGAGAATTTGTCTTGAACTTTTTGTGCACTTATTGCAGCCAAAATACCTCTATTTATACCCATGGATTGGAATAAATGCATTTAAAGATATTTATTATTTACTAAAAATAAAGACAAAGTAAGTTAAACAGAATTTATTTAACAATGCTCATGGTTTAGTCTAAGCAGTACATATAATATCATATTCACAGTATCATCGCACTCAAGTCTCTTCATCTACAGAACATAATATTATGTAATATTGGTTATTCCATGGATAGATAAATAGTGTCCAACAATATTTGACTAGCTATGCTTAAATGTAAAAATATTACATGATACATGGCACCTTTATCAAATTCACAGTTTTGAAACTTACTAATTACTAATATTATTTTCAATCTCTCTACCTGGCAGATGTCTGTGCATTATATTAGTCTTTTTTTCTGAAGATTCTAAATACAGATTTCCATTAAAATTGTGCTAAACAAACAAAATACCTAGGTTCTTGGTCCCATCCATTGCCCATTATATCGAGGTAATGGAGTATTAACTGTTTAACACAGGGGTATCACTGTAACCATACAGCTCATTGTCGCCAAGTTTAGGAATTCGTCCTATTTATAAAGGCTATTATAATTATTATTCTACATTCAATAAGTCCTTACGTCCTATAAAATAATTAAACTTTACATTATCCGGAATTTGAGTTATCCGAAATTAATACAATTTTATTTTGAAACATGTCAAAACAACAAAATGTTGACGGATCAGACAATCAATTTAAAGCGCTGATAGCGCTTGAAGAACAGGGTTTGATCCTGAGGTTAGACAGTTGTATTATCAGCAACAGAGTGCCACACACACAGCCACGACCGTGGTCCAGTGTTTAGTGCACTGGATTTGTAACCCGGCAATCCGGGTTCGATTCCCAGTCGCTGCAGGTCATACCTTTCAATGAATAGTTCATAATTATCAATTCTTAACTAGTATGTATTACATATACCTTGTTACTACTGTTGTTTTCATATGAACCTTTAAACAGGCCCAATATCTAGATGATGCACCTATGTATTTTTTTCGGTCGGTCCGATGTTGTACAGAACACATGAACCCATGCAGCAGCTGGCACAAAATTATGATACCGGTCCCACATAGGTCCGATATCATATTTATCGCTGACATACTTCTTCTTTGTCAATAAATCCAACATCTGTCTGTTAATTCTTTACATGATAATGTATACGTATGTTTGTTTGGCTATAGTACTCTTTTAAACTTTTAGATCGCACCAAGTACACATAATGATGAATTTTCAATGGGAGATAACATTTTTGGTCGTCGCTGCATTTCCTCATCTCAGAGTCAGTTCGCAGAGCCAGTTCTGCGACTCACCTTTGTGCTACCCATGTGGGCTTCAGCTACAAGTAAACCATCATCGCTGTTCTTTATACATACAATTTGCTCTGTAAATGATAACTTAAGTATAAGTAGCAGACAAGTATAAATTTGTGATTATCATTACTGTGTAAGTTATTTAATCATAACTTCATGAACTGTTATATATACAGTGTATATGTATAGAATTATACTGCTGTACATAACTTTTGTATGGTAATGTTATTGTTAGACGACTGACGCTTATGACGACTTATGACACTATCTATGTTAATTACTCATTTATAATTGTATTTTGGCCATTCTCATAGCTTCTCCCAAAACTTATCATCACTGATAGGATTGTATTAAATGTTTTGTCTGCGTGTGTATGTGTATACATATGTATGGGAGTATGTTTATTTGTTGTACATATGTTAAAAATATGTTGTCCTCATGGGCCAATTGGCCTAATGGATTTGAAAATAAACTTACCTATCTATATTAGAAGTTGTGAAAATGGCGGTATATGACAGTTTTATGACAGCAATTATGTGAGACTTTCTATTTATTGTTCTCATCAATACAAAATAAAGGCATTGTATCCAAACATGTAAAAATAAAAGAATTTTCAAAAACGGTTGTGTTGACAGTTTTATTTTATGTAATGTGTATAATTCTAGAGGAAATGCTATTATGATTATATATATATATGATTATATAATGAATGATATGAATTTTTGTAAGGTTTATGGTGGGGTACCCATGATCCACCCAGGTGCTTACAATCAAACTCTGAAGGTTCTGCTGTTGTTCGGAACTACAAAAGAGACAAACGTTGAATTTCTTTGTAGGGTATTGGGCTGAGGTTTGGAAACCGAACGATAGTGCGCGCATGATTTTTGATGCAGACCAAAGTACTACGCTTTTCTACACCCGCCATGCAATTGTTAAAGTCGTTCCCGTTCCATGTGCTTTCAGTACTTTGATTTATGTTCTATCTGATCACCAAAAGTAGTTCAGCGATTAGTATATATAGTCTGCATTACCTGCCCTTTGTGTACTCAACAGAATGTAATATCTCATACATGAAGACATGCTCGAAGAAAAAGTTACACGTTTATAGCATTAAATTAATCGATTAAAATTTCCCGATGAACCACACTTTAAAATATCTGGTTGACTCACAATTATCATCGCATCGTCCATGAATTCAATGATGTTGGAACCAGACTAAATTAGCATATACAGCACGTGAATTATGACGTCACCCTTCCTTGAAATGTGTGTGCTGAAAGTAAATATTGTAGCAATCTGTTTTGTTGTATTGCTCGTTTACGAATTTGCATAGCGACCTGTTTATGCCATTGAATTGAAAAATTGGAACAATGTTTGTAGGTGGAAGTTTAATGGAAGCAGGAAAATTAAAACCGGCCGACTGTTCAGAAATGGTATTAACTTTGTGTTAGTATCGAACAACAAAAAGTATCATTCTTTATCTAAGATCATACTAGTATATTATAGGAATAGATATCTAGCATTTGGGGCACGTCTCTGGTAGGAAATGTCCATATATAGGGAAATTTCGCTTTTAGACATGGGTACAATTTACGCTAGTATTATAAATCAACGAGAACAAAATTTAACAAGGTAGGTGAATCACAATCTGAATGTATAGCTAATTATCAAACAGTTGATAATGCATCTATCCTTCAGTCTCTGATATCTAATATAAAGTTCTTTAAAAACAAAGAACGAGGAAAAATGCATGTTGCATTAAAATATTTAAAAACCGCTTTTGACTGGGTCAATTTGAATAAAGTCTGGTCAGTATTGGGTAAAACTGACATCAGAACTCTATCATAGGTATGTATTGTTGTATCAGCTGTTTTACTTATACATAATGTACGTCGCACTAGCACCATATGACTAATACATACACTCTCTAGTCACGTGGCTTTAATATATAATTTATATATACTGCATGTATGCTTTAGATTAGTTTATAATAGACGAGTCAACATTATGTTGCTATATTAAATACATATATACGCAGGAACAATGTTGTGTTCTTTATTAAACAACCACCGGTCAATATAACAGGTATGTTGGTCTACTTTCATCTCGTCTCCACAGATTAGGACGTTGTATCACTTGTTTTATTGTCCTTTGATTAATTACAATATGATGTACGAACGAAAACAGTCCAGCAATTTCAAGTGTATCCAAGGTTAAAATAGGATTGCACATTTTCCTCTAACGACTAATATTCATTTGGAAGAATACAGTAGGAGCACTTGGAAGTTCTTAACACTAGAAGGAGCTGAAACTGAAACAAAATGAAATAACAAACCAGTTAATTGGTTGTTGTATTTAAGCTACAAGAAAAGTCCAACACACTACTTAAACCTTGGAAAACATGATTAAATTTGTGATTCTAGGTAAGATTTAGGTTGGATTAAATTTGTCAAAATACAAAATGTAAATAATCGAAATGAACTGTATTACCATGAATTTATACCGGCAAAATGAGTTGTGAAATTCACTAGAACATTGTTAGTGTGAACCCGATTCCTAAAAAATTGTGTATCCTCATTGACGACCAATTAATAGAGCTAATTATTGTCAGTGATAATTACTCCTGCAGCACCACCCTGACTAAGAAATATAAGCAAAATTCTTTATTATAACAATATTATAACAGAAAGCAATTTAGAGTTAAGGAACTTGGTCTGAGACTTTTAAACATTCATAGACAAGGCATTCTATAAATAGCGACTGCGTCATCAAGCTAACACTAGTCTCTATCATAGGACGCATCACTATCAAAATTTTGATTTTTCTACATACGCGCGGCGGTAAAAAGTCGGGAAATAGTACCGTTCGGTTTCCTTTAATAATGATATCAAACAAAGATCAACAAATAAAAAAGATTACTAAGTTTATATTGATGTTTTATATTTGTCGTTGCATGCAGTTATTTCGACATTTCAGTACATGTTTTTATTTATGTCAAAGTTTATATGGATAATGAGTTGACATCATTGTACAAATACATGTACGTTGTACTTTCATTTCGGAATCTCAATGGATACGTTAACATTGATCGAGGATACTGCTGCAACTCTGGGATTTGATCAGCTTCTAAATCACGAACAAATTTAATGTCTACAACTAATATTGCAAAGGAAGGACTTTTTAGCAATCCTGCCAACAGGATTTGGTAAGAGCCTGATTTTTCAGCTTGCACCAAGTCAGGAAATAGTGTCGTTCGATTTCATTTAATCATGAGATCAAACAAACATAGACTAATAAAGAATCATTGCAAATTTCATATTTAGCACTGCATGTGGTTATTTGGCACACTTATTTAACCTTTTAGTTGATAAGGTCATCGAGTTGCATGACGTCATGATACACAATACTTTACTTTCTTTTCCAACTGCAATAATGGCGATAATTTTACATTGATCAAAGACGCAGCTGCAGCTTTTAGCTTTGTCTGACCTTTAACACGTGGACAAATTGTGTGCATAACAGTGATAACACTGTTATTAAGGGGACACAATCTCTGAAAATTATCCAAAGCGGGTGGGGTAAGGTAAGAATTAAAAAGTAAGAATTGGCCTACATTTCAGTAAAAGAAATGAATGTAATGTAGTTTATAATATTTTCTGACAATTTTCATTTTAAAGTCCCATAAGCTTATGAATTTATCGGTCGTAATAGTTTCTGTTTGTCCTGTTACAGAGGAATCCGGTGTATTTTCCTCACGTGCATACTTTATAGCAAGAAAAAATGTTTCCGAAACCAGTATCGTATTTTTTCAATATCATTTATAGAACAGCTGTGTTTTCCCGCAGTCATATTATGCACACTGCATAGAGTGACGTCACACGCTCTATATATTTCAAGTTTACAAAAGCAAAATTCACAGCGAAATGAGTGTTTTTAGAAGAAAAAGGGCTCGTTTCGTCTTGGGTTAATATCAGCAATTGCTTGTATTTTGCATATATTTTCTAACTGTAACTTATCAACATACATGTCAGATACAATAATCACAAATTCAAGTTCCGTTTATAGTATTTATTAATCAATATTATATATCAAGGATCAATAAAAATAACAATAAACAAGAGGGCCAAGAAGGCCCTATAATCGTTTACTAGAAAAAGAAGATTAATAAAAAAAAACTACTTGATACTTGATCACAATAGTTCGGTGAAAATTTGGTCGAAGTCCCTTCAAAATTGTAGGAGTTCGTCCCTGCAACCCGCCACCCAGTCCGTGCGCCGACATTTGTCAATATAATAGTCTTTGGAAAACCTGGTTAAACAAATAAAAAATTAAAAAGGTTACAAGACATAAAAGACACTTTATATAATGAAAGCAACTAATACTGAACTAAACACGTAATATTATTTCCTACAGTATCCCTTCACAGACATAGGAGCTCGAAGTCAGGAATTGTTTTTTTTCGGCAATTTTGCCCTTTTTACATGTAATATTACCCAAACTTTAATAACTCGGTCGTTTTTTGTCCAAATATTGACTTTTGTAAATTACTTGAAAACGGGTCTGGTAATCTGAAAAAAGAGAAGGAGTGACATACGCCATGTTATCCGCAACAAACGCCAAGAGTGACTCCCCTTGGCGCGGTCAGTTTTTTATCCCACACGTAACAAAGCAAAGAATGCAAGAGAGAACATAGCTCTAACCAATGTGACACTATTTACCGATTTGAACACTTTTGGTAGGGTAGATATCAGTTTCCTCAAGATTTCTATAGTAATAGGTTGCCTTTTGTCATGACTAGGTGACAAATGTTTACAACCTAACAATACACGTTGAACCAGGAACTTGTGTTTTAACGGGTTAGCACCTTGCACTTTGTTGATATAATTAAGGGCTGACACACGTGCACAAATAGTGGAATATTTCAATCCAGTGGAGTGGCAATATGCAATGAACAATGTTAGTTTCTTGTTTGAAATTATCCCTGCCGGATAGGCACCATAATGACGTAAATGAAAAGAACTATATAATGAAAAGGCAGTTTTATAGGCCTGACGTGTGCTGCTAGCTAACGAGTTGTCTAGTAAAGTATGGACGACCTGCATCAGAGGGGTTCTAGTAACGCATCTGGAATTTTGGTAGGTTCCGGGTCTGCTTGCGGGGCGTTCAGTAGGAAATCTGTTATCTGTAAACGAGAAAGCATGTCTGGTAGAGTGTTAAGCTTTCCAAGAACATGTTGTGAACGCACCAGTATATTATGTTTCATACAAGTTAAAACTAAGCGTCTGACTAGATGCATGATCTGTACGTCTTTACAAGATTGTTTGTTAATAATGTGAACTACTGCCATATTGTCTGAATGAAGAACAATGCATTTGTTTGCCAATAGACACCCCCATACCTCCAGTGCAACAGTGATTGGAAAGAGTTCCTTGAATGTAATATTATACCCTGCATATGCCTCAGACCATGTTCCATAAAACCAATGAGAGTTCAATAATGCCCCATAACCAATAGAACCGGAAGCATCTGTGAAAAGATGTAACGTCGTATCAGACAGCCATTTTTGGTCCAGTAATATGTGTTTACCATTAAAATGTTCGATAAAGAGACACCATGCTGCTAAGTCTCTCCTGCCCTCTTTATTGAGTGTAATTCTATGGTAAGCGTGAGTTACTCCTTTAGTAAGGTCAATTAAACGACGGAGGAAAGTTCTGCCCGGAAGTACAACATTGCAACAGAAATTTAATAAACCCAGAATAGATTGTAATTTGTGTAGTTTTATTTTTCTGTGGCTTTTGAAAAGGACTAACAAGTCATGAACCTTTTTTAGTTTGTCTGATGGTAGTCTAGCTTCCATTGTGTCTGAGTCAAGTTCTAGACCCATAAAAGTAATGACCTTAGTTGCTGAAACAGTCTTTTCATGCTTTATTGGAACTCCAACAGCCTTACATAAATCAAGAAAAACTTTAAGGTCAAGTTCACACCGATTTAAGTCCTTAGGTCCCATTATCAGAAAATCGTCTAAAATATGTAAAATGTGTGGAATCCCAAGTTTCGTTTGGGCAATCCATTTAAGACCTGAACTGAACCTATCAAATATTGCACAGGACGAGCTAGCCCCCATGGGTAAGGATCTGTCGTAATAAAAAGCATTGTCGAACTTGAAACCCAAAAGCGGATGATCTGACGGATGAATTGGGATAATCCTGTATGCTGAATCAATATCTGTTTTAGCCATTAAACAGCCTTGACCCATATTTCTAACCATGGCAACCGCCTCGTCAAATGTTGCATAATGGACTGTAGCCAACTCTGGATCGATAAAATCGTTAACTGAATTACCATGGGGAAAGCTTAAATGATGTATCAATCGGTACGAGTTTGATTCCTTTTTAGGAACTACCCCTATAGGACTAACACGGAAAAACGGAAATGGGGGACTCCCAAATGGGCCTGATATTCTGTGGAGCGCTAACTCTTTCTGTAGCTTCTTTCGAACTACGTCTGGGAATTCCGAACATGATTTGAGGTTTTGTGTATTGTAAGAGCACCTGGTGCCCGTGAAACCTATTTTAAACCCATGCCTAAACCCCTCCAGTAAGTACTCATCATAAGTGTAACCTTTGATGGACCAAGTTTAATGGGCGTAGTGGTACTAATAGCATTAATTACGTTTGGGCTGAATGGGTGGTTTGGGCTGGATTATAGTACTTGCCTTGGGTTGGTCGTTGAATTCAACTCTATTTGAGTTCTGTCTGGACTTGGTGGGGCATGACCTTGCCGAGTGCTGTCCTCGACAGAAACCACAGACATGGGGGAAACACTGGGTTGATGGGCAGGTCCCTCGTCTGTTAAACGCCCAGCAGGTATTGGGGAGAAATTCACCATTCGGGTTGAACTGTTTCCTGTTAAAGGAAGGTCTGGAAAAACCTGTGTTTGAGCAGTCATTACGGCGGTGGGGCCGAAAGGGCTGGGGCTGATAGAAAGATGTAGTGACCCTTATCCAGAATTCCGAGTGAAGTGTATCCCAGGGCACTTGTGTATGTTCCCTGAGTTGTCTAAATTGAATATCGTAAACTGACCAGGCGTTGCCGGCATGCTTAGCAGCCAGATCCCGTACCAGTTCCCCATATTTCATGAGGGCTGGTGTTTGCTTGCGATGCCTTAGGCTGTAAATGGCTACAAAGCGCATAAACGCTGTTGTCCACTGGTCAATGTTATATATTCTTCTGGCCTTTGAGGATGGGAAAATGCTCAGATTCGGATTGTTGCTCCTGTGATTAAATTGTAACTGAAATGATGATTTATCCCGATCAAAATTGAATGTGGATGGCAGCAATAACCCAAATTCAATATACTTGTGTTTCCAGATTCTTTTTTGAATTTTGTTTGGAATTTGGGACTGGATTGGAGAATCTAACAGATAAAAAGACCGTCCTTTTTTACCTGTCAAATTCTTCTTGTGTTTACGTAACACACCATCTAAATTGTCATCCGAGTCGGATTCTGACGACTCAGAAGCCGACTCCACACTCCTTGATTCACTGGACTCATCAGAGTCCGAACTGTCATATGACATAGAACTACTGGAGTCGGAACTGGGCGAATGGTGCCTTCCATGTCCTTTGTTGTTCTTGCATTTTGAATACTTGGCAGATGATTTACGCCTTAGTAGGCCACTTCCTTGAGTACAAACAGTTCTAGTGGCACCACTTCCCTTTTTCTTTGGCTTTGTCTTTTTGTGGCCACTTTTGGTAGGCGGTATCACGGGTGTGTCCACACTACTTTCACTGTCATCATCCTCCTGATGGCGGGAGGTTGATGGTTTAGGGGATTTCCCAGTCTTAGTACCGTCCCGCACGTGTTTTTTATGGCGCGGTGCACTGACAATGCCTACTTCTGGGAGGCAGCATGGGGCCGTACACTTCGATTGGGTGGCTGAAGCCGCCTTCCGTTTTCCCCTCATCCTAAAATGAAAATTATGAAATAATTAATGTTAATTATCAATGCAATAACAAATTGAACCTGACTGTACTATTATAATCAGACCATCAAAGTACTGTACAAGCCAGGCTCAACAACGGGTACTAAGCCCGGATAATACATCGGGTACCAAGCCCGGAAAATACATCGGGTACCAAGCCCGGATAATACATCGGGTACCAAGCCCGGAAAATACATCGGGTACCAAGCCCGGATAAACATCGGGTACCAAGCCCGGAAAATACATCGGGTACCAAGCCCGGAAAATACATCGGGTACCAAGCCCGGAAAAACATCGAGTACCAAGCCCGGATAAACATTGGGTACAAATTCCGGACAAACATCGGGTACTATGCCCGGGTAAACATTGGGTACTAAGCCCAGACAAAAACAGGTATTAAACCCGGATAAGCGTCAAAGTAGGGACAAACATCAGGTACTAAGCCTGGATAAACACCGGGTACCAAGCCCGGATAAACATCGGGTACTGAGCCCGGATAAACATCGGGTACTAAGCCCGGATAAACATCAGGTACTAAGCCCGGATAAACATTGGGTACTAATCCTGGAAAATTAAAACAAAAAACATTTGGCATTAATTTATAATAACAAACCCAGAGGACAAAGCCTGGTTATATTTCTGGTACAAAGCACGGATAACACCCAGTCTGGATGAACATCGGAATACTAATCCAGATACCTATCGGGTACTAAGCCCGAATAACGTATTGTACATGGTTCTGTTGGCCTTACGGTTAGGAGCTGTTTACAAAATGAGGTCATTATTACAAAAATTGACAATCACGTGGTAAATACCTCAACAGGCATGAATTGTAGTGAACAAAATTCATAATAAGATCTGACCAGTTACAATCTGCATACACCAGGCACCCCTATACTTTAGGCTCGAGCCTCATAAAATATGTTCATCTAAAATCAAGTTAAAGCCGCAATGGTCAAATATTGAATTGTCTGAATCAATTAATATCTCATCTTAAACAATGTGGCACCACAAAGAAACATGACAGTAGATACTCAACTTCACCACAATCCGTCTTATCACCGACTCTTATTCCTGTAGGCTACCACTATGGCTCTCAGGTTAAAATATAACTTTCGGTTCCCTGCTGCCGATAAGTGAACTCCGTCCGGAGCGAAGGCAGTTGCCAAAGCTTTCTCGGCCCAAAACCCTTTTAGCCTCCACAAGCACGAAGAGATGGCGGGTAACAAAATGTTTAACCTCCTGTTCAGGAGGTCCACTTTGGATGAAAAAATATCAATATCCACCGGGTATCTGGACACTCGTGATGACCTCACCCTGTATAAAGTTTGCAACACCACAACTTCACCGATATTGATTACATACTTGATCGAGTCCACGAGATCAGTAATTCTAGCAGCTGTAGCTATTGGGTCACAGTTGAATAAATCATTCGTGCCGATACATAAAATAACCAAATCCGGGTTAAAATCCGCTATAATGTCTAAACGTGCCCGTAAATCATGCACCTGGGCCCCTGGAAAACCCCGGTAGTGAATTAATACTTCTGATGGTGTTAAATTCAACCAGAATGTCAAGTCTCCTGATTCCCTAATGAATGATTCAAATCGCTTGACGAAAGAATGTCCAAAAACTAACACTCTGAAAACCATAACGCCATCTTGTCGAAATCCGCGACAAAGGAATTGAATTGCGTCGTAACACAAAATTGTAAATATCACAAAAAATCCACTCAACTATGGACTGTCACTGCGCCGTACGTTAGAATGTAATATTAGGAAACGATAAACACAACTATATACATATAAAATTAACGTATAAAGTAATAATGTTCAAAATAAGCGAGCAAAATAAACAGCGTTGATTCCTTTGTCTAAAAATTATTTAAGTGCGCATGCGTACAGAGCCGAATGCGTTTTGGATTCCTGCCGATCCAAATAAAAACGGGACGAACCATCTCGTCCATAAAACATTTTATATACATAAAATACATTTTTTCCCCTAAGCGAATAAAACTTCTAATCTTTAACACGGATATAAGTATATTTTCTTATGTTGGTAAATAAACGATATTCTCCCAAAAATCCTTGTCATTTAATATAAAAATATGCATGTGCCGCCACCTGCGTAGTATAATTTGAGTTACCGTTCCTTTCGCGGATGAATTCTTTTCAGTGAATCGGTCAGAAGACATGGGAAAATGAAAGTGATAGTAAACATTCTACAATTTACCATAATTCAAATAGAAAGAACAAGAAATCAAAGAAGTGTTTTAGACTTACCATCTTAATGGAGAATCCCATACGTCTTAGGTACATTATTCATCACTTATCATATGTTATCACAGCTTTAAATTCCTAATCGCACAGATATTTTTTTTGTTTACTTTTTTATGAATGAAAAAATGGCGTCCTGTCGAAATTTTTGTCACATGTCGAATGTTTTTTGGTCGTTTCAGAAAACGCGATTATGTCAACCAAAAATAGATTCGTACAACGTTCAATGTTACTTCGTATTGTTTAAAAACTAAAACTGTTCGTTACATTTTGAGTTTGAAAGTACTTTCATAAACCGTTTTTAAAGGTATTGTTTTCTTTATAAATCAGTGGTGGCTGGTCTATATCCTTCAAATAGTGAATATAACCTGTCTACACTAATGTTTTAACAACTTACCAATACTTTTGTATAGACCCCCCCCCCCCCCCCCCCTAAGTAATTATTTCAAATGGCCATGTGGCTATATTTCATGTTTCGTTTTGAAAGTTGAGATTTGTGTCGCAATTTAAAGGATTTATGGGAAGATTTTCTTGAAATTTTCCGGCCTGGTAAATGTGATATTTCAACTCGCATATATGTTTAACTTACGTTGTATAGATTGTGTAGCGATCATTAACACGTTATTCCCAGGAACGATGGTTAGGTGAAATGTCCGCCTCATATGACTCTGACTGTTGAAAAGGGGCGTAAAACCCGATGAAACAAACAAACATAATTAAGAGTGGAGTCTTTAAAAGTCTGAAAGCAGTTCGCTCCACAACTCATGATATTATATTATTATGCAAGAATTTGCGGTAACGCCGGAATGAAGAAATAGCAGAATAAGTCATGCAGAACTGCGTTTCGTCGTTAACGCAATACACTTAAATTCCAAATCATTGCCTTTAAAAATAGTGAGTAGTTCCACAGAGTTATTATATTTTTGAAAACCGATCGGCCGACCACCTGATCGATATGAATACTACCTTTAAAACAGTACGTCTTAAACTACAAATGATATTTATTTCAATGTAGAATTAATACTTTACAGTGAAGATAATGGAAATAATAATTTTCTTACCAATAAAGTACAAAGTAAACTACATCCATTCACAATGTGCTAACCCCCAATAAAATGTTTTTGACAGTCGTATGTAGGGGAGACC
The DNA here is from genome assembly GCA_964023205.1 of Lutraria lutraria. Lineage (NCBI taxonomy): Eukaryota > Metazoa > Mollusca > Bivalvia > Venerida > Mactridae > Lutraria > Lutraria lutraria. The sequence continues at coordinate 10,141,589 of OZ026841.1, forward strand.
GGGGCAAAACGAAACATCTTTTACAAAACTCAGTAGTTCTCATTCGTGCGTTATCTGTTCGGGAAACCTTTTGCACGTGTATAACGTACGTTTATCGCACGTCATATATATATTTGTTAAGTATGCATATTTCTTTTAATTGGACCCATATTAAGGGAAAAGTTAGTTGTCGTAAAATGTTTCATTTTGCCCCATAGAAGGGGCAAAATGAAACATCACCTGGGGCAAAATGGAACAATGAGCCTCATACTCATATTTTGTACAAAGCATTCATTTCAACATTGTTTTCGTACTGTATGAATTACGGGGCAAATTTTAGTACCATGTAATGCCACGTTGTGATATATATAAATCTGAACAGATGATATCGTCTTTCGAATATGTGATATCACTCAAGTGAAAATATATTTTTGTACATGACTGTCTCAAAGTCTGATCTGGTTGTACAGTGTTGATAAAATTATTAATAATTATTCCATTTTACAAACATTCATTAGATTGTGTCATTATGCATATAATGCATTAAAATGGATATAACCTTTGTTATATATACCAAGGAATTATATAAGTCCTTGTATATACTTAGAGCATCAGTTTCCTGGACCATATAGCTTGTTGTAGATTACAGAAAATAATGTTCATACGTGATGTATGGTAAAAATATAATTCATTGTTACAAAACTGCCGTATATAACGTCAGTGATATCGTTAATTTGGGGAAAGGACAGGTTTATGCGGCCTCCAAAACGTATCAGTTAAAGACGTTCTAAGTAAAAACCCGATTAGTGACCATATGAACGACAACAGAGTGCCTCGGCTTATTTCTGGCTATGCCATTGAGATCTAGTTTTTTAAATGGAAAGCACATAGCTAATATCACACCCACAAAACGTCAGAACGCAAATGCAAGTTTTTTTATTACTTTACAAACTTTGAAAATATGTTGGGGCAAATCGAAACATTGTTCCATCATGCCCCGTCACTAATGTTCCATTTTGCCCCATCCATACCGAATGACCTTTGACCCTAATCCATGTGAAATCATACAAGAAGAGACTTTCAACATTCTGTTAAATATAAGCACAACACATACAGTTTCTATTTAGGCTACGGCATTGTGTTCCACTGTCAATATTATCGGAACTAATGAAAATAATTACGGGATGATAAAAAGTCACTTACATTGCATAGAAACTAAAATATCTGCTTATTTACGTTTTACAGCGTTTGTTCTTAATGATGTTCAATTCCAAACCGTGCAAAGGAAGGACACTGCGTTTTTTCGAATTTTATTGGGTCATATGTGGTTTCACAACAACGATATCTAGTGTGTTTCATTTTGCCCCATGTTTCATTTTGCCCCGGTCTCCCCTACGTATGTTACAGTGTCGGGCATTCATATTTCGTGATGCCACTTAAAAGATTAAGGTTTATCGCTTTATACATATTTTATACTCACATCTTTGAGGCTTCCGTAGCTTCCGTACTTTGAGGCAAAAAGATTAAAGTTTATCGCTTTAAATTTGTCGACATGTATACATATTTTCTCATATATGGTGTCCATATGAGGCCCCAACTACAGATAAATTACATAAAATGAGGTAAAGGACGATCCACCGAAAGTACTCTGTATGTTCCGAGTTTGAATACAAAACAAATAGTAAGTTGATGACAGTAATACAGAATTATATTATTTCAATACACAATGCAGTAAACCTTGTGTTAGTGATCATCTCCGAACAAAGACCACTTTGGTAGTAGTAGTGGGAGGTACCCTGGTACCATTTGCACCCATTTTGGTGCCAGAAGTTTACAAAATTGTGACAAATTGTGACAAATTGGAATCCATTGGAAATGAAATAGTATCCATGTTTGGTGCCCAAAATAGTATGAAATGGATTTAAGGAATTTTCTGGCACTGTTAGGAAATTGTTGTGTGTGTATAGACTTAAAACTCATTTGAGACAATTGGAGAATTTTCTTTCGAAAAGACATGGTGGCCCTGAAAAGTGCCGTTGGTGGTTTTTTTAAACCGTGGTTGTCTATGTTGACTGATCTGGTTGGGTATATAGTTCACATTGGCAGTCTGGTGTGGGATAGCAGAGCTGGCATGTTAGATCCCCACAGGACCATTCCTGTTCTGGTACTGGTGGTTGTTCCGTGTACTCAACATTAGCCGTAGTGATGATACGCCAGTGCTCTTCTTCTTGTTGTGTCTGTTCCCTTTGTCTATTGACCGTTCGTTCCCTGGCTTCTCGCTGCCTTTCTTTGGCTTGATCTCGAAAGATTTTAGATAGTTCTTCTCTATGATGAAACCGATTTGTTTCAATGCAATTAAAAGTCTCACCAATGGTTTGAAGATCTCGTTCCCTTTTTCTAACAATGCTAGCAGCTAAGCGACTGATTGAGCGCCATACCATATTCTGTTTCTCTGTAAGTTGTTTTGCTGTTTTGAGTTCATTTAATAAAGCCTCCATCTTGAGCGTTTGAGTTCTCAGAATGAAATGAGGTATTGTGTTGTAAGACGGAGCATTGTATTACGCCGCCCACTCTCGTGGTTGGATGACGTCATATCGCTGGATGACGTCACGCGACGGTGTACCGCACGATTGGTAATTTTATGACATAATAAAAAAAAGACAACAGACGCATAGTTTCAGTTTTCTAACTTTTATTTTTTGAAACAGTAACATGAAACAGTAACATGAAACAGTAACAAGGAACTACATGAAACAGTAACATTTTACATTTAATGATCACCATAAAGAGTCGTGTTTCTATGTAGATCTATGATACTATCATTCAAACGTCTAGCTGTGACCTTCTGGTCTAGAGTTACGTTGAGCAAAACACTTTTGTCCACATTTGTTCACATATTGAGCATGCATGTAATAAGTACCATAATGTTGTTGAAACCAATGCGTCACATAAGTGTCATTTCTTCCATACATGTCCGGTTTGAATCGGGTTAACAGTATCTGGTTCAAGTCACATTCACGTGAGATAAAATCCAAAGCGAATAGACAATACACACCACACACCGGTTTCTCTGAAGGTAATTGATCTTTGGCACAAACACGTGCACGTAGCGGTTTTAATAACGGTGAATGATCTAATAGGTATTGTAGTTTATTCGTCTCCATAATGCCAATTTCTGTTGACACGTTCAGCCCAAACACTGATCCACTGATCTATGGACTGATTCTGAGTGAGTTTTTCTTTAAACTGACACCATATTTGCATGAATTTGTAGGAAATGTTTGTAGAAATAAAAAATATTACACATAATACGATCACAGCACTTTGTATACATTTGTAGGAAATGCTATACTTTGTACATCACACATCATACAATCACAGCAATTTGTATACTGTATACATTTGTAGGAAATGCTATACTTTGTACATCATACATACAATCACAGCACTTTGCATGCATTTGTAGAAAATGTTTGTAGAAAAAATATTACACATCATACAATCACAGTACTTTGCGTACATTTGTAGGAAATGCTATACTTTGTACATCATACAATCGCAGCACTTAGAAAAAATGTTTATAGAAAAAATAAAACGTACACTTACCTCACAAACGTCACATACTTGCATGAATAAATTGATTTACTTCCATTTGGATAAGTACTAATTATTTAATTTTAGATGCTCAGAAAGTGAGATATGCCAGTGTGTTAGTATTGTTATATTTGCAGAATTTATCAAGTATGAAAAAATAACAAATGATCAAAATCAGAGAATTTGCATTTAAAGTCATGAAATATAAGAATACTACATAGTGTATCATGCTATGCACATCGTATACTAAATCAGAGGAGTGTCATTATAGTTTGTTAGCCCTTATGACAAAGATTTTGTTTCCCTTACTCATTATGAGCAATTTGTTGTTTTTTATATTTTTTATGTTTCTTTTGTGCTAACTACCATCCGATCTATTTTTTAATTTAATGCTTAAAAAATCTTTTGCATAACAAAAGTTATAATAAGACTGAAACACTGATGTTTTTGAAAACATGTGTACACAACAGGGTATAGTATTTATTACATAACAACAAATACTCACTATCACATCTAGCCTTCTTTCGCACAGGCCCCTTTTCACTGGTGCTGGCAGCTGAAATGTAATGTACGTATTCAATTATAAACAAGACTCTTGGTGATTTATGTCAGAGGAGTATCACATAAGGAATTCAACAAAGGACCATAAATCTAATAGAATTGCAAATGATACACCAAACATTCGGTAAAACTTTGTGAAAAAATGTGCTACAAAGGTGTAATTAAACTTCATTTAGACATGTATGAGAACTTAACTTAATAAATTTAATAGAAAGTACACATTTACTATGTGATAGATACCAGTGTATGTTGAAAGGACAAACACTAACTTTCCAATACAGAATCCTTTCTTACAGAGCATAATTCACTGGTACTGGCAGTTAATAATTCACTTGTACTGGCACCTGAAATAAAAAGTGCACATTCAAGGTTGCTAATTGTACTTTGATACACACATCATATTCATATTCCTACGTCTTAATGCTACCATTTTGTTGGACAGAATGGATAGTGATTATTTCATTCATCATGAAGAATCAAGTGTTGCTGATGTTAAACTTTTATTGAGTAATGATTTCAAAGCACTTACTATCCTCTCTGAAACGGTTGCCATTACTGCTACCGGTCTGTCTGTTACAGGCATCAAACGCCGGTACAATAACGTTCCAAGCTGAAATACATTATGCTTGCCTATAATTTGTATATATATATACACTTATAGCAAATATGCCATTGTTTAAAAATTTATACAGTGCACTTATATGAATCTGTTTTAAGCCCCATTAGCATTATGTATGTTACCTTTAAAGTGAAGTTGTATTATTTTACCTAGAAAAATGCATTATCAGTAAAATTGACTATTTCTAGTACATACACAATTATAGCTTATTAATTTGCTCAGTGATATTGCCAAAGAAATAAGAAAAATCATGTGACAACAATTTTTACCAAGTGTGCCAAAAAAATGCACTATGTAAATTAAGTTTTAGGGCATTTTAAGTACATTCATATATTTTACTGTCATATTTCATATATTCCTCTGCATTACTAAATTCAAACAGACACTAAGTGTAGCTTTAAGGACATAATGGTCTTAGTTTTGCCTTTTACTCATGACCTATTACAAGTTTGAACTATAAACTTAACATTGCATATTCAGGAAAACATTACTAATTCATAACAATAAAATGCACAACATGTAACAGTTTGACATGAATGAAAAAAACATCTTCAATAAGTATGAGACTGAAAAGAATGAACACTAAATATCATACATATACAAATATTTTATGTAAATACCAGTCAGAATTATTTTCAATTGCATAATACCAAAGTCTCAAGCTGGTGTAACATAAGTTTGAGATCAAATATGCAACTGTGGGTTTACAATATATGTGACATTTTATGTTCATTACTTATTACAATATCTTCAGTCTTGTAAATATCCGTCTGTCTGATTTAAAACAATGATTCAGTGAAATACAAACTCATGACACTTACCTTCAGTTTGGCTACCGACTGGGAGACGCGGACTCAATTCAGTAACAGTAATATTATCTGAAATATATCATACAATATTGCATAATAATCATTAAATATACTTTGCTAAAGTGAAAAATAAATCCAATAGTGTCATATTCTGTTACATGAGTTTGTAACATATTTGTGAATATACATATCCTTAAGTACGTCTATTTTAAACGTTAAATGAAATACATACATATTTACTTGCTCTGTTGAAACTTTACCCAGACTTACATTAAAGAAGTATTACCTTGAAATGTATCGGTCCCATTCGGTATGCCTTCTATACTACACAAAGGTATTGTTTGCAGGACCTAATCAGAGAAAAGGTGTTTTGACATGAATTGGGCATAATCTCAAACATGGATGATTGTTAACATTAAAATCATTATTACACTAATAGGTTTTATCACATATATTATAATGTTAATTAGGCCATATACATCTATAAATTTCTTAACATAACAGACTATGGGACCAATTTATGGTGCTGATAGCTGACAAAATAAACATACTTGAGGCATTGAAGTTATATGTCATCAATCCATGAAATTCATAAGATATTAATGTTAATTCATGGTCAGTCGGATCATTATCAGCACTTTCAAATAATATTATTTGTAATTTGAAGTTAAATAAAATACTGTGACTACCTTATTCTCCCATGATTGGAGAGTTAAGGCTACATGTGGCCCACCACCAGTCTTGCGCATCGCACATGCATGTGCGATGGTTTTCTTCTTGGTCTGTGACTAAAACAAACAAAAAATGCATCTAAGTAAAGGTTTTTATGCGTATGAATTTAATTACTCAATTGACATTTGATGCAGTGTTATTGTAATTGCAAATATGAAATGCTTCAATTTATTACCGGTACTCAGACATCAAAATGTAGCTTTATTTTTAACATTACGGTGGTGTACAAAATAGCTCGAAAGATTAAAAAAATAAGTTTAAGAATTTGAGATTAAAAATTATTAGAATATATACGATTAAGTAATCAGTTCTGCTTACTTTCAAATCGATCCATTTCTTCTTTACCTGTTCAACACTCCTTCGCACTTTGCTGACACTATTCACACTGAAATGAAGTATATTGACGAATTATGTCATAACACACAAATTATAATAAACATGAACGAATAGTGTATCAAAAATATAAACGATTAATGGTCACTTTAATTTGACACTAGATCTATATCGCGAATAGTAACCCTTGGCTTTATAATCTGTCACATAACAGCATCCTGTGACTTTGTCAACCTGTCCGTAGACCGATTGAGTTGGAATTCACTATCGATGCTATAAAAATTGAAGGGGCATCGTACACTAATGGTACGGTATGGTGAAATTTGACCAGTATAGTTTTTATTATGATAGTACTGTTTTATATCATGTTACAAAAAATGGTTCACCAAAACAGTCAACTTCAATGAAATGATCCGCAACATCATCATTGGACATGGCTTACAGTAAATACATGGCAAATCATACTTCTTAATTGTGCAAAAGATTTATATTGACATTTATTGTAAATTTAAATGAAATCAAGATAATTGAAAAATAACCTTTCTGTCACTTGAGCCCAGAAAATGGCTTTGTTAGAGGCTGTTAGAACTGACGAGAATTTGCCGGATGCTATATCGGATTCTTCACACCCGGCAATCAATAGGTCCCTCTCTTCTGCTGACCAGTTCACTTTCTTCTGCGACATTCTGACATAAGCAGACGACTGTCATCCGGATTGACAGTTGTTCGCGTACTTTCTCCTTTTTGAAGAGTTCTTCGAAGCGAAACGCGCATGCGTGAGAATCGCGCATCGGTAGAAATCGTACGAAATGGTTCGGAACGTACGACGGCTTTGATAAGACGCTCTTAAGATTGGGCGTACGATTATCGCAGATGAAAATCGTACGACAATATTAAAAAAAAACGTACGATCTTTGATAAGACGCCTCCCATATTAAGTTTATAAATGACGTCATGATTTGACGTCATCAGATAGGAATGTAAATATAGTAGTAAAGTATCATAATATTGACAATATGAGAGTGATTCTTTCTGAATTGTATGAGGGTCCTGAAAAGGGCCGTTGTTGGTCCTGAAAAGGACCGTTGGGTCTTGTATGGGGATTAATGGCGTTGACCACATCTCCCCATACCACTTGTCCCATTTCTCCACATCCCTGGGGTCTGGCGTGGGTTGATAGAGGTCCGAAGGAACCTCTACCAACTCATCTTCCCAGTTCTCTGGAGTTGATTCTTGGGGGGTATCCCCCCAGTCCTCTTCCCCAGACTCCACCACTACCTCCTCTGTAAACTCCTTCCCCTCTTTAAGTTCCTTCATCTCCAGTCTTAACTCTTCTAACTGCATTTCTAACTGTTCAATATACCGCCCTAAGGCACCATACTTTCTTTTAATAATATTGGCTGTACGCTGTGACATCTTCTTGAAGAATAAAACTAGATCAAGGCAAGGTCACTGACTATCATATGATACAAGGACTCTGATTGGTCCATTTTAACGGCATTTCATTGGTCTATTTTCACGGCATTTCATTGGTCCGTTTTAACGGTATTTCATTGGTCCATTTTAACGGCATTTCATTGATCTGTTGTTTTCAAGGTCAGTTTGTGTTTTTCGTGTTCCATAGGTCATTTGTGTTTCATGATTCAACATGGGCAATTGTTTGAAAAGTACTGATTCTTGTGTAGATTCTATGGGTAACCCAGACTTGTCTGAGTTACAAGATGTTTGTATAGAACCTGTCAAGATGGGTAAAGCAGATCTATCTGAGTTTCAAGATGTTGCGGATATCAAGATGGGTAATTTATACCCAATCTTATCCATTTACTATGATGATGAATTGAGAGCCAACTATTGGCGGTACCTAGCTATTTCTTGCAGAAATGCAATAAAATACTCAACGGCCCTTATTAGGGCCACCATATGTGTTAGATTCGTTTTGTTTCTCAAGCAAAGACAAAAGCATATTACATTGTATATCATTTATTTTGAAACATTTTTTATCTGAGCAACAAACAATCAAGTACAACTTAGTACAAACAATCAAGTACAACAAAATACAACTAACTTGTTTCCAATTGTCCCGAAACACAAATTGTCTTAGTCTATACACACAAGTCACTCAGTTTTTGTTCTTTCTTTTTGTATTTACGTTTTTTCTTACTCTGTTCTGCGTCCTGTAGGTCGACCTGTTCACTTGTTTCTTAGGACAGTCTGCGATGAAATGTCCTTGTTCATGACAATAAAAGCATTCATTTTTGTCGACGGTTTCCGTACAGCCGGTAGAATAATGTCCTTTCTTTCCACAACGATAACATTTTATATGATCCCATGTTACATTTTTCTGTGCACAGAGCTGATCCGCTAAGCTGTTGAGCTCTTTAATTTTTTTCTTTAATGAATACATCAAAGTATTATCTCGGTTCTCTTCACTTTGGTTCATTCTAGGATCGCTCATGTTGAAATGATAAAAAACTGACGGAGCGCACGTCTTTTACAGAGTGTCTGAGGAACGTTATGACCTTGAACCCGAACTATAAAAAACGGCGGAGAACCGCTAGAATCATAATCATGTCAGATACCGACAGTACTAGTGGTGAGGATGAACCTCCAACCAAACGAAGGAAGATTGAGTCTGTGCGCGACTATTATGACATACAGTCACGCATGGAAAGAAAGTCAAGGAAATTCAAGACTCAATCTCAATTATATATGATGTGACATTTTGAACAGCCGTATAATCAATCGTTTGAATTTTCTGAAAAACTGTTGTTACCATTACATGACTTTTGTTGTTCTTGTTGTGATAAATTGTAGTCATACATAAACATTCATCTGGTTATTTCATGCATGTTGTCATCATACATAAACTTGTTATTCATGTTGTTTTATCTTGTCATCATACATAATCTTGTTATACTTATGTCATCATACATGTATTACATAACAAAAGTCAAATTCTTGTTCAATAAATAAAAATGTTTTTCTTCCAATAGTGTTAGTTGTGATTTTCACGTCATGGAGTCCAGTTTACTTTTTTAAGCATCCTTGTTTATCTCAGGCCCTAGTGGCTCTGGTAAAACACAATTTGTAAAAAAGGTGTTGGAATACAAATCAGATTTGTATCAAGTAGTACCAGAGCGTATTGTATGGTGTTACAAAGAATGGAAAGTAGCCTATGCACAGTTACAAGAACAAGAACCTAGTATTCGGTTCTTACAGGGGATACCTGACGAGGATGAAGAGATGGTAGAGGAGACATCCATTCCTCATTTAATTGTATTTGATGACATGCTTGGTGAAGAGATGAAGAGAAAATCAAATTATGGTTTACACGAAAAGGTCACCATCGTAATGCTAGTGTGATATACATTACACAAAACATGTTTCAACAATCGAAAGCCAGTCGTACCATGAGTTTAAATGCACATTACATGATCTTATTTCAAAACACAAGAGATAAAGGCCAAATCAAAGTGTTGGCGAATCAAATTCAATTGCCACACTTGTTACCCGCTTATCAAGATGCTATCTCTACACCTCATGGGTATTTAGTGATTGACTTTCACCCTCAAACACCAGACAGTTATCGGTTAAAGACATTGAACAGCTACTATATAAGTGACCCCCCCCCCAAAATCCACATGAGGTCTAATCTCTTGTTTTATTGCCCCTAATGGGATTAATCCTGTCTTTTCACGGTCAGCTAAGTGTCTGTAGACTGGACACCTAGTCATGCATATAAGAGGGTCATAAATTCTATTGATGTTTAGTGATAATAAGTTTATGGATAACTTCCTGTTGTTTTTATAAGCATTTTATGTAATTAATCAATGCTGTCCTTAAATTACCAGATTATGTAAGAACAGTTAATACATGAAAAATGCAACTGAATGCTTCTTCTATTTCTAAATCTAACCATTCTATTTATACATGAAATTATTTTTTACAAGATAACTATTATAATCTTTAAACTGACTATGTTTATACAATATAAATTGAGACAATATATTGGTTAGAAATATTAAACAGGAATAAAAGGTGTTAGGATACGTTTGTATTAATTTTACAAAATGGACGTTTAATTTATCAAAATCATACAGACCTAACTAATTGGTGTGAGATACATATATTTGCTAATGTGTTTGAAGCGTTCAACACTTATTTGAGTAATTAATTTCTTTAATCATATCAAATGAGCTGTCTTGTTCTTAATATTTTTCATTTAATATATACATACTTTAAAAAAAGTTATAATTTATATTTTTAATTAAACATTGAATCAATTTAAGTATCTATACAGTAGCTATATATTAGCCATAAATTTAAGTGACTGATTATGTAATTAGAAGCTAGTCTATCAATGACCCTGTCAGTTTTATTGGACTCCCTACTGTGGAATATACAGGAGTGTGGGTCTTAGTCACATGCCTCGCATTCCTGGTTCAATGTCTTTAAGAACTGATATTTTTCATCACTGGATCACTGGAGAAGAACTTGGGCCAGTCGTGTATATATAAACGAGAGTGTATTCGTTTATTCGTACATATTAGATCATTCAGTCATCATGTCAGCCACAGCCATAGCTCAATCGCTAGAACATCTGGGTCAGGAACGAGATCCTACTGTACGGGAGCAAATGCTACGGTCTGGATTAAAAGAAATGCTCAAGTGGTTCACCTTAGCAGCAAAGGTGATTTTAAAAAAGAAAATTGTGCTACCTAAACAAACACAAAACTTTATGCAAAAACATCAGCATGAATTAGAGCAGCTGGGAGATGATCAAGTGGACATGGATACTAAACGTCAACTCATATTGAAACGAGGAGGAGGTGGATTTCTTGGTGGAGTAATGATACGAAGTTTACTCCGATGGAATGGTCAAAAGACTATTCGTAAATTTGGTTCAAGAAAATCTTCAGCTAAAAAAGCAAGAAAATCTCCAGCTAAAAAAGCCAGAAAAGCGCCTGCCAGAAAACCACCAGCTAGAAAAGCCAGAAAAGCACCAGCCAGAAAAGCTAGAAAATCTCCAGTCAGAAAATCGCCTGCCAAGATCAATGAACGTTTTATTACTCTCCGTCGTCGAAAGCAAACCACTTCAACACCCTCTATAGCTGTAACTCCAATCAGTAAGTTACAATGGTCTCCTATCAGTCCTGTGAGTAGTTTGAGTTTGAGTTCTCCAAGCAGTTTTAGCTCATCTAGAAGTTCATCTAGAAGTTCTCCAAGCAGTTTTAAATTTTAACTCATCTAGAAGTTCAAAAAGTTCTTTTAGAAATTCATCTAGAAGTGGGCCAAGCAGTTTTAGCTCACCTAGATGTTTATCTAGAAGTTCAGAAAGTTCATCTAGAAGTGTACCAAGCAGTTTTAGCTCTTCAAGCAGTGGGTCAAGTAGCTTTAGCTCATCTCTAAATTCATCTAGAAGTGGGCCAAGTAGCTTTAGCTCATCTAGAAGTTCATCTAACAGATTGAGTTCATCCAGAAGTTCATCTAACAGTTCATCCAGAAGATCATCTAACAGTTCTAGCAGTTCACCAGACACTCCATTGTGCCGTTTTTCACCCCTACCCTTATCTACCTTATCACGACAGGCTGTCTTGAAACCCCTTTTGAGACATCGTATTCACCTGATGAGAAAGGGGTCTATGAGTCCAGCTTCAAGACAAGCCTTAGATGCTTTACTATAAAAGCAATGAAGAAGTAAAAACAGGCATTATTTGACATGATGGCACCAAAAAGCAACCACTCCTGCACAAATACGGACATCTGGTTTTAGGTTTAACTCAAGCCCCAGATGGGTTAAGAAAAAGATGATACAGGGAGCATCTAAAGAAATGATTCAATGTGTGGCAGAATGCTGTCAAAATGTTTTAAAAGGCAATGTTGCCTTATCAACCTCTCAAAAGCAAAAGTTGAAGTCCAAGCGTCAACATCTCCGCACTTTAGCAGATAAAAGAGTATCCATTCAAAAAAAGAAACGTGTGTTGAATCAAAAAGGATGATTATTTCCATTACTGGCTCTTGCTCCAATCATTGCTAAAGCTATTGCTGCAGGAGCACTCAGTGGAGGTGTTGCCCAACTGGTGAAAAAAATATGAAGAAAATGGCCATCGTCCTGTTCAAAATGCTGGAAGAGATGAATCGATGGAAATCAGAACAACGACCACGTTTAACCCCCTTCCCCACAAGTCAGTCAAACATCAGATTTACAGAAACAAATGGGAGAAGTATTACAAAATGAATCGTTGTCTGAATCGGAAAAAGCACAACACTATGGGCAAGTCTTACAAAAGTTTCAACTGTCCCATCAAAAAGCACGTAAACCGGATACTCTGGCTGTTCCAGCTCCGGCTGCACCGGCTGTTCCGGCTGCTCCAGGTGCACAAGGTGCACAAGCTGCTCCAACTCCTGCTACATTGACGGATAGGATTCTTGAAAGTGTTCCTACTACCATGCGTCGAAAAACTCAACTCTTATTACACTTTCTACAAAATCATCCACACATGTCATGGAACGAACAAGGGATGTTGGAATATCATGGAAAACCAATACAAGGATCCAACATTATTGATTTGGTAACTGATGTCATACGTCATAGAAAAGGGTCGGACCCTAGAAGATTGGAACAGTTTTCTAGTGGACTAAGAGATGTCAATGTACCACAAGAAGTGATAGGAAATAAACGGAGATGGTCATGGATGCAAAAAGCAGACATGGACTCGGAGGAAGATGAATTCTTTGATAGTTTTGTTGAGCCTCCTTCACCTATAAGTAAAGCTGCCAAACGGATTAAAGCAGAACCTGTGGGGAGCCTACTAGACAACATGAACAAAAAGGTAGACAGTCTGTTACATCAGATTTATTATGATCCCCACCATCCGGATGGTTTTGGTGGGGTGGAACGGAACGTCTTACTACAGCAGCTCGAACTCAACTGAAATCCATTACACCAAGTCAAGTGCGATCCTGGTTGAAGGGGCAAAATACCTATACCCTGCACAAACCTATCCGTAGGGCATTCTCGAGACGAAAAACTATCGTGGGTGGTATTGATCATCAATGGCAAGCTGATTTGGCAGACATGCAATCCCTGGCTCAGTATAACACCCCTTATCGATATTTGTTGTGTGTCATTGACGTGTTTTCAAAATATGCTTGGGTAGTTCCCCTCAAGGATAAAACGGGGCTCTCATTGGTGGAAGCGTTTCGCTCTATCCTTAAAACGAGACAACCTAAAGCGTTGCAAACAGATAAAGGAACAGAATTCAAGAATCAAAGGTTTCAACAGTTTTTAGACAAAGTAGGGATTCATTATTTTACTATTGAAAACCCAGAAACTAAGGCTAGTGTAGTGGAACGTTTTCAACGGACGTTAAAATCACGCATGTGGAAATACTTTACGCATTATAAAACACGAAGGTATATTCAGGTATTGCCTGATCTCGTGCATGCCTGTAATCATCGTGTTCATCGTAGTATACAAATGGCACCCGTATCCGTGAATGAGAATAACGAATCTCAAGTGGCCTTGACCTTGTATGGAAAATCAAGAAAGAAAGCGTCGACGACCCTTCATGTGGAAGATATTGTTCGTATCAATAAAACAAAACGTACATTTGATAAAGGTTATCTACCCAACTGGACCACTGAACTGTTTAAAGTGATCCAAGTCAAAAAGACCTCTCCTGCTACTGTGAAATTGACTGATTTAGAAGGAGAACCCATACTGGGTTCGTTTTATTTCTCTGAAGTATAGGTTATAAAAGATGATGCTATCTATGAAATTGAATCAGTGCTCGCACATCGCCAGAGAAAGGTAGACGGAAAAACAAGACGAGAAATTAAAGTGCATTGGAAAGGCTATCCTTCAAAATTTGACAGTTGGATTCCCGAATCCCATCTCGTTTAAAACTAGTTAATAAATACATCATGTCTCAAGCTGATACGGCCAGTGTGGAAGTGACTGCCTCAGAGCAAGCCAAATTGTGTGAACCTAAAAATAAGGTCACTTTTTTGTCACAAATTGTAGTGGTATTTATCATTATTACCGTATCGCTATTTAATTTGTGTTTTCAACGACCAGATCGAGAATTGTGGCTTCTGCTTTTAAGTAGTTCTCTAGGTTATATTCTACCGAATCCCTCCTTGAAATTCAATAAACCTAAATCAACATGAGTTCGTTTTACATTACACTTATGAGTGACAGCTCTATCGATTTATTCCCAGACAATACGCAATGTTGTTTTCGTACCAAACTGGCAAAACCCATCCATCTCAATAAACAAGACTGGGAAATTGCCTTAGTGGAAATGATTGTTCCTAGTCAGGTCATCAATGTCACTGAAGAAGACCGACATTTCTACATTGTTACGCGCGATCCTGTCCTGGCTAAGATCTTTGAAACTTTAATTTCCTATTGTAGACTCCCCAATAATGAAGAAAAAGGTATACGACTTTGTATTCCTGTAGGAACTTATGTCACACCCCAACATCTGATCGAGACGATTGACTTTACCGTTAAAGATAACTTGGGTAAAATATTTAGACAGAAAAACCTTCGATTTACCATGGTTTTTTCAGGACAAAGTAAACGCGCAAAATTGGACAGTTCAGATAAACTAGGCATTCATCATCCCCACATGTTTATTAAACTGGGTGAAGCCCCTGATAGTTCTCCTACCATCTTTTTTAAAGACACTCCGGTGCCGTTTCCTCATGGCGTAGATATTAACATGGGTCATAATCATTTGTTTGTTTTTCTGACCTCGCGGCTTATACCTATTTGGGAAACATAGAAGCCCCATCTTACGTGTAGCTCCATTTGATCCGAGATCAAAAGCAGGAACTAACCCACATATTCATTTCGAGTTCTTGAATTTAGACTATGTACCACTGGCTAAAGCCGACTTTGACACCATCGCTATCCATATAAAGGGTGACACTGGCCAGTCTATTCAGTTTATTCATGGGAAGTCTATGGTGAAACTACACCTACGCCAAAAACAATGATACCTACATACCAAGGTCAACCTCGACAATATGGACAAGGACTTGGATCCATGTTTAAGAAAGCCATGAAAAGTATCATGCCTTTACTGAAACCATTCGTGAAATCTGGAGTTCACACCTTGAAAAAAGAAGGACTCCAGCAAGGAAGAGCCGCTATGCAAGATATCTTGACAGGATCAAACCCTAAAAAAGTAATACGAAAACGTGGAGCCTCTGTATTAAAAGATGTGGGTGAATCCTTGCTACGTGCCGTGGCCAGCCCCAAAAAACGTATAAAGAGCAAACCAGCCAAGAAAAGACCTCATTCGAAACTTCATCGTCGCCAAGTCAAGCAGGCCAGACCTCTTGATATTTTCGATTAATCATGATGCAACACGGTTCCTGCGAATGTAGTAAGACTGAGTTGGATGTGTCTGTTGTGCCACCTACCATGACAGCCATGCAAGAAGGTCAATGGACTGAGCATTATCCCATTTCTGGCCTGGACAATAATGCTCCCATCGAATTCGTGATTCCTGCACAGACAGAAAAATGGACTGATCTGAATCAGTCTTACCTGTGCATGAAACTCAAAATTATACAGGCAGATGGTACAGACCTAGCAGCCGACAGTGAAATTGCTACCGTCAACAATTTCTTTCACAGCATGTTCTCTAGCATTGATGTGTACCTGAATAATAAACTGATCACCAGTAATGCGGACACGTATGCCTATCGGGCTTACATAGAAAATTTACTCTCCTTTACCCCAGACACCGCTGGTCATATGCTCACCAAAGTACATGACGGGGATAACCAGGGCTATGTTGTGAGGCGTGCTCGTGTCCATCAAAGTCGTGTGGTGGAACTATGTGGACGGCTTCATTTGGATCTGATGATGCAAGATAAATATTTACCCAATGGTATAGAAATACGCTTAAGACTAAACAAAGCGTCACCCCAATTCTGTCTCATGAGTACTGCACCTGCTAAAATCAAGTTTCTAGAAGCAGGATTCAATGTAAGAACAGTAGATTTACTGCCAGTGGTAGCCAATCAACTCAATCAACAGATTGCTCAACATAACATGAAAATTCCCATCCGACGAACTGAAGTAAAAACATTTACGATTCCTAACGGTCAACGATTCATTTATTTCAAGGTCAATTGCCAAAACGGCTTGTCATCGGTTTGGTGAGAAACGGAGACATGAATGGAGATATGGCTACCAACCCCTTTGATTTCCGTCATTTTACACTTAATCATCTGGAAGTCAGCATTGACGGAAAAAGTATTCATAACAAAGCGTTTCAACCCAATTTTGAAACGGGAGAAGTTCTACGATCCTACATGTCACTCTATCAAGCGACAGCAATCGTTCATTTGGATTGAGCATGAATGATTATCGGAACGGATACACACTCTGGGGGTTGGACTTGACAGCAGATCAAGGTTGCGAGGAAGGTCAACTCCATCCTATATAAATGGGCAATCTGAGATTGGAATTTCACTTTGGGACAGCACTTACACAAGCCATCAACGTGATTGTATTTGCGGAATACGACAATCAAATTGAAATCAATCAATTCAGAGAAGTGCTTCTATTGGCGTATCCTTGTTGTACAAGTTCAAGGACGGACTTCTTACAAGAGTGCTTGAATCATCACGTCACAGAAGCATCCCAATCTTTAATTTATTATCAAGTGCATAAAGACTGTTATGGTTGTCGAGTGAATCATCCTAGTCAAGTACAACATATACTCTGCTTATACACGAATACGGAAGAGTGGACAGAACTTTTCATTCAAAAAGCTATTCAACGTTTGGACGTGTTCAAGGTCATGGAAAAGTGGTATCCTGAATTAGTGACCTTGACCGATAGTGAAAAAGGAGACGCGTGTCGATTATGGATTCAGTTTAAAGAAGAACTCACTCAGAATCAGTCCATAGATCAGTGGATCAGTGTTTGGGCTGAACGTGTCAACAGAAATTGGCATTATGGAGACGAATGAACTACAATACCTATTAGATCATTCACCGTTATTAAAACCACTACGTGCACGTGTTTGTGCCAAAGATCAATTACCTTCAGAGAAACAGCATGACGTGAAAGCCTATATTGTGAATACCCATAACGGGAATCAACCTGGAGAACACTGGGTGGCTCTTTATTTAAAAGACAATAAAGCAGTGTACTTTGATTCCTATGGACTACCTCTTTTCGAAGAGATTCTATCATTTGTGAAAAAACATGCCAGCAAAACTTATGTTACCGGTGTGTGGTGTGTATTGTCTATTCGCTTTGGATTTTATCTCACGTGAATGTGACTTGAACCAGATACTGTTAACCCGATTCAAACCGGACATGTATGGAAGAAATGACACTTATGTGACGCATTGGTTTCAACAACATTATGGTACTTATTACATGCATGCTCAATATGTGAACAAATGTGGAAAAAAGTGTTTTGCTCAACGTAACTCTAGACCAGAAGGTCACAGACGTTTGTATTATAGTATCATACATAGAAACACGACTCTTTATGGTGATCATTAAATGTAAAATGTTACTGTTTCATGTAGTTTCATGTAGTTCCTTGTTACTGTTCCTTGTTACTGTTTCATGTTACTGTTTCAAAAAATAAAAGTTAGAAAACTGAAACTATGCGTCTGTTTTTGTTTTTTTTATTATGTCATAAAATTACCAATCATGTGCAGTACACCGTCGCGTGACATCATCAAGCGATATGACGTCATCCAACCACGAGAGTGGGCGGCGTAATACAATGCTCCGTCTTACAACACAATGCCTCATTTCATTCTGAGAACTCAAACGCTCAAGATGGAGGCAGCGAGATGCCAGGGAACGAACGGTCAATAGACAAAGGGAACAGACACAACAAGAAGAAGAGCATTGGCGTATCATCACTACGGCTAATGTTGAGTACACGGAACAACCACCAGTACCAGAACAGGAATGGTCCTGTGGGGATCTAACATGCCAGCTCTGCTATCCCACACCAGACTGCCAATGTGAACTATGTACCCAACCAGATCAGTCAACATAGACAACCACGGTTTAAAAAAAACACCAACGGCCCTTTTCAGGGCCACCATGTCTTTTCGAAAGAAAATTCTCAAATTGTCTCAAATGAGTTTTAAGTCTATACACACACAACAATTTCCTAACAGTGCCAGAAAATTCCTTAAATCCATTTCAAACTATTTTGGGCACCAAACATGGATACTATTTCATTTCCAATGGATTCCAATTTGTCACAATTTTGTAAACTTCTGGCACCAAAATGGGTGCAAATGGTGCCAGGGTACCTCCCACTACTACTTTTGGTAATTAAGGACGTTTGCTACAGTTTCCAGTTTTTTTCACAAAGACATATAGGGAAAATGGAAACTCCCATGATTTTTTTGAATTTGAATGTTTGACTAAATTTAGGTCATGTCCAGGGCAAATAACTTATACATAAATCTCAAATACCATATTTTTACTTTTGGTTTATTCTTGGTCTAAATGTAAAATTTCATGCAATTCCATTAAATATTTTATAACCTTTTTTAGTTGAAGTAAAAGAGACTAAAAATTCTTCAAAGATAGGTCATTTTTAAGAAAATTGTCATTGGTTAAGGTAAAGAAGAAAAAATACAAAACCACTTATAATCAATTCTTGGCCAAAAATTCAAATTCAAGGGCAGATAAATAAAAAACGAGTTCGTCAACCCCCAATGTTTCTGTTAGCATATGCTATGATCATGCAAAGTGTAAAGAAAATTCATGAAAGAGTTTTCATTTTCCCTATATGTCTATGTGAAAAAAAACTGGAAACTGTAGCAAACGTCCTTAATTACCAAAGTGGCCTTTGGTGGAGATGATCGCTAACACAAGGTTTACTGCATTGTGTATTGAAATAATATAATTCTGTATTACTGTAGATACTGTAATTCTGTAGAACTGGAAACTGTAGCAAATGTCTTTAAAGGCATTCTTTTAAAAACCTCATTGATTATTTAGAACAAAATTACCTCCGAATAAACACCACCTGTCAATAAAACCAACAGGTCATTATGTATTTCCCAAGGGTGGCCTTTGTTCACAGGTTTGACTGTACTATGTTCTATTTGTGCGCCTAAACTATGCTTTATACTAATCATTCAATTAATGAAATGATTAGTTTTTTTAATTTAACTGTATGCTTAATGCTGGCGTCACACTGTCCCGAAGTTGACAGCAGATGTCCACACGAATGTGGAATTTTGAACTTCGCGCGAAATTGGCCCCGATCCTAGTCAATAGCCAAATCAACAGCCGAATCACGTACGATGCCTTACGAAGATCACACGATGGCACCCGAACCACACACGAAGGCAGAACGAAGATGTGAATTTTTATTTAGATGTTTACCCGAAGGACACACGATGGCTACACGGCGTCGTATTGAGAGTACGATGCCTTCAAACAAGGTCACGAAGGCGTCATGTGACCTCCCGATGGTATAAATTACAAATTTACTTTATCTAAATTAAAGTCAATTTAATTAACATGCCACCCAAGGCATGGAGAAACAGGGGTAGGAGGCTGCCCACTAAATGCAGAGTTCAGAAGAGGAAAGCGGAGGCAAATGAGTAGACTTCACTGAGCCTCCAACCAAAAAGAGAGGCATAAAATCAATGCAAAGACACTTGTATTCTGCGTCGAACAGGGCCATGAGGACAATGAGAAGAAGCCTTTGTAGTGTATGTAGACAGACCCACCGTTCCAAGGACAGGTGACCACCACATGAGCCATCCAGAGCACCACAGCAGTGTGGAAATTGTCATCTCTTCTCAAACTACTCAGCAATGGCGGTCAATATTTCAGTTGTAGTAGGACACTGGATCACATCAGCAGAAAACTCGGCTTCACATACTTCATATGTTGTAGGGTGATAGACAGGTTGAAACCGGGAGGGAGAGACTTTCTGTACCATGTGTTCTTCTCTTCTATACGACCTACCCTAAAATAAGTACATTATCTAATACGAGTGTCACCCTTTAAATGTTTACGAAGAACCCATTGATGTATTACGTGGGTTTAATCCAGGGATTCTGAAATAAAATTTAATCAAATATTAACTGTCAATAATAAATGGTATGTAGATCACAATGCAAAAGTTACCTTGATTTTCACTTTGTAGATAAGATTTACTACCCTGTGCGTATACATGTACGCTATGAAAGTAAAATTGGCGATTGCGTGCTAAAAAAGTGAACTAAAGGTTGGGTCATATATTATCAAGATAGATATGACCGTACTTTTCCGGACTGAAAGAATGTAAGTATTGATGATGATAATGATGAAATGATGTACTTGTGGTCATGATAAGAATACTAATAAATTAGTAATAATAACATAATAAAATAACCCTATCACATAAGGTAGGCTAATAGCAAGAAATGACAAAAAGAAATAAGAAAAGTTTCCTTAAGTGGAGGTACTGGGCCTGTCAGAGTTGTTCATCATGTTTTCTAAGTTATATATCAAAAGGTTGTCTCATCATCAAAGTATGCCATTCTGCAGGAAGCGAATTATACATAAATGTGATTGAAGCTTGGAGAGTAACACATGCCTCTGTTCTGTAGAGTTGCTCAGGACTGACTGAGGAAGGTGCTCTATGACCGGCTTTTTATATATTCTCGTTACTATAACACTTGTGAAACGCTTGAGCAACTCAAATTCGGCTGTCTTCGTCGTCACCGTGGTTCCATCTCGATGTCATCGTACTATAATACGATGGCTACACGACGGCATTGAGAGGGCTTCACGTAGTCGTGTTGCCTTCTTAAGACAATCGGACGGCATCTTGTTTCGTTCGTATTGTCTTCGTATGGCAAAAATGTCCGATGGCACCGATGATTACACGAAGAAAATACGATGATGACACGATTAAACAAGATGCCCTCACGATGGCAATACGAAGGGCAAAATGAACACACGAATTCAACACGAACATGATACTTCGCGTGGACCTTCGGCAATTTTTTGGCATGCCAAAGATTTTGTCACCGCTCACGAAGTTGGTGCCGAAGCTTGAGAAACTCAACCGGCGGTCATACGATGGCTTAAGATGCCCCCACGAATGGCCCGATGTTATCACGATCACACCCGAATTTGAACATTTCCTAAATCGTGTGTCCATCTGGTGTCTACTTCGGGACAGTGTGACGCCTGCATAACGAAAGGCTTTTTTCCTAAGAAATCTAGGATAGAACCTATTCCGGGCTCAGCCAATTCAAATGTATGTTTTATGACAATACGTCTCAATCGAGTGATTATCTGGTGGCGTCACGAATAGAATAGCATAATTTTGAAGTACCTGAGTTCATACTTTACAGTTTCACATTTTATGAAAAAATCATCTAGATATTGGTAAGCCTTTGGTCTACATGTAAGCCTCATTCGAAACATTATAATTTATTAAACTATTTTCAAGATTACACAAACTCGCAGATAAGAAAAACATCAATGCACACAAATTAATAATAATCTATCTGCACAACGGAGTACTACTTTTGCAAATAATTCTGTGAAACGCATGTCTGAAATCACGATTGAACACTGTATAAATAATTGGATTTAGTGCTGAATTACAATAGCCGGCCCAAAATACTACAGTAAATACAATTTCTCTTACACAATAACAAAATGATGTAATTATATAGAGAGTGAAGAACGGTAACCAGCACAGAATGAATGCCGCCATTACCAGTCCGAGCACTATAGTTGCACGTCTTTCGCGTGCTTTAGCGATTTTGCGTTTTTGACGATCGTGTTCACGAAGTGAATCTGAACGCCAACTTTTGTTACCATTTGTTCTTTTATGATGCTTTCTGGATATTTTTTCACTTAAATGTTTCATGCTGATTCTCCTCGTGTGAGAATTATTACGGCTAACTCCAGCTCCTGTGTATGTTTTATTACCGCTAATCCACTCTCCTATGTGTGTGTTTTTACCGCTTACTGTTTTTTCTCCTGTGTATGTTTTATTACCGCTAACTCTCTCTCCTGTGTATGTTTTATTACCGCTAACTCCCTCTCCTGTGTATGCTTTATTACCGCTAACTCCCTCTCCTGTGTCAGAATTATTACGACTAACTCCCACTCCTGTGTCAGAATTATTACGACTAACTCCCACTCCTATGTGAGAATTATTACCGCTAACTCCCGCTCCTGTGTGATATTTGATACTGCTAACTTCCCCTCCTATACGCGCTTCATTACTTTTTAACATAAACGTGGCGAATAGTTCAGCGTTGTTAGTGCTTTGTTGAACTATATCATTGAATTGTACATTTTCATCGTTTACAACAATTTCGCCGTTCGTGACTTCTTCTTCGTAACTACTGGTTTCTTTATCAAATGTACTAGAACGATCTTTTTCCGTTATGACTTTTAACTCATTTCTTTCAGATCTCATCTCGTAATCTTTTACGTGTATTTCAGTAACTGTTGTTCTTAATTCTGCTTCATTTTCCCGCCTGTGTTTATTCATTTTTTTGTTCTTTATATTTTTTCGAGCTAGTTGACGTGCCGCAAGATATATTTTGAAATACACAAATACCATAATGACACATGGTATATAAAACGAGCCCATTGTAGAATATAACACATATCCGATGTCGTCACTCAAAAGGCACAATGGAAACTCAGTTACAATCAAGGGTTTTTTCCAACCGATCAATGGTGGTACGCAAATAACTGCTGACAAAAACCACACCGCAGCTATCATTAAAGCTGCACGGTTTGGTGTACGTTGTCTGGAATATGCGATAGCGCGAGTAATAGACCAGTAACGATCCAAACTAATGAGACAAATACTTAGAATTGAAGCGGTACATAACAAGACATCAATGGCTTTCCAAAGGTCACACCAAACCTTTCCAAAATACCAATAACCCATCATTTCATTAGCAAGCGAAAATGGCATTATTATCAAACCTAATAAAAAGTCAGCAACCGACAAGGACGCTAAAAACCAGTTTTGTGTTGTTTTCAGTGCCCTGTCGGTACATATAGCTATTACTACAAGAAGGTTTCCAAACAAAATGACAAATATTATAGCTGATAAAAGTAAAGACGCCAATATCATATGTGGAACACTGTATCTTTGAGGTATTTCTCCTGTGTCAAATTCACTTTCATTTATGCTAAAAACTAGAACACTCTTGTTTGTAAAATTGGACCTCATACTTGATGTACTATTATTCTAAACAGTAATATATCCCGATAATTGGAGTCTGAATGGTATCTTGGTGTGAGATAATAACGTTTCTCGACGCTGAAGTATTCACTGCGTTCAGATGAATTAACATCTTATAAAAACTTTTAACATATTCATAGTTTATATCATTGACTCAGATGAATGTTCAGTTATTGATTAAAACGTCTCAATGTGTTAAGATGGAACGGTATGAATCGTATAATTAATAAATCCAGACTAATCTTCCAAACTTGTACGCTGATGTTGGTTTTCTGTATTCATTAACAATCGAAGGACCCTTGTGTAAGACATTTATTCAGAAGTCGTTATCAATAGCGTTTCTTGTTTGTTGAGTTTCTTTATTTTTAGGCACATGTTAATCTCTTGACGGACAGTCGTTGAACGAAATAAAGATCATCCAGTTATACTGAAATACACTCATACCATAACAGTCTGACTCATAATTCAGTTGTTCTCATTTCTTCTTCTCGGTATGAAGGCAATCTGTAAAATGAAAGGAAACAGCATTATTGAACATTAAAAATTGGTATCTATTGACAGAAAAAATATACTCTTCGAAAAAAGATCTTACTCATTATACAATTTTTGGTTCGAATAATGTATACGCTTAATTAGACAATTGAATATAATTATATTTTAATGAATAACTCCAGAGAAAAACAAAGATTTTATGTATCATTTTATACTAAACTCCAAAAATTGTCATCACTTGTATACGTAGGAGCTGTTTAATATCATTGTTGACACTCTGTACAGAATAATCATTCTCCAATGTCTTTCTTTCTGTAATTCATTTTCATAATATTACTAGCAAGTGGAATCATGTGTATGTGTTGTAAATGACGTTATAAGATAACATATATAATACACTGCCATACAATTACATAAGTAGATAGTATCTCATCACGAATGTAATCATTAATATTGGTGTGGAGCGCGTTACAGCAAAGGACACATTTTGAAAATACTGTTCAGGTTGCTTGCCCATGGTGCTACAATACTAATTAACTCTACTTTGTACAGACAGCAAACCTGGTAGTTGCCATATTAGATAAATGAATCTTCCCAAAGGAGATAATCATCTCCCTTGGAACTGTAAATAGCAAGTAATACTCTTCTATATAAGTTAATTGTAACTGCAAGGACATGGATGTTTGAGACACAGGTAAATCGTCCGATATTCAATAAAATGATGAAATGCTAGGCATATTAGATTGTTAACAGCGAATAATAAAGATGCTGTTTTATATATAAGGTGAAAAAAATGTTGAAAAATCATAAGAAACAGTTTAAGCATGTTAAGAATTGTTATTTTTAGGACTTGGGACATCAAATATTTAATAAAATCAGGTGTAAAACATTCCAGATGACCCATAAATCTGACTACAAACTAAGATATGTCTGGTTTAATCTCTAGATTGTATTACCATTACTTATGTTATGTCTTGAATTTTTTTGAGGATCAAACTTAATTTAAGTTATACTGAAAAGACAGAAAATCTGCCCAAATTTGATATTGACTCATATATCAGTGAACATGTAATTTTTGAAATACCGGTACGGAGTCTTTCAATACAAATCAAAGTTCTGAAGTACTCATGTGAGTTGACTTAATACCAGGAGGTTTCCTATTTGTTGAATACATTTTTGTATATAAAATGTTCATGCAAAATAAGACATAGTTATATCAATACACGCATACGCTTCAAACAAAGCATAACATAAAAATATATGCTTGGAATGTAAGCGATTCGTCTAACATTGCGGGACAAATAATGCTAAAACAGTAACACATTTTTGTACAAGCGATATATTGCAATATGTATCAAGCTATTTCAACAGATCAGTTGATGCTTAAAAAGTCACGCAATGGCACATTAAATCAGTTTCTTCAAGTCATACAAATGCATACTTGATAAGATATTGGTAAAGCCGCTATTTGATTGACATTTCTAATGGATAAAAGTTTGACCATAATTCAAAGTTATACAATAGCACAATAAGTAAATAGCAGATTTGATTGTAAGCAACACAACAATGACTGTTAGGAGAAATCCTAAATTAGGAACTGTACAGTTGATGGATATTCATGCTTAGGAATTAACATACACCATCTCAATATTGCCATCTATTTATGTACATATTCTGATATGTGCTAAATTCCATCAACCTAACATGATGGTTATCTAAGTTATCAGATGTTTCCAGGTTTTTTGTAGCCCATTATCCAGCCTATATTTTTCCGAATCCATCGGTACCAAAATAAGCATTGTTGCTGTCGTATTTACTGATTTAATACATACCGAAAAGCTCTTCAAAACGCTCCATTTTAAAAATGTATCTTGATTATGACCCAAATCACTTTAAATGCACACTACAGTGTTAGAAACGAATTAAAATCGACCTATATAATTCTTTTAGTGATAATCTGGTTTTGAAGAGTTTTTCGATTTTCCATACTCGGAACAAAATTGCTATCGATAATAGAAATGAACTGACATATACCACTATCGATTGATTAATCGTAGTTTAAGATTTTTCCATAAAATCTATATAATTGGTATGTGAATTATATTCAAACTTAATATCATGATGTTGGACTATATGACAGGTTTTGAAGTGAAAGTAAAAGTTTATTGTAAAAAATTATAGCTATTCGGAAACGAGCCGTTATACGGCGATATTTGCCGATCTCGCTACGGAATATACCGACATCGCACGATTTCATCAGTTCCATTACGATCCTTCTGTCTTAACATCAAAATACCCTTCACACACTGTGAACCAACATAATAATTGCGAACTTCACAATAACTGTTATTTCTTCGCAAATTTATGTGTACCGCCGTTCTGTTCTCTGCACTTCGACGGGAAAACCCCACATTCTATTTTTAGACTTTATCCAACTATATATAGCTCTAGCCGATAGTATCGATCGATACGCGTTATGGATATAAACCTTAACACTGGTTTACATATCATGTCAAAAAGTCACATATAAGACATACATCAATAGTAGATTAATGTAATTACATGCATACTTCTGTAGAGAAATTACTGACCTACTGAAGGGAAGTCGAAAGTAGAACTATTTTATGCTAAACTGGTTGGTTTCCGTCCCCAATCTTACATCACACAATAGAGTGAGAGTGGGAACGGGAACCATGACAGTTATGGAGCTCACGGCATTTTTGTAAGTCACCGATAGCAAAGAAAATCAAATTCCCAATAAGAAAAACTATAACTAAACATTATAGGTAGACGAATTACCAGAACCATTGGTTTATGTTTTTTGTATGAAGGTTTTTTAAAGACATTAAACCAGGAATGAGAGGCATGTGACTAAGACCCAGCTTCTAATTACATTATCAGTTACTATATGGCTAATATACATCTACTGTATAGATACTTAAATTGATTCAATGTTTAATTAATGATATAAATTCTCTTTTTTTAAACAACATGTGTGTTTATATTAAATGCAAAATATTAAGAATAAGACAGCTCATTTAATATGATTAAAGAAAGTAATTACTCAAATAAATGCTCTTCGCTGCAAACACATGTGCAAATATGTGTGTCTCACACCAATTAGTTAGGTCTGGATGGTTTTGATAAATAAATTAAACAGTCCATTTTGTGAAATTAATACAAACGTATTTTAACACAACAGAGGTAAAATTGAATATTTCTAACCAATATATTTTCTCAAGCAGTACTGGTATAAACATACTTTTATGGTAGTGACAGTAACTGTTATATTCTAGTATATATTAAATTCTGTTCTTACATAATCTGGTAATATTAAAGGATAACATCCATTAATTACATAAAATGCTTATAAGAACAAGTTATCCATAAACTAATAATAAAACAGACAGGTTCATTGATAGACTAGCTTCAGTTTACAGAACAGAACATTTATTTAGACTTGTACATGAGTACATCATCATAAATATAACAAAATATAATACAGATATTAATTGCACCAATCGTGTAAAGGTGAAAAGGAAACAGAAAACATGAAACATAATAACTATACGAAAAATACAGAAAAATATAGATATAACAACTGAGAGTGAAAATAATTAAGGTAATAAAAAGAAACAATTTTAAATCTTATTATCTTGCATATCCACTGTTAAAGAGTTCCTGTGGGCTAATGCTAGTTTAATACAGGTACATAAATTCGTTAATATTTCTTTATTATCAGTTCGAAGCATTTCAATGAATTTAAACATGTTAGAATGTGTGTAATAATTTCGCTTTATATATTTCTTCCTAATATCAGTATAACATGGACAAACTAAAATGAAATGATACTCGTCTTCAACATCTTGCAAATTACAATAAATACATAGTCTCTAATTTCTATCAGTTATATTGTAAAGATATCTACCTGTCTGTACAAACAAAGAATGGGAAAATAAGTCTAGTAAGGAACATCTAAGATTACTGGGTAAACTATCCAAATAGTTTTCATACAAAAGATAGTCTTTAACATGGTTATACAAATTTAACACAGAACTAGTTTCTTAATCTAGGTACCAATTTTGTAAAAAAACAATCAATAATACGTTGTCTACATATAGGTAAAAATAGTTGAACATTAACAGACTCATAATATTCAACATGATTAGAACCGTAATTATTAAGTAATCATTCGATAACCAATTCATCTTTCCAAGAGTAAAACCCTTATAAGAAGTTTTATATATTTCACTCAAAGTACAATTCTTTGAGGCCGTAATTTTAAACCAGTATTTAATAATTTTCATATATCTTAAAACAGGGTAACGTGAAAGTTCACCATATACTGCAGTACAAGAGTTCAATCTAACATTCAATATTTTCTTATCTATATCTCTTGCAATGAACTGATAATGCACTAAATGCTTTATTAGCCTTTCCGATCTGACTTGTATATAAACTTGAACACATTTCTTGTCGAATGTAGTGCCCTAATTCTTATTTTAATGGAGCCGAAAAGACGGGCGTAAAAATATCCGACAAAAATATTAACGTACTATGTTAATATACGTACCTTCGTAATAAATACTAAACTTGTTCGAAATAACAAGAATATAATGGAAGAGTGAAATATAAAACCTTAGGGCCGTGGAATTATTATTTTTTTATTAATCTATATATGAATGCAATATTTTTTTTTTTATGATATGTATTATACGTCTCTGGTCTGTATGCATGTCTGAAGTATTCAAAAACACCAATTTTCATTGTGACAACGTATTTGAAATATATTGAACGATTTTACTTTCATATGATATCATCAAAAATCAATAGGTTTGGGCTCTGGAATTCAAACCCTAAAATGATTATACTACATGAATATCGCATAATAAAAGCATAATGACAGTAAATTAAGACCCAACAAAAATAGCCGTGCGAAGAAATATATGATGAAGTCAGAGTCCCCACATCGTTAACATTGATGTCAACTGAGACCGATTTACACAGTCATGTATATTGGTTTGTGTACATTTTTTGTTAAAGACATTGAACAGCTACTATATAAGTGACCCCCCCCCCAAAGTCCACATGAGGTCTAATCTCTTAATTGTTTTATTGCCCCTAATGGGATTAATCCTGTCTTTTCACGGTCAGCTAAGTGTCTGTAGATTTGACACCTAGTCATGCATATAAGAGGGTCATACATTTTATTGATCTTAATTGATAATTAGTTTATGGATAACTTCCTGTTGTTTTTATAAGCATTTTATGTATTTAATGAATGTTATTCTTTGATATTACCAGATTGTGTAAGAACAGACTTAGATATATACTAGAATATAACAGTTATAATATACTGTCACTACTATTTTATTCCTGCCAATGTTTTCTTCTAAAATCTTTATACATTAAAAATGCAACTGAACGCTTCTTCTATTTCTAAATTATATCATTCTATTTCTATATGGAATTATTTTTTACAAGATTCTTTAAAATAACCTGCAAGGAAACTATGTTTATACCTGTTTAACAGGTAAAAGTGTTAAAATATATTTGTATTAATTTCACAAAATGGACTGTTTTATTTATTTATCAAAATCATCGGTTTGCAGCAAAGAGCATTTATTTGAGTAATTAATTTCTTTAATAATATTATTCTTAATATTTTGCATTTAATATATATATACTTCTTGTTTAAAAAAAGATCATTTATATTATTGATTAAACATTTCAATCAATTTAAGTATCTAAACAGTAGCTATATATTAGCCATATATAGTAACTGATTATGTAATTAGAAGCTAGTCTATCAATGACACTGTCTGTTTTATTGCCCCCCCCCCCCCCTACTGTGGAATATACAGGACTGCTGGGTCTTAGTCACATGCCTCGCATTCCTGGTTCAATGTATTTAAGTCCCACACACAAGTATACTGGTCTCAGATGTCATTATGTCAGGGAAGAGAATTAGCGATGCGTTAAAGACATTGAACCAGGAATGCCAGGCATGTGACTCACACCCAGCAGTCCTGTATATTCCACAGTAGGGAGTCCAATAAAACTGACAGGATCATTGATAGACTAGCTTCTAATTACATAATCAGTCACTTAAATTTATGGCTAACATAATTATAGCTACAGTCAGTGTAGATACTTAAAATGATTCAATGTTTAATTAAAAATATATATTTTTTTTTAAAAAGTATGTTTATATTAAATGCAAAATATTAAGAATAAGACAGCTCATTTAATATGATTAAAGAAATTAATTACTCAAATAAATACTCAACGCTTCAAACACATTAGCAAATATATGTATCTCACACCAATTAGTTAGGTCTGGATGATTTTGATAAATTAAATGTCCATTTTATGAATTTAATACAAACGTATCCTAACACCTTTAATACCTGTTAAATATTTCTAACCAATATATTTTCTCAAGCAGTACCGGTATAAACATAGTTTCTTTGCAAGTTATTTAAAGATTATAATAGTTATCTTGTAAAAAATAATTTCATGTATAAATAGAATGATTTGATTTAGAAATAGAAGAAGCATTCAGTTGCATTTTTTCATGTATTAACTGTTCTTACATAATCTGGTAATTAAAGGACAACATTCATTAATTACATAAAATGCTTATAAAAACAACAGGAAGTTATCCGTAAACTAATTATCACTAAAAATCAATTAAATTTATGACCCTCTTATATGACTAGGTCTGCAGACACTTAGCTGACCGTGAAAAGACAGGATTAATCCCATTAGGGGCAATACAACAATTAAGAGATTAGACCTCATGTGGATTTGGGGGGGGGGGGTCACTTATATAGTAGCTGTTCAATGTCTTTAAAGACATTGAACCAGGAATGCGAGACATGTGACTTATGGACCACCAAGACCCCTGTTTCCACAGAAGGGGGGTAATAAAACGGACAGGCTCATTGATAGACTAACTCCTGTTTACATAATTATGTTCTATGCTTGTAAAAACAACAGGAATTTAGTTGTATACTTATCATCACCATAAATGAAAAAAATACCCTACTGGGTGACAATTAAGTCTACAGACCATGACCAAAAATAATAAATCTGATCAGGGGCAATAAAACAATTAAAGATATTAGACCTCATGTGGATTTAGGGGATCACTTATATAGTACTTAGCTATTCGATGTCTTTAAATATATAAGTAAATAAGTTAAAACATAGACTAAGGCCATACTTGTATCATCATTATGTATCCGTACATGATCGATTTATTTATATATATCATTAGAAATGATACAATAACTGTATTTAAATAAATGTATATATAATTCATGTATTCATAAAGTGTTGTTTTTTTCTCATTAAATCTAAGATATACGGGAGTTATACTCATGTAAGCAATTTTATAATTACAATGGGTCATGGCGTTTAAATCTGAACAATCGACTTATTCTGACTTCACACACTTTCGGAAAAGAAATAAAAGCGTAAGAAATAATTTGATAATACCCCTTATTATGTCTGGATACCGCATATCGGTTTTAAAAGTTCCCCGGCAACACTGTTTACCGTTTTAGGTCGTTTAATCATAATAATTATAAACCTATCATGCGTATTCACCGTGGTCCGACAGAAGTTTGACGGACAAAATTATTGCCGGCAGTTTGGCTTATCAGTTCTGCGTTCTGATTGGTTGATTTGACCTGTCAATCAAAATCTGGCGTATTATCAATTATGTGTACAAAGCCAACAGGTAAATTTCCAGGACGCTGATTGGTCAATTTCGGTCGCGAGACCTTGCGTTATCGATGCACATTTCGCGCGTAATTTAAATAATGAATAAAGATAAGGGAACTGGATAGTTATTTTCTGATCTTGGTCATTCAAACACTTAATAAACAGATAAAGTAGCATTTGAATACACACAGGCTACTTAAATGTATTCCGAAATAGACTACTGACCTTTTTTTAAAAAAAATATTTATGATTTAAAAAAAATAATATTTATGATTTTTTTTTTTAAAAATCGAGTACTCGATCACGGTCGGTATTGGAGAAATTTACATAAGTGAAACAAAATATATATGCAAATGTTTGAGTTTAACATTTAATATCAGAGACATAGATTGTTATCTACGTCTCTGACATTATTTTATATTCTTATTTATATAACATAATATAATATGCTATGCTAATAATAAAACAACTTGGACAAGTTACGTTCAATCTGATTTTGAACTATATGTTTTAAAATTGATTAATGCAAATAATATTGTAAATAATCGATTGACTATAGTATACTTGTTAATCTCAATTTCAAAATATGCTTTGATAAAATCAAGATATGTCGCCAACTAAGTAGTTGTTATGCAATATTATGTAACACGGCCGTCTCACTTCCTGGACCCTTATAAGGGAGAAATATTTTATGGAGCATATCACCGAAGGGGGTCAATATTGTAACGTGCCGGTAGTTAATCAAGATGGTAAGTAACCCTTGTGTAATATACTAGTTCTCTCGCTTATGTGCTGGATCTGGTTCTAATGTGTTATTGTTAGTACTGGTTTAATTATGTGCTTATGACTCAACAGCATTAATATAAAAACATAAACTAAATCTTATCAAAGCTAATAGTTTTACTAATAGGATTCAGATTCAATCAGATTTATTATTGTGCGATATTCGCAAGATCATCAATGGAATTATCAAATAACAATATCTTAACACTCTAACCTAGTATTCACAACAATAATGTTATTAATTATGACAAGATAAATTATAAAAAATTTGCCAAATCCTATATACAATGTTATCAAGTTTTACTCAATAAATAGACAGAAGGATTTCTAAATTTGACACCAAAAACATTAAAAATGAGGAAAAGCAGACGACAAAAGAAATCCAAAAACACTCTTCTAATAAAATAATTATTCAATCTTAACTTACTTAAACTAATCTATAGATGCAAGAAAATTTGCAAAGGTATCTCAAAATATATATGTAACCAAAGCTGAAGAGTCCCGAATTTAGAATCTGCTGTGCCTTTTATACTCAGAAATCAAACAGATCCAACACTGTTAAAGGTAGGACCAAACAGTGTGGGAAAGGGGCCTCAAGTGGGTATCCTACATTTCCAACACTTCCAATAGTGCCAAAAATAAAACAGTATCTGGCATTCAAACATGTATTTTTAAGTATTAATACAATAAAGTTATGACAAAAACAAAAACCTGAAATAATAATATTTTCCCCATAAAACGTTCCCCTAAAGAGCCTCCCACTAAAAAATTATCAATACTCAACAAATAATTTAGTGACGTCATCAACCTCTTATATGACTTCATAAATTATAATTCAAAATGGCGGACTTTATCACATGGAATAGATCTAAAATAAAATGGATTATAAAGCAATATTCTTAAGGATTTAAAGACAAAGAGGTATGACACTTCTAAAGTTTAAAATAAGTAAATATACTGAATGTTATTTATGTAAGTTTTACAACTGAATTCAACGAGAAAGGTAGTTAAATCAATCTGTTAACAGTAAAAGAGTGGGTGGGGAGCCACCATATTACAATATATTCTCGACCACTTGTGTCTGATACCATGCTTACAATATAAAGTCCCATAAGCATATACATTTATTGGTCGTAACAGTTTCTGTTTGTTCTATATCAGAGGAATCCGGTGTGTTTTCCTCCCGCGCATACTTTATAGCAAGAAAAAATGTTTCCAAAACCAATATCGTATTTTTTTCAATATCATTTATAGAACAGCTGTGTTTTCCGCAGTCAAGTTATGCACATGTCGTAAAGCGACGTCACGCGCTCTACATATTTCTAGTTTACAAAAGCAAAAATCACAGTGAAATGAGTGTTTTTAGAAGAAAAAAGGCTTGTTTCATCGGTAATAATTATCTTGGGATAATATCAGCAGTTGCATATTTTTGTCTATAACAAAAAGCTAATGGGACTTTAAAAGTTTATTCAAACATATTTTTGCAAACTCCTATTATGAACAGACAAAAGGTGCAACAATACAACATGTTTATTAAATGACTGCCACAGTGACATTGGGTAGCGAATGCTAATTTTTTCCTCATAATTAATTATAGTAGATTGCACTATTTTAGTAAATTAAATTCAGAAATACCAGTGTTTCCTTTTATGTACCAAAATGCTTTTGAAAAAAGCTGATTAATATTTATGTAAAAGTGTACATTTCAAATCAGTGAAAAAGAATTGGAATAAATGTTGGTAGTAACAAACGTACATATATCTTTATGATAGTATTAAGTAATAGCAGCGTATTTTACCTAATGTTAGTGTGGCAGTTTAAGATTGAAAAACATTACATGTGAATGAATAAAATAAAAAAATAAATAAAAAAAATACAATAGAAGCGGATAAACATTATGAAAAAGTTTTACAAGTGTTGCTTAAATGCTGTTCTTTTGTTAACAAGCAATAATTATAACTTTTCAATATCATAATATTTACAACATAGGCAATACAGTCAACAGAGCAGGCAACATACAAATTGACAGTTAGCAGAGAAAGACATCAATATTGTTGTTTTGTTACGTCGTTCTGAAATGTTGCATGATGATATTACAGAAAATACTTAATTTTGTAAGCTTCGAAGCGTTTAATATCATTGGTAAAAAGACTAATAAATTTCACCATGTTTGGTTTGTTGTATGTGTTTGTATCTTTTGCACTGTATTTTAAATATTGGACACTTTGATATATAATGGTACTCATCACCGAGATCTTTACATAAATCACACTTTCGTTCATTTACGGCAATGTTTCTCCAACGACCAGTTTCGATTGGTAAGATATGATTTCGAAAAATAAATGCAATTAACTTTTTACAATGGTGTATTGAAAGACAATTTAAGTGTGTAATACGTTGGAATTTGTGTTTTAAATGTTCATACAATTTTGTATCAGATATTCTTTCTATGTCAGAATACCATTCTTGTATGAAAATATCTTTTAATTTTTGTTTGGTAGAAACTATTAACCATTTAGGATTTAAGACGTATTGACTTTTTGAAGATATCTTATTTAAAGTATACGTGCTATTGAAGTCGATTAGTCTGATCCAGTATGAAATTACCCTGTTTTGTATATCTACTATTAATGTGGTAATGCTTATTCTCCATAAATTGTGTATGTCGGAGTATTTTTTTTAATATACTTGCAAACTTTAAGTTGTATTCGTTCTAAGACATCGAAATTCCCATAACCCCATATTTCACATGCGTATACAAAAATAGGTTTAATAGTTTTTTCAAACAATTCAATTTGGAGGTCATACGGTGAGTACAATCGTTTTATTTTTCTGATTAATGAAAACATAGCTTTGTTTGCTGGTTCGGCAATACCTAATAGTAAGTGAAAGAGCCATTCTTCGTGAGAATGACACCAAGATACTTATATTCGTCAACAATTTCGAGTATGTCATCGCCAAGCTTAAATACACGGTTGTTGTTTATTCTTTGACGGCGTATTATCATAACTTTTTTTTATATTTACTTTTAGTCGCCAAGTTTCACAGTTTTATTTAAAATAGTCTAATGTGTTCTGGAAATCGACCTCGTCGTCACTAAATATGACAGTATCGTCGGCATACAATAGAATAAATACTATTAAATAGTTTTAGAAAAATACGAGAGTCATCAATTAAACATTCCTTAGTTATACCATTTACGTTTTTATTTTTTAGGAACTGATCTTAATCGTTCAAGAAAGTTCAGAACAAAAATGGCGATAAATTTTCTCCTTGTCGTACACCTCTTAAACAATGAACAGTTCTGATGTTCCTTGTGAATTGGACACTTTGGGCTTTACATTACTGTACATATTCTTTATTACTTGAAAGCATTTACCTATTCAAAAGTTTGGTCCATAGACCTGGACGCCAAACGGTGTCAAATGCCTGTTTGAAATCAACAAAGCAGCAGAATTTTTTTTTATCGGGTTTAGTAATGTCTATCAGACTATTTAAGATAACAATATTGTCATTGGTTGACTCGGTAATTCTTTCGAAAACCCGCCTGTGTATTGTTTATTACATTATACTTATCAGAGTAATTGTTTAGTCTTGTATTGAGAATATGAGTGAATAGCTTACCAAAACAGCTCAATAATGATATAGGCCTATTGTTTTCTGGTGAATTTTTATCACCCTTTCCTTCATAAATATGTTTGATAATTCCTTCTGTCCAACATTCAGGTATCATTCCATTATCAAAAATGATATTGTATAATTTAACATATATTGGTAACATTACATCAATAGAAGATTTTATGTGCTCATTTACAATTCCGTCAACACCTGGGGATTTACTATTTTTCAGAGATTTAACCGCATTGATTATTTCTAATTCAGTTATTGGTAGATTTATTTCTTCGCATACGACATAGATCATAATCTTACTCCTAATTCAGTTCTGTATTGGTGTTAACACAAAAGGAATTCAAATAACAAACAATAATTTAAAACTTCATTTGACAAACTGATATACATTTCGCATAGAAGATAAATATTTAATAGTAAAAAAGAAGAATATATTAATATTATGTTTTAAAGAAGTTGATTCATATATTATACCGATCGATGCATATTATTTATACATATGATTTTTAAAGACAATCATTTAACAACAACAACAACAACAACAAAAAGCATCAATTTTTAGAGTAATTCATTGATATTTAAGGGGACACAAATCTCAACTTTCAAAATAAAACATGAAAAATAGTCACATGGCCATTTGAAATAATTACTTGGGGGTCTATACAAAAGTATTGGTAAGTTGTTAAAACATTAGTGTAGATAAGTTATATTCACTATTTGAAGGATATAGACCTGCTACCACTGATTTATAAAGAAAACAATACCGTTAAAAACGGTTTATGAAATTATGAAAGTACATTCAAACTCAAAATGTAACGAACAGTTCGTTAACCAAATTAGTTTTTAAACAATACGAAGTAACATTGAACGTTGTACGAATCTATTTTTTGGTTGACATAATCGCGTTTACTGAAACGACCAAAAAAATATTCGACATGTTACAAAATTTCGACAGGACACCATTTTTTCATTCATAACAAAGTAAACATAGATAGATAGATTTATTCAGCATATAAAACACATGGTATGGTACAATACAAGATATTAATCTTTTAAAAAACACATGGTTACAAAGACTAGAATAATACATTTAATGACATATAATACTAATAAATTTTTAGATGTACCAGTACATGTATGTATATATACTCAGGATGACACAAAAAGGGAATGTGAATTTCCTTATTTCCATTGTGGTCCGGTAATAATAATGACATGTCCTAGCAAGGCACAACAAATTCGTAATAATGATGGTTAGATTGATCAAGTTTAACAGGAGTAAAAGTAAAAAAAAAGTATATATATATAAATCACAGTAAGGAATCATTGGATTAACCAATTGATGTTAATACAAACGTAATTACATGCTAGGTAAAAGATGTTTTTTGAGTGAAACCTTGTACTTTTGCAGGTTGGCTGAAACCTTGATATCTTTTGGCAATTTATTCCATAATGAACAATCATTGTATGAGAAGGACTTTTTACCGAAACCTTTGACTTCAGGAATACTGAAGCATGACCCATTACTAAACCTAGTATTATGGCTGTGCACAGTACTAGCTGGAGTGAAATATTCATTCATGTAAGAAGGGGCAGAACATGAATGTATTTTAAAAACATGATTAAGAGTGATTTGATCCACTCTTTTAGCAACGGGTAACCAGCCTAACTGTAAAAAACACTCTGTATTAATACGACTTCTTTGATCTAGCCGAAGTACAAATCTAATGATCTTGTTCTGAGTAACATGGAGCCTGTTTTTCAGATTCTGAGAAATGCCATAATACCACACAGAGCAGGCAAAAAATATCTGTGTGCGATTAGAAATTTAAAGCTGTGACAACACATGATAAGTAATGAATAATGTACCTAAGACGTATGGGATTCTCCATTAAGATGGTAAGTCTACAACACTTCTTTGATTTCTTGTTCTTTCTATTTGAATTATGGTAAATTGTAGAATGTTTAGAAGGATTTTTGAGAGAATATCGTTACCAACATTAGAAGATATACTTATATCCGTGTAAAGATTAGAAGTTTTATTCGCTTAGGGGGAAAAATAATTAAATAATGGACTATGTTTCCGATCGAAGACATTTCCGTTTTCAGTTGTGAAGCACTTCCGCTATAAATTTTGAAAAGTAAACAAACCAAATAAGGAGACAAAAATTGCGATAATGAGTAATTCGTATACAGATCAAAGTAAGTTTTAATGCCAAAACATTATGTTTTCATTTATTTACTTTTTGTCATAGGCATATGTCATGTCTTCAACTTTATAAAGGTAAGTGCATGTGTGGTTTTACTATCGCACTGACCCAATTTATCGAAATCCCGTGCAAAGCATTCTTGAGATATCAGTAAATAGTATGGTGTCTGTGAAGGGATACTGTAGGCAATAATATTACGTGTTTAGTTCAGTATTAGTTGCTATCATTGTATAAAGTGTCTTGTTATGTCTGGTAACCTTTTTAATTTTCTATATGTTTAACAAAGACTATTATATTGACGAATGTCGGCGCACGGACAGGGTGGCGGGTTACAGGGAGTGCTTCCACAATTTCTTCACGACGCAACTTCTCCTACAATTCTGAAGGGATTTCAACCAAACTTTCACTATAACTATTTTGACTAAGTACCCCTGTGCATTTTCTGATATGATCCATTTTGGCAGATTTATGCCTAAGTATGACCTCGTGATTCGTTGTGTGCATAATGTGATATATGTTTATATATAGAGAGAGAAATACTCGACTGGACGCAACTCCTACAATTTTAAAGGGACTTCGACCAAATTTTCACCGAACTATTGTGATCAAGTATCAAGTAGTTTTTGCCGAGCCCGCCTGTGGTGAGCTCGACATAGTCGCCACAATGACGGTTGCGTGTCTGTACGTTAGTTAGTTAGTGAGTGAGTTAGTTAGTTAGTTAGTGTGTCCGTCCGGATCCTTGTCCGGGCTATATCTCCCTTATGCATTGACATTTTTTTAAATAACCTTGCATAATTGTTAAACACCATAAGGCGGTATGCAGTGCGCAAGTTCCAGGTCTCTAGCTCAAAGGTCAAGGTCAAACGTCAAAAATGACCATTATAGACCTTGTCCGGGCTATATCTCACTCATGCATTGACACTTTTTTAAATAACTTGGCATAATTGTTAAACACCATGAGGCGGTGTGCAGTGCACAAGATCAAGGTCTCTAACTCAAAGGTCAAGGTCACACTTCGAGGGATCAGTGCAACACTGTCGTAACTTGTTTTTATTTCAATATGAGTTACGACACTGTTGCGCTGAACCCTCGACTTAGAGGTCAAACGTCAAAAATGACCATTATAGAACTTGTCCGGGCTATATCTCACTCATGCATTGACATTTTTTTAAATATCTTGGCATAATTGTTAAACACCATGAGGGTCTCTAGCTCAAAGATCAAGGTCACACTTAGAGGTCAAACGTCAAAAATGACCATTATAGACCTTGTCCGGGCTATATCTCACTCATGCATTGACATTGTTTTAAATAATTTGGCATAATTGTTAAACACCATGAGGCGGTGTGCAGTGCGCAAGATCCAGGTCTCTAGCTCAAATGTCAAGGTCACACTTAGAGGTCAAACGTCAAAAATGACCATTATAGACCTTGTCCGGGCTATATCTCACTCATGCATTGACATTTTTTTAAAATAACTTTTTAAGGGTCAAATGTTGAAGTCGGTATTCACTATAACATGTCAAAATCTCGGTATTTTTTAAATAACTTTTTAAGGGTCAAATGTTGAAGTCGGTATTCACTATAACATGTCAAAATCTCGGTATTTTACATCAAGACTTCTATCGACTTATCCATTTTGATGCATAGTGAAATTTGAAGAACTTGGCAATACAAAAGGTAATATGTTTCATTGTACATTGTCTAGTTGTTGTGTTGTGCTGTGTTATATGGGCACAGTAGGGACAATACTAAACAGAATGATATGCATTACCATCTTTTTAAAACTTAAATTGTTGCACCATTCTGTTTGGTTGTCCTTACTAACATTGCATCCAGCTACCTTTGAACACAGTCAAAGTGAAATGTAATATTATTAATTTAATTATTACTTTAATTATTAATTGCTTTATTAATTTTGTTCACATACATGTATTTACATTTCTTTCAATTGCAATGTAGCTAGCTGCAATGTTCCATGGTCTACCTCCTAGAGCATGTCTTAACTGTTGTAAAATTGATTGGATTTCTTTGTTAAATCGGATTATATTTTCTTTCTTTACTTACTAATAAAACCGCTATATTTACTACTAAACACTTTTTCTGAAATAAAGTTCAGGCATGCATGGTGTGCCCGGAAACTCCTTCAAATATACTCTGTATATTCACCTTCGTGTATTCTAACTAATTTCAATACTTTGCTAATTGCTTTGGATGTAATGTTTCTGTGACATGTAGATTAGATAAAGTAGTGCATGTAACCTTCACGTAGCTTACAGTCAACTGCTTATAGCTTACTGTGCCCCACACTTGATAAGGTTTTGACAGTATGATAATATTATTTGTTCATTTTGGCAATGAAGCAAATTTAAACTTATCAAGTTTGCTGCAGTATCACAATAGTGATATTTGGTTGTGGTTTTGTTAAGTATATTTGAAGGTGGCTAAATGACCATGGTACTATTTGGCATGTTTTGCTTATGAAGTACTGTAAAATCAGCTATTGACAAATGTGAAATTCTTGCAAGATTTTCTGTTTATCCTTTTGTGTGGATATCATAATTATTAATTTGACTCATTCACCATATTATATCAATTTACACTACTGGTAGGATGTTGTTCAATTTACACTACTGGTAGGATGTTGTTCAAAAACAAATTCTTAGTACACATACAGACAAGTAATTAGGCATGAAATTTTTTTTTT